>BSYO01000004.1:12803215-14132034 GCA_033239525.1 Nepenthes gracilis | reverse complement strand
GCCAGGATAATTCTTGAGTTTTTACTGTAATATCTATGGCATGTTAGAGAATATTATCCTCTAAAATACAAATCTATGGTCTAAGTTTCATAATTTTTTATTCTTTAAGGGAAAATCTACTCAATTTCTTATACAAAGTTCTCACTCTGGGAGAACAAATCATAAACATATCAAATGTGGTATTCCCTTCTTATACTTTGTAAAATTCTCATTTTTCTTGTATACAGAATATATTATTATTTGCTTAGTATTCCCATGACTTTAAGCATATGCAGAATTTAACATAAGTATGGGAAAAATTAGGAAATTCTTACCACATCAGGGCAAACATAACTTTAGAGCTTTCAAATGATAATTCCTTCACAAATGGTTCATAATAATATTTTCAAAATATACAATTGAGTATATATAATTATATGTAATTTAAATACCAATTAAACATAGTGGAATCATGCGAAAATACCAAAATTTCTCAGGTGAACAGTGTCAGTAGTGGGTTTAGGGTCCCGTATGTACAAAATCAAACCAAAATTAAAAATTCGGACACCCAATTGGAAAATAACCATATTCAAGACATGGGTTTTCATTATTTAAAGCCAAATCATATATAAAATTTAAAATAATAGGTTAAACAAGGTCTAGGCACGTGTTAGGGTTTCGACGAATATAATTTCATATAAAACTACCAAATTGGATATCTAATTGATAAATTAATATATACAAGGAATGAGTAATGATATTTTAGAGCCAATTTATGCAAAAGTCTCAAAAATCGGAGGGTGAAGGCATCTCGGCACGGGGTTAAGGTTTCGGTGTGAAACCAGTCAATAACTAAAAAATTGAACAACAAATTGATAAATTTTCATGTCCAAATCATAGGTTTCACAAAAATATATGCATGGGTCGAGTATCAGGATAATAATATCCAATGGGGATCGAATGAAAATTAAAAAGAGAGAACGAAAAGGGTATGGGATCACTTGCCTTGACCCGATCGATCACTTCTCCAACTAACTCGAAGTTGAAATCGGACTCAGGGACTTCAATTTCCTCCTTCTCTCTCTACTCCTTAGGCCCTCTCTCTCTCTCTCTCCTCTTCTTCTTTCTCCCAAAACCCTTGCATTTTGTTTTTTCTTTCATTCTATGTCTTCTTCTTTTTCTTATTTATTATATATATATATATATTTATATATATGTCTTTTCTTTTATTCCAAAACCCTAATCAATATTTGGACGACAGTATTGGCACTAGCCCAATAATCAAAATATCCATCAAAATTTCATAATATTTTATTAATTTTTATCACACCCAAATTACCTAAAATAATAAATAATTTCAATTAAAATAGATAAAAATTTGGGATAATACATTCTCCCCCACTTATAAAAATTTCATCCTCGAAATTAAACAAACCTCAAAATTCCATAATCGGGGTAGTCATCCCAGATTTCTCTCTTATGTTCCCAAGACACCTTGATGAGATGATTTTTCGATAGAAAACATCAACCATCTGAATTATCTTGATTCTCAACATCTAATATTTTCTATCCAAGATCGAGACTGAGACCTTATCGTAATATAAATTCCTAATCTTCCGCAACGGTTAAACCCTATCACAAACTTATTTCCAAAATCAACGATATGTGAAAAATTTTATGATAGTCCATCCATTTCGAAGGAAAACTAAATTCATTTACTATCACTTCATCTTAAAACAAAATCTCAGATAGACAAATAGATTTTTACTTCAATTCATCCAAAACCTCGAAAACAATCATTCACATGAAACCTTAATCTTATTCTAAAATCTCTGAGCTATGGGCCCACATGCTTCTATTGTGCTACTCTAATTGATCGTTTGTTCGAGCAGCAAATCCACTTGTAACTTTTATCAATTCATTCACATTGAACACCTAAGTTATATAGCAGCTATAAATATAAGTAAAATCCCAAAGTTATCAACACCACTAAGGAAAAGACCAAAATCCTTAGATTACAGTTAAAATAGGAAATACAATTGATGCAATCACCAAAAAATTTCGGTACAGCCTCAAGTTATTGCCAAAACCTCAAAACTCAAATTTTTAGCAACTTATCATCTCGTTGGCATACCGATGAATCAGTTTATTCAACCCGAGTGTATCATCCAATTTCACAATAAATGGGTCATCCTCGTTAGCCAATCTACAATTTTTCAAACGGTACCAATAATACTTGTTGTCCTAACAACCCTAAAACAAAATCCACGATGGTTGCTTAGTCCACAATTCCATAATCTCAAAACTATAGATACAACTCTTCCTTCCAAAACCAAAAGTAAAGCATCCCATTTGCTCAAATATCATGTAACGACCAAGACTTTAAAAACATAGAAAATTCCAGTCATCGAGTCCAGTCAACGCCAGTTGACTGAAAAATGTAATAAGAAAAGTAAATCGGCCTTAAGATGAAATCAAGTTCAGCCCTTACTTGATGAAAAGAAGTCTGGAATATTCCTTAAAAAAATCCAGATTTTCTTGAAAAAAATCCAGATTTTCTTGATGAAAATCAAGTCAAGCCATGTAGGGCCGAAGTGGCCTTGAAGGCCAGAGTGTCTTTGTGGTTGGTAAAGCCGAAGTTGATGATCCGGTCAACAAGTGTTGACTAGAATGCGTGAGGGGAGGAGTAATCCGGTCAACGTGAAATGTTGACCAGAAAACATAAATGAGAGGAAGGACGAGAAAAAGGAAAGTTATTCGGTCAACGCCAGTTAGTTGACCGGAATGCGTGATAAGGAAACCTTTATAAATAAGGAAACCGAATACGATGAAATAATAATAAGGAAAACCCTTATAATAAGGAAACTGAGTATAAGGAAATAATAAGTAATAATAAGGAAACCTTATAATAAGAAAATCGAGTATAAGGCAAATAATAAGGAAACCTTTTAATAAGGAAACCCTTAACCTACTTCGAATTGCCCCCGAATGTTGCCAAACCTTAACGACGGCTACCAGGCCCAAGGGCCTATAAATAGGAACTAGAGAGCGGGGAAAAGAGGCACTCGATAGGGTTTGCTAGTAGAGGAAGACCAAAAGTTCAAGGCGAAATAAAGGAATTCAGGCAAGATACTCATCCTTGTTTTCAGATTCATGATTATGCATGATTTCTATGCTAGTATATTTGATATTATATGAACTTATATGATGTTTATTCTGTTCTGTTAATATTTGGTGCTTAAAGTATGATCATTTGTCGATAATTGCATGTTTAAGGAAAGGTTTCATGATGTTTGGTTTTGTACGATTATCTGTCAATTTATATGAACTTTGATAATTGTATGTTTTTGAAAAGAAAAGTACTCTGTCCCTTTAAAAAGGAAAAGTACTCCGTCCCTTTGAAAAAGAAAAGTACTCCGTCCCTTCGAAGAAGAAAAGTACTTCGTCCCTTTGAAAAGAAAAGTACTCCGTCCCTTTTGAAAAGAAAAGTACTCCGGATATTGAACAGAAAAAGCACTTGGATTTTGAAAAGAAAAACACTCAGTCCTTTTACGAAAAAGAACTCCGTCTTTTTAATGAAAAAGCACTCCATCCTTTTAAGAAAAAGCACTCCGTCCTTTCAATGAAGAGCACTCCCTCCGTTTGAAGAAAAAGCACTCCGTCCGTTAAGAAAAATAGTTTCGGACTTTTGATGAAAAAGCACTCCGTCCTTTTAAAGAAAAATTCTCCGGTTTTTAGCACTCCGGATTTTAAAGAAAAGTCACTCCGGTTTTAGCACCCCGGATTTTAAAGAAAAGTCACTTCAGTTTTGGCACTCCAGATTTTAAAGAAAAGTCACTCCGGTTTTTAGAGCTCCAGATTTTAAAGAAAGATCACTCCAGTTTTAAGAATTTCAGATTTCAGAAAAGAACTCCGCCTTTTGAAAAGAAACTCCGGCTTTTGGAACTCTGGCTTTTTATGTAAAAGAACTCCGGCTTTGTAAAGAACTCCGGCTTTGACAAAAGAACTCTGGCTTTTGGAACTACGGCTTTCTAAGAAAAGAACTTCGGCTTTAAGATTATACGGACTTCAACTGATGAAGTAAAGAACAAGGCTATATGAAAATGCATGTAATCCGGACAGCAAGTGGAACTCTATGACTACGACTTTTGAACTATGGCCATTAAAGAACAAGAACCATGAACCGAGTCTCCATTAAACTTGCTGTTAAAGATGGATGAAGGATATTGGAGTGACACTCGAGGATTGCCTCCTGGGCCACGGGAGGGGACCTTCTGGTGGCATAAGAACTATGGACTACGGCCCCGTATGCCGGGTTAAAGGCATTACGTCACGCCCCGGGGAGCATAATGAGGGGATACGACTTTAGGTTGTGGGGTTACACACAACCCGTCCTCGATATTGTCCGCTCCTGTCCGGTCCCTAAAGATGATAAGAATTTTCAATGGTGTTATGAGTTTTTAGAAGACAAGTTAATAAGAAAAAGACTAAGGAACTTCCGAACTAAAGACATGATGATTTTCGTATGGTAAGTTATGTTATGAATCTCTGTTTTATCCTCTTATATATATATGATTTCTGTTTTCTGCATGTGAGTTTCTTGCTGGGCTTTGTGCTCACTCTTGTTAATTTCAAATGGGGAAAAGTTCATGGAGGACGATCTTGACTAAGGCCTTATAAAGTGACTAGACGGCTTTGATGACCGGAGCTGAGCAATGAAGAGCTTGTTTAATCATTTTGATGTATTGTGGAGACTTGTAAAACTGTTCCGCTGTCACAAACTTATTAATGTCAGCATATTTCTGTGTTATGAATAAAAGTTATAATTTTTAGTAAGAATCTCAGGGCAATTAGGTCCGGCTATCATTAGAGTTGGCTGGACAAGTTTGATATCAAACCGGCGGGTCAGCTTTATACAGTCCGACCTCATGAGATCTTGTGTATGATTGAAAAGAAAATTTTTATGTCCATTTATTATTTTATTTTAAGGCAAGAATTATGGGCTGATGGCGGCTTTATGAAGTGGAATAAGGCCGGGCCGTCACATATCAAGTTCTACTCAAGATTCACCTCACAACATCTCCTATAGAGCATCAAGACATACTCTATCTGAAGATTCCCAACATCCAATTATCAACAATAATATTCACCTTCCTTGAAGGACACCGAAATTCAACTTCTAATCTTTAAGTAGATTTACCCATTTGCACAGTCGTATGATCATTGCTTCTTTATGACACAACTCTTCAAACCCTGAAAATCATTGGATATTAACTATCTCTATAAGCAGCACCTATAAATCCTCAAAGCAAGGACCTCAATGGCTAACCCCAAACTATGGGTGGAGTAATTTTGATCATAGGCTTTCTACCAACCACTCATACAAGTCGCGGGGAAACATAATTCTAAAGCATCCTCAAATGCAACATATTCTACTATAATTCATTAGACCCATCAGGGGTTAATCCGACGATATGGTTGACAATTTACCCTTATTTTCTCGAAAAGTACCCTCATATATCCCATTTCGATGAATACCGATTGCTTCTAAGCTAAACGCCTCATGGGCATTGCAATCCTCGAGGAATACTTATTGGATTTAGTTAGACCCAAGTTGACCATACACCTTCGCAACATTGATCAGTCTTCCCAATTAGCCATCGTTTTAAAGTTCTACGGACCTAAAATTATGCTATCGAAGAAGCCACATGTTCAACATAATATTTCCTCCTACCAACCTCACATTCTTTTCTTGATTGTGCACACAACTAACAGTCTTTCTAATCCATTATACAATCCTCCAACAGAGTTTATGCATCTCCCATAGTTCTATGAATTCATTGATGAGGCCATCGTAAAACTGACCTAAATATGGTCAAAAGGTCCAATCCATAAAAATTCACAAAATACCAACAAACCTACAAACCCAATGGAACTACCAGAACTTATAATGGCTGTATCTTAATTCTGAAAGTTACCGTAGGCACAATTCTCAATTATCCACAATTAATAACACTCTAGATACAGATCAATTCTAGAAATTATTAAGTTTTTGCATTAGATCGAATGAGTCATTTATTTTCCAATACCCGCTTATCAAATCATTCATCTCCCGAGCAATCAAATTTTATTCATCCTCAAGTAAGCTCTTCAATTCTTCTTGCTCATCCATGAGGTGCTAAGGCATCCTATGGCGACCGCCTAACTGATACTTCCTTGATTCTGTACGGAATCTATAAATATTGGTATCGATTCCAATACAACCTTGAATCGCTAATCAAAAGATAAATCAACCTAATCTTTTCCTCTAAGAAACATCCTCAAATACTCATACAGCCTAAACTCCTTAGTGACCACAAGATGATTTCGAGGGGTGGTCTCATATGCTAATTGAACTTGGCATATATGCCCATTAACGACTCGTAGGCAAGATGATACTAATTTTTTCACTGCTTGATTAACTATGCCTCACATTCAAAATTTCACAACTTGATTGCATGTATTATATCTTACCACCATAATTCATGCTAGCATGGTGACTCATCAAGCAAATCATCCTCAATATCATATCAAAGCTTGACACCACAATTAAAATTGAATCAATTCAACTGATCAAATCTACAGACCCGAGAAAATGTCATAAACATTGATACAACTTGTACAAGTCTACAATCCTCAAATAAACAAATAAACTTGGGAAACACAAATGGAAATATAGAATCTGAATCCCAAAATAACACATATATTGAAATGTTAAGACTCGGGAGTCTTACCTTCCAGCACGATAGACGACACTCTACACCTCAAGCCATCACTGAAAAATCCCGATTTAAGGCGCTGTACTTCTTCACTGTCCAACCTATGGATAAGGACAATCCTTAATCATGTGGCTGAACCGTCCACAACTAGCATCGTATACCCAAAACTCGTCGAGAAGAGTAATGATCCATAAAATCATTCAGGGACATAGTCCATGATATCTCTTTATCCTCTCGACTTATGATTCTTTTCACGTCAACCACCCAAGGTCGACTTCCTCTTCTATTTTATATTGGGCAACCTTACCTTATCTTTTTTTGAACATTTGGTCACTATCAATACTATCTTAATTCTTAGAATCCATATCCCGACCTCTATAGGATCCGAGCTATCCAAAAGTTTAGACATTTAATCATTACTAAATCAATTATAAATCAGGATCTTTGGATTTGCTACACTAGAATTGACTCTAAGTTATACTGACCCCACCTTAGCCATCATACTTGCCATGTTATTCAAGCATCCTTCTTAGCAAATTACTAGCCTATGGACCTTAATCAAGAGCTGATCAACTTAAACTTTGAACTAAAATTAATTAACCTAGGCCTCAAATCGATATCAATCAACTTAAACACTAAATTGACATCAATCAAATTTAAACCTCAAGGCATCTCCTTACAACTCCACTTGACCACGCGGTCAACCACCACCATGAGTAGACCTTCGTCTAGAAGCCATTGCGATTGCTAATATCCTTTTTGAAATCAAACAATACAGGTTAGGTCACTCTTAGGACACTACCTAGAACAATGTAGGATAGACAATTAAACCAAACTTCTAATTCTATCTTAGTTCTAATCTAAGTCATTAAAATTAGGATAATTAGAACTATCCAATCTAGCTGAATCATCCTATACCTTCATCTACTTATTTAATCTTTCTTATTCTATCCTAAGCTTTCACATAAGATTTAGTTCAAATCTAAGGGATCTCTTTCTCTCTGATACTGACTGTGACATACCATATCCAAACTAGAAATCGGTAAGGTTTTGTCTATAATATGGACTTTAGACTATACAAACACCTATACAACAAGCCTGTACAATGCATAGAAATCCATCCAAATAAACTTGCAATATTCAGACAAATACAACCTAAACAACACAGGACCCACATGCCACATCAGAGCATGGCTTCAACGTTGTTCATCCGGGCACAACATCAGACAAAGAGAGATACCGTTAGATACCTGAAATAAACCATCATAATCCTGTAGAAGCACAAACTATTATCTATGCATACAGTGGAACTACTATATCAGATCATTGTACATATATATATAATATACAATCTACTGCCCATCAAAATTACAAAAATCCTTCCAATTATGAAATCAAAACTATTGAACATAGTCCATAAGGGATCTCCAAGGACCCGCGTGCCTAACCCACTCCTAGATTCTACATAGTCTCATCAGGTATAAGCTCGTACTCTTTTAAAGGCATAAAAATAATAAGAGTATGTCAAAAACTCAACAAGTATAATATAATCAGGGATAATACAACATATTTAAAATGGAATGGAGAAAGGGATAGCTGCATGATATATGATGCCTGACATGAAATGTGAACAATTTTATTTTTGAAATATAAATAACTTTACATTTTTTTTATCTTTCTTCTCTTAGGGTTTCAAAATATACATAAATTTCTTTACCTTTGCGGACCAGAGCCAGTAGGCTTTACTAGCTAACAGTGTAAGAGAACGAGGAAAGGAATGTATATACTTCCACATATTCTAAGGCGCTACCCACGTCCTTCAACACCAAGTGATAAGCAGTATACCTTTAACCCAATATACGAAGTCATATCACATATGTCACCATATCTCTTGTGGCATAGAGGCAGTCCTCATGCTTCTACAGTAATATCCTAAGGTATGTTAAGGAATATCATCCGCTATAATATACGGCCAGGATAATCCTTGAGTTTTCACGATAATATCTATGGCATGTTAGAAAATATTACCCTCTGAAATACAAATCTATGGTCCAAGTTTCATAATTTCATATTTTTTAGGGGAAAGTCCAACAAATTTCTTATACAAAATTCTCACTCTGGGAGAACGAATCATAAACATATCAAATGTGGCATTCCCTTCTTATACTTTGGAAAATTCTCATTTTCCTTGGATACAGAACATATTATTATTTGCTTAGTATTTCCATGACTTTAAACATATGCACAATTTAACATAAGTATGGAAAAAATTAGGAAATCCTTACCACGTCGGGCCAAACATCATTTTAGAACTTCCGGTGATAATTTTTTTAGAAACGGTTCACAATAAAATTTTTAGAATATACAATTGAGCATATACAATTATATGTAATGTAAATACCAATTAAGCAAATTAAAATCATACAAAAATTCCTAAATTCGTCGGGTGAACAGTATTAGGTGCGGTTTAGGGTCTCGTATGTACAAAAACGGACAAAACTTGAAAATTTGGACACCCAATCGATCAATAATCATATTCAAGATATGGGTTTTCATTATCTAAAGCCAAATCATATATAAAACTCAAAATAATCGGCTAAACGAGGTCTGGCACAGGTTAGGGTTCCGATGAATGTAATTTCACATAAAATTACCAAATCGGATATCCAATCGATAAATTAACATATATAAAATATGGGTAATGATATTCTAGAGCTGATTTATGCAAAAGCCCTAAAAATCGAAGGGTGAAAGCATCTAGGCATGGGGTTAGGGTTTCGGTGTAAAAACTGGTCAATAACTAAGAAATCGATCAACAAATTGATAAATTTCCATACCCAAGTTATGGGTTTCACAGAATATGTGTATGGGTCGGGTATCAGGATAATAATACCTGATAAGGATCGAACAAAAATTAAAAAGAGGGAATGAAAAGGTTATGGGTGCACTTATCTCGACCCGATCTGCCACTTCTCTAACTAGCTCGAAATCAAAATCGGATTCAGGGACCTCAGTTTCCTCCTTCTCTCCCTACTCCTTCAGCCCTCTCTCTCTCCTCTTCTTCTTTCTCCCAAAACCCCTTTTTTTTTTTTTTGGTAATTAATTAAGTATTTTGGATTATAGGGAGAAAGAATTACAAATCCTATGTTTTATCTCCAAGTATTTTACTTGGATTTAAAACATAACAAGTTAGGGCATACCTCGAGCAAACGGTACAACAGGTAATACCAAAACAGCCTTTAGGAGGACAGTGTTCGAAAGAAAACAAAATATGAAAACAGATTTTACACACAGCTGGCTCTCCAGCCACAAAATGTCACTCCGTCTTCAAAGTGCCACTCCGACCTGAGCAGACGATCCAGTACTCCACTCCGGCCAATAGCACTCAAAAACACTCCGACTAATCTTGAGAATATGCAGGAAAATGCCACTCCAGCCTAAAAAAGCCACTCCGTCCCCAACATGCCACTCCTGCATTTAGAGCACCGTCAGCGTAAAAGAAAACAGCTCCTCCTTGAAAAAACACTCTGTCTTTTCCTGAGAATATGCACTCCGTCCAAAGGATCCGCACTTCGTCCAAAGGAACAGCACTCCATCCAAAAGCACTGTGGAAAAGAACACTCCAAAAAAAAACACTCCGGATAAGGAACAAACCCACTCCGTCCAATAAGCGCAAAAAAAACAAACATACCAACTCCGACCACCCAGAGATGGGCAAATCTACTCCGGCCAAATGCACTCCGGATATAACACTCCGGATAAGGAAGAAAAGTCACTCCGTCCAAGGGAAAACTTAAGCCACTCCGTCCACACCACACTCAAGCCATTCCGGCCTTTAAGTGCATGAAAGGTGCTCCGGATTGAACATGCCAAGGTAAATCCGGCCTTTTAGCAAAAAGGCAAAGAGTACAGGCACTCCGTCTTTACAAGTACTCCATCTCAAGAGCGCACTCCGTCTTCCACCACAGAGCCAGAACGGCCCACTTTTCACTCCGCCGTATGAAACGAAAGATTCCATCGCACAATAACGTTCCTGGTGTAGCAATCATCTCCCTTGATACTTATCTATAATTTCCTCCGAACAGCCTCAATTATGATATTAGCAATATGATTTGGGGTCCTTCCATTGGCCTCGTCAAAGTTCTTCGGTTACGTTCTTGCCAAATGAAGTAAATTGCAGCAGCAAGAGTGAGCCTAAATGACAGTGACCTGGCATTCTTTCCTTTCCAGCTACCAGACGCCCACTCAATATTCCTCTTCCATTCCTGGAAAGGCCATGATAACCCAGCCTGATGACATAGGATGCTCTATATCTATGAATGCACATATTGGCCAGATTCACAAATCTACCCAATCTATCAATCGTGGACAGCTTGCCAAGGATGGCAAGCCAAAGGGTGAAAGCATGGGATGGGATATGAGAAGGACCCCATACAATAAAAGACCATCCACATGTAGCCACGGTACCTTGGAAAAGGCGGTAGGCGATCGGGTGGTAAATATTCCTTTGGGATCTGCAGATCCATCCGACTAAATCATTCCTATCGTGTCCGGGCGATGTCGGCATGTCACTAATAATCTGATCCACTTCCATATCATAAGGGTTCGGCCACCTCCAATTTCCATTAACCACAATTGACGAACCTTTGAATCCAAAGGCAGCCCGATCCACGATCATCGATCGTGAAGAATATAAATCAGCAAGGGGACCTTTTGGATGCAGTTATCTAGCCATAAAAAGTATCAACCCAATTTCCAATCCGGTATTTGATATGAGGCCTGATAGCGTGATGAAGGTTTAACAATTTCCTCGATGCCGGCGGTGCTAGTTGGCACCTTAATGGTCCAAATACACCTATCCTTTAATCTATTCTCATACATCCATGAGACCCGGATAGATTTGTGATCCTTTGTAATAATCTTCCATAATAGATGAGAAATCGGGGCCTTGTTAGAGTTCTCGCAGATTGGGAATACCTGGCCACCTTGAACGAGATTTGCGAGCCTGCTCCCACACCACTTTAGCATTTGTTCCCCCAGTAATGGATCCATGCCACAGAAACCGGCGAATATATCCCTCCATGATTTTCAATATAGATTTGGGAATATAGATTTGGGAATACTATCCCCTGCATTCTATTTCTTCTTTCATTCTACTTCTTCTTCTTTTATTTATTTATTTAGTTATTTATAATTATAATTATATATATATATATTTATTTATTCTAAAACTCAAATCAATACTCGGGGGATAGTATAGGTTCACTTTGGGCATTAGCCCAACTAATCCAAACATCTATCAAAATTTTATAATATTTAATTAATTTTTATTACACCTAAATTACCCAAAATAATAATTAATTCTAATTAAATTGGATAAAAATTTGAGATATTATACCATCTATCGGGAGATAATAGGTAGTACCATCCCATTTTTGAGATGTAAATAAGGTAGATAAGGCATTTAATTTGTATAGACTGAATACAATCCATCCTATCTTTGTGATGTAAATAATGAAGAAAGTATAGCTATGTTCTATAATTTTGGCCTTTGATTGTGTGGACTAATACAAACCTGACATCTATCAAATACTTCGTTAGCTGGTAAGGACTACTAGCCTTGGTTCCTCAAAATATGCAAGGTAAGAATGTACTGCCAAGTAACAAAAATTAAGTACAAGAAAAAGAAAAGTTAATTATATTATGAAAATATTCTAAAAGTATATATGTATTTTTATATGCATTATTATCCCTATTTGAAAGATAAATATGCATGTCCTTGACTATTATATTTTTACTGAGCATTTGGCTCACTCTTATGACGAACCGGCCTTATTCCATGCATAAAGCCGCCGTCAAGTCTTAAAAAATATTTAATAAATAAATATTAATAGACAATAGTTGGGTGGACATAAAAATTTTACTTTTCTTTTACACAGGATTGAGTGAGGCCGAACTTCTTGAGCTGGCCTTTCGATTTCAAACCAGGCCGGCCAACATTAAGGTTAGCCGGACCTGAAAGTCTGAGATGCTTACTAAACTTTTCAATATCATTAACCAAAAAGAAATCACGGAAACATAGTAACAATATCCATAGAGTCTTAAACAGTGGAATCATTTTACAAGTCTTCTCAAAATATAAAAAGGAAAATAAATTAAGCTCTTCATTGATTAGCTCCGGTCATCTATACCGTCTAGCTACTTCATATGGTCCTACTCAACTTTGTCCTCCATAAGCCTTTCTTCATCTGAAAATAGTAAGAGTGAGCCACAAAGCCCAGCAAGATACTCACATGCAGAAAACATAAACATATATATAAGCGGATCAAAATAGAGTTTCATAACATAACTTAGCATACAAAAATCATCATATCATTTCTTCTTTACTTCAGAATTTCCTTATTCTTTTTCTTATTATCTTGTCTTCGGAAAACTCATAAAAATCATACGAAATTCTTATCATCTTTAGGGACCGGACGGAAGCGGACAACATCGAGGACGGGTTGTGTGTAACCCCACAACCTAAGGACGTATCCTCTCATTATGCTCCCCGAGGGGGGAGAGAATGCCTTTAACCCGGAAACGGGACCGTAGTCCAAAAGTCTTATGCCACCAAAAGTTTCCTCTCGTGGCCCAGGAGGCAATCGTCGAGTGTCACTCCAATATCCTTCATCCATCTTTAACAGCAAGTTTAATGGAGACTCGGTTCTTAGTTCATGTCTTTTAATGGCCATCCATCATAGTTTAAAAGTCGGAAGTCATAGAGTTTCACTTGCTGTCCAGATTACATACATTAGCCTTGTTCTTAATTTCATCAATTGAAGTCCGTATAACTTTTCCTTTAATCATCTTAAAGCCGAAGTTGTTTTCTTAAAAGCTGGAGTCCTTTTTCCTTAAAACCAGAGACCTTTTCTATAGAAATCGCAGCTCAAAAGCCTAAGTTCTTTTCCATCTTAAAGCCGAAGTTTTTTTCCTTAAAAAATGCGGAGTTCCTTTTTCCATAATGCCGGAGTTCTTTTCTCAGAAAGACGGAGTTCTTTTCTCAAAAGGATGGAGTGCTTTTCAAAAAGGTGGAATTCTTCTTCTAAAAAGTAGGACTTCAAAAGCCGGAGCTCTTTTTTCAACAAAAGCTGTAGTTCAGAAGCCGGAGTTCTAATTCCATTAAAAACTAAAGCTCAAATAGCCGGAGTTCTTTAAAATCCGGAGTTCTAAAAATCGGAGTTCATTTCCATTTAAAGTCCAAAGCTCTAAAAGCCGAAGTTCTTTAAAATCTGAAGCTCTAAAATCCGGAGTTCTTTTTCTTTCAAAATGCCGGAGTTCTTTTCAAAAGCCGGAGCTCTTTTCTCAAGAAGACGGAGTTCTTTTCTCCAAAGGACGGAGTGCTTTTCAAAAAGGCGGAATTCTTCTTCTAAAAAGGCCGGAGTTCTTTTTTCTAAAAAGGCTAGAGCTCTTTTTAAAGGACGGAGTACTTTTTCTTTAAAAGGACGGAGCTCTTTTTCTTAAAAGGACGGAGTGCTTTTTCTTGAAAGGATGGAGTACTTTTTCTCAAACGGTCGGAGTGCTCTTTCTCAAAAGGACGGAGTGCTTTTTCATCAAAAGGGCGGAGTTCTTTTTCTAAAAAGGTGGAAGTGCTTTTTCATCAAAAGGGCGGAGTTCTTTTTCTAAAAAGGACGGAGTGCTTGTTCATCAAAAGCCGAAGTTCAAAGTTCGGAGTTTCTTTTTCTACAAAGGCCGGAGTTCTTTTTATCAAAAGCCGTAGTCCTTTTTCATTAAAAGCCGAAGTTCCAAGGCCGGAGTTCTTTTTCATTAAAAAGTTAGAAGTCTTTTCTTTAAACATGTAATTATCAGAGTTCATATAATTTGACAAATAATCATACTTCAAGTAGAATAAAATCTAACACCATGAATATCAGAGTTTCTTTTAAACATGCGATTAAGAACGATAAATCACGAGAACAAAATAAACATCATACATACATAATTTCATAAGCATATCATATATACTTGCGTAGCAAACATGCATAATCATGAACTTTAAAAACAGAGGTGAGTACTCTTACCTGGGTTTCTTCTACTTTGCCTTGATCTTTACTCTTGCTTGGGTTTCTTCTACTTTGCCTTGATCTTTTAGCCTTCCTTTACTAGAAACTCTATTGTGTGCCTCTTTCACACTTTTGTAGTTCTTATTTATAGGTCTTGGGTCTAATTACCGTCATTATCAATGATTGGCAATACAGGGAAATGTTTCTTATTTATGACTCTACATTTTTCAAAGAGTTCATTAATTCCTAGTTAACTGAACTTAACAGGATTTAGATTAAACACTATTAATTCCTGGTTAACTAAACCTAACAGAATTTAGATTTATCATTTAAACACTATTAATTGCTGGTTAACTGAACTTAACAGGATTTAGATTTCTCATTTAATTCCTGGTTCACTGAACTTAACGGGATTTAGCTTTCTCATGTAAACACATTCAATTACTTCTACATGACTTCCGGTCAACACCTATTGATCGAATTATCAACTTTGGCTTTCCCATAATCTACTCCGGCCTCCAATACACAAAGCCACTCCGTCCTTTAAGACCACTTCGGCCTTATAATGTACTCCGACCTTTAATGGAACAAAACCCGATTTCAAAACATGTTCAAGGCCGGTTTTGCTTTTCTTTAAAGTGGCTGGTCTTGATAATGATGGAGCTGGACTTGTTTTGCACCAAGGAATAACCGAACTTCTTTTATACTAAGGGGCAAGCCGAACTTCTCTTTATCAAGTAAAAGCCGGACTTGATTTTCATTAAGAAAATCCAGACTTCTTTTTCATCAAGTAAAAGCTAGACTCGATTTTCATCAAGGAAATCCAGACTTCTTTTCATCATGCAAGGGCCGAACTTGATTTCATCTTAAGGCCGATTTACTTTTCTTAGTACATTTTCCGGTCAACTGGTGTTGACTGGATTATATTGACTCAATAACCGGATTATATTGACTCGATAACTGAAACTTTCTACGGTTTAGAAATCGGGACTCTTTTACTATTTTCTTTTCATTCAGATGTTTCACAGGAGTTCAAGTCTGATAAATAAAAGTAAAGAAGAACCAATAAGTATGCGGTAATTAGTAATAGTATAACTAATTTTATTTAAGAGATAATCTGAGAACTTTTAAATTTATAAGCATCCTAAAAATGTAAATTTTAGTATTGGTAGTTTAGAAATATGTTCACAAATTTCTTATAGTTATCTTGTAAATTTTTATGTAATTTTTATAAGATGAGTTTGAAATTTTAGTTGACATCTTTCCTTATCACAAGCTAACATTATATTATCGTTTAATGAATGTTAGAGCCATCGATGATTGGCATTATATTTTGGATCATGTGTATTATGGTTTGTTATGATTTACAGATTGTTAAAGTAAACATATTCCCTACAATTAAAATGAATATAAGAATACGGGATGTGATAGATATAATATTTTTCTTTTTTATTTTTGTTCTGGCTATTGAAAAAACAAAGTGGGGGGATGCTTTTACTAAAAAGAAAGGATAAGTCTTTGTTGTTTAAGGCATTTCTTTATAAAATCCTTATTACTTTCTCGTAACTATAAATTCACTACCCCATTATAATCAGTGAAGATCTGAAAGGATCTTTGTGAATATAACTCATAAATATTATGACGTACCGTAATTTTAAATTGGAATTCGGTGGAGTTGACTTTAAAATGCTCATCAGACTAATACAAACCTGTACAAGACCCTGTACAACATATAAATACACATCCACATATCACAACATAGGATCCAAAGGTCACAAAACTACACGTGGTACCAATTTCATAACTGTGGTATGACATTGGCTCAAATAAGATGCCACTAGGTACCCAAACAGACTATAATAACCTGCGGAAGCACATACAGTAATCATACACTGCAGAAACTAGACTATTTGAGTATCATCAATATGCAACTACATCAATCTATAATTCCACCATGAAATAATATAAAATATTTCACAAGGTACAAAAATCACAATATCAAAGTCCACAAAACTCTTCCTGCAAAGGTCTTCATCTAGCAAACTCCTAAACTCTACTCTGCCTCATCGGGCATTAGCTCGTACTCATCTGAAGGAGAGAAAATAGCAAATGTGAGCCAAATGCTCAACAAGGCACAATAATCGAAGACAAAAAGTAATATATTCAAAATAATGCAAGAAAAGAGAAACAGGAGCATATTACGTGTTGCATAAATATGAGGCATGATTAAATGCATTTTTAGGATACAAGTAACTTCTATATCCTATTTCTAATTTTCTATAGATACAGATATTATATTCAAATTACTAATTCCTAATTTTCCTACAGAATCACATAGAAGTAGATACAGATAACAATATCAATACCGATGGAACAAATTATAGATATAGATGGCAATACCAGTACTGACGAAATATATAACGGATATAGATGGAAATATCAGTACTGACAAAATAGATAACAGATATAGATGACAATACTGGTACTGATGGAATAGATAATAGATTCAGATGAAAATACTGGTACTAACAAAATAGATAAAGATATAGATGACAATACTGGTACTGACAGAATAGATAATAGATTAAGATGGCAATATCGGTACTGACGAAACAGATAATAAATTTAGATGACAATATCAGTACTGATGAAATAGATAACAGATTCAGATGGTAATACTGGTACTGACAAAATAGATAACGAATATAGTTGACAATACCAATACTAACAGAACATATAATAAATACAGATACCAATACCAGTACTGATGGAATAGATAATCGATTCAGAAATAGGTAATGAATATCAAATAATAGATTTTAGAGTTCCAATTTCTTATCTTATCTTAAGGAAACTTCCACACTTTGTTTTGATGGGTAGTGGACACCCAAGGACCAATCAGGGAGCCCATTTTCGTGAATTGGCCCACATCCCAAGGAGCCCACAAGGATGATTTAGCCCAAGAGACTAAATTAGCTCAAGAGGCCCAAGGACTTGGATCCAGGACCTAAGAAGCCCAAAGAGCTGAATTGGTCTGAGGGGCAAACTTAGCTTTGGAAGCTCGAGGACCCCATAAGAAACCAAAGACTCCAATAAAACCCGGAGGACATGGCACAGAGGATATGGCTCTAAGAACTCGAAGACTCAATGCTGTGCAAGTCCTCAATTGAAGCCTGAGGATGTTTGTCACCAAACGTCCATGGATGTGACAAAGACTAAAGCCTTCATCAAGGATGTGGACTCTGAGTAGTCTCCAATAGCGCTAGTGCAGAAAGGAAGCTTAGGACGACCGAGAATGATAGCTTAGATTATTGACTTTCACAAAGGCACGCGCGATCTCTGCAACATGCCATCTTTACAGGAAATGTGGCTTGTAGAGTAGGTGTGATCACTACTGCAGTGATATTTCACAAAGTTAGCCTGCATGCACACAATCTTTCTAATACGACAAGATGGATTTGCAGAGTTGGTGGTAGGCTCCACTACACACGCCATCTTCACGTGGCCACTCTATGCAGGAGAACTCAACCACTATATAAGCCTACATTGTGTACCAAACAATGGACCCTGAATTTATTTCACTTGCATTCACACCCAAGAGAGAGAGAAAAAGCAAGTTACTCACACTTCCAACTAAGAGAACACTTGTGTTTGTAAGAGTGATCCATGAGATTCACTGTACACTTTGTTCTCTACCATTTGTACTCAAATGCTTGGATAGTGGAAGCATTCTCGGACTCAAAGTCCTATGGTTTTTTCCTCTCATTTAGAAGAGGGTTTTCCGCATAAAAATGCCACATGTCACTGCCTCTCTCCTCCTCCTACTTAAACTCCATATTTGTGTTGCTCCGCTTTTGGGTCCTCGTCCATATTGAAACCAGGATCCAAGGACGCAACACTTGGCATAATCTATGGGAACTGACTAAAAGTCAAGTTAACACATTTTCTGAAAAAAAACTGAAAGAATGGTGAACACTCGAGCATAGACCAGTGCCCTAATTAGAGAAGCTGCTTCATGTGGCAATGGCCAAGTTGCGGGCATCAGGACAGAGGAATATCCTGATCCATATGTCCGAGCATTAGCCCTGAGAATGGATGACATCTCAAGGGTCATTAAGATCCTTTGCACAAAAATGGACGAGCAACCAAGGGGAGCACCATCCATGGCCTCTCAGGTCGCAACATCCTAGAAGAAGGGCAAGGGGAAGAAGCACCCCTCGAAGCAAGTTGGTTAGCACGAGGACCCCGGGGCACAAGTTGCCTTCAACAGCAAGGCCCCATCACACTTTCAAGGTTGCTTGGGTCCTCAAGTTTAGGAGGAGAGCCTAGAGAGGTGAAATCCTTGCTCTTTATGGAAGCACCCTGTCCAGGAGGTGGCCCCTCACGATGAGATCCCCACAAGAGTCCAGAACTAGTTAGAGCCGCAAGTTGCTCAGGACCCTTATGAGTTAAGGAATTACCTGAACGAGAAAAAAATGGGGGCTTCGCCTCATGTGGATGAGAAACTCGAGAAGGTCTAGCGTTGAGTTTTTGGCGACAATGAGGGAGGAGCTGCTGACCTACGCAGATCTTCATTTACGATGGAGATCAGGACGAGGAAGCTTCCCCTGAAGTTCAAGATCCCAAACCTCGATGTATAGATGGAAGCGCTGATTCAATGGACCACTTGGATCACTTTCATGAGCATCTGAGCCTTCAAGGCTTAGATAAGATGACTGTGTGCCAGTGGTTCCCCTTGACGCTCAAGGGTGACATGAGGATCTGGTTCTATGGGCTGCTTGCGGACTCCCTCCGCTCATTCAACAAGCTAGTAGAGACCTTCCTCTCCTAGTTTGCTTCCAGCTGGAGGATCGAGAAGCAATCATGGCACCTTGCTCGTATGAAGCAAGGGGCCAGGGAGAGGCTAAAGAGTTTTCTTTCCCGCTTCATCACCGAGGCTAGGTAGATCCCAGAGCTAACTAATGGGGTTAAGTTGACCGTATTTCTGTCTGCATTGGAGGGAGGAAGCTTTTTCAAGCACCTCGTGTACAAGGGTCCTCAGACGTTCAGGGAGGCCAAGACCATAGTGAGAGCATACATGATGACTAAGAAAGCAAACGACACGAAGAAGCCCATCCAAGTAGAGAGCTTCCCTCCAAGGACAGCAGAAGGAAAAAGGAGGCATGAAGACCGACAAAGAAGCAGCAGAAGTCGGAGCAGAAGCCCAAGAAGCAGTATAAGCCCGAGCAGATCGTTCATAGGGAGTACAGGCCCCTAAACCTGACTCTCTTAAACAACTCACATACTAATATCCTGATACAGATTTGGGATGAAAAATTCTTAAAGTGGCCCAAAGCATTGAAGAATCTCGACGGTGGTGACCAGTCCAAATATTGCCACTACCATCGTTGAGGGGTTCACGGTACCAAGGACTGCAAGAAGTTGCAGAGAGAGATTGAAGAGCTGATCAAAAGAGGTCACTTCAACCGTTTTCTACAAGGACCCGAACAAACTTCCAGAATAGCAGAAGATGGTGAGGCTGACCATCCAAGGAATCAAGTGGCCGCGGGAGTCGTGGATATGATATCGACTCGCTCGCCCGAAAGAAGTGCCCGAGAGGATCCAATGGCACAACAGAAGTAGTCTACGGTAGAATCTAGGGATGAGGTCATTAGTTTTTATAACAAAGAGATGGCCCATGTAACTTCTTCCCATTCTGACCCTCTGATTGTAACCACACTCGTTTTTGACTAAGTATTAGACTACCAGATGAATCTAGTGTTTATTGATAATGGAAACTCCCAAAATTTGCTTTACCTTAATGCCTTTTTAAAATTAGGTTTCAAGAGAAGCCAAATGATGACTGCTGAAGGACCCCTCTACGGACTGGACAATGAGCTAGTACTAGTATAGGGAGTCATCCAGCTTGAGGTCACATTAGGGACCTATCCGAGGACAGCAACCAAGACCCTTTCCTTCTTGGTAGTGGACCTCTTGTCGGTCTACAATGCTATCCTCGAACGTACTTGCCTGACCGCCTTTGAAGCCGTAACCTCAATCTCGCATTTGAAAATGAAGTTCCTCACACTATACGGGATTAGGGAAGTCCTTGGAGATCAAGCTGCTGGACAGACATGCTATCTGGCCCAAGTCACGCAGACACCTCTTCCTCAGCCCATTGAAGACTTGGACTTCCATGATGAGATGACATTATTGCAGGCCAAGTCTGGAGATGCAATCGACCGAGTCCCTTTGGATCCCAGAGATCATGAAAAAACTGTCCAAATAGGAAGTTCACTACCTCATCCTTTTTGAGACTAGCTCATCAACTTCTTACGAAAAAACTCCAATGTCTTTGCCTGGGCACTGTGCAACATGCCAGGGATACCGACTGGAGTAATGATCTATAAAATGGGCCTAGATCCAAGCCATAAGCCCATCTGACAAAAGAAGAGAAATTATTCTGTGGAAATGCTGGTACCAATTCGAGAGGAGGTAAAGAAACTTCTAGACGCTGGATTCATACGGGAGGTGCATTATCCAAATTGGCTGTCCAACATCGTGATGGTCAAGAAGAATAATGGGAAGTGGAGGATGTGTGTGGACTTTACAGACGTCAATAAATCATACCTAAAGGATAACTTCCCACTTCCGAGGATCGATTCACTTGTAGACTCGGCATTTGGACATGAGCTCCTAACCTTCATTGATGCGTACTTGGGCTACAACCAAATAAGGATGAGCCTCGACGATGAGAAGCACACATCGTTCTTGATGGACCAAGGGATGTACTGTTACAAAGTCATGCCTTTCGACCTCAAGAACTCTAGTTCCACTTACTAGAAGCTCATAAATAAAATGTTCAAAAGCCAGATCGGAAGGAATGTGGAGGTTTATGTAGATGACATGCTTGTTGAAAGTAGAATAACAGGTCACCACATCCAAGATATGGACGACACCTTCAGTGTCCTAAGAACTCACTAGATGAAGCTTAATCCAGCCAAGTGTACATTCAGAGTGACATTAGGAAAGTTCTTCGGTTACATTATTTCATGCTAGGGGATCGAGGCAAATCTAGAAAAGATGAAGGCCATCCTTGATATGAAGTCCCCTCGGACCGTGAAGGAGGTCTAGAAGCTCATTGGGAGGCTGGCAGCACTATCTCGCTTCTTGGCCAAGTCAGTCGAGAAGTATCTACCGTTTTTCAAGGCCCTAAGAGGGACGAAGACTAACAGTTTTCAATGGATGGATAACTATGGAGAAGCCTTCTAAGGACTCAAGGGATATCTTTTAAACCCCCCTCTGTTGACTTCTCCCCAACCAGGAGAGGAGTTGTACTTGTACCTTGCTGTGTCCGAGACAGCCTTGAGCCCAACCTTGATTTTGCAGCAGTGCGACAGATAATAGCCTGTGTACTACATCAGTAAGATCCTGGTCGGCACTGAGACAAGGTACTCTCATACGGAGAAGATGGCTCTAGCGCTCATGTATTCCACTCAGAAACTAAGGCCATTTTTCCCAGAGCACAAAGTGATCGTCCTGACCTACCAACCCTAGAGTGCAATTCCGTAGAAGCCAAAAATGTTGGGATGGTTGGTCAAGTGGGCCATTGAGTTTGGAGAATTCGACATAGAGTTCTGCCCAAGGCCGACTTTAAAAGGCCAAGCCTTAGCAGACTTTATTCTCGAGACAATGACACCAACTCTAGAGGTTTCAGATAGTTGTGATGCTAAAGAATCACATAGCCCAGCAATTTGGACTCTTCATGTGGATGGTGCTTTCTTAAAGGATGGTTGTGGAGCTGGTGTTGTACTGAGGATGCTAGAGGGATCAAAGATAAAGTACTCGATTGCCATTGGTTTCCCAACAAGCAACAATGCTGCTTAGTATGAAGCCTTACTTGCAAAATATGGTTTGCGAAGGAGTGCTTGGCCAAGGATCCGGTTGTCTACAGCAACTCCAAATTAGTTGTCAACCAAGTTCGAGGAAATTTCGAAGCGAATAGCCCACAACTATCCAAATACCTTTCAAAAGTCTGCAGACTTGTCTCGGCTTTTAAGAGGGTAGAAATGGTTCACATCTCACGAGAGGAGAATGGAAAAGCTAACCAGCTCGCGAAAGCAGTAGCCATGGGAGGCCTAGAGCAATATGCCCGAGGAATACACGAGGTCCTCGATAGACCCAGTGTGGAAGATTCCAACCTAGAAATGATGTAGATATCCGACGCTAACAATTGGATGACCCCCTTGTGACGAAATAGATCCTAATCCTTATAGGACCCTCCGTCAGACACATACAAAACTTAAATCATTTAAATCTTGTAGAGATTTTGGCAGAGTCTCCTTTGCAACTAGACCAAAACAAAATGTACAACCTATATGAAATAACCTGTACAAGCATGCAACTATTCAAATATCATAAATTTTCCTACGACACATCACAGGATCACAACCTGCCATATCATCCATGGCTTCAACATACACATTTTATCCAAACATTTCAGACTCGGAAGGAGATGCCATCTAGGACCTATACATATTTAAAATATCATATTAGGGCGGAAGCAACTAAATCCATAAGTCATCCTACGGAAGCAAGAACAGAACATACATCATGATATAATGTCATTTCGCATTATCATAATATACATTCTTCATTTCAAAATGCTAGCTACAAGAATCTAAAATCCTTTGATCCATCGAAGTCCTTCAAGGTCTTCAAAACTTACGAGCTTTCTCTTTCTCTAGCTAGATCTGACTTTGATCCTTTTTTGGCTTTTGTTTATCTAGAGGGGAGAACAAAAAGCAAGGAGTGAGCTTAACATCTCAGCAAATGTACCAAAAATAATAAAAATATACAGTTTTATATATATACAAAACATATACATACTTTCAGACGATAACTGAAAAGGGTGTAGCGGAGCTCCTCCTCTGGCCGGGCGGCGCCGGAGCCGGCCACGGCCGGTCTCCTGGCTGCTCCGCCAGGTTGCCTCCCATTTTCTGTCTCCAGCTCTCTTCCTGTCCAGACCTCAGATCTGGCTTCGTCGGCATCCTCTGAGGCTTCGACTGAGGTTGTGAGCTTGGGCCGATACCCCCACTATTGTCCGTTAAGAATGATTCCTCAGAAGCTTTGGCTTCTCTCTAGAGTGCCTTTCAAATTTCAATCCTGAAATTTGAGGCCTTCGTTTCTTGTCGCCGCCAGCAAGTTTTGTGGTACTGTCAGTTTCTCCCACCTTCCTTGTGTCCGTAAAGGATGTCTCATGCTCGCTGTTGTGTTTCTTCCCTGGTGTCTCCGATTGGGCTGTTGGCTCTTGCAGGTTGGCCCTTTTCTTCGACTGCCGTAGCGATTCCTGCCTTGGCGCCTGGTGCTCGAGACGGATCTGCTTGGGGTTTTTTTGCAGAAGCCCTCACCCATCAGATGCAGTTGTTCCAGAGAGAAGCTTTGGATTTCTCTCTGGGTTTTCAATTTTCGTTTTCAATTTTCAATTTTCAAATTTCAAATTTCAAAATTCAAATTTGAAATTTGACTTTCTGCGGGTTTCTTGCCTCCATGGATTTGGGCTGGGCTTCCGTGCCCCAGGCCGTTGTGGTTGTTGGGGCTGACTGTCCCTGTTTCTGGCTCAGATGCGAGAGCTTCGGATCTATTTTGGGTAGATCTTCCATGCTCACTTAGTTGCAGGTGGCTTGCTCTCCTGCTGTTTTTTCTCGATTCATTGATGTTGTATGAGGTTGTTGCTCGTATTGCACATCTGGCCTTGTTATTCTGGACATGCCAAGGTGTCTATGTTATTGGATGGTTTCTTTGCCCGGAGGCCGATTTGCTGGCCGAGTTGGGATGGAGACCGATTTGGCTTTGGGCCCGATTTGGGTTTGTTGAGCAATCCGATTGTGAATTGAGGCCGAGTAGGAATGCTGTCTTGGCATGTCAATTGCCAATTTGGAATTCAGGTGCTGATTGGGCATGAGGCCGGTTTGGCTTCGTGGCCAATTTGGCGTTGCTGACATGACATGTCAAATGCTGTGTGATCTTGCGATTCAGTTGCCGATTTTGATTTCCGGCCGGTTAACTCTTCTTTGGTCGATTTCAATGCCGATTTCTTTTGCCGACTTGTGGCTGATTTCAAGTGCAGTCTTGAGGCCGATTTGATCTCTTTGCAAGTCTCGTGTTGCTGACCATTTGCCGAGTTGGATTTGAGGATGCCGATTTGGTATTGAGGTCGATGTGGCTCTGTGGCCGGTTTGCCTCTACTAATATGGCAGGCCAAATGCCGATTTGGGCTTGAGGCCGGTTTGACCTTGCTGAGCTGGAAAAGTTGGCTTCAGGTTTGATGGAAGCTGCTTCAGTAAAAGTCTTGCTTCTGTTTTTGGATCGAAGGAAATCTCTCGGTTCTAGTTGCTGCCGCTACATCAGTTCCTTGATTATTCGGCTGTTGGTAGCTAGTTGATGAAACCATTTGAAGCTGTCACTTGTCAGCGAGGTCACAGCTGGTGCATGTTTACCAGCATTTTTGTTTTTCTGTTGGTTTCATTCGTTGTATCAATGTGCTCGGGGCATGCCCTAGTGATTATAGTTTATCCCCAAGTCGGAATAATACTTGGAGATAAATCATTACTTGTAAATTTTTTCTCCCATTAATCCAAATCACTTACTTACCAAAAAAAAAAAATCATGCATGCAGGTGAGAGAACAGAAGCATAAATACAATACAGAATACTAGAAAACCTATTGCGATACAGAATACCAGAAAACCTATTATTTTATATTCTTAGTTCCTGATTCAGATTTCAGTTCAGAGTCCATATTCAGAACCTTAACCTAGTTCTCAATTCAGAGTCCGTATTTCATAACATTAACCTAATTCTCAGTTCGGAATCCATATTTTAGAACAATAACCTAGTTCTCAGTTCAGAATTCATATTTTAGAAAAGTAACCTAGTTCTCAGTTCAGAATCCATATTTCAGAATAGTAACCTAATTCTCAATTCAAAATCCATGTTTCAGAACATTAATCTAGTTCTCAGTTCAGAATTCATATTTCAGAACAGTAACCTAGTTTTCAGTTCAGAATTCATATTTTAGAACAGTCAGTTTCCTTTTAAATTAATTATTCTCCATACTTTACTTCCCGAGAGTAGGATGGTTCTTATTCAGTTTAATCATTTACAAACTCTCTATACTTTACATCCCTAGGGTAGGATGGTTTCTGTTTACTTTAGCCTTTACATACCTTCCATACTTTACATCCCAAAGGCTGGATGATTTCTGTTCAGTGTAATCTTTACATACCCTCTATACTTTACATCCCAAGGGCAGGATGATTTCTGTTCAGTTTAATCTTTACATACCCTCTATAGTTTACATCCCAATGGTAGGATGGTTTCTGTTTACTTTAATCTATAGATACCCTCCATACTTTACATACCGAGAGTAGGATGATTTCTGTTCACTTTAATCTGTACATACCCTCGATACTTTACATCCAAAGGGTATGATGGTTTCTTTAGTTCGATTAGCTATTATTCAGTACAGTTCTGATGCCTATTATTCAATATTTCGATGTAGTAACCTAAGGACGAGGTCATGGACTAGCTGTACTGGAATTCTACTGATTTATTTAACGGAGAACATCCTTATCCTTATTTCCTTAGCCATAATTCTCTTGACCACTCAAACCTTTCCGATTTTTACGATTAAACCTTCAATCAGTTTTAGAGCTTCTCTTTGACTTAACGATACAGTTTCATATTAATTCATCAAGTGCAATTTGTCAAATAAACTTTATCAAACCTCCAATTAGCATTTTCACCTCAGGATTCATACATTTCTTCTTATTCTTTAACCCTTAACTTATCATATTTCAGTCGGCCAGTTAAACCTTATTCAGTAATCTTTCAAATAACTTCAAAATATCCCAAAAGATTAATAGTGCATTCCTATGAGACTTTTCAAACTAAACCTTAATAGAAAATCCTTCAGATAACTTTAGAACATCTCAGAAGTTCTACAGTATATTCCTGTGAAGCTTTTCAGCCTAAAATTACCTCATAGTCCTAATCATATCATAAAATCATAGTTACATCTCAGAATTTAGGAAACTTATACATAAAACCCCCAATTTTGACCTAGGGTTTCCACGGAACTATCAGATTATAACCAGACACCCTACACATGTACAGTCATGAAACTAAAGCCATATATTGCGATACATATAGATAAACTTAAAATCTATCCGATTAATTTACAAAAACATGCTTCATATGCATTAAACAGAGAGAAACAGCAATTTAGATATAAATACATTTTTAGGAATATAGAAAAGCAGTAAAAACGGTATAGAACAACCGGGGTACACTTACCTTAGCTTGTTCTACTGTTATTTTTACCCGGATTAGAGCAGAACGGGTGGATTTCTCCCACTCCTTTTTTTCCCTCTTCTCTCCCATGGCTTTCCTCGCTGAATGCCAAAAATGGCAAAGGAAAATGCACAGTGTGTGTTTTATAACCCATCAGGGTGCTCGAGCAATTGTCGAGCGCCAACAAGGTGCTAGGTGCACAAATTTGTGCCCGGGTGGCACTCGAGTGGCCCTTCTAGGAGATTTGCGCCTCACTTGCGCTTGAGTTCTACACGAGAGTGGATCAAGCCCGCGTCGAGCCTGCAGTTAGCCTACTTCGCATTTTTACCGTTCGGGATCTGTTTTGACCATTTCAACCCAATTCTTCACATCCTTGGACCCTAATTTTGATTATATAACCTTAATAGGCCATGTTTATCATAATTTAAAGTCTGAAATGTTATTTACAAATCAATGTTTCTTGATTTACAACTTCGATCCCTGATTTTATCGATTCTAGAACTTTAGGCTTTTCAATCTGATTCCTCCTATACCTTTTGACCACAATTTACCTATTTCAACTTAATTTTCTCCCAATTACCATATTTTGGAATTCTAAAATCTCACCACCCATATTAATCATATCTCGGAAATCAGTACCTTATAGGACCCAACTTCCTCTTTTCACTTCCAAACTCACTTTTTCCACATTCTAAGCCCAACCCTTGGTCATTATTAACTGAATTTATCATGTTTTGGGACTCGAATCATCACACCCCTACTTAAGGTACTAGTTCGATGGGTTATTGCTTGAAGATGCAGAGGAAGCCAAGAAGGTGGAGAAGATGGTAGGGTGGTACACTATCATGAATGGTCGGTTGTATCGACGAGGATTCTCTACCCCTATCTATGGTGGCTCACTCCTGAAGAGGTAGACTACGCCCTCGAAGAAGTGCACCTTGGAATTTATGGATTCCACATTGGGGACAAGAACTTCACCTTCAAACTAATGAGGCAAGGATACTATTAACCAACCATGAAGTACGATGCCATGGACTTCGTATGGAAATACAAAAATTGTCAAGTCCACAATAACTTTACTCAGCAGCTGCACACAAAACTCAAAGCTCTACAATCACCATGGCCATTTGTACAATGGGGGCTGGACATACTTGGGCCATTACCAACAGCGTCCAAACAAAGAAAATTCTTAATCGGCGAAATTGACTACTTTAACTAATGGGTTGAGGCCACACCATTAGCTCACATAACTTAGTAGAATGCTATAGGCTTCATTAGATAGAGCATTGTGTGCAGGCTTGAGATCCCAAAATGCATTGTAACTGATTATAGGACCCAATTCTCTAGAAATAGGTTCACTTGGTACTACACCAACCTAAAAATATGGCTAGTGTATACATCACTCACATACCCGCAATGCAATGGGCAAGTGGAGGTCATGAACTATACAATTATGCATGGATTGAAGATGAAGCTAGAGCATGCTGGGGGCTCATGGGTGGACGAGCTGCCATAAGTGCTATGGTCATATAGGACAACTCCAAAGAAGCCAACATGCAAAACTCCCTTTAGCTTGCGTTATGGGGTTGAGGCAGTCGTACTAGTGGAAGTCGGACTGCCCAGCCTTCGAGTGGAGAGTTTCAGTCCACAGAATAATGTACAGAGACTCTAGAAGAACCTTGACCTGCTTGAGGAGGCTTGAGATGTAGCAGGATTGCGCACGATGGCATACCAATAGAGGGTCAACCGGTATTACAATAAGAGGGTGAAAGTACATCAGTTTGAAATAGGAGACTTAGTGCTGAGAAGCATTAAGGCCACCGGCAAAATTACTGGTGGGAATAAACTCTCCCCAAATTGGGAGGGACCGTTCTTGGTTTCAACCATCCTCCGGAGCTATGACGGAATGGACATATTATTATTTTTTGTTCCTCTAATACATTCCGTCAATGACAATACACAACTGAACCCCAAAATAACATCTTAGAAATCTAAGGAAAAACGGATAGAGTTTTTCCTAAAATTAGGCTAAACTGATACAATCAACCTGAATAAAACATACGAATATAGAAAATAATATACATCAACACACATTCTCATCACTAACATAGGATCCTCTAACGCCATATACACAACCATGGGTCTAAATCAACATTCCGGTCCACTACTTCCAATTTTATACAAAAGATGCCGTTCAGGACTTGTACAAATCCAAAAGCAGATAGCAGAAGCAGAACTATGTCCAAAATATAAACTTGCGGAAGTAGAAATACCATTCCAAAAAAAATACAGAACGTGTCATAACCATTAACACATAATTTTCATCCACAATTTAGGTATTTACATTCAAACTAATTAGACTCCTAAAATAGACTTTGAAGCTCCCAAAAATCTTCTTGACTAGGCTTTATCTACTCTTACTCATCCGGAATAAACTCTACTGTGCCATATGGAGGGGGAAAAAATAAAAGAGTGAGTCGAAGCCCAGTAAGATACCGTAAAAACATGCAAGTGTGATTCTTTTATGCAGAACATAAGTGCAATTAAGCAAAACCAAGGAAATATCTGAAGAACAGAGACATACAAGGAAGCAAGAGAAAGCATAAATCAATATGACAAGTATCAGAAATCAGAAACCAGTATCAAACTTTGTAAGTTCTAAAAATGTAACATTACTATCTGAAGAACCGCACTAGTAGACCTTACTAGCCGAGGGGGCAAATAATTGGGGATAGATTGTGTTATGCACACAATTAGAGGCTAGAAACAAAACAGAGATATCCGTTCTAGCGGCATTAGTTACAGAATTACCTTCAGAAGGCAAGTTAGACACAGAATTCTACCCTCAAGGCTAATGCCCTGAGAAAGGGTGGATCACGTATAACTCTATAGACGGAGTTATCCTTGATTACCACCATAATGTTCTAAGATATACCGAAAAACCTTACCTGATCGTATATCAGTCTTAAGTCCTAATTAACAGAATTGGAAATGTCTTTCTTCTTATTTCCTAAATTTTAACTCATTGTGCTTCAAAAAGCCAGCCAGATTTATACAGATAACCCTTTAGATAGCTTCAGAAATCCATAGTAACATAACAATATAGTTCCATGTAAATTTTTTAGATAAAAATTATAGCATGAACAATAACCTTTTACAAATCAACATTTATATCTCAAGATTTTAATGGCATCTGGTGGTTCTGGCTTTCGGATCTCAACTGCTGATTGCCTCTCCCTATGCTGTGCTGATTCTGAATATGGACTGGTGGTTTTCTTTTGCTGCTGGACTGCTGAACTGTTGGCAAATTTGGGTGATACAATTGATCATGTTGCTATTGTATTATAGCTTTTGGCGTTTTTGGGCAGAAGGGGATTGCGGATTCCTTTTGTTCGTTGTTGTAATTTTTTCTCATATTCTGTTGGTTCTTAGAACGTTGGCCTCCTAGAGGTTTTTTTGTGTTTTTTCTGATGTACTTGCTGCTCGGGGTATGCCCTAGCAGGTTATGTTTTATCCTCAAGTTAAAATTATTGGCGATAAAACATCAATTTTGTAATTTTTTCTCCCTTTAATCCAAAATACTTACTTACCAAAAAAAAATATATATCTCAAGATTTAAGGATTTAAAACACCAAATCACTAATTTTTGTTCTAGGGTTTCATACAAAGCTTCCGGACTTAAATCAGATACCAAACACATGTTTATTCATGAAATCGAAACCATATATCACAATACATGTAGATAAACATGAAATTTATCCGAATAATTAAGAGAAACATGCTTCATTTACATAAATTATGGAGGAAGAAGATTTTACAGCATAAATACCAATATAGAGATATTAAAAAGCGGTAAAAATGGAAACTAATGTCCACGGTATACTTGCCTTCACCCGATTTACTATTTTTCTTACTCTGATTGGATCAAAATTGGCGAAGAATCCCTTCCCATTTTCTTGCTCCTCCTTCCTCCTTGCTGCTCTTCATGGTCGTGCTCCAAAACCTCTCCCCCTTCCCTTTTATAACAAAAAACAAAGTCAGCTCAGTGAAAAAAATCGAGTTTGCACTCAACGCCCAGCGAGCGCAAATGCACTAGATTCGGCACCTTCTAGCTTGCTTGAGCGAACGGCGTGCGCGGGCCTTTCGGATCAATCTATCTTTTGCCCTTGCTATTGGCCTCGAGCTAGCAGCAACCCAAATCTACTGCTTGCTGCACTAAAGTAATTTCCCACTTTTCTCAATTTTACTTATCCTGAATCTTATTATATTAATTAATTATTAGGATTAACTATGTTTTAGATACCCGTACCTTACAAGAACGGTGCGTACAAGCTATGCACCCAAGAGGAAAGGTGTAATGACCCGAGTTTTGAAATACAATAATTAGGGTACAATTAAATTAATAATGATCAAGAATTAGGTTTAGAATGTGAAAAAATTGAGTTCAGAAGTAGAAAGATGAAGTTGGACCCTATAAGGTATCAGTTTTTAAGATATTGTTAATATGGGTGGTGAGATTTCAGATTTTTAAAATATGATAATTGGAAGGTAATTAAGTTGAAATAGGTAAATTGTAGTCAAAAGGTACAGGAGGAATTGGATTGAAAAGCCCAAAGATCCGAAATTAGTAAATCAAAAACCGAAGTTATAAACCGAGAACCGTTGATTCATAAATAAGATTTTGGGCTTTAGACTATAATAATCATGGCTTATTAAGGTTATATAATCAAAATTAGGGTCCAAGGATATAAAAAATTGGATTGGAAGGGTCAAAATGGGTCCCGGATGGCAAAAATGCGAAGTAGGCCTACTGCAGATTGATGCAGGCTTGACCAGTGCCCAAACAATGCCTGAGGTGCCATCTGGGTATGAAAAATAGAACCTCCATGCCCAAATAGCGCTCGAGCACCACCTGGGTGCCAAAAATAGATTGGGCCGCCTAATGATCGCCTGATTGGCGCTCGAGTGCCAATTGGGGTATTTATTTTGTGAGGTTTTCTCCCACATTATTCTTTGGCCATGTTTAGATTTTTAGAGAGAGAGAGGATGAAAGCTAGAGAGAGAAAGAGATCAAAGCCCACGAGTCCGAATCCATCTGAGAACCAATTAAAAAGGTGATGGATCAGGACGAGGTAAGTGCACTCATACTTTTATCTTTCATTTTCTTGCACTTTTGTCTTGTTTTCATCGGGTATCCTCGTTCTGATACCCAATTAGGTTTATATTTTATGATTCTCATAATCTAAGCATGCATATATGTTAATTTGGAGTCCGAATTCGTAGTTTAGGTAAGGTTTCAGACAAGGAAACCCTAACCCCCATGCCCAAGCATGAAACCCACGACTTTTTGGGGCTTTAGCTTAATTGGGGACTAGATTATGGTTACCCATGACTTGGGCATGTGATTTTATCGATTGGGTATCTGAATTTGTGGTTTGAGGTAAAAATTCATTTGCGGACACCGTTTAAGCTTCGATTTTGGATTTAATGTATAAATTGACTTGGGATTATAGGTACCTATGCCTTAGATTTGATAAATTTTTCATTAGGTGATCAAAGTTCTGAGAATTAGGATCTGGACACTGTTTACGCACACTTTTAACGGACGTACTATTCACTGATGATTCTAAACGATAATTTGTATAATTTTCCTTGTTTAATTGCTAATCAAATGATATGTATGTTTGCATAATTCCTATCAAATAATCTAGAAGCTTTGATATATGTATTTATAAAAGAAATCCGTATCCGAAAGCTCTCGAAGTCAATTCGTTCTTTAACGGTAAGAACTGCTAATCTTCTCTCTACTTTTGTATTTGTATATAAGTTAAATTATAAAAAGATTGAAATTCACAAGCAAGACAATAAATACATGAATAACTGGAGAGGAATTCCACATTGAAAATTTGATGAATCTGATCTCTCCCAGATAGAGATATCTCTGAAAAGAATCTGATAGAACTTCCTTCAAAAGAATAAGTAATCATGAAATTAATACTCAGATTCATGTTTTGATGGGTAATGTCCCTAAGCATGTTGTGAGATCCCAATCCCAAAATATGATACTTATAGAGTGATTAAGTTGATAATAATTATGATTAGGTTCAAAAATAAGGAATAAATAGATACCGAAGCAAAATAAGTAAATGTGGCAAAGAGGGAAGAAAAAAGGGACCAGCACTCGATGGCTGCTCGAGCGCCAAAGGAGGCACAAATCTGCAAGAAGGACTGCTCGAGGCTCGTCCAAGGAAAGATGGGAGAGGGAATAGGCTGCGAGGTTGGCACTCGACCAGCGCTCGAGCACCAACCAAGGCACAAAAATGCGACAGTGAGCGCCTGATGGTCGCTCAACTGGCACTCGAGCGTCAGTCACGGGCCATGCATGTGATCAATTTTTCCTTTATTTATAAAGGGGGATTTTGGGGTTTGTTGAAGCAGAACGCGGAGTTGGCCTGGTGGTTGATCGCATTCGCGCTCTCCCTCAACACCCGGGTTCGATTCTCCACAACTTCGCGTTGGTAGTGGTACTGAGCCTCCAAAAATCCTTCGGGATTTCTGATGTGGGGCCGCGAAGCGGTGGGGCCAGTCACTTAAAAAATCTTACCCATCACAGTTTTAAACTCATTCTCGCCCCTTAGAGAGAGAAGCTCTTGCTTCTCTCTTCCTTTTTCAAATTTCATTTTGAAATTTGAATCCCGTCTTTTGCGACGCTCAATCTCGAGCCTCATCTGCCGGGCGGCGCCGGAGCCGGCCAAGGCCAGTCTCCTGGCTGCTTCCCCTGGCCCCTCTCCGAGACCTTCTCTTCCTCCCGTCGGATCCGGTTCTCAGAAACTGTCCGTGGCGGCACTGAGCCCTTTGGGGTTTTGGTGATCTCCTTCCGCTCAGCCTCCCCGATCTCCTCGATTTGAGCCCTTGGTCAGGCGCGTCTAATGGCTCGGTTCCCTATGGGAGTTCATCCGGGTCTTCCGTCTCGTAGTAGATTGGGCTTCCTCGATCTGTCTGCTGGGGATGAACGCCCCTATTCCTAGGTTCCTTACTCCTATACCGATTCTGTTTGCTGCTCGACTTGGTCAGTCTTTTTGCCCTCCTGATGTGTTTCGGGAGGTGCTGTAATGATGCTATTGTCGTCTCTTGTGCTTCTCGACGGATTTGTCGCAGCCGAAGGTATGTTCTGCTGGCTCTGAAGGTCCATTTCCAGTGTGTTTCCTCATGTTGGACGGGTTGGGGGATGCCGTGCAGCTCGGGCTTGGATCTACTGGATGTGGTTCTGAAGAGTTGGATGAGGACTGCTTGGTTGTAATAGATCCTTCGGATCCTCTGCTTGTCGCTTTTTTGGCCATCATGTTTGGTGATTTGCCTGGGATTCTTCGCTCTGGCTGTTGAGGCCGAGAGCCCTGTCTCTGTTTTCCTTTCAGAAGAAATGGCTATGGAGCCAGTAGCTCTGTCGGCTATTGCTTTTGTGTTGCTCGCTGGATTCATCGGCGACATTGTCCTCCGTGCCCGGTTCTCGTGGCTCTCTCTGCTGTGATTTCATTCTGTTGGAAGGGTTGGGGAGCCCGTTTTGATCTGGACTGGGATTTATAGGCTCAAAAGCTTGAAGAGCCGAGTGGCATTGTTTGGTCGATAGTGATCCTCCCGATGCGGTAGATTGCTTCCTCTCGGTTCCAGTGAGGAACCTTGCGTTTTGAGGCCGATTCTTTGGCCGATTTGGGATGGAGACCGATTTGGCTTTGGGCCCGTTTTGGATTTGTTGAGCAATCCAATTGTGAATCGAGGCCGAGTAGGAATCTTTGTCTTGGCATGTCAATTGCCAACTGAATTCAGGTTGCTGATTGGGCATGAGGCCGTTTTTGGCTTCGAGGCCAGTTTGTCATTGCTGACATGGCATGTCAAATGCTGTGTGGTCTTGCGATTCTGTTGCCGATTTTGATTTTCGGCCGGTTAACTCTTATTTGGTCGTTTTCAATGCCGTATTCATTCCCGATTTATTCTGCCGAATTGTGGCTGATTTCAAGTGCAGACTTGAGGCCGTTTTTCAATTGCTTGATCTCTTTGCGGTCTCGCACATCGACCATTTGCCGAGTTGGATTTGGATGCCGATTTGGTGCGAGGTCGATGTGGCTTTGTGGCCGGTTTGCCTCTGCTAATATGGCAGGCCAAATGCTGATTTGGGCTTGAGGCCGGTTTGGCCTTCTTGAAATGGGAAAAGTTGGCTTCGGGAACATTTGATGTTGCTTTGGCTGTTGGAGTTGCGGTACTATTGCTCATGGTCGCTATTTGGTCGCTCTGGACAACTAAGGTCTGCTGCGTTAGTCAAGTTACTTCGACCGGAGTGGTGAGTGGTCTTTTTGTCAGATCGGTGGAGCGCCGTTACATCCTTGTTGAAGACTTATTATTCTAAAATGGACAGACTTCATGTTTGGCCGTTTTTATTGAATGTATTCCCCCTAGGGGACTTTACTCTTGTTTCATCATTTTGATGTCTTTTGTTGTACTCAGTGGCTCGGGGAATGCCCTAGCTTTTATGTTTTATCTCCCTGTTAAAATACTTGGAGATAAAGCATTGATTTTGTAAATTTTTTCTCCCATTAATCCAAAATTCTTACTTACCAAAAAAAAAAAAATCTGTATCTCTAAAATTGTATCTATGCTCTAAATTCATGTTTCTGCATGTTTTATGTAAATAAAGTATGATTCTGTAAATTAAATGGATAGATTTCTTGTTTACCTGTATGTATTGCACTATACAGCCTTGATTTCATGATTATGTATGTATTTGGTGTCCGATTATAGTCTGACAGCTTTGTGTGAAACCCTAGGTCGAGAAATTAGGGATTTGATGCTTTAGTTCCCTAAATTTTGAGATGTAATCGTGATTCTGTAATATGTTAAGGCCCATGAGGTGATTTTAGTCTGAAAAGTCCCATAGGAATATACTGTTAAATTTCTGAAATGTTTCGAGGTTATCTGAAGAGTTATTTGTATAGGTTTGACTGGATTTGCACTTCAGGATTAAACTGTAAACTATATTGTTTAGTTTCAGAGAAGTTCTAAAGTGACTAAGTGTTCAAATGTATGAATAAAAGGCTGAATTGGATTCTGTTGTTGCCTGTCTTGGTATTCGTCTCCAAATTTCGAATTCAAAATTTGAACTCGTTTTTGGCCGCGTCTTCAGCAACGATCCTCAGCTGGCCGGGCGGCACTGGAGTCGGCCATGGCCGGTCTCCTGGTCGCCTAGCCCGGCCGTCTCCCGTCTCTCCTCCTCTTCCCCTACTCATTCGGAGGCACTGAGAACTCGTAGGGTTCGATGTCGCCCTCGCCGCTCGGTCCAAAATCTCCTCTGTTCGAGCTATGGCGGTCGCGATTTCTTTGGATCTCGCTACTCTTTGGGTGTTCCTCCGGTTCGTTCGGCTCGGTGTGGTTTAGCTTTCCCACCCTATTCTCTCGGCGCCGGTTATTACATTCTGGCTCCGTGCGATTTGCCCTTTGCCCTTCCGATTGGCTCGGGTTGTTGGGTTCACTTCGTTGTAATTGCTTTCGCCGCTTGATGGTGTTGACGCCGATGAATGCCTCGAGCCCGGCTTCAAGTCGTTCACCTGTATGTCCCTTCCGGGTCTCGATGGGTTGGGGGAGCTGTTTGTTAACCTGGTATGGATGTATGGGCTTGAATGCGAAAGGAGTGGGAGTGGCCATGTTCGAACGCTGAAATTCCTTCCAAAGTGCGGTAAGCTATCTGCAGACTATCATAGTTGCTTTGTTGCGATCCTTTGGATTGCCGGTGTCCGCTATTTATGCCGGTCATTTGCTTTGTTGTTTTCTTTGCAACATCTATACTTGGGCTACAATGGATGATGATCCTTCGTTGGTTGATCCCGGTGGCCGATGAATGATGATCCTCTGCTATAGTCCTTGCTGTTGCTTTAGGCTTTTGCTTCTGGAGTGGGTGGTTTTGCTGCCTGGGAGGTAGCCGAATTGCTGGCTTCCTGAAATTTCATCCTCACGGTTGTGGTCATATTGAGTTGAGCTCCTGCTGGTTCTCTGTGGGGTGTTTCCCTTAAATTGATGCTGCTGTATCTAGAGGCTGCAGTTGCTGGAGTGATTAAGTGTCTCTCTGTGGGTTGCTATCTCAGCTTGAAAGATTTGATGCAGCCGAATTTCCTATGGTGATGCTCTGAATGTTCTATGGCTGTGTGTCCCTGGGACCTTTTGGCTATGGGCTGAGATGCTGGCTGTGGGATTTTTGGTTGCTAAAATCTCTGCTTGTTGAGGTGGTGCTGGTCTGTTTGATGTTTTATTATGGTGAGTTTAGGTTGCAATCCATCGGATTGCTTTTGTATGGCTTCTACAGCCAATGTTGGGTTCAATGCCCCTGGCATTGATGGAGTTGCTTATGGTGCAATAATTGAGTTATCCCTTTGATGGGTTGAGTAAATTGCTTGGGGCCTATTGTTTGTCCCTGTCTGGACCTGGAATGAAGCCCTACTGCTGCTGCTAATTCTGCTGGGTCTAATTCTTTAGACCATGCAGGAGTGGGTGTGGATTGTGTTTGGAGTGAGTGTGGTGGTGGAGTGAGTGTGGTGTCTGTTGTGATCCATCCTGCTGCCTCTTTGTTTCCTGATGATGTTGGGTATGCATTTTGCTGTCTGGCGTTTTGCTATTGGTAGTAGGATGCGGTTACTGAAATGGTATTCCCATCTTTGTGTGAAGAAAGATGGATGGAGGCTTTTGGTCGGCATTTTGGTATGCTCGTTCATGCTGCTGATGTAGCATGGCTCTGATGTGGATGGGGTTGGTCACGACATGTACCCAGAAGCATCGTTTTGGAGTTGATTGCTCCAATTAAGGCTGGTGTACAGCTTGTCTTAATTTGTGGCTCTGCCAGTTTTTGGAAGCCGGGTGAATGGCAGATTTTCTGAGGATGAATTGGTTGCAACTGCAGCCTTGCTGACGTTGGAGTGCTGATTTCCAGTGGGATAAGTATGCAGGTGCTGGTTTGCTTGCATGCTTCAATTTTCCCATTAGCTGCTGTAACTGGCTGCTGCACTGGGTGTAGATACTGTATGATGTTGCAGCTGCCTGTCCGGTTCTGATTCACAACGTGGAGCATGGACGGCCCTTGGCTGGCAAGCTTTTTCCTTCTGGCATGGATGCTGATGCAGTTGGTGACTTGATATCTTCCTGTTGCCACTTTGGTACTGCCCCTAGATTGGCTTTTTTTGGTTAGGAATTGCTCTGCTGATGTTGGAGTGTATTGGTTGTATTGAGTGATTATCAGCAATTTTGTTTATCTGTTGATGTCATTCGGTGTATCAATGTGCTTGGGGGCATGCCCTAGCGCTTTTGTTTTATCTCCAAGTCGGAAAAACACTTGGACATAAACCATTACTTGTAAATTTTTTCTCTCATTAATCCAAATTACTTACTTACAAAAAAAAAAAAAGTTCAAATGTATGAATCTTGTGAATGGAAGTGTTAACTAGAGACTTAATGAAGCTTATTTGACGACTTACACTTCGAGATTTAAATTGAAACTGAACCGTTAAGTTATAGAGAGGCTCTAAAATTGACTGAAGGTTTAATATTATGAATTGAGATGGTCTTCGAGATACGGAGAGTTTAGGTTAAGGAAATAAGGACAGGAAGATCTTTAGTTAAGTAAATCAGTAGGTTTGCGAGCATATGAAAATGTCAACGTCCTTTGGGTAATATGTGGTCTGTCTTTCAATCAGAATGCCGAATAATAGGCATTAGGACTAAAAGAAATCATGAAATCATCCTACCATCGAGATGTAAAGTATGGAGAGTATGTAAAGAATTAAATTGAACAAAGAAATCATCCTACCCTTGGGACGTAAAGTATGGAGGATATGTAAAAATTAAAAGTGAACAGAACCATCCAACCCTTGGGATGTAAAGTATGGAAGGTATGTAAAGATTAAAAGTGAACAGAACCATCTTGCCCTCAAAATGTAAAGTATGGAGGGTATGTAAACATTAAAAGTTAACAGAATACATCCTGCTATCGGGATGTAAAGTACGGAGGATAATAGATTTAAAAGAAAAACTTAATACTCTGAAATATGAACTCTAAATCAAGAATTAGGGACCTGTATGCATGATTCTCTGATGTTCTGCATCATATTTATGCTTTTGCTTTCACTCGTCTGCATGTAGGATTTTCCATGTTCCTCTATAAGTTTCAGTCCAATAAAATGTATATGTTTTATATATAAGAATTGTATGTTTTCACTGTTTTGGGTACATTTGCTGATCTGCTAACTCACTCCTTACTTTTTGTTCTTCCCTCCAGATAAGCAAAAGCCTAAAAAGGATCGAAGTCAAAACTAGCTAGAAAAAGGGAAAGCTCGTGAGTTTCGAAGACCTTGGAGAACTTCGGTGGATCAAAGGATTTTGGATTCTTGTAGCTAGTATTTTGAAATGAATATTGTATATTACGATAATGTGAATGATGTTATATTATGATGAAAGTTTTGTTCTTGCTTCTGCAGGATTCTATTAAGGATATAGTTACATCTGCTATTCCATTCTTTAGATTTTGTACAGGTCCTAGACAGCGTCTCTCATGTGGATTCTGGTATACTAGATAGAATAGTTGAATTAAAGCCATGGATGGCATTTGTGGTCATGTGAATGTGTGTTGTAGGAGAATTTGTGGTATTTGATTAGTTGTGTACTTTTTTTTTTTTTGATAAGTAAGTATTTTAGATTAAAGGGAGAAAAAATTACGATTAGTTGTGTACTTGTATAAGTATAATTGAAAGGTTGTATTTTTGGTTTTTATCTAGTTTCAGAGGAGACCCTACCAAAATTTGTGCAGCATTTAAAGGTTCTAAATTTATGGGCTTTGTTTTGTATGTATTTGACGGACGTCCTTAATAGAATAGGATCCATTCCATCACACATGTCACTAGTATGATAGCGAAAACTCAATGAATTGTCCTGGCCACTTGTTATAGCGGGTGATACTATGGTCATGCCTTAGGATGTTACAGTGGTAATCGAGGATAATTCTATTTTTGTTTCTAAATCTGGAAAGATTGTGGGGAAAGTCACAGTTTTTGTTCTTAGTCTAGCCTTTGATTGTGTGAAGTTAACACAATCTATCATCGATTATTCGCTTCTTTGGCTGGTGGGGTCTACTAGCCTTGGTCTGCAAAGATGAATAATTATGCTTAATCTACATCCTAAATAAAATAAGAACAAATGAAAAAAAGAAAATTGTATTTCGACCAGATCCTATCAAGTTCATGTTCATGCATCTCCTTCTACTTCTATTTAACTTGCTTATATTGTTTATTGCTTTTGAATATGAGTGTGTTTGCTGAGCTGTTAGCTCACTGTTACTTTTTCTTTCTTCGAGATGAGAACTATGAGCAGGAATCATGGAACAAAATCTCATATGCAAAATATAGCATATATTATGATTATAGGAAGGAAATCATTACATCATGCTGGATGAAGGGCATCAAAACAATAATACTTATCAGATTCAAAACATGAATTTTAATAAAATGTTGGGCATACCTGCTTGATTTGCGAACTCTCTTACCCAAGTCTGGTCTAGAATTCTTTCCTTCCTTTCTTTCATGCCTTTTCTTCTTAAACTCCCTCCGAAAACTCCTGTCTCTTACCCCCACATCTAGTATTTATCGGCAGTGGGGTTGGTGAGAGTAGGTGGAGCAGGTCACCTACTACAGATATTTTACTTTTATTTATTCTTCTAGAGAATTCCAGAGAATTCTAGATTATTCAAGCAGGCGGGTGTAGGTAGAAGCAATTCACTCACTTTCTTTGACTACTCTAGCCTTAGATAAATTTTTGGTTTGTAAGTCAGTCCGGTCAACTCTCGTACTTGGTCAATACATTTATTATTCTACTTTAGTTGTCTTTGGCAATATATCTTGGTCATCTTCTTCCAAATCTAGTTTGACTTTTCTCTCCAGAAACTTTCTCTGAAAATCGCCTTCTGAAACTCACTCAATTGTCTCCAGAAATCATTTCCGGAGATTCACTCAATTGTGTCCGGAAATCGTCTCTGGAATTCACTTAATCTTCTTTGAAAATCATCTCCGGAAACGCACTCCATGCTCTCTTGAAATCATTTTTCAGATATCCTCTCAACCGTCCCCGGAAGAAATCGTTTTCCCTTATCAGCTGGTCAACTTCATGTTAATCGGATTATTTTTTAAAAATTTTTAGCCTAGTTTTTCCCATATCCTTCCTATCAGGTCAACAGGGCATTGACCAGGTTCCTCCATGCCGGTCAACAGGGCATTGATCGGACATTTTAGCAAAGATGCATATCGGCCATTCTTGTACACCGGTCTTTTGTCACTTGCATATTGGCAATTTTCCTTTTTCATACCGGGCCAATTGCTATACCGGCAAATTGCTCATGCCATCAATTTCTACAGACCTGCCATTTTGCCTTACATTCATAGTGATTGTTCTCATTATCGCAAACCGGTATTTGCCATCTTAGTCAGCTAATGTGATGACCGGGCATTTTTTGGCGACTAAGCATTTTGCTTGAAGATGCATTCCGATAATTTTTCCATTATAAGCATACCGGGCAAATTGTAAAATTAACCGGTCAGCGTGTTAACCGGTCTCTTTTTTCCTTCAATATTTCTTGATCTCTCTCTCAACTAGATATTATACATATCATCTGATCAACACAAGTTGACTAGATTCTCCCTCCTTTCCTGCCGGTCAACAATCCGGTCGACCATTTTTCTGCCGATCAAAAATTCTTATCCTTAGATAATTTCTTGGCCATTAAGAGAACTCCTCATAAACTAATTAAGCCAAAACCTAATTATACAATGTTAATTACTATGCTTGAGAATCGTGACATTACAATTCTCCCTCATTTATAGAAATTTCATCCTCGAAATTTTGACAAACCTCAACTTATCATCTACTAGGCTCTACCTTGGGTTACGGGCCCTCATGCTATTAGTACGCTACTTAGATTGAGTCTTTTACTAATACCTCAAGATGCAAAATGTGGGAAAAATTAAAATTTTCAGAAGGTACCTTTAATCACATTCAATTATGCTTTGGTATCTTGAACTGTCGCCATAAAAGCTTCAGATGGGACAGTGACTTTTTCATCTCCGGCTTTCTAAGTGTGGGGCAGTCCTTGACTCAGCGACCGTGCTAACCACAATTAAAATAAGCTCCCGTTAGTTTAAAACAAGTTTTTCCTAAGTGCTTTCCTCCATAGTGGGTACAATTTGCTATTGATGCTTGGAAACTAGACGCTAGTTGAATTTCAGTGCTACTTTGCCCATTATCGAACACTTTTCCCTTTCTAGGAGGTCCTAGGGGTCCTGAATCAGCCTCCTCACTAAAACTTCTTTGATTGGATGCCCTTTTCTTGAAAAATTCCTCCTTCTCAATTTCCTTCTCATAAATAATGGCCCTATCTAATACTTCCCCATAGGTCAGAAACTTTAATGTTAACAAGTGTTTCCTAATATCATCTCTTAATCCATGAGAAAATCATCTCGCCTTACTTTCCTCGTCTTCCACCATATATGGAGCACATCGAGATAGCTCCGTAAATTTAGCATCGTACTCGGCTACAGTACGATTGCTTTATTGCAACCATAAAAACTCATCCTCTTTTTTGCCCATGAAGGCAGGTAGGGAAGTATTTTTTCATAAAAGTTTATTCGAATATGGCCCAAGTAATTTCATTTTTCAGCATCCCAAACACCCGTTTTTGCATTTCTCACCAGTGATGGGCCTGTCGTATCAACTTATGAGTGGCAAAGAGGACTCTGTCTTCAACTGGACATCTAATCACCGCAAACATCTTTCTTAGCCATTAGATCCACATATTTGCTTTAATTGGATCCAATTCTCCCATGAATTCTGGAACTTGCTCATTAGAGAAGCAATCATACACTGATGTTCCCTGATTGACAGGAGGTGGGACTGGGACGGGAGCCAAGTTTTACTGTCCCATGGCTTCTATAACGTTGGTCAACCTTTCTAACGGATAGAAGTGCTTCTCCTCCCAGTCCTGAGAATCACTAGTACTAGCAGTCTGTTTTCCTCTACATGCCATTCTCTAACTAGTGTATTGCTGAAAGAAAAGCATCTTAGTCAAATTATAATTCAGCCCAAGCAATAACTAGGACTTAACGCGCAATGCCTTAGTCCCGCTTAATACTAGCCAACTTTTACGGACTAGAATAACTAAATCAAACCGGATCAGCTTAACTGTTTTGTGCCTTTATCTACTCATTTGATTGATCATAATCTATCCTAAGCTTCTGTATAAATAAGATCAAGACTTAAGGCATCACTTTTCTCTAATACCATTTATGATAGAATGGCCATATTCCACCATATATAACCTCCGCCAAATTATCGTACTTATATCGTATTAAAATATACTCTTGTCAAAAGGTATACATATATATATATATTTACTTATACGGGTGGACATAATTTTATTTCTTTCAACTTTGCATGGCATGAATGCCATGTCACTCTCCTTCAGGCTCACTCTTGCTGCTGCTGTTTACTTCATTTGGTCTGAACCGAACTGAAGAACCTTTGGCGACGCCAATGGTAGATCCCCTAATCATATTGCTAACCTGATTATTGATACTGTTCGGAGGAAATTAGAAATTAGTATCAAGGGTGATGATTGGCGTACTAGGAATGTCATTATGCGTTGGAGCTTATCTGGTGATCCTGTGGAGTGAATAGCTGGGGTTGTGTTTGGATCTGTGGAGGAAAGGCTGCTGCAATTGAGTATTCTTAACTGACGGTGTGCACTGGACGGAGTACGCGTCAAGATGGAGTGCCTCAGATGTTGTGACGAACCAGGTTATTTTTCTTAAATAACCCTCCGTTAATAAAACATCGTTAATACCCAGAGGTTACTGGACAAAAGACCGATATACAATTTATTTTAAATTTGCTCTTCACAAGCATTCTTCTCACAGGATCTCAAATTTTCCATATCAATCATGGCTTCAATACGGTATTTTGACTCTACTGTATTAGATCTAGAGAGATGCCATTTAATAACCCAAACCTCGAAATTTAAAATAAAAGCGGAAGCATGCTATGATACCATGAACTGCGGAAGCATAATAAAACCAAAAACCATACCTAACCCTGAGTGGCTATCTATATCAATTTTGATGTTCAAGTCTTTGCTACACTTGTCTGTCTAGTCCCGTCAAGCAAGCCTTTCCTTGTTCTATCTAAATGCTTTCATCTAGGAGGAAAAACAACAGACAGCAAGAGTGAGCTTATCGCTCAGCAAGTATAGTCATACGTCACTGTCAAACTGTGAACATGATAATGTCAAGGGGCAACATGCATTTACGAGACATAAGCGGGAAGGAACATTTAGAAGTACCGATTTGTCGTTGACTATGTTTTGTTTAATTGCCGTTTGAGTCATGTTTTCTTATTTTGCTTTACTCTTTGCGGACCAGGGCTAGTAAGTCGTACTAGCAAATGATGCGAGAGAACGAGGAAAGGATCATGACACCTCATGATCTAAGGTCGTGAGGGATTATCTTTAATGACCCTCCGGGGGATCGTGCACATCACATCGTGACATATCGTAGTCGTGCACATCACATCGTGCCGTATCGTATCGCCCCATTCCCCCGGGGTACCAGGGCAGTCCTCGTTCTTCCACCATAGTATCCTAAGGCGTGACACGGACACCACCCGCTTACACACAAGCAGCCAGAATACGTGGCCCAAGTATTCTTCGGGTTTATACCGTGATGGACGTGTCAAACCAGAGAATACTACCCATTTAAGAGTCCATGGTCCTAGTTTCATGATTCTCTTTTCCATAATTCCTTTGAAGGAAGGTCCATCGTATCTCATATATCATATCTCCCGCCACACGGGAGGTTTCATCATATCTTCCACTTCACGGGAGGTTCCATCAATCACATATCTATTGTGGACTTCCTTCCGTTCCATTTTTCATTTGTTCTCATCTTTACTTGGAGACTTTATCATTTCTCATAGTTTATAAGCATGATTAACAGTTATTCCAGCGGAATTGGAATTCCTTACCGTTGATGAGCCAATCACATTGGGGTCCTCCGGAGCCCTTTTCTGAATCTTACGATTTCAAATGCTCATTAGTCATAGCTTTCATATCAAGGGGATGCATATTTTCCATTTACTTCATGGGAACCGGAATAACATTTCGTTTAAGGGATCCGGTGAATAGAATTTCATGAGATCGATCGTCCGGTTATTATGTATGCATGGTCAGGATGTGGTGATTCATTTCTTAGATTTTCATTATTAAGCGTGGGCTATATAATTTTCGTAGTTTGGGTGGATATCGGAACGATAAAGTCACAGTATAACAAATAGTGAGTATGAGAATACTTGCCTCAATGTGCTCCATATTTTCCCTAACTAGCTTGTGCTCGGAATCGGACTTGAAAGCCTTCATTTCCTTCCTTCTTCTTCGCGTGGCCCCTCCTCTTTCTTTTCCTCTCTCTTCCTCTCTCGTCCTTTCTCTCTTCCTCTCCCCGCCCTGGCTGGCCGCTGCCTGGCCGCCTATTTATAGTTGCCGGGCCGCTCCAGCGCCCGGCGAGCGAGCAGCGGGCGGCCAGAGTTTCTGGAAGGCTCGGGAGAATTCTGGAAAATTTGCTTGAGCGGAGCTCGAGCGCCTAGTGAGCGCGAGAGGTTTCCAGAGGGTTATGGAAGGTTCGCTCGAGCGGCTGGCGGGTGAGAGCTTTCCGGAAGGTTCTGGAATATCCGCTCGAGCGGGCTTCGAGCGCGCTTTAGGCGGGGTAGCTACTGGTTTCTTCGGCTCGAGCCGGCCTCGAGCATGCATCAGGCAGCTGGGCTTTTGTTGTTTCGGCTCAAGCGGGGCTCGAGCATGCTTCAGGCGGTGGGCTACTGGATTCTAGTTTTGAGCGGATTCGGGCGTGTGGTGAACGGGGGAGCTTTAGGTGGTGTTTTAAACATCAAAGGTTCCAAGATACATATATAATCATTCAATATTATGAAGAGAAATATGCCTAGCCTCATGTTCATTCTATTTTTGATTTGGGAACCTCACAATTCTCCCCCACTTATAGAAATTTCGTCCTTGAAATTGAACGAACCTCAAATTTTCATATTTGGAGGTAAACTTCTAGATTGTTCGGTATGTGTAAGTTGCCTTTCAAAGAACCTCTAGCATAAAATTTCCTAATTTTTATTGCCCAATGTCGAAGATTAAGTTCAAAGTCAACTCAAATTCTTATTTGATCAAATGTTACTAAAGTTTCGAGGCAATCCTTCCATCACAATCAGTCTTTAAAGTCGGAATGATTTTCATTTCTACCATTTTATTAGTAATCGGCAAACCAACATTTTCTCTAAAATATATAGCCTGCATCATAAAACTAGAATATACGGCAACCTTGATTAAAATGATCATAGGATAGTCACACCGAGAAGACAATTTCTACAATCGTCTAACTACCGTCACCTTTAAGGCTAATCATAACTCAAAAATCAATATAACCCAAAATCTTACCATTCCAGCCAGTCGGCTTAAGATCCTGTGACCTGTGGGTTATGGGCCCACAATGCTTTCGCTGCGCTACTTCTGATTAGTTTCCTCAAACATCCAATTATCTTATATTCAAACTATAATCATTAATTATCCAAAAAGTGGGCAAGACTTTTAATCAATATTCAGGATTTTCAGAATCCGATTACTTAGCATCCTCAAGAGCTTATTGGCATATGAATGAGACGATTGAACCCAATTGGAACACGATGATATCTTTCTACGACGTTCTATCACCCAATCATTTGGATTTACCAGTGATTCATCTTTCTCATTTACCCATAGAACTTCCAAGGTCATTCAAATCCAAGGACTCGTAACATCAATGGTCATCCTTAATGCCTTCATTCTTAAGAAAAATATTAAGGTTTTCTTCTCAATCTTTTAAACGAATCTGTCCTAACTTTGAAGATATTACTCTTAGTTCTTTACAAGGAAAACCTCAATGGCCGATTTTCGATAAATCCATGGAAGGGTATACTAATTTTGAAATTCTCCTCTTCTTTTCTCAAAGGTACTCCCTATTAATACATGAAAGTAATATAACCTTAATATTTCTTAAAGGCATTTCATCCCATGATAACTTGTCAGACCCATCAGGAATCAATCCAAATGATATGAACATCAATCACCCTATTTGGTTACCGAAAAACTACCTTTTATCTTTTGTTTTAATTACCATTTTTTTTTCCTATACCGAACGTCTTACTGGTGACTGATGACTTAAAAATTTTGATTTGCCTCAAAATGATTATGAGTTCTATGACACTAATTAGTTTTTCCTAGTTATTCATTCCAGTTATTCATTACTCATACCATGAATATCTTTAAATTTCTCAATGAAGTTACTTTAGTATAAACCTGGATATGGTTTAATGATCAAACCCATAAAATTTCATAAGATGCCGATGAACCAACAAAACCCAATCGACGTTGTTGATCTTCATGGTGGTTGTGTCTGAATGCCGTCGGGCCTACAACTCCCTTTGACCTACGAAAGTCAAGCTATAGACCCAAAGCGATTTCAAAATTTTTTTCAAGCCTTTACATTGCTTCACGGACTATGCCTCATTATCCTTGAAAATCTTACTAATCTTCTAATCTTTTTTTTGAAGTTTGAAATCCATCTTATTAGTTCATCCATTTATCTTGAAAGTTCTGGAGTATGTTACTACAATACCTAAACTGATACTTCCTCGGTCTTGCTGGAGATCATCAATAACTTTCGTTGATTCGACATTGCCTCAAATTACTGATCAAGACGATAGTAATTTCTTGATACCTCTATCGATTCAAACTCATGCTTCAAATCCTACAACTTTGTTGCAAGATGTCATCCTTTGTTAGGCCAACTATATCAGCACTGTCGTTTATCTACTGAACTATTATTAAGATTAGATTAAGACTTAATCCCTTTGGCTATCTTCAAATTCATTCCAGAACTTATAAAAATTTCCACTACTAGGCCCAATGTGTTTACAAGTCAGATCGACCCAATGACTTATTAACTAAAGTATCTAATGTCACATTAAGATTGGTACCACAAGATGTTTTAAGTAAACCCAACCAATCGTATCCACAAATTCTAAAACCTTGACTCACAAAACCACATATTTATATATGATCAATCTCAAGGATATAAGGGTTGTGTTACCCAGATTGGAAAATTTTATTTCCTATCTCGTCGATCTACATGCTTCTCTTATGCTTCATCACAACCGAAACTCGGATCCTAAGGCACTGAATTTCTTTTCTTCAAGGTTAGAGGATACAATCCTATCCTTAAACCAACTACCGCACAACGCAGATTATAGTCCCAAAGTCTTTTTGGAAAGGTCTTTATCCAAAAGTTTTATTCAAACATCACTTTGATACATCCTTTTACCTGTCCAAATACTAAATCATCTTTATTATTATTTCCGAGCCTATGTCTTCCAAATTACAATCACGGCACGGCTCGAAATCCCTATTCATCAGATTACAGCATTAACCCAAGATCCTTACAGCTCGTCATGACAGGTGACCCTAATGCTTGAGCTTAAACCTTAGGACCCTGATATCAAACACTAAACCTTTCCATAACTAAAGACATTCTTAAATTTTGCGATTGAACTACTTTTTGAGACACACTTCCAAAGGTCTCTCATTGGTACCAACATTATTCCATGAAACTTTCTTATCACATGAGATCATATTTGTTAATCCTTGAGACTCGGTGGTCTTGCTTACCTCGATCAACTAAGATCTATTTTACTCCTTATCTATCAAGGGCAGCACACCTTATCTTTTAACAACATGGAAGTGACCGCAGAGTATTCCCAAGCCTCGTAATTCATGTCTTCAACCTTAATATGACTTGGGCTATCTATAAGCCCTTTTACTGAATTATTTTCAAACCAATTTATAGATTGTCATCCTAGGACGGGATGTACCCAAATTAATTTCCATTATACCAATCTCAAGCCGATGGCTTTACACATTCTGGGTTAACCTGGTAACCTTCCACCCGAAGAACTTTAACCAAGGGTCGATGAATCTTAAACCTCAAACTGAGATTAAAAGCTTAGGCCTCAGATCATCACTTAATCAGTCCAAAAACCCAATTAATATCAATCAATTTCCAGTACTAAGGTGTCACAACACACCATCCTCCTTGACCTACAGCTGGTAACCCAATTGCTTGGACTGACTAAGTCATCAATACCTTTAGGCATTACATCGACCAGTCTTATTCTATCCTATGCTTCCGCATAAGATTCAGATCAACCTAAGGCATCTTTCCTTTTCTCTGATACCAATTGTGACGAACTAGGTTATTTTTCTTAAATAACCCTCCGTTAATAAAACATCGTTAATGCCCAGAGGTTACTGGATGAAAGACCGATATACAATTTATTTTAAATTGGCTCTTCACAAGTATTCTTCTCAAAGGATCTCAAATTTGCCATATCAATCATGGCTTCAATACAGTATTCTGACTTTACTGTATTAAATCTAGAGAGATGCCATCTAATAACCCAAACCTCGAAATTTAAAATAAAAGCGGAAGCATGCTATGATACCATGAACTGCGGAAGCATAATAAAACCATAAACCATACCTAACCCTGAGTGGCTGTCTATATCAATTTTGATGTTCAAGTCTTTGCTGCACTTGTCTGTCTAGTCCCGTCAAGCAAGCATTTCCTTGTTCTATCTAAATGCTTTCATCTAGAAGGAAAAAACAATAGACAGCAAGAGTGAGCTTATCGCTCAGCAAGTATAGTCATACGTCACTGTCAAACTGTGAACATGATAATGTCAGGGGGCAACATGCATTTACGAGACATAAGCGGGAAGGAACATTTAGAAGTACCGATTTATCGTTGACCATGTTTTGTTTAATTGCCGTTTGAGTCATGTTTTCTTATTTTGCTTTACTCTTTGCGGACTAGGGCTAGTAAGTCGTACTAGCAAACGATGCAAGAGAACGAGGAAAGGATCATGACACCTCATGATCTAAGGTCATGAGGGATTATCTTTAACGACCCTTCGGGGGGTCGTGCACATCACATCATGCCATATCGTAGTCGTGCACATCACATCGTGCCGTATCGTATCGCCCCATTCCCCCGGGGTACCAAGGCAATCCTCGTTCTTCCACCATAGTATCCTAAGGCGTGACACAGACACCACCCACTTACACACAATCAGCCAGAATACGTGGCCCAAGTATTCTTCGGGTTTATACCGTGATGGACGTGTCAAACCAAAGAATACTACCCGTTTAAGAGTCCATGGTCCTAGTTTCATGATTCTCTTTTCTATAATTCCTTTGAAGGAAGGTCCATCGTATCTCATATATCATATCTCCCGCCACACGGGAGGTTTCATCATATCTCCCACTTCACGGGAGGTTCCATCAATCACATATCTATTGTGGACTTCCTTCCGTTCCATTTTTCATTTGTTCTCATCTTTACTTGGAGACTTTAGCATTTCTCATAGTTTATAAGCATGATTAACAGTTATTCCAGCGGAATTGGAATTCCTTACCGTTGATGAGCCAATCACATTGGGGTCCTCCGGAGCCCTTTTCTGAATCTTACGATTTCAAATGCTCATTAGTCATAGCTTTTATATCAAGGGGATGCATATTTTCCATTTACTTCATGGGAATCGGAATAACATTTCGTTTAAGGGATCCGGTGAATAGAATTTCATGAGATCGATCGTCCGGTTATTATGTATGCATGGTCAGGATGTGGTGATTCATTTCTTAGATTTTCATTATTAAGCATGGGCTATATAATTTTCGTAGTTTGGGTAGATATCGGAACGATAAAGTCACAGTATAACAAATAGTGAGTATGAGAATACTTGCCTCAATGTGCTCCATATTTTCCCTAACTAGCTTGTGCTCGGAATCGGACTTGAAAGCCTTCATTTCCTTCCTTCTTCTTCGCGTGGCCCCTCCTCTTTCTTTCCCTCTCTCTTCCTCTCTCTTCCTCTCCCCCCCTGGCTGGCCGCTGGCTGGCTGCCTATTTATAGTTTCCGGGCTGCTCGAGCGCCCGGTGAGCGAGCAGCGGGCGGCCAGAGTTTCTGGAAGGCTCGGGAGAATTCTGGAAAATTTGCTTGAGCGGAGCTCGAGCGCCTAGCGAGCGCAAGAGGTTTCCAGAGGGTTCTGGAAGGTTCGCTCGAGCGGCTGGCGGGCGAGAGCTTTCCGGAAGGTTCTGGAATATCCGCTCGAGCGGGCTTCGAGCGCGCTTTAGGCGGGGTAGCTACTGGTTTCTTCGGCTCGAGCAGGCCTCGAGCATGCATCAGGTGGCTGGGCTTTTGTTGTTTCGGCTGGAGCGGGGCTCGAGCATGCTTCAGGCGGCGGGCTACTGGATTCTAGTTTTGAGCGGATTCGGGCGTGTGGTGAACGGGGGAGCTTTAGGTGGTGTTTTAAACATCAAAGGTTCCAAGATACATATATAATCATCCAATATTATGAAGAGAAATATGCCTAGCCTCATGTTCATTCTATTTTTGATTTGGGAACCTCACAGATGTAGTGCCTGTATCCGTTTTGATGATGTGCATTGGACGGAGTGGACTTACCGGAATGATTTTTTTTCCTCTGTTTGGACGGCGGACCTTGCTTTCTTATCTCTAGAGTGTTTTTTCCGGAGTAGAGATGTGTTGTGAATCCGGAGTGCAATTGTCCTTCTTTGGGTGTTCCTGTCCGGAGTGGCATCTTGGACCGGTGTGCCTGTGAGGAGGTGATTTCATCTGTCGCTATATGGCCAGAGTGACTTGATTTTGTTCCCTCATAGGCCGGAGTGGTTGTGCGTGTGGTTAGGCTGGAGTAGCTTTGCATCCAAAAAAAAAAAAAATTTGACCATGCGTTTGATGACTCCGGAATCCGGAGTGATTTTGTACGCTAAAAGGCCGGAGTGGCCTTGCGTTGTTTGGACGGAGTGCCACTGGACGGAGTGACTTAGGATGGAGTTCTTGTTGATTCCGGTGTTCTTGCGATGGACGAAGTGTTTTATGTTCTCCTTGGACGTAGTGGCTTTGCTTCCTTACCGGAGTGCATTATTATATCCGGTGTGCATTTGGACGGAGTAGATTTGCCCGTTTCTGGGTGGCCGGAGTGTGTTTTGCTCCTTTGGACGGAGTGGTTTTTTCCCCTATCCGGAGTGCTTTTGGACGGAGTGCGGATCCTTTGGACGGAGTGCATATTCTCAGGAATAGTCGGAGTGCTTTTTCAAGGAGGAGCTTTATGCTGACGGCGCTCTGCTCTTTTGAGGCCAGAGTGACAGAGTGCCTTTTGAGGCCGGAGTGCCATTTTGAAGTGATTTTCGGAGTGCCTAATTTCCGGAGTGAGAGGTTTCCGGAGTGCCTTATTTCACTATGAAGCCGGAGTGGCATCCTGTAGTTGAGACTGGAGTGGCATGGTGAATGCTGAAGCCGGAGTACATTTTGTACTCTTAAGCCGAGTGTGTTGCGGATCTTTCGATACGAATTGGTATCGAGCTGAAGAGGCCAGATGATGATGTTATGGCGTTTTCTTCATTCACTCTAGCCGGTGGATGTTATCTTTACAATGATCGAATATTATTCTATCCTTATTTTTCATGACTGATGTCATTGGTTTAGGGGACTCCCCTGTTTCTATGTTTCTTTCCCCAAGTCGGCAAAACACTTGGTTAAGAACATAGCTCTTTGTACAGTTTCTTTAAATTTAATACAATTAATTACTTACCAAAAAAAAAAACTTTGCATGGCATGCACAGGATCGCATAAGGTCGGAGCTCCTGAGTTGGCCTGATTAAGTAGGTCGGTCGAACTAGGTCAGTCAACATCTTAACCATCCAAGGATTTTTGGTCGGTCGGCTAGACACATTAGTCCAGAAATGAATTGAGATGCCACTAGGAACCACAATTTCTTCCCAATAAAAATTTAGCGAAAGCACGTAATTTGCCCATTAATTAATCATTTTACAAAATTTTCCAAAAGAACCAAAGGAGATTTACATCAATATCACTCATGCACTGCTATTTAATTCCCTATCAGTCTTCTGCCTAGCTAGTCCATGAGACTTCATTCTTTTTTGTCTGGCATAAACTCATCATCGTCTGAAAGGAAACAGAAGGGGAATGAGATGAAAGCATAGCAATATACCCATAAGAAAAAGTCATGCATAATCATAATCAAGGCAAAAATAGACAAAATGTGATGAAGGTATTTATGCATGCAGATCATGAAACATGGCCGGAGTCAAATTCATAAAAACATGTACTGAAGTAATTTTCATGCAAATTGGTTTCCAAAGCATGTTTCTATTTCAAAACAGATTCCGTCAAAAATCGATTACATTTAAGGTCCATATCTCTTGATCAACGAACAGTTACATTAAATGTCTATAGTTCTTGACCAACATATCTCAAATATCGGCTACATTTAAGGTTGACAGCTCTTGACTCTCTTGACCATCAAATCCCATAAACGGTTACATTTAAGATCCATAACTCTTGACCAACAAAATGCTTCATTTAAGGTATATAGTCTTGAACAACACAACGCTACATTTAAGGTATGTAGTCTTGACCAACAAAATGACTACATTAAGGCCTGTAACTCTCGGCCATCAAAATCCATTTCCATAAATAATGATCTTCCAAAAATCGGAAGTCTAAAGAGCATCATCCGAAGCATACCATACACAGAGATCTAAAGTTCTTAAACATGCAAAGGTTCACAGTTGTTTTTATGGTGCACGTAATCGAAATTCTTCAATGATGCATACAACTGGACTTCATGCAATAAAATAACCGGAGTTCCGTAAACAAGCTTTCGTTCATAAATAGCATCAACATACGAATGCACATAATTCTATTTCAAACTGGTCATAATAGCAGAAGGAATTCAAATATTATTCGAGCAGGAATCATGGAACAAAATCTCATATGCAAAATGTAACGCGTATTCTGAGTATAGGAAGGCAATCAATACGTCATGCTGGATGAAGGGCATCAAAACAATAATACTTATCAGATTTAAAACATGAGTTTTAATAAAACATTGGATATACTTGCCTAATTTGAGAACTTTCTTACCCTAGTTTGGCCTGGAATTCTTTCCTTCCTTTCTTTCGTGCCTTTTCTTCTTAAGCTCCCTCCGAAAACTCCCATCTCATACCCCCACATCCAGTATTTATCGGTGGTGGGATTGGTGGGAGTAGGCGGAGTAGGTCACCTACTATAGATATTTTACTCTTATTTATTCTTCTAGAGAATTCCTAAGAATTTCAGATTATTCAAACAGGTAGGAGCTAGTAGAAGGAGTTCACCCACTCTGCTTTGACCACTCCGGCCTTAGATAAATTTTTGGCTTGTAAGTCAGTCGGGTCAACTCTCATACTTGGTTAATTCATTCATTATTCTACTTCAGTTGTCTTTGGCAATCTCTCTTGGTCATCTTCTTCAAAATTTACTTCAGCTTTACTCTCTAGAAACTCCCTCTGAAAATCGTCTCCGAAAACTCACTCATTTGTCTTCGAAAATCGTCTCCGGAGATTCCCTCAATTGTGTCTGGAAATTGTCTCCGGAATTCCCTTAATCTTCTCTGGAAATCATCTTCACAATCTCTCACCATGCTCTCCGAAAATCATCTCCGGATATCCTCTCAACCGTCCCCAGAAGAAACCATTTTCTCTTATCTGTTGGTCAACCTCATGTTGATCGGATTATTTTTCAAAAATTCTTAGCTTGGTTATTTCTCATATCCTTCCTATCAGGTCAACAAGATGTTAACCGAGTTCCTCCTCTGCCGGTCAATAGGGTGTTGACCGGACATTTTAGCAAAGACACATACCGGTCATTCTCGTACACCAGTCTTTTATCACAAGCAAACTGGCATTTTTCCTTTTTCATACCGGGCCAATTGCCATACCGGCAAATTGCTCCTACCGTTAATTTGCGATTGCCTACCATTTTGCCTTACAATCATACCGGTCGTTCTCATTATCGCAAACTGGTATTTGCCATCTTAGTCGGTCAACAGGTTGACCCGGCATTTTTTGGCGACTAAGCATTTTGCCTCAAGATGTGCTCCGATAATTTTTCCATTATAAGCATACCGAGCAAATTTTAAAATTAACCGGTCAACGTGTTGACCAGTCTCTTTTTGCCTTCAATATTTCTTGATCTCTCTCTCAACTGGGTATTATACATATCATCCGATCAATGCATGTTTACCGTATTCTTCCTCTTTTCCTGCCGGTCAACAATTCGGTCGACAATATTTCTGCCGATCAACTATTCTTGTCCTTAAATAACTTCTTGGCCATTAAGAGAACTCCTAAAAAATTAATTAAGCCAAAACCTGATTATACAACCTTAATTACTATGCTTGAGAATCGGGACATTACCATTCTCCCTCACTTATTGAAATTTCGTCCTCAAAATTTTGATGAACCTCAACTTATAATCTACTAGGCTCTACCTTTGGTTACGGGCCCTCAAGCTATTAGTACGCTACTTAGATTAAATATTTTACTAATACCTCAAGATGCAAAATGTGATAAAATTAAAATTTTCAGAAGGTACCTTTAATCACATTCGATAATTCTTTGGTATCCTGAACTGTCACTGCAAAGGCTTTAGATGGGACAGTGGACTTCTTCATTTTTGGCTTTCTAAGTGTGGGGCAATCCTTGACTCGGAGACCCTATTGACCACAATTAAAACAAGCCCCCGTTAGTTTAAAACAAGTTTTCCCTAAGTGCTTTCCTCCACAGTGGGTACAATTTGCAGTTAATGCTTGGAAACTAGACATTGGCTGAATTTTAGTTCTACTTTGCCCATTATCTGACACTTTTCCCTTTTTAGAAGGTCCTAGGGGTCCTAAATCGGCCCCCTCACTAAAACTCCTTCGACTAGTTGCCCTTTCCTTTAAAAATTCCTCATTCTCAATTTTCTTCTCTTAAATGATGGCCCTATTTAATACATCCCTGTAGGTCAGTAGCTTTGATGTTGACAGGTATTTTCTAATATCGTCTCTTAATCCCTGAGAAAATCTTCTCGCTTTTCTTTCCTTGTCTTCCACCATATATGGAACATATTGAGATAGCTCCGTAAATTTAGTATCATACTCGGCTACAGTATGATTGCCTTGTTAAAACCGTAAAAATTCATCCTCCTTTTGCCCACGAAGGCTGCTAAGGAAGTATTTTTTCATAAAGGTTTCTTTGAATATGGCCTAAGTAGTTTCATTTTTCAGCATCCCAAACACCCGCTTTTGCATTTCCCACCAGTGATGGGCTTCTCCTCCCAACTTATGAGTGGAAAAGAGGGCTCTGTCTTCAATCGGTTATCTAATCACCGCAAACACCTTTCTTAGCTGTTGGATCCATGTATCTGTTTTAATTGGATCCGGTTCTCCCAGAAATTCTTGAAATCGCTCATTAGTGAAGTGATCATACACTGATATTCCCTGATTGATAGGAGGTGGGACTTGAACAGGAGCCAAATTTTGTGGTCCCATGGCTTCTATAACGCAGGTCATCATTTCTAATAGGTTCAAGTACTTCTCCTCCCGGTCTTGAGAATCGCTAGTACTAGTAGTCTATTTTCCTCTACTTGCCATTCTCCAACTAGTGTACTGTTGAAAGAAAAGCATCTTAGTCAAATTATAATTCAGCCCCAGCAATAACTAGGACTTGATGCGTAATGCCTTAGTCCTACTTAATACTAGCCAACTTGTCCAGACTAGAATAACTAAATCTAACAAGATCATCTTAATTGTTCTATGCCTTTATCTACTCATTTGAATGATCTTAATCTATCCTATGTTTCAGTATAAATTTAGATCAATACCTAAGGTATCTCTTTTCTCTAATACCATTTGCGACGGAACGGCCATATTCCATCAAATATGACCTCTGTCAAATTATCATACTTATACCGTATTAAAATATACTCTCATAAATATATATATATATATACTTATAGAGTTGGACATAAATTTTTTTTTCTTTTAACTTTGCATGGCTTGCACAGGATTGCATAAGGCCGGAGCTCCTAAGTCGGCCTGATTAAGTAGGTTGGTCAAACAAGGTTAGTCAACATCTTGACAATCTGAGGATTTTAGGTTGGTCGGCCAGACACACTAGTCCAAAAATGAATTGAGATGCCACTAGGAACCACAATTTCTTCCCAATAAAAATTTAGCGGAAGCACATAATTTACCCATTAATTAATATAATAGAATCGTTTTACAAAATTTTCTAAAAGAACTAAAGGAGATTTACATCAATATCACTATTGTACTACTACTTAATTCCCGATCAGTCTTTTGCCTAGCTAGTCCATGAGACTTCATTCTTTTTCATCCGGCATAAGCTCATCATCGTTTGAAAGGAAACAGAAGGGGAGTGAGTTGAAAGTCTAGCAATGTACCAATAAGAAAAAGTCATGCATAATCATAATCAGGCAGAAACAGACAAAATGTGATGAAGGCATTTATGCATGCAGATTCTGAAACATGGCCGGAGTCAAATTCATAAAAACATATGCTGAAGTCATTTTCATGCAAATTGGTTTCCAAAGCATGTTTCTATTTCAAACTAGATTCCATCAAAAACCAGCTACATTTAATGTCCATAGCTCTTGACAATTGAATGGCGACATTTAAGGTTCATATCTCTTGACCAACATATCTCAAATAATGGTTACATTTAAGGTCTGCAGCTCTCGACCTTTTTGACTATAAAATCCCATAAACGGCTACATTTAAGATCCGTAACTCTTGACTAACAAAATGCTACATGTAAGGTTCATAGTCTTGACCAACACAACGCTACATTTAAGGTCCGTAGTATTGACAAACAGAACAGCTACATTTAAGGCCTGCAGTTCTCGACCAGCAAAATCCATTTCTGTAAATAATGATCTTCCAAAAATCTGAAGTCCAAAGAGCATCATTCGAAGTTCACCATACACAGAGATCCAAAGTTCTTAAACATGCAAAGGTCCACAATGCTTTTTATGATGCATGTAACCGAAATTTTTCAATGATGCATACAACCAGACTTCATGCAATAAAATAATCGGAGTTCCTTAAACATGCTTTCGTTCATAAACAGCATCAATATACCAATGCACATAATTCTATTTCAAACTAGTCATAATAGTAGAAGGAATTCAAATATTATTCGAGCAGGAATCATGGAACAAAATCTCATATGCAAAATGTAACGCATATTCTGATCATAGGAAGGCAATCAATACGTCATGCTGGATGAAGGACATCAAAACAATAATACTTATTAGATTTAAAACATGTGTTTTAATAAAACGTTGGGTATACTTGCGTTATTTGAGAACTCTCTTACCCAAGTTTGGCCTGGAATTCTTTCCTTCCTTTCTTTCGTGCCTTTTCTTCTTAAGCTCCCTCTGAAAACGCCCATCTCTTACCCCCACATTCAGTATTTATTAGCGGTAAGGTTGGTGAGAGTAGGCGGAGCAGGTCACCTACTATAGATATTTTACTCTTATTTATTCTTCTAGAGAATTCCCGAGAGTTTTAGATTATTCGAACGTGGGGAGCAGGTTGAAAGCAGTTCACCTACTCTTCTTTGACCACTCCGGCCTTAGATAAAATTTTGGCTTGTAATTCAGTCGGGTCAACTCTCGTACTTGGCTAATTAATTCATTATTCTACTTCAATTGTCTTTGGCAATCTATCTTGGTTATCTTCTTCTAAATCTACTCCGGCTTTTCTCTCTAGAAACCCTCTCTGAAAATTGCCTTCAGAAACTCACTCAATTGTCTCTGAAAATCGTCTCCGGAGATTCACTCAATTGTGTTCGGAAATCGTCTGTGGAATTAACTTAATCTTCTCCCAAAATCATCTCCGAAATTGCTCTCCGGAAATCATCTCCGGATATCCTCTCAACCATCCCTGGAAGAAACCATTTTCCCTTGTCAGCTAGTCAACCGCATGTTGACCAGATTATTTTTCAAAAATTTTTAGCCTGGTTATTTCTCATATCCTTCCTATTAGGTCAACAGGGTGTTAACCAAGTTCCTTCTTTACCGGTCAACAGGGCATTGACTAGACATTTTAGCCAAGACACATATTGGTCATTCTCGTACACTAGTCTTTTATCACATGCATACTGGCATTTTTCCTTTTTCATATCGGGCCAATTGCCATACCAAAAAATTATTCCTGCCTTGAATTTGTGCATACCTGCCATTTTTCCTTACAATCATTTCGATCGTTCTCATTATCGCAAACTAGTATTTGCTATCTTGGCAACCAGGCATTTTGCCTCAAGACGCGTTCTAACAATTTTTCCATTATAATTTTTCCATTATAAGCTTATTGGGAAAATTATAGAATTAAGTGGTCAACGAGTTGACCGATCTCTTTTTGCCTTCAATATTTCTTGAGCTCTCTCTTAGCTGGGTATTATACATATTATCCGACCAATGTATGTTGACCAGATTCTTCCTCCTTTCCTACCGGTCAACAATCCGGTCAACAATTTTTCTACCGGTCAATTATTCTTGTCCTTAGATAATTTCTTGGCCATTAAGAAAACTCCTCATAAATTAAGCCAAAACCTTATTATAAAACCTTAATTACTATGCTTGAGAATAGGGACATTAAACCAATCATCGTCAAAGTCATCATCACTGCTTCTTCGACTTGAGTCGCCTCAATCTCCTCCTCTATTTGTCCCTCGATAATTTCCTCGAATGGATTGTCAATCTAGTCCAATGCCTCTCCAGTGAAAATGGTAGAGATATCAGGCATAGGCTTGTAAGAGGAGGAGGGGCAACAGAAGGTTCCGCAGATAGGCCTACGACCTCTGAGGTCTTCTCAACGGGCTCCATGACAACTGATGGCCCAACACCTTTAGTGCCTTGGATGGGCTGCTTCTTCCTTATCAGCCGCTTAATAAGAGCTGAGTCATTATCAGAAGAGGGAGGGTACTCAATGATCACTGTGGGACGCTCCAAAGTCTTCGTCTGACGACTCTTCATTGTCCGCTCGGATGACTCCTTAATCCTCAGAGTTCTTCTTCTTCTTCTTCTTCTTCTTTTCTGGAAGAGCAGAAGGGGCACTAGAGTCCTCGAGCTAAGGCCCCCACTTGGCCTTCTCCATGGACTTGGGCCTCAGCCACTTATTCTTCTTGTTCTCATTAAAAGAATAAATGTTGGCCAACAGCAAGTCCGTAAAGTCCTTCACAGTAGCTCTTCACTTGGGCATGGTGTCCTTTGCAAAATTTAGACTCCATGTTGCCCCACTCATTGGGGATAGCCCAATTCTCGCAGACTCCAAGGAAAAAAAAACTTATCCTTCCAGCGCTTGGTGGAATTAGGGTTTCCACTACTGATGGCAAGAAACTAAGGGTAAGGAGTAATCTCAATCCAATCCTTCCCATGGCTAAACCTTAAAATAGCCTTCAATGCCACAGTATCGAATATCTTATGTGGCAACGAGCAAAGACGCAAAGCGAGACTAGATGCCTAATGACGTTGGGTTGGTGTCTGGCCACAGGAACTTGGAGGTCCCTCATCAACTCGAAGAACTCCAAGGGCATGGGATATAAAAGACCACCTTTGAGGTGGACTTCATAGATGGTAATAAAGCCGTCAAGAGGGCTACAAACCCTCTCGTGGGAGTCAAGAACCACCATCCCCATCAAGCTTGGGATCCTATACCGTGCTCGAATGACTTCAAGATTAGCCAAAATCAGTGAGGAGGCAAAGTCTTTCACTTCAGGAGCCAGGAGAAAGTCTAAGAAAGCGAAGAAGAAGGAGGAAATCACCAAAAGGAAAGCCTCAAGGTTGAGAGAATTTTGAACACCTAAAAAATTTTGGGCGTGCAAATGTAAATGGAAAAGGAAGGAATGGTTTAAACGGCCAGCAAATTCAAAAAGGCGAGCCTCATTAAATGTCTTGTCACATGTCAACTCCCCACAAGTCGCTAGCAATGATGGCCTTTGTGAGATCCCGATCCTGAATCGTGATAATTATAGAATAATTAGTTAGATGAGAATCATGATTGGGCTTAAGAATAAGAAAAGAATGGGTACTGAAGCAAAAAGGAGCAAAATCGGCTAAAGGGGGGACCGGCGCTCGCCATGCGCTTGATCGCCGTGGAGGCATGCCCGAGGTGAGCCAGGAGCGAGCAGGCTACGACAAGGGCGCTCGAGCACTGCTCAAATGCTATTCGAGGCATAAATTTGTGAACGTTAACACCTAAAGGGCGCTCGATGGGCGCCCGAGGCGGTGCCATGGCCAAGAGTGTGTGCTCGAAGAGCGCTCGAGGAGCACTCAAGCGCCCTGACTGGATATAAAAAGCGCCGAGCATGATTTTCCTTTTGCATTTTTGCATTCCACGAAGAGCAGAGGGAGAGAAGAGGGAAAAGAGAAGAAGAGGGAGAAATCCATCCGATCCGGATAAAAATAACGGTAGATCAGACTCAGGTAAGTGTATTTCAGATGTTATATATCGTTTTTACAATGTTGTAATCTCTAAATTTGTGTTCTTGCTCTAAATCCGTATTTCTCCATGTTTACAATAAATAAAGTATATTTCTTTTGATTAATCGCATAGATTTTATATTTATTGGCATGTACTGCAATATTTATCTCCGATTTCATATATAAATATATGTTTGGTGTTCATTTTAAGTCCAGAAGGTTTATGTGAAACCCTAGGTACGAAATTCTAACATCCCGAAATCCCAAAATATTTTTATTGGATTAAATTGAAATTGTTTATTATTTTTGGTGATTTTGGGTAATTTGGATGTGAGAAAAAAATTAATTTAATATTATAAAATTTTGGGAGAATATTCAAAATTGTTGGGTCGATGTCGGAGTGTGCTCATTTTATCGTTCGAGTGTCGAATTAAAGTTTGGGATTAAAAAAACGTATATATATATATATATATATAATAATAATAATAATAATAATAATAATAATAATAATAATGATAACAAAACAGGGAGAAGGGAGGCAGAATCGGGAGAAGGGGTTTCGCGAAGAGAGAGAAAAGGGGGGTGGGTTAGGGTTCGTCTGTGAGAAAGAGAGGCGGATGACGCCGGCACTGGTGGTGCATGGGTCAGCGGCGGCCGGCGACGGCCGTGCAAGGCGGTGGTCGGCTTGGCATGGCAGTGGAGCAGCAGCGGCACCCGTGGGAGCCTAGTGAGAAGAGGAGCTCGCGAAGGAAAAGAGGGGAAAATGGAGGCCGTCTGGTCCAATTTCGAGCTCGAGCTAGTTGGGAAAGTTGTAGAGCACGTCGAGACAAGAAACCTCATACCCTCATTTTTCATTTTCGTGCACTTTTGCTTTATTTTCTTCGGGTATCCTTGTTCCGATACCCGATTAAATTTGTGTTTATTGCTTCATATAATCTAAGCATGAATATATGTTAATTTGGAGACCTAATTTATAGTCTAAGTTCGGTTTCAGAAGACGCAAACCCTCACCGACGCATGTGTACTATTCATATACAATTGGGTGTATTCCAGCCCTCGATATTTGGGTCTTTTGTATAAATTGAGACTAGAATACCAATACCCACACCCTAGGTAAGTTATTTTGTCGATTGGGTACCCGATTTGGTGAAATTATGTGAATTCCCATTTGCGAGCCTAACCCCGCGCCCGGGTGGTTTCGGCTCTTGATTCTTGGGGCGTTTGATTTAATTAAGACTAGATTATGATTATGTATGACTTGGGTAAGTTAATTTGTTGGTAGGATATCCGAAATTGTGATTATTTAGGGATTTTCGTTCGCGAAGCCCGTGACCCGCGCCCAGACACCGTTTGATCTTCAATTTGGGGTTTAATGTGTAAATTGACTTGGGAATATAGTTACCCATTCCTTGGGTTTGATAAATTACCTGTTAGATGTTCGAAATTTTGAGAATCAACCGATTCGTGCATATGTGCATTGTTCATGTGCACTGTTCCTGTGCTTTTGCTCGTCCGAAAACTTCGGACGATATTTTGTGTAATACTTCCTTGTTTAAATGCCGATTAAGTGATATGTGTTTGTAGAGAGAGGAAGTTGAGGCACAACAACAAGCACGACAGAAAGAAAGGGGAGAGACCACAGTTGTGATTCGATCCGGGCAAAATAATGGTAGAACGAGCTCAGGAAAGTGTACCTCGGACGTCGTTTTACGTTTTTACCGTTTTTCTTACTTTAAAGTTCATGGAAATGTTGTAAAAATGATGTTGAAGCATGCTTCCTTCGATTAATCGGTTAGATTTCATGTTTGTTCATGTTTATGGAAGTATTCGACTCCGATTTCATGCATGAGCATGTGTTATGTGTTTATTTTGACATTGAAAGAACATGGCCAAACCCTAACTCGAAATTTTTGGGATTTATGGTTTAAATGCATGATTGAGTATATATGTTTGGATTTATGGCTTTGATTTTATGAAATAAGACTTGTTTAGTGATCGATTTGAGTTCGAAGGTTTTGGCGAAGTGCTAAGTACGAAAATGAAGGGATTTTAGTGATTTTTAACCAAAGCTCCAGTTACATGAAAGTTAATTGACATCGATGTGCAACTTCCGGTATAATTTGTTTTTGAAAATGTGAACGAATGTATACCGACAAAATTTCCATGTAAATTTAAAGAAGTGCTGAAATTGTGTTGTGAAAGTTTGATTTTGAAAATGGGATTTTCGATAAAGAGATGATTTTCGGTACAGTTATTTTGGGACCCGAGATTGACTACAGTCCAAGTAAGTTCTTGGGTGAGGCCTTAGAACTTACGGTGGTAATCGAGGATAGCTCTGTCAATGGAGCGATTCATGGTCCACCCTGTCCTCAAGGGCGTTAAACCAGGAGGAACATAGGCAGACTTTCGGGTGGCACACAGTACAGATATCTCTTGGGATGGGATATATATGACATGATAGGCCTTGGATTGTGTGGACTGAACACAATCTATCCTCGATCATTCGCCTCTTCCGCTGGTAGGGTACACTGATAGGGTCTGAAATTGTTAAGATATGTCACAATAAAAGATGAAAATGTATTGTACAGTGAAAAGATGATAGAGTATCATCCGATGAAAAGATGATAATGAATCGTATACAGTGAAAAGATGATAGAGTATTGTTTTCAGTTTTACCATGCATCAGTAAAGTTTAAAGTTATTGTTTTACAGTCTATAGTGTAATGATTTATGAAGCATGAGATTTAATATCGTTATAGAGTGTCTTTACTTTGTAGATGATGTTTGATTAAATATTCTGGTTCTGCATAGTTATATGATCGTTTTGGTATGACCGTTTTACAGTTCATATACATGTACCTTCCTGGGCCTCGGCTCACTGTTTTAGTATTTTTCTCCCTCCAGATGAGATAGTAGAGCTTTTACCTGATGAAAAAAAGTAATCAAAGAGAGAAGCTTTTTGAAGACTTTTGAGGACCATAGCACATTGGTGCTATTTTGGAGGAGCCTGTCGACGAAAAGGCCTAGCTGCACATGATTTTTGTATACTGATCTTGTGATTTTTGATGTCTTAGAACATGTTGATTTTTGTATGGAAAGCTCATGATGTGTATGATAGTAGAAGAGAAAATGCTATGCTTCTGCAGGTTCTTAGTTTACTTCTGCTATATACTCTGGATTTACTGTGCAGGTCCTAGATGGCATCTCGTTATTAAACTGTTAAAGTAGTAAATATTTTTATGGATTTGTGCCATGGATGGCACATGTGATCCTGTGAATGTTTGTTGTAGAAATTGTGAATGATGGATAGATGTGTGCTTGTTATGGATGATTATACAGGGTTATATTTGTGGGTTTTTCATCCTATTACATAGGAGACTCTGTTGAAATTTTCTGCAAAAGTCTTGCCTTATGTTTAGACCGTTAATTGTGTTTCCTGTTTGACGGAAGCTTTTGAGGACAAAAAAAAAAAATCCATTCTGTCACAGAAATTGACAGATTTGATGATTTAAATTCAAGAGTTTGACATGTAAGAGTTGATTTGTAAAAGAGTATTGCCCATGTTATGAATCGTAAGTGATAATTTTACATGGAATTGTATTGTTGAGTTATTGAGAATTACTAAAGCATACTAAAGAGTCAACTGTGAGATTCTAACTAATTTTCTAAAGAATGATAGATTATAAGTTTTTTGATGTTGTTAATTAGGATTTAGTACTGATGTATAGTCAGGTAAAATTCTCTGGCATGCATTAAAACGTTATGGTGGTAATCAAGGATAACTCTGTCCATGAAATTATATGTGGTCCGCCCTTCCTTAGGGCATTAGCTTAGAGGGTAGATGTGATTGACCGGCCATATTCCACCACATAAGGTCATCGTCAAGCCTATCCTTTGCATCATATATAGAATAAATACCAATTAGGTGGACATGAAATTTTTCTTTTCTTTTATATATACCATTCATTTCGTACACAGGATCGCATAAGGCCAAACTCCTTGGGTTGGCCATCACAATGTTAAGTCTCACACCTGGCCGACAAATACTCAGGTCGGTCGACTACAAAAAAAACCTTGACATGACATGAAATGCTACTAGAAATATCGACTTCATTCATCCATATTATAATTACGGAAACATGCTAACATCCATAAACTCTTTTACAGCGGGTCTGTTTTACAAATCCTTCTCAAATCATCAAAAATAATACATCATTTCATCACTAATCAGCTCCGGCTAGCTATGCTGTCTAGTCACTTCATGCAACTCTACTCAATCTCGTCCTCCATAAGCTTTTCATCATCTAAAAAATAGTAAGAGTGAGCTACATGGCCCAGCAATGTACCCACATGCAGAAAATATTAACATACATATCATCAGATCAAAGTAAAGGTTTCCTAACATCACTTGGCATATGAAAATCACCATTTTGTTTCTTCTTAAGTTTAGAGTTCCTTGTTCTTGTTCATTTTATCTTTTCTTTAGGAAATTTATAAAAGCTGAATGAAATACTTATCATCTTTAGGGACCGGATGGGAGCGGACAACATCGAGGAAGGGTTGTGTGCTACCCCACAACCTAGAGCTGTATCCTCTCATTATGCTCCCTGAGGCGGGAGGTAATGCCTTTAATCCGGCATATGGGGCCATAGTCCATAAGCCTTGTGCCACCAGAAATTCCCCCATGGCATAGGGGCAGTCTTCGAGTGTCACTCCAATATCCTTCATCCATCTTTAACAGCAAGTTTAATGGAAACTCAGTTCTTTAGTTCATATCTTTTAATGGCCATCCATCATAATTTGACAGTCGGAAGTCATAGAGTTCCACTTGCTGTCTGGATTACATACATTTTTCCTTATTCTTATAGCCTTTGTTCTTAACTTCAGCATTTAAAGTCCGCAAAGCCTTTCCTTTAACGTCTTAAAACCGAAGATCTTCTAAACAAAAGCCGAGGTCTTTTCAACAAAAGCCGAAGTTATTTTATCAAAAGCCGGAGTACTTTTTATCAAAGGCCGGAGGTTTTTTTTTCAACAACAGCCGAAGTTCTTTTTATTGAAAGCCGGAGTTCTTTTTATCAAAAGCCGGAGGTCTTTTCAACAAAAGTCGAAGTTCTTTTTACTGAAAGCCGGACTTCTTTTTATCAAAAGCTGGTGGTCTTTTCAACAAAAGTCGGAGTTCTTTTTACTAAAAGTCGGAGATCTTTTTATCAAAAGTTGGTGGTCTTTTCAACAAAAGCCGAAGTTCTTTTTACTTGAAGCCGGAGTTCTTTCTATCAAAAGCCGGAGGTCTTTTCAACAAAAGTCGAAGTTCTTTTTACGCGTGCAATAACCGAACAACTTAAAACACGGACAGATTTTATGCATTTACGTAAAACGTCCAAACATCATGGAATAACCGGTACTTTTTCATAAACAAATAACTAGTCATCATCTACAATCATACAATAATCAAACTTCATACATTCGAATATCATGAAATAACTGAACATCAACAAACATGATAAACTTGCATTAAAAACATGCACTTAAAAACAGTGAGTACTCTTGCCTGGATTGGATCTATGAACCTTTCACTTGGTTCTGGCTCGAAATTCTTAATGCCTTCACTTGGTCGTTTGCCTAGCTTCCTATCCTAACTCCTAGGGAGGGTCATTACTTAAAGGCATTGGGGTTGGTGGTAGTACGTAAGGCAAGTCAACTTCTTGTACTTATTTTCTATAAGGTTATCAGGGTGGTTAGGAGTAGGTTATCTACTCGGCATGGTCATTCTTGACTTTACTTTTCGTAAGGGCTTCCTTACTGTTTCGGTTAACTGGCATTACAAGTATGGTCATTCTGACTTTACTTTTCGTAAGGGCTTCCTTACTGTTTCGGTTAATTGGAGTTGTAGGCATGGTTATTCTGACTTTACTTTTCGTAAGGGCTTCCTTACTGTTTTGATTTAACGGCGTTGTAGGCATGGTTATTCTGACTTTACTTTTCGTAAGGGCTTTCTTATTGTTTCAGTCAACCGACGTTGACCGGTTATGCCTTCTTTTAGGGCTTTCTATTGTCTCAACACTTTCAACTTTTGTCTTACCTTGATTCGCTTTTAAATGTTCATCCTTTATTTTCCGGTCAACTAGCGTTGACAAGATTTCGTTGCTCCTGATTACACATTCCGGTCAACGGACGTTGACCGGATAATGTTACCTTCAACATTTTCCGGTCAAACTGGCATTGACCGGATTACTTTTCTCTTTCCTTCCTTCCGGTCAATTCCTGTTGACCTGATAAGTCTTCTTCTAAGTTTTTCGATCAACAATCGTTGACCGGATTATGATTACCCCTTTGTCCCAAAAGGATTTGGTCCTTACAGTAGAGTTTCAGATGATCCACCATCCTTCAGGATGTATTAAACATAATTTACCATCCTTTGGGAGGTATTAGTGTATAATCCCACAAGATGGGATACTTGCTGGCTTTGGATTGTGTGGAGTGAATACAATCCCGATAGTAAAAAGGAATTTTTTAAAATTTATAGAGTTGATATTTTTTTCAATTTCTAAAGCATATTTTATCGATTTATGATTATTGAAATATGATTATATTGAGTCATGATTTCCAACACATGTTTAAATAGCATTATACCTTATTTATATTTCCATGAACGCTACTATTCTTCTGATCTTACCGTAGTCAATGAATGCTTCTGTTTTCCTAATGTTATCATTGTTTTCTATTCTAATGAATATATGTTTTGCATGAAAGAATAAGTAATGATTATCGAGACATGTTCACATGAAATTATACTTTTCTCATGCTTCTTGTATATGTTCTACGATCTTCTGCATTTATATTCTACTAATGTTTTCGTAGTCATTGCCTTATCTGGGGGATCAACTGCTAAAGTGGTGTGGGAGCACGTCTGCAGGGCTCGATCTGATGGTGGTCTTGGTATTCAAAACTTGCATAGTTCTAACAAAGCCCTGATCACTCATATGTTATGGAAGATTATTACAAAGGATCCCAAATCTATCTGGGTCTCATGGATGTATGTGAATAGGTTAAAGGATAGGTGCATTTGGAATATAAAAGTGCCAACCAACGCTTCCTGCTGCTGGAGGAAGATGTTAAAACTCCGTCCTACTATTCGGCCGTATGTCCAATATCGTATTGGAAATGGGGTTGATACTTTTTTATGGCTTGATAACTGCACCCGAAAGGCCCCCTTGCTGATTTATATTCCTCAAGGTCGATGATCGATCACTACCTTTGGACACAAAGGTTGCGTCGATCGTGGTAAATGGTGAATGGAGGTGGCCGAACCAATATGATATGGAAGTGGATCAAATTATGGAATGCATGCTGACACGCCCTAATCAAGATAGGCTTGATACAATCGATGGACTGCTGATCCCAAAGGAATCTTTTCCACCCGCTCGGCTTACCGCATTTTCTAAGGAGTTTCGCCAATTGTAAATGGTCCTTTATTGTATGGGGCCATTTCATATTCCCGCTCATGCTTTCATTTTATGGCTTGCTATTTTAGGCAAAGTTGTCCACGCTGGATAGAATGGGAAAATTTGTGAATATAGCTAACTTCGCATCCTATGTAAGAATGTTTGGTGAATCTCATGATCACCTGTCTTTGAATTTCCTTTCTCAAGTGAGGTCCGAACACTCTGTGTCATCAGCCGGGATAACCTGGCCTTACCTGGAATGGAATAGGAATATTGAGTGGGCTTCCTGTAATTGGAACGGCAAGAATGCCATGTCACTCTCCTTCAGGCTCACTCTTGCTGCTGTAATTTACTTCATTTGGTCTGAACAAAACCGAAGAACCTTTGGCGACGCCAATGGTAGATCCCCTAATCATATTGCTAACCTGATTATTGATACTGTTTGGAGGAAATTAGATATTTGTATCAAGGGTGATGATTGGCGTACTAGGAATGTCATTATGCGTTGGAGCTCATCTGGTGATCCTGCGGAGTGAATAGCTGGGGTTGTGTTTGGATCTGTGGAGGAAAGGCTGCTGCAATTGAGTATTCTTAACTGACGGTGTGCACTGGATGGAGTACGCGTCAAGACAGAGTGCCTCAGATGTAGTGCCTGTATCCGTTTTGATGATGTGCATTGGACGGAGTGGACTTATCGGAGAGATTTTTTTTCCTCTGTTTGGACGGAGGACCTTGCTTTCTTATCTCTGGAGTGTTTTTTCCGGAGTAGAGATGTGTTGTGAATCCGGAGTGCAATTGTCCTTCTTTGGGTGTTCCTGTCCGGAGTGGCATCTTCGACTGGTGTGCCTGTGAGGAGGTGATTTCATCTGTCGCTATATGGCCGGAGTGACTTGATTTTGTTCCCTCATAGGCCGGAGTGGTTGTGCGTGTGGTTAGGCTGGAGTAGCTTTGCATCCAAAAAAAAAAAAATTTGACCATGTGTTTGATGACTCCGGAATCCGGAGTGATTTTGTACGCTAAAAGGCCGGAGTGGCCTTGCGTTGTTTGGACGGAGTGTCATTGGACGGAGTGACTTAGGATGGAGTTCTTGTTGATTCCGGTGTTCTTGCGATGGACGGAGTGTTTTATGTTCTCCTTGGACGTAGTGGCTTTGCTTCCTTACCGGAGTGCATTATTATATCCGGTGTGCATTTGGACGGAGTAGATTTGCCCGTTTCTGGGTGGCCGGAGTGTGTTTTGCTCCTTTGGACGGAGTGGTTTTGTTCCCTATCCGGAGTGCTTTTGGACGGAGTGCGGTTCCTTTGGACGAAGTGCATATTCTCAGGAATAGTTGGAGTGCTTTTTCAAGGAGGAGCTTTATGCTGACGGAGCTCTCCTCTTTTGAGGCCGGAGTGACGGAGTGCCTTTTGAGGCCGGAGTGCCATTTTGAAGTGATTTTCGGAGTGCCTAATTTCCGGAGTGTGGTTTTTGGAGTGCCTTATTTCACTATGAAGCCGAAGTGGCATCCTGTAGTTGAGACTGGAGTGGCATGATGAATGCTGAAGCCGGAGTACATTTTGTACTCTTAAGCCGGAGTGCGTTGCGGATCTTTTGATACGAATTGGTATTGAGCTGAAGAGGCCAGATGATGATGTTATGGCGTTTTCTTCATTCACTCTGGCCGGTGGATGTTATCTTTACAATGATCGAATATTATTGTATCCTTATTTTTCATGATTGATGCCATTGGTTTAGGGGACTCCCCTGTTTCTATGTTTCTTTCCCCAAGTCGGCAAAACACTTGGTTAAGAACATAGCTCTTTATACAGTTTCTTTAAATTTAATGCAATTAATTACTTACCAAAAAAAAAGTCATTGCCTTATCACATTTGTGCTTTATATGCAACTGTATCCATTTGACTGTATTATGTTCTGTATGAGAGCATTATATTCTGTACGTTTTAGTACCTTACGGGGTTTCAGCTCATCGTTTTGTTTTTTCCCCTCCAGATAAGGTTATAGAAATGATACCGGATGATCAAGCATAGCTAGAGCTAGCGAGGAAGATATGAAGCCTTAGAGTTTTTTGAAGACTTGGGATTGAAATGATGTTTTTTGTAAATATCTAAATCTTAAAGGAGGATTATATATAAATGGTTTTTATTTATATTATATTCTATTGGAACTGTATTTATACTTCTGCAGATTATATCATGGGCATAGTTGCTTTCGTTAGATGTTTTCTGATTTTATACAAGTCCTAGACGGCATCTCTCATGCGAATTCTAATATAGTAGATAGAATAGTTGATCTAAAGCCATGGATGGCATTTGAGATTCTGTGAATGCGTGTTGTAGGAGAATTGTGGTATTTTAGGTAGTTGTGTGCTTGTACTTATTCTGCTTTTGTGTTATGGTTATAAGTTTGAGGTTTGGCTAATGAGTATGCTCTGTACAGGTGTAAATAAGCAGGTTGTATTTTTAGTTTATGTCTAGGTACAGTGGAGACTCTATCAAAATTTATGTATAAGTTAAATAATTTAAATTCATAGATTCTGTTCAGTATCTATTTGATGGAGGGTCCTATAAGAATTGGGATCTATTCCATCACAAATGATATCAGAGAAAATGAGATGCCTTAAAAATGATCTGAATTATAAGCAAAAGTTTAGGAAATGATCCTGACTGATCAAATAAATAGGCACAGATATAGGATAAGTAAGTTAGGTTAGGAAATCCTAGGTGTTCTAGCTTGCATAAGTTAGAATTGACTTGAATTAGGACTTAGTGATTAAACTGAATGATTAAATTGATTTACGGTGGTCTCAGGTCTAGGTTGATCGATTTGAATTTTAGGCTTATATTTAAGGTAATCTGATCTAAAGCCAAGATGATTTAGGATAGAAATGGACTGAGGTTTAGTAATTATGTAGAATCAAAATAGGTTAAAAGTTTAGGTGGAACTGTTTTGAGATAAGGTAAGGTATTTGGCTCGTTCTGGTTTAGAATTAAGTCGGGAGAACAGTCAAGGAATTGGGCTTGGGGTATTAAAGAAAGTAATTAAGGTTCTTGATTGTCCAGATAAAATTAATCTAGCTAAGGTAAGGCAAGGTTGATAGTAGGTTACTTAGTGTCACATCTCACCTCTTAGGATATTCCTAGGAGCAATTGATTTTAAAGGGATCATTCTCTTTACGTAATGTTTGGGGATAGCTAGAAGATGAGGCCAGTTAATGATGGTAAGGGAATGAGTTTATATGTGTTTCAAAATTCAAGAATAAAACCTGATGATGTCAATCCCTGAGGGGCAATCCTCATCTGAGAGAATTATGAATTTTAATCTCCGATTTGGGTATGTAAATAATTAACTTTGATGGGATACTAAGATGGTTTTATTAGCAAATTGCCACTCTAGAATTAATAGCGTTGAAAAGAATAATCTGAATTGTAATTAGGATCACAGGTTTTAAAACATCAAATGAATTGTAAGAGAAGTGATGGAACTAATATAGAGGTGCATGCATGTTATGTAATAGGGTATGTGCTAAGTATAGATGGCATATTAGGCCATACTAGGAAAGTCATTAAGTGGATGAGAAATTTGAGAAAATTGTTGAAAGAAAAGATTTGTCTATCTGATTGACGAATAAAGTTGTTGTCGAGGTTGTGCTGAAATCAATAATGATTTTGAGGATTCCAGTAGAATCGAAGAGGATATTTAGTGAACTTTAAAAATACGGTGAACCAAGAAGTTAATAAATCAATGATTGGGAATCTGTAAGAATAAGATATTCATGAGATAGGTGAAGGGTTACCATGAACCGGTTGAAAACATGAAAGGGAAATTCTTATGATTTTGCTTGAGATTGGTAGAATGGTAAGGTCCTTGGGTTTTAACCAGATGATTGCGAAAACTAAGTGGTCTGATTTGGGATAAATAAATTAATTTGACAATGGGACTTTAGATTGTTAAGAGTGGGAGTTTTAATCGTAATTGAGGACTATGCTGAAATTTTAGAAAGATTGTCTCAACAGTGTTTTTATGCCAGTTGAAATCTGAAATTTGTGGATTTTTGCCTCTATGATGTTAACCCCTTTGGGATCTTTTTGAGTTATACAATCCTCTCAGGAATTTAGATGTGTTCGAGGATACTTGTGTAGATTGTATCGAGGGGAAACGATACCCTGTAATTAGGTTATGCGTTCTGAACGAGAGGCAAAGTTGATCGAATTGAGGATAGATATTAAGTCTAATTTGAAAATGGACTGTCCTTTTGAAGTTTGTAGATGACTGCTCGAGAATCTAGTTATGAACGTTTTGAGAATACATGTATTTGAGGGAAAAGACCGAGCCGATACATTTTAATGGGTGATTTGGAGATGGATTGAATTCGATATTGGTTTATAAGAATTTGTGTGAAATTAGAACAGTATCGGTTAGATGCTATTGAGGAAGCCGTAGAGCCTCCGAAAAGTAGGATTAACGAATGAATCAGATAGGTTTGCATAGATGGTAAGACTTTTAAGAAAGATTAGGATTCTGTTAGTCTGTATCGATAGGTAAATCACCCACAAGCAAAGTGGGGGAGGAGTTCGTGGTTTAAAATTATTTCACCCATAACTGAGATTTTGTGATGAGGCTTTTACCTTGAGGATTTATAGATAATACCCTTGAGAGAGTTTGGAACTTTGTTATTTCGATATCAATCGGGAATTATCCTCAAGTCAAGTGGGGGAGGAGCATATAAATTTAAATTGTTTTGCTATGAGTGGGATTTTACGATGAGGCCTTACTTGGAGGAATTACAAATACTGCGTTTAGAGGTGATAATGCTTTGCAAATCTAAAAGTTTAGGAACTATAAAATGGTAAATTTTGGCATCTTTTTGAGGAAGGTGGATGTCATGATCGATAGTTGATATCGAAAGTCTCCACTTGAGAAATTGTAGAATTGCAAAATTCTGATATAATAATCTCAAGGATTACAAGTAGTTATGTTATGATGGAAAGGTAACCTTAGGAGATCACAAGTGAATTAATCTGTTTAAGAATTATAACGATAGACCCTGAAATTGTCAAGGAAACTCTACGATTATATTTCCTATATCGCTTAAGAATCAATATCTTTAGGATAAGTGGAAGTGGGATTCCTAGTTGGAATTACCCTTTCATTATTCAAGGTCAATAACTAGAAATCACTGCTTAAGAAATTGTGGATATTGTTTTGGGTGAAAGCTTGTTTGATAAATTAAGAGATAGAATTGTTATGTTATGACTGAAGTTGATTTTAGAATTTTGTAAACTGTCTGAGAATTATGTAGATAAACTTCAGTATCTTGAGAGAAAATGAGCATCAGTACTGATTGTAAATGTTAAGGGTCTATAGCTTTGGTACTGATAGTGAACCTATGGATAGGCTCAATTACTTGGAATAATAGGGTGTTGCATTCTTAAGTGGGGAAGCAGATTGTGTCTGAAATATGGAAGTTATGAAGTTGGAAATGAGAAGTTCTATGGTCTTGTTTTAGGGCAATAAAAAAGGTCCACCCATGATGATTACAGGTGATGTGTTCGGCTTGATCTAGTTGGCTCATCGGTGTGCCAACAGGATCTCAAGGTTGTTAAGTATAGGAGTTAAGGAATAAAATTAGGAAGTCTCTGCGGTTTAATATTTGCACGACCCACCAATCATTATTATGGAGGGAGTGTTTAGGTTTAATTAAATGGCATATCAGTATGTTAATGAGATCTGAGATTCATTAGCATTTGGACTTTGAGATTTTGAGGTTATTAAATGTTAAAGATTTGAGATTCTAGGTAACGATTTGAAATTGTTTCAAACCCATAATGACTGTTATGGTTAGGACTTCTTATTCTATGTTAAATTGAGGATCTGTGAGAGTTATTTCTGTGGTATGGATATTTTAGAATCGATTTTAATCAAGGCTACTGCATAAGTTGAATGTTTAGAAGGAAAAATATACCTCAAGAAAATGTTGATTTGATAACATACCAACAAATAGATGAGAATGTAAAGTATCCTGCTTTTGAAGTCTAATTGTACTTTGAATTTTATTTTGGGATTTTAGCTATGTACGATAAAAGAATTGAAATGCCAGGTTGTGATAGTGAAGTAAGTTGTAATCGAACAATTCAAAGCTAAATGATTTATCAGAGCACACAGCAGAAGAGTGATGAACATGTCTATGCATTAAGGTCTAAGGTAATGTCCACATAAAATGCTCAATCTTGAGGATTAATATGAAATAAAATGAGGCATTCTGCTTGTTTAAGATTCAGAATTAGGTTAGAAAAGTGGTTAATGAAATAGGATTACCTTCAGACTTAGTGAATTTGGATTCGGAAAGGGCACGTCAAACAATGAGGATCAAGCCAATTATGGTATTTATGGTTTTCTAGGATAACCAACTCGATTTGGAAAAAAATTGAAGACATTAAGAAGGTTCCTTGATTCTGAAAATTTAAGAATCGTTAAATATCGAGGACGAAATTTCTAAAAGTGGGGGAGAGTGTGAGATCCCAATCCCAAAATGTGATAACTATAAAATAATTATATAGATAAGAATCATGATTGGATATAAAAATAAGGGAAAAATGGGTACCGAAGCAGAAAGGAGCAAAACTGGCCAAAGGGGTGGACCGGCGCTCACCGTGTGCTCGAGAACTGAGGAGGCGCACCTGAGGCGAGGCGGGAGTGAGTTGGCTACGACAAGGGTGCTCAAGCACCGCTCGAGCACTGTCCAAGGTGCAAATTTGCGAATGCGAACTCCTAAAGGGCGCTCGTCGAGCGCCCGAGGCGGTGCCATGGCCGAGAGTGTACGCTTGAAGAGCCTCGAGGAGTGCTCGAGCACCCCGACTGGATATAAAAAGCACCGAGCATGATTTTCCTTCTGCATTTTGGCATTCCACGAAGAGTAGTGGGAGAGAAGAGGGAAAAGAGAAGAAGAGGGAGAAATCCATCCGATCCAATCCGATCCGGGTAAAAATAATGATAGATCAGGCTCAGGCAAGTCTACTTCGGATGTTATATACCGTTTTTATAGTGTTTTAATATCTCTAAATTTGTGTTCTTGCTTTAAATCCGTGTTTCTCCATGTTTACTGTAAATAAAGCATATTTCTTTTGATTAATCAGACAGATTTCATATTTACTGGCACGTACTGCAATTTTAACCTCCGATTTCATGTGTAAGTATATGTTTGGTGTTTGTTTTAAGTCTGGAAGGTTTATATGAAACCCTAGGTATGAAATTGAGAAATTTGATGCTTAAAATTCATGAGTTTGACATGTAAGAGTTGATTTGTAAAAGAGTATTGCCCATGTTATGAATGGTAAGTGAAAATTTTACATGGAACTGAATTGTTGAGTTATTGAGAATTACTGAAGCATACTAAAGAGTTAACCATGAGATTCTAACTGAATTTCTGAAGAAAGATAGATTATAAGCTTTCCGATTTGTTAATTAGAACTTAGGACTGATATATGGTTAGGTAAGATTCTCCGACATGCCTTAGAACATTATGGTGGTAATCGAGGATAACTCTGTCTATAGAGTTATATATGGTTCGCCCTTCCTCATACATAATTCACCATCCTTTGAGAGGTATTAGTATATTTGGCTGGCTGCGATCTTTGGCCGAATTGGTCTTGCTTGGCGTCAAGGCCGATTCGAATTTGCTGGAGTGCCGATTTGGCCGATTTCCTCGGCCGGTTTGGATTGCAGCATTGCTGCTGGAATTGCCAGATTTGGCTGATTTCTGTTGAAGTTCTGCTTTTTCACTTCAGCCGGGAGGAGCTGTGCTGATGCTGAGCGCCAGTTGCTCTGCTGGTTTAATGATTTTTTGTACGATGTACTTCTAGAGGTTTTAATGCATCTGATGTATCTTTTGCTCGGGGTATGCCCTAGCATTTGATGTTTTAAATCCAAGTCAAAATACTTGGAGATAAAGCATATATTTTGTAATTTTTTCTCCCGTTAATCCAAAATACTTAATTACCAAAAAAAAAAAAGAAAGGATAATCCCACAAGACGGGATACATGCTGGCCTTGGATTGTATAGAGTGAATACAATCTATCCTCAATTACTCGCCCGCTTGTCTAGTAGGGCCTACTAGTTTGGTCCTCCTGATAGTAAAAAGGGATTTTCTAGAATTTATATAGTTGATACTGTTTTCCGATTTCTAAAGCATGTTTTACCAATTTATGATTATCGAAGCATGATTATACTGATTCATGATTTCTGACGCAAGTTTAAATAGCATTATGCCTTATTTCTATTTCCATGAACGCTACTGTTCTTCTGATCTTATCATAATTAATCAATGCTTCTATTGTCCTGATGTTATCATAGTTTTCTATTCTAATGAATATATGTTTTGTATGAAAGCATAAATAATGATTATCGAGACCTGTTCAGGTGAAATTATACTTTTCTCATGCTTCTCGTATATGTTCTATGATCTTCTTCATTTATGTTCTTCTAATGTTTCCGTAATCACTGTCTTATTGCATTTATACTTTATATGCAACTTTATCCGCTTTACTACATTATATTCTGTATGAGAGCATTATATTCTGCACGTTTTAGTACCTTGTTAGGTTTTGGCTCATTGTTTTGTTTTCCGTCTCCAGATAATGCTACAGAGACAATACCGGATGATCAGGCATAGATAGAGCTAGAGAGGAAGATATGGAGCTTTAGAGTTTTCTGAAAACTTGGGACTGTGATGACGTGTTTTGTAAATATCTTAATCTTGAAGGAGGATTATGTATAAATGGTTATGATTTGTATTATATTATGTCAGAACTGTATTTATACTTTCGCAGATTATATCTTAGATATAGTTGCTTCTGCTATATGTTTCTAGTTTTGTACAGGTCCTAGACGGCATATCTTATACGAATTTTGATATAGTATATTGAATAGTTGATTTAAAGTCATGGGTGACATTTGAGATCTTATAAATGCATGTTGTAGGAGAATTGTTGTTTTTTGGACAGTTGTGTGCTTGTACTGGTTCTGCTTTTGTGTTGTTGTTATAAGTCTAAGGTTTTGCTAATGAGTATGCTCTATACAGGTGTAAATAAGTAGGTTATATTTTTGATTTCTGTCTAGTTACAAAGGAGACTCTGTCAAAACTTCTGTATAAGTTAAATAACTTAAATTTATGGATTTTATTTTGTACCTATTTGACGGAGGGTCCTATGAGAATTGGGATCTATTCTGTCACAGCCTTTCCCTTCCCAAGGCCGCAGTTAATGCGCATTTAATGCGCTAGGTTAGTGCGCTTTTAATGCGCCAAATAGCGGCATAGCACAGTGCCTCAGACCCGAGATGAAAGTCCATGGACAACGCCCGTTCAGATCATTAATTCCAGTAATGTACTTGGATGCTTTCCTCAGTCATCTGGCTATAATCACTTCATGAGATGGATTCTGGCTAAACCATTCAGGTAAAGCCCACGGACATTTGGGAAGGTAAATAGTGGACAAGAAAAAGCGTTCTAAAAGATTAGATCAATGCTAGAGTTGCACGTGCCAAAGTTGAGATTCTTAAACCTCTTGGCATGGAGGGCTAGTGATGGGTAGTGGATACCTAAGGCCCAATCAATGAGCCCGTTTCTATGAATTAGGCCCGCATCCCAAAGGGCCCACGAGGCTGATTTGGCCCAAGAGGCTAAATTAGCCGAAGAGGCTTGAGGACTTGGATTCACAACCCAAGAAGCCTAAAGAGCTGAATTGGTCTAAGAGGCAAACTTACTTTTGGAAGCTTGAGGACTCCGTAAGAAATCAAAGACTCCAATAAAACCCCAAGGATATGGCACAAAGGATATGGCTCTAAGAGCCGGAATACTCAATGCTGCGTAAGTCCTCAGTTGAAGCCCGAGGGTGTTTGTCACCAAACATCCGCGGATGTGACAAAGACTAAAGCCTTCATCAAGGACGCAAACTCTGAGAAGTCTCCAACGGCGCTAGCGCAGAAAGAAAGCTCAAGACAACCGAAAGTGCCAGCTCAGATTGTTGTCTTTCACAAGGGCCCACGTAATCTCTGCAACACGCGATCTTCACAGGAAATGATGACCTGTAGAGCAGTTGTGGTCACTGCTGAAGTGATGTTTCACAGAGCTAGCATGCATGTATGCAATCTTTCTCACATGGCAATATGGATTTGTAAAGTTGGTGGTAGGCTCAACTGCACACGCCACCTTCACGTGACTGCTCCATATAAGAGGACTCATCCACTATATAAACCTTTATTGTATACCAAACAAAGGACCCTGGATTTACTTCACTTACATTTATGCCCAAGAGAGAGAAAAGGCAAGTCATTCACACTTTCAACTGAGAGAACACTTGTGTTTATAAGAGTAATCCTTGGGATTTACCGTACACTTTGTTCTCCACTCTTTGTACTCAAATGCTTGAATAGTGAAATTATTCTCGAACTCAAAGTCCCATGGTTTTTTCCTCTCATTTAGAAGAGGCCTTTCCACATAAAACCATCACGTGTCACTGCTTCTCTCTCTTCCTTCAACTTAAACACCATATTTATGTTGCTCCACTTTCGCATCCTCGTCGATATTGAAACTAGGATCCAAGAACACAACAAGTTTCTATCACTTAGTTCTCTCTCTCTGGAGGATGGTTCATTAGATATAACAAATTGTGGAGTTCCCTTCAAATCATTTGTATAACTTCTATAATCCTTTAATATAGATACAGATAATCATTTTCTTATGAATTTATGTCTTCTCGTACTTTCAATTATATGCATTAATCAATATAAAGCTTGGAACATGTAAGAAATTCTTACTATCGTGAGCCAAATGCTACTTTAGAGATCTTGGACAATAATTCCCTTTACAAATGCATATAACATAAGTTTCAGAATATATACAAGATAACATATATACGGTACATATGGATAAATATTTCAATTCACATCCAACAATATTTTTAAAACCCGTAAAATAATATATACAAAATATATGTGAACAAATACCAAATATTTGAAGTACTTGCGTCCATAAAACTAGGGTTATAAATTTTTAAAGTCAAATCATGTATAAATTACAATTAATTCGGGTAACATCAAAGGGGGCATGGGTTAGGGATTTCGGCGATCATAATCTCATATAAAACTATCAAATTGGACACCAAATTGATAAATTAATATATTCAATGCATGGGTAATAATATTTTAAAGCCAATTTATGCAAAAGCCCTAAAATAATAGGTAAAATTGTTTTGGGCACGGGGTTAGGGTTCCACATTGAAAAACCGGTCAAAACTAAAAAATTGAATATGAAATCAGCATATATTCATGCTCAAGTTATGGGTATCATAAAATAAAAGTATGGACAAGTATCTGAACGAAAAGATCCGAAGAGAACAGAACAAAAAGTGCAAAGAGAGAAAGAAAAGTATATTGGTATACTTATCTTGACTCGATCTATCACTTTTCTAATAGGCTCCAAGCCAGATTCGAACTCGAGAGCCTTGGTCTCTCCTCTTGCTCTCTTCTCCCTCTCTCTCTCCTCTCTTTTTTTTCTCTCACGCAAAAACCCTCCTGATAACCGTTTTTATTTTATTTTCCTTTTTTTATTTTCTTTTATTTTCTTTTACTTATATTATTATTATTATTATTATTATTATTATTATTATTATTATACATATTTATTTATTTATTTTTACTTTTTTTATTCTAAAATCTAAATCGGTCTTCAAATAATAGTATGGACGTGGTCCGAGCACCACTTTATAATTTCAATCATTCCTCAAAATTTCATAATATTTAATTAATTTTTATCACACCCATATTACCTAAAAAATAATAAATAATTTTAATTAAATCGGATAAAAATTTGGGATATTACAAATATAAATTAATGGTATTCCTATTTACGTTAATTAATCTTAAAAATAAGTTTTCTTTCATGAAATTATTCAAGTCTTCCCATAAATAGCCTCTTTTATTATAAGTGTTGCATTACTCGATTACTCTTATTTTTGCAACTCTTGAGTGCAACTTATGAATTCGATAAGTTTTTCATGAGTGCATATTCAGTAAGGTTTTGAAGTTAAGGTTAAAAAGATGAAACATGTATGTCTATACATTATGAGTTTGGATGAAATAAATACACACACTTGAACTCTTTAATAATAAATTTAAGATGATTAAATTCATAATTTTTAATATTTATATTCATCCTCTTAATCATTTGAATATTAGTATAATTGATATATATTTTAAGATGCTCATGGATGTTTGTGGGTATCATCACTAAAAACCCTCACGAGACTTAACTCGTCCACTAGGGCCACCTAAAAGTTTAAAGGCTTATTGCATTTGCTAAATATAATCATGATACCCACAAAAGTGATATTTTATTTATTTTTAGTGCTCATCTATTTTTTTTCGCCACATTGCTAAGGGATTAGAAATGAATGGGTAGGAGGTGTAATAAATAGTAATTTTTATATTTGTGTTGGGTCTAGTATCGGTAAGGCCTAGGGATCACAAGGTGTAATTTAGATAGCAGCGGCCCAGACAATCAGCTTAGCCCAAAACTCAAAGCAGCCTAGCCCAATACCTGCAGCCAATAGGTGCCTCCTACAGCTCATTAATGCAATTGCAGGTGGCAGACGCAGCACAGAAGGGACAAACCAATAGGAGAAGGTCAACCCTACCAGTTGCGGCTCGTGTCATTCCCTGCAACTGGCCAACTAATCCTCACACGAGAAGCAGACCAATCGTGGTCAGCGACGCAAGACGGTCTTCTCACTGCCACAAGCCAACAACTGACACCACCGGCTACCACTAGCAATCAACAGTCGGCAAATCCCTGCAGGGAGGATTCTCGTGCCCAAAGCTCCACACCAGGGAGCCCATAAATTCCATCTCCTTTTATAGGAGAGGGGATCCCCGATTCGATTCCCAGTCTTATTTTGAATCACTAATTTGAGCCTGCACATTGAGACAAGCACACTTCGACTTCTGGCTATCAGACTTACACTCAGAGCCAACCTTTCACAGCATCTCTCAGGCTACCAAAGTGAGCCAACCATTCCGGTGCTTCTAGGGAGCCAGGCCTCCCACGAAACACTCATTGAGTCCCATACTCTTGCATCCACACACTCCTACCGCACACTCAACATATTTTCGCACACCTCTTAGCGTCACCCTCCTTTACGTTCATCACAAGAAGTTACTAACTTGAGCGTCGGAGTATTTTTAGTGGGAGAAATTTCACCGACCTCTGACCTCTTATTTGTAGTGTGTGTTGTGCAAGTCCAGGTTAATAGTGACGGAGACCAGACCCGCTCATGATCCTGTCCGTATAACGAGGAATCCGAAGGCTCCCGAATCCGTACGACAACCTGGGACCCGGGATGCAACATTAGCGCTGTTTGTGAGAACATGAAAAAAAGTCTAGCATCTCCCCTCAAAACTCACTCCCTTACACCAAGATGGTAAACACCAGGGTGCAAGACAGTAGGCCAGCAAGAGACGCCACCACTCACAGCGATGACCCATCGGTGGGTAGCTGTGTCGATGAGCGACCGCAGCCTGATATCCACCTGCTGGCCACCGAAATGGGTGACATGAGGCTGATGCTTCGGGCCCTCTGCAACTAGACAGGTACCCAGTGGAGGGGGGATGCTCCTCCAGCGTCTCAAGCATCATCCTCTAGGTGAGGAAGGCGGCGTACCAGAGCCCGTAGGGGAAGATAAGATCGGCATGACAACGTTGAGGACCAGGCGGCCTCCAGCAGCAGGGCCTACACAGTGGCTAGAAATCAACCTAGCCGGGACAAGCGGGAGGAGTGCCCAGAAGCATAACAACCTCGCAACTCCCGTAATAAGAGGAGGAAGACGGCCGTAGGCTCATGTAGCACGGGGCCGCCCTTTGCGAGAAGCCGTCATGACCAACACACCCAGCAGAACTCGCAAGGTCACATAGAGCTCTGTGACATCATCAACGCGCAGAGAAGCGAGTCCATCCTACTGATAGGGGAAAAGGTGAAGGTGATGTGGAACCACCTGTTCAAGGAGAAGCCTGTATGGTCTTCCGCTAACTTGCAGAGATCACCCTTCGCCATGGATGTTCGGACCTAACCGCTTCCCCGCAAGTTCAAAATGCCAACGCTGGATGGATATGATGGGAGTAAGGATTTAATGGACCACCCAACTACTTCTACACTCACCTGTCCCTCCATGGAGTGAGCGACGCTGTGATGTGCCAGTGTTTCCCCATCACCCTTAGAGGGGACGTGCTGCATTGGTTCCATGGCCTCCCCCCAAACTCCATCCGCTCCTTCAACGAGCTCAAAGAATCCTTCTTGAGCTAGTTTGCCTCCAGCCGAAAGGAGGAGAAGCAGCCATGGCACCTGGTCCGCCTTAGCCAAAGGTCAGACAAAAGCCTGAAACAGTTCCTCAACCACTTCATCACTGAAGCGCGTCGAATCCCCCAGCTCTCTGATGAGCTAAAGCTTAACGCCTTCATTGCCATGCTGGCAGCAGGAGACTTCTTCAAGCAGTTATCGCACCTACACCCTTAGTCCTTCTGAGAATCTGAAGCCATCGCCCAAGCTTATATCTCGACGGAAGAAGCCAATGAGGCAAAGCGTCCTGAACACGTGGACTACCCTCTGGAAGGACCTAAGCCCGCCGTTGGCAAGAAGAGGAACAGTGACAGCAACCGCTTCTAGGAACGCCGCAAGCAACTGGGGCCTTTGCCGGGATCTAGGAAGTAGTACAGACCAACGTCCCTAACTCCCCTGAATGATGCCTGTGCAAACATCCTAATGCAGATCTAGGACAAGAAGTTCTTCGAATGGCCAAATGTGCCAAAGGACCTGAGTGATGGAGACCAAACAAAATACTGCCAGTACCACCGCTGCCTCGGACATTCTACGGAGAACTGCCAGACCTTGTACTAGGAGATAGAAGAGTTGATCCACCGTGGACACCTCAAACGGTTTGTAAAGTGTTCGGAGTAGGCCTCTGCAGCCTTCGAAGGTAAGGCGAGCGAGCCTCCAAGGAACTGTACAGCTGTCAACAGGATCAGCATGATCTCAACTGGGCCAGCCAAGAGCAACAGGCAGGCACAGCTTGAGCAAGCTTCTAACAGCAAGAGAGCAAGAGTAGGGGATAGGAGTGATGTCATTAGCTTTAGCAGCGATGATATGGCACACGTAACCTTCCCCCATTCTGATCCTCTTTTTGTGTCTGCCCTCGTTTCAGACGGTATGATCGATTACCAGCTGAAACGAGTCTTTATTGATAATGGAAGTTCTTGAAATTTGCTATATCTTGGTGCTTTCTTTAAGCTTGGATTGAGACGAAACCAGATGAAAGTGACCGATGGCCCTCTGTATGGCCTCGATAATGAACCTGTACCCATGCAGGGAGAAATCTAGCTAGAGATATGATGGGAACCTACCCGCATACTGCAACATGAGAGCTAACACTCCTTGTTATCGATCTATCGTTCATTTACAATGTCATCCTGGGTAGACCATTCCTCACATCCTTCAAGGCTATTACTTCGATACCTCATTTGAAGGTGAAGTTTTTGACCCCTTGCGGCGTGGGAGAGGTGCTCGGTGATCAAGTGATGGGGCGGATGTGTTACTCATCCCAACTCACCCCAATGGTGCCCGATTGTTTGGATGGAGACTTGGTTCTTTGGGACAAAGTCATGCTACAGCAAGCCTAGTCAGCTTAAGCAACCGAAATGGTCCCTCTAGACTCTGCTGAGCCAGAGAACTGCGTGCATATCGGTGGCTCTCTCACTGTGGCCAACCGTGACCAGCTCATTAATGTCCTCCGAAAGAATTCCAATGTGTTCGTGTGGTCCCTGCCATCATGCCTGGGATACCGGCCAGAGTAATGGTCTGACAAGCTGGGCCTCAATCCCTTTCACAATCCCATCAAGCAAAAGCACAAGAACCACTCCATCAAAAAGCTAGTAGCTATAAGAGAGGAAGTCAAGAGAATGCTGGATGCCAGATTCATAAGGGAGGTCCATTATCCGAATTATCTATCCAACGTCATGCTTGTAAAAAAAAAGCAATGGCAAGTGAAAAATGTGTGTGGACTTCACCGACGTGAATAAAGCCTATCCTAAAGACAGCTTCCTGTTCACTTGGATTGATCAATTGGTGAATTCTACTTCCGGGCATGAGCTCTTGAGCTTCATGGACGATTAATCAGGCTATAATCAGATCATGATGGACCCAGATGATGAGGAACACACCTCCTTCATGACCATCTAGGAAATGTATTGCTACAAGGTCTTACCTTTCGGCCTCAAGAATACTGGGACAACCTACCAGCTCCTTGTGAACAAGATGTTCAAGGCTTAGATCGGAAGAAATGTGGAGGTGTACGTTGACGACATACTTGTTAAAAGCAGAATGGCAGGCGACCACGTTCATGATCTAGAGGAGACCTTCCAGTGCTCCGAGCCCACAGGGATGAAGCTCAACCTAGTCAAGTGTGCATTCAGGATAACTTCCAAAAAGTTCTTAGGCTTTATTGTGTCCCAGCATGGCATAGAAGTGAACCCGGAGAAAATCAGAGCCATCCTAGATATGAGCCCTCCACGGACCGTGAAGGAAGTTTAGAAACCCACAGGGTGGCTGGCAGCCCTATCGCGGTTTCTAACCAAGTCCCTGGAGAAGTACCTGCCCTTCTTCAAGTTACTCAGAGGAACAAAAGCGTCCGGATTCTAGTGGACGGATGAGTGCAAGGAAGCATTCCAAGAGTTAAAGGCTTATCTTGTCAGTCCACCTCTCCTAAGCTCACAGTCCGCGGGCGAGGGCCTATACCTCTACCTAGCAACATCAGACACGGCACTCAGCTCAGTCCTCATCGGAGAGCACATCAGATGCGGGCGGCTGGTTAAGTGGGCAATAGAGTTGGGCAAGTTTGACGTGGAGTTCCAACCACAACCAGCCCTTAAGGGCCAGGTTCTGGCGGATTTCATCATCAGGGCAGTGACCCCGGCTCTAGACGCCCCACACAACTCAAAGAATCTGGACGCAACATACATTCCCATGTGGATCCTAAATGTTGATGGATTATCAACCTAGACAGGCAGCAGAGTTGGGGTCATGCTCAGAACTCCAAAAGGGACAGAGATCAACTACTCTATTACGCTCACTTTCCCTGCCACAAATAACATGGTAGAGTATGAATCCCTTCTTGCGGGACTTCATCTGGCAAAGGAGTGCTCTACAAAGTCGCTGGTCATGCATAGTGACTCGAAGCTAGGGGTCAACCAGATCCAAGGAGCCTTTGAGGCATCAAACCCTCAGCTCGCAAAGTACCTAGCAAAAGCAAAAACCCGAAACTAGGTGTTTAAACTCTTCGAGATCGAACACATCCCCAGAGCCGAAAACTGGAAAGCTGACTAGTTGGCAAGGGATGCAGATGTAGGATCTCTAGAGTAGTATGCCAGGAGCATGCGAGAAATCTTGGCCAAACCAAGTGTGGACGGTCTTGACCAGGAAGTGCTCCAGGTCAGCAACGGCAATAATTGGATGACCCCATACCATAGGTATCTGATGGACGGAACATTGCCTGTGGACACCAACGAGTCCAAGCGAATCAAGAAAATAGCAGACTGGTACGCGATCATTGATGATAGGCTATACCGGCAGGGATAATCTACTCCCTACCTAAAATGCCTAACTCCTAAGAAAGTTGAGTACACACTGAGTGAAGTCCACCTCGGCGTATCTGGCTCGCATATCGGAGGAAAAAATCTCACATTCAAGATCATGCGACAAGGCCTTTTCTAGCCCACGATGAAGCGAGATGCCTTAGAATTCGTGAAGAAGTACAAAAGTTGCAACGGAACGGGTCATTATCTTCTAAAGTCCTCCATCATTAAACATACAAAACTAATGTTTCAAATTTAAACACATTTAATTTTGCAGAAAATCGGGCAGAGTTTTCTCTAAAAATGAGCAAAAATCATACAAATAATGTAACGACCCAGCTTCTGAAGCATGGAAAATCGCAGTCATCGAGTCAAAATAATCAAAGAATCATTCCGGTTTTCCAAGTGAAGAAATCAGTCCGGTTTCCTTAAGGCAAAATCAAGTCCGGCTTTGTGCAGTCCGGCTTTGAGCATGTAAAAATCCAGTCCGCTCTTTTTACACAAAAAATCAACTCTAGCCCTTTGAAAAAGAAGTCCGTCTTCTCTTAGCATAAAAGAAGTCCGTCCTCCCTTAATGTAAAAGCAGTCCGGCCTTGTGTGTTGGTAAAGCCGAATCTATCGGCTCGAAGGAGAGTTTGTACTGCTGCTGGATGTTGATGCCAAAAAGGATGTTGCATGCTGGATTTCTCATGCTGGATAGTTGGCTATTCGTTGGTGACTAGTGCCTCTGTGCTGGTCTCTTTTGTTTCCTTTGGATGATTGGCAAATGCCATTGCATCTATGACTAAATTCCAAGTCGGAAAAACACTTGGAATTAAATCATAGGTTTGTAAATTTTTTATTTTTTCTTTTTAATATAATTGACTTACTTACCAAAAAAAAAGTGTTGGTAAAGCCAAAGTAAAATTACGGGTGCAAGGAGAAGAAATCCGAAGTTTATAAAAAAGGCGATGGACGGAGTAAATAATAAGAAGAGTTGACCGGATTGGAAGAGTTGACCGGCAGCATTGGCAATGAATAAGGAGCAGTTGGCCGGAATAAAGTAATGGTAACTAAGGAAAAAAGCAAATTTTAGGATTTAGTTAGAATTCAACCAGGGGGCGAACCAAAAAGGAGTAGGTAAACTAATCCAGTTATTCCCACCTACCGTCTGCAAACAAGTACGGGAGTAAGTAACTTACCCCACCTACTCCCTCCTCTATAAAATGCCAGCAACGAGTGTTAAAGTTGGGGACAAAAATACAAGCGAAAGGAAGTGAGTAAAGAGGAGAAAGCTTCAAGACGGTAAAATTTAGGTGATCAGCCCGTCAGGCAAGTGCACCTCGGACGCCATTTTTAAGTTCATTACAAGTGTATTCTGCTCTGTTTCTAAATTCATGCTTTATTGCAAGTTACTTCGGACGATGTTTTTAAGTTTCGTTTTTAGTTCATTTGCAAACGTATTGCACTCTGTTTTTCTGCAAGTAAGCAGACGTTAACATGTTTTTACTCTTTGTTTGAATCTGTTCTGAAGTTCATGATGCCTGTTTTCCTACATTCTGAACTTACATGAAATCCGGACCAAAGGTTACAACTGGCATGTGACATGTAAAACGAAACGGGCATTTGGCATGAAAATGGCATTTGCTTGAAATTGAACACGACCTTCTAAATGAACTCCGTCCTGTGTCAAAATGAACTCCATCTTTTGTTAAAATGAACTCCGTCCTGTGTCAAAATGAACTCCGGCTTAAATAAACCCCGCATTTTAAATGTACTCCGCCCTTTAAGAGAAATGAACTCCGGCTTTAATGAACTCCGGCCTCAATCCAAAATAAACTACAGCTTTGTATTGAAAATGAACTCCGACCTGTAATTCTAACTTTGAACTGAATCTGAAAATAAACTCCGGCTTTTTAAAGTACTCCGTCCATTTAAGAAAAAGAACTCCGTCTTTTTTGATGAAAAAGTACTCCAAAAGAACTCTGGCTTTAAAATGAACTCCGGCCTTAATGTAAAGGGAACTCTGGCCTCAATGTAAAACAAACTCCGGCTTTAATGAACTCCGGCTGTTAAATGAACTCCGGCTGTTAAATGAACTCCGCCCTTTAATGTGAAAATAAAGCACTCCATCCATTTGAAAGTAAAGCACTCCGTCCCTGTGAAAGTAAAGCACTCCGTCCCTGTGAAAATAAAGCACTCCGTCCATTTGAAAGTAAAGCACTCCGTCCCTATGAAAGTAAAGCACTCCGTTCCTTTGAAAGTAAAGCACTCCATCCCTGTGAAAGTAAAGCACGCCGTCCCTTTGAAAGTAAAGCACTCCGTCCCTGAGAAAGTAAAGAGCTCCGTCCTTTGTGAAAAGTACTCCGTCCAAAGAGCTCCGTCCTTTGTGAAAAGTACTCCGTCCAAAGATCTCCGTCCTTTGTGAAAAGTACTTCGTCCAAAAGGGCTCCGTCCCTTAAGAAAAGTACTCCGTCCAAAGAGCTCTGTCCCTTAAGAAAAGTACTCCGTCCAAAGAGCTCTGTCCCTTAAGAAAAGTACTCCATCCAAAAGAGCTCCGTCCCTTACAAAAGTACTCCGTCCAAAAGAGCTCCATCCTTTTTGAAAAATATGCTGTCCGAAAGAGCTCCGTCCTTTTTAAAAAAACGCCGTCCAAAGAGAGCTTCGCCCGATTGAAACCAAGATCTCCCGCTTTTTGAGCACTCCAGAACTCCTGCTTTTGCACTAAAAATGAATTCTGACTCTAAACTGAAAATGAGCTCCGGATTGTTCTGAAAATGAAACCTGCTTCAAAAGAGCTCCGGCCCTTGATAAAAATCTGCACCGGTCCCCTGTAAAATATGTTTCCGAAAATATGTCCGGCCTTTCCTTGATAAGAATCTGCACCGGTCCCAAGTATAATATGTGGATACTTAAAAATAGCTAAAGATATATTATGTAAGTCTGATTTCAATAAGGGGTTTTTAATAAAAGATGAATGATAGCCGTTATCGGGGCTTGGTACACGGAGGTAATGATAGCCGTCCTCAGGGCTTGGTACAGGGAGGTAATGATAGCCGTCCTCGGGGCTTGGTACACGGAGGTAATGATAGCCGTCCTCGGGGCTTGATACACGAGGTAATGATAGCCGTCCTCGGGGCTTGGTACACGGAGGTAATGATAGCCGTCCTCAGGGCTTGGTACACGGAGGGAATAATAACCATCCTCGGGGCTTGGTACAAGGAGGGGAATACTGTAAAGTACCGTTTACCGTTTTACCGATATGTTATATTACAGTAAAATGATGATAATGTATAGTACAATGAAAAGATGATAATGAATCGTATACAGTGAAAAGATGATAGAGTGAATAGTATAGAGTATTGTTTACCATGCATCAGTAAAGTTTATAGTTATCATTTTACAGTCTATAGCATAATAATTTATGAAGCATGAGATTTGATATCGTTTGATTAAACATTCTGATTCTGCATGATTATATGATCGTTTTGGCATAACCGTTTTACAGTTCATATGCATGTACCTTGTTTGGCCTCGGCTCACTGTTTTATATTTTTCCCCTACAGATGAAGCTTTAGAGCTTGTGCCTGACGAGTTGGAGTGATTAGAGCTTGTCTGAAGAATTATTAAAGACCTCAGAAGCTTATTTTGGAGAAATATCATTGTAATGACTTGATGGACTTCTATGGTTAAATATTTTTAGCTATGTATTTGGAAATGAATATCTTGAAATGAATATGAATGCTTTCGCAAGTATTAGAATAACTTCCGCTATACTTATTATGGGTAAAAGTATATGTGTCCTAGATGGCATCTGTGATCCTGTGTTACACCCAATTGGTTTAGTTTGGGTTTTCAATTGTGTTTCTGTTTGACGGAAGCTTTGAGGACAAAAAAAAAAATCCATTCCGTCACAAATAACCTGAATAAATACAACCTGCACAAGACATATACATAGACAATCCTCAAAATTAAATCCACTACACATCCACAACACATTAACAGGATCGACAAATACCATATCATCCATGGTCCAATATAGTACTCCTAACTATCGTATTGGATCTAAGAGAGACACCGTCTAGGGCCAATAATAAAATTTATAATCCAACAACAATAATGCGGAAGCAACTAAAACCATATGTCAGTCTACGAAAGTGAAAACAATATATCAATCATAAGACAAATATATACTACATAATCAGAATATACAATGTTTATTCAAAAACTAATCATATACATTCACAATTGTTTAAGGTCTCCAAAATCTTCAAAAGTTGTTAAGCCCAATAAGCTTTGTTCTTTCTAGCTAATCCTATCTTCAGTCCTTATCAAGCTTTAGTTTATCTGGAGGGGAAAAATAGAAAGCAAGGAGTGAGTTAACAACTCAACAAATGTAGCCAAAATCGCAAGAGTATATAGAAATATCATGCAAACATGCACATATAAAATGACAGATAAACATATAAGAATTTAAGAATTGAATATGTATGCGGGCGAATCATAAACATGAAAACAATGCATAATCATAAGAACATTTCTTAGTTCTTAAAACTTGGATCACGGAACACAATTTCTTCACTTATTCTTAGTTTTGGGTTCTTATCTGAAAATAATTCAATCATAATTTCTTTCCAAATTCTCATTCCGAAATACAAATCCATCCTCTTTTACATCGCGAGGGCTGGATGTTCCAGTTAGCTCATAATACAAATCCCTCCTCTTTTATATTGTGAGAGCTGGATATTCAGAATATAATTCCCTCCTCTTTTACATCGCAAGGGATGGATGTTCTCAAATTCTTAACTCAAATACATATCCCTATCCGGAGTGCTTTTTCCGGAGTGCGAATCCTTTGGACGGAGTGCATATTCTCAGGAATAGTCGGAGTGCTTTTTCAAGGAGGAGCTTTATGCTGACGGAGCTCTGCTCTTTTGAGGCCGGAGTGACGGAGTGCCTTTTGAGGCCGGAGTGCCATTTTGAAGTGATTTCCGGAGTGCCTAATTTTCGGAGTGAGAGGTTTCCGGAGTGCCTTATTTCACTATGAAGCCGGAGTGGCATCCTGTAGTTGAGACTGGAGTGGCATGGTGAAAGCTGAAGCCGGAGTACATTTTGTACTCTTAAGCCGGAGTGCGTTGCGGATCTTTCGATACGAATTGGTATTGAGCTGAAGAGGCCAGATGATGATGTTATGGCGTTTTCTTCATTCACTCTGGTCGGTGGATGTTATCTTTACAATGATCGAATATTATTGTATCCTTATTTTTCATGACTGATGTCATTGGTTTAGGGGACTCCCCTGTTTCTATGTTTCTTTCCCCAAGTCGGCAAAATACTTGGTTAAGAACATAGCTCTTTGTACAGTTTCTTTAAATTTAACGCAATTAATTACTTACCAAAAAAAAATATACATATCCCTCCTCTTTTACATCGTGAGGGATGGATATTCGCAATAATTCAATAGTATAGTTCCCTACAAAATTTTCAGGTAAAAATCGTCTGATAAACTTTAACAAATCACCAAATAATACTTATATCTCAGGATTCAAGGTTTTTAAGCATTAAATCCCTTATTTTCATTCTAGGGTTTTATACAAAGCTTCCGAACAAAAATCAAGCCTAAATCTTGAGCCAAATCACAAAATAAAGCCATAAATCATAATACACATACATAAATATGAAATTTAATCCAAACGTCATGAGAAACATGCAACATTCATAACAAAGCTTATGGAACGATGGTTTTAGAGCATAAATGTCAAAGTGGAGATATTTAAAAGAGGTAAAAATGGAAAACAAAGTTTGGAGTATACTTGTCTCAATTTGATTTATTGATTTTCTTACTCTGATCTGGCCAAAATGTGTGGAGAAACCCTCCTCTTTCTCTTTTCCTCCCTTCCTCCTTCATGTGGTCGTCGTTTGTTCCCTACCCTCTTCTCACCCTCTCTTTTTTATAAATGCGAGAGAAGGTCGGTGAGACAAAATCGTGCCTGCGCTCAAGCACTTATCAAGCGCGCGGTGAACACAGGTCATCAAGAAATGGCGCCCTCCAAGTGGCTCGAGCGAACAGTGAGCCTAGGCCAATCTATTTTTTGCGCCTCCTTTTGTGCTTGAGTAAGCAGCAAGTGTAATACATTTTGGAATTGGCGCCTCCTTGGGCGCTGGAGCTAGCAAGATGAACGGGCCCTTCTAGAGCAATCTGCTTTTGGTGCCCTCTGCTATGTTTGAGCTTGCAGTGACCCATCTTTACTGTTTGTTGCACTCAGCTATTTTTCTAAATTTTCAAATTTTACTTATTCTATACTCAATTTCATCAAGTTAATTACTAGAATTTAATATGTTTTGGGAACTCGAACCTCACAAAAGCTGTCAGGTCCATGTGTCCATGGCTCATTTGCCTCACACAGAGCTACACAGCTTTCAGTCTCCATAGTCGTTTGCACAATGGGGGTTTGATATTCTTGGGCCAATGCCCTTGGCCTCTAGACAAAGGAAGTTCCTTATTGTCGGTATTGACTTCTTCTTTTTTTTTTTTTGGTAAGTAAAGCTGTGTTAAGGGTAAGCTTTTTATAGTGACTGGCCCCACCGCACTCGCGGCCCCATAACCCAGAAACCCCTTGCGGGATTTTTTGGGAGGCATAGTACCACTTTGGTGCTTCCGCGGAGGATCGAACCTGGGTGGTGGAGGCACACTTCCGTGTGTTTAACCACCAGGCCAATTCCGCTTTAGCAAAACTATGGTAAAGGTAAGCTTTTTAACGTAATCGGCCCCATCGCCATGCCCCATACCCTTAAATCCCGAAGGATTTTTTAGAGGCTCAAGACCACGGGTGCTTCTACGGAGATTGGAACCCGGTGGAGAGGGAAGGCGTGAGCGTTATTAACCACTGTGCCGAACTCCGCCCGCAACCCGTGGTAAGGGTAAGCTTTTTAATGTGATCGGCCCCACGCTGGCCATGCCCCATACCCTTAAATCCCGAAGGATTTTTTAGGGAGGCTCAGTACCACGGGTGCTTCTGCGGAGATTCGAACCCGGGTGGAGAGGGAAAGCGTGAGCGTTACTAACCACCAGGCCGAACTCCGCTTCGGCAGTATTGACTTCTTCACCAAGTGGGTAGAAGTAGTTCCTCTGGCGCGGATCACCAAGCAGAATGCAATGGAGTTCCTCCACCAAATCATCGTTTTCCGTTTTAGGATTCCCAAGGTTATAGTAACAGACAACGGAACCCAGTTCACCGACAAATGATTCACCAAGTACTGTGCAAGTTTGCACGTCAGGCTGGTCCATACATCTGTGGTATACCCTTAGGAAAATGGGCAAGTCAAAGTTACGAATCGCACACTACTGCATGAGCTGAAGACAAAACAGGAAGATGCAGGGGGCTCTTGGGCCGATGAGTTGCCTTCCATGCTCTCGTTGTACCGCACGAGCCCATAGGAACAGATGAGGGAGACACCCTTCAATCTCTACTACAGAGTCGAAGCGGTCATCCTCAGCGAAGTGGGACTTCCTTGCTTACAGGTCGACTGCTTCGATCTAGCCACCAACTCCCAAAGACTCAGGGAGTGCCTAGACCTACTCCCAGAAGTCCGCAACACGACCCGCCTAAGGACAACAGCCTACTAGCAATGTGTCGCATGGTACAACAATAAGCGGGTGAAGTCATACCCGCTCAAAGGTTGGAGACCTGGTCCTCCGGAGTGTAGAGGCCGCGGGAAAGGCTGCAAGCAAGAATAAGCTCTCCCTAAGTTGGGAGGGCTCGTTCCTTGTCTTGGCAATCCTCTAGGATGGAGCAAACAAGCTACACACCCATGACGGTAAGTTGGTCCCGCGGACCTGGAACGTCGCCAAACATAGGAAATATTATCAGTAGCCCAGCACCAAGCTGAGGTAAGACATACACACACACCATATGGAATGCTTGTACATGTATTGTGTTTCCATTTAATAAAATTGATTCTTTTTACAATCTTGTGTGTTCATTCATACGGGTGTTTTCATGCATGATATTTCCAAAAGTGAAATGACCTAGACTACCTATAAGTCAGGAGGATTTCATTCATTTGTAAAATAATGCCTTGGCTCCATGCCAAGTGGCCCGAAAGTGGCCATATCCGAATCTCGACTCCGCATCGAAAGGCCAAGAGTGGCCTTTAAAGCCTTGGTGTCGGGCCAAGCAGCCCGAGAGCAGCCATATCCGAATCTCGACTCCACGTCAAAAGGCCCAAAGCGGCCTTTAAAGCCTTGGCTCCATGCCAAGTAGCCGAAAAACCTTGGTTTCATACTAGGTGACCCATACGGTTAAAATATCAGGCCTGGGGCTTTTGAAGTCCCCAACATGTGGCCATCGAAACCTTAGGGGGCAAGAATGGCAGGCACACGACGACCTTCTCTTTGAGAAGAGAGCACCCTTAGTGTACGATGGTCGTGGTCTAGGACCATGCACACGAGAGCGACGATGACTTGAGCGGAGCCAAGCACCTAAGACAGGTATCATGTGCGAAAGGGCCTAAGACCCGAAGTCCGACTACTATGGCCTAAAAACCCAGCTGGCCTTTGGTGTGGCTCCATTGGGCTTGCGACGACATCCACTTTATTAGACCAAGCTTCCCATTAAATGCGCCAAATGCGACGACATCCTCTAACGAAGGATGAGTACAGTGCAGGAAGGCACCGGATTGGAGCCTTTGTGACAATAGCTTCACAGCTTAGCCGTTAAAACATGAGTTATTATTCCAAAAATTACATCGTACACCCAATGACACCAAATGCAAGAAAAATAGCTGCCCTCCATTTATTATGCATACACAAGGATACAAGGCGTTGTTGAACAACAGAAAAGGAAACAGAGCTATACAAAAGCATTGTTGGCCCTACGGATCTAACGGGCCAGCCTCGCCTAAGAAGTCTCTCAAGCTGGAGCTGTCAAAGATCCCATTGTTCCCTAAATGAAAGATGCCCACGGAGACACCTAGAAGCACGACGGAGGCAATCCCACGACACAGACAGATGCCATCCAAGAACTGGCATTGAATGTGAGGCGCACCTCCTCTGGAGTGAATCGCAACCTGAGGTTTCTGGAAAGGTGAGAGATGTCATCCTCTAGAGTGGAGGTCAATCCCCTCAGCTCTTCAACCACCTGCCTCAAGCGCGCACTCTCCTGCGTCAAATGCCTATTCTCTTCCCGTAGCCGATCATTTTTCTCTCTAAGCATAACGATTTCAACTCCTGTGCGTTGGGCTGTCTCCTGCACGGACCATTTCCTCACACGATGAAGGTATCCACACAATTGAGTGAACACCGCTTCAAGAGAGTTGTATGCCCCAGAGACCTGCAAGGGAAAAACATAGATCGTGATCCAGCATGGTCATGCCTGAGTAAGGGACACGTTTGTGTGATGAGGACACCCTCCTGACATTGACAAGCTTGGGGGCTCTATGTGTTCGGCAACGACCTCTGTGGAGCAGGGAACGTCTAGAGCCATGGGTGACCGGGGCACCCTTGGGGGCTCCAACTCCTCAACTAGCCCTGCCGCAACAGTCCTTGGAGCCAAGTTAGCGCCCGACGGACTGGCAACCTATCCTGCTTCAACTGCCTCCTCAGCAGTAGCACTCTCCTCAGCACATGCCTCTGAAGGCACCCTGTCTGGCGATCCGGTAAGTTCTGGAGTCCCTATTGGCTTTGACGCAGGCTCCAAGCCGCCAACCCCCTTAGCCTCCTCAGAATCTGGCGAGTCGATCCCCACAATCAGTGCACCCTCAGTAGCCACCTCCTATGGCTCTAGAACAACGAAGGGACCCATGGGGGATTCTCCCCCAGAAGGAAGCCCCACAATGGGAATGCCATACTCAGCCAACGCAGCCAACCTACTCTGAAGCGGCAAATGCTCAACTGCTCCCTCTTGCGGCATAGTATTCAACACCAACTCTGAAGCGGAGCTCATGGCAAGTGCGAATGGCCCCGCAGCCAACCTCCGTGTAACAAAATGGGTCCTGATCTTTTAAAACCCTCCGTTAATAACATATAAAACTATTGAACCATTAAATGCATACACAGGATCACATTGACTACCATAAAACCTCAAACTACTATATTGAGTCAAGTGAGTGATGCCATATAAGTACCTAAAATTAATCTGTTGAAGCATATGTCGTATGGTTAACTTACGTACCATGACATGCATCTTCTTGTCTTCATGATCTAGCTACCCACTAGCTATCCTTATCTCTATTGATCTCATCAAGCTTTGGCTTATGAGTACCATCTGGGAGGGGAAAACAAATATAGCAAGCATGAGCTTTAAGCTCAGCAAGGTACTACAAAATGAAACATACTAAAAACAGATATATACATATATATTTGGACAGCAAATCATGAAACAATGCGTAGACACGAACTTGTTTTCGTTAAACATGCTTAAATGTAATTATGCATAAAAAGGGAAATGCTTAAGACAAAGCTTAACCTTGAGTTCGTGAACAATTCTCGCCTTTAATTTGTTTCATATTTTCCTTTGCTTGTTTCTCTTTTTTTTCTTTTATTTATCTTAAGGGACCAGAGCTAGTAGACCCTACTAGCGGAGGAAGCGAATAATCGAGGATAAATTGTATTTGGTCCACACAATCAAAGGCTTTAGTTCTTGTCTATGCATACAACATTTCATATGTCCTCCTCTTCATGAGGACCTTTCTTTCAAATTCACAATTCTTGGTTCTTTTTCTCCTTGTATAATGCCCTGAGGACAGCGATCTTGGTTCTTTTCCTCCTTGTACAATGCCCCGAGGATGGCGATTTTGGTTCTTTTCCTCCTTGTACAACGCCCTAAGGACAACAATCTTATATCATAGCATTTCCTCTCTGTACAATGCCTCGAGGACGGTAGACCACGTATCACTCTATGGACGGAATTATCCTCGATTACCACCGTGACTTCCTAAGACTTGCCAAGAATATTACCCACTTCAAATAAGTGGCCTAGATATCTTGCCAGGGTATCCTAGGGTCTCTACCGCAATATTCATGGCAGGCCAAAGAAGGTTACCTACTGAACGATCCTTAGCCCAGTTTCTTAACTTGATGAATCTTAATTCTTTCATTCTTAATCTTTGTTCTCATTCATTAGTGGCCCTTTCATTGGAGTTCTTAACCTTGGAGATCTTAGTTCTTCATTCTTGCTCTTGGCTCTTATTTATCCACGGCCACTTTAACTTTTCAGAAAGTCATTCCAATATTCTTTCCATCACTTGATATTCTTCATAATCGCTCATTGTATAACTTTTAATCATGTAATAACTAATATTTCACAATATAATATGTGCAGATCATCACACAATATTCCTAATCCTTGCTCTTTCTACTTAATTCTTTATTCCTCCTCGGTCACTATTTTTCACATCTCCTAATTCATATTTCTCATCGGTTACTATTTTTCTCATTTCTTAATTCTTCAAATAATTTTAGGATACTTATTATAATTTTTAACATGATTGTAGATAATAGCATTCATCAGTCTTCAATATTTTGTAATAATATCTTCCCAATATCTTTTTTTTTTGTAATTAATTAAGTATTTTGGATTATAGGGAGAAAGAATTACAAATCCTATGTTTTATCTCCAAGTATTTTACTTGGATTTAAAACACAACAAGCTAGGGCATACCCCGAGCAAACGGTACAACAGGTAATACCAAAACAGCCTCTAGGAGGACAGCGTTCGAAAGAAAACAAAATATAAGATCAGATTTTACACACAGCCGGCTCTCCAGCCACAAAATGTCACTCCGTCTTCAAAGTGCCACTCCGATCTGAGCAGACGATCCAGTACTCCACTTCGGCCTATAGCACTCAAAAACACTCCGACTAATCCTGAGAATATGCAGGACAATGCCACTCCAGCCTAAAAAAGCCACTCCGTCCCCAACATGCCACTCCGGCATTTAGAGCACCGTTAGCGTAAAAGAAAACAGCTCCGCCTTGCAAAAACACTCCGTCTTTTCCTGAGAATATGCACTCCGTCCAAAGGATCCACACTCCGCCCAAAAGCAGTCCGTCCAAAGGAACCGCACTCCGTCCAAAAGCACTCCGAAAAAGAACACTCCGGAAAAAAACACTCCGGATAAGGAACAAACCCACTCTGTCCAATAAGCGCAAAAAAAAAAACAAACAAACCAACTCCGACCACCCAGAGATGGGCAAATCTACTCCGTCCAAATGCACTCCGGATATAACACTCCGGATAAGGAAGCAAAGTCACTCCGTCCAAGGAAAACTTAAGCCACTCCGTCGACACCACACTCAAGCCATTCCGACCTTTAAGTGCATGAAAGGTGCTCCGGATTGAACATGCCAAGGTAAATCCGACCTTTTAGCAAAAAGGCAAAGAGTACAGGTAGTCCGTCTTTACAAGCACTCCATCTCAAGAGCGCACTCCGTCTTCCACCACAGAGCCAGAACGGCCCACTTTTCACTCCGCCGTATGAAACGAAAGATTCCATCGCACAATAACGTTCCTGGTGTAGCAATCATCTCCCTTGATACTTATCTCTAATTTCCTCCGAACAGCCTCAATTATGATGTTAGCAATATGATTTGGGGTCCTTCCATTGGCCTCGTCAAAGTTCTTCGGTTACGTTCTTGCCAAATGAAGTAAACTGCAGTAGCAAGAGTGAGCCTAAATGACAGTGACCTGGCATTCTTTCCTTTCCAGCTACTAGACGCCCACTCAATATTCCTCTTCCATTCCTGGAAAGGCCATGATAACCCAGCCTGATGACATAGGATGCTCCATATCTCACAGGAAAAGGGACAACCAAAAAATAAATGATCATGAGATTCTCCAGACATTTTGCAGTCCATCTAACTAAATCATTCCTATCAGGATCCGGGCAGTAATCTAGCATGTCACTAATAATCTGATCCACTTCCATATCATAAGGGTTCGGCCACCTCCAATTTCCATTAACCACAATTGACGCAACCTTTGAATCCAAAGGCAGCCCAGTCACAGTCATCAGTCTAGAAGAATATAAATCAGCAAGGGGACCTTTTGGATGCCAGTTATCTAGCCATAAAAATGTATCAACCCCATTTCCAATCCGGTATTTGATATGAGGCCTGATAGCATGACGAAGGTTTAACAATTTCCTCCAGTACCAGGCAGTGCTAGTTGGCACCTTAATGGTCCAAATACACCTATCCTTTAATCTATTCTCATACATCTATGAGACCCAGATAGATTTGTGATCCTTAGTAATAATCTTCCATAACATATGAGAAATCAGGGCCTTGTTAGAGTTCTGCAGATTGGGAATACCTGTGCCACCTTCGAACGAGATTTGCAGACTTGCTCCCACGCCACTTTAGCATTTGTTCCCCAAGAATGGATCCATGCCACAGAAACCGCGAATATATCCCTCCATGATTTTCAATATAGATTTGGGAATAATAAAAAGAGAAACCCAGTAGAGATGAATCGATGAAAGGATATGCCGAACCAATTGAAGTCTGCCCCCAAAAGACAGAAGTTTGTTAGTCCACGCATTTATTCGCTGCCTAACACGATCAATCAGAGCTTTACAATCAGCGACCGACAGCCGCGAAGTAATGAGGGGAACCCCCAAATACTTGACTGGGAGTTTCCCAAATTGAACCCCAATTATGTCCTGTAGCTCCCGGACAAGTCTATCATTAGAGGAGCACACAAAGAACTCACTTTTGTTTTTGTTTGCGGACAGCCCAGAAACTCCCTAGAATTCATCAAGGCAATCTTGAAGCTGCATTTGATCAAGTGGCATCAAGATTGGAAAATAGCATCAAGTCGTCAGCAAAAGCAAGCATAATAGTTTTTGTTCTCTCACATTCCAATGATAACAAAACGCCTCATTACGCATAGCTTTGATCTCAATAATCCCATTCAAGACATCCATAGCATGGACGAAAAGGTAAGGAGATAGGGGATCACCTTGTCGCAGCCCTTTGGCCCCTTTGAAGAAACCCACGGATTCACCATTAATATTAATGGAGAAGGCGGTTGTCGTAATACATTGTTGGATCCACCGAATCATCTGGGGAGGGAACTCCATAAGCTCCAGGACTGCCATAAGAAAATCCCAATGCACAGAGTCATAAGCTTTCATAATATCTACTTTCAACGCACATCTCTAAACACCCTTTCGGGAATGATAATTATGTAAAAGTTCCTGAGTGAGAAGAATGTTGTCACCGATTCTACGCCTGTGCACAAAAGTCAGTCTGCAACTATCAACCAAGTAGGGGAGAACACCCTTGATCCGGTTAGCAATAATTTTTGAGATGATCTTATATACCACATTGCAACACGATATGGGTCTAAAATCCCGACCTTAGATGGAGACTTAACCTTTGGGATTAGACTAATACAGGTGGCATTAAGTTGTTTGAGCAAGTCTACCCCGGGTGAAAAATCCTGAACCGCATCAACAACCGATGACCCCACAAGATCCCACGCTCCTTGAAAACTTTGCCGAGAAACTGTCTCGGGCTGGGGGCCTTTGAATCACCGATGGAAAACAGCGCATTCTGAACGTCCTCAGCCGAGACCGGACTGCATAAACCCTCCCGCATAGAAATAGGAATGGCGCACAGTACAAACGGACGGAGTCTATTCTTCAAGTCCGGCTCGACACTGCCACCCACTCCCAAAAGCCTTGTGAAGTGATCAAGAATAAGCTGCTGGACCACGAAAATGCTCTGGGTAAAGGAACCATCATCCTTTATTAAGGATAGAATCCGATTACGATTACAATTGCCAGCCACCGCTTGAAAGAAAAATTTAGTACATTGATCACCATCTTTTAACAAGTTTCATTTGGCTTTTTGTTGGAGGAAATCAATTTCACGGGCCATAGCCCTAGAATAATCAGCCTTGCAATGCCTCTCCTCTCTAGCATCTGAATGGTTATTTTGAACATCCTCTAATCGACATCGGGCACGCGCTACTTCCTCATGGATATTACCAATCGTGAGATTGAGCTGTTAAAGGCGCTTTTTGGTGATTGTTAATCAGGTAACCAGCTGGAACATAGGCACACCGTCAACATTTGCATTCCACGCCTCACCCACAACCTGCCGAAATAGGGGATGAGAAGCGAGAAAGTTATTAAACCTGAGCGATACAATAAAACAAATAATTTATAATACTTATGTAAAATCATGATATTTATTTATAATATTATGAAAAGCGTGTTATATTTTACACAAATCTCATAAATGGGGAAATATAAAAACATTAAGAGAGAAAATAAGAATTAGGTACACTTGCCTCCCTTCCTTACTGCTCATGTTTATACTTTCATCCCCTTTTGCCTTCTCTCCAACCCCCATGATTAGTATATATAGGCAGTGGGAGTTGGTGAGAAGGTTCCATATATTTTTTTTCTAGAATTTTTCATATACACGGAAAAATTTCTCGGCCGTTCCAGTGACTGGCCATTTTCGGCCTTAAGCTTCCGGTAGCTCAACATCTACGATTGCTAATCACAGCCTATTTTCCCATGTGTTTTGCCTTCAGCCACAGTTTCCAGTGGCTCTTGACTCAACATCCCACGCGGCTAAAGCAGCCGGTCTTCTCGGCTGTAGAGCAACATCTCCCATTTTAGCCGGTCAACACGTGTTTGACCGAGCAATTTCCTTTTGCTGTGTTGTATTTTATCTGGTCAACACGTTGACCGGACATTTTCTTACTTAAGTCGGTAACTCGGCTGCTAAGGCAGCTCACCTTCCTATGGCGGCTAGCGCGGCTCATCGTCGCTTATCTTCCTTTGGCTAAAGCAGCCGTCATCCCACAGCTGTAATTAGCGGCTAGCTTCCACATTTGACGCTCCCATTTTGTTTTGCATTTTGTCCGATCAACACGTTACCGATCATCAAAGCGTTGATCGGTCATTTCCCTTTCTTAGTGGCCGGCCTACTTAGCCAGTCAACTCTTTGACCGCGATTTTGGTGTTTGGCAGTTTGGGCAATCCTCCTTTACAACCGGTCCTCTTCTAATTTTGCCGATCAATACTGCATTAACCGGTCATTTTTCCTTCTTTGCATTTCTACTGGTCAACATGCTGACCGGACATTCTCCTAATTCACCTTAGCTAGTCAACGAGTGTTGACCGGATATTTTCTTCCATTGACGGCCGGCCACTTTGGCATCTCGATATTTTTTGCATTTTAACCGGTCAACTTATGTTGACCGGATATTCTCCTTTAGTTATTTCCGTCTCCTTTACTTCTCGCCGGTTACTTTACATTTAGTCGGTCAACATTTTGTTAACCAGACAATTTGCATGCCTTGCACAATCATCCCTTTGCATATTCAGCCGGTTAATATTTTGTTGACCAGGCAATTTTCCAATCAAATTTAACCAGTCAATAGTGCATTGACCATCTTGCTTCCTTAATTCATTTTATTTTAATCTTAATCTTAATTGTATTAACTTAATACATAATATTTTAGGAACTGGTACCTTGCACTCCGCAACCTCCTGGTGGAAGTGTTTCCAGCTTCTCTTAGCCTCTTCAGTGAATCCTCCACCTTTTCGTCCGAAGAAGTGTCCAGCAGCGAGCAACTCTCCCCTGCGTCTTCACTCGATGGCTCTTGGAGTATGATGGCCCCAAGCTTCTTCTCTGGGCCGGCGATGGCCCAGCTAGGCTCCGGGCCCCACTTGGCGGTGGCAAGGGCATGGGAGGTCAAATAGTAGCCTTGGACAGAAAATGTCTTAATCTTCGAGTGGATGGTAGTGACTAGCTCTACTACCTCACTCACCTCCTCGGTGGCCACCTCTCCCCGAAAGAACCTCAGGATTGAACTCCACTCAAGAGAGAGCTCTAAATTCGATAGATCTTGTAAGAAGAAAAAGTGGTTCTTCCAATTCTTCACCGAGTCTTAATTGGTCCCCCGAAAGTGGAAGCCAGTATGGGGAGATATCAAAATCCAATCCTTAGACTTCGTGAAGTAGAAGATGACCTTCGTCACATTAGCATCGAACACGCAAGAATGAAGGTGGGCAAAAACGCACAAAGTAACCAAATAGCGAATGGCATTGGCGTGGAGCCTCACAATAGGGATGCCTAATGACTCGATAAGTGCATATAGATTGCATGACATGGGGTAGCAGAGCCATCCCTTCAGATGGAGCTTGTAAACGGCGATAAAGCCCTTTGGAGGGGCATTGGCCCTATCGGTCGAGCCAAGTGCGGTAAGCTGCACCACTGGGTACCCCATAGTCCACCATCAACGCGGTAATGGAGCTCGTCATTAGTATAGACCCAGTGTTGTTTAGCCCACGATGAACTATGCGAGAAACTCGGGAGGGAGAACTCTTCTTCGCCATCTCTTTCTCTCAAGGAGATATCAAAAAGCCCTCAGTGCAAGGAAGTGCAAAGAATGGAATCTGTTAAGGCACTGTTTAAATAGGCAGCAGGGTGCCATTACGTGGGAAACTCATTCGGCGTTTTGTTTGATAGCCAGGCCATGCGTCCATTCAACAGAAGCATCGTGAGTTCCCAAACGACAACCAATCATAGCCCTTGCCAGATTGTAGATCGTCATCACCTCAGCCACCTGCCAAAATCCTGGCTATCACACCTGCATTTATGCGGGGATTCTTACCGCTAGGACTGGCGGCAGCATGACTTCCAAGGAGCGTGTCCAAAAGGAAAAATTAATCACTCCAGCATAACAAACGACAGTAAATAAACTGCATGGCTAAGTAAAAATTTTTATTATGTAATCCACTAATGAACTCTTTTTACAGCAGGAGGAAACCGACTGCCGCAGATTATAGTTAACCTCCCTCTTCAGGCCCAGAAGGATCCGGAGCCCTGTACTCCATTAGATCCTCGCGTGTCAGGGTGCTTGAGTTTCAAGAGTCCAAGACATTGATGCGAAAGTTTGGCTCCTCCAGCGTGACTGTCCTCCGATTGAGACAGATACCATCCTGGAACCTCCTTTCTAGTGTGGGAGCCACCTTCTCCGACCTAAACCTTGACCTCAACTCAGCCTCCAATTGCTAGCATTCCTATCCAAAGTGTGCTCGGAATTGCTCAAACTCCTCTTGAAGAGCCGAAATGCAGTCTCGAGCTTGCATGTTGGCACCAGTAAGCCTCGACACCCTTGTTTCTAACTCTGTCCATGCCCGCTCGAAGTGCGCCACGCAAGCCTAAGCCTGCTTGACCGCACGATAGTGGCCTAAACGTGGGCCTCCATGTCCTCCACGGCCCTGGCCACTTGATGATGCACGGGGTCCACTCGCTGAGGGCTACGGTGCGCAAGGAAGTGGACGTCCCCTCCATCTCAAAGCCCGGTGGAACCCTTAGAAATCTCATCAGTCCTACGACTGAGGCCTTTGAGTGGCCGCCTTCTACTACTGCACCGTTAGGCACAACCTCGTCATGGAGCCCTGAGGCGTGCGTACCCCACAAGGATTTCCCAGAGGACGGCTCAAATTCTAATGAAGAAGATGATCTCTCCTTTGGTGTCGTGATAAAAGGAGGCAAAGATGACGCACGTTTCACGCTGTCAAAGCCACTAAAGGACACAAAGGCTTTGGAGGGAACTCGGGCGTTTAAATAGCTAGAAACCCCCCAGTGAAATGGCGTCACCCTAAAGAAGTGTATTGGGAGGGAGCCAACAAGCTCCTCCCACGTGGTAGATCCTAGAAGCGTCACACCTTTCCAAAGCAAGTCATTATGTTGTGATGCCCCAAATTCCCCCACGTAATTGATGCGCCAGAATATTCAGTGGATATGACATCTGCGAGCAGCGTTTGATCTCCCAAGGCAATAGACGTCAGCGATCTTTTCCAGCCACGTCCTCCCATCAACAGTGTGCATGAGGACTCTAGGGACAACGTCGGTGGAACAGACCACAAGTAACTGGGAATGCTCAAGCACACAGATTGGCGCGTGCAATGGCGAAGGAGCCCTGCTGCCCTTGAAATGTAATACACAAAGTGTCAAAAAGAAGAAGATGCATGCGACAAGACAGAAGAATAAGGGCAACAACTATTACTTTTATTAATCAAAGTTTTCTTTACAAGGTACAGGGCTTGCAACAGCGAAAGTACAAAAAAGGAAAAGATACAACATGGAATACAAAGCCCAAAATAGTGACTTCAGATGCTTGAAGCCTTATTGGAGAACGAGATCCATATCAAATCTCTTTGGCTTTGTCACCCGAGCTCTGATTCAACCCAGCATCAGAGCTATTGGTGCTAGTTAGACCCTGAAGGTTCATCAAATGTTAACCACAATGATAGAACCAGCACCATAGTAGCATCCTAGCGGGGACACGGCTAGCCTGTGCTCCCCCTACAAGGACTCCACCTTCTGCATCCTCTCAAATGACACATATGATGAACTAGGCACGGTCGAGGCCGTCAACGATGCGCTATCCCAAGGACAAAAAGTCCCGTGATAGCTCTGCAAGGACCCTCCCGCACATTGGGAACTGTGCCACCCGCGAGGAAGGCATATAACAGTGATAGAGTGGCCAAGCCACCCTCGTTAGTATGAGGAATCGCCTATGATTGGGGCATGGAGACAGTCTTCAGTAGAAGCTCTAGGTCTCCAACAAGTCCATCCAATTCCTTTGCGAAATCTCGCTAGGAACGGGACAAGCCAAGGACTTCGTATCACTCCTCTAAGAATCAGCTAAGGCATGGATTTCTCCAGCCAGAGGCCCCCCTATTTATGGGTGAGCCAGCGCCTTGTCCACACCCAGTAGAACACGCCACCCGATGGCCGTCATTTACAAATTAGAAAAGTCCTCGATACAAGTGTGGACTCTTGCATGTGAACCCTTCCCTTCAGAGCACCGAATCTCTGCGGCATGTGAAAAGCTTGCATGATTGCCTAGGGAAGACGCGATGCCAGAAGAGGACAAGGTCTAGTGCATCTTGGGGAAGGACATGTAGTGGCTAGCTAGACCCTCAACGGACTTGCCAGGCATCGATTATCAGTCGGCCCAGGCATGGGGGGCTAGTGTTGAGTTTAGTATCGGTAAGGCCCAGGAATCAAAAGGCCCAATCTAGATAGTAGGAGTCCAGACAATCAGATCAGCCCAAAACTCAAAGCAGCTTATGTGGTTGTGACAGACCGGCCATATTCCATCACATAAGGCCGTCGTCAAGCCTATCCTTTACGTCATATATAGAATAAATACCAATTAGGTGGACATGAAAAATTTTTCTTTTATATATACCATTCATTTCGTACACAGGATCGCTTAAGGCCAAACTCCTTGAGTTGGCCATTACAGTGCTAAGTCTCACACCTGACCTGCCAACACTCAGGTTGGTCAACTACAAAAACCTTGACATGATATGAGATGCTACTAAAAATATCGACTTCATTCATCCATATTATAATTACGGAAACAAGCTAACATCCATAAATTCTTTTACAGTGGAACTAGTTTACAATTCATTCTCAAAACATGAAAAAAAATACATCAATTCTTTCACTGATTAGCTCTGGTCAGTTATGCTGTCTAGTTACTTCATATGACTCTACTCAATTTCGTCCTCCATAAGCTTCTCATCATTTGAAAAATGGTAAGAGTGAGCTACAAAGCCCAGCAAGGTACTCACACGCAGAAAACAGTAACATACATATAATCAGATCAAAGTCGAGGTTCCTAACATAAACTTAGCATACGAAAAGTTATCATAACAATTCTTCTTAAGTTTAGAAATCCTTGTTCTTCTTATTATCTTATCTTAAGAAAATTCATAAAAACCGAACGAAATACTTATCATCTTTAGGGACCGGACGGGAGCGGACAACATCGAGGAAGGATGTGTGCTACCCCACAACCTAAAGCCGTATTCTCTCATTATAGACCCCGAGGCGGGCGGTAATGCCTGTAACCCGGCATACGGGGCCGTAGTCCAAAAGCCTTATGCCACCAGAAATTTCCCCATGGCCCAGGGGCAGTCCTCGAGTGTCACTCAAATATCCTTCATCCATCTTTAACAGCAAGTTTAATGGAAACTCAGTTCTTTAGTTCATATCTTTTAATGGCAATCCATCATAGTTCAAAAGTTGGAAGTCGTAGAGTTCCACTTGCTGTCCGGATTACGTACATTTTTCCTTGTTCTTATAGCCTTTGTTCTTAACTTCAAACAATTGAAGTCCGTAAAGCCTTTCCTTTAACTTCTTAAAGTCGAAGATCTTTTTTCAAAATGTAGGGGGTCTTATTCGTCAAATCCGGAGGTCTTTTTCTTCAAAGCTGAAATTTTTTTCTCAAAGGGCAGAGGTCTTTTTCTTAAAAGCTGGAGTTCTGTTTCTTAAAAGTCGGAGTTCTTTTCTCAAAAGCCGGTTTCAAATCATTGATCTTATACGTCGCTTTACAAGCCGGTTTCAAATCCATGGGACAAATTCTGATTTCAAAACATGCTCTAAGGCCGGTTTCAATTTCATGGGACAAATTCCAATTTCAAAACATGCTCTCTGGCCGGTTTCAATTTCATGGGACAAATTCCAATTTCAAAACATGTTCTAAGGCCGGTTTCAATTTTATGGAACAAATGCCAAATACCTTTCTTTTAACAAAGCCGGAGGTCTTTTTTCAAAGGTCGGAAGTCTTTTCCTTAAAAATGTAATTATCAAAGTTCATGCAGATCGACAAATAACCCTACTTCGTGCATAGAGAAACCAAACATCGTGATTAACAGGGCTTCTTTTAACATACGATTAACAGAGATTCTTCCTTAAATCAAACGATCATAACACATATCGTACATACTGTAATATAAGTTCATAAAAAATCAGACATACTTGCCTTGCAAACATGAGTACACTTGCATTAAATCATGAACTTAAAACAGGGCATACTTGCTTTAAACATATGATAACAAAAAGGTGAGTACTCTTGTCTGGAAATGCTCATCAACTTCTTACTTATGTCTTGCCTGGAATTCTTCCCTTCCTTTTTTTCGTCTCTGACTTCTTACTTTTAAACTCGCTTCCAAATCCCCGCATCCAAATATTTATAGGCGATGGGGTGGTTGAGAGAAGGTGGGGTAGGTCACCTACTACAATATTTTATTCATATCGTCTCTTCCCGAGAATTCCAGAGATTTTCAGAGAAGGTGGAAGTAGGTAAGAGTAGTTCACCTACTCATTATTGGCCACTCCAGCCTTAGCTAATTTTTTTTTTTTTTTTTGGTAAGTAAGAATTTTGGATTAACGGGAGAAAGAATTACGAAAGCTATGTTTTATCTCCAAGTATTTTACTTGGAGTTAAAACATAAAACGGTAGGGCATACCCCGAGCAACAGGTACATCAGAAAATACCTAAAAATTGTCTAAGAGGACAACGATAAACAGAATCATTATCTAATATATCAGAAAAACAGGCAGCTGTGTTCAGCAACCGCTCAATTCCAGCAGCGTGGAGAAAAAGGTGATCATCCCTAAAGGAACAATCACCACAGAGGCAAAGTAGCTGGTCAGCAACATCAGCAACATCATCCAGCAACCTAGCAAACCTAGATCAACGTGTCGCCACCAATATCGCCTAACACAATACCGCAAAGCACCAACCGAATGATCTTTAGGGAGAAATGCAGTGCTGGGCACCAACAACTTTCGAACGGCCATAGCAATCACCATTTCAGACTCCTCACCACCACCGATTCACGCCCGATATACAAAGAAACTACCATATCGTATGAGGACAGAGGAAGAAAAGACCGCTTGGCCAAGAGCAATGACCAACAAAGAACTAGCTTGAAATCGGCCACAGCATCCATCTGCTGATAGACCATGCGCCAGACTTCAAATACAACACTGCCACCAGCTTCGAGATCAACAGCATACCAGGTTCAACATGGCACTCAGAATATTCATCATCAGCATCAAATAAAGCAACAAACTGCTACCTAGGCCTTCACCAGGCAACATAAGCAGAGTTATAGCTTGAGATAGACCTACGCACCATCCACAAACAATGCCAGCAGCATACCATCCACAGCCAACACACACACTACATACAACCACCACCACCCTCAAGGAAACCAGACCATCATCCAAATCACCTCGAGCAGGCAAGGCCAGCATACAGACAGGAACAAACCAAAACAGAGTCCAATCCCTACTCCACCTGTTGCCTAACGACAGAGAGAACTCCCCTGCAACAAAGGGAGCAAAAGACCAAACGGTCCAGGGCCAGTTCTACAAAAAACCAAATTCAGTGCTCAGGCGGCCCCCTACCCATCCCACACACCGGCAGAGGCTCATAGAAACACAGCAACAGACCGTTGACTCAGACAATGCTCCAGCTAAAACCAGAAGCCAACCACGCTAAGTTCGACAAAACGGCAGACAATCAGCAGACTTTGCCCGGCTGCAGGGGATCACACGCACCAAACGGACCTCGACCAGCTCTTCAAACCAAAGCCAGGAAGTCCCCAACCAGAACTGCACGGGCACCCCAACCCGTCCAACGGGAGGGGACACATTGGCCGAGAAAATGGTGCTAGCAAAGACAGCCCGTTCACCGCCTCGATCCAAAGAATAGGGCGAGAGCATCAGCCATCAAAATGCAGTCAAGTGAGAACCCATCATTCCTCTGCAACCCAAATCAGTTGCCATCAAGGAAAGCTCCATAAATGGCAGCAACCTGAAGGATCCCCACTGCAGCAGGAGGATCGCAGCAACCCGAAGGCTCACGGCCAGCTCTTCAGTACTTCGGCCTAATAGCTCCAAACTAGCACGACACGGTATCCCCCAAACCGTCCACCAGAAGGGAACACTCAGGCAGAGGCGCGTCAGAGCTAGAAAAACAGACCTTTGAAAGCACCAGATCCATCAAGCAGCGCGGGAGCCGTTAGAAGCTTCAGATATCAGATCCCAGAACCAAATCGAGGAGGGCAGAGCTGAATAACACCAGTCCGCAACCAAAGCCGATACTAGGCCCAATCGGCAACGAAGGCGAAAGAACCGAAAGGAGCCCAAAGCGAGACCAGAGTGTACACCCCATCTGAATGGGAGAAACGATTCAAGAGCTCAACCCTAGGCTTGCACCTTGGAGAAGAGGAATCGATCTTGTGAGAGATATGAGACCTCAAAGGCCTTCATCCCAACTTGAATCAGCGAAAACGATCTCACAGCAGCAGCCGAAGATTGAAGGACGCCGACGAGGCCAGATCTGAGGTCCGGAGACGAAGAGAGCTGGAGTCGAGAAACGGAAGGCGACCGGGATGAGCAACCAGGAGGCCGGCCGTGGCCGGCTCCGGTGCCACCCGGCCAGAGGAGGGGCGCCGCAGAAAACCGGTTAATATTTCATTTTACCCTCTTTCTTCTCCAATTTACTTTCGTAAATGTTTTCTGGAAGCCTTATTATCCATCTATTCCGATCGTCAGTGTTACACTCTGGTCAATATCTTTGAATCCAGTAAATACTTATATTCCCAGTCAACCATCAAATCAGGCCATCATCAATTCCTCCCACCACTACGACTGGTCATCTTCCTACGCTGGCCTCCTTCCTTCCTTTTCGGTCAACAGGCGTTGACCGGTTAAATTCTCACTCACGTTTTTCGGTCAACAGGCGTTGACCAGATTACTTTCTTATTATATTTTCCGGTCAACAATCACACAATTTCGGTCAACTCTTCCTTGGCTCCTCTTCACATTTTTTGGTCAACTGGCGTTGACCGGATTAACTTCTCCTTTCATTTTCCGGTCAACTGGCATTGACCAGATAAACTTCAATTTTCCTTCATTCCTTCATCTTTGCCAGTCAACTGGCATTGACTGGATAAATCTTCCTTCACAACTTGGCATGGCTCCATCATCACTCCCGGTTAACTGGCATTCACCGGGTTAATTTTTCTTTACTCCTTGGTTATATTGAGTTGATGACTTGGACTTTCTACGTTTTAGAATTTGGGCCATTACAATCTCCCTCACTTATAGAAATTTTGTCCTCGAAATTTAATGATTCCTCACCATCTCAGATGAGAAGTGATAATTCTTCCAAATATCTTTCTAGCATTCCAAGACATATGCTTTGATAGAAAGGTCTTTTTCGAGAAACTAAATCAGTCGAATTGTCATGACTCTTTATACTTAAGGTTTCTTTCTTACTAGGGCTTTACCACAAGGCTATCTCCTGATTTTACATAATGGTTGAACCCAATAAATCTACTTGTTGTGGTAATCCACCCAACTTTTTAAAATAAGTTCCTTGATTGACTATTTTAAATGAATAGACGGACTCTCATTTCAATTCATCCTATGTTTCAAAGATGATCATTCATTTGGATTCTCACTATATCCTAGAATTTGCAAGTGAAGGCCCACACAATTTCGCTACGCTACTCTGATTAAAACTGCTCTAGGATATTCATACTATGAAGACAATTCCAGAATCCTCAGACTACAGCCACATTCTGAGTTACAGTCATAACGATCACTTGAAGAGTCGACATAACTTTAAGTCATTACCCAGAATCTTAAGATCTCAATTACTCAGTAACCTCAGGATCACATTGGCATACCAATAAGCCAACTGATTCTAGCCGAACACGTCTTCTATGATTACGATAAGTGGGTCGACCTAATCGTCTTGAAACAAATCATAAGGACTTCATATTTCATGAACTCCTAACTCACAAACATCGAATACGGTTTTGTCTCCTAATTCAAGAACATGGCATCCTAACACCCAATCATTTGGACTTACTTGCAATTTATCTTTCACATCTCCTATGAAACTTCAAAGACATACAAGTCCAAAGACTCGCAGCATCAATTGCCAACATTGATGCCTGCTTTCCCAACGAAAACACCAAGGTTCACTTTCTCAACCTTTAAACAGGTATGTCCACATGCAATATCATATGATCATCCCTTTTAATGGTACAACTATTTTGGTTCTTAAAACTTTAGGTAATGACTATCTTCAAAGACAAAGCCATGAGTTCTCAAAGCGGAGTCTTTAATTGTTAATTCTGACTTACATACGGGGTAACACTAATCATGAACTTCTCCCCCACTTAAATCAAAGGTATCCACCTATCATGAATGGGAGTAATGCAACCTTAACGTTTCTCAAAGGCATTACATTCCACGATAACTTACCAGACCCATCGGGGATCAACCCAAATGACATGAACGTCAATTACCCCCATCCGATCTCCGAAAACTACCGTTCATCTTTTGTTCTAACAATTACAAATCTCTCTAAGCCAAACGTCTCACTTGATTTGTAGTCCTCGAAGAATACTTGTCAGATTGCTTAATAACTTTAGCTAGACCCAAGATGACCATACACTTTCACGACACTGATCGGTCCTTCTAATAGCCATCACTTAAAATCTTATAGATCCCAAGATCATGCTACCAAAGAGCTACAAGCCTAACAGGGCATTTCCTTAACTAAACTTGCATTCCCATGAATTTATTTATGAATGCACCTCAACACGGGCCCGAATATGGCCAAAGATCCAATCCATAAAATTTCATGAAATACCAACGGACCTACAAAACCCAAACGGTGTTGTCTGGACTTCATAGTGGCCATATCCCCATCCCGAATACCTCTGGGGCTACCACTTCCATTGATCCACAATTAATAGGCTATGGACCCAAATCGAACTTAGAAATCATCAAGCTTTTACAATGGCCCCGTAATTTGCTTATCCATTCACAAGGTCCGTTTAACAAATCATCACTCTTCTAGGCCACCCCAATTGAAATTCATAAACAACCTTATCAGTCCGTCTTATCTACCTCGAAGGTTCTGGGGTATTTCACAATGATACTAAATCCTACACTTCCACGACTCGGCATGGAACTCTCATTGATCGCCGTCGATTTTGACACAACCTCGAATTTTCGGTCAACAAATAAGTCAACCTAATCTTCCTTCCATAATCATCCTCAATAGTCACACGACCGAAGCCCCTCAATGACCACAAAATAACTTCAAAATGTGGCCGCATATACTAATTAGACTTAACGCAGATTCTTGTCGAATGTTCCACAGGAAGACATCATCAATCTCTTGATACCTTGATCAATTTCAACTTATGCCTTAGATCCCACAACTCGATTGCCGGATGTCATCCATTACCAATCCAATAGTAATAGCTCTGCAGTTCACCCACCGAGCTACTATTTAAATCAACTTAAGACTTGGTACCTTAGCTGGCTCAAGTTCATACCTAAAATCATACAATTCAATTCCAAGATTCGTACATAAACATCCACTTTGATATGTCTTTTGTCCTTCCAAGTACTAGGTCACCTTTGCCGCTATTACAAAGCTTAGGTCTCCCAATTGCACATAACTCAAAACACAATGCAAACATGGGTTTGGAATCCCCAAAATGACATTGGATTACAATATTAAGCCCAAGGGCCTTGCCTCTTATCGCGATAGGTGGCACTTAATACTTTAAGTTAATACGTTAGAACCCTAATTTAAAACACTGAACCTCTTTGCCGCCCGTCCATGGATAAGGGCATCCCTAAATCTTGCAACCAAACCAACCATTCTTGAAACATGCTCCCGAGAGTCTCATCAAAACAAAATATTCATCCTTAAAGCTTTCATAAGCACATAGGACAATACCTCTTAATCCTCAAGACCCATGATCTTCTTTACGTCAACTAACCGAAGTCAACTTCACTTCCTATCTAACATGGGGCAACACGCCATACCTTCTACCAGACATGGGGTCACCGCAATGCCATCTTAAGTATAAAAATCCACATCGTCAACCTCAATATAACTAGAGGCTACCCAAAAGTCCAAACACTTAAGAATTTTTCCAAAACAATCACGAATTGTCATCCTAGGACTTGATACACCAGAAATTTACTCCAGTCACACCAATCTCGAGCCGATGGCTCCCCACTGGACCTTAATGGTTCTGCCTTCTTCGAGGGTCCTCCCCTAGCACTGGCCCTTGAAGCCTGATTAAAAGTCCCCTGTCTAAAAATTCCCCACCTTCCAGCTCCTTTCTCGTAAATAACGGCCTTTCTAACACCTCTCCATACGTGGCCAACTTTAAAGTTGAGAGCCCTTTCTAACACCTCTCCATACGTAGCCAATTTCAAAGTTGAGAGATGTCTTCTGATGAACAGGAATTTGGGTGGTCACCGGAGTTGGTGGAGCCAAAGCTTCCATGACATCAGCCATTCTATCTAGCAGGTTTAAGTACCTCGTCTCCAGGTTCAGAGGGTTGTTAGTCTGGACGGTTCATTTTTCCTCTATTAGACATGTCTTCCGCAGTAACTTTGATTCCTGAAAGAATGTTTTGATTAGACCACTAGCCAACGGCAGTTAACACAAAGTACTCCATCCTAAGCATAAGTAAAGCTAACCCCTTTTTGCCTTAACTAATCCTGTCTTAAGTTTCCGTATTGATTCAGATCGAACCTAAAGCATCTCAGTTCTCCTCTCTGATACCAACTGTTACGGACCGGCCATATTTCACCACATAAGGCCGTCATCAAGCCTATCCTTTACGTCATATACATAATAAATACCAATTAGGTGGACATGAAAAATTTTTCTTTTATATATACCATTCATTTCGTATATAGAATCGCTTAACGCCGAACTCCTTGAGTTGGCCATCACAATGCTAAGTCTCACACCTGGCCGGCCAACACTCAGGTTGGTCGACTACAAAAACCTTGACATGACATGAGATGCTACTAAAAATATCAACTTCATTCATCCATATTATAATTACAGAAACAAGCTAACATTCATAAATTCTTTTACAGCGGAACGGGTTTACAAATCATTCTCAAAACATCAAAAGAAAATACATCAATTCTTTCACTAATTAGCTTCGGTTAGCTATGCCATCTAGTTACTTCATATGACTCTACTCAATTTCGTCATCCATAAGCTTCTCATCATCTGAAAAATGGCAAAAGTGAGCTACAAAGCCCAGCAAGGTACCCACATGCAGAAAATAATAACATACATATAATCGGATTAAAGTAGAGGTTCCTAATATAAACTTAGCATATGAAAAGTTATCATAACAATTCTTCCTAAGTTCAGAAATCCTTGTTCTTCTTCTTATTATCTTATCTTAAGAAAATTCATAAAAACCGAACAAAATACTTATCATCTTTAGGGACCGGACGAGAGTGGACAACATCGAGGAAGGGTTGTGTGCTACCCCACAACCTAGAGCCGTATCCTCTCATTATACACCGCGAGGCAGGCGATAATGCCTTTAATCCAGCATATGAAGCCGTAGTCCAGAAGCCTTATGCCAACAGAAATTCCCCCATGGCCTAGGGGCAGTCCTCAAGTGTCACTCCAATATCCTTCATCCATCTTTAACAGCAAGTTTAATGGAAACTCAGTTCTTTAGTTCATATCTTTTAATGGCCATTCATCACAGTTCAAAAGTCGGAAGTCGTAGAATACCACTTAATGTCCGGATTACATACATTTTTCCTTGTTATTATAACCTTTGTTCTTAACTTCAAATAATTGAAGTCCGTATAGCCTTTCCTTTAACTTCTTAAAGCCGAAGATCTTTTATCAAAATGTTGGGTGTCTTATTCGTCAAAGCCGGAGTTCTTTTTCTTAAAAGCCAGAGTTCTTTTCTCATAGGGCGGAGGTCTTTTTCTTAAAGGCTGGAGTTCTTTTTCTTAAAAGCCGGTTTCAAATCATTGATCTTATACATCGCTTTACAAGCCAATTTCAAATCCATAGGAAAAATTCCAATTTCAAAACATGCTCTAAGGTCGGTTTCAATTTCATGGGACAAATTCAGATTTCAAAACATGCTCCAAGGCCGGTTTCGATTTCATGGGACAAATTTTGATTTCAAAACATGCTCTAAGCCGGTTTCAATTTCATGGGACAAATTCTGATTTCAAAACATGTTCTAAGGCCGGTTTCAATTTCATGGGACAAATGCCGAATACCTTTCATTTAACAAAGCCGGAGGCCTTTTTTCAAAGGTCAAAAGTCTTTTCCTTAAACATGCAATTATCGAAGTTCATACTAGATCAACAAATAACCCTACTTCGTGCATAAAGAAACCAAATATCATGATTAACAGAGCTTCTTTTAACATACGGTTAATAGAGATTCTTCCTTAAATCAAACAATCAGAGCACATATCTTACATACCGTAATATAAGTCCATCAAAAATCAGACATACTTGCCTTGCAAACATGAGTACACTTGCATTAAATCATGAACTTAAAATAAGGTATACTTGCTTTAAACATATGATCAACAAAAAGGTGAGTACTCTTGCCTGGAAATGCTCATCAACTTCTTACTTATGTCTTGCCTGAAATTCTTCCCTTCCTTTCTTTCCTCTCTGACTTCTTACTTTTAAACTCGCTCTCAAATCCCCACATCCAAATATTTATAGGCGATGGGGTGGTTGAGAGAAGGTGGGGTAGGTCACCTACTACGATATTTTATTCATATCGTCTCTTCCCGAGAATTCAAGAGATTTCCAGAGTAGGTGGAAGTAGGTAAGAGTAGTTCACCTACTCATTATTGGCCACTCCAGCCTTAGCTAAAACCGGTTAATATTTAATTTTACCCTCTTTCTTCTGCAATTTACTTTCATAAATGTTTTCTGGAAGCCTTATTATTTATCTATTCTGGTTGTCAGTGTTACACTCTGGTCAATATCTCTGAAAACTATTGGTTGTCTTCCTCGGGCAACTCCTGTGGGTGTTACTTCTGCACTAGGATCTTTTGCTGATGCAGAATTCTTGGTTGCTGTATCCTCTTCTGATGCTGCTGCAGCCGGCTGCAATGTGGAGCTAAACATTGCCGCCTAAGAAATGGAGGTTCCTTTGCCTATGGTGCTGCTAAACTGCAGGAATGAATGGAGTTTCCTGCTACTTTGGCTGGTTCGGATTATGTTGGTGGTGGCTGAGTTGATTTGCTACTCTGAAGTGCCATGTCCCTTGCTGCATCCGGCAAAGTCGGGTGCTGCTGGTACTGGAATTTGGTGTTGTTGGATGCTACGCCTGGCCCATGTTTTTGGTTCATCAAATGGAGCAGAGAAGGCCCTTGGCTGGCTTGGAGCTTCAATTTGGATCGATGCTGAAACTGTGGGTGAATAGACTTTTCTATTGCCATTTTTCGGTAATGCTTTGTTTAGCTTGTCTTGTCTAGGATTTGCTCTACTGATGGTAGAGTGGTCTGCTTGTATTGCATGAATCCAGCATTTTTGTTTTCTGTTAGTTTCATTCATTGTATCAAGGTTCTCGGGCATGCCCTAGCAGGTTATGATTTATCCCCAAGTCGGAAAAACACTTGGAGATAAATCATTACTTGTAAAATTTTTTCTTCCATTAATCCAAATCACTTACTTACCAAAAAAAATATATATATCTCTGAATCCGGTAAATACTTATATTCCTAGTCGACCATCAAATCAGGCCATCATCAATTCCTCCCACCACTACGGCTGGTCATCTTCCTACGCTGGCCTCCTTCCTTCCTTTCCGGTCAACTGGCGTTGAATGGTTAAATTCTCACTCACATTTTTTGGTCAACAGGTGTTGACCGGATTACTTTCTTATTATGTTTTTCAATCAACAATCACACAATTCCGGTCAACTCTTCCTTGGCTCCTCTTCACATTTTTCGGTCAACTGGCGTTGATCGGATTAACTTCTCTTTACATTTTTCGGTCAACTGGCGTTGACCGGATAAACTTTAATTTTCCTTCATTTCTTCATATTTGCCGGTTAACTGGCATTGACCGGATAAATCTTCCTTCACAACTTGGCATGGCTCCATCATCACTCCCGGTCAACTGGCATTCACCGAGTTAATTTTTCTTTACTCCTTGGTTATATTGAATTAATGACTTGGACTTTCTACGTTTTAGAATCTGGGCCATTATAGTGGTAGCCCAATACCTGCAGCCAATAATTGCCTCCTGCAGCTCATTAATACAACTACAGGCAGCAGATGCAGCGCAGAAGGGGTGAGCTAATGGGGGAAGGTCAACCCTGCCAGCCATGGCTCGCGCCGTTCCCTACGACTGGCTAGCAAATCCTCATGTGAGAAGCAGACCAAGCAAGGTGAACGACGCATGACGGTCTCCTTATTGCCACAAGGCAACAACTGACACCACTATCTACAACCAATAATCAACGACTAGTGTGACGGACCAGATTATTCTCCATTGAATAACCTCTGTTAGAAAGATAAAGATAACTAGGTAGAATGACAATAATAAATTTCTACAGAAAATTAGGCAGAGTTCCATCTGTAAATTGGACATTTTCAAAATACAAACACCTGAAATTCAACCCTGCACAATAATCCAAAGGAACTTCACAAGAAAATCCATAAAGTCCAATGACAAATCACACAGGATCTAAACGCCACAACAACCGAGGTGGCTCCGGCGACGTGATCCAAACGACATCGGCAAAGAAGGATGCTAACTAGGAGCCTCGAACTCACCACAAGGCAAGACCTGCGAAAGTATATAAAGACCACAATACACAGCGGACAGATACATATATAAGTCATCCATCATCCACTATCATAAGATATCGCCATACAAGTTTTATCAGTTACAAAAGTCAAACCCAAAAAGATCCCTGTCATACATCTAATCAGTCTATGTCCAAATCTTGAGCCCTGCACGCAAGACAGCTATCTACTGAGCTTCTATGATCTACTCGGCCTCGTCAGACATCAAGGCATTCTCATCTGAAAAAGATAAAGTAAGGGTGAGTATAAAGCCAGCAAATGAAATCATATACCACTAACTAACAACAGGTAACGGTAAACAATAGCTGGAAAGAAAAAGCATAGGAACAATTCAAGGGAAACGCGAGAGGGAGAAGAACACTTGGGATTGCCCGATTCACTTACTTAGGTCAGTTACATTTTATTCATTTTCATTTTAACATTTATCTTTGCGGACCATGGAGCCAGTAGGTCGTACTAGCCAACGAGGCGAGAGAACGAGGAAAGGAATGTGTTCGCTACACATTCTAAAGCCACGGCTACATTTTAGGTCTGCAACACTCGACCATCGGTTGTATCTCTACTATGCAACATTTAACCAAACGGCTACATTTTCGGCCTGCAGCACTCGGCCAACACGCCCCATATCCCCCAAGGATCAGGGCAAACCTCGTTCTTTCACCGTAGTGTCCTAGAGCGTGCCATGAACATCACCCACCCCCAAGGGCGGCCGGAGTATTCCTTGGGTTCCCACCATGACGTACGTGGCAAGCTAGAGGACACCACCCCTATCAACCTTGGTCCTGGTTTCAAGGTTCAACTTTCCGGGAGGGAGGACCCACTACTCGGCATACTCATTCACAATCTGGGATATCCCATTCCCATCACATGTCTCCATCCGGGAGATCACGTTCACCACGACATACCTAGTGGGTTTCCCTCCATTTATTTACTTAACTTTATTCCTTCTTTGGAATTAGTTTTTATAACAATTTAGTTTGAGTTCGCAAGGAGTTTAAAATTCCTTACCTCCGGTGGACAACCACCACCTTAGAAGCCTCTGGAACACATTCACATGCTTCTGATTCACAATTATACACTTCAAAACTTACACTTTCACATCAACACATAACATGAGTCTCATCACAATTAGATAGGAGCAAAACGTGCAATTTCACATTTTAACCACGGATGAACAGTAACAGTGCGTTTTTAGAGGACTCGGAGGCTGCGAACGAGTCATAATGTGCGAGATTACTCGCACGGCCAACATAAATACACAATAGGGACGTGGGGATTCACATTTTGAAATTAACTTAACGATTCATGAGCGGAAAATGGGAAAAACCCCAAAATTTCATAGATTAGGGTTTTACGAAGCTCCACCGGACGAATCGGTTAGCAAATAAACCAACAAACCATACCATCCTTGGTCTCAAGACACGGGTACTACATTTTCTAGGTTACGGGTGCGTATCGAGACGAAAATACCAGATAATCAACAAAAACCAATGAAAGAGGAAAGTTAGTGGGTATGAGAACACTTGCCTCGACGCGTGCTTTCACTTTAATAACTGGCTCTCGGACGAATTTGGACTCCCGGACCTCATTCTCCCCTTTTCTCTCTCTAAGATTGCCCCTCTCTCTCTCTAAAAACCCTAGGGCCGTGAGAAAAATGAAGAGGAGAAGGCAGGGCGCGACTTTATATCACGCCACCGCTCGAGCGCGGCTCGAGTGAGCATCAGGCGGGCGAGGTTCTAGAATTTCCACTCGAGCGGCCAGCGGGCGGGTGTGCTTCTACAATTTTTGCTTGAGTGGAGCTCGAGCGGCTAGCGGGCTCAAGCTGCTGGCCCCGCACCTCAGCCGAAGAAATTCTGAATTATTTTCTAATTTTTCACCAGGTACACATCCCCGCATCATTCAATAGGTCTATTATTAATTACCAATACGATGATTACGTCTTAACTACAATACCCTTAAACCCGAAACCTCATAGCTAGCGAATCCCTACATGAAGGATTCTCGTGCCTAAAGCTCCACACGAGGGAGCCTATAAATTCTATCTCCTTTTCTAGTTGAGGGGATCCCCAATTCGATTCCCAGTCCAATTCCAAATCGCTAATTTGAGCCTGGGCATTAAGTCAAGCAGTCTTTGAGTTTCTTCTCTTAGACTTACGCTCAGAGCCAACCTTTCATAGCCTCTCTCAGGCTACCGAGGTAAGCCACCCGTTACGGTGCATCCAGGGAGCCAGGCCCCCACGAAACGCTTTATCAAGTCCCATACTCTTGCATCCATATACTCCGACTACACACTCAACATATTTCCATGCACCTCTTAGCGTGTGCCCCCCTTTCTTTTCATTATGGGAAGTTACTGACTTGAGTGTCAGAGTGTTTTTGATGGAAGAAATCTTGCCGACCTCTAACCTACTGTTTGTAATTTATGTTGTGCAAGTTTCAGGTTCGCAGCGACGGTGATAGGACCCGCTCGTGATCCTATCCGTACGATGAGGAATCCGAAGGCTCTCTAATCCATACAACCAGGGACCCGGGACGTAACAATTTGTATCCCTACTTATTTCTTGTAATTTTTTAATAATTTTTATTTAAATTATGTAATTAAATTATATATTTTAATTATACATGTTTTATTTTTAGAAAAAAATTTTTAGAATAAAAGTAAGTAAATAGACTGTATATAGCCTTTATTTTGTCAATCTCTACCGCGGATCGAAGAAAGATGAAAAAGAAGAGTAAAGTTAATTTTTTTTAATAGTTAATATATATATATATATACTTGCTGTCCCCTGACCTCCTCTCTAGCTGTGCTTGCTTCCTTTTTATAGAGAAGAGGGGGGAAACAATAATTATCATTTTCCTTTCTTTTTCTGCTTCTCCATGCTTCTGAGCCGTTTTCTCTCTCTTCCTTCCTTCCTTTCACTTTACTATTTTTTCTCCTCTATTGGTAGATGTACTCTCTCTAGTACTTTATAATTCTCTCTTTTTTCCCTTTTTCTTTTTTTCTTTTCTTTTATATATAATTACTTTACATATATATATATACTTGCTGTCCCTTAACCTCCTCTCCAGCCGCACCTACTTCCTTTTTATAGAGGAGAGAGGGGAAATGGTAATTATCATTCTTCTTTTCTTTTTCTGCTTCTCCATGCTATTCTACTCTGCAAGCTTCTCAGCCATTTTCTCTCTCTACCTTCCTTCCTTCTGCTTTACTGTTTTTTCTCCTCTGCTAGTAGACGCACTCTCCTTGCTACTTTATAATTACTCGCTTGTTATCTTTTTTTTATCTTTTCTTTTATATATAATTACTTTATATATATATATATATATATAAAGAAAACAAAGTCTTGGAGGAGGGAGGTCGGGGTGGCAAGCGGCTCTACTGAAAGACAGAGGGAGAGATAAAGGTGCCAGATCGTGAGAGCTGGGTTTGGTGAATAGAGGGGGCCGAGAGCTCGATTTGATGAACAGGGGAGAGAGCGGGAGAAGGAGGCAGTGAGAGCTGAAGGTAGAGCTGGATTTGGGGGAAGTGGTGGCTCTGCCATAAAAGAGAGAGAAAGAGAAAAATAGAGGAAAAAATAGTAAAGAAGAGGGAAGAAGGTAGGAGGAGGTTTTGGAAAGAGTGAGGAAGGAGAGAGAGAGGCAGCAGAGTGTCTCTAGAGGGAGGGAGAAGAAAAGAGTGAGGGAGGAAAACATAAGGCAGGCTGTCTGCGGGAGGAGAGAGGAAAAAAAGGAGGAAAGGTTTGGTTAAAATTTAAGGTATTAGTTTTTTTTTTGTTCTACAAATTTAATATTTTTGTATAATAGGTTCGGTTGATGTCCATCATTTTATATTTGTGAATTTTGGTTAATATGAAATTTATCTCTAAATTATCTCGATTCAATCAGTATCGTACCATTCATCTTTTATTTTCACGGGTTAGTTTAGGTTCAAGTTGATACCGAAACCTTATAATTTTATATTGCATTATGACTAACCTTCGCAACTAGCTAACATCTTGTTGAGTCCTGGGTCCCTAGTTGTACGGATTAGGAAGCATTCCAATCTTTCGCTGTGGGTCGATCTGCATCGGGTCCGATCTCCATTGCTGATAACCTGAAACTTGCATTACACAAACTACAAATAAGAGGTTAGAGGACAACGGGGGGCTATCCCTCATTTAAAGGTAAATGGAGGAATAAACGGAGGAATGCACCTATAAAGGTAAACGTAACGGGAATGCAAAAATGTTGCGATGAGGGGAGTGTGAGAGGGATGTATTGGGAGGCTTGAGCTCCTTGAATGCACTCGGCGAAGGGGCAGTGTGACGGAATAGATTTTTTTTTGTCCTCAGTTAATTCCATCAAAAACAAAAATAGAAACCTAAGCCCAATTAACTGTTTAAAGTTCTAGGGGAGAAATAGACAGAGTTTTCCCTAAAATTGGACTAAATGGAAATGCACAAAACCTGCTTAAACGCTACGACATACAGTATAATACTATAGACTCAATCAACAAACAATCTCATCACAATCACAGGATCACAGACACCGTACTATCTCCCTACGGCTTGCATTCACGTTTCCTATTCATTACATTAACAGTTCATAAGTAGATGCCAACTAGGACATGTACAAATCATCCGAAGAATATATATAGCGTAAGCAGAACTATTAACCTGTAGAAGTGTAATTTCCCATTTCATCACATACATCACATGCATTTCTATGTACTGAGTCTATATACATAAATTCCGTAGGCATAAAATCCATATACAAAACCATATGTTTCCATATACATCCAGCTATTTCTCTTTAGCAATTCAAAAATATTTCCGATCCTCAGAAGTGTTCAGATTAAACTCTAAGTCACTCTTTCTCATCAGGTACCAACTCTACAGTCTCATATGGATGGAGAAAAACAGTAAAACAATAAGCCGAGGCCCAGCAAGGTACATGCAGGCATGCAATAAAACTTTTATGCTGAACAGAATATAGTAAAACGGATACAGATACATGTTGAAGTATAAGTTCTATAAAGTAGTGATTTACAAACATTATAGTAGAAACATAATGCAGGAGATTATAGAACTGTCGAGAAACAGAAACAATCAAGTATCGAAAATCAAAAATAAGCATAACCATGCTTCGTTAATAATAAATCGGTGAAACAGACTTCAGAAGGTAGAAATCGGTCTTAATTCTATAACTTATAGAAAATCCTTTTTTTTAACAGAAAGGACCCAACCAAGTAGACCCTACTAGCAGAGGGGGCGAATAATTGAAGATCGATTGTATTCACTTCACACAATCTAAGGCCAAAAATATGAACAGAAGATCCCTTCTCGTGGGATCTAACCCCTCTCATGGGATTCCAGAACAGGGGGTTGCCTACCAGGAACAGTAAACTACCCTCTAGTTTAATGCCCTGAGGAAGAACGGATCACATATAACTCCATGGATGGAGTTATCCTCGATTACCACCATAAGGTTTTAAGGCATGCCAGAGAACCTAACATGACTGTATGTCAGTCACTGGTCCTAAATAACAGTATAAAAAATATTTTTCCTTCTATTTTATGACTGAAAACCCTTTTCAGTTTTAGAAATCATTTAGAGTTTCACAATAACTCTTCAATCAGTTTATAGAATATACAGTAATAATCTAAAATCCTTCAAATTCCCTTCAGAATATACAGAAACAGTTTGAAACCCTTCAGGTTTATTTTAGAATATCCAGTAACAGTCTAAAACCTTTTAGTTTTGCTTCAGAAGTCTACAGTGATTTATTAGTATAAGTCAATGTAAATTTTTCAGAAATAGATTATACCATGAGCTTCATTTCAGTGCAGGTTAACTTTTATATAACAGGCATTTTGATAAAAACAGTTAAAATCCCTTCAATTTTGTGCTTAGGATTTTGCCAAAATTATCGGACGATAAACAGATACTTAACACGTGCATTTTCATGAAATCGATGCTAGATATTGCGGTATATACATGTAAACTGAAATCTGTCCGATTAATTTACAGAAACAAGCTCTAGTTATAGTAAACATGTAGAACCATGTATTTAAAGTATAAATACAATATTTGAGGCATTAAAACGCTGTAAAAATAAATAATAACGTCTGAAGTACACTTATCTAAGCTCGATTTACAGCTACCGTGATTCTGATCAGAGATAAACAGAGATTTTTCCTCTTTTCTTTCTCTTCCCTCCCTTCCTCTCTTCTCTCCCCTTCGTTCCTGTCGAGCCCCTACTGGAAAATGATCCCCAAATCCCTAAAATCCCCATTTAAAAACGAAGGGAAAAGAACCACATGCGGGTTCACGTGACCAGCACTCGAGTGCTTGTTGAGCGCTACATGCGCAAAAAAGCACTCAAGCGCATTGCTTGCAAAGGAAGCCGCCCCCGCTGTGCTCGAGAGCCCCCAGGGGTGCTACACATGCAGATTTGCGCTCGATGGGCGCTCAAGCAACGCTTAAGCTCCCTGCGCTCTTTTGCCCCTTTTGCCTCAGTTTGCTTCTACACCAAATTTTTTCACATTATTAAGCCTAAATATAAATTTCATTCATATAATTAATCCATAATTATCATGTTTTGAAAATTGAGATCTCACATTCTCCCCAACTTAAAAAAATTTCGTCCTCGAAATTAGACAGAGCTACATACCTCAAGAAAACAAGTGGGGATATTCATTTTGGATTTCCTCCTCGTGCCCCCAGTGGCCTCCTCCCATGAATGATTCCTCCAGAGTACGTTCACTAGGGGAACGGTCTTAGTGTGCAACCTCTGATCCTTTCAATCCAGAATCTGTATCGGCTCCTCGACATAGGATAAGTCCTTGTTGATAGTCAAGGATTTGTATTCAATCACATGTTCAGGATCGTGGACGTACTTCTGAAGCATCGATACGTGGAATTCATTGTGTACGCCCATCAAGCTTGGTGGTAACACCAACCTGTAAAGCTACCTCCCGATTCTCTCCAGGATCTCAAAAAGACCAATAAACCGCGACTTCATTTTTTCTTTTTGTCCAAACTGGAATGTTCCCTTGGACGGTGAAACTTTCAAAAAAAACAAGGTCTCCTACCTTAAAGGTCAATTCTTTCCTCCTCTAGTCTGCATAATTTTTCTGTCTACTTTAAGTAATTTTCAGATTATCATGTATCAGTTTGATTTTCTCCGTAATTTCTTTCACAATTTCAGGACCTAAAATCCTCTTGTATCCGGTCTCCTCCCATTGAATCAACGACCTGCATTTTCTCCCTTACAGATCCTCAAAAGGTATCATGTCGATACTAGCATGATAACTGTTGTTATATGCGAATTCAGCCAGTGCCAGATAACTGTCCCAATCCTTTTCATTTTCAACACCGAGGCCCACAACATATCCTCAAGAATCTAAATGATACGCTCCGATTGGCCATCAGTCTAGGGGTGATACGCAGTACCGAACTTTAATTCTGTCCCGCCTCCTGATGCAGACTCTCCCAAAACCTCGAGACAAAACGAGGATCCCTATCAGACACAATAGAGAAACTTCATGAAGCCTCACAATCTCATTCACATACAGTTGGCCAATTTGTCATGTGAATAGGACGTCCTGATCGCCAAGAAGTGGGCTGATTTTGTCAGCCGATCAACTATAATACAAATGGCGTCATGATTCCTAGGAGTCCTTGGTAAACCCGATACAAAATCCATAGTAATATCTTCCCATTTCTAGCTCGGGATCGGCATTGGCTATAATAATCCAGAAAGTTTCCTCCTTTCAGCCTTCAGTTGTTGACACACAAGGTATTTCTCTACATAAGCCATAATATCATATTTCTCCACCAAAAAGTTTTCTTCAAATCCTGGTACATTTTATTCGTTCTAGGGTGGATGGTATACCGAGACCTGTGAGCCTCTTTCAAGATCTTCTCCATTAGTTCCCTATTGCCCGGTACACATAATCGGTCTCTAAACCTCAATATCCTATCAGCTCGGACATTAAAATCCGTTCGAGATTCCTTACTCAGATCACTTGCAATTCCTACGAGAAACGGGTCATTAGTTTGCTTCTATTAAATTATACTAATAACCTCCGATTGGATCTAAAGATAAGACAACAGCATTCTATCACCCTTAGAATAACGTTGGATATCATATTACTTCAGATAATCGAATATTTTCATCTACTTGATTTACAATTGAGCCACATACCCCGATCGGTGACTTAATGCATCCGTAACCACATTAGCCTTCCCTGACTTATACTGTATCTCACAGTCATGATCCTTTAATAAATCAAGCCACCTCCTTTGTCCCATATTAAGCTCCTTCTAAGAAAACAGATACTTCAGACTTTTGTGATCAGAATATACAAGAAATTTTTACCATATAAGTAATGTCTCAAAATTTTCAAGGCAAATACAACAGTAGTAAGCTCCCAATCATGGATAAGATAGTTGTTTTCTTGTACTTTCAATTGCCTAGACCCATAAGCCACTACCTTACCATGCTGCATCAATACACATCTTAAACCTGCCTTAGAGGCGTCGCAGTACACCTCATAGCCTCCTGAACCTTCTGGAATAATCAATACTAGAGCGGTAGTCTAGCAATCCTTCAATTCTTGAAAACTCTCATCACACTTCTAAGTCCATTCAAACTTACTTGCTTTTTCAGCAATTGAGTTAGGGGTATAGCAATCTACAAAAAATTCGCTACAAATCACCTGTAATAACCTACCATGCCGAGAAAACTTCTAACCTCAGTCACAGAAGTCAGCCTACTGCAATTTGTAATAGCCTCCACCTTCTTGGATCCACAGAAACACTACTATCAGAAATCACATGCCCCAGAAACATCACCTTCTTCAGCCAAAATTTACATTTACCAAGCTTAGAATACAGCTTTTCTTCACGAAGCACTTGAAGTACTATCCTCATGTGAGTTTCATACTCCTCATCGTCCTTTGAATAGATTAGGATATTATCGATAAAAACTACTATAAATTTATCCAGATACGGCCTAAACACCCTATTCATCATATCCATAAAAGTAGTTGGAGCATTCGTGTGGCCGAAAGGCATAACAAGGAACTCATAATGGCAATAACATGTCCTAAACGCAATCTTAGCTACATCCTCTAGCTTAATCCTCAATTGATAATAGCCAAACCTCAAATCAATCTTCAAGAACACCCGAGATCCTTACAACTGATTAAATAAATCATCAATACGTGGCAGAGGATATTTATTCTTAATCGTGATTTTGTTTAACTCACGATAATCGACACATAGCCGGAAAGACCCATCTTTCTTCCTTACAAATAATACTGGTGCTCCCCAAGAAGACACACTCGGCCTGATAAAACTATTGTCTAACAATTCCTACAATTGTAATGTTAACTCCTTTAATTCAGTTAGAGCTATACGATAAGGGGCCTTAGAAACCGGACTAACATCGGGAACCATAGCAAGCTCAAACTCAATCTCTCGGTGCGGAGGTAATTCAGGAAACTCCTAAGGAAATACATCCTCAAAATCACAAACAACTAGGATGTCCTTAGTGGGCACACTATGACTCCCAGTGGTGCAGGCATATGCCAAGTAAGCTTTACATCCATTTTTTACCAAATGTTTAGCATCTAAAGTACAAATCAACACAAGCATCTCCTTCTTCCTAATGCCTTGGAAGAAAAAGGAATCCATCTCAGGAATATCAAAACAAACTCTCTTCAAAAAATAATCAATATTGGCGTGGAATTTAGCCAACCAGTCCATCCTCAGAATCACATCAAAATCACCCATATTCAACAATACCAAATCTACAGTCAAATATTTTTCATTTACCTCAACCACACATCCAGGATACACAACATCAGTAATAACAAGGGATCCAATGGGAGTACACACAGACAATTCATAATCCAATATACATTGGGCAATCACAATATAGCATACAAACCATGGAGAAATAAAGTGGGTAGACCCTGAATCAAATAAAATAGATGCAGGAACTCCATAAATAGAAAGAGTACCTTTCACGACATTTGGCGATGCCTCGGGATCCTGAACAGTCATTGTGAAGGCCTTTGCTGAGACAGCAGGCTTCTTTCCTTCTAACCTTAGAGGTAATAGACAATCTTTTACCACATGGTCCTGCTATCCATATCTAAAGCATGCTCCTGATGCCTTATGACATGCTTGCCCTAGATGTTTTCTCCCACAGAAAGTACAATCTGCAGCCAATGCTTTAGAACCAATCACTAACTGAGCCGGTATAACACTCTTTCCCTTATCAACCGTCCTCGCCTTCTTGGATGGTCCAGAAGATCCCACAGCAGATCCAGCACTAATTTCTACCCGGTTAGCGGTCCTCTTTGCATAAAATTTTTCTATCTCCACCTCTTTCTCATAAATGACTACCCTGTCCAGTATATCAGCGTATGTCTTGAATTTCAGTGTAGATAATTGCTTTCTAATATCATCCCGTAGCCCTTGTTGAAATTTCTTCACCTTTCTTAGTTCATCTTCCACATAAAAAGAGCGAATCGGGATAATTCAGTACATTTAGCATCATATTCCATCACAGTCATACTTTCCTGTCTCAATCTCATGAATTCTAGCTCCTTTGATCCCAGAGACTGGACGGGAAGTAGTTCTCCAAAAAAGCTTTCTCGAACATATCTCAAATAATCTCCTCGTCAAGCACTCCTAGTGCTCTCTTCTTCATATCCCACCAGCTGTCTGCCTCGTCATCCAACTTACACACAATGAAGCTGACCTTTTCTGTACACTGAATTACTACAAAAATCTTCTTCATTCTCTATAACCATATATCCGCTTCTATCGAATCAGGCTTATCCAAAAATTTCAGTACTCGCTCCGCTGTAAATCTATCATAAGTAGTAGGAGCAAGAATTGTCGGGGCTAGCTCGAGTGCAAGGATTGGAGCCATATGCCTCTACTCGACAGACTCCACTACGTTGGTTATCCTCTCCAACAAGTCTACAAATGTGGCCCCCCAATAGTAGGGCGTACTAGTACCACCATGGTTATTTCTTCTACTCCCTCTACTAGCCATCCTATAATCAAGACAAATACAATATTATAATCCCAAGAAATTTGTTGAAGGGAACAAAAATATTCAACATCTTAATGAAATTTAATCCTAGCCTAAGAACCAATCTGTTAAGAGTTCAAGTTACTTTAGCTACCCAGACTTATTCCTATAGGAATTCAGTACAGAAATTCAAGCCTATGCTTCCGCTGTTTGATCGATCGATTCCTAAGGTATCTCATTTATCTGATACCAATTATGACGGAACGGATTTTTTTTATCCTCGGTTAATTTCGTCAAGAACAGAAACAGAAACCCAAGCCCAATTAACTGTTTAAAGTTCTAAGGGAGAAATGGGCAGAGTTTTCCCTAAAATTGGATTAAATGGAAATACACAGAACCTGCTTAAACGCTACAGACATACAACATAATACAATAGACACAATCAACAGACAATCTCATCACAATCATAGGATCACAAACATCGTACCATCTCCCTAAGGCTTACATTCACGTTTCCTATTTATTACATTAATAGTTCAAAAGTGAGATGCCAACTAGGATCTGTACTAAACATCCAAAATATATATATATATATATAGCGCAAGCAGAACTATTAACCTGCAGAAGTGTAGTTTCCTGTTTCATCACATGCATTTCTATATACTGAGTCCGTATACATAAATTCCATAGACATACAATCCATATACAAAACCATATATCAAAATTAGGTCTTTACATCTAGCTATTTCTCTATAGCGATTCCAAAATACTTCAAATCCTCAGAAGTTTTCAGATTAAGTTCTAAGTCACTTTTTCTCGTCAAGTACCAACTCTACAATCTCATCTGGCAGGGAAAAAATAGTAAAATAGTGAGTCGAGGCCCAGCAAGGTACATACAGGCATGCGGTAAAACTTTTATACAGAACAGAATACAGTAAAATGGATACATATTATGTTGAAGTATAAGTGCTATAAAGTAGTGATTTACAAAAAATATAGCAGAAACATAATGTAGGAGATTACGAAACTGTCGAGAAATAGAAACAATCAAGCATCGGAATCAGAAATAAGCATAACTATGCTTCGTTAATAATAAATTGGTAAAACAGACTCTAAAAGACAGAAATCGATCATAATTCTAAAACTGTTCACTTAGGGATACGCTATCAAAGTTTAGACCAATCTGATGCCTAAACTGGTACAATACCTGGGAAAGTATTTTCCAAAAATTGGGTTCCATTGTCAGTCACAATTATCTTGGAAAGCCAAATCTGCTCACTATGTTCTAGCAGATGAATTCCAAGGCATTGTCCTTCGTGTTCTTGGCCAGCAGGGCGGCTTCAACCCATTTGGTGAAGTAGTCTATACCTGCGATGATGAACTTTCTTTTCCCGATTGCAATGGAATATAGGTTGGGAATATCGAGCCCCATTTGTGTGAAAGGCCATGGAGCTTAGAGGGATCTCAGCTCCGCGCACAGCTAGTTGTGAAGATTGATGTGGAGTTGGCAATTCTCGCAGTTCTTTATGAACTCTAAGGCGTCCGTCCTCATTGTTGGCCAGTAATATCCCTAGCGCATGACTTTGAATGCTAGGTTCATGCCACCAATGTATGATCCGCATATCTTGAGGTAGACTTCGCTCAAGGTATAGTCGGCCTCCTTAGGGATAAGACACCGAAGGCACGGAGTCAAGTATCCTCGGCGATACAGCCTTCCATCAACTATGGTGTACTTGTAGGTCATCTTTTTGACCCGCTTAGCCTCGTCCGCCTTCTCCGGTAGTGTTTCATCTACAAGATACCTCCAGAATGACCTCATCTACTTTTCGACGTTGGAGACTTGCGTTGCTTCCTATTCCTCTATGCTAGGGGTGTTCAAAACTTCCCTTATGTCCCTCGAGTACTATTCTGGATTTTCAGTCGCCGCTATTCTAATGCGTTATTCGACCTTCCAGTTCTCAATTCTGGGGACATGGACTAGGCTCATCTTATCAAATCTCCAGATCGTGCCCAGCGCCTTAGCTAGGCATCTTACCAAGAGAGGGTTGCATACCTCAAAACTCCAATTGACCTGGTTAACGACTAGTTCTGAGTCATTATAGACGGTTAGTCACCTAGTTGAGCCCTCTTTGGCTAGTCGCAATTCGGCTAACAGGGCTTCATGCTCAGCAACATTATTGGTAGTCAAAAAATCGAGTTTAAGGGAGTATTTTACCTCAAACCCGTCTGGGGTCCTTAGAACCACTCCAGCACCGCTGCCTGAGCTGAACCGTCAACATTGAGGATCCACTTTGGCTCCTTCGGACTATGGTCCGTGTCCTCAGCGTGATGCTCATCGATGATTGGGGTCATGGTCTTGACAATAAAGTCAGCTAGAGCCTACCCTTTGATGCCTAGCCTTGGCTGAAATTTGATATCGAACTCTCCTAACTCGATGGCGCCCTTCCATTGTTGGCCAGTAATATCCCTGGTGCATGACTTTGAACGCATGGTTTGTGCCGCCAATGTGGGATCTGCATATCCTGAGGTAGACTTTGGTCAAGGCATAGTCGGCCTCCTCAGGGATAAGACACCAGAGGTACGAAGTCAAGTATCCTTGGTGATACAACCTTCCGTCGACTATGGTGTACTAGTCGGTCATCTTTTTGACCAGCTTAGCCTCGTCCGCGTTCTTTGGCAGTGTTCCGTTCACCAAATACCTCCAGAATGACGTCATCCAGTTTTTGACATTGGAGGCTTGCATCGCTTCCTATTCCTCTATGCTAGGGGTGTTCAAAACTTCCCTCATGTCCCTCGAGTACTGTTTTGGATTTTTGGCCACCACTACTCTAACGAGTTGATCGACCTTCCAGTTCCCAATTCTAGGGACGTGGACAAAGCTTAGCTTATCAAATCTCCAGAACGTGTCCTACGACTTAGCTAGGTATATTTCTAAGAGAGGTTTGCAAGCCTCGAAACTCAAGTTGATCTGGTTAATGACTAGTTCTGAGTCGTTGTAGACAGTTGGTCACCTAGCCGAGCCCTCTTTGGCTAGTTGCAATCCAGCTAACAGGGCTTCGCACTCGGCAACATTATTGGTGCTTGAAAAATTGAGTTTAAGGGAGTATTTCAGCTCAAACCCATCTGGGGTCCTTAGAACTACTCTGACACCGGGGCCTGAGCTGAATCGTCAACGTTGAGGATCCACTTTAGCTCCTCTGGGTTGTGGTCCGTGTCCTCAGCGTGATGCTCATCGATGATTGGGGTCATCATCTCGACAATGAAGTTAGTTAGAGCCTGCCCTTTGATGGCTAGTGTGGGCCAAAATTTAATGTCGAATTCTCCCAACTCGATGGCCCACTTGATCAACCATCTGAAAATATTAGGTTTCTAAAGGATGCTCTTCAACGGTTGGTCAGTCAGGACGACCACACGGTAAACATCTTGCTCATGTAGTAAATTGGCTGTAGCATGTCTAAGTCTTGGCGTATCAAAACGGAGCCAAGAGCCACTTCCGATACCGCCAGGTAGAGGTACAACTCTTCCTCTCTCTTAGTGATGTCAGCAACGATGGACTGGCCAGGTACTACTTCAACTCATCGAAGGCATCCTGGTACTCTACAGTCCACTGGAAGTCATTCGCTTTCATCCCCCTCAAAGCCTTGAAGAAAAGGCTGGTACTTGTCGCCTGACTTTGCCAAGAAGGAGGACAACCCTACTAGTCTTCCTGTTAGCCACTGTGTTTGCTTTAATCCCTCACTAAGAGATGATGAAACCTAGGAACTTCCTTGAGGACACTTCGAAGATGCACTTTGATGGGTTTAATTTGATCTGGCGTGTATGGAATACCTTAAAGGATTCATCCATATCCCGAATATGGTCACTGGGGATCTTTCTTTTGATGAGCATGTCATCTATATACACCTCCATATTGTGGCCGATTTGCTTCTCGAATATCTTTTCCATGAGCCTTTGGTAAGTCGCACCCACGTTCTTTAGATCGAAAATCATGACCTTGTAACAATAAGTGCCTTAATCGATCACGAACGAGGTGTGCTTCTCGTCCTCTAGGCTCATCCTAATCTTGTTGTAGCTCGTGTATACATCCATGAAACTCAACAACTCATGACCAGAAGTTGAATCTACTAGTAAGTCAATCTTGGGTAAAGGGAAGTTGTCCTTTGGGCTGGCCTTGTTGACATTGGTGAAGTTGACGCACATCCACCATTTTTTGTTGTTTTTCTTAACCAGGACGATATTGAAGAGCCAATTCAAGTATTGGACTTCTCTGATAAAGCCAGTGTCCAACAACTTCTTTACTTCTACCCGGATGGCTACGAGCTTCTCAATAGAGTGGTTTTTCTACTTCTACCTGACGGGTTTATGGTTGAGATCGAGACCCAACTTGTGGACCATTACTCCAATCGGAATCCCAGGCATGTCAGTGGGTGTCCACATGAAGATATTCGCGTTCTATCTCAAGAATGCTATTAGCTCTTCACGTAGGGGTTCAGCGAGCGAGCCCCCATCTGTATATACCTCTCTAGGTCCTCTGGATTCAGTGGTACAAGGTTGTTGGCTTCACCGAACTGTGCCTGCTGTAAGGTTGCTTCATCTCGATGGTCCAACTCTCTTGTAGGCCTTCGACCACCGCTTGGGGCTACCTGCGACATGCAACAGGTCCTTCCAATCACTTGGTCACCCAGCACTTCACTAATATCACATGTTGGAAATTTCATTTTTAAGTGTGGTATTGAGGTGACGGCTCCAAACGCTGCTATGCATGACTGGTCTAGGATAGCATTGTATACGGAGGGTAGGCCAACAACGAGGAATGTGAGTGTGCAACTCGCCTTTCTGAGGTACATGCCTAGGATGACTTCCAACTGTATTGTCCCTTGAATAGCCACAAGTTCGTTATCTAGGCCATACAGTGGCCTTTAGTAGGTTATAGTTGATTCTTTTTTAGACCAAGTTTAAAGAACATATCGAGGTAAAGCAAATCATTAGAACTTTCATTATCGATGAAAACTCATTTCAACTGGTAGTCCACAATATAGTTTGAAACAAGTGTAGATACAATAAGGGATCAATATGTGGGAAAATTACATGAGCCATGTCACTATCACTGAAGCTAATAACATTTTCCTCCACTCTCTGCTTCTTGCGCCCTACTTGCCTCTCCTTGTGATTTGCTTGGTGGGTCTCAGGCGGTCAAGTCATTTTCATATTGACCACTCCACTCCACTCATGGTGCCAGAACTCTGCCCATGATAAACCTGGTGAGATGACCCCTCCAGATAAGCTCCTCAATCTCCCACTAGAGCATCTTGCATTCTTCCATGGTGTGTCCTAGAAATCGATAAAAATTATAGTATTTCATTGGATTTACTCCCTCCGTGTTCTTCAGTGGCTTTGGCCACTTGATGAACTTCTCCACACGGATCTGCATGAGGACGTTGGATCGTGTGGCATTTAACAAAGTCAGGTTTATACGTCGGTACTCCTTACGGTCCAACGCTTCGGTCCTGTGCTGCTTCCAGTGGGGATTATTACCGTCACCGTTCTTCCTCCTTCCTTCGGCTAGGAAAGAGTGAGGTTAGTCGGTCCTCTCAGGATGCTTTGTCTTGTTAGCTTCTCAGTAGCTACGTATGCTTTGGTGATGGCCTCTGCCTCCCGGAAGGTCTACTTGTTCTTGTGGGCTAAGTGCTTAAAGAAGTCACTCAACCCTGACGCGGAAATGAAACTTCCAAGCTTCATCTCTTTGGTGAGCTTGGGGATTCTTCTGACTTCTGCCACATATTGCTCTAGAAAGTTTCTTAGATTCTCTCCTTGTCTCTACTTGATGTGGCAGAGATGCCATGGCTATTTTTCTTCCTGATGGCTAGAAGAGTACTGCGCCAAGAAGAGATCAGTGAGATCCCTGAAACTTTGGATCGAGTTGGGAGGAAGTCGATGAAACAAAATCCGGGCATCCCCCCTTAAGGTGAGGGGAAAATATCGACACATCGCCACCTCCTCTAGGCCATAAAGACTTAGATGGGTACGGAAGTGATCTATAGGATCAATGTTCCCATCATGGGAATCCAGTGCAAGCGTCTTGAACTTGGCTGGCATTGCACAATTCTGGATCTCCGTAGTGAAGGGAGATCTCTCCAGATCAATGACGTGTTCATCGTCCCTAAACATGCGGTTCCAGGTTTTCTCAACTTTTTCCTCCACATGGGAGGAGTTTCCTGACCTCTTGGAATTGAGGTAAGACCTCAACTCCGTTCTTTCTACGGTGCGATGCGTAGCTGGCTGGCTACTACTTCTAGTGGATTGGATGATTCAGGAGGTTCCCTCCTGATCTTGAGGTCATGGCTCATCTCGAGAATATCGGGGGTTTCTCCTCTTGGGGCTCTCATTCAGTGTCTAATAGTCCAAGCGCCTCTCAAGCCTTGGACGACTCTAGGCATTGGAGGCCTTTGGAGTATGAGAGTTACCCGACCTTGAAGCCTTCTTGTAATGAAATGGGTCCTATCATTTAAGACCCTCCATTAATTGCCACACTTAATCAAATAAAAACCCATAGACTAATATTTTAAAATAATAAATTCTGTAGAAATTTTATCAAAGTTTCATCTATAACTTGACGATACAACTTGTTTAAATAAACCCGCACAACCACATAGTTATCCAAAACTTCACAGTTTACTCCCCAACACATACACAGGGTCAACAATTTTGTCATATCATCCATGGCTCCAACATAATACTCCTAACTACTGTATTGGATCTAAGAGAGATGCCATCGAGGCCTAAATAGATTCAAAATCAAAATTGTGGAAGCGAAACTAGATCCATAATAATAAACATCATACCATAATTAATACATAACATTGACTATTTACATTTCGGTATATTAAACTTATGCAAAAACTCCAAGCCTCCAAGTCCAGCAATCTCCTTAGGCAAATCCCTCTCCTTACTCTAACTAATCGAGCGTCGACTCGTAGCTCTCATCTAGAAGGAAGAAAGGTAAGAGTGAGCTAATAGCTTAACAAGTATATCATAACAAAGCACTGAGCAATGATAGCAAAACAAAATAGAAGAAATATATATAAACATGGAAGATATGCATAAACGAAACTAGAATAGACATGTTTAGAGAGAAATTTGCTTCTTTCTTTGTTCTTATTTTCTTCAGGATGCAGATTTAAGCATAATTACTCATCTTTGTGAACCCGAGCTAGTAGATCTTACCAGCCAAATAGACGAATAATCGAAGATAGATTGTATTCACTCTACACAATCTAATGCCAAATTTTAAGAGTTGTGGCTTTTCCCACAATCTCAAATATTCCAAAGTTTAAAAGTTTTTTCCCAATTTAATGCCCCAACGAAAGGCGGACCATGTATCACTCCATAGACGGAGTTATCCTCGATTACCACCATAACGTCCTAAGGCATGTTCATAGTATCACCTGCGATAACATGTGTCCAGGACAAATCATTGAGTCTCCACTATCACACTAGTGACATGCTTGGGGACATTACCCATCAAAACATGAATCCGAGTCCTAATTTTATGGTTACTTATTCTTTGAGGGAGGATCCACCAAACTTATTTTACAAATATAACTTATTTCTCAAATATCTCCATCTTGGAGATCAAGTACATCAAAAATTGAAATGTGGAATCTCCCTCCAAATTATTCATATTCTTATTACCTTGCTTGCTGATTTAAGTTCTTACATGACTTGACTCACATACGGACATCATATACACAGAGAAGATTTAGAATTCTTACCGTGGAAGAGCAGATTGACTTTGATAGCTTTCAGACACAAAGTTCTTTCACAAACGCATATATCGAAGCTTCCAGATTATTCGATTGGAATTATACAAATATATATATCATTTGATCAACATATAAACATAAAAAAATTACATAAAATATCGTTCGGAGTTCTCGGGTGAATAGTACCTGTGAATAGTGCACCGATGCACATATCGATTAATTCTCAGAATTTTGGACATCCAACATGCAATTTATCGAACCTAAGGCATGGGTAATTATAATTCCAAGTCAATTTATATATTTAACTCCAAATAGAAGCTCAAACGGTGTCCGGGCGTGGGTTAAGGGCTTCGCAAATGAATTTCCTTACATAACCACAAATTTGAATACCCAACTAATAAATTAACTTATCCAAGTCATGCATAATCAAATTCTAGTCCCAAATAAATCAAAAGCCAAAAGATTTCTGTAGGATTTCATGCTCAGTGCGAGGGTTAGGGTCTTCAATGTCTTAAACCATGCCCAAACTTCAAATTTGGATTCAAATAATCATAGATACATGCTCAGATTATAAGAATTATAAAATATAAATTTAATCAGGTATCAGAACAAAAATATCCAAAAAAAATAAAGAAAAAGCACAAAAAAATGAAAGAGGAGGGTATAAGTGTAATTGCCTTGACCCAATCTATCACCTTTCTAATTGGCTCTCGGACGGAATTAGACTCGAGGGCCTCCATCTCCCCTTCTCTCTCTTCCTCTTCCCTCTCCCTATCTCTTATTTTCTTCTGGAGAGAAAAAAAATGGCGAAGAAAAATCGCACACAGCATTTTATAAGCAGGCCGGCGCTCGAGCACCTAGAGAGTGCTCATCGGGCACAGGCATGCTGGAATTTGCGCCTTCTGCTGGGCTCGAGCCTACAGCAAGCCTGACCTCACTGGAATTTGCGCCTTCTTCTGGGCTCGAGCCTACAACAACAGGGGGAACCTATACCTTTGATCAAATTTTCAATTTTTCATAATCCGCTTATCCCAAACTTAATCATATTAATTATATTAACTTAGTTATAGGATTTGCGCTATTTTGGGAACCTATACCTTACAATTCTCCCCCACTTAAAGAAATTTCATCCTCAAAATTTAATAAGCCTCAAATCTCAACAACAGGGGGTAATCAAGACACTTACTTGATTTGAGATTGAGACCTTACCATAAGGCAAATTCCTAATCTCACACGATGGTTAAACCCAATCGCATGACTACTTCTTCAATCATCGGTACATGAGAAACACCATGATAATCCACCCAATTTCAAAGATAAGCCCATTGATTGACTACCTCTCCGATATAATATAGAATCTTAGACGGACAATCAGACTCTTATTTTGATTCCTCCTAAGCTTCAAGGATGATCATTTGCTTGGACCTTTAATCTCATTCTGGAACTTGCGAGCCAAGGGCCCACATATTTCCATTGCCCTACTCTAATTAATAATTAATTAGGACATCAAAACTCTCATGCAATCTTACATTCATGGATTCAAAGCTAACACCTAGGTTGCCTTTGCTATAATCTAAGAAAAGTTCCAAAAGTATTAACACAACTAGGGCAAGGTCCTTAATCCTCAAATTACAATTTACTTAGAAAACACAATTGAGATGATTACCCCAAATTTTGGCACGGCCCCAAACCACTACCTAAGTCTTAAAACTTAAGTGCTTAGCAAACTCATTTTCGCATTGGCATACCAACAAGCCCATCTAATTGATCCACATACATTACCCAATTGCAATAAATGGGTCGTCCCTAAAAACTAATCCATAATTATTCAAACACTTAAAGTCCTTACCATCCTAACAACCCCAAGACAAAACCATAAAGATTTCACATTCTATAATTTCGTAGTTCTAATATTTTGACAGTGATTCTAATTCCTAGATCAAGAGCACTACGCCCATGGCCCAAATATGGTAACCTACACGCAGCTCACCTTTCACAATCTTTACAAAACATTGAAGGCACAACAAGTCCAAAGACTCCTAACATCAATCTACAATACCAAGGCCCTTTTTCCTTAAAAGATATTGGGGTTCATCATTACAATTCTTAAACAAGTTTTACCTATTTTCACCGTCGCGTGTTTACATCCTCCGAATGACAAGACTACACCGACTTGGATTAGTTAAACAATAAAAACAATAACTATATTTGCAAGCAAAGCCTATAAATCCTCGAAGCAAAACTCTGACTATAACTCTAAACCATGATTAGGGCAATTTTCAATCATGGGCTTCTCCCCCACTTATTTCAAGAGCAACCACCCACACACACAAAGCAAGAAAGGCATAATCCCAAACTTTTCCCAAGGTACTATATTCAACCACAACATATTTGATTCATCAAGGTCAATTCAAATGACATGGTCATCAATTTACCCTTCAACACTAGAAAACCATTTCATCTAACTCACTCTAATGGACACCATTCACTACTAAATTATGTGCCTTGCAAATATTATAAAAATATTCCTCAAGGAGCACTTAGCTGATTTCTTATCATATTAAATTGTGGCCAAGGAAACTGCGTACCCACACTACACCATTCAATCCTTTCCAATTCGCCATCTCTTAATCTCTACAGAGTCACAATCAAGCTACCGAAGAATCGGCATGCCTAAATAACATCTTTCCTTATCGAGTCTCATACTCTAGTCCCCAACCAACATACGGCTAACGGCCTTCCTAAATCCATAATAAAATCCTCGAACGAAGTTCGCACTTTCCATGACTCCTTGAACTCAACAATGGGGCCTTCACACAACAACCTGAGCCTAACCGAAAGATTCATCCCATAATAACTACAAGTATGCCCATAGATCCATAAATCCAAACAGCATTTCCTAAACTCCCAATAACTGATTCTAAATTCTTAAATACTACTACTGACACAACCCCTATTTGTCCTTAATCGATAACATTAGGCTATAGACTGACCTTTGACACTCTACACCTCGGCAAAAGGTCCAACGACTCACTTATTCTTATTGGTATGATAACTTATAAACTAAACATCACCAAAATCATGAAAGACATGCATTACACGAAGTGAATCTTAATGAGAGAGAAATTTAAAGTATAAATACCGAAGTGCAGATGTAAAAATGCAGTAATAACAAAAATAGAACTTAGAGGTACACTTACCTTAGCCTGATGGACTGATTTTCTTACTCTGATCAAATCGAAATTGACGGATTTTTCCTTCTCTTCCTCTTTTCCCCTTCCCTTTCTTATCCTCTCTTTCTCCTACTGCTCGTGCTATTTTCCTCACCTCCCCCCTCTCTCTCATTCCCCCTTCCTTTTATAAATGAAATAAAGTCAATGGTAAACTTCTAGAGTGCGCTCGAGCGCCACTCAAGCATGCATCGAGCGCTAAGACACATCAAAGGATCACACTTTAGCGCTAGTCGGGCGCACATCGAGCAGTCGATTCTATTTTTTGCGCCCAGGTGGTACCTCGGGCGTGCTTCAAGCGCACACATTCTGTTAAACATGCCTGGTTTGTGCATCGATCGCCGAGCCCCTAGTGCCTAATTTTGCATCCGAATTGAATTTTCTCATCATTTTTTCTTAATCCAGTTATCCTAAACTTAATTATGTTAACTTAATGACTATGAATTACTAGGTTTTGGAACCTAGGTCATTACAGAAACCCTCCTCTCTCACCTCTTTCTCTTTCCTCGATCCCTCCCCTCTGCTTTCTTCTTCTTTTTCTTATTAATATATATATATATATTTCTCTTTTTACGTTTCTATTTATTCTAAAATTTAAATTGGTCCTCGGACAACAGCATAACATGTCTGGGCACCACTCCACAATTTTAATCGTTCCTCAAAATCTCATAACATTTAATTAATTTTTATTTCACCCATATTATCCAAAAATAACAATAATAACAAATAATTCCAATTAAATTGGATGAAAATTTTGGGATGTTACAACTAAGTTATGAATCAAAGGATAGTGAATGTCAGTAAAGAATTTTGTATAGCATTTTTATAAGTATTTATGGTGCAAGAGTTATTACAGTAAACAACCATAATTTCTTAATTAAAACTATAGTCATTCAACATTTGTTTTATCCATATAAGTTGAGTACAATAACTCATGGCTACTATATATTCAGCTTTGGTTGTTCAGAGAGATATATACCGATATAAAAACATCCACCTGAAGGCTTTTATGACCATTTGAATATCCAACCCAATCAATATTAAGATATCCGACTAAATTAAAATTAGAATCCCAATAGTACTAAATATCATGTCCATTTGTTCTTTTTACATATGTTATGATACATTTCAAAGTAGAAAAATGAGATTTCTTAAGATTGGATTGAAATCTAGCACAAACACCAACATTGAAAATAATGTTAGGACAACTGGTTGTCAAATATAAAGAAATTATGAATTTCATTATTTTTTATTATATATTTTGATATTGTTGTCGAAAAACAATTTGGTATTTGAAAATATTTTGGCATGTAAATTTGATTCAGCATGACAAAGGGCCACAACATCGCTTTAGGTCATGTGTTGTTATTGATGGTGGCATGTCTGTGAGCTTGTTACCCTAATATTGGTTAAGCAAGTAAAAGACGTTGGAAGTCCAATTAAAGTGAATTTGACCATATTCCGGGATAAATATCTTTCTATGCATGTTGTAGAGCATTGACCAAGTTTTATGTAGTATCACGGCTTAGGTTTTGGGGCTAAATTTTTATGTCAATAATTTGGGCCTTGATAATTCTGATATTACAGTAGGTCATAAGGTAAGTTTCTTAAGTTAATGAAAAGCAGCTAAAGTTTTGTAATTTGTGTGTGTGATAGGTAAAAGATGTTAGGAATCTATGACGCACTACAACAATATTAATCTTTAGTGACAGAATAATTTGTCGCTAAAGATTACAAATTTGTCACTAAAACTTTTAGTGACAAAATATTAATTTGTCACTAAATTGTTACTAAACATTTGTCACAAAACCTTTATTGATAAATTTTTATTTTGTCACGAAAGAAATTTTTTAGTGACAAAATAATTTTGTCACTAAATAATATTTGTCATTAAAATACATTTAAAATTTGTCATTAAATATTATATTTAATAACAAATAATTACGATAAAAAATATATAATTTCACATTTAATTTATATACTTTAATGGGCAAAAATTTAACATAAATATCAAATTGATTTCAACATAAATATCAAATTGTCTTACAAATTGTCAAATTGTCTTGCAAATTGTCAAATTGTCTTGCAAATTGTCTTACAACAATTTTTAAAAAAAAATGGAATCAACAAACTTATGCTGGCGTTGACAAACCTAGCAGCTTGAGTTTCAACACAAAAAAAAAAAAAAAATTCTCTTTTTGAATTTCAACAAACTTATTGCAGCTTTGTAAAATAAATAGATGAGGCTAGTGTTCAAATTGAGAGAAAGTTCTGATGCCATGGTGGCCATTGGCAACAACCATTTGAAGCCCAAGGTAGTAATACTTCTGTCCTTTGAACAAATGCAGCTGTGTGGACCTGCCATTTGAACAAATTTCAATTAATCCCCACCGTTTCATATATGAAGCAGCACACAGACCAAAACACCAACACATCACACGCAAACGCACAAAGGCACACGCTGAAGGGAACTTATGATGAAAAAATATGCTCATTATCGTTAATTTACACAAATCACCAGCAGTTTTTTGTCTCCCGACTGGCAGCCTATCAAATGCCTTTATGATTATACAACTCTAATCTCAACAAAATTTTACAATCACTACTATGCAAGTAGAGACTCATGAATTATACAAAATGAGAGTAAAAATGAAAAATCTGAATTAGTAAAAGTGTTCTGAATATAATTAAATACAACATACCTGAAAATGGAAAAAAGGGTCTAGGAATAACACTCTTTTTTCTTCATGCCGATACTTTGATTGACACTCTAATTCTCCTACTCAACCTCACAATGTTAGTCTGTCATGATCCTGACACTTTGCCCAAAATATTATCAGATCAAAATAATTCACACAGCTCAAATGCTACCAAGTAACATTGTGATTCACACATTAATCACTCAATCCAATAAAAAAAAAAAAGAAGATAGCAATCAACTAATTTACACATTAAGCACTCAAAATTTAAAGTTCACAACCTGAACTTGAATTTGCATGTATGCCTCCTTTGAATACTGAGATCATCGGATCTAGTCTTTTATTTTTTTCAATGTTCAGCTGTTATAGGCAATGAGTTATTTTTCAAATAACTCTAATATATAATCCGAGATGTCTCAATATAATCTAATCATGTTCAGGGATAAACTAAACAAATATGGATGGTGATAAGTGATACACTTATCTCAGATAAGTGATAATATACTCTTAGCTCAGGAGCTCCTTCACAAGTATCATCTTGGGCTTGGTCCCCCCAGATGTACTATGAAGGTTGATCTGATGAAAGCTTATGACTCTGTTCACTGGGACTTTATCATCAATATTCTGTCCCTCATGAACTTCCCTCCACAGATGGTCAATTGGATTAGCCAATGCATCACAACTCCGACGTACTCCCTCAACATCAATGGGGAAGTGGTCGGGTTCTTCAAAGGAGGCAAGGGTCTTCGCCAAGGAGACCCTCTATCCCCATATCTCTTTGTCCTGGTTATGGAAGTTCTCAACGGCATTATTGAGCTCAAGGCGAGGCAGGATGCCGCTTTCAAATACCACTGGAAATGCGCTGATACACAAACTGTTATGCTAGCCTTTGCGGATGATCTCCTTCTGTTCTCCCATGCTGATACTAAATCCACTCAAATTCTCATGGAGTGCCTTGAGGAATTCCAAGCTTCCTCTGGTCTCTCTACAAACCCGAATAAAAGTGAATTTTTTATCTGTTCAAAGGACTTTTCTCTTCACAAGGATATTGCTGGTATCTTGGGGTTCAAGGAGGGCAAACTCCCAATCAGATACTTGGGTGTCCCCCTTCTAACCTCCCGTCTCTCAGCCTCTGATTGCAAATCTCTCACCGACAGGATCACTAGGAGGATCGCCTCCTGGAAAAATAGATGGCTCTCGTTTGGGAGGTGGTTGCAACTGGTCGCCTCCATTCTTTCGTCCATTCATATTTACTGGTCCTCCATGTTTATCTTGCCTAAGAACACTCTTAAATCAATTGAGTGCATCCTGCGCCATTTCCTTTGGAAGGGCTCTGCTGACGGGAGAGCTAATGCTAAAGTGGCTTGGAGTGATATCTGCTACCCCAAGTCCGAAGGGGGTTTGGGCCTAAAAAATCTGGCTGATCAGAATAAAGCCCTTAACTACAAGCTTCTTTGGCGTCTTATCTCCAAAGACCCAAATTCGGCCTGGTCTTCTTAGATCTACAAAAATAGAATCAAGGATCGGTGCATCTGGACTCTTAAAGTCCCGGAGTCGGCCACTTGGAGTTGGCGTAAGATCATGAAGCTTCGCCCCTTTATGCGAACTCACACTATTAAGGTTATCGGGGATGGCTCTGATACTTTTCTCTGGCTCGATAACTGGCACCCTCTTGGCCCCCTGAGTGAGGTTTGCTCTGACCGTACACGCCTAGTTTCAGGTCTTCCTTGGGATGTCAAGGTTTTTGCAATCATCAGAAATAACAAATGGGCTTGGCCTAACCCTCATGATTTTGAGGTATCTCACTTAATTGATAACATGCCGAATTATTCTCCTTGCATCCACCAACAGGACTCTGTTAGATGGGTTGGGAATGTTCATGGAAAGTTCTCGACTAAATCTGTGTATCTCCTAATCCATCCTCCCAAACCAAAAGCTAGCTGGGCTATTTTGGTTTGGGGCCCACACCATATCCCTACTCACGCATTTACGCTATGGTTAGCTGTCAAGGGTCGCCTCAATACCCTTGACCGCATCCATGGAGTTCCCCTCACATCCTCAAAATGCACACTATGCAATACAGGTGATGAGAGCCATGATCATCTTTTTTTCTCCTGTTCATACTCCAGAGCTTTATGGGGCAGAATCCAAAGACAGTCGGGTATTCATTGGCCTTACACCGAGTGGAAGCACAATATTTCATGGGCGGTGACTGTTTGGAGAGAGAAAAGCTTCTTGGCCCTCACAAAACGACTGTCGCTGGCTGCCACGGTCTACTACATTTGGAGGGAGCGCAATAATTGTATCTTTCAGAAGTCCCCTCCCCATGATATCTCCCATATCTTCTCGATGATTATCAATGTTGTGAGACTCAAATTGAAGTCCGTCGCAGTGTCTGATGTGGATATTTCTAGGCCGCTGCGGATCCATTGGGGTTTATAAGAAAAAAAGAAAAAAAAAAAGAATAGAAGTTCGGGTGGTGGCAGAGTGCTGTTTCTCGATTGGGAAGGAGTGCGTGAGCTTCCGGATTGAAGGTGTCTATAATCCGGAGTGCCTTCTGGCTCCTTGGTTGGTCTGCTCCTTCTCATTCTGGGCGGAGTGGAGTCTTTTTAATCGAATTTTCGGAGTGATGTAGCGATTTTTCGGAGCTCTTTGCTGTCCTCTTGGATGGAGTGGATTTATTCACTCCGGAGTGGGATTGAGTCTGTTGAATCCGGAAGAAAATTTTTTGGATTGCATTTTTCTTGAGAAAAAAAAAGGAAAAAAAAATGGATGGAAAAAAAAAAGTGAAAATCCTTGTGTTTAGTGACCGGAGTGGCTGCTCACTTTGGTTGATGCGCCTTTATCAATCTGGCTGTGTGTTTTGCGCTTCCTTCCAAAGTGCTTGTTTTTCCCTTCTCTGGCGGAATAGTTTTGTCGGAGTTTGAAGCTTGACTGCTTTCGTGGAAAAAAAAAATTAATTTTGTTCTCCGGAATTCGGAGGGTGAGAACTCCGGAATACGAAGTGTGAGGTGTGTTATACGTTTTCCGGAGTGGGTCTGCTTTTGTTTGGAATGGCCTTCTTTTCCATCTCTGTTTGGCTCAAAAAAAAAAAAGAGGATTGTGAGTACTCCGGTTTTCGAAGTGAAAGTGCCCGGAATTCGTGGTGTGAGAACTCCAGTTTCCGGAGTGGGAGAGCTCCGGTTTCCAGAGTATAAGAACTCCGAATTTCAGAGTGTGTGAGCTCTGGCTTCCGAAGCTCATGAACTCCGGAATCCGGGCTGAATCCATTTCTGTCAGGTTTTCTCTTGGCTGGAATGGATTGGTTCCTTTGTATCCGAAGTTCAAAAAATATATATATATAAATAAATAAATATTAAAAAAAATAATAATAAATAAATAAATAAATAAAATTGCTGCTGTTTTAGCAGGAGCTCTTTGTCTGGATTGCTCTTCTCCGGATCTTTTATGGCTCGAGTGCTCTGTCCGGAGTGCCTCTTGGCTATTTGTTGGACGGAGTGTTTCTGATGGCGGGCTTGACATGTGGATCTCAAATTTCTTCTGTTGCTGATTTGCTTTCGTGGCTGGGCTTGGTTTTTTGATGTTGAACTGCTGCTGTGGCGATCTTCTGAAGCATGGCAACTAGTGGTTCTGGCTTTTGGATCTCAACTGCTGATTGCCTCTCCTATCTTGTCTGATTCTGAATATGGACTGTGGTTTTCTTTTCTTTCTTGGACTGCTGAACTGTTGGCAAATTTAGGTGATACAATTGATCATGTTGCTATTGTATTATAGCTTTTGGTGTTTTTGGGTAGAAGGGGATAGCGGATTCCTTTTCTTCGTTGTTGTAATTTTTTCTCATATTCTGTTGGTTCTTAGAACGTTGGCCTCCTAGAGGTTTTTTTTTGTGTTTTTTCTGATGTACTTGCTGCTCGGGGTATGCCCTAACAGGTTATGTTTTATCCTCAAGTCAAAATTCTTGGCGATAAAACATTAATTTTGTAATTTTTTCTCCCTTTAATCCAAAATACTTACTTACCAAAAAAAAAAAAAAAACATCCCCTCAAAGCCTCTAACCTCCACTTGTTTTAGCACACGATCAGCCGAGGAAGAGAAAGCCAGCTGGCCTTTTAAGACTTTAGATTGGCTCGTAGTTCTGTTAGTAAGCCCACTAGATTGATCACAAGTTCGCTTCCTGTTCTTGTCAAACGGCCTTGTAACTTCCGTCTTTAATGAATAACATATAAAGTGCACAACCAAGTCATAATAAAATTTAACAGCAACTAGCAAATGACAACAATCTTCATTTGTTACCATATATATATATATATATATATATTTTTTATTTATTTATTTATACCATATATCAAAAATATTATATTATTTTATAATATTATCAATTACTACAAGATATATAATCATAAATGGCATCACACATTTGTAATATAACTACACATCTTTGAATAAATAGTATTATTGCAATGTTGTAATACAACTACATTGAAAATCTAAGATGAATCCTGTCCATACCATAACACAAATAAGATGGAAATACCACCACGGAATCCAATGGGTAGCTTTCTCTTGATGTTTACTAGGGTTTTGATATACATCTTCACCAATACCTTTATTACTCCTTGATTTAGAGGCCAGGCTAAACAACTTCAATGGGTCTTCCTTCAATATCTGGCACAAATCATCTCTACCTATCTTTAAGTTACTCAAAACAGTTTTCGGACCTTTCAAGGAATGGAAACCCAAAAGTTAAATATGGACACGTACAATACTATCTAGGTAGCTCCAATTACACAGGAAATAAAGTATACACATTCATTTGATCTCAGAAAAGTTTTTTTGGTAAGTAAAATTTGATCTCAGAAAAGAAACGCGCAAAAGGGACCTTAAGATTCTCTATTTAGAAGGCAACTACTCGGATTACCTGAAGCTTAAATAATGAGCCACCATCAGCTCCTTTGACACTTTTATCATTCATTTGGTTAATTGTATTCTCCAAGTTCTGCAAACAATTACTATTGATGTAAGGCATGGTTTGGGTGGGGTGTAAATCTGCCCACCCATTGTAAACAATGGGTTAATACAGAGAGCTTCCAAGCAAAATAATGAACAGAGAGCATTAATGCCATTTTTCATTGTAAACAATTAAACACATAATAAGAAACGATAGTTATAAACTTACCGTTTTTTTAGTTTGCATTGTATATAATTCTTCTTTAATCAAAGATCGCATATCAGAATATATATCAGATTTCAGCTCGATAAGCAATTTAGAATGAATCTCGACTTCTTTTTTATTTAGCAGATCTGCTAACCGTCGTTGTACTTCAGCCTCAATCCGAGCATTAATGTCATTTTCTAGGCATATTGGCATCTTACTACAACTTTCTAAATAGTTATTGTCATTTCTAGTTGGCCGAGGACCTTCTCCCATCCCTCTTATGTATGTAAACTTACATCCAAGAACAATTGAAAAAGCATCCTCTGCCATCAAGTTATCGGCACCATTTTGTTCAACCTGAGTCTCATGTAATTCTAACAGCTTCTGATATGCATATTCCGACTCATTATCAACCCAATTTCCTTCTTTTCGTTTCTTTTCTTTTAAAAACAATTTCAAGTATTCTGTTGGCTCGATCAATTCTTCGCAATGTGAATGTTGGTCGCTTCGCTGTTTGCAAATTTTCAAGTGTTAACTAATAATAAAAAGATGTCATATATTAAAGATGGCTATTACCATCTCTTTTTTTTTTGGTAAGTAAGTGTGTATTTTGGATTAACGGAAGAAAAATTTACAAAAGTAATGCTCTAACTCCAAGTTTTCTAACTTAGAGTTAGAACATAAACGCTAGGGCATACCCCGAGCATCTGGTACATCAAAGAATGACTCAAAATAAACCTCTAAGAGGGAAGGACTAACAGCAAACAGAATATAAAATTTGTCCTAATAGACGAGCAGAAACAAGCTCAAATACTACCAAGACGACGGGAACCACAACATCCGATCGCCCATAGCAGCAGATAACAGCAAAAAGACAGCCATCGACCACAGCAACGTGCTTAGATGCCCTCACAGCAAAGCCGAGAAACGATGGAAATACAGCAAAAAAGGCACTTGCCACTCCAGGTTCAAGAATAGCAGCAGCAGCGTGGATACTCAAGACGCCAACCAAAAGACAGGAATCATCCAAATGCACATAGTCAACATGGACCACGGGCGGGTCGGGATACAGGTGCAGCACCACAACGCCAAGGACCACACAGTGCGGCGAGAATATCCCAAAGCCTCACTTTGTTGAAATCAGCATCATCGACACAGGTTGCGTAACAAGATAATGCGAATTTCAACGGTATGCGATTTTCACCAAGCAACAGCAGCTTGCATCGGAAAGGCATAGATCATAATCACGCTTGGCGATGATCGGCATCAATACGTAATTAAAAATCAGCAACACCGATGAAGCATTCGGTCGATCCGAAATGAAGCTGCGACAACTAAAAGAATGCCGGCGGATGCATGGTCCAAGAAGAAAGACATTCAACATCGTTACCCACCGCACTCCGACAACAAGGCACACAATTCTTTGGTCGGATCATCGGCATCAACTCTAACAAAGAAACCAAGACTCCGCCCCAAGGTTCCAAAGCCTCCCACCAAAGAAATGGCTCTAGCATCAACCATTAGCCGATTGGATTGCGCCGAGGCTTCAGCAAGCGGCGAGACAGGGAGCCGAGGGATGAGACACCCAGCTCGGCAACAGAAAAACCCATCAATTGCGAGACGAGAACAATCCAAACTAATAGAGCCACCCGCAAACAACGAACAGAACCCCGAGATCATCACGTGCAACATGGTCCGACTTAACAGATTCAGCGGACACACTCCAACATCCCATGAGTAGAGAAAATATGAAAACACACAGAGCGGGTACAAGCGAGCAACAGCCAACCAGAGAAAACCCAACATTGAACAGGTATGCAACCAACAAAGAACATTCTCAAAGCCATAATCAGTCAGTTGACACCGGGAATCAACAAATCACCCCAAAATTCGGAGTTGTTCCATCTCGAGAGAACCAAACAAGGGCATCGAGAAGAGTCAACTTCATCAAATTCGCGATCGATTGAGGGAGCTTCAACAGCAAGAGAACCAAATTGAGTGAGCTTCGATCCAAATGCAGCACATCAAGGCCCCCGTATCAATCCCTGTGCCGGATGAATGCAAAGATCCCATCACACCCGCAACCTCACCAACCCGACGAGGAGCAGCAGACCAAAAAACAAAGGCAGCGGGGTCCATTGTACAGTGGAAATAGCACACATCAAGGTAATGACAAATTGGAACCAGCAAGACAGCTCCTCAAAACCAAGAAACTAGTAAACCGATGACATCTCAATCCACTACATCGGTATGGCAAAAAGGTCCGCATTACTTGACTCGGACATCATGTCACACCGCACCACCAAAGGTAGGCTAACCCTTGTACCGGCACCAGCCCAACCCCAAAGACACAAGATACAATCCAAATGCGTGCCTATACCATGTGACAGAGCACTTCAAAGACCAAAGCGCACCGTTGCCAACCAGCCATCACAACATAATGAGCACGAAGTCATAAAGATACCACACAATAGATACCACACAAATCCCACACAAATCTGATATACATAGTGCTGCACCAATGTCAACCCCACCAATAACCAGCATCACATCCCCAAGCCCCAACTGGGCAAGACATATGTACTATCAGCTTCAGGAGGGCTCCATCTTGAAAACCATAGCACCCCCACATCCATCCACATTTACAGGATGCCACCCGCCCAAACCAATCCAACATTCATACCCAGCAAGATGGAAGTCGAGCCACCCAATAGGTCACCACCACGCGCATAGCAGAAAAAGAGGAGCCGAGCTATTACCATCTCATGCAAAGTACGTACAATAGATTTTGTGCCAACGCAGCTCATCATTCTCTGTTTACTTCTATTCTTTGAATTATATTCACTCATTTGTTGCATTTGAAATAATAAATAACATTAGTCATCTGAGTACATATATGTGTGTGTCTAGGAACCAGCACAAAGCATTTGTATTTATTAAGTAGTGTTATTAAATAAAGGATGATATACTTACTCAAAACTTTTGACTTCCCCAATATTCTAGAACCAACCATTTTCATTGCTCAATATCTACATTAGGAGGGCAGTTTTCAATCCGCTCCTTATCAGTTCTATATTTTTGTAGTAGTCTCTTCGCAAACCAAAATGTCAAGTACGGAATCTTTTCATCAATTCTTTCTGAATTGTCATATTTACATGATTTTTATTTGGCAAGACGTATTTTTCCTACAACAATCAAGCAATGGCAATATGTCATGCATACCAAATAATAAAAAAAAAATAGAACCAAATATATTAATATATTATTATATATATATATTAAATTTACCTTCACTTTTTGCATCAATTTCATCTTGATATGAGCATCCATTTGCTTCCAATTCTCAACATTAGCAGGGCAGTACTGTTTAACAATATAATTTATTTCTATGATAAATTGTTGTGCATTTTCTCCAACAATGCGTCGTAGAGATGATGGTAGATCAATCTTCACTGGTGCAGGATTATCATCTCTCTTGCTTTTCCATTTAACACAACGTGTTCTTCCACGTATTGGTTGAACTGTTAAAAAAATACAATATATATAAGTCATTAAATATCAAACATATTTATACTAAGGTTTTTCGTTTATACCTCAATCTGTTTGTTCTTCAACCATTTCTTGAATTTGATATTCATTATCCATTGAAGCTACAAATCACACTTGACGGATCTCCTTAACTTGCAAAAAGCACACAATGGAGGCAAAGGAGTTGTCAAGAGTTTCCAATGTCAACACAATTTATAATTTTACCAACAAAGAAGTGAAGACATGTTAAAATTAATATGGGCATACAAGAGATGATAAAGTAAACAAGAAGCAAGCAGAATATATGATCTGTGGCTTTAAGATCTACGGCTTCCCTTTATGCTTTTTGTACCTGCAAATTGGGATTCACATATATATGATTGAACTAGAAGATATCTTGAAAATGGAATGAACATGAAATTAACAATGTTCATTTTAATAGATTGTTTTACTTCCTCCAATAATCTCCAAAATCCTTCTGCCCTGTTCAAAGGAACAGTAGAGAACAAAATCTGTTAAATCTTTGAATAACTTATATGAATGCAGCATCTGCTTATTTCTTCTCTACGACAACTATAGAAGAATAAATGCAAAAGATAACTTCTGTAGAAGATATTCATTATCCAAAAAAGAAAAATTGCTGTGCAGGGTATGGGAGATCCAAAAAAAATAAATCTAGTTGCTTAGACAGACTGAAACTAGAAGCACCAGTGGTTAGCACCTTCTACAACCTGTTAACATATAGTCAATTGAATTGTTATTAACTAGCATTATAATAATAATAAATAAAATAATAGCACATAATAAATACATATCTTGCGTAATTGTAATCTTAAACAATCACCACATCAATGACTCATCTTCTTTACTACTAGACTTGTACACATCTTTAGATCCACCAGCATAATTCATATCTACAATCTCTGGTTCAATATCAGTTCTAACTAAAGGCATCGACATATCACTCAACTCTACTACATAATCCAAATTTGTTTCTAATGTTGGCTCATTACTATTCATATATGTTTCATAGAGATCATCCATCTCTTCACCAACAGGAATATCATAAAAGTTACGTGGCATTAACCTAACAACAACTCGCCAATTCACATCTGTATGGTCTATCACGTAATAAATTTGTTCAACTTGGCATGATAAAACATAAGGCTCATCAGTTTGTAAAAACCGAGTGATATTTATTGTTGTAAGCCCATTTGGTTCCTTCTTAATACCTTTTTTTTATATCATATATGTTATACCAATTACAACGAAAAAGCACTATCGTGTTTCCACCATTATACTCTAATTCAATAATCTCTCTTAATAATCCAAAGTAGTCCATTTCCCCACTATGTAAATCACCCTTCACCACCACTCCACTATTATGTGTTTTACGCTTTCTTGCTCGACTTTCTGTGTGAAATCGGTATCTATTGACCACATATGATGAATAACAAGTCACTTTTCTAATTGGCGCCTGTGCCAAATATAAAAGATATTTGCTTGCTCTTTCATCCCCTTTGTTCATCAATTTTGTAATCTATTGAACACAATAAGTATTAAAAGGTATTAATAAGATTAACATTTAGTAAGTATTAAAAAATCGTATCAAAACATACAGAATGCATAAATATTTACTTACTCTGTATTCAAACCACTCTAACAAATCAACATTCCAATCTTGGTTGATATTTTCATACTCCCTGTTCATCATCAAATATTGGAGTTCTTTATATTAATATGTAGTGGATTGAAACACATATATACCACACTCATAATATTACTATGTACCATAATAATAAAGTATCTTACTCTATAAAAGGCTGCACTTCCTTACAATTTTTCAGGATATATAATTGAGCTCTATTCCAATCTTGAAAGCTCAACTCTTTAATACTTTTTTTGCCCAATGGTCTTCCAACTTTAGAAAACACAAATAACCCCACATGTACTTCACCGCCGTCAAAATTTCTTTCTTTACGATTGAATCTTGTTTCTGCCCGACCCAAATATCTAGAGCAAAATACAAGACATTCTTCTGCTATATGACATTTAGCTATAGAGCCTTCTGGGCGAGCTTTATTACGTATATATGATTTTAACTTACGCATGTACCTATAAACAAGACTTTATTAGTTCAAATACCATAATCATTATATTCAAAATACACATGCTATAAATTTTAGGAATATCTAATCTTTCAAAAGGATACATCCACGGATATTGAACTGGTCTTGCAACTTTTGCCTCACTTGCCAAATGAATAGGTAAGTGCAACATGATATCAAAAAAAGATGAGGGAAAGATACGTTCCATTTTACAAAAGGTCAAAATAATATTTCGTTCTAATTTTTCCAATGCATCAACTCGTAATGTTTTTCCACATAACTGCTTAAAGAACACACCTAATTCAGCTAATGACTCGTATACTTCTATAGGTAAGATACCATGAAATGCCAGTGCAATCAAATCTTGCATAAATACATGATAATCATGACTTTTCATCCCTAAAACTTTACCATCAACACAATTTACACATCGAGATATATTGGAAGAGTAACCATCTGAAACTTTCAGATTTGCAAGAAACTTACAAACAACCCTTTTTTCTTTCAATGTCAACGAATAGGCAGCTTTAGGAATTAAATATGTATCTCCAAGTTCAATAGGATGCAAGTCCTTTCAAATTCCCATATTCCTTAAATCCAGATGAGAATTTAAATTATCCTTTGTCTTCCCATCAATGCCTAATACTGTGCCTATGATACTTTCGCAGACATTCTTTTCAATATGCATAACATCTAAATTATGACAAACTAAAACTTTGCTCCAATAAGGCAACTTGAAAAAAATACTTTTCTTTTTCCAAGTATACTTTAGAGTATGTTCAGGTTGCTTTCGCTTGGTACTGGCCTTCCCAAATATCACATTGTCGCATCCACTAAGTTGATCAAGGACATCATCCCCCGAAAATAACTTGGGAGCATGTCACATTTCTATAGTGCTGTCAAAGGATTTTTTGTCAAATCTTCATTTATGATTGGCATCTAAGAATCTACGATGACACATATAACATAATTTATGACCATGTGACAATCTATAAGAGGAAGTGTCAACATTGCAATTAGGACAAGCAAATTTTCCTTTCGTACTCCAACCTGACAAATTTGCGTAAGCTGGAAAATCATTGATAGTCCACAATAATGATGCATATAATTTAAAATTGTTTGAACTGAAGGCGTCGTAGGTTTCAACTCTAGCATACCATAATTCCATAAGCTCATCTATTAATGGTTCCAAGAATACATCAATATCATTTTCAGGAGCTTTTGGACCAGAAATTAATAATGAAAGTATAAAGTATTCACTTTTCATGCATATCCATGGTGGGAGATTATATGGAACTAATATTACTGGCCATATGCTGTAAGATGTACTTAAGTTGCCAAAAAGATTAAATCCATCAGAAGCCAAGCCAAGCCTCACATTTCGGAAATCTAGTACAAAGTTCGGGTACATTTCATCAAAAGATTTCCAAGCTTTTGAGTCAGCTGGATGTCTCAAGACTCCATCATCAAGGCGTTTCTCCTTATGCCATCGCATATGAGATGCTATTTTTGAAGACATGTAAAACCTTTGAAGTCTAGGTATTAGTCAAAAATGACGAAGAATTTTATGCAAAACTTTTTTTCCTTCATCATTATCAATTTTCCACCTCGAACACCCTCAAATCGGACAGTTTTGATATTTTTCATATACATTTTGATAAATGATACAATCATTCTTGCAAACATCAATCTTAACATAATCCAATCCTAAATCTCTTGCATACTTCTTTGCTTCATAAGAGTTACTTGGAAAATTACTATCATGGAAGAATACTGATTTCAATAAATTCAGTAGTATTGAGAAAGATTTATCACTCCAACCATTAATCCACTTCAAATGGAGAAGATGTAAAATAAATTCCAATTTAGTGAAACGATCACAACCCGGAGATAATTCTTACTCAGCATCTTTCATAAGTCCATAAAAATTTTCGGGCACTGCATCATTTTGATCAATTTCATCACCTAAATGGTCGACATCCTCACTGAAATCTGCATTTCTAACATTTGTGGCATCATGGATCAAAGAAATAGTATCATCATATTCAAAATCATTATCTCTGCTTTCTTTCCCATCATCATCGTGTCCTTCATCACTAGTAGAGTCATTTTCTTCTTCTCCATGAAAAATCCATTGTTTGTAATCCCTTAATATTCTATATATGATTAAGTGGTTGAAGATTATTTCCCTATCTTAAAAAAAAATTGTTACAATTATTGCATGGACAACGTATCTTATCCCCATTTCCAACTTTTGAAAATGCAAAATCAAGAAATTCAATAACTCCTTTTCTATACTTTGGCTTTCGTCTGTCACTAACAGTCTTATAATTTATCCAACTCTTATCCATCCTAAAATATAAACAAGAAAAAAGTTAGTATTAATCAATCAATTATAGGTTAATTATGTTATAAAGAGATAAGTAAATAAATATATAATAAAAATTATATTTGGGCCATATTGCCTAACAGCTTTGGTGTGCCATATGGAAACTTGAAGGTAATGAGTTGATGTGTGTGTGTGTATGAATTATTCTATAAAGTATGTTGTATATGATATTTTGGCAACATCTCAACTGACTATCATACCCAGCAATTTTGGCCACGACAGGATCAGAATACAATGGGTTATAATCACCAAAGAGTTGTATAACAGTGCCTACATAACAACTATGAAGATTTATTAGTATCCTTGGTAAACAAAATATAATACATGTTGTTTCTTAAGTAATTCTAAAAATAGAAAAAATAGTTAAACAAAATATGAAACTATGACTACATACATAAAACTGGAAATAATATTTTTGATTTCCTGAAAACTCTCTTTAGCTTCTCCGAGTCTTTAGCTTATGATCCTACTATGAATCTTCTCTCTTCCTTTTTTTTTTTGTTACTCCATCTCTAGTTGCTAGATCTATCAACCTCAGAGAGAGAACACCTGTTTTTTGTTTACTTTTGGTATTTATAGGGGACTTCACTCGTCCAGGAATTATTTCAGGATACTCATGCTAGTTTGTTGGATCGAATCTTGATAGGAGTCACTTGGAATACGCTAGCATTATGATTAGTCAGGTGGATTTGAAATTTCATTCGGGGTTTATTTTTAGTGGAATAATGATCAGATGAGGATTCAATTACAAATCCCCTTTCACACAACCAAACAATTCAAAAATCAATTAAATTTACCGCAACAATTTGAATTCAACAAAAGTACTTTCTTTTGCAATTTGGATACTCCTTTGCGGGCCCGGGTCCACATTAAATACTAATTTCATTGTTTAGCTAGTATATAAGTTAGAAAATACTATTCCCATGAGAGTAGTAATTCCTTGTAAAGAAGGAATATGTAAGCTCCCACCTCCTATGGGTTAGTTCACATAAAGTGACAATCCAGGCCAAATGATAATTTTGCCCCGATAATGGTAGCGGCACGGATGGGCAGTGTGGTGGCAATGGCAGCAGGGTATTGCCTGTTAACGCCCAAATTCTAAAACATAGAAAGTTCCAGTCGTCGAGTCAATATAATCCCGTTGACTGGAAAATATAATAAGAAAAGTAAATCGGCCTTAAGATGAAATCAAGTTTATCCCTTGCATGATGAAAAGAAGTCCGGATTTCTTTGATGAAAATCGAGTCTGAGTTTTACTTGATAAAGAAAAGTTCGGCTTGCCCCTTAGTATAAAAGAAGTTCGGCTATCCCTTAGTACAAAACAAGCCCGACTCCATCCTTGAGAATCAAAACCAGCCACTTTAAGAAAGAAAATCTAAACCGGCCTTGAGCATGTTTTGAAATCGGATTTTGTTCCATAAATTTAAAGGCCGGAGTACATTGTGTGAGGTAAGGCCGAAGTGGCCTTGAAGGCCGGAGTGGCTTTGTGGTTGGTAAGGCCGAAGTAGAATTGTGGGTTTAAGAGGAAGAAAGCCGAAGTTGATGATCCGGTCAATAAGTGTTGACCGGAAGTCGTGTAGGAGTAATCCGGTCAACACCCGATAGTTGACCAGAATGTGATTAAATGAGAAATCTAAATCCTCTTAAGTTCAGTTAACCAGCAATTAGTAGTGTTTAAATGAGAAATCTAAATCCTATTAAGTTCAGTTAACCAGCAATTAATAGTGTTTAAATGAGAAATCTAAATTCTGTTAAGTTCAGTTAACCAGGAATTAATAGTGTTTAATCTAAATCCTGTTAGGTTCAATTAACCAGGAATTAATAGTGTTTAATCTAAATCCTGTTAAGTTCAGTTAACTAGGTCTTTGGGAAATGTAGAGTCATAAATAAAAAATATTTCCCCTGTACTGTCAATCATTAATGACGATAATTAGACCCAATGCCTATAAATAAGAACTAGAAAAGTAAGAAAGAGGCACGCAATAGAGTTTCTAGCAAATGAAGGCCAAAAGATCAAGGCAAAGTAGAAGAAACCCAGGCAAGAGTACTCACCCCTGTTTTTAAAGTTCATGACTATGCATGTTTGCTATGCAAGTATATATAATATTCTTATGAAATTATGTATGTATGATGTTTGTTCTGTTCTTATAATTTATCATTCTTAATCGTATGTTTAAAAGAAACCTTGATATTCATGATGTTAGATTTTATTCTGCTTGAAGTATGATTATTTGTCAAAGTATATGAACTCTGATAATTGCATGTTTAAAGAAAAGACTTCTAACTTTTAAAGAAAAAGAACTCCGGATTTTAGAGCTTCTGATTTTGAAAGAAAAATAACTCCGGTTTGTAGAGCTCCTGATTTTGAAAGAAAAAGAACTCCGAATTTTAGAGCTTCTGATTTTGAAAGAAAAAGAACTCCGGATTGTAGAGCTTCTGATTTTGAAAGAAAAAGAACTCCGGATTTTAGAGCTTCTGGTTTTGAAAGAAAAAGAACTCCGGATTTTAGAGCTTTGGATTTTAAAAGAAAAAGAACTCTAGATTTTAGAGCTTCTGATTTTGAAAGAAAAAGAACTCCGGATTTTAGAACTTCGGATTTTAAAAGAACAAGAACTCCGGATTTTAGAGCTTCTGATTTTGAAAGAAAAAGAACTCCGGATTTTGGAGCTTCTGATTTTGAAAGAAAAAGAACTCCGGATTTTAGAGCTTCGGATTTTAAAAGAAAAAGAACTCCGGATTTTAGAGCTTTTGATTTTGAAAGAAAAAGAACTCCCGATTTTAGAGCTTTGGATTTTAAAAGAAAAAGAACTCCGGATTTTAGAGCTTTTGATTTTGAAAGAAAAAGAACTCGAGATTTTAGAGCTTCGGGTTTTGAAAGAAAAAGAACTCCTGATTTTAGAGTTTCGGATTTTAAAGAACTCCGACTTTTAGATCTTCGGACTTTAAATGGAAATGAACTACGGTTTTTTTAGAACTCCAGATTTTAAAGAACTCCGGCTATTTGAGCTTTGGTTTTTAAGGGAATTAGAACTCCGTTTTTTTTAGAAAATAGCTCCGGCTTTTGAAAAGAACTCCGGCATTTTAAGAAAAAGAACTCCGTCTTTCTGAGAAAAGAACTCCAGCATTTTTGGAAAAAGAACTCCGCATTTTTTTAAGGAAAAGAACTTCGGCTTTAAGATGGAAAAAGAACTCCAGCTTTTGAACTCCAATTTCTGTTAAAAAGATCTCTGGTTTTAAGGAAAAAGGACTCTCGCTTTTAAGAAAACAACTTTGGCTTTAAGATGATTGAAGGAAAAGTTATATGGACTTCAATTGATGAAATTAAGAACAAGGCTAATATATGTAATCCGGACAGCAAGTAGAACTCTATGATTTTCGACTTTTGAACTATGATGGATGGCCATTAAAAAATATGAACTATGAACCGAATTTCCATTAAACTTGCTGTTAAAGATGGATGAAGGATATTGGAGTGACACTCGAGGATTGCCTCCTGGGCCACGGGAGGGAACTTTTGGTGGCATAAGACTTTTGGACTACGGCCCCGTATGCCGGGTTAAAGACATTACCTCCCGCCTCGGGGAGCATAATGAGAGGATATGGCCTTAGATTGTGGGGTTACACACAACCCGTCCTCGATGTTGTCCGCTCCCGTCCGGTCCCTAAAGATGATAAGAATTACGAATGGTTTTTATGGATTCTTCGGTTTGCTCCTGAATCTCCCTAGCTTTCAAAGGGGCCTAAAGAATTCAAAGGGGCCTAAAAGTTCAATCCCCCCTTCCTCCTTGAGTAATGGTTAAAGTGGCCTATTGGAATGTTCGCGGGCTGAATGGCAAGGAGAAAAGCCAGGAGGTCCGCCATTTCCTCCGATCTTCTCATTGCTGTATGGCGGGTTTTGTTGAAACAAAGGTTCGAGAAAGCTCCTCTTCAGGTATTGCTTGCTCTCTGATGCATAATTGGATTTGGGCTATGAATTACCAGTCCTCACCTGCTGGTCGTATTTGGGTGAGATGGGACCCTGATCTGTTGGAGGTTGACGTTCTCTCTCAAGAGGAGCAGATTATCCTCTGTTGAGAGTGCGGATTAGAGCATGTAATCAGTCATGTATAATTTCCTTCATCTATGGGGAGAATTCGGAGATTCTACGTCGATCATTGTGGGACTATCTTCGTTCCATGTGCAGACAATATTCTGATATGGCGTGGGCGGTGCTTGGTGACTTTAATGCCATTAGAGCTTCGCAGGAAGGGTTGGGTGGAATTTGGCACGCCAGAAGCTCCATGGATCTGGACAGGTGCCTTATTGACTGTGATCTCATGGATGTTTGTCACGACGGTTTTTTCTATACGTGGAACGACGACAGGGATTCTTCCGTTCGCATATAAAGGAAACTTGACCGGATTGTTGCCAATGGACATTGGTTGGTACAGTTTGGTACCTGCAAAGCATCTTTCTTACCGCCTAGACTCTCTAATTACTCTCCTGGCATTCTCTACTTGCAGGAGGAATCGGAGGTTAGAAAAGGCTTGTTCAGGTTTAATAACTTTCTTGCTTCTCATCCCCTGTTTCGGCAGGTTGTGGGTGAGGCGTGGAATGCAAATGTTAAGGGTGTGCCTATGTTCCAGCCGGTTACTAGATTAACAATCACCAAAAAGCGCCTTAAACAGCTCAATCTCACGATTGGTAATATCCATGAGGAAGTAGCGCGTGCCCGATGTCGATTAGAGGATGTTCAAAATAACCATTCGGATGCTAGAGAGGAGAGGCGTTGCAAGGCTGATTATTCTAGGGCTATGGCCCGTGAAATTGATTTCCTCCAGCAAAAAGCCAAACGGAACTGGTTAAAAGATGGTGATCAATGTACTAAATTTTTCTTTCAAGCGGTGGCTGGCAATTGTAATCGTAATCGGATTCTATCCTTAATAAAGGATGATGGTTCCTTTACCCATAGCATTTTCGAGGTCCAGCAGCTTATTCTTGATCACTTCACAAGGCTTTTGGGGGCGGGTGGCAGTGTCGAGCCGGACTTGAAGAATAGACTCCGTCCGTTTGTACTGCGCGCCGTTCCTATTTCTATGCGGGAGGGTTTATGCAGTCCGGTCTCGGCTGAGGACGTTCAGAATGCGCTGTTTTCCATCGGTGATTCAAAGGCCCCTGGCCCGGACGGTTTCTCAGCAAAGTTTTTCAAGGAGGCGTGGGATCTTGTGGGGTCGTCGATTGTTGATGCGGTTCAGGATTTTTTCACCCACGGTAGACTGCTCAAACAACTTAATGCCACCTGTATTAGTCTAATCCCAAAGGTTAAGTCTCCATCTAAGGTCGGGGATTTTAGACCCATATCGTGTTGCAATGTGGTATACAAGATCATCTCAAAAATTATTGCTAACCGGATCAAGGGTGTTCTCCCCTACTTGGTTGATAGTTGCCAGACAGCTTTTGTGCCTTGGCGTAGAATCAGTGACAACATTCTTCTCGCTCAGGAACTTTTACATAATTATCATTCCCGAAAGGGTGTTTGGAGATGTGCGTTGAAAGTAGATATTATGAAAGCTTATGACTCTGTGCATTGGGATTTTCTTATAGCAGTCCTGGAGCTTATGGAGTTCCCTCCCCAGATGATTCGGTGGATCCAACAATGTATTACGACAACCGCCTTCTCCATTAATATTAATGGTGAATCCGTGGGTTTCTTTAAAGGGGCCAAAGGGCTGCGACAAGCTGATCCCCTATCTCCTTACCTTTTCGTCCTTGCTATGGATGCCTTGAATGGGATTATTGAGATCAAAGCTAGGCGTAATGAGGCATTTTGTTATCATTGGAAATGTGAGAGAACAAAAACTGTTATGCTTGCTTTTGCTGACGACTTGATGCTATTTTCCAATGCTGATGCTACTTCAGTCCGTCTGCTTCAAGATTGCCTTGATGAATTCGGGGAGTTTTACGGCTGTCCGCAAACAAAAACAAAGCGAGTTCTTTGTGTGCTCCATCGATGATAGACTTGTCCCAGGAGCTACGGGACATAATGGGTTCAATTTGGGAAACTCCCGAGTCAAGTATTTGGGGTTCCCCTCATTACTTCGCGGCTGTCGATGGCTGATTGTAAGGCTCTGATTGATCGTGTTAGGCAGCGAATAAATGCGTGGATTAACAAACTTCTGTCTTTTGGGGGCAGACTTCAATTGGTTCGGTCTATCCTTTCATCGATTCATCTCTACTGGGCTTCTCTTTTTATTATTCCCAAATCTATATTGAAAATCATGGAGGGATATATTCACCGGTTTCTGTGGCATGGATCCATTACTAGGGGAACAAATGCTAAAGTGGCGTGGGAGCAGGTCTGCAAATCTCGTTCTGAAGGTGGCCTGGGTATTCCCAATCTGCAAAACTCTAACAAGGCCCTGATTTCTCATCTGTTATGGAAGATTATTACTAAGGATCACAAATCTATCTAGGTCTCATGGATGTATGAGAATAGATTAAAGGATAGGTGTATTTGGACCATTAAGGTGCCAACTAGCACTGCCTCGTACTGGAGGAAATTGTTAAACCTTCGTCACGCTATCAGGCCTCATATCAAATACCGGATTGGAAATGGGGTTGATACTTTTTTATGGCTAGATAACTGGCATCCAAAAGGTCCCCTTGCTGATTTATATTCTTCACGACTGATGACTGTGACTGGGCTGCCTTTGGATTCAAAGGTTGCGTCAATTGTGGTTAATGGAAATTGGAGGTGGCCGAACCCTTATGATATGGAAGTGGATCAGATTATTAGTGACATGCCAGATTACTGCCCGGACTATGATAGGAATGATTTAGTCAGATGGACTGCAGATCCCAAAGGAATATTTACCACCCGATCTGCCTACCGCCTTTTCCAAGGTACCTTGGCTACATGTGGATGGTCTTTTATTGTATGGGGTCCTTCTCATATCCCATCCCATGCTTTCACCCTTTGGCTTGCCATCCTTAGCAAGCTGTCCACGATTGATAGATTGGATAGATTTGTGAATCTGGCCAATATGTGCATTCTCTGCAAAATGTCTGGAGAATCTCATGATCATTTATTTTTTGGTTGTCCCTTTTCCTGTGAGATATGGAGCATCCTATGTCATCAGGCTGGTTATCATGGCCTTTCCCGGGGAATGGAAGAGGAATATTGAGTGGGCGTCTGGTAGCTGGAAAGGAAAGAATGCCAGGTCACTGTCATTTAGGCTCACTCTTGCTGCTGCAGTTTACTTCATTTGGCAAGAACGTAACCGAAGAACTTTTGACGAGGCCAATGAAAGGACCCCAAATCATATTGCTAACATCATAATTGAGGCTGTTCGGAGGAAATTAGAGATAAGTATCAAGGGAGATGATTGCTACACCAGGAACGTTATTATGCGATGGAATCTTTCGTTTCATACGGCGAAGTGAAAAGTGGGCTGTTTTGGCTCTGTGGTGGAAGACGGAGTGCGCTCTTGAGATGGAGTGCTTGTAAAGACGGAGTGCCTGTACTCTTTGCCTTTTTGCTAAAAGGCCGGATTTACCTTGGCATGTTCAATCCGGAGCACCTTTCATGCACTTAAAGGCCGGAATGGCTTGAGTGTGGTGTGGACGGAGTGGCTTAAGTTTTCCCTTGGACGGAGTGACTTTTCTTCCTTATCCAGAGTGTTATATCTGGAGTGCATTTGGAAGGAGTAGATTTGCCCATCTCTGGGTGGTCGGAGCTAGTATGTTTGTTTTTTTTGCGCTTATTGGATGGAGTGGGTTTGTTCCTTATCCGGAGTGTTTTTTTTCGGAGTGTTCTTTTCCGGAATGCTTTTGGACGGAGTGTGGTTCCTTTGGACAGAGTGCTTTTGGGTGGAGTGCGGATCCTTTGGACGGAGTGCATATTCTCAGGAAAAGACGGAGTGTTTTTGCAAGGAGGAGCTATTTTCTTTTACGCTGACGGTGTTCTAAATGCCGGAGTGGCATGTTGGTGACGGAGTGGCTTTTTTAGGCTGGAGTGGCATCTTCCTGCATATTCTCAGAATTACTCGGAGTGTTTTTGAGTGCTATAGGCCGGAGTGGAGTATTGGATCGTCTGCTCAGGTCGAAGTGGCACTTTGAAGACGGAGTGACATTTTGTGACTGGAGAGCCGGCTGTGTGTAAAATCTGTTTTCATATTTTGTTTTCTTTCGAACGCTGTCCTCCTAAAGGTTGTTTTGGTATTACCTGTTGTACCGTTTGCTCGGGGTATGCCCTAACTTGTTATGTTTTAAATCCAAGTAAAATACTTGGAGATAAAACATAGGATTTGTAATTCTTTCTCCCTATAATCCAAAATACTTAATTAATTACCAAAAAAATTTTTATGGATTCTTCGAAGACAAAATAATAAGAATAAGAAATAAAGAAGAAAAGATATGATGATTTTTGTATGTTAAATTATGTTGTGAAACTCTATTTTGATTTGATTACATGTATGTTTTTGTTTTCTTGATGTGAGTAACTTGCTGGGCTTTATAGCTCATTCTTGCCACTTTTGAGATGATGAAAGGCTTATGGAGGACGAAATTGAGTAGAACCATATGATGTAGCTAAATGGCATAGCTGGCCGGAGCTGATTCAATGAAGAGCTTAATTTTATTTTCCTTTTAATGTTTTGAGAAGACTTGTAAAATAGTTCCGCTGTATAAGAATCTATGGATGTTAGCATGTTTCCGTGATTTCTTTTTGAATGAATGAAATTAATAATTCTAGTATGCATCTCAGGTTTGAAATTAAAATCGGAAGGCCAGCTCATATAGTTCGGCCTCAAGAAATCCTGTGTACGAAAGAAAAGAAAAAAATTTCTATGTCCACCTAATTATTGTCTATTAATATTTATCTTTTAAATTTTTTTAAGACTTGACGACGGCTTTATGCGTGGAATAAGGCTGGTCCGTCACAGTTGGTATCAGAGAGAAAACTGAGATGCTTTAGGTCAATTTGAATCAACACGGAAACTTAGGACAGGATTAGTTACAGAGAAAGGGGGGGTTAGTTTTACTTATGCTTTGGACGGAGTAAATTGTGATAGCCACCCTTGGCTAGTTGACTGACGAAAATGTTCTTTCAAAAATCAAGGTCGTCGTTGAAGTCATGTCTAATAGAGGAAGGCGAACCGGACTGATTAACAACACTCTAGATAGGGAGGCAAGATACTTGAACCTGCTAGACAGGATGGCAGACGTCATAGAAGCTTTAGCTCCGCCAACTTTGGTGACCGCCCCACTCCTGTCAATCAGGAGAGATCAGTCTACAACCGCTTTACCAACGAGCGAGTTTCTGAATTCTCAGGGGAACCTGACCCGTTGAAGGCTGACGCCTGGATTTAATGACTGAAGAAGGTGTTCGCGGTGATTAAATACCCTGCTGGAGATATGATTCTATTTGCCACCCATAAGCTAGCAGTTGAGGGCTACCATTGATGGAAAATGCAGAAGAGAGTTTTCGATGTGCCAGACCAGGACATTACTTGGGAAATGTTTGAAGCAGCATTCTTGGAAAAATACTTCCCAACTAACCTTCGTAGACTGAAAGAGGATGAATTCCTTCGCTTAAGGTAAGGTGCTCGCTCTATGGCTGAGTACGATACAAAGTTTACAGAGCTATCTCGAAACGTGCGCAATCAAACCCGCGGCCGACCTATATATGCATTTAGGACGTGGGGATTCATATTTTGAGGTCAAAACAACATAATTCGAAGGGTAAGTAGTGAACCCGAATTTGGGCGTGGGTTAGGGTTTTGTGATACCAAATCGGTCGATTCGGACCACAAATTGGACGAAGAATTACATATTCATTGAACATAATTCATGGGCTACACATTCTTCAGATTTTAGGTGGGTATCGGAACGATAATACCCGATGGAGAATGAGTAAAAATCACAAAATAACAAATAGTGAGTATGAGAACATTTGCCTCGACGCGCTCTACATTTTCTCCAACTAGCTCGGGCTCGGAATCGGACCCAAAAGCCTCCATTTTCTCCTTTTCTCCTTCGCGAGCTCCTCCTCTCACCGGGCTCCCACGAGCGCTGTCGCTGCTCCACCGCGACGCTCGGCCGGCCACCACCTCGCACGGCTGTCGCCGGCTGCTGCCGACCCGTGCGCCACCGGCTGCTGCCGACCCGTGCGCCACCGGTGCCGTCCGCCCCTCTCTCTCACCGATGAACCCTAACCCTCGCCCCTCACTCTCTCTCTTCGAATTTCCCCCCACTCTCCCCGATTCTACCTCCCCCCCTTCTCTTTTAACTTTTATCTTTATTATTATTATTATTATTATTATTATTATATAATATTATATATTAGGTTTTCTTTTAATCCCAATTTAATTTGCTACCCAAACAATCGAGTGGATACACTCCGGGCACAGGCCCAACAATTCCAAATATTCTCCCAAAATTTCATAATATTTATTTAATTTTTCTCACGCCGGAATTACCCAAAATTACCGAAAATAATAAATAATTTCAATTTAATCCGATAAAAATATTTCGGGATTTCGAGATGTTACAATGAAACCCTCTAATTTCAAAATTAGATTTAAAATTACCATCCACTGACTCATGAAATATTTTTTAGATTTAAAAAATTTAATTATTTGTGCCAGCAACCATGTAATATGATTTGTTCTCTGACGATGATGATCTCCTATTACATGTGATATAAGCTACAGAAATATACTAGTTATATCTTCCAGACTACTAAAATAATATCAGTGCACTCATGGGAGAATATTAATGAATACTACTACAAAAAAATAATAAGTTCTACACTTGACATTTTGCATTGAAGGTTCTTATGATTCACAGAGTTGCTTTCCAAATTGACTACTGAACATGAAACAAGTATCATTCTCCTCGTAATTGCTTTACAAAAATTATCTTCAGATGTTAAATGAAGCACAAATCTAACGAAAATAATGAAACATCTCATATAGTTTGATAAATAAATAAATAAATATTAGTATGAATAAACTTAAAAAAAACAAACAAATAATAACATGGAGAGATGATTTTTAACGGAGATATAGATCACGTGAAATCATCAGCATAAACCCTCAACGACTAGAAAATAACTAATACGACTCAAAATTGACACTATATCTTGAACAGTGAATAGAAAACAACAGCTACTCCGATTGTGAAGTTGAACGGAAGAGGACGATACCTCGAACACTGTACTTTAGTCACGACTTTTCATCAACTATAAGAGTGAAGAAAATATTCAAAATGAGAGAGTAGAAAAAATATTTTAATGTAAAAATAAATCTTATTTTATATATTGAGATTCAACAAATTTTAACCATCAAATCGTTATGTTTTAACAATAATAAGGTGGATTTATAGTTGTTTCAAGAAATAGAAGAGATTGCTTACCTGATTTTCTTTCTCATGTGACGGCAACGGCAACGGGAGAAGAGGAAGAGAGATTGGGACGCTCAGCAAAATGAAGAGGAAAAGAGGAAGAGAGGAGGAAAGAGTGTAACGCTTAGCAAAATGAGGGGAAGCCAGAAGGGAACGAGGGTTTACTTTGGCTTAGATGCCTGTGGCCGTTGGATGCCTTTTCATCCAACGGCTACATCTCAGCCTTTTTTTAATAAAAAAAATAACATACATGTGGCAGAGGCTGATTCGCAAGAACCTTCCAGAGCCGTGCAGATTTTTTCACAATTTTTCCACAACAGGTTTTCCATATAAGATTTAGATTTTGCAAATAATAATTTAATAAATAAATTATAATTTTTTTAAAATATTTTCAAGTATTAGGATATATTTTTCATAATTAGTAATAACATATTTTTATCACTCTTATTTTTATTATTTAGTATAATTATTTTTTTTATAAATTATTATTTATTTAATTATAAACTTTTGGTGACAAAATAATATTTTTGTCACTAAATTATAAATATTAGTGACAAGAATATATTTGTCACTAATTTTTTGTTACTAAAAAATAGATTTTTTGTAGTGACGACAAAGTCCCTAACAGATAGAGCAAGTATCTTGGGAAGAATAGCTTAAATTATGTACCAATTGACCGATATGTCGTCCCAAAATCTAGGCAGATAGAGGTTGACAGAGTTGAAGGGAATCCTAAGAGGACAAGACGGCCTATGAGCTATTCGTGAACGAAAGATTTCCTATTTTGTTGATTGATCCAAATCCTACCAAGGTTGAGATATAAATCCAATGAATTGGAAAAATTTTTACAGTAATTGATTGTCTAGAAAATGAGAGGGTTAGATTGGCTATGTACAAGTTTAATGGAGAGAGCAAAAATTGGAGGACCATGATCAAGAGGGTACTGAGACAAGTAAATGATGAAATTTTATGGAAGGTGTTCATGAAGGCCTTTAGTGACTTGTACTTCCGGATGAGCTTCAAGCGGAAGATGCATTTATTTTAAGATAATAAAATTGCTCTGTGTTAAAGTGTGATACAAAATTTACTAAGTTAGACCAATTTGTGCCATGTTTGCTGGTTAATAAGGCTAAGTAAAAGCAGAAATTCTTGTAAGGGTTGAATGATGTGAGTAGGATGCAGTTTGTGTTTTTTCAGTTTTAGACTAACAAAAAAGTGTTGGGTGGAGCCCTACTCATTGAATAAGAGATTAAGAGGGCAATGTTTTCACGAAGAAGAATGCTAGTCAAACAGGACAAGACTCGAGATCAGGAGGATCTTATAAGAGGATTAAGTCCAGAGATAGAGGGACTAGAAAAGTTGTGGAGGTCCAAGGGGGGCTGAATTGACAACACTCGATGCCATGCGAGTTTTCTGGAAAATTTCGTAGAGGGCAGCCTTGCTATAGACAATTCAGAGCAAGTTTGTTCGTGGCCAATTTGGCCTTATGATCAAGGAGTTCCTCACTCGTTGAGGTAAACAAATAGAAGCCTAGTGCTTTTGGAAAGGTGTATGCCATGATAGCCAAGGATGGGAGGCATCTCCTTTAGTGGTTAAAGGAAAACTTTTGATCTTTGAGACTTTTGTATGTGTAGTTTTAGATTAGGCATCTACACATTTATTTTTGTCCCCAATATTTGTATGCCATTTACATTCACTACCAAGAATTATGGATTATACTTTAGTAGTGTTTACACCTTTAAGTCTTTAATAGTCGACATTGCATATCATGTGTACGTAGCTTGGGTGCTTGGGTTTGAACTGAAAGTAGATTTAATATTATTACACATGCATAATTTTAATATAATCATAGGTATGGATTGGTTAGCATGTCATTATATCAGTGTGAACTATTTTCATAAGAGGGTACATTTTGGATTTTGAGTTATCAACCCTTTTATTTTTAAAGATAAATGAAAAGAGTTAGCCTATATAATTTCAGCATTGTTTGTTTGACATTTAATAAGAGGCAGGATACATGGCCTAGAGTTATAATATTTAAGCTGAAGAAATTTTGATTGTAAACTAATTTAAGGATGTGTTCCCATAAGATTTACTTGGATTATCATTAACAAGGAAGATTGAATTTGTGATTGATTTGAAGTCCAAATCCACATTGATTTCTATGGCTCTAAAGAAGATGGCACCTTTGGAGTTAAAAGAGTTAAAAAAAATAATTACAATAATCATTAGATAATGGTTTTATTTGACCGAGCGTGTCACTTTATGGTGCACTGTTGATGTTTATAAAGGAGGATGGGCTTATAAGATTGTGTATAGGCTATCAAAAATCAAATAAGATAATGATCAAGAATAAATATCCTCTATCGAGAAGAGATGGCTTATTTAATCAATTGTAAGGAGCCCAAGCTTTCTCAAAGAATAATCTTTGATAGGAACATGACTAAAGTAGAATTAAGAAGTAAGATGCATCAAAGATGGCCTTTAAAATAGGCATGGCTATTATGATTTTAGTGATATTATTTAGATTAACTAATGCCCCTTCAGGGTTTGTAGACTTGATGAATCAGGTATTTCAACCTTTTTAGATCAATTTATAGTTGTCTTCATTGAAGAAATTCTAATATATGCGACAAGCTATGAAGACCATGAAGTTTATTTTAAGGATTGCATTGTAAACACTTTAAAAAGATAATGATATGTAAAGTTGAAGAAGTGTGAGTTCTAACTTAATGAAGTGGCATTTTTAGGCCATGCAATTTCCAAAGGTGTTTTATTTGTTATTAAAAAATTGAAGTAGTTACAAGTTCGGGTCAGTCGATAAGTGTAACCAAGGTATGAAGTTTTCTTAGTTTGGCCAACTATTATAGAAGATTCATGGAAAACTTTTCAATGATTGTGGTATTGTTGACCTACTTGACAAAAAAGAAGGTAGCATTCTTTTGGGATGAATATTATGAAATAAGTTTTTTAGAAATTAAATGATCATTTGGAGTCCCTTCTGATTTTAGCTATTCCTAAATGATTTGGAGATCTTGTGTTGTATTGTGATTCTTCCAAGAGAAGATTAGGTTGTATATTGATACAACATAATCAAATGATTGCTTATGGTCGAGAAACTCAAGGCTTATCTCACCCATGATTTGAAGTTGACAATTGTTAGTTTTGCCTTAAAGATTTGGAGGCACTGTTTGTGTGGAGAAAAGTTTGTGGTATATTCAGATCATAAGAGTTTTAATTAATTTTTTCCTAGAAAACGTTGAATATTAGACAAAGGTGATGGATGCACTCATTAAAAGATTATAACTATGAGATCTACTATCAACCGAAGAAGGTCAATGTGGTGGTGAATGCATTGAGTTGATAATCAGCAGTCTTGATGGTCCATTTTATGATTAAGGAGATGGCAATGTTAGATGGATTGTGGTGTAATATTCGATTTCACTCACGATGTATGAGCATGATCTTATTATATTTTCGGATACAGATAAAGATTTTTCAAAGAATTAAGAGAGCACAAATAAACAATTTATTTTTGGTGGATGTATTTGGAGATTTAAATAGAGATTAATGGCTGAGTTTAATATTCAGTTGACAAAGTTTTGAGGTTTTGGAATCGCATTTGCATACCCAATATGGACGAAATGAAACAAAAAAATTCTAATGAAGCTTATTAATCAAAATATACAATCCATCTAAGGAAAAAAAAAGATGTATCAAAATATGAAAATATTTTGATGGAGGAATATAAAATAAGAATTATGTCTTTTGTAAAAAGATACATAATTTATAAATAAGTAAAAGCCAAACATAAAAAGATGTATCAAAATCATTTGTCACCAGCTGAGTTTGCCTATAACAATAGTTGTTAGGCAATTATTGGTATGACATCTTTGAAGTATTTTATGGATGAAAATATAATTCTCCAATTAATTAGGAATAAATCAGAGATCAAAGATTCATGAGGCCAGAGATGATGGAGAAGATTCATTTAATCCTGGATCGGCTTCAAATTGCCCAAAGCTAACAAAAGAATTATACAAACCATAGGAGATTCGAGTTGAGTTGAAGTTAGAGATTATTTATTTTTGAAAATATCTCTATCTAAGAGAGTCTGAAAGGTAAAGGCTCTTGCTTGAATGCGTGACCAAGGTGCACCTATCACCCTGGCATGGGATTATCAAATGTTAGATAGAGCAAGAATACTACAGCTAGAGAGACAAATAATAGAATTGAAAGTATAGTCTCTTAATAAAAAGAATTGAACACCAATTAATGAGTGGTGGATTTTGATGGAGTGTCGCTGAAAAAGTGCCTTACTCTACAGGGACATTAGCACACTGCAACTAGCAGCCCCTTTCTCTTATTAATAAGATAGGCAAAATCCCTTTCTATGTTCCACTATAGTGTGTAAGCATCTCTTTCATCAGTCAATTCATCTTCTCATTCAGTGAGATTCAGAGTAAAAGAAAAGTTAAAACTAAGATTCATTAGGTCATTTTAGATTTTGAAAATAATTAAAAAAGTGACTTACAAATTTGCCTTATCTTCTAGTTTGGCAAACTTTTTATAAGATATGGATCCCAAACTATATTTTTAATAATGATTAATTAAATTAAGCTAATGAAAATATCGATATCAAATAAGAATATGGGTTAAAATTAATTTTCTAATTGAAATAAGTTAGACCGAGTGACACTTGGCTAGTACCTAACCCATACATATACATATTTTAGATAGTAACGTCATGCTAAAAAACATCCCTGGTGTACTCATACATATTTTTTGCAAATTAGTCGTATTCGATTTATATCAAATGGACACATGTGCGTATTTGAGGCAAAATGTGGATGCCTAATGCATGCTTGAGTGATACTTGTGCACCGTGCGGTTTATGCCTTGGCGCATGATGTGCACAAGATAGTGCATATATACCAATTTTTTATAGAAGGCTCATTTGACCAATTTTCAGTCATTTTTACTTGATTTTAGAAAGAAGGGAGAGGAAGAGAGAGAAAGTGAGAGAGAAGACTGTAGAAAGAGAAAATTTGGAGGAACTTAAGGAATCTTTGTTAATTTTAAGTATAAAGTGTATTCAAATCTTATTTTTGTTACTTTTTTTACCTTTTTGAATATTTCTTGTTTCAAATATAAATATATTCTATTTTCGTATATGAAGTGTTTATACCTTACATGCATGTATTTTCATTCATATTTCATATTATTTTTTATGAAATACATGTTTTAAATATTTGTACATCATGTTTAAATTTTGATTTTTTGTAATAATGTTCTTATAATCTCTTAAATTCTATTTGCTTTCTTGCATGTCTTTAATTTTAAATTGTATACTTTTACATGTTTTAAACTAACATACAACTATTCTTGTATGCTTTATAATTTGAAGAAATTGATGAATTATACTAATAATGTTGATTTTCTGCAATAGTAATTACTGCATATTTTAAATTAAAAGTTAAAGTTCATGTATGAATTATGTTTTACTACATTACATAAATTTAAAGAAAAAATAAAGAAAAATTCTACATGAGTTTGATGATATGTGTATTTTTTTCGATTTGAAAAAGTTTATGAATATATTCGTATTTGAGTAGAGTCTTCAATTCAATTATATACAAATCATTGTTAAAAATTGATAGAATATATTTGAATATATTCTAATAAGTAAATCATGGGTTATACTTATCATTCGTGGGTTAGAAAAATGACGTTCAACTCCATCTATAGGGTTATATATAGACGACTTACATATAGGTCTTAAATAGTAATATATGTCTTTCAATTTTATAAAAATAATCATAACTAAATATCGATTATTCATCATGTATTGGTGAGGTTATTACAAATATTTAGTCCTCTAAGTTTTTGGTATGATTTGAGTATATTTCAAATATTATATAATTTATTAAATTGATCATCAGTTTAGATTATACATGATAAATTTTTAAATTAATGTCATTACTATTTGTTGATTTGATCATATTATATTTTAACATATTATGATGTATATATATTTACTTATAAAAATTATATACCTTATTGAGTAATTAACTCACTCTTATTTTTATTTTTACTAGTTTTTCAGATTAGAGGGCTCGATAGTTACTCGCTGGTGGTTTGGATTGAAGGAAAGTAGTTTAAGTTAGTTTTAAAATTGTAAAATCATTTTATGTTAAGTGTTAATCAAAATAATAGCTGTGTTATTAGTGTTTAGTTTATTTGGATTCTATTATATTCAAATAATGGTGATGTTTAATGTAAACAATTAAGTTTAACTTTGGTTTTGTCTAGTAGTTCGATTGAGTCACGATTTTGATTACTTTGATTTAATATGGATACTTTTTCTTACATATGACTAATGTCGTATTTGTTGGTATTCAAGCCATTTTTTGGTGTAGCATTTTGAATTCTATGAATAGTTCACTATTTTTTTAGGTTGTTGTCAGTGTTTGATTTTTTAAATTCACATCTCGATATTATTTTGGGCTTTATGTTGGTGGGATAAATAATGAAATTCTAAATAATTACAGACATTAATCAAATTTAAGCTAATTATGGATTTTGAAGTTAATATAATTAGACTTCAAAATTGGAAACGTGACATTCATAATGCTTTTTATGTGTCAATGCTCCACAAGTTTGCTTTTTACCCTTTGCACATCTTCAAGCAAGTGTCCTTGAGGATCAATAAGGACTTGATATATCCTAAAGAGCCTGTTCAAATTTTAAGAGGCAAGATTAGGTGTTACACACAAAAATTATTCTCTTAGCGAAAGTTTTATAGATGAATCATTCTTATAAGGAGCCACTTGGAAATATAAAGATGAGATTTGAGACAAGTCTCCCCATTTATTTCTTCATTGAATTACATAAATTTCAAAGATAATTTTTGTAAGGAGAGAAAAATGCGAGATTCGGGAGTAATATGATAATTCATGTTTAAATGATATTAAATTAAGCAAATTATGGAAGATAAGTATAGGCTTGGTAGAAGCTCTAGGTATTAGATTGTTGAATTGGTGCTTGATAGGCACATGATCAATGTCCGTGTGTATAAAATGATTAGTGGCACCTAAGGTGTGCAAGAAGGGAAGTTCATTCATGTTTAGTAATGGAGTTGGTGCCGAAAAGGCCAACAAGCTACACACGAGTTTGTTTAAAATGATATCTCTGCACTTTATGCACATCTCAAGGGGTCAAAACTTTTGTGTATTTTGGGACAAATAGTTTCTTTCATTTGGTATCAGAGATTCACCCCAATCCGCGACACTGATCTAGATGCGTACCAGTCAATCGTTGTCCGTTCCTTCCTATTTTAATGGGGGCAATTATGCATACTTGAAAGTACGTATGAGAGCATTTCTTAAATCAATAGATGAGCGAGTCTGGCTAGTACCTAAATTGGGTGGACTCCTCCCAGCAGCACCGCGGGTGACGAACCAAAAGTATTATCTTTGTGGACTAAAGAGAAACTTGATGCATGTAATTGGAATAGCAAGAAGTTACATGCTATCTTTATGGCCGTTTTTCCCAAAAAATTCAAACGTATTTCTAAGTGTGAGACATCGAAAGAGGCTTGGGACATTCTTGAAATTACCCACGAATGAACTAAACTTGTTAAAAACTCTAAATTATAGATGCTCACAACTAAGTTTGAAGAAATTCAGATGAACGATAATAAGATATTTGATTAATTTTATGTAAAATTAAATGACATTGTTAATTTTACATTCAATTTAAGAGAATGGACTCCTAAAAATAGAATTGTCCGAAAAGTCCTACGATATTTACCTGAACGTTTTAGACTAAAGGTCACTACTATTTAAGAGAGTAAATACCTCGATAAATTAAAAATTGAAAAACTTGTTGGGTCCCTTCAAATATATGAGGACGTTCTTCCTTAATCAAAAAGAAACAAATCAATTGCTCTAAAAACTGTAAAGGAAGAAAGAGATCATCACTTGAATGAAGAGTCATGTAGTAATGAGGACTTTGTTATATTTGTCAAAAATTTTTAAAAATTCTTCAAAAATAAGAATAACAAACAAACCTCCAAAAGTAATGACCTGACTCATAACTCGACTAAAAAAGAGAAAAAGGAAACCAAAAACTTCAAAAGCAAGAAACCGCAAGGAATCCAATGCCACGAATGCCACGGCTTTGGTCATATCCGGACCGAGTGCCCTAATTTTAAGTGTCAGAAAGAAAAAGATTTAAATGTGTCTCTAATGAATGATGAAGATCATGAAAATCATAATGAAAAATCCTCAGAAGATGATAAAATAAATTATATAGCCTTCATGACTTCCATTATAAATGGCAATGAAGCTACTAGTGTAAAATTAGAACAATCGGATTCTTCCCATGAGGAATCAGATAGTGAATTTGATGGCCCGGAAGAGGCCTGTGACAAATTGTTTCAAGAGTGCTTAAAAGTCAAGAAGCTCAATGAATTCCTAAATGGAAAATTAACTGAGACAGAAAAGGACAAAGTAGAACTTACAACAAAACTGGAATGGTTCACTGTTGAACATCGCAAACTGAAAATTACCTGAACGTTTTAGACCAAAGGTCACTACTATTGAAGAGACTAAAAACCTTTGTAAATTAAAAATTGAAGAACTTGTTGGGTCCCTTCAAATATATGAGGACGCTCTTCCTCAATCAAAAAGAAACAAATCAATTGCTCTAAAAACTATAAAGGAAGAAAGAGATCATCACTCGAATGAAGAGTCATCTAGTGTGAGGAGTTTATTATATTTGTCAAAAATTTTAAAAAATTCTTCAAAAATAAGAATAACAAACGAACCTCCAAAAGTAATGACCGACTCATAACTCGACTAAGAAAGAGAAAAAGGAAACCAAAAACTTCAAAAGTAAGAAACCGCAAGGAATCCAGTGCCATGAATGCTACGGCTTTGGTCATATCTGAACCAATTGACCTAATTTTAAGCGTCATAAAGAAAAAGCTTTAAATGTGTCTCTAACAAACGATGAAGATCATGAAAGTCACAATGAAAAATCCTCAAAAGATGACGAAATAAATTATATGGCCTTCGTGACTTCCATTATAAATGGCAATGCAGCTACTAGTTTAAAATTAGAACAATTGGATTCTTCCTATGCGAAATCAAATGGTGAATTTGATGGCCCAGAAGAGGCCTATGACAAATTGTTTCGGGAGTGCTTAAAGGTCAAGAAGCTCAATAAAGCCCTAAATGGAAAATTAACTGAGATAGAAAAGGACAAAGTAGAACTTACAACAAAACTGGAATGGTGCAGTGTTGAATATCACAAACTAAAAATTACCTGAACGTTTTAGACCAAAGGTCACTACTATTGAAGAGAGTAAAGACCTTGATAAAGTAAAAATTGAAGAACTTATTGGGTCCCTTCAAATATATGAGGACACTCTTCCTTAATCAAAAAGAAACAAATCAATTGCTCTAAAAACTGTAAAGGAAGAAAGAGATCATCACTCGAATGAAGAGTCATGTAGTGATGAGGACTTTGTTATGTTTGTCAAAATTTTAAAAATTCTTCAAAAATAAGAATAACAAATGAATCTCCAAAAGTAATGACCTGACTCATAACTTGACTAAGAAAGAGTAAAAGGAAACCAAAAACTTCAAAAGCAAGAAACCACAAGGAATCCAATGCCATGAATGCCACGGTTTTGGTCATATCCGGACCGAGTGTCCTAATTTTAAGCGTCAGAAAGGAAAAGCTTTAAATGTGTCTCTGATGAACGATGAAGATCATGAATATCACAATGAAAAATCCTCAGAAGATGACAAAATAAATTATATGGCCTTCATGACTTCCATTATAAATGGCAATGAAGCTACTAGTGTAAACTTAGAGCAATCAGATTCTTCCCATGAGAAATCAGATGGTGAATTTGATGGCCCGAAAGAGGCCTATGACAAATTGTTTCAGGAGTGCTTAAAAGTCAAGAAGCTCAATAAATCCCTAAATGGAAAATTAACCGAGACAGAAAAGGATAAAGCAGAACTTACAACAAAATTGGAATGGTTCACTGTTAAATATCGCAAACTGGAAATGGCGAATGAGTCTTTACTACTAAGATAAAATCCTTGGAATTAGAACTTAAAAATACTAAAAATGATATTACGAAATTCTCAAGCAAAACTCAAAAGTAAGGTCACATGTTGGGATTGGGAAAGCTTGTGGGAAATAAAAAGGGCTTGAGCTATATTGAGAATGCATGTAAAGTTGGTGAACATTCGAAACCTATCTTTGTTCCGACTACAAAACCTCCCCACAAAAATATGAGTACCCCAAAATTTTCAAAAACTATGCCTAAAAGTGCTAAGAATTGAATAGGGTCTAAGTCCATGCCCAAACCCAAGAATAAAACGTTTGTGAATCAACCCACAAGATTCTTACAAACACTTGGATATTGTACTTATTTTCAACAAGAATACAGAAAATCAAATACCATCCTTAAGTTTATGTCTACATGTCATGCGTGTGGACAAACTGGGCACATTCGTCCCCATTGTAACACCATAAATCTACTATATAATCAAAGATAATAGACAAAAATGAAAAATTTGGTTAATCATATTCAACAGTTAGATAACTAAGTCAAAATATTAGATCAAAAGGTTAATTCGGAAAGAAAAATATGGATAAAGAAGAACGATCTAAAACAAATCCTGAAAATTTGTCGCTGTAAAGTTGCACATATTGCCCTAAAAGCTCAAAATTATTCACTATGGTATCTAGAAAGCGGATATTCCAGACATATGTGTGAAAATAAAGCCATGTTTTCTTCTCTGGTTGACCATCCCAATAGGACAGTCTTATTTGATGATGGAGTGAAAGCTCCTATCCTTGGAAAAGGGTTGATTAATATTTTTGGACTCTTGAAACCATGTGATGTCCTGTATGTCTCTAGTTTTAAATCGAGCCTCTTGAGTATTAGCCAACTGTGTGATGAGAACTTTGAAGTAATATTCTTTAAAGAAAAATGTTGTATTTATCATACTAAGGGTTCTATCGTGTTGGAAGGCAGGAGAACCCCCGATAATCTCTACGGGATAGAGCCTAGTCCTGTCTTAGAATGTCACCCGCTAAAGTCGACTCTTGTTGAATTGTAGCATCAACGGCTTGGCCATTTGAACTTTAAAGATTTGGCCAAAATATCTAAGAAAAATAGTGTTGAGGGCCTTCCAAAATTATCTAATGTCAAACACCACATGTGCGGCCCTTGTCAACTTCGTAAACAAACTAGAAATAACCATCTTTCTTTTGGCGACATTCTGACCTCTCGTCCCCTTTAGCTGTTCCATATGGATCTTATGGGACCATTTAGAATCGAGAGCCTAGGGGGAAAAAATATATTCTTGTGATTGTAGATGATTTTTCTAGATACTCATGGATCAACCTCATTCATGAAAAAATCTGACACCTTTGATCACGTGAAGATTCTATGCAAGAAACTCCAAAATGAAAAAGGATCATCTATTGAGAGAATATGTAGTGATCACGGAAAGGAATTTGAAAATACTAACTTTGACAATTTTTGTGGTGAGGAAGGAATTCAACATGAGTTCTCTGCTCCTATCACACCACAACAAAATGAGATTATAAAACGTAAAAATCGTGTCATTCAAGAAATGGCGAGAACCATGATGGAAAGCAAAAAATGTTGCTGTTCATTTTTGGGGGGAAGCCGTGAGGTCGGCCTATTACATAATCAATCAGGTATACCTGAGACTCGAAATGGATAAGACATCCTACAAACTCTAGAAAGGGAAAAAACCAAACCTGAAATATTTTCACATTTTTGGAAGCAAATGCTTCATCCTACATGATAGAGAAAATCTAGATAAGTTTGATTCTAGAAGCGATAAAGGAATGTTCTTAGGATATTCTCTTAATAGTATAACGTATCATGTATACAATTTTCGTACATAGACAGTTATGGAGTCCATCAATGTTGTTGTCAATGATATTCCTAATGAGCTTCCCGACGCAAGCAATTACCTTAATGAAGAAGGTGATCAATCTGAGCCCTCATTTGATTTAGCCTCTGTTGATATTTCAAATGATACCCAAGTTGCCATTCCTAGTAAAGAACCTTCAGCCAAAGTCAAACTAAATTATCCAATAGATTTTATTCTTGGTGATCTAAATGAGGGTATGAGATTGCGACATCAAGTTCTCAACCTGAATGTGACGGACCGGGTTATTTTTTCTTAAATAACCTCTGTCAATAAACATATAAATAAAGCCCATAATTAATATTATAAATTTCTGTAGAAATTTTAGCAGAGTTCCCTCTGCAATTGGATGAAGGCCAAAAATACAACTTGTCAAAATTTCCTGCACAAACAAATAAATATCCAAGTTTCTCAATTACTCCACAATATATTCACAACATAGGATCTATAATGCCATAACATCTATAGCTCTAACACAGCATACTTCAGCTACCATGTTGGATTTAAGAGAGATGCCATCTAGGTCTAAATAAAATCTAAAATATCCAATATTAATGCGGAAGTAAAACTAGATTCAGAAACCTATAGAAGCATAACAATAACCATAAAATAATAACAAGCCACAATATAACACACCACATTAATCTAACTCGATTATTTACATTATATTACATTAGACATGTCCAAATCTTTAAGCCTTCGCCATCCGGCTAATCTCCTCAAGCAAATCCCTCTCATTGCTCTAACTAATCAGGCATCGGCTCAATGCTCTCATCTGGAAGGAGAAACAGTAAGGTGAGCATACAGGTTTAGCAAGTGAAATCATACATCACTATCAAACAATAAAGAATAACGAAAATGATAATGGAAAGGGGGCAACATGTACTCGTAATAACAACGGAATATGGGTGGAAAGAACAATTAGGAATGCATAATGCCATGGATCAGGTTTTATCACATTTATTATTTATTTTAGTCTTTACGGACTAGGGCCAGTAGATCTTACTAGTAAAATGTACGGGAAGATAAGGAAAAATTATGATATCCCACATAATCTAAGGGCGAAACAACGTACTCGAAGTCTAAACAAACCGCCTATAATAGGCCAAACACCACGTGGCATAGCGGCGTGCCAATCACCTACTACTCTAACCTCCCGTGGTCCAGAGGCAATCCTCGTCCTTCCACAGTAGTATTCTAAGGTATGATATGAACGTCACCCGCTCACATAAGCGGTCGGGATATGCAGCCAAAGTAACCATTCGGTTTCTACCGTGATGTTAATGGCTAGGCAGAGAATGCTACCTAATGAATATAAGTTCATGGTCCTAGTTTCAAGATTACTTTTCCTTAAGGGAGGATCCACCATATTTCATTTGATTCACATTATCTCTAACCGGGAGATCAATTCAATCATACACACATTGTAAATTTTCCTCCGTTTGCTTACTCGATTATTATCTTTCTTTGGGACTTAAGCTTTTTAACGATTCAATTTATGTGCATGATTATCAAAATTCATGAGAGAGTTTGGAATTCCTTACCACCGATGAGCCAATATCACATTGGGGTCCTCTGGAACACTTTTCTTTACAAATGGAGTATAAATATATATTTTCAGGGCTTACAATTAAATGTAAACAATTAGTCATAGCTTACATAACAATTTATTATGATGGAAGCATGCAAAGATTTTATTTATTCTCGGGTGAACAATGTCTAGGCCGTTTTAGAGCGTCTGAACATTGCGAACGGGTTGATACTTGTGAATTTGGACACCCGGCTGAGATATATACATATTTAGGATATGATAATTCATATTTTGGGGTCAATTTAACAAATATTCGAAGGAAAAAAGGAGGTATCCTGTGCAGTTACAGGTTAGGGTTTGGAGAAGCCAAACCAAGTCAAACGGAGGGAAAAAACGAACAATAAACCATAAATACTTTGAATAATAATCATAGGTTACATGTTATTCATGATTTGGGTGGGTATCGGAATGGTAATACTCGATGGAGAATGAATAAAAATCAAAAGAGAGTAATAGTGAGCATGAGAACACTTGCCTCGATGTTCTCTACGTTTTCTCCAACTAGCTCAAAGTCGAAATCAGACCCAAAGACCTCCATTTTTGCTCTTGTCCTTCAGGCGGTTTCTTCTCACGCTGGGCTCTCGCAGCTACTATCGCTGCTCCACCGCGTCACCCAGCTGGCCACTACCATGCACGGCCATTGCCGGCCACCACTAACCCGTGCACCACCTCCGCCAACGCTGTTCTCCTCCTCTCTCTCTCTTTCTCTCCTCGCCAAAACCCTCGCTCGATTTCCCTACTCTCCCAATCTTCCCCTCTGTTTCTTATGTTTCATCATTGTTATTATTATTATTATTATTATTATTATTATTATTATTATTATTATTATTATTATATAAATATATACATATATATATTATGTTTTTTAAATCCCGAAATTCAAATCAATACTTGGGCGATCGAATGGACGCACTTTTGGTGCCAACCCAACAATTCTAAATATTTCTCCAAGATTTTCATAATATTTAATTAATTTTGTATCACACCTAAATTACCAAAAAATAAATAAACACAAATCAAATAGAATAAAAATATTCGGGATATTGCACTGATTGCCTATACCTGTTATATATCTCACTTAGAACCTAAAAAGGTTGAAGAAGCACTAACTGATGAATGTTGGATAAATGCCATGCATGAGAAATTAAATCAATCTGTTAGGAATGACATTTGATCCTTCATTCCCCGCCCTAAACACACTAATGTCATTGAAACCAAATGGATTTTTTAAAATAAAACTGATGAAAATGGATACATCTGTGATAGACCGGCCACATTCCACCGCATGCGGCCGCCCGTCGATCGAAACGGATTATATACTCTTGTTAAAAAGGTGGGCTTAAAACTTTTCTTTTTTTTTATATATAGACTTTACATCGCGTGCAAAGGATCGCATGAGGCCCAACTTCGTGAGTTGGCGGCTAGGGGGTCATGGGTTCTCTCTTGACCGGCCAAGACGAGGTCGGTCGGACATGAAGGTCCTGAAAACAAACTGAGATGGCACTAGGAATCACAAATCACTCAAACCATAACAGCGTACGGAAACATACTAATATTCATTAACTTTCAGCGATAGAAGTATTTTATAAATCTTTCCCAAAACATCAAAAGCAAAAACATCAATTTTACTCCTTCTCTGCTTAAATTTCGGCCAGCTATCCTGCCTATCCAGTCCATTGGACTTCATTCTTTTTCGTCCTGCATAAACTCGTCATCATCATCATCTGAAAAATAGAAGGGGTGAGCTAGAGAGCCCAGCAAAGTACTCATGCATAAATCATACATAGTCATGAACAGTGAGATAAATAGACAGAATGCAATAGAGGCGTATATGCATGCAGTTTCATAAAACATGGCCCGAGTCAATGCAAATAGATTCCAAAGTCATTTTTATGCAATTTGATTTCCAAAAACATACTTCTATTTCCAAATTTATTTTTGTCAAAAACCGGCTACATTTAAGGTCTGTAGCTCTCAACCATTATATCTCAATAACGGCTACATTTAAGGTCCGTAGTCATGACCAAATCAAACGGCTACATTTAAGGTTCGCAGTCTTAACCAATCAGACGGCTACATTTAAGGTCTGCTGCTCTCGACTATCATATCTCAATAACAGTTACATTTAAGGCCTGCAACTACTCGGCCATCAAATACTTAGTTCCGCAAATCCAAAGTCAAATTATGCAATTAACATAAGGCCCTTCTTTTAAAGTCTTAAAAATAGGGGTCATTTTCATCAAACTGCCGGAGGTCCTTTAATAAAAGCCGGAGGTCTTTTTATCAAAAGGCCGGAGGTCATTTTATCATGCAATAACCGGACATCTTAAAACATGATCATGGCCAAACTTCTTTAAACGTGCAAGTACCAAACTTCGTGTAATTAAGTAAATATTCGGACATCATAAAATAACAAGGCATCGACAGATAACAGGACGTCATTTTAAATCATGCGATAATCTAACTTCATGCAATTAAATAAGTGGCTGGACATCATGAAATAACTGAACGTCATAAATAACCGGACGTCGTTAGATAGGCAATTAATCATGGCTTCCTTTAAACAGACATGATACACTTACATTAAAACATGAACTTAAAATGGTGAGTACACTTGCATTAAGTCATGAACTTAAAAACAGGGAGTACGCTTGCCTGAATCTCCTAACTTAGAGCCGGCGTGGAATTCTTTCTTGGTTCTTCCACCAGAAAGCTTAGCCGAGAGCTTTCCCTCAACGTTTTCTTAAATTCACTTGTCCCGTATTTATGGACCTCTGGTCTAACGGTAGCAGGTAGGGCAGGTCAACTACTCGGGGGCTGTTTAAAGTCGGTTACCTAGTTAGGCATGGTCGCCCTGACCCTAGTCATAATTAGTCATCACGTCAATCAACCGGGCAGCCAACTCTCCCTTTATGTTTCCGGTCAACCGGCGTTGACCGGTTTAATTTCTCCTTTTTTATTACATATCTCCTCCGAAATTGTCTCCTAAGAGTATCTCTGAAATTTGCGTTCATCGTCTCCGGAAGCCTCCTCAATGACCTCTGAAAATAGTCTCCGGAAAGCTCTTTAATGGCCTCCGGAACTGGTCTCCGAAAAACTCCTCAGTTTTCCTTGGAAATCGTCTCCGGAGAACTCATCAATCTTCTCCGGAAACTGTCTCTAGAGACTCCTCAATTGCCTCCAGAAATCATCTCCGGAAAACTCGTCAGTCTTCTCCGGACTTCGTCTCCGGAGAATTCCTCAATTATCTCCAGAAGTCTCTCCCCTAACCGTCTCCAGAGATCAAGGTCTCCGGAACTTGGTCTCCAAACTTTAATGTATCCGGAGATCAAGGTGTCCGGAAAGTTCAGTCTCCAAACCTCAACATCTCTGGAGATTAAGGTCTCCGGAAACTTCACATATGGCCTCCAGAAATCTCCTCCGAAAGCCTATCAAAGATCTCTGGAAAAGTGGTCTCCGGAGATCATCCAAAGGTCTCCAGAAAATCACTATTTCTTCTTGCCTCCGGAGATCAACGTCTCCGAAAATCATTATTCACGATCTCCAGGAAATTATGCCTATTGAAACTTGGTCAATAGTGCACTGACTGGTAAGTTGGGTTACACGACGGCGGCCTTCATGGCTTTCTTGTCGTCTCAACACTTCCGGCCTCCTTCTTCCCTTCTAGTCAACTGGTGTTGACCGAATAAGCTTTCCTTCACGTTTTCGATTAACTAGCGTTGACCGGTTAAATTTTCCCTCACGTTTTCCGGTCAACAAGCGTTGACCGGATTAACTTTCTTATCATATTTTTCGGTCAACGTAGTTGATCGGATTAATTTTTCTTCACCTCTTTGCCATTCTCTTGACTAAAAGAATTTGGTCATTATATTTTCGATGACAGAAGATCTCAAAAATTTTATACATTACAACATCACTCGCAATAAAGCTCGCCTTGTAGCTCAAAGATACATACAAATGGAGGGTATCGTTTACGATGAGACTTTTTCTCTTGTAGTTTGTCTTGTATCTATCTGTATCTTGTTATCCATGACTTGTACCATGGGCTTTAAACTTTATCAAATGGATGTTAAAAGTGCCTTCCTAAATGGTATTATTCAAGAAGAAGTCTATGTTGAGCAACCAAAGGGCTTCGTGAATCCCGCTTTCTCAGACCATGTGTATAAACTCAAAAAGGCTTCATACGGTCTTAAGCAAGCTTCTAGAACTTAGTACGAGCATCTCACCTCGTACCTCAGTGAACATGGTTTTGTTTGGGAGAGTGTCGATAAAACCCCATTTGTGAACATGAGCGCAAAGAGTATGTTGGTAGCCTAGATTTATGTTGATGACATTATCTTTGGTACCACCATTGACTCTCATGCTCATTCGTTTGCTAACTCCATGGCCTCAAAATTCGAAATGAGTATGGTAGGAGAACTATCTTATTTTCTTGGCCTACAAATTCGGCAACTCCCTCATGGTATTTTCATCTCTCAAGCCAAGTATGCCAAGGACCTTTCAAAATGTTTCAATCTTAATAACTTCGAACATACTTGACCACCCATGAGCACTTTTGTGGAACTGGATTGTAATCCTACCAGAAAGAGCGTCGATCATACTTTCTACAAGAGTATGATCGACAGTCTCCTATACTTGACCGCTAGCAGATCCGACGTTGTATTTAGTGTTAGCGTCTATGCTCGGTTTCAATCCGATCCGAAAGAATCTCATCTAAGTGCCATTAAACGTATAATTCAATATGTCAATGAGATTTCCAATCATGGAATTTTCTTCTCTAAAGACTCAAATTTTGCCTTGGCGGATATTCCGATGCTGATTGGGTTGGAAATGTTAAGGATAAAAAAACCACATCCGGTGGATGTTTCTATGTCGGGTCAAATCTGGTTGCTTGGATGAGCAAGAAACAAAATTCCATCTTACTGTCTACTGTGGAAACTGAATACATTACCGCAGGTAGCTACTGCACAAAACTCCTATGAATGAAACAAATGCTTCTTGATTACGGTATTATCCGGGACACTATGACTATTTATTGTGACAATACCAGGACGATTAATATTTTCAAAAATCCTTTTCAACACTCACATACTTAACATATTGACATTCGACATCATCTTATTCGCGAGCTCATGGAAACTCAAGTCATCTCCCTTGCTCATATTCCAACGAAAAATCAACTGGCTAATATTCTCACTAAACCCCTGGATAGTGTTCGTTTCAAATATTTGAGAATGGCCATCAGTGTTTGTACACCTCCTGTGGAATGACATAACTTCTTTTTGTTCAAAAAAAAATCCACATCACACACGGGATTTCTCTCTCTGTTGTCATCTTCCTCTCTAAAACAACAACAACAAAAAAAAAACAATACAAAAACAACAATCCCACATCACATGCGGGTTTTCTCTCTCCCTCGTCGTCTTCCTCACAACGCCACTCTATCTCTCTCCATGCCGCTCGACATTTTCCTCTCCTTTGCTCCCTTTCCATCCTGCCAACCTGCAGATTCGCCTCCTCTCTTGCCACATTCTAGGCACTTTCTCTTCTCTCCTTGGTTTCTATTTGGCTCTTCATTAAAGGTGTTCACCAGCAACCCCACTGTCTGTCAACTAGTTTGCCAACATCCATCCTAATCATCTTTTTTGTAATGTACCAAATTTTTGAGACCTCCTGTCATAAAAAATATAAGGACCAAATTCTTTTGTGTCAAGAGAATGGCAAAAAGGTGAAGGAAAACATGATCCGGTCAACGCCTATTGACCAGAAGATGTGAGGGAAACGTAACCGATCAACTCAAGTTGACCAAAAACGTGAAGGAAAGCGCATTCGGTCAACTCCAGTTGACCGGAAGGGAAAAAGGAGGCCGAAAGTATTGAGACGAGAGAGAGAGCCATGAAGGCCGGCCATCGTGTAACCCAACTTACCAGAACGCAATATTGACTAAGTTTCGATAAGCGCAAGTTTTTCCAGAGACCTTGATCTCCGAAAAATAAGTAGGAAATAGTGAATTCCATAGACCTTGATCTCCAGAGGCAAGAAGAAATAGTGATTTTTGGAGACCTTTGGATGATCTCCGGAGACCACTTTTCTAGAGATCTTTCATAGGCCTTCGGAGGAGATTTCTGGAGGCCATATGTGAAGTTTTCGAAGACCTTGATCTCCTGAAACATTGAAGTTTAGAGGCTAAAGATTCTGGAGACCTTGATCTCCGGAGACGTTGTTATTAAAGGCTAAAATTCCAGAGACCTTAATCTCTAGAGATGGTAAAGGGAGAGACTTCCGGAGACGATTAATGAGTGCTTTCCGGAGGCTATTAAGGAGGCTTCGAAAATGATGAACGTAATTTTTGAAGACGATTATGTAAATTCGGGAAACAAGAATTGGAGACGTCTTTTTAGAGACCACGATTCTTGAGGCCTTGTTTCCAAAGACCATTCCCGGAGACCATTAAGGAGCTTCCGGAGACTTTAGATAGAAGACCTTAGATAATAATTTCAAAGAAGATTCCGAAGAGAACTAAGAGGTGATTTTTTTCAAAGAAAATTTGGGAATGTTTCAGTGACTTCGAGAGACGATTTCAAGAAGGAAACTGAGGAGTTTTCCGGAGGCCATTGAAGAGACTTCCGGAGACCATGAAGATGATCTTCGGAGACAGTAAGAGAAGAGTTTCCAGAGATGCTATTTTCGGAGACCATTTAAACAGCTTCTGGAGACGATAAATGATAGAGAGAGGGAAAATTTAATTCGGTCAGCGTCAGTTGACCAAACAATGTGAAGAGAAGCCAAGAAAGAGTTGATCGCCCGATTGATTGACGTGATGACTGATTATGGTTAAGGTCAGGATGACCATGCCTAAGTAGGTAACCAACTTTCAACCACCCCAAGTGGTTGACCTGCCCTATTTACTACCGTCAGTCCAAAGGCCTATAAATAAGAAACTAGAGAGTGTAAGGGAGAAGGTTAGGAGGAAGCTCTCAGCCAAGCTTCTTAGTGAAAGAACCCAGAATTCCAGGATGGAGTAAAGAATTCAGGCAAGTGTACCCCCCTTAAATTCATGATTTACTATAAGCGTACTCATCTTTCTGTAGTTCATATTTGCAATGTAAGTATGTCTGCATTTTGATGAACTTATGTTACGATATGCATGATATTTGTTCTGATCATCTAAATTTCTGTTAATGCCAAGTATAAAGGAAGCTCTGTTATGTGTTTTCATAAAGATATTCGTTTAACCTTACTAACATGAACTCTAGCCACGAACAAGTTTTTAAGATAACTGATTTGAATATACGTAAAAGACCTTCGGCTCTCATAAAAGACCTCCGACTTTTGAGAAAAGACCTCCAGCTTTTGATATTTGACCTTTAGCTTTTGATATATGACTTCCGGCTTGTTAAAGACCTCCGGCTTGTTAAAGAGAAGGTATTTAGCTTTTGATCAATGACCTCCGGCTTTTGACATAAGACCTCCGATTTTTTATGAATGAGACCTCTGACACTTTGATAAAAGATCTTTGATTTTAAGACGTTAAAGGAAAGGATATACGGACTTCAAATGCTGAAGTCAAGAACAAAGGCTACAAGAACAAGGAAAAATGTATGTAATCCGGACAGCAAGTGGAACTCTATGACTTCCGACTTTTGAACTATGATAGATGGCCATCGAACGATATGAACTAAGAACCAAGTTTCCATTAAGCTTGTTGTTAAAATTTGATGAAGGATATTGGAGTGATACTCGAGGACTGCCCCTGGGCCACGAGGAAATTTTTGGTGGCAGAAGGCTTATGGACTACGGCCCCGTATGCCGGGTAAAAGGCATTACCGTCCGCCTCTTGGAGTATGATAGGAGGATACGGCCTTAGGTTGTACAGTAGCACACAACCCTTCCTTGATGTTGTCCGCTCCCGTCCGGTCCCTAAAGACAATAAGAATTTCGTACAGTTTTATGAATTTTTAGAAGACAAGATAATAAGAATAAGAACAAAGATCTCTGAACTTAAGAAGAAATGATATGGTGATTTTCGTATGCTAAGTTTATATTACTTTGATCCAATGATATGTATGTTAATGTTTTCCGCATGTGGGTACCTTGCTGGGCTTTGTGGCTCACTCTTGCTATTTTTCAGATGATGAGAAGCTTATGGAGGATGAAATTGAATAGAGTCATGTGGTGTTGTTAGACGGCATAGCTGGCCGGAGCTGATCAGCGAAGGAGTGAAGGAATTGTTATATTTTCTTTTGATGTTTTGGGAAGGACTTGTAAAACATTTTCACTGTAAAAGAATTAATGGATGTTAGTATGTTTCTGTAATTACAATATGGGAAAATAAAGTTGACTTTCCTAGTAGCATCTCGTTTCATGTCAAGGTCTTCATGTCCGACCAACCTTAATGTTGGCCGGTCAGGTATGAGGTTAAACTTTGATGGCCAACTCAAGGAGTTCGGCCTTAAGCTATCCTGTGTATGCGATGTAAAGTATATATATAAAAGAGAAGAAAAATTTTTATGTCCACCTAGTTAGTATTTATACCGTATATGTTGTAAATGTTAGGCCTGACGGTGGCCGTAAGTGGTGGAATACGTCCGGGGCCGTCACAACTGGTATCAGAGAAAACTGATATGCTTTAGGTTCAATCTAAATCGATACAGAAACTTAGGACAGGATTAGTTAAGGCTGAAGGGGGTTAGCATTACTTATCCGTAGGACGGAGTACTATGTGTTAGCCGCCTTTTGCTAGTAGTCTAACCAAAGTGTTCTTTTCAGAAATCAAGGTCGTTGCTAAGGAAATGTCTAATAGAGGAAAATGAGCTGTTCGGACTAACAACCCTCCGGACCTGGAGACAAAGTACTTGAATTTGCTGGACAGGATGGCTGATGTCATAGAAGCCTTGGCTCCCCCAACCCTGGTGACCATCCCAATTCCTGTTCATCAGGAGACGTCGGTCTATGATCGCTTTACCAATGAGGTAATTCCTAAATTCTCCGGAGAACCCGACCCACTGAAGGCAAACACCTGGATCCAACGATTAAAGAAGGTGTTCATGGTGATTAAGTGTCTTACTGGAGATAAGGTCCTGTTTGCCACCCATAAGCTAGCGGGTGAGGCCCACCACTGGTGGGAGATGCAGAAGAGAGTCTTTGAGGTGCCTGAGAGGGAAATTACTTGGGGAATGTTTGAAGCAGCATTCTTGGAGAAATACTTTCCTGCTAACTTTCACGGACAGAAGGAAGATGAATTCCTTCGCTTCAGTCAAGGCACTCGCACCGTGGTCAAGTATGATGCAAAACTTACGGAACTATCCCGCTATGCTCCTTATATGGTGGAAGATTAGGAGAGAAAGGCTAGAAGGTTCTTTCAAGGATTAAGAGATGATATTAGGAGACATCTCTCAACTTTGAAGTTGGCTATGTATGGAGAGGTGTTAGAAAGGGCCGTTATTTATGAGAAAGAGCTGAAAAGAGGGGAATTCTTCAGACAAAGGATTTTCAATCTGGTTTCAAGAGCCAGTGCTAGTGGAGGACCTTCAAAGAAGACAAAACCGCTAAGGTCCAGTAGGGAGTAGGACCAATCCGTACAGACTTCCCGAGCATCCAACAATCCATGTGCTCATTGCGGAAGGTCGCATGAAGGGAAGCCGTACTATAAGAAACTAGGAGTCTGCTATAACTATAGCCAGGGTGGACACATGATTAAGGACTACCCACTCACCAAGCGAGCCCCAGAATTTGAGTCCCCCATCCCAGCTAAGGTGTTTACTGTTTCTGCAAAGGAGGCCGAAGCCTCTACTGAGGTGGTGGAAGGTACACTTTCTGTCTGTGGCAATTTTAGTCATGTGCTCTTTGACTCAGGATCCACCCACTCGTTTGTCTCCCATGATTTTATAAAATGTCTTACGACACTCCCCTAAGTTCTTAGCTGTCCATTGATGGTCGCCTCGCCCACAAGGTCATCAGTAATTTTAGATGTTATGTATCCGGAGTGTCCGGTCAAGTTGAATGAATTTCTAATGCCCGTTAACCTAGTTTTGCTAGAGATGAAGGACTTTGATGCAATCTCAGGAATGGATTAGTTGGCAAAGTGTCATGCCAGCATCGATTGTTTCCGAAAAAGAGTGGAATTCACTATCCCTGGAAACAGACCCTTCTATATTCAGGGAGTTCGGCGGAAGGAAGCATCCAGCTTCATTTCGGCCCTCCATGCCCGGCACTTGATTGGTAATGGGTGCCAAGCCTACCTAGCCTTCGCTAGTGTGACCGAGGGTCAAGGAACTCTTGCCAAAGAGATTCTTGTGGTATTGAGTTCGAAGACCTATTCCCTGATGAATTACCTGGGCTGCCACCCAGACAGGAGATAGAATTTGAAATAGAATTGATGCCAAGATCAGCGCTAGTATCTAAAGCACCATATAGGATGGCACCGACTGAACTTAAGAAATTAAAACAGGAATTGCAGGAGTTATTGGATAAGAGTTTCATCCGGCCAAGTGTGTCTCCATGGGGTGCACCGGTCCTGTTTGTAAGAAAGAAGGATGGAACCTTAAGGTTGTATGTGGATTATCGGGAATTGAACAAAATTACCACTAAGAATAAATACCCCTTACCGAGGATAGAAGACCTCCTTGATTAGTTGCAGGGAGCTTGCGTATTCTCAAAAATCGACCTCAGATCCGGTTATCATCAACTTCGAATTAGAAAGGATGATGTAGCAAAGACTGCTTTCCAAACTAGAAATGGGCACAATGAGTTTGTAGTGATGCCATTTGGATTAACTAACGCTCCAGCCGCATTTATGGACTTGATGAACCGAGTCTTTTAGCCCTATTTGGACAAATCTGTGATAGTCTTTATTGATGACATCCTTGTCTATTCGAAGAGTCATGAGGATCATGAGGAGCATTTAAGAATTACACTTCTGATTTTTAGGGAACACCGGCTGTTTGCCAAATTAATAAGTGCGAATTCTGGTTAGAGGAAGTAAGATACCTTGGACACATCATTTCCAAGGAAGGGATTTCTGTCGACCTTAAAAAAGTGGAGGCAGTGGTGAAATGGAACCGACCAACCTCTGTGACCGAGGTACGGAGCTTTTTAGGCATGGTTGGATATTACCGACGATTTGTGGAGAACTTCTCCCAAATTGCCTTGCCACTTACCCAACTAACAAAGAAAGAGGTCAAATTCGATTGGACCGACGACTATGAAGGGAGCTTTTAGGTACTAAAAGACCAGCTAACTTCTGCGCCTGTCCTGACCATTTCGGATGAATCAGGAGGACTAATTGTCTATTGTGATGCCTCAAAGTTTAGGTTGGGTTGTGTTTTAATACAACATGGAAGGGTAGCTGCCTATGGATCGCGTCAGTTAAAGGATCATGAAAGGAATTACGCAACTCACGATCTAAAATTGGCCGCAGTAGTATTCGCCCTAAAAATCTGGAGACATTACCTACATGGTGAGAGATTCTTGATCTATTCTGATCATAAAAGTTTAAAGTATTTATTCTCTCAAAAAGAACTAAACATGCTGCAGCGAAAGTGGATTGAATTTCTGAAGGATTATGACTGTGAGATTCAGTACGAGCCGGGTAAGGCCAATGTAGTCGCCGATGCACTGAGTCGACAATCGAGTGTCTTAGCAAGGATGCAGGTCAAGCAAATGGAGATGTTGGACTGTCTAATGCACTATGATATCAAATGATATGTTCAAGAAAAGCGAATGATTTTAGCATACCTTCAAGTCCAACCAGAGATGATAAATGAGATTAAGGAAGGGCAGGTGAATGATCTCTTTCTTATGAATATCATGAGTGATCTGAACAGAGATTCCCAAAGTGATTTTTATGTTAGGCCGGATGGGGCATTGAGGTTTAGGGATCGATTATGTGTGCCGGACGACAATGAATCGAAAGAGAAAATTTTAAAGGAAGCCCATCGATCACTGTATACAATCACCCAGGAGTCAATAAGATGTACCAAGACTTAAAGAAAACATTCTGGTGGAGGAATATGAAGAGGGACATCAAAGCTTATGTAGAGAGATGTCTTGTGTGCCAACAAGTGAAAGCAGAAAGGAGAAAGCCATCTGGGCTGTTACAACCAATGCCGCTTCTAAGCTGAAAATGGGAGGATATTGCCATGGACTTCATGACCGATCTACCAAGGACGCCAAGAAAACATGATGCTGTTTGGGTTATAGTTGATCGGCTGACAAAATCAGCCCATTTCCTAGCAATCCAAATGACTTACTCCAGTGATAAACTAGCCCAACTGTATGTGAGCAAAGTTGTCAGGCTTAATGGTGTGCCTGCCTCTATTGTATCGGATAGGGACCCATGCTTTGTTTCGAGGTTTTGGAAGAGTTTGCATAAGAAATTGGGAACGGAGTTAAAATTCACTACCGTTTATCATCCGCAAACCAACGGCCAGTCAAAACGGACGATTCAGATCCTTGAGGATATGTTAAGAGCCTCGGTCTTGGAAATGAAAAGGACTTGGGATAATTTCTTGGCCTTGGCAGAATTCGCATATAATAACAGTTATCAGGCCAACATAGGCATGACTCTTTTTGAAGCGTTATATGGAAGGAGATGTAGATCATCGGTCCACTGGGAGCAGCCCGAACATAAAAGAATTTTGGGTCTAGAAATTGTTAAAGAGATGACGGAAAAGACAAAGCTAGTACATGAAAATTTGAGGGTTGCCCGGAGTAGACAAAAGAGCTATGCAAACCGGAGGAGATCTGCATTGAAGTTTGACGTAGAAGACTTTGTATTCCTAAAAGTGTCACCATCTAAAGAGACATCCAGATTCAAGGTAAAAGGAAAGCTGAAGCCACGATTTATTGGCCCTTTGGAGATTTCAGAAAGGATCAAAGAGGTGGCCTACAGACTGGCGCTACCACAAAGCATGGCAGAAGTACATGACGTGTTTCATGTATCAATGCTTAGGAAATATGTCCATGATCCTGCACATGTAATTGAGTTCGAGCCTTTGACAATTGACAATGAATTATCCTACGTAGAGGAACCGATGCAGATTTTGGATCGAAAAGAACAAAAGCTACGTACAAAATCAATCTCCTTAATAAAGGTACTCTGGAAGAATCACCCGCCTGAAGAAGCAAATTGGGAACGAGAGGAAGAGATTCAGAACAAGTATCCCCACTTGTTTTCTTGTGATTAGTAACTTCATTTAAAATTTTGGGGACAAATTTCTTTAAGTGGAGGAGAATTGTAATGTACAAAATTTTTGGGACCTCCTGTCATTGAAAATATAAGGACCAAATTCTTTTATGTCAAGAGAATGGCAAAAAGGTGAAGGAAAACATGATCTGGTCAATGCCTGTTGACCGAAAGATGTAAGGGAAACGTAACCGGTCAACGCAAGTTGACCGAAAAAGTGAAGGAAAGCCCATTTGGTCAACGCTAGCTGACCAAAAGGGAAAAAGGAGGCCAGAAGTATTGAGACGAGAGAGAGAGCCATGAAAGCCGGCCGTCGTGTAACCCAACTTTCCAGAACGCAATATTGACCAAGTTTCAATAAGCGCAAATTTTTCCAGAGACCTTGATCTCCGAAAAACAAGTAGTAAACAGTGAATTCCGGAGACCTTGATCTCCGGAGGCAAGAAGAAACAGTGATCTCCGGAGACCTTTGGTTGATCTCCGAAGACCACTTTTTTGGAGATCTTTCATAGGCCTTCGGAGGAGATTTCCGAAGGCCATATGTGAACTTTTCGGAGACCTTGATCTCCAGAAACGTTAAAGTTTAGAGGCTAAAGATTCTGGAGGCCTTGATCTCCGGAGACGTTATTAAAGGCTAAAATTTCGGAGACCTTAATCTCCGGAGACGGTAAAGGGAGAGACTTCTGGAGACGATTAATGAGTGCTTTCCGGAGGCCATTAAGGAGGCTTCCGGTAATGACGAACGTAATTTCCGAAGATGATTATGTGAATTCGGGAAACGAGAATTGGAGATGTCTTTCCAGAGACCATGATTTCGGAGGCCTTGTTTTCAAAGACCATTCCCGGAGACCATTGAGGAGCTTCCGGAGACCTTAGACAAAAGACCTTAGATAATAATTTCAGAGACGATTCCGAAGAGAACTAAGAGGCAATTTTTTTCAAAAAAATTTGGGAATGTTTCAGTGACTTCCGGAGATGATTTTAAGAAGGAAACTGAGGAGTTTTCCGGAGACCTTTCCGAAGGCCATTGAAGAAACTTCTGGAGACCATGAAGATGATATCTGGAGATGGTAAGAGAAGAGATTTTCGGAGAAGCTATTTTTAGAGGCCATTTAAGTGGCTTTCGGAGATGATAAACGATAGAGAGGGGAAATTTAATCCGGTCAAATTCAGTTGATCGGAAAATGTGAAGAGATGCCAAGGAAGAGTTGACCGCCCGATTGATTGACGTTATGAATGATTATAGTTAAGGTCAGGATGACCATGCCTAAGTAGGTAACCAACTTTCAACCACCCCGAGTGGTTGACCTGCCCTACGTACTACCGTCAAACCAAATGCCTATAAATAAGAAACTAGAGAGTGCAAGGGAAAAGGTTAGGAGGAACCTCTTAGCCGAGCTTCTTAGTGAAAGAACCCAAATTTCTAGGATGGAGTAAAGAGATTCAGGCAAGTGTACCTCCCTTAAATTCATGATTTACTATAAGCGTACTTATCTTTCTATAGTTCATATTTACAATATAAGTATGTCTGCTTTTTGATGAACTTATGTTACGGTATGCATGATATTTGTTCTGATCATCTAAATTTCTGTTAATGCCATGTTTAAAGGAAGCTCTGCTATGTGTTTTCATAAAGATCTTCATTTAACCTTACTTACTTGCATGAATTCTGGCCACGAACAAGTTTTTAAGATATCTGATTTGAATATGCGTAAAAGACCTCCGGTTTTTGATATATAACCTTTGGCTTTTGATATATGACTTTCGGCTTGTTAAAGACCTCTAGCTTGTTAAAGTATTTGGGGGTTCCCAGTCAAGTATTTGGGGGTTCCCCTCATTACTTCGCGGCTGTCGGTGGCTGATTGTAAGGCTCTGATTGATCGTGTTAGGCAGCGAATAAATGCGTGGACTAACAAACTTCTGTCTTTTGGGGGCAGACTTCAATTGGTTCGGTCTATCCTTTCATCGATTCATCTCTACTGGGCTTCTCTTTTTATTTTTCCCAAATCTATATTGAAAATCATGGAGGGATATATTCACCGGTTTTACGTGGCATGGATCCATTCTTTGGGGAACAAATGCTAAAGTGGCGTGGGAGCAGTCGGCAAATCTCGTTACTCAAGGTGGCACAGGTATTCCCAATCTGCGAGAACTCTAACAAGGCCCCGATTTCTCATCTCATGGAAGATTATTACTAAGGATCACAAATCTATCTGGTCTCATGGATGTATGAGAATAGATTAAAGGATAGGTGTATTTGGACCATTAAGGTGCCAACTAGCACTTGCTTGTCTTGGAGGAAATTGTTAAACCTTCGTCACGCTATCGGGCCTCATATCAAATACCGGATTGGAAATGGGGTTGATACTTTTTATGGCTAGATAACTGGCATCCAAAAGGTCCCCTTGCTGATTTATATTCTTCACAATCCCGATGATCAGGATCGGGCTGCCTTTGGATTCAAAGGTTGCGTCTATTGTGGTTAATGGAAATTGGAGGTGGCCGAACCCTTATGATATGGAAGTGGATCAGATTATTAGTGACATGCCAGATTACTGCCCGGACCCTGATAGGAATGATTTAGTCAGATGGACTGCTGATCCCAAAGGAATATTTACCACCCAATCTGCCTACCGCCTTTTCTAAGGTACCGTGGCTACATGTGGATGGTCTTTTATTGTATGGGGTCCTTCTCATATCCCATCCCATGCTTTCACCCTTTGGCTTGCCATCCTTGGCAAGCTGTCCACGATTGATAGATTGGATAGATTTGTGAATTTGGCCAATATGTGCATTCTCTGTAAAATGTCTGGAGAATCTCATGATCATTTATTTTTTGGTTGTCCCTTTTCCTGTGAGATATGGAGCATCCTATGTCATCAGGCTGGGTTATCATGGCCTTTCCAGGAATGGAAGAGGAATATTGAGTGGGCGTCTGGTAGCTGGAAAGGAAAGAATGCCAGGTCCCTGTCATTTAGGCTCACTCTTGCTGCTGTAGTTTACTTCATTTGGCAAGAACATAACCGAAGAACTTTTGACGAGGCCAATGGAAGGACCCCAAATCATATTGCTAACATCATAATTGAGGCTGTTTGGAGGAAATTAGAGATAAGTATCAAGGGAGATGATTGCTACACCAGGAACGTTATTGTGTGATGGAATCTTTCGTTTCATACGGCGGAGTGAAAAGTGGGCCGTTCTGGCTCTGTGGTAGAAGATAGAGTGCGCTCTTGAGATGGAGTGCTTGTAAAGACGGAGTGCCTGTACTCTTTGCCTTTTTGATAAAAGGCCAGATTTACCTTGGCATGTTCAATCCGGAGCACCTTTCATGCACTTAAAGGCCGGAATGGCTAGAGTGTGGTGTGGACGGAGTGGCTTAAGTTTTCGTTGGACGGAGTGACTTTGCTTCCTTATCCGGAGTGTTACATCCGGAGTGCATTTGGACGGAGTAGATTTGCCCGTCTCTGGGTGGTCAGAGTTGGTTTGTTTGTTTTTTTTTTTTTCGCTTATTGGACGGAGTGGGTTTGTTCCTTATCCGGAGTGTTTTTTTCCTGAGTGCTCTTTTCTGGAGTGCTTTTGGACGGAGTGCTTTTGGGCGGAGTGTGGATCCTTTGGACGGAGTGCATATTCTCAGGAAAAGACGGAGTGTTTTTTCAAGGAGGAGCTGTTTTCTTTTACGCTGACGGTGCTCTAAATGCTGGAGTGGCATGTTGGGGACGGAGTGGCTTTTTTAGGCTGGAGTGGCATTTTCCTGCATATTCTCAGGATTAGTAGGAGTGTTTTTGAGTGCTAAAGGCCGGAGTGGAGTACTGGATCATCTGCTCAGGTCGGAGTGGCACTTTGAAGACGGAGTGACATTTTGTGGCTGGAGAGCCAGCTGTGTGTAAAATCTGATTTCATATTTTGTTTTCTTTCGAACGCTGTCCTCCTAGAGGCTGTTTTGGTATTACCTGTTGTACCGTTTGCTCGGGGTATGCCTAGCTTGTTATGTTTTAAATCCAAGTAAAATACTTGGAGATAAAACATAGGATTTGTAATTCTTTCTCCCTATAATCCAAAATACTTAATTAATTACCAAAAAAAAAGGCTTGTTAAAGAAAAGGTATTCAGCTTTTGATCAATGACCTCCGACTTTTGACATAAGACCTTCGAATTTTTATAAATGAGACCTCCGACACTTTGATAAAAGATCTTCAGTTTTAAGACGTTAAAGGAAAGGCTATACGGACTTCAAATGCTGAAGTTAAGAACAAAGGCTACAAGAAAAAGGAAAATGTATGTAATCCGGACAGCAAGTGGAACTCTATGACTTTCGACTTTTGAACTATGATAGATGGCCATCGAACGATATGAACTAAGAATCGAGTTTCCATTAAGCTTGCTGTTGAAATTGGATGAAGGATATTGGAGTGACACTCGAGGACTGCCCCTGGGCCACGGGGGAATTTTTGGTGGCACAAGGCTTATTGACTACGGCCCCGTATGCTGGGTAAAAGGCATTACCGCCCGCCTCTAGGAGTATAATAGGAGGATACGGCCTTAGATTGTGGGGTAACACATAACCCTTCCTCGATGTTGTCCGCTCTCATCCGGTCCCTAAAGATGATAAGAATTTCGTACAGTTTTATGAATTTTTAGAAGACAAGATAATAAAAATAAGAACAAAGATTTCTAAACTTAAGAAGAAATGATATGGTCATTTTCGTATGCTAAGTTTATGTTACTTTGATCAGATGATATGTATGTTAATGTTTTCTGCATCTGGGTACCTTGCTGGGCTTTGTAGCTTACTCTTGCTATTTTTCAGATGATGAGAAGTTTATGGAGGATGAAATTGAATAGAGTCATGTGGTGTAGCTAGACGGCATAGCTTGCCGGAGCTGATCAGCGAAGGAGTGAAAGAATTGATGTATTTTCTTTTGATGTTTTGGAAAGGACTTGTAAAACATTTTTGCTGTAAAAGAAATAATAAATGTTAGTATGTTTCCATAATGACAATATGGGAAAATAAAGTTGACTTTCCTAGTAGCATCTCATTTCATGTCAAGGTCTTCATGTCCGACCAACCTTAATGTTGGCCGGTTAGGTATGAGGTTAAACTTTGATGGCCAACTCAAGGAGTTTCAGGTATGAGGTTATATCCTGTGTATGCGATGTAAAGTATTTATATAAAAGAGAAGAAAAATTTTTATGTCCTCCTAGTTAGTATTTATACCATATATGTTGTAAAGGTTAGGCTTGACGGCGGCCGTATGTGGTCGAATACGTCCGGGGCCTTCACAGTTTTAGTCTTCCAACTCTATTTGCTGGCTCTAGTCAGCCCATGAGTCACTGGTGTACTCGGTCTCCCGCCTGGGTCTCCCCTATTCCTAGTTCTAGTTTAGCACTGTGGCCCTGCCTTAGGTGTGGCGGCACATCTACCTATCGTCTACACTGGGCCGTGCCCAGTTGTCAGGCCGTGCCCAGTTGCCCGTTGCCAGCATTGTTCCAGTGATGGGCTGTCGACAGCGGCTCGTGTCTTTTGTGCACCGTGTGGGATTTTGTTTCTTGTACCAATGTGTTCTTTTTTTTCTTGTCTTTTCAGATGTTGGTTCCATAGAAATCTCTTTCTAAGAAATCTTCTGGTAAGCGCTCCCGTCCCAACAACCAATTCAATCCCGATCGCTTTCTCAATGATGCCGTTGTGTCACTGTTTTCCTCCTGGATGTCCCAGTGGCAACTAACCCTTGAGCATGAAGTTATCCTCGCTCAACTTGACCCCACCATTTCGTCATCGTTCACTGACCGACGCTGGGAGCCCGTCCTCACTAATTTGATTGCTCCTATTCCCCTCCTCATTCAAGAGTATTACTCTAATATTCATGATATTTCTTTCGATGCCTTCTCTACCTTCATAAGGGGGAGTCACCTCCGGATTACCCTAGGTGTGCTCGACACCACTTTGGGCATCTCTCGGGTTTCTCGTCCTGACTGTCCCTTTCAGGGTCGATCCCTACATCAACCTAATGATGTCACTTCTTTCCTTCACGGATCCCCCATCACCTGAAATGGTTGTGCTTTCAAAACTAGGCTCCTTAGTCTTCAGCGTCTAATTGTGAGCCGGATTATGTTGACAAATCTGTTTTTGGTTCCTCATTTCTCCTCTATTCCCTTCGATAAAGCTCATTTTCTTTTCGTTCTTCTCAGTGGGTGGTTAATAGACCTTTCGTCCCACTTGTGCATTCACATGCTTGCATGCTTGCTCACTTCAACCCCAAGAAGGATGACAACCTCCCACATGGTTACCTCATTCAGCGTCTCCTTCTGCCTTAGGTGTTCAGTGTCTGGACCTTCCCCACGCATCTCTTGGCTGGCCTATTACTCATTCCACTTTCGAGTAAAGTTACTCTCACACTCATCGGCCTCCCCCCTCATCCAATGATATTCTTGATGATTCTCGTCCCCCGGCTCCCTCCTCTCCAGACATGGCCGAGCCGTCTGCTCCACGCCCTTCGCGTCTCTTCTGCTCTGCTACCTCTACCTCATCACGTACTCTGGGCCTTCTCTCCTGCATCTCTCAGTTTTGGTTTGAGGTCCTAGAGCATCTTGACTCTCGGCTTCTTACACAAGAGGATTGGTTCGTTTCTCCAGAGGTTGCAGCTCCTTGTTCATCTTCTTCTCGATAGTCCCTTCGGTGATCTCTCTGAGCAATGCTCCTTCATCATTCGTGACAAAAATGGAGAGTAGTAATGTGAGGGGGAGTTTTCTTTCTGAGAGAGGAAGATGTCTTCCATTTACTTATATGTTCCATTTCCTCATATGTTTCTAGCTATTTTTGTTTTCCATTTACTTATGCTATTGGTTCCTTGGTCACTACTGTTATGTGTATCTGCGCATATTCTGCTTTATTTATGTACTAACTATAGTTGAAGGCACTGCAGCTCTTTTTTGGCCCAAAGCAATTCGGCAGTGTCTTATATATTTTATTGTGTTATGTTATGTATCGATTGTATCTTGGCGTCGATTTTGATGTATACGAGTTCTATTTTGGTGGTGTTTGAACCTATATTTATCATGTATTTTCATTTATTATTTTTTCTGGGGTTTTGTCACGAAATTATCAAATGAGGAGATTGTTAGTTGTCTTGTGTATTAGCATATTTTGTGACCGCATGGGAGCGTTCGATATCTATAACATCATTCTTGCCTGGTAGAGTTTTATCAGTTTCATACCTGAAGGTCGTACGCGTTATATCCTTAACGTTCCCCCCTCCCAATCCTCCGTTCTGCCCCTCCCTGCGAATGGCACTCGATGGGCGCTTGAAGCGCCAACTAGGCACACATTTTTTAGAACAAGGTGCTCAATGAGCGCCTGAGGTGCAACTAGTCGTGTTTTCCAGAACTGGGCTGCTCGTTGAGCACTCGAGGTGCCACCTAGGTGCATTTTCCAGAATTGGGGCACTCGATGAGTGCCCGATCTACGCTCGAGCACCAGGGCACGAAATCTTCGAACTGTATCCTACGCCCACCGCGCGCTCGAACGACTCTCGAGTAGTGTGGCCCTTTTGTTCCTAATGACTCTTTTATTTTTCAAACCATTTGGGCCCATTTATATATATGAGCTTTTCCTTTGCATCTCTAGGGTTTTTGGAAAAGAAAATTGAGACACAAAAAAGCTAAATTCATTACCTTGAGCAAAGATTTTGTGCCCACCGGAGAAAGCTTGACCGTTTATATGTGTTAGCTTGCCAAAGCATTCTCTTCCACTTACACTATTCGGCTACACTTTCTTCCTTGCCTGCAAATCCCTCGTGAGTGTTGTAGGAGGCATGGAAACTAAGCTCCAGCTATTCGTATGGAAAGTTTGACGTGAAGACCGGAAGGCGTCCGGTTTCATTGCCGTGGGCAAATCCAAGGAGTTCATTGGTAGAGTTCACGGGATGACAGTAAGTCGATTAGGTTAGCGCGTTGTTACCATCTAGTATGTAAGTTGATTTCTGTGATGGAACGGATTTTTTTTTTGTCCTCAAAAGCTTTTGTCGAAACAGCAATACCATTAATGGTCTAAAATATAAGGCAAGACTCCTGTAGAAATTTTGGCAGAGTCTCATTTGTAATCAGATGAAAAACCCAAAAATATAACCCTGTATAATCATCCATAACATGCACACAACTATCCATCATTCACAATTCCTACAACAAACATTCACAGGATCACAGGTGTCATCCATGGCACCAATCCATAAAAACATTTACTACTCTATAAGTTTAATAACGAGATGCCATCTAGGACCTGCACAGTAAATCCAGAGTATATATCGGAAGTAAACTAAGAACCTGCAGGAGCATAGCATTTTCTCTTCTACTATCATACACATCATGAGCTTTCTATACAAAAATCAGCATGTTCTAAGACATCAAAAATCACAAGATCAGTATACAAAAAGCATGTGCAGCTAGGCCTTTAATCGACAAGCTCCTCCAAAATAGCTCCAATGTGCTATGTCCTCAAAAGTCTTCAAAAAGCTTCTCTCTCTGATTACTCTTTTTCGTCAAGTAAAAGCTCTACTGTCTCATCTGGAAGGGGGGAAACACTAAAACAGTGAGCTGAGGCCCAACAAGGTACATGCATATGAACTGTAAAACGGTTATGCCAAAACAATCATATAACCATGCAAAACCAGAATGTTTAATCAAACATCATCTACAAAGTAAAGACATACTATAACGATATTAAATCTCATGCTTCATAAATCATTACACTATAGACTATAAACAATAACTATAAACTTTACTGATGCATGGTAAAACTGAAAACATTACTCTATGCTGTTCACTGCCATCTTTTTACTGTATACAATTCATTATTATCATTGCAACTCACTCTCGCCCCTTAGAGAGAGAAGCTCTCGCTTCTCTCTTCCTTTTTCAAATTTCATTTTGAAATTTGAATCCCGTCTTGTGCGGCACTCAATCTCGAGCCTCATCTGCCGGGCGGCGTCAGAGCCGGCCAAGGCCGGTCTCCTTGCTACTTCCCCTGGCCCCTCTCCGAGGCCTTCTCTTCCTCCCATCGGATCCGGTTCTCAGAAACTGTCCGTGGTGGCACTGAGCCCTTTGGGGTTTCGGTGATGTCCTTCCGCTCAGTCCCCGAATCTCCTCGATTTGAGCCCTTGGCTGTGCGCGTCTAATGGCTCTGGTTCCCTATGGGAGTTCATCCGGGTCTTCCGTCTCGTAGTAGATTGGGCTTCCTCGATCTGTCTGCTGGGGCTGAACGCCCCTGTTCCTAGTTTCCTTATGCCTGTACCGATTCTGTTTGTTGCTGGACTTGGTCAGTCTTTTTGCCCTCCTGATGTGTTTCGGGAGGTGTTGTAATGATGCTATTGTCATCTCTTGTGCTTCTCGAAGGATTTGTCGCAGCTGAAGGTATGTTCTGCTGGCTCTGAAGGTCTGTTTCCAGTGTGTTTTCTCCTGTTGGACGGGTTGGGGGATGCCGTGCAGCTCGGGCTTGGATCTACTGGATGTGGTTACAAGAGTGGATGAGGACTGCTTGGTTGTAATAGATCCTTCGGATCCTCTGCTTGTCGCTTTTTTGGCGATCATGTTTGGTGATTTGCCTTGGATTCTTCGCTCTGGCTGTTGAGGCCGAGAGCCCTATCTCTATTTTCCTTTCAGAAGAAATGGCTATGGAGCTGTAGCTCCTGTGACGGGCTATTGCTTTTGTGTTGCTCATTGGATTAAATCGCCGACATTGTCCTGTGCCGGGTTGTTGGCCTTCTGCCTGTGATTTCATTCATGTTGTTGGAAGGGTTGGGGGGAGCCCGTTTTGATCTGGACTGGGATTTATAGGCTGGGGTGCTGAAGAGCTGGGAGTGGCATTGTTTGGTCGATGGTGATCCTACTGATGCGGTAGATTGCTTCCTCTGGTTCCAGTAGTGGAACCTTGCGTTTTGAGGCCGATTTGGGACGGAGACCGATTTGGCTTTGGGCCCGTTTTGGATTTGTTGAGCAATCCGATTGTGAACTGAGGCCGAGTAGGAATTCTGTCTTGGCATGTCAATTGCCAATCTGGAATTCAGGTTGCCGATTGGGCATGAGGCCGGTTTGGCTTCGAGGCCGGTTTGTCGTTCTTGACATGGCATGTCAAATCTTTGTGTGGTCTTGCGATTCTGTTGCCCGATTTTGATTTTCGCCGATTAACTCTTATTTGGTCATTTTCAATGCCGTATTCATTCCCGATTTATTCTCGCCGGTGTGGCTGATTTCAAGTCTGGACTTGCGGCCGTTTTCATTGCCGATCTCTTTGCGGGTCTCGTGTTCTTGACCATTTGCCGAGTTGGATTTGGATGCCGATTTGGTACTGAGGTCAATGTGGCTCTGTGGCTGGTTTGCCTCTGCTAATATGGCAGGCCAAATGCTGATTTGGGCTTGAGGCCGGTTTGGCCTTGCTGAGCTGGAAAAGTTGGCTTCAGGAACATTTGATGTTGCTGGGCTGTTGGAGTTGCGGTACTGTTGCTCATGGCTGCTATTTGGCTGCTCTGGACAACTAAGGCTGCTGCGTTGGCTGTTACATCGGCCGGAGTGGTGAGTGGTCTTTTTGCTGTATCGGTGGAGCGCCGTTACATCCTCGTTGAAGACTGATTATTCTAAAATGGACAGACTTCATGTTTGGCCGTTTTTATTGAATGTATTCCCCCTAGGGGACTTTACTCTTGTTTCATCATTTTGATGTCTTTTGTTGTACTCAGTGGCTCGGGGAATGCCCTAGCTTTTATTTTTCATCTCCCTGTTAAAATACTTGGAGATAAAGTATTGATTTTGTAAATTTTTTCTCCCATTAATCCAAAATTCTTACTTACCAAAAAAAAACGATTCATTATCATCTTTTCATCAGATGATACTCTATCATCTTTTCACTGTACAATACATTTTTATCTTTTATCGTGACATACCTTAACAATTTCAGACCCTGCCAGTGTACCCTACTAGTGGAAGGGGCGAATGATCGAGGATAGATTGTGTTCAGTCCACACAATCCAAGGCCTATCATGTCATATATATATCCCATCTCGAGGGATATCTGTACTGTGTGCCACCCAAAGGTCGGCCTATTTCCTTCTGGCTTAACGCCCTTGAGGACAGGGCGGACCATGAATCGCTCCATGGACAAAGCTATCCTCGATTACCACCGTAAGTTCTAAGGCCTCACCCAAGAACTTACCTGGACAGTGTTAGTTCTGGTCCCAAAATAACTGTAACGAAAATCATCTCTTTATCGAAGATCCCATTTTCGAAATCAAACTTTCACAACACAATTTCAGCACTTCTTTAAATTTACATGGAAATTTTGTTGGTATACATTCGTTCATAATTTCAAAAACAAATTATACCGGAAGATGCTTATCGATGTCAATTAACTTTCATGGAACTGGAGCTTTGGTTGAAAATCACTAAAATCCCTTCATTTTCGTACTTAGCGCTTCGCCAAAACCTTCAGACTCAAATCGATCACTAAACAAGTCTTATTTCATGAAATCAAAGCCATAAATCCAAAATATATATACTCAATCATGCATTTAAACCACAAATCCCCAAAATTTCGAGTTAGGGTTTGGCCATGTTCTTTCAATGTCAAAATAAACACATAACACATGCTCATGCATGAAATCGGAGCCAAATACTTCCATAAACATGAACAAACATGAAATCTAACCGATTAATCGAAGGAAACATGCTTCAACATCATTTATACAACATTTCCATGAACTTTAAAGCAAGAGAAACGGTAAAAACCTAAAACGACGTCTGAGGTATACTTGCCTTGTCGCAGGCTTTCACCTTTATAACTGGCTCACGGATGGATTCGGGCTCCCAGGCCTCATTCTCCCTTCTTCTCTCTCTAAGGTCGGTGCTCCCTCTCTCTCTAAAACCCTAAAATCGTGCGAAAATGAGAGGAGCGAAGTCTGATTTTGCTTTTGTATTGTGCCTGCTGCTCGGGCAGAGCTCGAGCGGCCAGCTAGCGCTGGACTTTCGGCACCCAGCCGCTCGAGCGGAGCTCGAGCTGCTGGGATTCTAAACGGCACTTGTTTTTTCGCCCGATGGATCGGCTCGAGCGGCCAGCGGGCGGCAGGGATTCCAAATGGATCTGGTCTTTCCGCCCGATAGGTGGGCTCGAGCGCCCCACGAGCGCCATTCGGCTGCTTGCTGAACTCGGGCATTTTTCAACGTTTTACTTTTAACTACCACTTTTTCACTACACACTTAGCCTCTTACTGATTTTAATCACCTTAATCACATCGAGTTATTACGTTTTCAGTTTCGGGTCCTCATATTCTCCCCCACTTAAAGAAATTTCATCCTCGAAATTGAGTAAAGTACATACCTCAAGGGAACAAGCGAGGATACTTGTCTCGGATCTCCTCTTCGCACTCCCAAGTGGCCTCCTCCGGTGAATGATTCCTCCAAAGCACTTTCACCAGGGAGATGGACTTCGTTCGCAACCTTTGATCCTTTCAGTCTAAGATTTGCAGTGGCTCTTCAATGTAGGACTAGTCCTTGTCAATGGACAAAGTCCCGTAGTGAATCACATGCGCTGGATCGTGGATGTACTTTTGAAGCATCGATACATGAAATACATCGTGTACGCCCGCAAGAGTCGGTGGTAACGCCAACCTGTAGGCTACCTCCCCGACCCTTTCCAGAATCTTAAAAGGGCCAATGAACCGGGGTTTTAACTTTCCCTTTACTCCAAACTGGAATGTGCCCTTTGACGGTGAGACCTTTAGAAATACAAGATCTCCTATCTCAAAACTCAGCTCTATCCTCCGCTTGTCCGCATAACTCTTCTGTCTGCTTTGGGCAACCTTCAAATTATCGTGAATCACCTTAATCTTCTCGGCTATTTCTTTCACAATCTCCAGGCCTGAAATTCTTTTGTCTCCAGTTTCCTCCCAATGAATAGGTGACCTACACTTTCTCCCATACAACGCCTCAAATGGTGCCATGCCGATACTAACTTTGTAGCTGTTATTATAAGCAAATTCAACTAGGGCCAGGTGAGTATCCCAAGTTCCTCCTATCTCCAAAACAGAAGCCCTCAACATGTCCTTGAGAATTTGAATGGTATGTTCAGATTGGCCATCGATCTGAGGGTGATACGCAGTACTGAACTTCAATTCTGTCCCCAACTCCTTATGCAAGCTCTCCTAGAACCTTGAGACAAAACGTGGATCTCTATCAAACACTATAGAGGCAGGAACTCCATGAAGCCTCACGATCTCTGTGAGATCCAAAACTTTAACTACTTAAAATAAGTTGGCCCCTTTTTGCATCAACATGTGAAATCAGCCTAAGAAGGCGGAACCGCCTCAATGGAATAAAATCGGCCCATGAGGATCGGCCCGTATACTGTGAAACCCAAGCCACAAATGTCTTGCCCCTGTTAAGCAGTATGAAAAGCGGCTTATGCAAAACAAAACGGCCCAACCCTTACGCTTTGCCCTTTTGCTTCAGTTGAAACCGGCCCTCAAGTAAAATCAGCCCAACGATGAAGCTCGGCCCCTCAAGTTCGGCCAAGCAGGTGCACTGTAGGGGAAACCTAACTCATTGGAATCCAACGAAGCGGCGACGAAGCGGCGACAAGCGGCGACTGAATGAGGTAGGTGAAACGACCTCGTTACCCCCCTGAAAAAAAAGTACGGGGCAGGTAACCTAGCCGATTTGCTTCACCCACTCCTTCCTCTATATAAATCGATCAATGCGAAGGAAGAGGGGAAGGAAAATCCGGCGGGTGCGACGGGAAGAGAGGAAAGGAGGACGCTCGGGGTTCGAATTAGGCAACCCGGCTCTCGAGCAAGTTACCTTGGACGCCGATTTTAAGATTATTGCAAGTGTATTCCGTTTTAAACTGCATGTCCAAGTATTCTTTCACTCCCATCGATCGACTATTCTGCAATGTTTCTCTCATATTTTAATCGCCTGTTGATTTCCTTCTGCATTTTGTGTTTCTGACATGAAAACTGAACTCGGCACGTTTTCTGCATTAGTCATTAGCCTCGGCTTTTAGGTGAAAACTGAAACCGGCACTGCATGACCTACATACTGAATTTCACCCCTCTGCAATGAAACCGGCCTTAGCTGGTTAAAATCAGAATCGGCCCCTTGGTATTAAAATCAAAACCGGGCCTTGCGTCGAACTGAAATTGGCTTTGTAAATCGCAACCGAAATCGGCCCTTAAAATCAAAATTGGCCGTTCTGCCCTTAAAATCGAAATCGGCCCTTAAAATCGAAATCGGCCGTTCTGCCCTTGAAATCGAAATAGGCCTTGTACTCTTAAAAATCGGATCGGCCCTTATACCCTTAAAATCGGAATCGGCCCTTGCATTTGAAACCGGCCTCGATAGGTTTAAAATCGGAACCGGTCTCGAATGGAAACCGGCCTTGGCGGGTTTGATGTCGGAATCGGCCTTTGCAATGAAACCGGCCTTGGCAAGTATAAAATCGGAATCGGCCTCTGCATATTCAAAACCAAAGTCGGCCTTGTGCATCAGAAACCGAAACCGACCTTGGTATTGAAACCGGCCCCCTTTGAATTGAAACCGGCTTGGCTGATTCAAAATCAGAATCGGCCTTTGCATATTCAAAATCAAAGTCGGCTTGAGCACTTAAAATCAAAATCGGCCTTGACGTCGAAACCGGCCCTTATATCGAAACCGGCCTAGGCTGGTTTAGAATCGGAATCGGCCCTTAAAACGTTAAAATCGGAATCGGCCCTTAGAACGTTAAAATCGGAATCAGCCCTTAGAACGTTAAAATCAGAATCAGCCCTTAGAACGTTAAAATCGGAATCGGCCTTGCATTTGAAACCGGCCTCGATAGGTTTAAAATCGGAACCGGTCTTTGAATGGAAACCGGCCTTGGCGGTTTGATGTCGGAATCGGCCTTTGCAATGAAACCGGCCCTGGCAAGTATAAAATCAGAATCGGCCTTTGCATGTTCAGATTTGAAGTCGGCTTGAATGCAAAAAAATCAAAACCGGCCATGACAGGTTGAAATCGAAACCGGCCTTTGCATTGAAACCGGCCTTGGCAGGGTTAAAATCGGAATCGGCCTCTGTAATGAAACCAGACTTGGCAGGTTTAAAATCGGAATCGGCCCTTGCGGGTTCAAATTCGAAGTCAGCTTGAAAACCGGCCTTGATATCAAAACCGATCCTTTCATCGAAATCGGCCCTGACAGGTTGGGATCGAGATCGGCCCCTTGCATGTAAAAGTCGAATTCGGCCTCTTTCATGGAAAATCAAAACCGGCCCCTTGGGCATTTGAAACCGGCCTTCTGCATGGAAAGTCGAAACCGAATTTGAAACCGGCCCTATCGGCATGGAAAATCAAAACCGGTCCTCATATGAACAATCCAACCACCCCTTTTTGCGTAGAAGCAAACCAGCCCTTTGAAAGGAAATGGAAACCGGCCCCTTTTTACCAAAATCGAAACCGGCCCTCATATGAAAATCAACCGCCCCAAGTATATTTTATGCCATCTCAACCGGCCTCAAGTTTCTTTAAGGACATGATTTCGGATTTAAGTTATATGATTTGAAAATAATTTTCAGTAAACAATATGAAGTAATTCTGTTCCCGTGTTATTTTGGTCCCTGGACTGACTACAGTCCAGAAAGGTTCTCCGGCATGCCTTAGGACTTTTCGGTGGTAATCGAGGATAACTCTGTCCATGGAGTTATTTGTGGTCCGCCCTGCCCTCGGGGCGTTATGGACAAAGGGAATTACCGTTACCGGCCTACCTTCGGGTGGCATACCGTACCGATCCCATGAGGGATACCGTTACCGGCCTACCTTTGGGTGGCATACCGTACCGATCCCGTGAGATGGGATACCCATAGTTACCGGCCTTAGATTGTGTGGAGTGAACACAATCTATCCTCGATTATTCGCCCCCTCAGCTAGTAGGGAATACTGGCAGGGTCCGTACCGATATGAAGTACCGTTTATTGTTTTACTGACATGTTATGCTACCGATACGATATGAAGTACCGTTTACTGTTTTACTGATATGTCATGTTACCGATACGATATGAAGTACCGTTTACTGTTTTGCTGATATGTTATGATTACCGTACCGATTACCGAATATGAAGTACCGAGTATCAATTATGAAATCTTTCCTACCGATATGATACGTTGCGTTCACCGTTTATCATACCGATTACCGATATGTTACGCACATTTTACCCGTTTACCGTTTTTAAAGTATAGTAATTTGTCAAGGTATGTTTTCTCTATTTTTCTTGGGCGCATCTGTTTAACCGCTCTGTTTATGCAGTTATATGACCGTTACGCATCATCGCTTTACTACTCATATGCATGTACCTTCTTTGGGCTTGGCTCATCTGTTTTATGTTTTTCCCCTTACGGACGAGGTTTTAGAGCTTGTGCCTGACGAGTTGGAGTGACTAGGGCTTGTCTGAAGGATTAAGGACTCGGAAGTTTATTTTGGAGAATATTATTGTAACGACTTGTTCATGAACTCTTATAACTAGTTGTTTTTGTGTATTCGGAAATGAACACTTTGGAATGAATATGAATGTTTCCGTAAGACGTTAGAGTAACTTCCGCTATATTTCTTATGGTTAAAAATATATTGGTCCTAGCTGGCATCTGAGATCCTGTGTTTGTGCATAATTGGTTTAGTTTTGGCTTCCACTAGTGTTATGAATGACGGATGTAAAAAAAAAAAAAAAAACTGTTCCGTCACAATTGGTATCAGAGAGTTGAGATGCCTTAGGAATTGACCGATCGGAAAGCGGAAGCATAAGTTTTGGTCCCTGAATGGAATTCTTGCAGGAATTGGTAGAGAAAGTTAAGGCAGTTGAGACCTTTATGAGATTAGTTCTTAGGCTTGGGGTTATTGAGTACTTCTTTCTCATCTATTGGATCCTTGTCCTTATATACATGTGTTTGCCTTGATTATAGGATGGCAAGTAGAAGAGGTAGGAGAAGTTGTCGCGGTGGCGTTAACACGCCTTATGATAGAGAGCGGCCTACATCAACTTATCGGAAAGGATGACTAACGTCGTAGAATCCGTCGAGCAAAAGCATATGGCTCCGACGCCCGTGCCGCCTCCGGCGCCCCCGGACCTACAACTTATGATAGGTTCACAAACCGAAGAGCACCGGGCTTCCTAGGAAAGCCTGATCCGGCTGAGGCGGACGTATGGATGAAAAGAATGAAGAAGATATTTGAAGTACTTGGCTGTACTGACCAAGAAAAGGTCAAATTTGCTGCATATAAGTTGGAGGGTGAAGCGGACAGTTGGTGGGACATGTAGAAGCGGGCAATGGGAATGCCTAATGAAGCTATCACCTGGGAGATGTTTGAGGAGGCATTCCTGGAAAAGTATTTTCCATCCAGTCTCCGAGACCAGAAAGAGCAAGAGTTTATGAGGCTGAGACAAGGGAGCATGACCGTCAAGGAATATAATGCCAAGTTCACGGAGTTGTCTCGCTTTGCCCCTTTTTATGTGGAGGATGAACAGAGGAAAGCTAAAAAGTTCCTCCAAGGGCTACGAGATGATATTAGGAAGTTGTTGTCTGTTTTAAAGTTCGAGACTTACGCCGAGATCACGGACAGGCGGCAATCTACGAGAAGGAGACGGAAACAGAAAGGTTCTATGCAAAGAGAATCGCCAGCCGAGCGGGAGTAAGTACCGGATCAGCGGTAATGTCTTCTGGACCATCCAAGAAGGCCAAGGAGGCTGACAAAGGAAAGAGTATGGTGGCTCGATCGATAATCGGAACTAGGGTGCCGAGCCAAGAGACCTACCTTCTGTGGAAGGAAGCATCCGGGGCAAGAATGTCGTAGAATGACGGGAGCGTGTTTTAGATGTGGGCAGCACGGTCATCTCTTCAAGGACTGCCCACTACCTCCAAGGATGGAAGGAAAGAAGCCCTCTTGTCTTGGCAAGGACCTTCGCGGTGGTCTGTTCGGGATCCTGAGGCCTCTCCGAATGTTGTGGAAGGTACTCTCTCTATTTGTGGAGTTTCGCATCCATATTATTTGACTCCGGGTCTACCCATTTTTTTCCCGAAATTTGCATGCTATATCACATCTGCCCCATGTGTTTTGGATTGTGAATTATCTCGTGTACTCCCACCGGATCATCCGTGGTTCTTGATGTGTTGTATCCGGGATGTGTGGTTGAGGTGAATGGGAATCGTTTAGTTGTGGATTTGGCATTGTTAGACATGGGTGATTTTGATGTTATCCTAGGGATGGACTGGCTGGCTAAATACCATGCTAGTATCGATTTCTGAAAGCGGGTTTGTTTCGACATCCCGAAATGGAGCCCTTTTTCTTTCAGGGCACAAAAAAAAAAGGGGTGCCTATGTTGATCTCTGCTCTACATGCTAAGCATTTGATGAGTAGTGGATGTAGAGCTTATTTAGCATATGCCCGCACTCTTGGAAGTCATAAAGTGCCCTAAAGGACATCCCGATTGTTCGTGACTTTGAGGATGTATTTCCGGAGGAGTTACCGGATTGCCCCTACATCGGAAGTTAAGTTTGAGATTGTTATTGTTCCTGGTGCTAGTCCTGTTTCTAAATCCCCTTATCGCATGGCTCCGGCTGAACTGAAGCAATTGAAGTTGCAACTGCAGGAGCTGTTAGACAAAGGTTTTATCAGACCGAGTGTATCTCCTTGGGGTGCACCGGTGTTGTTTGTAAAAAAGAAAGATGGGTCCTTACGGTTGTGTGTTGACTATCGAGAGTTGAATAAAATCACGATTAGAAACAAATACCCTCTACCGCGCATTGATGACTTATTTGATCAGTTACAAGGATCCCGAGTATTTTCCAAGATTGATTTGAGGTCCGGTTATCACCAACTGAGGATCAAGTCAGAGGATGTGGCTAAAACAGCTTTTCGGACGCGTTATGGCCATTATGAGTTTCTCGTTATGCCTTTTGGCCTTACAAACGCTCCAGCTGTTTTTATGGAATTAATGAATAGGGTTTTCAAGCCATACTTGGATAAATTTGTGGTGGTGTTCATTGATGACATCTTGATTTACTCAAGGGATCCTGAGGAGCACGAAATTCATTTGAGGAAGGTACTTCAGGTGCTTCGCAATGAGAGGCTGTATGCCAAGCTAAGTAAGTGTGAATTTTGGCTCGGGAAGGTGATGTTCTTGGGGCATATAATTTCTGATGGTGGCATTTCCGTAGATCCCAAGAAAATAGAGGCTGTTACAAGTTGGAACCGGCCAACTTCTGTGACTGAGGTTAGGAGTTTTCTCGGTATGGCAGGATATTACAGGCGCTTTGTAGAGAATTTTTCTCAGATTGCTATGCCTCTGACCCGGTTGCTGAAGAAAGAGGCTAGGTTCGTGTGGACCAAAGAGTGTGATTTGAGCTTCCAGGAGCTAAAGGATCGTTTGACCACCGCTCCGGTGCTGATTATTCCAGAGGGTTCTGGAGGCTTTGAAGTGTACTGCGACGCTTCTAAAGCGGGTCTAGGATGTGTGTTGATGCACCACGGCAAGGCCGTGGCATATGGATCTAGACAATTGAAAGTGCACGAGAAAAACTATCCTACCCATGATCTTGAACTTGCGGCTGTGGTGTTCGCATTAAAAATTTGGAGACATTATCTATATGGCGAGAAGTTCCTTGTGTATTCAAACCATAAGAGTTTGAAGTACCTATTCTCACAAAAGGAACTCAACATGAGGCAAAGGAGATGGCTGGATTTCCTGAAGGATTATGATTGTGAAATACGGTACAAACCAGGAAAGGCCAACGTGGTAGCAGATGCCTTGAGTCGCCGATTGGGTTATGTGGCGCACCTACAAGTCAAACAGATGGAGATGTTAGATTATTTAAAGCAAAGCACGATGTCCAACGTTATGCCAAAGGTGATAGGATGCTCTGTCGTGCTTCCGATTCAACCAGAGGTAGTTAGTGAAGTCAAGGAAAAAGCAGTGAATGATTTATTCCTTTTGGACATTGTTAATAATTTGAATAAGGAATCTCGGGCTGATTTCAACATTCGGGCTGATGGTGTGTTGAGATTTAGAGATCGATTATGTGTACCGGATGATAAAGGATTAAAGGAGAAAATCTTGAAGGAGGCTCATCGGTCTCGGTATACAATCCACCTGGGAACGAATAAAATGTATCAAGGACACGAAAAAGACTTTTTGGTGGAGAAACATGAAGAGGGATATCATGGGCCATGTGGAGAAATGTCTAGTGTGTCGACAATTGAAGGCCGAGAGGAAGAAGCCTTACGGACTGTTCAGCCAATGCCCATTCCGAGCTGGAAATGGGAGGACATTGCTATGGATTTTGTATCGGGCTTGCCAAGGACTCTAGGAGTCATGACGCAGTATGGGTCATAGTTGATCAGGTGACGAAATCAGCCCACTTTTTTGGCGATCGGGGCGACCTATTCGCGTGATAGATTGGCTCGATTTGTACGTAAATGAGATCGTGAGGCTTCATGGAGTTCCCGCTCCATTGTGTCGATAGAGATCCACGCTTTGTCTCGAGGTTCTGGGAGAGCTTGCATAAGGAGTTGGGAATAGAATTAAAGTTCAGTACCGCGTATCACCCCCAGACCGACGGCCAATCTGAACGTACTATTTAGATTCTCGAAGACATGTTGAGGGCCTCTGTTTTGGAGATGAGAGGAACTTGGGATACTCATCTGGCACTAGCTGAATTTGCTTATAATAACAGTTATCAAGTCAGTATCGGCATGGCACCGTTTGTGGCGTTGTATGGAAGAAAGTGTAGGTCACCTATTCATTGGGAGGAAACTGGAGACAAAAGAATTTTGGGCCCTGAGATTGTGAAGGAAACAGCGAGAAAAGATTAAGGTGATCCACGATAACTTGAGGGATTGCTCGAGCCAGCGGAAGAGTTATGCGAGACAAGACGGAGGAAAGAGCTGAGTTTTGAGGTAGGAGATCTTGTGTTTCTAAAAGGTCTCGCCGTCAAAGGGCATCTTTCGGTTTGGAGTAAAGGGAAAGTTGAAACCCCGGTTCATTGGCCCTTTTGAGATTCTAGAAAGGGTCGGGGAGGTAGCCTACAGGTTGGCGTTGCCACCGACTCTTGCGGGCGTACATGATGTATTCCATGTCTCAATGCTTCGAAAGTACATCCACGATCCAGCGCATGTGATTGACTACGGGACCTTGTCCATTGATAAGGACTTGACCTACATTGAAGAGCCGCTGCAAATTTTAGACCGAAAAGAACAAAGGTTGCGAACAAAATCCATTCCCTTAGTGAAGGTACTTGGGAGAAATCACTCGCCTGAAGAAGCCACCTGGGAGCGAGAGGAGGAAATTCGGAGCAAATATCCCCATATGTTTGATTAAGGTAGGTAACTTTACTCGAATTTCGAGGACGAAATTTCTTTTTAGTAGGGGAGAATTGTGAGATCCAAAACTTTAACTACTTAAAATAAGTTGGCCCCTTTTTGCATCAACATGTGAAATCAGCCTAAGAAGGCCGAACCGCCTCAAAGGAATAAAATCGGCCCATGAGGATCGGCCCGTATACTGTGAAACCCAAGCCACAAATGTCTTGCCCCTGTTAAGCAGTATGAAAAGCGGCTTATGCAAAACAAAACGGCCCAACCCTTACGCTTTGCCCTTTTTGCTTGCTTGAAACCGGCCCTCAAGTAAAATCAGCCCAACGATGAAGCTCGGCCCCTCAAGTTCGGCAAGTAGGTGCACTTGTAGGGGAAACCTAACTCATTGGAATCCAACGAAGCGGCGACGAAGCGGCGACAAGCGGCGACTGAATGAGGTAGGTGAAACGACCTCGTTACCCCCCTGAAAAAAAAGTACGGGGCAGAGTAACCTAGCCAATTTGCTTCACCCACTCCTTCCTCTATATAAATCGATCAATGCGAAGGAAGAGGGGAAGGAAAATCCGGCGGGTGCGACGGGAAGAGAGGAAAGGAGGACGCTTCGGGGTCGAAATTAGGCAACCCAGCTCTCGGGCAAGTTACCTTGGACGCGATTTTAAGATTATTGCAAGTGTATTCCGTTTTAAACTGCATGTCCAAGTATTCTTTCACTCCCATCGATCGACTATTCTGCAATGTTTCTCTCATATTTTAATCGCCTGTTGATTTCCTTCTGCATTTTGTGTTTCTGACATGAAAACTGAACTCGGCACGTTTTCTGCATTAGGCATTAGCCTCGGCTTTTTGGTGAAAACTGAAACCGGCACTGCATGACCTGCATACTGAATTTCACCCCTCTGCAATGAAACCGGCCTTAGCTGGTTAAAATCAGAATCGGCCCTTATATTGTTTAAATCAGAATCGGCCCCTTGGTATTAAAATCGAAACCGGGCCTTGCGTCGAACTGAAATCGGCTTTGTAAATCGCAACCGAAATCGGCCCTTAAAATCAAAATCGGCCGTTCTGCCCTTAAAATCGAAATCGGCCCTTAAAATCGAAATCGGCCGTTCTGCCCTTAAAATCGAAATCGGCCGTTCTGCCCTTAAAATCGAAATCGGCCGTTAAAATCGAAATCGGCCGTTCTGCCCTTGAAATCGAAATAGGCCTTGTACTCTTAAAAATCGGATCGGCCCTTATACCCTTAAAATCGGAATCGGCCCTTGCATTTGAAACCGGCCTCGATAGGTTTAAAATCGGAACCGGTCTCGAATGGAAACCGGCCTTGGCAGGTTTGATGTCGGAATCGGCCTTTGCAATGAAACCGGCCTTGGCAAGTATAAAATGGAATCGCCTCTGCATATTCAAAACCAAAGTCGGCCTTGTGCATCGAAACCGAAACCGACCTTGGTATTGAAACCGCCCTTTGAATTGAAACCGGCTTGGCTGATTCAAAATCGAATCGGCCTTTGCATATTCAAAATCAAAGTCGGCTTGAGCACTTAAAATCAAAACCGGCCTTGACGCATTGGCCGCCCTTATATCGAAACCGGCCTAGGCTGGTTTAGAATCGAATCGGCCCTTAAAACGTTAAAATCGGAATCGCCCTTAGAGCGTTAAAATCGGAATCAGCCCTTAGAACGTTAAAATCGGAATCAGCCCTTAGAACGTTAAAATCGGAATCGGCCTTGCATTTGAAACCGGCCTCGATAGGTTTAAAATCGGAACCGGTCTTTGAATGGAAACCGCCTTGGTGGTTTGATGTCGGAATCGCCTTTGCAATGAAACCGCCCTGCAAGTATAAAATCAGAATCGGCCTTTGCATGTTCGGGTTTGAAGTCGGGCTTGAATGCAAAAAAATCAAAACCGCCAGATACGTTTGAAATCGAAACCGCCTTTGCATTGAAACCGGCCTTGGCAGGGTTAAAATCGAAATCGGCCTCTGTAATGAAACCAGACTTGGCAGGTTTAAAATCAGAATCGGCCCTTGTGGGTTCAAATTCGAAGTCAGCTTGAAAACCGGCCTTGATATCAAAACCGGTCCTTTCATCGAATCGCCCCCCGATAGGTTGGGATCGAGATCGGCCCCTTGCATGTAAAAGTCGAATTCGGCCTCTTTCATGGAAAATCAAAACCGGCCCCTTGGGCATTTGAAACCGGCCTTCTGCATGGAAAGTCGAAACCGGAATTTGAAACCGGCCCTATTGGCATGGAAAATCAAAACCGGTCCTCATATGAACAATCCAACCGCCCCTTTTGCATAGAATCAAACCAGCCCTTGAAAGGAAATGGAAACCGGCCCTCATATGAAAATCAACCGGCCCAAGTATATTTTATGCCATCTCAACCGGCCTCAAGTTTCTTTAAGGACATGATTTCGGATTTAAGTTATATGATTTGAAAATAATTTTCAGTAAACAATATGAAGTAATTCTGTTCCCGTGTTATTTTGGTCCCTGGACTGACTACAGTCCAGAAAGGTTCTTCGGCATGCCTTAGGACTTTTCGGTGGTAATCGAGAATAACTCTGTCCATGGAGTTATTTGTGGTCCGCCCTGCCCTCGGGGCGTTATGGACAGAGGGAATTACCGTTACCGGCCTACCTTCGGGTGGCATACCGTGCACCGATCCCATGAGGGATACCGTTACCGCCTACCTTTGGGTGGCATACCGTCGATCCCGTGAGATGGGATACCCATAGTTCTGACCTTAGATTGTGTGGAGGAACACAATCTATCCTCGATTATTCGCCCCCTCGGCTAGTAGGGAATACTGGCGTGGTCCGTCTGGATATGTAGTACCGTTTATTGTTTTACTTGACATGTTATGCTACCGATATCGATATGAAGTACCGCTTCTCGCTTTCTTGATATGTCATGTTATCGATAATGATATGAAGTACCGTTTACCGTTTTGCTGATATGTTATGATTACCGTACCGATTACCGAATATGAAGTACCGAGTATCGATTATGAAATACTGTTACCAATATGATACGTTCTGTTCACCGTTTATCATACCGATTACCGATTTGTTACGTTACTGTTTACCGTTTACCGTTTTCGAAAGTATAGTACTGTCAAGGTATGTTTTCTCTATTTTTCTTGGACTGCATCCTGTTTAACCGCTCTGTTTATGCACAGTTATATGACCGTTCTGCATCATCGTTTTACTACTCATATGCATGTACCTTGCTGGGCTTCGGCTCACTGTTTTATGTTTTTCCCCTTACAGACGAGGTTTTAGAGCTTGTGCCTGACGAGGTGGAGTGACTAGGGCTTGTCTGAAGGATTAAGGACTCGGAAGTTTATTTTGGAGAATATTATTGTAACGACTTGTTCATGAACTCTTATAACTAGTTGTTTTTGTGTATTCGGAAATGAACACTTTGGAATGAATATGAATGTTTCCGTAAGATGTTAGAGTAACTTCCGCTATATTTCTTATGGTTAAAAATATATTGGTCCTAGCTGGCATCTGAGATCCTGTGTTTGTGCATAATTGGTTTAGTTTTGGCTTCCACTAGTGTTATGAATGACGGATGTAAAAAAAAAAAAAATCGTCTGGCCACAATTGGTATCGTAGAGTGAGATGCCTTAGGAATTGACCGAAAAAGAAAGCGGAAGCATAAGTTCGGGTCCTGAATGGAATTCTTAGAATTGGTAGAGAAAGTTAAGGCGCTTTGAGACCTTTATGAGATTAGTTCTTAGGCTTGGGGTTATTGAGTACTTCTTTCTCATCTATTGGATCATTGTCCTTATATACATGTGTTTGCCTTTGATTATAGGATGGCAAGTAGAAGAGGTAGGAGGTTGTCGCGGTGGCGTTAACACGCCTTATGATAGAGAGGCGGCTACATCAACTTACCGGGAAAGGATGACTAACGTCGTAGAACTGGCCGAGCAAAAAGCATATGGCTCGACGCCCCGAGCCAGCTCCGCGCCTGGACCTACAACTTATGATAGGTTCACGGGCGAAGAGCACCGGGCTTCCTAGGAAAGCCTGATCCGGCTGAGCGGACGTATGGATGAAAGAATGAAGAAGATATTTGAAGTACTTGGTCAGTCCGACGAAGAAAAGGTCAAATTTGTTGCATATAAGTTGGAGGGTGAAGCGACAGTTGGTGGGACATGCGAAGCGGGCAATGGGAATGCCTAATGAAGCTATCACCTGGAGATGTTTGAGGAGGCATTCCCGAAAAGTATTTTCCATCCAGTCTCGAGACCAGAAAAGAGCAAGAGTTTATGAGGCTGAGACAAGGGAGCATGACCGTCAAGGAATATAATGCCAAGTTCACGGAGTTGTCTCGCTTTGCCCCTTTTTATGGGAGGATGAAACAGAGGAAAGCTAAAAAGTTCCTCCAAGGGCTACGAGATGATATTAGGAAGTTGTTATCTGTTTTAAAGTTCGAGACTTACGCCGAGATCCCGGACAGGGCGGCAATCTACGAGAAGGAGACGGAAACAGAAAAGGTTCTATGCAAAGAGAATCGCCACCAGAAAGGGAGTAAGTACCGGATCGCCGGTAATGTCTTGGACCATCCAAGAAGGCCAAGGAGGCTGACAAAGGAAAGAGTATGGTGGCTCGATCGATGCCGGAACTAGGGTGCCCGGCCAAGACTCGTACCTTCGTGGAAGGAAGCATCCGGGGCAAGAATGCCGTAGAATGACGGGAGCGTGTTTTAGATGTGGGCGGCACGGGTCATCTCTTCAAGGACTGCCCTACCTCCAAGGATGGAAGGAAAGAAGCCCTCTTGTCTCGCGAGGACCTTCGCGGTGGCTGTTCGGGATCCGGAGGCCTCTCCGAATGTTGTGGAAGGTACTCTCTCTATTTGTGGAGTTTTACGCGTCCATATTATTTGACCGGGGTCTACCCATTCCTTCGTTTCCCCGAAATTTGCATGCTATATCACATCTGCCCCATGTGTTTTGGATTGTGAATTATCATGTGTACTCCCATCGGATCATCTCGCGGGTTCTTGATGTGTTGTATCCGGGATGTGTGGTTGAGGTGAATGGGAATCGTTTAGTTGTGGATTTGGTATTGTTAGACATGGGTGATTTTGATGTTATCCTAGGGATGGACTGGTCAAGCTAAATACCATGCTAGTATCGATTTTTTCTGAAGCGGGTTTGTTTTGACATCCCCCGAAATGGAGCCCTTTTTCTTTTGTGGCACAAAAAAAAGGGGGTGCCCATGTTGATCTCTCGCTCTACATGCTAAGCATTTGATGAGTAGTGGATGTAGAGCTTATTTAGCATATGCCTCGCACTCTGGAAGTCATAGTGTACCGCTAAGGACATCCCGATTGTTCGTGACTTTGAGGATGTATTTCCGGAGGAGTTACACTGATTGCCCCACATCGGGAAGTTGAGTTTGAGATTGTTATTGTTCCTCGGTGCTAGTCCGGTTTCTAAATCCCCTTATCGCATGGCTCCGGCTGAATCAAGTAATTGAAGTTGCAATCACAGAGTTGTTAGACAAAGGTTTTATCGAGGCCGAGTGTATCTCCTTGGGGTGCACCCTGTTGTTTGTAAAAAAGAAAGATGGGTCCTTACGGTTGTGTGTTGACTATCGAGAGTTGAATAAAATCACGATTAGAAACAAATACCCTCTACCGCGCATTGATGACTTATTTGATCGGGCCATGAGGATCCAGTATTTTCCAAGATTGATTTGAGGTCCGTTATCACCAACCGAGGATCAAGTCGAGGATGTGGCTAAAACAGCTTTTCGGACGTTATGGCCATTATGAGTTTCTCGTTATGCCTTTTGGCCTTCTGAAACGCTCCAGCTATTTTTATGGAATTAATGAATAGGGTTTCAAGCCATACTTGGATAAATTTGTGGTGGTGTTCATTGATGACATCTTGATTTACTCGAGGATCCCGAGAGCACGAAATTCATTTGAGGAAGGTAATTTGTGTGCTTCGCAATGAGAGGCTGTATGCCAAGCTATGTAAGTGTGAATTTTGGCTCGGGAAGGTGATGTTCTTGGGGCATATAATTTCGATGGTGGCATTTCCGTAGATCCCAAGAAAATAGAGGGCTGTTACAAGTTAGAACCGCCAACTTCTCTGATTTGAGGTTAGGAGTTTTCTCGGTATGGCAGATATTACAGCGCTTTGTAGAGAATTTTTCTCGGATTGCTATGCCTCGGCCAGTTCTTGAAGAAAGAGGCTAGGTTCGTGTGGACAAAAGAGTGTGATTTGAGCTTCCGGAGCTAAAGGATCGCTTTGACCACCGCTCCGGGTGCCTGATTATTCCAGAGGGTTCTGGAGGCTTTGAAGTGTACTGCGACGCTTCTAAAGCGGGTCTAGGATGTGTGTTGATGCACCACGGCAAGGCCGTGGCATATGGATCTAGACAATTGAAAGTGCACGAGAAAAACTATCCTACCCATGATCTTGAACTTGCGGCTGTGGTGTTCGCATTAAAAATTTGGAGACATTATCTATATGGCGAGAAGTTCCTTGTGTATTCAAACCATAAGAGTTTGAAGTACCTATTCTCACAAAAGGAACTCAACATGAGGCAAAGGAGATGGCTCGATTTCCTAAAGGATTATGATTGTGAAATACGGTACAAACCGGAAAGGCCAACGTGGTAGCAGATGCCTTGAGTCGCCGATTGGGTTATGTGGCGCACCTACAAGTCAAACAGATGGAGATGTTAGATTATTTAAAGCAGTGCGATGTCCAACGTTATGCCAAAGGTGATAGGATGCTCCTGTCGTACTTCCAGATTCAACCAGAGGTAGTTAGTGAAGTCAAGGAAAAACAGGTGAATGATTTATTCCTTTTGGACATTGTTAATAATTTGAATAAGGAATCTCGGGCTGATTTCAACATTCGGGCTGATGGTGTGTTGAGATTTAGAGATCGATTATGTGTACCAGATGATAAAGGATTAAAGGAGAAAATCTTGAAGGAGGCTCATCGGTCTCGGTATACAATCCACCCGGGAACGAATAAAATGTATCAAGACCTGAAAAAGACTTTTTGGTGGAGAAACATGAAGAGGGATATCATGGGCCTCGATAGGTTTAAAATCGGAACCGGTCTCGAATGGAAACCGCCTTGGCGGGTTTGATGTCGGAATCGGCCTTTGCAATGAAACCGGCCTTGGCAAGTATAAAATTGAATCGGCCTCTGCATATTCAAAACCAAAGTCGGCCTTGTGCATCGAAACCGAAACCGACCTTGGTATTGAAACCGCCCCTTTGAATTGAAACCGCTTGGCTGATTCAAAATCAGAATCGGCCTTTGCATATTCAAAATCAAAGTCGGCTTGAGCACTTAAAATCAAAACCGCCTTGACGTCGAAACCCGCCCTTATATCAAAACCGCCTAGGCTGGTTTAGAATCGAAATCGCCCTTAAAACGTTAAAATCGAATCGCCCTTAGAACGTTAAAATCGGAATCAGCCCTTAGAACGTTAAAATCAGAATCAGCCCTTAGAACGTTAAAATCGAAATCGGCCTTGCATTTGAAACCGCCTCGATAGGTTTAAAATCGAAACGGTCTTTGAATGGAAACCGCCTTGGTGGTTTGATGTCGGAATCGCCTTTGCAATGAAACCGCCCTGCAAGTATAAAATCAGAATCGCCTTTGCATGTTCAGATTTGAAGTCGGCTTGAATGCAAAAAAATCAAAACCGGCCATGACAGGTTGAAATCGAAACCGGCCTTTGCATTGAAACCGGCCTTGGCAGGGTTAAAATCGAAATCGGCCTCTGTAATGAAACCAGACTTGGCAGGTTTAAAATCAGAATCGGCCCTTGTGGGTTCAAATTCGAAGTCAGCTTGAAAACCGGCCTTGATATCAAAACCGGTCCTTTCATCGAAACCGGCCCTGACAGGTTGGGATCGAGATCGCCCTTTGCATGTAAAAGTCGACCCGGCCTCTTTCATGGAAAATCAAAACCGCCCTTGGGCATTTGAAACCGCCTTCCGCATGGAAAGTCAAAACCGAAATTTGAAACCGGCCCTATTGGCATGGAAAATCAAAACCGGTCCTCATATGAACAATCCAACCGCCCCTTTTTGCGTAGAAGCAAACCAGCCCTTTGAAAGGAAATGGAAACCGGCCCCTTTTTACCAAAATCGAAACCGGCCCTCATATGAAAATCAACCGGCCCAAGTATATTTTATGCCATCTCAACTGGCCTCAAGTTTCTTTAAGGATATGATTTCGGATTTAAGTTATATGATTTGAAAATAATTTTCAGTAAACAATATGAAGTAATTCTGTTCCCGTGTTATTTTGGTCCCTGGACTGACTACAGTCCAGAAAGGTTCTTCGGCATGCCTTAGGACTTTTCGGTGGTAATCGAGGATAACTATGTCCATGGAGTTATTTGTGGTCCGCCCTGCCCTCGGGCGTTATGGACAGAGGGAATTACCGTTACCGGCCTACCTTCGGGTGGCATACCGTTCGATCCCATGAGGGATACCGCTACCGCCTACCTTTGGGTGGCATACCGTACCGATCCCGTGAGATGGGATACCCACATTCACACGGCCTTAGATTGTGTGGAGGAACACAATCTATCTCGATTATTCGCCCCTCAACTAGTAGGGAATACTTGGCGTGGTCCGTACCGATATGTAGTACCGTTTATTGTTTTACTGACATGTTATGCTACCGATACGATATGAAGTACCGTTTACTGTTTTACTGATATGTCATGTTATCGATACGATATGAAGTACCGTTTACCGTTTTGCTGATATGTTATGATTACCGTACCGATTACCGAATATGAAGTACCGAGTATCGATTATGAAATACTGCTACCAATATGATACGCTCGCTTCACCGCTTATCATACCGACACCGATTTGTTACGCCATCAAGCACCGCTTTACCGTTTTCAAAGTATAGTACCTGTCAAGGTATGTTTTCTCTATTTTTCTTGACCGCATCCTCGTTTAACCGCCTGTTTATGCACAAGATATGACCGCTTCGCATCATCGCTTTACTACTCATATGCATGTACCTTGCTGGGCTTCGCTCACTGTTTTATGTTTTTCCCTTACTGACGAGGTTTTAGAGCTTGTGCTGACGAGGTGGAGTGACTAGGGCTTGTCTCAAGGATTAAGGACTCGGAAGTTTATTTTGGAGAATATTATTGTAACGACTTGTTCATGAACTCTTATAACTAGTTGTTTTTGTGTATTCGGAAATGAACACTTTGGAATGAATATGAATGTTTCCGTAAGATGTTAGAGTAACTTCCGCTATATTTCTTATGGTTAAAAATATATTGGTCCTAGCTGGCATCTGAGATCCTGTGTTTGTGCATAATTGGTTTAGTTTTGGCTTCCACTAGTGTTATGAATGACGGATGTAAAAAAAAAAAAATTTGTTCCGTCACAATCTCATTCACGTACAACTGAGCCAATCTATCGCGCGAATAGGTCATCCTGATTGTCAAAAAGTGGGCTGATTCGTCAGCCGATCAACTATAACCCACACAGCATCATGATTCCTAGGAGTCCTCGACAACCCTGAAACAAAATCCATAGCAATGTCCTCCCATTTCCAGCTCGGGACGGGCATTGGCTGTAACAGTCTAGAAGGCTTCTTCCTCTCGGCCTTCAGTTGCTGACACACTAGGCATTTCTTCACATGGCCCATGATATCCCTCTTCATGTTTCTCCACCAAAAAGTCTTTTTCAGATCCTGATACATTTTATTCATTCCCGGGTGGATTGTATACGGAGACCGGTGAGCCTCCTTCAAGATTTTCTCCTTCAATCTTTTATCATCCGGTACACATAATCGATCTCTAAATCTCAACACACCATTAGCCCGGATGTTAAAATCAGCCTGAGACTCCTTACTCAAATCATTAACAATATCCATGAGGAACAAATCATTCACCTGTTTCTCCTTGACTTCATCAACTACCTCTGGTTGAATCTGGAAATACGACAGGAGCATCCTATCACCTTTAGCATGACGTTGGATATCGCACTGCTTCAAATAATCTAACATCTCCATCTGTTTGACCTGTAGGTGCGCCACATAGCCTGATCGGCGACTCAAGGCATCTGCTACCATGTTTGCCTTTCCTGGCTTGTACTGGATTTCACAATCATAATCCTTCAGGAAATCGAGCCATCTCCTTTGCCTCATGTTGAGTTCCTTTTGTGAGAATAAGTACTTCAAACTGTTATGATCAGAATACACAAGGAACTTCTCGCCATATAGATAATGTCTCCAAATCTTCAATACAAACACCACAGCAGCAAGTTCAAGATCATAGGTAGGATAATTTTTCTCGTTCACTTTCAATTGTCTAGATCCATATGCCACGACTTTACCGTGCTGCATCAACACACATCCTAGACCCGCCTTAGAGGCGTTGCAGTACACCTCAAAGCCTCCAGAACCCTCTGGAATAATCAGCACCGAAGTGGTAGTCAAACGATCATTTAGCTCCTGGAAGCTCAGATCGCACTCTTCTGTCCACTCAAACTTAGCCTTTTTCTTCAGCAACTGAGTCAGAGGCATAGCAATCTGAGAGAAATTCTCTACAAAGTGCCTGTAATATCCCGCCATTCCTAAAAAGCTCCTAACCTCAGTCACAGAAGTTGGTCTGCTCCAACTTGTAACAGCCTCTATTTTCTTGGGATCTACAGAAATGCCACCATCAGAAATTACATGTCCCAAGAACATCACCCTTTTGAGCCAGAACTCACACTTACTCAGCTTGGCATACAGTTTCTCATCGCGGAGCACCTGAAGTACCTTCCTCAAATGAATTTCGTGCTCCACGTGATCCTTTGAGTAGATCAAGATGTCATCAATGAATGCCACCATAAATTTGTCCAAGTACAGCCTGAAAACCCTATTCATCAAGTTCATAAAAGCAGCTGGAGCATTTGTAAGGCCAAAGGGCATAACAAGAAACTCATAATGGCCATAACGTGTCCGAAAAGCTGTTTTAGCTACATCCTCCGGTTTGATCCTTAGTTGGTAATAACCGGACCTCAAATTAATCTTTAAAAACACTCGAGACCCTTGCAACTGATCAAATAAATCATCAATATGCAGTAGAGGGTATTTGTTTTTAATCGTGACTTTATTTAATTCACGATAGTCAACACACAAGCGCAAAGACCCGTCTTTCTTCCTTACAAATAACACCGGTGCACCCCAGGGAGATACACTCGGTCTGATAAAATCCTTATCTAACAGCTCCAGTAATTGCAACTTCAACTGCTTCAATTCAGCCGGAGCCATACGATAGGAGGATTTCAAAATCGGACTAACACCAAGAATAATAACAATCTCAAATTTAATTTCCCAGTGTGGAGGCAATCCAGGTAACTCCTCTAGAAATACATCCTCAAAGTCACAAACAATAAGGATATCCTTAGCCGGTATACTATGGCTCCCAGTAGTACAGGCATATGCCAAATAAGCTCTACATCCACTACTCATCAAATGCTTGGCATGAAGAGCAGAGATCAACATAGGTACCCCCTTTTTCTTAATGCCTTGAAAGTAAAAGGGCTCCATCCCAGAAATGTTAAAACAAACCTGCTTCAGGAAATAGTCAATACTGGCGTGGTACTTGGCCAGCCAATCCATCCCAAGAATCACATCAAAATCACCTATGTCCAACAATACTAAATCCACAACCAGATGGTTCCCACTCACCTCAACCATACATTCCGGATACATCACATCAGTAATCACAGATGATTCGGTGGGAGTACATACAGGTAATCCACAATCCAAAACACATGGGGCAGATACGATACAGCATGCAAATCGCGGGGAAATAAAGGAATGGGTAGACCCCGAGTCAAATAATATGGATGCAGGAACTCCACAAACAAAAAGGGTACCTTCCACTACGTTCGGGGATGCCTCTGGATCTTAAACAATCACTACGAAGGCATTTGCCGAGACAGTAGACTTCTTTCCATCTAGCCTCGAAAGTGATAGACAGTTTCTGTACAGATGGCCCTTCTTTCCACAACTAAAACATGCTCCCGTCAATTTACAGTATTCTTGTCCAGGATGTCTCCTCCTACAGAAAGTACAATCATCCGTCGACACTTTAGTACCAGTTACTGACTGAGCCGGTACAATACTTTTTCCCTTGTCAGCCGCCTTGGTCTTCTTGAACGGTCCAGAAGACCCCGCAGTTGATCTTGTACTTACTCCTACTCGGCTGGTGGTTCTTTTTGCATAGAACCTTTCCGTTTCCGCCTCCTTCTCGTAGATCATTGCTCTGTCCAAGATCTCAGCGTAAGTCTGAAACTTCAAAATAGACAACAACTTTCTAATGTCATCTCGTAGCCCTTGAAGGAACCTTTTAGCTTTCCTCTGTTCATCCTCCACATAAAATGGTGCAAAGCGAGACAACTCCGTGAACTTGGCATCATATTCTTTGACGGTCATGCTCCCTTGTCTCAGCCTCATGAACTCTTGCTCTTTCTGATCTTGGAGATTGGACGAAAAATACTTTTTCAGAAATGCCTCCTCAAACATCTCCCAGGTGATAGCTTCATGTCCCACCAACTATCCGCTTCACCCTCCAATTTATACGCAGCAAATTTGACGTTTTCTCGGTCAATACAGCTAAGTACATCAAATATCTTCTTCATTCTTTTCATCCACATGTCCGCCTCGGCCGGACCAAGCTTTCCTAGAAAGCCCGGTGCTCATTCAGCTGTGAACCTATCATAAGTTGTTGGTCCAGGAGGTGCTGGAGCTGGCTCGGGTGTCGGAGACATGTGCTTTTGCTCGACATGCTCTACTACATTAGTCATCCTCTCCAGTAAATTGATGTAGGCCACCTCTCTATCGTAAGGCGTGTTAACGCCACCGCAACCATTTCTCCCACCTCTTCTACTTGCCGTCCTATAATCAAGGCAAACACATATACATAAGGACAAGGATCCAATGAATAAGAAAGAAGTATTCAATAACTTTAAGGAATTTCTAACCAAGCCTAAGAACCAATCTCTTAAGGGTCCTAACTGTCTTAGCTTCCTCTACTTATTCCTACATGAATTCTATTCAGAGATTCAAACCTTTGCTTCCGCTTTTTGGTTGATCAATTCCTAAGGCATCTCAATTCTCTGATATCAATTGTGAAGGAACGGATTTTTTTTTGTCCTCAAAAGCTTCCGTCAAAACAGTAATACCATTAATGGTCTAAAACATAAGGCAAGACTCCTGTAGAAATTTCAACAGAGTCTCATTTGTAATCGGATGAAAAATCCAAAAATATAACCCTGTATAATCATCCATAACATGCACACAACTATCCATCATTCACAATTTCTACAACAAACATTCACAGGATCACAGGTGCCATCCATTGCACCAATCCATAAAAACATTTCCTACTCTAGCAGTTTGATAACGAGATGTCATCTAGGACCTGCACAGTAAATCCAGAGTATATATCGGAAGTAAACTAAGAACCTGCAGAAGCATAGCATTTTTTCTTCTACTATCATACACATCATGAGCTTTCTATACAAAAATCATCATGTTCTAAGACATCAAAAATCACAAGATCAGTATACAAAAATCATGTGCAGTTAGGCGTTTACATCGACAGGCTCCTCCAAAATAGTTCCAATGTACTATGGTCCTCAAAAGTCTTCAAAAAGCTTCTCTCTCTGATTACTCTTTTTCGTTAGGTAAAAGCTCTACTGTCTCATCTGGAAGGGGGTGAAACACTAAAACAGTGAGCCGAGGCCCAACAAGGTACATGCATATGAACTGTAAAACGGTTATGCCAAAACAATCATATAACCATGCAAAACCAGAATGTTTAATCAAACATCATCTACAAAGTAAAGATATACTATAACGATATTAAATCTCATGCTTCATAACAATAACTATAAACTTTACTGATGCATGGTAAAACTGAAAACATTACTCTATGCTGTTCACTGTCATCTTTTTACTGTATCGATTCATTATCATCTTTTCATCAGATGATACTCTATCATCTTTTCACTGTACAATACATTTTCATCTTTTATCGTGACATATCTTAATAATTTCAGACCCTGCCAGTGTACCCTACTAGCGGAAAGGGCGAATGATCGAGGATAGATTGTGTTCAATCCACACAATCCAAGGCCTATCATGTCATATATATATCCCATCCCGAGGGATATCTGTACTGTGTGCCATCCGAAGGTTGGCCTATGTTCCTTCTGGCTTAATGCCCTTGACGATAGGGCGGACCATGAATCGCTCCATGGACAGAGCTATCCTCGATTACCACCGTAAGTTCTAAGGCCTCACCCAAGAACTTACTTGGACAGTAGTTAGTCTCGAGTCCCAAAATAACTGTAACGAAAATCATCTCTTTATCGAAGATCCCATTTTTGAAATTAAACTTTCACAACACAATTTCAGCGCTTCTTTAAATTTACATGGAAATTTTATCGGTATACGTTCGTTCATATTTTCAAAAACAAATTATACTAGAAGATGCACATCGATGTCAATTAACTTTCATGGAACTGGAGCTTTGGTTAAAAATCACTAAAATCCCTTCATTTTCGTACTTAGCGCTTCGCCAAAACCTTCAGACTCAAATCGATCACTAAACAAGTCTTATTTCATAAAATCAAAGCCATAAATCCAAAATATATATACTCAATCATGCATTTAAACCACAAATCCCCAAAATTTTGAGTTAGGGTTTGGCCATGTTCTTTCAATGTCAAAATAAACACATAACACATGCTCATGCATGAAATCGGAGCCAAATACTTCCATAAACATGAACAAACACGAAATCTAACCGATTAATCGAAGGAAACATGCTTCAACATCATTTATACAACATTTCCATGAACTTTAAAGCAAGAGAAACGGTAAAAATGTAAAACGACGTCCAAGGTACACTTGCCTTGTCGCAGGCTTTCACCTTTGTAACTGGCTCAGGGATGGATTCGGGCTCCCGGGCCTCATTCTCCCTTCTTCTCTCTCTAAGGTCAGTGCTTCCTCTCTCTCTAAAACCCTAAAATCGTGAAAAAATGAGAGGAGCGAAGTCTGATCGTGTTTTTATACTGTGCCTGCCGCTCTCGAGCGGCCGGGATTCTGAACGGCACTGGTTTTTCCGCCCGATGGATTGGCTCGAGCGGCCAGCGGGCGGCAGGGATTCCGAATGGATCTGGTTTTTCTGCCCGATAGGTGGGATCGAGCGCCCAGCGAGCGCCATTCAGCTGCTTGCTGAACTCGGGCATTTTCCAACTTTTTACTTTTAACAACCACTTTTTCACTACACACTTAGCCTCTTACTGATTTTAATCACCTTAATCACATCTAATTATTACGTTTTTAGTTTTGGGTCCTCACGATTTCCATAGTGCATATCTTCTCTGGCAGTTGTGGCCCAAAGAATTTTTCTCGATAGCTCTGTTATCGAGTTTTTTCTTCATCACAAAAATTATCCATTTCTTGTTATTTGTTATGTCTTTAATTTTTATGTTGTGAAATATTCATATCATCTAGGTCTAAGTATTTTTTACGTGTATTGAATAGTTATATTTATACTACTTCTGAAAAATTATCAATGAGTCGAAATTTTTGTGTGTTTTGGAATATATACTTCCTTTCAATTAGAAATAGCCTTTGATACCTTTCTTATGAGCATTATAAGTTCACTTTGTACAACCTTAGGGATGATTCTAAACATATTCATAAGGATAGAATCCTAGTCAGAAGCTTGGCTTTCTACTGGGATGTTGTATAGGGCTAGATTTGAGTTAGCAAATATTATTGACCACTCTCTGTGTACTTATTCTAGGGGGAAGCAGGGTGTCTTGAAAAGATGGAGTTTTAGCTTTAGCAATTTTCTCATGCAACATTCCTAGTATTCCATGATAGTGACTGATGCTTGGGATTCTACTTGTAATGGTATTCCTATAAACTAAGTCATATTTAAACTTAAACATGTCAAGGTATCTATTAAAGCTTTCAACAACGATATTAGAGATCTTAGATGTGAGGTCTCTCATACCAATTTGAGACTCCTATGGGCTTGGGAGGCTCTTTATCTTGACCCCGTTTGTGGCTCCATCATTGAGGAAGAGGCTTTTGCTCCAATTAAATTTGTTAAAACTATTCATATAGATGAAGATTTATTATAGCACGAATATAAGATTAAATGGCTTAATGAAAGTGATCATTGTACCAAGTTCGTTTCTAATTCCATTAAGGAGAAGAAGAATCTCAAGTGTATCTATTCTTTAATGGAGGATGGGTCTTCTACAACTTGAAGGGTCCGTACTATTGTTCTCAAATATTTTTCCAACCTTTTGGTTCAACAGGGGCCGAATTGGCCCGTCCATCTTGAGTCTATGTGGCCTTATGTTCAAAAATTAGTGCCTTCACATCTCATTTCATTGATATTGGTCATTACATCTATTGAGAATATTTGTTCTGCAGTATCTAGTTTTGATGATGACAAAGCTTGCATGGTAGACTCTTGGCAAACTGCTTTTATGGATCAGATGCATTAGTGATAACATTTAACTTGTTCAAGAATTACAACATAAATACAATCCAAATAAGGGCCCTAGGTGATGTGCTATGAAGGTTGTAAGGTACTAGTTTTCAAAATATCGTAATTATAAGTAATTAAAGTAATATAATCAAATTTAGGCTTAATACATATATGAAAATTAGGTTTCGAATACAGTAGGTGATAGCAGCAAGGATGCCTGCTGGGCACCCGAGGGCAGGAGTTGGAACCGGTGGCAAGCACACATGTTGCTCATTGGGTTGGCACTCAAGCCTGCCTGCATTATAAAAACCCGCAAGAGTTTATTTCGCGTCATTTTGGGGCAATCTAAGAGAGAGGAGAGAGAGCATTAAGGAAAAGAGAGAGAAGGAGGAGATCGAGGCTCTTAGGTTTGATTCCAACTTAGAACTAGTTAGAAAAGTTGTAGATTTGGTCGAGGCAAGTACACTCATACCCTTTTCTTTCTCTCTTTGCACTTTTTATTCTGTTCTCATCAAATATTCTTGTATTGTTACCCATACACGTTTATATTTTATGAAGCATTTGTCTTGAGCATACATATATGTCACTTTTATACCTGATTTGTAAGATTTATATTGTATTTCACACATGGAAACCCTAACCCGCTCCCTTTTCGCTTTTACCCATTTTATTTATGATTTATGCATTGTTTGGCCTTAGAAAACCCTAGCTTTATAGAAGTGGGTACTTCGATTATTTGGTATTTATTCATATACATTTTATACTTGTTATTTTTACATGTTTCGAAAATATTATCAAATGTGAATAATGATATTTATTCGCATGTACGTTATATATGTTATCTTGTATATTCTTAAAAATTTATGTTGTATGTCTTTGTGAAGGGATTTATTGTCCGAAAGTTTTAGAGTTATGTTTGACTCATGGTAGTAAGAATTTTTTATTTTTTCCATGCTTTATATTGATTATGCAAGTAGTTTAAGTTATGTGAAAATTAAAACTCATAAGAATTATGCAATTTCATGATATGTTATATTTGATGAATCGTTCTCCCGGAGTGAGAACAATACATTATGAATGAGTATAGAATTTTCTTAAGAATAAATAATCATGAAATTGAACCAAGGATTTATATTTCAGATGATAGTAATCTCTAGCATACTTTAGAATATTACTGTGGTAACACAAGGACTACTTCTGGGTCACAGGGGGTCATGGTGGCATATGTTTCATCGTCCTATATATTGGGCTAAAGGTACACTACTTACCATGGGGTATTTGAATTGCGTGAGTTTGTACCTTAGAATGAGTGGGAGTATACACATTTCTTTCTTTGTTCGACCACACCATTAGCTAGTAAGGCCTATAGGCCCTAGCCCACAAAGATAAAGATAATTCTATATATTTTAGAACCTAAAAGAATTAGAAATAAAATAAAAAAATAAAGGTGTTTTGAAAAATGCATTTAATCATTTTTCATGTTTATGCATTTATACCATATTCCTATATCCCTCCTCTACTTTATTTTGAGTATATTGCCTATTTTTTTTATTATATTGTACCTTATTAAGCATTTGGCTCACCCTTACTGTTTTTTTTTTTCAAATGAGCACGACCTTATATCCGATGAGATAGGATAGAGGATTAGAAGTCGATTAAGCTGCTTGCACTAGAAGATGATAATTCTAGATTTAGTTTTGTGATTTTGTACCATAGGGAGTATTTTGTATTTTGAGAGGGTTATGTATTGATGATGTTTGTGTATATTGATGATTGTACAGATAATTTAGTTTTCGCTGTATTTTGATGGTTTTTATGTTTCTATAGGTTTTTATGATTTAATGTTAGGTACCTAGTGGCATCTTATCTAAATCGATATCGTAAACGGAGTTATGACGCTGGTGCCACGTATTCGTTGTGGCTTTTGGATCCTGTATTGTTTGTTGTGTATATATATATGTGCTATACGGGGATTTTATATAGGTTTGTATTAGTCGATGGCCGTTTTTACGATCGTAACCAGGCTGGTTTCAAGTTAGGAATGTGGTTTGTCACAAAGGTTAATATCATGAAGGCCTATAGTTCAATTTAATGGGACTTTATCATGTCTTCTCTAGTTTTGATAGGATTGTTGCCTACTTTTATTGTTTGGATTGAGCAGTGCCTTATAACTATGTCATTCTTATCTCGATTAACTAGTATTCCACGGGCTTCTTCAAAGGGAAGAGGGGCTCTGTTATAGTGGCCCCCTTTTGCCCTATCTCATTGTTCTTTGTGTGGATGTCCTTGCTAGCATTATCAAAGCTTAAACCTTGAACAATCCCAATTTCAAATTTCATTAGAAATATAAGGATACATGAATAGTTATGTTGGCCTTTTTAGATGATCTAAAGTTACTTTGTGAAACTAATCAAGCTTTGATTACTTTCTTAACCCAGTATCTTTCTAACTTCATTGCGATTTCTAGTGTCATTCCAAGTAAGGAGAAAAGTAAATACTTTATATGTCTCGATAATTGTGACATTATTAGGGATGCATAGAGATCTCTAGTTTCAAAGTTAGTGTGCTCCCTGTTAAATATCTTGGTATACTGCTAATCTCTTCCTATCTATCTATTATTGATTGTCAAGTTTTCATCAACAAAATTTTTTGAGGTTCGCTTCAACTTATTTTGTCCATCCTCTCTAACATCCACTCATATTAATCATCTATTTTTATTCTTTCTAAAGCTATCTTAAAAAGTATAGATCATATTGTCACAAACATGAACCAATAGCAAGTTTTAATTGAAAATAATAATCATAAATCCATAAAATAGATCCCCAGCCAAAAAGGTTGGGGATATGATGTTACTTTGTGAAACTAATCAGGTTTCGATTACTTTCTTAACCCAATATCTTTCTGACTTCATTGTGATTTCTGGTGTCATTCCAAGTAAGGAGAAAAGTAAATGCTTTATATGTCCGGATAATTGTAACATTATTAGGGATGCCATAGAGATCTCTGGTTTCAAAGTTGGTGTACTCCCTATTAAATATTTGGGTATACTGCTAATCTCTTCATATCTATCTATTATTAATTGTCAAGTTTTCATCAACAAAATTTTTTCAGGTTGTCTTTAACTTATTTTGTCCCTCCTCTCTAACATCCACTCGTATTGGTCATCTATTTTTATTCTTTCTAAAGCTATCTTAAAAAGTATAGATTGTATTATCACAAACCTGAACCAATAGTATGAGCTCCCGATCCCAAAATATGATAATTAAGAGATAATTAAATTATTAATGGTCAATAATTAGGCTTAGAAAATGTGAAAAATTTAGATCAGAAGCAAAATAGAGTAAATGGGCTCGACGTTTGATTGGCGCTCGAAGCGCAAGCTGGGCACATTTAGTAGAATGAGTCTCCTCGAGCAGCGCCTAAGGCATCACCCAAGCACATTTAGTAGAATTGATCACTCGAAGGGCGCTTGTCAAGAGCTCGAGGCGGTGGTATGGCAGAATGGCTTTGCCTGCTTACTACCCAACTGGCGCTCGAGCGCCAGTTGGGATATTTAAATGCACAAGGGTTTTCTCCCATGTATTTTTCAGCCATTTTTTATTTTTAGAGAGAGAGTGTGAGTGGAGACTAGAGAGAGAAGGAGGAGATCAAAGCCGACGAGTCCAAATTCGTCCAAGAGCCAGTTAGAAAGGTGATAAATCGGGTCGAGGTAAATGCACTCATACCCTCATCTTTTATTTTTTTACACTTTTTCTCTTATTTTCTTCTTGTATCTTCGCTCCGATACCCAACTAAGTTAATATTTTGTACCTTTCAAGACCTAATCATGCATATATGTAAATTTGGTGCCCAAAATTGTAGATTTGGTAGGTTTTTGGACAAGGCAAACCCTAATCCCCATGCCCGGACATGTTACCCACAAAATTTTGGATCTTTTGCTTAATTTGGGGTTAGAATATGATTATCCACAACTTGGATATAATGATTTATTGATTGGGTATCCAAATTTGAGGTTTTATGTAGAATTTCACTTGATGAGACCCTAACCCACACCTGGACCCCATTTAATGGATTAAACTGAGTTTGATGCATGAATTGACTTAGGATTATGCTTACCCACTGCTTGAATTTGATTATCTAACTGTTAGATGCCCGAAATTTTAAGAATTAGCCGATATGTGTATCCGAATACTATTCACATGGATACTATTCACTCGAGGACATTAAACGGTATATTGTACAATTTTACCATGTTTAACTAATAATTAAGTAATATGTATATTTGTATAAGTTCAATCAAATAATTTGAAAGTTTCGGCTTGTTCATTTGTGAAGGAAATTTGTATCCGAAAGCCTTTCAAGTCAATTCGCTTTTTGATGGTAAGAATTCTAAATTGTAACTGTGCATATGATATTCGTACATAAATTAAGTCATGAAAGGACCTAAATCCAAAAGCAAGATAAAAAGCACATGAATATTTGGAAGAAAATTTCCTTAAGATAAGATAAGAAATTCGAACTCTTAAATTTGTTATCAGATATTTGTTATCTATCATCTAAATCCGTCATCTATTTTGTTATCTGTTCCGTCAATACCGGTATTGTCATCTGCATCTGTTATCTATTCTGTTAGTACCAATATTGTCATCTGTATCTGTTATCTGTTCCGTCAGTACCGATATTATCATCTGCATCTATTATCTGTTCCGTCAGTACCAATATTATCATCTGTATCTATTATCTGTTTCATCAGTACTGGTATTGTCATCTACATCTGTTATCTGTTTTATCAGTACCGGTATTGTCATCTACATCTGTTATCTATTTCATCAATACCAGTATTGTCATCTACATCTATTATTTGTTTCGTCAGTATCGGTATTACCATCTATTTCTATTATCTGTTCTGTCAGTACCGATACTGTCATCTGTATCTATTTCTGTAAGATTCTATAGGCAAAAAGGAATTAGAAATTTGTAAGCAATTTCCGTATCCAAGGGGAATCAAAAGCCAAATATGAAAGTCAAATGTATTCCGATAAAATACCATGAATTATGTTTCATGTTGATGCATCCGCATTATGCTCCTATTCTCTTTTTCTTGATTTATTCTAAGTACATATCTTATTGCCTTTGATCATGCTATAATTAATTGAACTGTTAACTCACCCTTACTTCTTCTTCTTTCTAGATGAGACCCACAAACCAGTACCTGATTAGAAGGAGCAAGGAGAGAGATTTGCTAAGGAGATTAGCCTGACCTCAAAGACTTAAAATCTAGAATATGGTTGATGTTACGTTGTGTAATTAGTTCATAGAAGATTAATGTTGTATATTAAATTGTGGCACAACTTGTTGTATATTTTCATGGCATAGAATGCTTCCGCAGGTATTATGTCAAGTTTTGCATAAGTTCCTAAATGAGATTTCTATATAGATCCAATACAGTAGTTAAAAGTATTGTATTTGAGCCATAAATGATATGACGTTTGTTGATCCCGTGGATGTGTCATGGATTAAATCTTGAAGACTATCTATGTATATGTCTTTTGCAATTGTATTTATTCAGGCTGTTTGTATGGGTTTTGACCATTTTTAGAAAAAATTCTATCCAATTTTCTACATAATTTATGTATTGAATTGATTGCATATTAGTCTAATTTGAATAAGTATGATTATTGACGAACATTATTAGTGGATTATGGCCCGTTCCATCACAAATATCAAGTTTTAATGGAAAATAATAATCATAAATCCATAAAATAGATCCCCAACAAAAAAAAGGGCACACCCAAAGATGATACCTATTATTGGGATGAACTTGACAAAATATCATAACTACTACTAATAATAATGACATTAAATATCACAAGATCTCTTTGAACTATCTTTTTGAATATTCAATACAAGTAACAGCTTACTTTACAGTGCATAAGAAAAAATGATGATCCAAACATCACAAAATCACACTACCAAACCAATTTGAATCGAAAAATGCCACATTTCAAATATTGAAATAATCCAAATCATATTTCCATCAAAATACAATACACTAACATTAGCCTATATATATCTCCTTTTTATCAAAAATATATCAAAATAAGAACATAAACCAAATTATAAATTTAATAACAATAAAGCATAACAAAATCTCTATAAGTATTCTCATCCAAGCTCTATACAAGTATTCCATAACTGTCTAATCTGAAAGGGTCAAAAATAATCAAATTATAAGTCGAATGCTCACTAAGTATTATATATATAACAAAACTATTATATCTAAAAATTAGAGTGAAAGAATAAACTCAATAAGATATTTAGGAAATTCAATATAAACCTGATGCGTACTTGGATTCGACTTCGAACAGATTCGAATTCGTTTGGATTGTTTGGACCGGTTCCGTTCACTGAGTGCGAATCCTGCACACCACTAAAACGAACAGGAGGTCAGTGTGTCGGCGGGATGTTGTCCTACTGAAAACACTCCAACGCTCAAGTCAGTTAAGCCTCCTAAGATAAGGAAGGTAATGCTGAAAAGCGAGAGAAAGTAAGAGGATTGATCGGTCGGGAGTGTTGGCTTGTCGAGGACGTGAGCGATCGATTCCTACTCACAGGGAGCGTAAGGAAGAGATGTTCTAAAAGCATGGAAGCCTCTGGGAACGACTCTCGGGAAGCCGATTAGGTCCCCAGGAAACTGGAGGCCTCTGGTGAGGTTTGGAGGATGAACACCTGGAAGAGTGGGAGAGACGATGGGCCTCCGTTCAATACTCTGTCAGTGTTTGTGGATGTAAGAGTTCTCTCCGTTTGCAATAGCTTGGGTACATGAGAGCTTGACCGTAAGAGATTGTCTCTGTATGCCAAAAATTGCATGTAAGAGCTTCTTGTGTCAGTGAGAACGTATGAATTGAAACTTGTTGTGTGTACGTTAGAATGTGTAAGCCAGAATCCGTCCTTGAATCAGAATTCTAGGGTTTACTTATGTTTGATAGGGTGATCTCACCCCTTTGGAAAGTATGATCCCCTGTGTTATTCTTGGTTGGCCTGCATTTCAGAGCTGATGCCAGTTGCCAAACGTACCAACATAGCTTCCTTCCACGGCGGTCAGTGGCTTTCCAAATTGCTCACCTTCCTTCTGTGTATTTTACCGTTGGAGAGCCCCAGTTGGCAGGGAATTGGAAAAATCTGGTGCCTTCCTTATGGGAAGGGCACTGATTTTGTCAATGTCCATTTTGGAGCCAACTGAGATCGTGGAAGATGCTTGGAGAGCCGTTGCTGGCTATCTAATGGATCGTGGGCTCAAGTGGCCCAGGTCCGTAACCGTAAAAAGCCTCTGTTGGCCCTACTGCTACAGTACTCCAGGTCAAAGTTTGAGTTGACCGTCTGCGTGTGAGTTGGCCGTCTGCTGAGGCCTAGATGGTCAACGCTAGCGTTAACCATCCTAAGCCTTTTGGGGTTTGGACCTGTTCTCTAGTTGGGCCGTTCATGAGTTGATCATCCAGCAGACCGTTTTGGGCCTACGTTGACTTTGGGCCAGCCCATTTTCAACATGCCCATCACTAGCCCCCATGCCGATGGCCAGAATTCTGGCCTTTGGTATGTTCATGATGGGATGCCCCTTCTTGGCCCTTCATCGTTGAGGATCCCGGAGGACTCTATGAAAAGCAGAGAAGAAAGTTTGACCGAAACTATTGACCATTTTGGTCATCTGGAGAAGAGTGTTGACCGGAACTGTTAACCGTCTTGGTCAATTTTGGAGAAGAATATTGACCAGAACTGTTGACCGTCTTGGTCAGTTCCGGAGAAGAGTATTGACCAGAACTGTTGACCGTCTTTGGTCAGTTTCAGAGAAGAATATTGACTAGAACCTTTGACCGTCTTGGTCAGTTCCGGAGAAGAATATTGACCAGAACCGTTGACCATCTTTGGTTAGTTCCGGAGAAAAATACTGACCAGAACTGTTGACCGTCTTTGGTCAGTTTCGGAGAAAAATATTGACCAGAACTGTTGACCGTCTTTGGTCAGTTCCGGAAGACTTTCTACAAGCCTTGATGGACGCGTGGCCATCAGCCGGCTTGCAGCCCAAAAGAAGACACGCGTCTCCTTTTGGTTGGGCGGATATCCTGGCCATTAATGCATTAGAGATCTGCCTTTTGAAAAGCCAAGTAGGAAGGCGACACGTGGCAGGACTGATGGCGTCCTTTCTGAGGGGTTTTAAGGCGTTTTTGCTGTTCAAGTTTCCCTCCACGTTTCGAGAGCCTTCTATGCCTCCTAGCCTTCGTCTTCTTCGTCTCCAACTTTCATTCTCAGAAACCCTAGCCCATCCTACAAACCATGGCATCCGTCGCCGACATCGCCTCTGTCCTCAGAGAGGGGGACGTTAAGGCATTGTGCGTTGAGTTTAACATTCCGAAGGAAGTCGCATGGAGAGTCCCGAGAAAGGATGACAGAGCCTTTGCTCCACTGGCAGGGCACATCATAGTTTATGAGGCCCACCTGAGGAGCAGTCTCCGTCTTCCATTACCAGACGATTTGCTATCCATTCTGCGAGCCCTACGAGTCCCAATAGCTCAACTCCACGCCAATGCCATCCGGTATCTCTGCACTCTAGGTATTTTCCTTCGAAAGCATTCCAAGAGGCTGAGAATGCCAATGGTGAAGGGCCTCTTCAAGATAAACCAAGGGGGTGAATGGATATCGCTCGTCCCCCGTACATACCGGAAACTAGTAGAGCACAGTTTCCCGGCATGGGAGTCTAATGATAGGTTCGGTAGCATCATAGGCTGGCATAGTTCTAGGCCCAAGCAACAGCATGTCAATGGGCCTAGCATTAATGAGCTAAGCCACAGCGAGAAGTTCAGTCGAACCCAAAACAATGTGGCAATCAGAATGAGAGCCAAGAAGTGAAATGTCAAAGGGGCAAGAGTCAGTGGCCCAATCGGTGGTGCAACTAGACGGACCAATCAAAGGCCCTTAGGCAGGCAACTAGTAGAGCGGTCAAAATAGGCACATATAGAGCACTGCCTAAAGCCAACTGACGACTGAGCCAAAGGAGCACTCACGGCCACCTCATCACAGCAGGACGATGTCTGACATGGTGGCTCCAGTTAGCGTTGCAGCGGCCGGCGAATAATGGTGGGACACCTATCGTCCTCCTTAGCGTCAAAGCTTTCTCCGCGAAGCACTATAAACTCTTTCACTCTTCACAAAATCAAGAGGCAACCAAAAAAGGAGAGGGAGGATTCAAAAGAAGAGAGAGAGAGAGACTCGAAGTGCCCTTACTTGAGGAAGAGAAGAGATGAGAGGTTCTTCACCGGCCTCAAGAAAAGGAGACTCCTAGCAAAGAGCAACCCTCGGCGGAAAAACTACCTAGGATGAGACTCATGAGCCGAGGAGGAACCGGCTCTCTCCCTCCCTCCCAGTATAGTTCTTTCTCCTCCATAATGAGCTACTCCCTATTAAGTGTATCTATAGTGTGCCACTCCCCACCAAGTACATTCATAGTAAGCCAATTCCTATCGAGTACACACATAGTGAGTCACTCCCTACCGAGTGTATCTATAGTGAGTCACTTTCTACCGTGCGCGTCTATAGTGAGCCATTCAAAGTCGAGTATATTCATAATAAGCTACTCCCTATCGAGTGTACCCATGGTGAGCCACTCACAATCAAGTGCATCCATAGTGAGCCACTCCCTACCGAGTGCGTCCATAGTAAGTCACTCACTGAGTATAACCTTAGTGAGTCACCGACCATGTGCAACTAGAAGGGAGCCGAGACCTCCTTCCTCTCCAAGCCGCCCTCCTCGGGCGCACCATCAAGAGTCAATTCTCCTCTCACATCCCCCATTCGTATGCAACTTTACATTATTAAGCATCCTCCTTACACATTTTTATTTCTTGAGAAAGATTTCTAACTTGAGTATTGGAGGATAAATCAGAAATTAAGTTTTGCCAATTATCTGACCTCTTATTTGTAATTTGTAGTGCACATGTTCTAAATTAGCAGCGACGGAGACCAAATCCGCTCTAATTCGACCCACAGTGGAAGATCGAGTGGCTCATTAATCCATACTACAATCCGAAAATCAAGGACACATTAGTTGAGACTATATAATTCTCTGCCGGTGGAGATTATTCCACGACTATGTTACATTGTTTATATTTTTTAACATTATATTAGATTCTTATTAATTAATCAACATCCAATTAATTCTTAAACCTCTAGTTTTCTTTTTTTTTTCTTAATTAATATCTGTACTTAGATACATAATCTGTGCACTTTAAATCTAAAATTATTATTCACATGAGGAGGTGTGTCAGAATATAAGATTGTTATTAAAATTTTAACTAATTATTTAAATTTTAAAATACGTGAACCTCTTAATAATTAAAATAACATAGGAATCTGTCTCAGTACACTAAAAATAAGAACCTTCGGGCCAACACTAAGAAACTTGATTGCTGTCACAATCTACCGCACAAGGCCCCAGTTAGACGCAAGAACAAATTTGAGGAGTCCCTTTCACCAGCAATATGAAAAGACATAATGGAGTGTCAAAATACTGTTTCTTTACCTATAAAATAAAATTAAAACAGGGGTAGAGAGGGATAGAGAGATTGACTACACTTAACTGTTAACAAGAAGAGAATCTGATGACTGAACTTTTAGATATTTGGGCTGATCCTCAAGCAATATTTAGCAGTATTAGTTTAAGGGTAGTGTGAGAAGGTTGTTAAGTAGTCAAGATGTCAACTTTCGGCTGGGTAGCAAAGCCCTCTCACTTTCTGGGGTGCTGCTGTGCCTTGCTGCCTCTCGATTGGAACCCACTATTCGGAAATTTCTTCTGGCAGTGGTTTCTGAATTCTATATGTTAATGTTATCTCTTATTTAATTTGATCTATAATATTCAAGACTAGTGGTAGCAGTACTACTACTACATAACTACAAGTAATAGTATCAAGAGAGTTTGAGGAAGTCGTTAGGCTGTCGAAATCTCTGCAACCTGTGGGGAAGTTGTCCAATATCCCCCACCTTCTAGGGTGCTTCAGACCCTTGCTGCCTGTATCTCAGTTGGAACCCACCTTTTGAAAATCATAAAATTCTTTAGAACACCCAATAATGGATATCTTATTTTTATATGAACCTAACAGTGTGGATAGAATGTAGTACATTATTAAGAATATCTAAAGAGTGTCTAGTATTATTAATATTCTAAACTACATATACATTTGTTTTAGTTTTATATTCTGAAAAAGCACGTTTCGGTGCTTACGTGTTTCGACCCCGTTAAAAGTATAGCGGAAGCAAAAATAATTAAATTAAATATCCGATACACGTAAGGGATATTTAACTCTAGATGTAACCGGAACTAATAAGCATGCACAACATTAACAACAATAAGCAATAATAATAAAGACTCAATTTTTTGGTGACGAAGTGAAAACTCGATACCCACGGTATCGAGAAAAGCACTTCGGGCTTCAACGGCCAGGGAAGCAATGCACTATGAAAATCAACTTACAGCTCGGGTGGTAACGACGCGCTAACCTAGCCGACTTACTCCCGACACATGATCCCTACCAAGGAACTCCTTGGATTTGCCCGCGGCAACGGAACCGGACACCTTCCGATCTTCAAGCCACTCTTCCCTCTCGTGCCACTTGAATTGCCAATCACGAAAGAGTCTCCTTCTTCACGAACCAACGTCTCCAACGATGGTAGAAGGCAATGTTTCAAAGGTGAAAGAAAGTTGGTGAGAAAACTTCTATAACATGTAGATCAATCTTGTAGTATAGAGTTTTCTCAAGAGAAGCAAGATTAATGGAGCATAAAAGGCTTTCTTCTCAAATGGGGGCTCAAAATAATCTGTCCAGAGAGCTTATGGCGTCCTTAGGGTTTCAAAATCATAAGATAATATTTATAGATGAGCCAAAAAAACGCGTTCAAAAATCTGCCCGTTGGACCGCCGCTCGAGCGGCCAGGGGGCGAGTATCGAGCGGGCGACCTACTGGTTTTTCGGCTCGAGCGGATATCGAGCATGAAGCGAGCGGCCCCCATTCTGGTTTATACGCTCGAGCAGCTAGGGGGCTCAGGCGAGCGGGCGGACTTTGGACGGGCTCGAGCGTGTGGAGGGCGGACCGAACGGACTTTAACCCGACAACCCACAACCCCACATTAATACAATAATACATATGGTCACGGAATATGCCAATTAGACAAAAGTCTCTAACAATCTCCCCCTTTGACAATTCCGTGACAAAACCCAAAAAATAAATAAATACAAGTGAATCACGGGTTCAGACACCACCGAGATAGAACCCGTGTACATGAAAACCTACGCCTAGAGATACAAAAAAAATAAATAGTTAAACAAGAGTTGCTGCGGCGATGTGATGAAAACTTGTGGGAACAGCCTGTATACTTTAGTGCCCTGGGCAAGCAAGGTTAGTACCAACAAGGCAAAAATAATAATAACAATATAACAGCATGCATGGTACATAAGCAGGAGACAGGCATTAACAACATGCAACAATATAACATCCAACAATCCTCCCCCTAAACAAAAATAATCAATACTCCCCATCAAGTACTAATAACTTGTACTAATATGCAAATAACAAAACTCCCCAAAAAAAATAGAAGGCACCCCTAATCTCCCCCTATCAAACTCCCCCTATCAAAGAGATCAAGTCTCCCCTTTTTGTCACGAATAGCCAAGGGGTAATTTAGCTCACTTTTCTTAATCCAGACTTGTATCACGGAATGCATTTTTGCGTTCAACCTATTAACTTGTGCATCCAAATGCTGAAGGTAATCAACAAATTTATTCAATTTTAGCCCTGGTCTTTGGTTGTGCAAAAATTTCAAGGTGTAACACCTTGGGCGAATGTGACCAACTTTCCCACATGCATGACAGGTAGGCACAAACTTAGGGATGGAAGAATTGTTCATGGCCTTGTGATTACCTAGATTAGATGGGCCAAATCTGTTATTCACATGTTGAGGCACGGTCTTGATGACTTTGGGTGTGTGGGCATGATTATGTGAAATTTTCGTGGCGGGAATAAACACAGTTTTAGGTTCCACATCACTTTGAACAAAGTTCGCAACATACCCCAAACCCTGTTTATTTCCACCAATTTTTCCCAACCCGAACATATAATCCAATTTTATAGACCCATTTGAGAATTGTTTCAAATCTTTTCTCGTGGCCTCCAGTTCAGATTCCAAGGTCGTGATTTGATTAGAAGATGAGATTTTCAAATTCTCAAATTCTTGGCGTTTAGAATCAACCTTGGATTGTAGAGATATTTTTTCTTTTTCCAAATCAATGATCCTATTATTTAGGGTTCTATTTAATTTCTTAACTTTCAAACATTCCCTAAATAATTTATCGTAAGTTTCTTGAAGGCCATCAGATTCAGCTTCTGATTCAGCCTCACAATCATCAGATCGATTAATGTTCTCTACAGAATTGTCACACATTGAGGTCATAAAGGCCATGTACTTGACCGGCCCATTTTCAGAACATGTTTCACCCTCTTCTTCTTCGTCATCGCTTAGGGTCACATTAGCTTTAAAGGCTTGACCTTGTTGGCGTTTAAGGTTAGGACATTCAGACCGATAGTGGCCAAAGCCTTTACACTCATGACATTGGACGCCTTGGGAAGTTTTCGATTTGGAGTCCTTACTCTCTCGTCGGTCCTTCTTCTCAAATTTATGTGATCGTTTTAAGTCACATCCAATTTTTCAGATGATGAGTTATTTTTCTTTAAGAATTTTTTAAAATTCTTAACAAATAATGAAAAATCGTCATCGCTACATGATTCTTTATCGGAGTCCCGTTTTCGCTCTTCCCTACTTGATTTTCGAGCAATAGATTTTTGTTTCTTTGATTGAGGCAATGTGAGCTCATAAGTTTGTAGGGAGCCTACAAGTTCTTCTATTTTCAATTTATCTAAATCTTTGCTTTCTTCAATGGCAGTAACTTTAGGTCTAAAGCGTTCAGGCAAAGATCGAAGAACTTTTCTAACAATCCTATTTTTCGGGATTCGTTCTCCTAAATTAAATATAGAATTGACAATATCATTCAATTGAGCATAGAACTCATCGAAGGTCTCATCATCTTTCATTTTTATTTCCTCGAATCTAGTGGTGAGCATTTGTAATTTTGAATTTTTCACTAGTTTCGTGCCTTCGTGAGTAATTTCAAGAATGTCCCAAGCATCTTTAGAGGTCTCACACACATTCGGGAGACACAGCCATGAAAATAGCATGTAGCCCCTTACTGTTCCAATTACATGCATCGAGTTCCTCTTTGGTCCATGAAGATAAGTCTTTTGGTTCGTTACTAGAAGAACTAGTGGGTGGAGTCCACCCAACTTGGGTACGTGCCCAAACACGTTCATCTAGAGATTTAAGGAAGGCTCTCATTCGGACCTTCCAATAGGCATAGTTACTCCTATCAAAGTAGGGAGGAACGGAGAGTGATCCACTCGTGTACATCTAGATCGGGGGTCGCGGATCGGGGTAAGTCTCTGATACCAATTGAAAAAGCACGTTTCAGTGCTTACGTATTTCGACCCCGTTAAAAGTATAGCGGAAGCAAAAATAATTAAATTAAATATCCGATACACGTAAGGGATATTTAACTCTAGATGTAACCGGAACTAATAAGCATGCACAACATTAACAACAATAAGCAATAATAATAAAGACTCAATTTTTTGGTGACGAAGTGAAAACTCGATACCCACGGTATCGAGAAAAACACTCCGGGCTTCAATGGCCAGGGAAGCAATGCACTATGAAAATCAACTTACAGCCCGGGTGGTAACGACGTGCTAACCTAGCCGACTTACTCCCGACACATGATCCCTACCAAGGAACTCCTTGGATTTGCCCGCGGCAACGGAACCGAACACCTTCCGGTCTTCAAGCCACTCTTCCCTCTCGTGCCACTTGAATTGCCAATCACGAACGAGTCTCCTTCTTCACGAACCAACGTCTCCGACGATGGTAGAAGGCAATGTTTCAAAGGTGAAAGAAAGTTGGTGAGAAAACTTCTATAACATGTAGATCAATCTTGTAGTATAGAGTTTTCTCAAGAGAAGCAAGATTAATGGAGCATGAAAGGCTTTCTTCTCAAATAGGGGCCCAAAATAATCTGTCCAGAGAGCTTATGGCGTCCTTAGGGTTTCAAAATCATAAGACAATATTTATAGAGGAGCCAAAAAAACGCGTTCAAAAATCTGCCCGTTGGGCCGCCGCTCGAGTGCGCGGCGAGCGGCCAGGGGGCGAGCATCGAGCGGGCGACCTACTGGTTTTTCGGCTTGAGCGGATATCGAGCATGAAGCGAGCGGCCCCCATTCTGGTTTATACGCTCGAGCAGCTAGCGGGCTCAGGCGAGCGGGCGGACTTTGGACGGGCTCGAGCGTGTGGAGGGCGGACCGAACGGACTTTAACCCGACAACCCACAACTCCACATTAATACAATAATACATATGGTCACGGAATATGCCAATTAGACAAAAGTCTCTAACATATTCTAAAGGGTTGGTGGTTATCTAATACACTAAGTAACATTGAGTAGATATCACTTTCTAGGGTGTTTAAGTAAGTCTTTTAATAATAGTTTAAAAATTACAGTGTTGTAGATATATAATCAACAAATATAAAAGTTACCACTGTGTTATAAAAGCATGATAATAATTGCTCGTAATTAACACATTTATTAGTTATATATATGTGTATCTCAGATTGAGCCTTCAATGAACAATAAACTTTAAGTCAATGATGACAACCTAAGGTACTAGCATTAATAGCAATGTAATAATTTTTATCCTGTATTTTTTCTTTCTAATTTTCCCTAGGTTTTCGATAAAATATTGCTAAGACCATAATTATTTAGCCTAGGTTTTCTAATTTTATCCGACAACATTTTAGATGTGCAAGAGAATTCATATTTTTTGCGTTTATATTTCTTTGATCATATTACATTATGTTTTGAAATCATTAAAGTTTTAAATCCCATTATCTACCATAAGCTATGCTATGCAAGTATACAAACATGAGTTTATTAAATAGCTAATATTTCCATTTATTAATCAGATGGATGCACGTGGATTCATATTCAATATAGGTTCGAGTTTTGCATATTTTTTCTTCATTTGTTATTTGTCTTGTAAATTAAAAAAAAATACTTTTAAAAAAATATGAAATGGTGAAGGTGATGAAATCTTATTAGAGCCCATTTTTTATTTTGTTATTTTATTTGCGAAATCAGAATCTTAATTTTGAGTAAAATCATATCTTTGTAAATTCAAACCAGAGCTTAATTAACTACTTGCCTAATATTATTTCTTTCATCGAAGAGTTCAAAATTTTTATGACTAATGATTAGTCGTAGGTTGGGAATATGTAAATATCGTCTCAAGGGAGGCACCTTTGCTAAATAAAGCAAGAGATTAAATGCAACATAGAGGTTGGATATTATTTTTGTCTTTAAAAACTATTTTATGTAGAATTATTTACTAGGTTACTAAATTATATATGAAAAAGTACGTTTTGGTGCTAACGAGTTTCGACCCCGAAAATTATAGCGGAAGCAACGATAAATAAATATCCAATACATGTAAAGGATATTTAAATCTAGATGATAACGAGATAACAAGAATGCACGATACAAATAATATGAGCAATAAAGATAAAGACCCGATTTTTGGTGACGAAATGAAAACTCGATACCCACGGTAATCGAGAAAAATACTCCGGGCTTCAACGGCCAGCGAAGCAATGCACTATGAAAATCAACTTACAGACCGGGTGGTAACGACGCGCTAACCTAGCCGACTTATTCCCGTCACGTGATCCCTACCAAGGAACTCCTTGGATTTGCCCGCGGCAACGGAACCAGACTCCTTCCGGTCTTCACGTCAATCTTCCCTCAAACCACTTGAATTTCCAATCACGAACGAGTTTCCTTCTTCACGAACTAACGTCTCCAACGCAGGTAGAAGGATGGAAAGTTTGAATGGAAAAAGAAAAAGAAAAATGGTGAGAAAACTCCTTAGATCATGAAGCTCAAGGTTTTGTCTTTTGGTTTTCTCAAGAGAGACTAAATCAATGATGCACGAAAGGCTTTTCTCTCAAGTTTGAAGACTTCAAAAATTATCAATTGAGGTTGTGGCGTGCTTAGGGTTTGAAGAAAATAAGGTATCAATTTATAGTGGAGCCAAAAATGCATTTAAAAATTCTGCCCGTTGGGCAGGCGCTCAGCGCGGCCGGCCGTAGGGCGGCCGAGGCCCCCCTATCGATTTTCGGCTCGAGTGGTTCTCGAGCTCCTGGTGAGCCGGGGACGTTCTGGATTTTAGGCTCGAGCGGGTATCGAGCGAGAGGCGAGCGGGAAGGCTTAGGGCAGGCTCGAGCGAATGGAGGGCGGACCGAACGGACTTTAACCCGACAACCCACAACCCGACATCAATACAATAATACATATGGTCACGGAATATGCCAATTAGACAAATGTCTCTAACAATCTCCCCCTTTGGCAATTTCGTGACAAAACTCAGAAAATAAATAAATACAAGTGAATCACGGGTTCAGACACCACCGAGATAGAACCCGTGTACATGAAAACCTACGCCTAGTGATACCAAAGAGATAAAAAATGTAAATAGCTATACGAGAGCTGCTGAGGCGATGTGATGAAAACTTGCTTGACAGCCTGTGTAACTTCAGTTTCCTGATCAAGTAAGGTTAGTACCAACAAGGCAAAAAAATAATAACATATAACAGCATACATGGTACATAAGCATGAGAAGCTACAACAATGTAACATACACCAATTCTCCCCCTAACGAAAATAATCAATACTCCCCCTAACAGTAATAATAAACTGAAATAACCATGAAAATAATAAAAACTCCCCCAAAATAAGCCCCAAAATAAGCATGCTCCTCTCCGTCTCCCCTAAGCTCCCCCTATCAAATTGAATCAAGTCTCCCCCTTTTTGTCACGAATGGCCAAAGGGTAATTTAACTCACTTTTCTTAACCCAAACTTGTCTCCCCGAATTCACTTTCTGGCTTAGCCTTTTAACTTGTTCATTCAATTTCTGAATGTGATCAACGAGTTTATTCATTTTTGGCCCTTGCCTTTGATTGTACAAAAAATCTATGGTGTAACATTGAGGACGAATGTGACCTATTTTTCCACACGCATGACAAGTAGGCACAAATTTAGGTATGGTGACATGGTCCATAGATCTTTTCTCCACACGTTGAGGCACGGCCTGGATGACTTTGGGTGTGTAGGCGTGTTTGTGTGGAATTTTCGTAGCGGGAATAAATACAATTTTACGTTTCACATCATTTTGGACAAAATTCGCAGCATACCCCAAACCTTGTTTATTTCCGCCAATTTTTCCTAACCCGAGCATATGATCTAATTTTGTAGACCCATTTAAAAATTGTTTCAAATCTTTTCGCGAGGTCTCAAGTTCAGATTCTAAAGATGTTATTTGCTTAGTAAATGAGACTTTCAGATTCTCAATTTCTTGAGTTTTAGAGTCTAACTCGGATTGTAGAGATGTGTTGCCCTTTTCCAATTCAATGAGCCTACCGTTGAGGGTTCTATTTAGTTTCTTAACTTTCAAACATTCCCTAAACAGTTTATCGTAAGCTTCTTGAAGGCCATCAAATTCAGCTTCTGACTCGACCTCAGAGTCATCAGATTGATTAATATTCTCTACAATATTGTCACACATAGAGGTCATAAAAGCCATGTACTTGACAGGGCCATCGTCAGAACATTTTTCACCCTCTTCTTCTTCGTCATCACTTAGGGTCACATTAGCTTTAAAGGCTTGACCTTGTTGGCGTTTAAGGTTAGGGCATTCAGCCCGGTAGTGGTCAAAGCCTTTACACTCATGACATTGAACTCCTTGAGTATTTTTTGATTTGTAGTCCTTGAGTTCACATCGGTCTTTCTTCTCAAATTTATGTAATCGTTTTAAGTCCACATCCATTTTTTCTGATGATGAATTATTTTTCTTTAAGAATTTTTTAAAATTCTTAACAAATAATGCAAAATCTTCATCGCTACATGATTCTTCATCGGAGTCCCGATTTCGCTCTTCCCTACTTGATTTTAGAGCAAGTGATTTATTCTTCTTTGATTGTGGCAATGTGTGCTCATAAGTTTGTAGAGACCCTACAAGTTCTTCTATTTTCAATATATCTAAATCTTTGCTTTCTTCAATGGCAGTAACTTTAGGTTTAAAGCGTTCAGGCAAAGATCGAAGGACTTTTCTCACAATCCTATTTTTCGGGATTTGTTCCCCTAAATTAAATGTAGAATTTACAATATCATTCAATTGAGCATAGAACTCATCAAATGTCTCATCATCTTTCATTTTTATTTCTTCGAATCTAGTGGTGAGCATTTGCAATTTTAAATTTTTCACTAGTTTCGTGCCTTCGTGAGTAATTTTAAGAATATCCCATGCATCTTTAGAAGTCTCATACATTGAAATCCGTTTAAACTCATCGGGAGATACAGCCATAAAAATAGCATGCAACCACTTACTATTTCAATTACATGCATCAAGTTCCTCTTTGGTCCATGAAGATAGGGCTTTGGGTTCGTTGCCCGAGGAACTAGTGGGTGGAGTCCACCCAACTTGGGTACGTGCCCAAACACGCTCATCTGGAGATTTTAGGAAGGCTCTCATCCGAACCTTCCAATAGGCATAGTTACTCCCATCAAAGAAGGGAGGAACGGAGAGCAATCCACTCGTGTACATCTAGATCGGGGGTCACAGATCGGGGTAAGTCTCTGATACCAATTGAAAAAGCACGTTTGGTGCTAACGAGTTTCGACCCCGAAAATTATAGCGGAAGCAACGATAAATAAATATCCAATACACGTAAAGGATATTTAAATCTAGATGATAACGAGATAACAAGCATGCACGATACAAATAATAGGAGCAATAAAGATAAAGACCCGTTTTTTGGTGACGAAATGAAAACTCGATACCCACGGTAATCGAGAAAAACACGCCGGCCTTCAACTGCCAAGGAAGCAATGCACTATGAAAATCAACTTACAGACCGGGTGGTAACGACGCGTTAACCTAGCCGACTTACTCTCGTCACGTGATCCCTACCAAGGAACTCCTTGGATTTGCCCGCGGCAACGGAACCAGACTCCTTCCGGTCTTCACGTCAATCTTCCCTCAAACCACTTGAATTTCCAATCACGAACGAGTCTCCTTCTTCACGAACCAACGTCTCCAACGCAGGTAGAAGGATGGAAAGTTTGAATGGAAAAAGAAAAAAAAAATGGTGAGCAAACTCCTTAAATCATGAAGCTCAAGGTTTTGTCTTTTGGTTTTCTCAAGAGAGACTAAATTAATGATGCATGAAAGGCTTTTCTCTCAAGTTTGAAGACTTCAAAAATTATCAATTGAGGCTGTGGCGTGCTTAGGGTTTGAAGAAAATAAGGTATCAATTTATAGTGGAGCCAAAAACGCATTTGAAAATTCTACCCGTTGGGCCGGCGCTCGAGCGTGGCTCAAGCGCGCGGCGAGCGGCCATAGGGTTTCGTGGGAAACCCTGCGGGGGCTCGAGCGCGCAGCGAGCGGGCCCCCTACTTGATTTTCGGCTCAAGCGGTTCTCGAGCTCCTGGCGAGCCGGGACGTTCTGGATTTTAGGCTCGAGCGGTTATCGAGCGAGAGGCGAGCGGGAAGGCTTAGGGCGGGCTCGAGCGAATGGAGGGCGGACCGAACGGACTTTAACCCAACAACCCACAACCCGACATCAATACAATAATACATATGATCATGGAATATGCCAATTAGATAAATGTCTCTAACAATATATTTGATCTTTTTTCATAGTTTACATAATTTATTTAATAGTTGCTTGATTGTGACATGTGAGGCAAATGATTAAGGAATTAAATTAAGGTAGAGAGTAATGATTTTTGGTTCTCTGTTGACTCATTTTGTTTCATATCCAAACTGATATATAAACGATTAGATAGATTATATTTATTATGTTTTTATAAGAGTATTTGTACTAAGTTATTGAAGTATAAACCTTAAATGAAAAATAATTGAGTATATTGAACAAAATCAATAAATAAGTATGTTTTGAAATTGAACACTGATGTTGGAACGATTACTGAACACAACAAATAAACATTGTTCTCTTATTTCTTTATCTTTTTTTTAGAATCTGTGAAAATGGGTAGAAAAGCAGTACAATTCTCTTACATAAATAGACTGGCATGTATGCTCCAATCATATACCTATTGTGCATTAAGGCTAGTTTTTATTTACACGTATATATTCTTTGTATACTCATGAAATACATAGATATTATGACAAATATGCATGAGCACTTTTCATATGCACATTAAACACAAAAATATTATCTAAAATAAACTCACATGTGATTAAGGTACCCTTTAAGCACCAACCACTAGTAGATGTGTACGAGCTCTTATTCATGCTCACCTTAGGCACCACCTATACCACTCTTGGTATAAGTGTGGATCATGGGCATATTATGAATAAAAAACAAATAGTTTAATACTTAGTGCCTCAGTGAACTATGAAAAAGCACGTTGTGTGCTAACGTGTTTCGACCCCGGTAAGAGTATAGCTGAAGTAATGTATAATAATAAATATCTAATACACGTAAAAGATATTTAATACTAGATGCTAACAAGATTAACAATTATGCACGATATAAATAATTATAAGCAATAAAGATAAAGACTCAATTTTTTGGTGACGAAGTAAAAACTCGATACCCACAGTATCGAGAAAAACACTCCGGGCTTCAACGGCCAGGGAAGCAATGCACTATGAAAATCAACTTACAGACCGGGTAGTAACGACGTGCTAACCTAGCCGACTTACTTCCGTCACGTGATCCCTACCAATGAACTCATTGGATTTGCCTGCGGCAACGGAACCTGACACCTTCCGATCTTCATGTCAATCTTCCCTCGAACCACTTGAATTTCCAATCACGATCGAGTCTCGTTCTTCACGAACCAACGTCTCCAACGATGGTAGAAGGCAATGTATCAATGTTTTAAGAAGGTGGGTGAGAAAACTTGTTTGAACACAAGGAGCAATCTTGTAGTGTTTGGTTTTCTTCAAGAAATACAATAAGCTTGAAGCACAAGAGACCTTCTTCTCAAGGAGGCACGAAAATAAACTCTCCAGAATTCTTAGGGTTTCAAAAACCTAAGTCCAATATTTATAGAGGGTGCAAAAAGACGTTCAAAAATTTTGCCCGTTGCACCGGCGCTCGAACGGGGCTCGAGCGCGCATCGGGCGGCCGTAAGGCGTGCAGCGAGCGGGCACCCTACTGGATTTTCGGCTCGAGCGGAGTTCGAGCGCCTGGCGAGCGGGCACCCTACTGGATTTTCGGCTCGAGCGGGTATCGAGCAACTGGCGAGCCAGGGACCTTCTGGATTTTCGGCTCGAGCGAGTATCAAGCGAGTGGCGAGCGGGAAGGCTTTGGACGGGTCGAGCGACTAGAGAGCGGAACAGACAGAGCGAAACAGACAGAGCGGACTTTAACCCGACAACCCACAACCCGACATCGATACTATAAAACATATGGTCACGGAATATGCCAATTAGACAAATGTCTATAACAATCTCCCCCTTTAACAATTCCGTGACAAAACTTAGAAAATAAATAAATACAAGTGAATCACGGGTTCAGACACTACCGAAATAGAACCCGTGTACATAAAAACCTACGCCTAGTGATACAAAAGAGATACATAAAAGAAATGTAAATAGTTATACGAGAGCTGTTGAGGCGATGTGATGAAAACTTGCTTGACTGCCTGTGTAACTTCAGTTTCCTGGTCAAGTAAGGTTAGTACCAACAACAAAGATGTAGCCAATAATAGATACAACATGCAGTACTAAAGTGTAAGATAGAGAGTAGATAGCGTGCATAGCAAGTCAACAGATAATATCAATGATAACATCAAGAGTAAAGCGCCAGATAATATAGATAGCACGTAACAAAAAGAAGAGCCAAAAAGAAATACATCAAATCTAACTCCCCCTGATAAAAAGAAGTACATCAAGTCTAACTCCCCCTAACATAAAGAAGTACATCTCGCCCAAGCTCCCCCTATCAGCATGTACCCAAAAAAAGAAACCTCGATCTCTCCCTTTTTGTCACGAAGAGCCAAAGAGAGGGGATCACTCAGAATCGCTTGGAGGAGGAGAGCCATAATGTTGCTGCCAACGTTGAAACGCAGCCTCCTGAGTGTCCAATCGAGCATCCAACCCATCAAAACGAGCAAGCATTTGGGACGGGAGTTGAGATTGGGAAGCAAGAATCCGCTCCTGGGAAGAGAATAGGTGCTCAAAACGGTCAACAATGCGAGACATTTGACCCATCAGAGCGGCTGAGGAGGAGGTGGAGTGCCGATGCGAGGTGGATGGTCCAGGAGCCGAGGGGTCAGGAAAGGACGAAGCTAAACCAGAGGGGCCTTCGTCTGGCTGAGGAGGTGGCATGTTAGGGAGAGGCTCATCGAACAACTCCTGGGGATCGGCAGCAAAGTGACGTGCGTGGGATCGACTCTTAGCGAAGGTGGTGGAGGTGATGGGTCGGCCGATCGGGAGGCGAGGATAGTCAGCGAAGGGGTGACCAAGCCCAGCAAGTAGTCGCTGAATAAGGCACCCGAAAGGTAGGTTGGCCTCTTTCCGGCCGAAAAAGTTGGCAACAATGTGAGTGATAAAATGAGATGGTAAATCAATGGGCTGACCACTCAACAGAGTATATAAAAATACAGCCTTCTCCTCAGAAAGGGACGAGAAGTGGGAAACGGAAAATAGGTTCGTGAGCATGATACGGCTCACGACCAGTCGCCGAGAGGAGAGGTACGAGGTCTGGAAAGATTTGCCCTGCCACTCTAGAGGGGCATCGTGGAAAAAAGTGGCAATTTCATTATAATTGGGCCGGGTGAGCGCCGAAGAGTAAGGATAAGGTGGGTTTTCTACCCGAGGAATACCAATAACACGTACGAGCACATCGGCAATAATGTGGACACGTGCACCCCGCACGAAAGTAGAGAAAGAATCGTAGGTAATCGTATGAATGTTGGAGTAAAACTCCTGAATAAGAATGAGCGATGGAGCAACCAAACCTGTGAGGACTAGCGTCCAACCGCGGTCAATGAAGAGAGAGTTGGCAAGTCGACATGTGGGTTTGAAAAAGAGTCTCGGCCTCGGGACTAATAAAGTGATCAGGAGTGGAGATCCCACTCGGCCGAGATCGTTTGCCGCTGGACTTGCGTGACAGAGACTTGCGAGGAGCTGACATCTAAAAAAAATAAAAACACCCCAAAAAAATGAGATTGTTGAATATATATATATATATATTTATTTATTTATTTATTTGTGTAATTTCGAATTATTGGTGAGGAAAGGCTGGTCATGTGACTGCCGCCGTGAACAGTACCGGCGTTCACGGTCGACGGTGGATGGAAGGATAACGGCCGACGCTGCAAGATGCACGGGAACGCACACCAGTGGCCACCGGAGCACCACCTCCGGCACCCACGTCATCGGCCGATTTGGACAACAGGGAGAAGCACCCACACGGTGCCTGAGAGGGTCCGGCCGGTGAGGGAGGAAATCGGTACTGAAAACGCCATGAACGATGTTGAGAACTCACGGATCCACGGACTACGCTCAAAATCCACACAAAAATCGGTGGAGTTGAAGGAATGAGGAGAGCGATGTGAGGCCCATGAATGCAGCCGACCAAAAAGGAGGTAAATTTTGGGACCAAGACCACCATGAACGGTGGCGGCACACAGATCTGGAAACAGAGAGGGACAAGGGAGGATTTACCTTGAGGACGCCCGAATTTGGTGAAGAAAGCTGTAGATCTGGCCAATAATGGTGGAGAGGGAGAGAAAGAGAGGTGGCCAAAGCAGGGAGAAGAGAAACGCAGCAAAGAGTTTCAAGGGTTTGTGTGGAGAGTGCTCGCTGCGTGCTGGAAGATTAAAGGCAGCAGCGAGTGCTCGAGCCCCTAGCGAGCGAGCGCTCAAAGCGCCATTTTCCTTTTTTTTTATATAATAATTTTTTTTATTTTTATTTGTTCTTGTTTAGAACAGTGTAGGAGCCATTTAACCGGAATTTTCCGTAGGAAAATGTAGCTCACTTTTCTTAACCCAAATGCTTCTCCCCGAATTCACTTTCTGGTTTAACCTTTGTACTTGATCATTTAGTTTTTGAAGGTGATCAAGGAGTTTATTCACTCTTGGTCATTCTCTTTCGTTGTGCAAGGAATTCACAGTGTAGCATCGAGGACGAATGTGGCCTACTTTTCCACACGCATGACAAGTAGGCACAAACTTAGGCATGGTGGCACGGTCCATAGATCGTTGATTAAGGTTGACAGAAGACTTGAACGGTTTCGATGATTTATTCAGCATTTTTCGATTCAGTAAATTTGGCAAATGAGTTGAGTCAAATTGAGTAGCCACACGTCGAGCCGGTTGCTTAGTGACTTTTGATGTGTCAATGTGTTGGTGTGGCATTTTCTTGGTGGGAATAAAAATTGTTTTAGGTTTCACGTCATTTGGGAACATATTCTCAACATATCCCAACCCATGTTTATTTTCTCCAATTTTACCCAACCCGAGCATATGATCAAGTTTTGTTGACCCACTTATGAATTGTTTCAAATCTTTTCTCGTGGTCTCAAGTTCAGATTCTAAGGTTGTGATGTGTTTAGAAAATGAGATTTTCAGATTCTCAATTTCTTGACTTTTAGTATCTACCTTGGATTGTAGAGACAAGTTTTGTTTTTCCAAATCGGTGATTCTATCGTTTAGGGTTCTATTTAATTTCTTTACTTTCAAATATTCCCTAAACAATTTATCGTAGGCTTCTTGAAGGCCATCAAATTCTGCTTCTGACTTAGCCTCAGAGCCATCAAATTGATTAATATTCTCTACAACATTATCACACATTGAGGTCTTAAACGCCATGTATTTGGCAGGCCATTTTCAGAGCATTTTTCATCTTCTTCTTATTCGTCATCGCTTAAGGTCACATTAATTTTAAAGGCTTGACCTTGTTGGCGTTTAAGGTTTGGGCATTCAGCCCAATAGTGACCAAACCCTTTGCATTCATGACATTGAACTCCTTGAGTCATTTTTTATTTGGAATCCTTAAATTCACGTTGGTCTTTCTTCTCAAATTTAGGTGAACATTTTAAGTTCACATCAGATTTTTTCAAGGAAGATTTATTTGTCTTTAAAAACTTTTTAGAATTCTTGACAAATAAGAAAAATTCATCATCACTACACGATTCTTCATCGGAATCCCGATTTCGCTCTTCCCTACTTGATTTTAGAGCAAGTGATTTGTTTTTCCTTGACTGTGGCAAGGTGTGCTCATAAATTTGTAGGGATCCTACAAGTTCTTCGATCTTCATTTTATCAAGGTCTTTGCTTTCTCCGATAGCAGTGACCTTAGATCTAAAACGTTCAGGAAGAGATCTAAGAACTTTTCTAACAATTTTGTTCTCAGGGATTCGTTCTCCTAAATTAAATGTGGAGTTCACAATATCATTTAATTGAGCATAGAACTCATCAAAGGTCTTATCATCTTTCATTTTTATTTCTTCGAATCTAGTGGTGAGCATTTGTAATTTTAAATTTTTAACAAGTTTCGTGCCTTCATGAGTAATTTCTAAGATGTCCCACGCATCTTTAGAAGTCTCACACATTGAAATACGTTTAAACTCATCGGGAGATACAGCCATAAAAATAGCATGTAGCCCCTTACTGTTCCAATTACATGTATTGAGTTCCTCTTTGGTCCATGAAGATAAGTCTTTTGGTTCTTTACCAGAGGAACTAGTGGGTGGAGTCCACCCAACTTGGGTACGTGCCCAAACACGTTCATCTAGAGATTTTAGGAAGGCTCTCATCAAGACCTTCCAATAGGCATAGTTACTCCCATCAAAGAAGGGAGGAACGGAGAGCGATCCACTCGTATACATCTAGATCAGGGGTCGCAGATCGGGGTAAGTTTCTGATACCAATTGAAAAAGCATGTTGTGTGCTAACGTGTTTCAACCCGGTAAGAGTATAAGCGGAAGCAATGTATAATAATAAATATCTAATGCATGTAAAAGATATTTAATAGTAGATGCTAACAAGATTAACAATCATGCACGATATAAATAATTATAAGCAATAAAGATAAAGACTCAATTTTTTGGTGACGAAGTGAAAACTCGATACCTATGGTATCGAGAAAAACACTCAGGGCTTCAACGGCCAGGGAAGCAATGCACTATGAAAATCAACTTACAGACCGGGTGGTAACGACGCGCTAACCTACCCGACTTACTCCCGTCACGTGATACCTACCAAGGAACTCTTTGGATTTGCCCGCGGCAACGGAACCGGACACCTTCCGGTCTTCACGTCAATCTTCCCTCTAACCACTTGAATTTCCAATCACGAACAAGTCTCCTTCTTCACAAACCAACGTCTCCAATGATGGTAGAAGGTAATGTATCAATGGTTAAAGAAGGTGGGTGAGAAAACTTGTTTGAACACAAGGAGCAATCTTGTAGTGTTTGGTTTTCTTCAATAAATACAATAAGCTTGAAGCACAAGAGACCTTTCTTCTCAAGGAGGCACGAAAACAAACTCTCCAGAATTCTTAGGGTTTCAAAAACCTAAGTCCAATATTTATAGAGGGTGCAAAAAGACGTTCAAAAATTTTGCCCGTTGCACCAGCGCTCGAGCGGGGCTCGAGCGCGTGGCGGGCGGCCCTAAGGCGCGCAGCGAGCGGGCACCCTACTGGATTTTCGGCTCAAGCGGAGCTCGAGCGCCTGGGGAGCGGGCACCCTACTGGATTTTCGGCTCGAGCGGGAATCGAGCAACTAGCGAGCCGGGGACCTTCTGGATTTTCGGTTCGAGCGAGTATCGAGCGAGTGGCGAGCGGGAAGGCTTTAGACGGGTCGAGCGACTAGAGAGAGGAACGGACAGAGCAGACTTTAACCCGACAACCCACAATCCGACATAGATACTATAAAACATATGGTCACGGAATATGCTAATTAGACAAATGTCTCTAACAAACTATCAATCATTTTTTATAGCATAATCATTTACTTTAATTATTAACATATCTAAAATTAGTACTTGGATATTTCACTAATATAGAATTATCATATCCAAAAAATATAAAATTCTTGAATAATATGAAAATATAATATGTATACTTTAAAATTTCAGAACAATTGACACAACTTAAATAATTAAATTCAAAATCTAAGAAATATTAGGAAAAAATATTATACATGCAATTCAAGTATCGAAATAATACATAGATGATCATATCCATTTGTTGAACAAATAATAATATTTGATATGCACGGAGAATATAAAAAATTTTTAAAATTTCAGCAACAAAGTTTATGGAAGGAATTGAAATATATTTGTTTGAAGTAAAAATCACTAAGATTCAGCTGCATTTTTTCTTCAAATTCACCTCCTCCTTCCACTTACTACTCTCTCATCTTTACTTTTCTCTTTCCCTCTATTCTCTTCATCTTAGATGAAAAATGAGCTAAAAAATTGAATGGGGGTATTAATGGACTTTTTAACAGCTTGAACGGCCAAATCGTACCTCACCTGTGGCTTCCCACTTCCCAAGGTAATATCACGATTTAAACCTGCAACATGAGCAGCTGGCTAGCAAATGACCCGTGGCTCAACTCTGCTAAAGGCAATGCCTCTAGCATGAGCGCATGTCTCGTGACATATGCGTGGATGCCTATTTGTCAACCGAAAAGCCTCCTTATCATACCAGATACCTAGAATCCTAATTAGACCCATAATTTAATCCTCAAAGCTCAACACAGCTAAGTCCATAAGGTGGCATTTAGTTGAAGGGAATATAAATTTTATTCCCTCCTTATATTCAGAGAAAAAAATATTTATTTATTTGATTACAATTTAACTTGAAATAAATATTTTTGTAAAAATATTTATTTTTAAATATGTAAAAATAATTATCCATACTTTTCATTAGAAAATAGTTATTCCCACATATATAAAAATAACTATTCTCATTTATTATTATTATTATACTATTCCTACTTTATTCATCGTACTATTCTATAAACTAAATAATGGAATATTAATTCTCACTTTATTCTATTTTAACAATCAAATATAAAAATAACAATTTAAACTCTATCCCATCCTATTTTATTTTTCTGAAATAATTATTCTATTATCACCTTATTCCATTTCAACAACCAAACGTACAATAATAGTTATATTTTGCTACAAATTTACAATAGGGTATTACATACATGACCCAAGATATACAATCAAATAGGAATGACCATCCTCCTAATCGTTTACCCAAAAATACTTCAACCCACCTTCACAGGTGGGAGAAAAAATCAATTAAGAGATAGAAAACTCTATCGTCTGAGAAAACTTTATTCTGTTGATATATTATTTGGACACTTAATCATTATACAATAACCATAAAAGAAAGATTTATCTATCGTATTAGTGGAGTATAATATTCTTATTAGAAAGTAGCTTGCGTCAAAAGGAAAGTCTTTTTCTTCACTTAAATACTGAGCTCACATCAATATCTCAAACCACAAGGGACATTTCTTCACAAGACATTTCATTTCCACCGTGCTCCTTTAATGAGCTTGAACTCTTTGCCACCGTCAAAGACAGAAGTTTTACAATTGAATTTTAAAAACTGATAAACTTTAACTTTCTTACTTAACTAAAACAAATATTATCTTAGGTATAAAGGAGTTCTCAATAAAAGTCAAAATTTCTTTACTGTTTGCAGTGTTTAAGATTCAAATAGTGACATTTAAATTTGGACCCCATATATTAGATTATCAGTGCTTCAGATAAATTATAATTCAAATAAACATCAGTTTAATTGGGTTGCTTTGTTCTGAGATTAATAAGATATTCATAAAAAATTTCACATAATCTATGATGTGAATTTCTATTTGGGTACAAACTACCAAAACATACGTGGAGATCAAGAGATGAAAGACAAGGTTGTTGTATATATTTAAAAAAAATAAAAACTTGGAAATGTTGAGGATAAATTACCCCCGTCAACCACCAAATTTTCATGGGATCTTGGAGATTGGGATAGAGAAAGCTTGGAAAAGATGACAGGAGTTCAACAGTTGTCACAACAAAATAAACCTATATTTGTGAAAGGTGGAAACTGATCTTGCTAATATTTCATAATCAATCATTGGGTTTCTGCAGATTTTTTTATTGTCTTCAAGTAAGACGAGGGCCTGTCTTCTGTCAAACCCAACATAAATATATAGGCCTCGAGGGCAATGGTTTTGTTCAACAATTCCTTCTGTCATCATATTAAACAATTCGTTCATTCACACCGAAGCTATTACCTCCTTCAAGCTTTCCCTTTTGGAGCGAGAAAAGAAAGTTTTTGCAAGATAAAGAAAACTAGCTAGCCATGGCTATTGAGATTGAGCAACCTTCTGTCGGGCTGTCAAGAGTTGCAATTTCAGATACTCACGGAGAAGACTCTCCGTATTTTTCAGGCTGGAAAGCATATGATGAAGATCCTTACGATGAAATAATGAACCCCGCTGGTGTGATACAGATGGGTTTGGCAGAAAATCAGGTGAGTAAAATTTAATGCTGAGAGAGCGAGTACAAAGCTAGAGAAATGATATAGAAACAGTCTTAATTACATGCACGCGAATCATCAATGATGAATTTGCTTCTGAAACTTGTTCTCTTGATTCTTGATTATATAGGTTTCTTTTGATATGCTTGAAGATTACTTGGAAGAGCATTCAGAAGCAACAAGCTCGGGGGGCAAAGGAAAAATTTCTGGGTTCAGAGAGAATGCTTTGTTCCAAGATTACCATGGCCTGCAGTCTTTCAGAAAGGTGATTTCTTCTTCTTCTTTTTTTCTTCTTCTTTTTTATACAGTTCATCCGAGAGACTACATGAATTTCTATTTTGGCTAATCATATGCATGATTGACACAGGCAATGGCGAGTTTCATGGAACAAATAAGAGGAGGTAGAGTAAAATTCGACTTCCAAAGGATTGTTCTTACTGCAGGCGCCACTGCAGCAAACGAGCTCTTAACTTTCATTTTAGCTGACCCTGGAAATGCTTTGCTGGTTCCGATTCCATACTACCCAGGGTAAGATTTATGCCCAGCCCCTTTAAACTATCACGCTTTGATGTTCATAAAACGTGTAGTAGATTTGAGCTTTGCTTGTTCTTCCCTGTGAACCCCCTCACCAAAAAAAAAAAAAAAAAAGACAAAAAATCGTAAGTCCAATAATTTAATACATCAGCTAAAGACTTAAGAATGTTTTTATACTTTAATATTACTCATTAATTGAATGTCTTTTTCAATTTGAAACTCTTATCGTATCATATCATATCTTTAAAAATAGTTTTTTTTTTAGGAAATGAATTTAAACATAATTGAAAAAACACTGATATCAAATTAAAAAAAGAAAGAAAAATCAATTGATAAAGGCCCAAGATTGACTAAATTTATAGCTATTTGATTGATAAACGTCTGATATCACGCATTTCATAAAATCATTTAGTGATCAATAAATTTTCAATACCGTGTTAAAATGCCATTTGGTGAAGGCTCAAGAATGGTTTACGTATCATAAAACCATTTAATAAGAGCCCAAGAATGAATTCGTAATCTAGTAATATCGAATTAATTCTTCCTTGATGGGTTCTCCAGATTTGATAGAGACTTAAGGTGGAGAACTGGTGTGAAGATTATACCAATCCACTGCGACAGTTCAAACAATTTTCAGATTACTCCTGAAGCTTTAGAAGCTGCATACAACAACGCAAGCGCCATGAACGTTGAAGTGAGTGCAGTTCTCATTACAAACCCTTCAAACCCACTAGGCGCTACAATCGATTGTAAAGTCCTTGAGGAAATTCTCGACTTTGTCATCCGGAAGAACATCCACCTTATCTCCGACGAAATCTACTCTGGCTCGGTTTTCTCTCCCAGCGAGTTTGTCAGCATTGCCCAGGTTCTCGAAGCTCGAAACTTCGAGCACTCGGAACGGGTTCACATTGTCTACAGCCTCTCGAAGGACCTCGGCCTCCCGGGTTTTCGAGTGGGGACCATATACTCGTACAACGATGAAGTTGTCAAGACTGCGAGGAGAATGTCCAGCTTCAGCTTGGTTTCTTCTCAAACGCAGCGTCTCTTAGCTTCCATGCTTTCTGACAGAGAGTTCACGGAAAACTACATCAAGACGAACCGAGAGAGGTTGAGAAAGAGATACGAGAAGATGGTCGACGGCTTGAGAGAAGCTGGGATCGAGTGTTTGAGGGGAAATGCCGGGTTGTTTTGCTGGATGAACTTGAGCAAGCTGCTGGAGAAGACAACAAGAGAACATGAGTTGGAACTGTGGAAGACAATTCTGCATCAAGTGAAGCTCAATATCTCTCCCGGCTCTTCCTGCCATTGCTCTGATCCTGGCTGGTTTAGGGTATGCTTTGCCAACATGAGCGAGAAGACACTTGAAGTTGCCATAACGAGGATACATTGCTTCGTGGAGCAAAGTAACAAAATAGCAAATCATTAATTTCTCTGATCTCTGTCAAATCAAAATTCTTTTTTTTTTTTTTTAATTATTCATTTTGCTTGATGATTCGTAATATGATTCTTTGGGTGATAAAACCCATTTCAATAATGGGGCTTGCCTTCAAAATTTTATACCAAACTCAAACTTGAGATATATAAATGTATCCTTTTTTGTATTAGTTTTTTTTTTTTCTGTCTTAAGTTTTCATTCTGTAGCCCATCTTTAATTTACACTATAATAATTTTGATATTTAGTAATAAAATAATTTATCGCTATTAATTATAAATTTGTGAATAAAAGATTTAGTAACAAAATAAAAATTCGTTACTAAATTGTGACTAAAAGTTCATTATTAAATATTTAGTGACAAATTTTTATTTTACCACAAAAAAATTTTTAGTGACAAAAAATAACTTGGTACTAAATAATATTCTTGACAAAGTAATTTTGTCATTAACATGTATTTTTAATTTGTCTCTAAATAATATGTTTAATGAAAATAATTATATTACAAAAAATATATAATTTTACCTTTAAATCATATACTTTTGATGGGTATACCGTAGTTGAACTGGCCCAACAGTCAAAGAAGGCCAAAATAACCTGTTGGACGGCCAACTCTAATATTGACCCAATAGGATGTGAAAGTCCGAATCCTAAAATGCCCAAATGCTCTCCCAACAGTCAACGCCAGCGTTGATCGATTAAGACACAAGGGGCGGCCAACATGCGCCCAGAACGGTCAACCTGAGCGTTGACCAGAATCACTGTAGCAACAGGCCGAAAATAAAAAACTTTTCACGGCCTGGCCCACTTGAGCCCACGATCCAGCAGACGACTAGCAACAGCTCTTTCAACACCTTCCACGAACTCAACCAGCATCCAAAACGGATATTAACAAAATCAACGCCCTTCCCATAAGGAAGGCGCGAGATTTTTCCAATCTCCTACCAATTAGGGCTCTCCAACAGTAGAATGCATGGAAAGAAGGTGAGCAATTTGGAAAGCCGCTGACCGCCAGGAAGGAAAGCAATCTCAGCAAGTTTGGCAACTTGTGCCTCCCTGTAGAATGAAGGCCATCCAGAATGACGCAGAGAATCACACCTTCCAACCACGAAAGATCACCCTGTCACCTTTAAGTAAGCCCTAGAATTCTCATTCAGGGCATACAAACTTCTACTCACACAACGCCCATGACGACAATTAAGACAGACCTATAATTCTCTACTTTCTACTGACACTTAGAAAATCCAAGGCATACAAACGTGCTTCTAACAGCCATTTACTGCCTCCCCACCATCCAGATTCAAGAAGACAACTTTGCCTCTCTTTCATCTGGAGATTCACACACTTTTGCACTCTTTCTTTCAATTCTCAATTCTCAATTCCAGTAACCTTCTCAGATTTCGAAGGCTATTGACTGACTTGAGCGTCGGAGTATTTTCGGTGGGATAACTTTCCGCCGACACACTGACCTCCTGTTCATTTTAGTGGTGTGCAGAATCCAAACTCAGTGAACGGAACCGAAACCAAGATAACCGGATCAGTCCGAATCTGTTCGAAGTTCAGATCTAAGGCCGCATCATTGGCACCGTCTGTGAAAAGCGCTTACAAAAAGCCAACCACAATTCCTTATAATGCTCTCTTTTCACTGCCAGATTCATCTGCAATGGTGAATATGAGAGCCCAAGCTAGCGATCCCCCTAGAGATGCCACTTCTCCCGACAAGGACCACGCTGCTGGTTCCTTGGTCAACGGGACGACAGGCGGGGCGCCAGCGCCTTTCTTTCAGCGATTGATGGAGCAGATACAGACCAACAATCATCTGCTCCAAATACTCTGCTCTCGAGAAGAGCAGCCACAGCAGGTGACTCCGCCAGCAACTGCCCCTACACCGGCCACCAAAAAAGGTGGCCAGAGAAAAAAGAAGCCAACCAGAAGGCCCGAGAGGCCCACGAATAATCCAATCCCAACCTCTTCGCGCTCTCCAGGCTAGAATAAGCTTGAAGAGAGCTCTAGGAGCACAACGTCGGGAGAAAGTTCGGAGAAAAGAAATCTCTGATACTCTCCGACAGAAAATGGGAACTCAGTCTAGGAGCGAGCCTCTAGGATTGCCAGGTCCGTTGGTGGCAGTAGCCGTCCCGCTACTGGACGCTTTGAAAAAAACAGAGTTGAGAGCTTACCTCAACTCTAAGAAATCTGTCAATACTGCTCGCGTAGATCCGCGGGTGGATAAGATTTGGAATCGCGTGTTCAAGAACGATGAGCGCGCTATTGACCTTGACAGATCTCCTTTCATAGCGGAGATCCTAAATCGTCCAGTGCCCACCAAGTTTAAGATGCCTTCCCTTGACTCATACGATAGGAGCAGTGATCTAGTTGACCATCTGGATCACTTCCGCACCCATCTGAGTCTATAAGGGTTAGAAGACTCAACAATGTGCTGCTACTTTTCGCTCACACTGAAGGGAGATTCCCGCATCTGGTTTCATCACCTCCCTTTAGGCACCATCAGTAGCTTCTGAGAGCTCACAGAACTCTTCTTGACTCAGTATGCCTCGAACCGACGGGAAGAGAAGTAACCGTGGCACTTCTCCCACCTCAAGCAGAAGTCAAGAGAGAACTCATAGTGATTTCTGGACCGCTTTGTGGCAGATGCCAGGTGGATTTTTCGGATCACAGAGGAGATAAAATTGGGTAGTTTCATCTCCGCGCTGACCTACGGGAACTTCTTCAAGCTCCTGGCCCATAAGAATCCCCAAACCTTCTAAGAGGTGGAGTAAATCACTCAGGTCTACGTAGCGGCAGAGGAGGCCAACGAAACAAAATGCCTAGAACGGGCAGGTCAGCCTCGATCATTCCCTAGAGAAGAAAAAAAAAATACAGCGGCAGCGATCACTCCCGCTAGAAGCAGCATAGAACTGGGCCGCCAGAATGCAGAGATTATGGCCCCACCAACTTTACGCCCTTGACGAACACACGTTCAAATGTCCTCATGCAGATTCACGGAGAAAAATTTTTGAAGTGGCCAAAACTACTGAAGAAGGACACTGGGAACCAGTCAAAGTACTGCGACTTCCACCACTCTGCTGGATATTTTATCGAAGATTACAAGACGCTGTAAAGGGAGATTGAAGAGTTGATTTGCAGGGGCCACCTCACCAAGTTCGTCAAGAGCTCTAGGTAGAATTCTGGAGTAGCTGGTGGAGAAGGGCAGGAGTCGTCTCCTCCTAGAAATCGGGTTGTGGCAAGGGTGGTTAATATGGTCACCACCCGACCTGCCAAAAACCCAACCGACGACAAGGAACAGCAGACTAGGAGGAAGAAGTAGCGCACGGCGGACAACACCATTAGCTTCAATGATGATGATTTGACTCATGTAATGTCCCCCATGCTGACCCCCTCGTTGGATCCGCACTCGTTTTAGATGGTAGTGTCAACTACCAGTTGAAACGACTACCATCTGAAACGAGTATTTATTGATAATAGTAGTTTAAAGGACTTATTTTATTTGGATGCATTTTTTAAACTAGGTTTAAAAAAGAACCAATTAAAACATACCGATGGCCCATTGTATAGCCTTGACAATGAGCCAGTGCCCGTTCAAAGGACCATCCAACTGAAGGTCACCTTGGGCACGTATCCAAAAACAGCGAGTCAAACACTCACCTTCTTGGTGGTCGACCTACCCTCTGTTTATAACGCTATACTAGGCAGACCGTGCTTAACAGCGTTTGGGGGAGTCACCTGAATTACACACCTCAAGATGAAGTTTCCAACGCCTTACGGTGTAGGAGAAGTGTTAGGTGACCAGGTTACAAGGCGGACATGCTACATGTCCCAGGTTGCCTCTAGCGGCAGCACTAGACTAGTTGGGAAACTCGATCATCGAGACGAGACAACCCTGTAGTAAGCGCAGTCTGGTAAAACCACAGATCAAATCCCAATGAACCCGGAGGAACCGAAAAAATGTGTACAGATCAGCGACTCACTCACCGGAACACTTCGCGATGAGTTGATCACGTTCCTACGACTGAACGCTGATATTTTTTTGTGGACTCCAGCAGACATGCCTGGGATTCCGGCTAAGGTGATGGTCCACAAGCCGAGGCTTGATCCTGGCTGGAAGCTCGTCCGATAGAAGCGAAGAAACCACTCCATAGAAAAGCTGATCGCCATCTGAGAGGATTAGCTCTTTAACGTCGTCCTGGTGAAGACAAACAATGGAAAATGGCGGATGTGCATCGATTTCACCAACGTTAACAAAGCCTACCCAAAGGACAGCTTTCCCTTGCCCAGGATCGACCTGCTAGTCGACTCGACCTGCTAAGCTTCATAGATGCCTATTCAGGTTATAACCAGATCCGGATAAGTCCCGAGGACGAGGAGCACACCTCGTTCATGACGGATCAATGTACCTACTACTACAAAGTAATGCCCTTTGGACTAAAAAACGCTGGAGCAACCTATCAATGATTGGTCAACAAGATGTTTGAAAAACAGATCGGTCGCAATATGGAGGTCAACGTCGACGACATGCTCGTCAAAAGCAGGGTCACCGGCGACCACATCCGTGACCTGGCAGAGTCATTTGAGGTGCTCCGTAAGCATCACATGAAGCTGAACCTGGCTAAGTGTGTCTTCGAGATTAGCCTCTGGCAAATTCTTGGGTTTCATTGTCTCCCAACGGGGAATTGAGGCAAACCCAGAGAAGATTAAGGCCCTCATAGTTATGGCTCCACCGCAGAGCGTAAAGGACATCCAGCGATTGACTGGACTGCTGGCAGCGCTATCCCGCTTCCTTGCGAAGTTTGGCGACAAGTACCAGCCCTTCTTTAAGGCCCTAAGAGGAACAAAATCCAACGAGTTTCAATGGACGGCAGACTGCCAAATAGTTTTTGATGAATTGAAGTGGTATCTTGCCAGCCTACCGTTGCTAGTGTCACCTAAGGGCGAAGAAGAGCTGTATCTTTACCTGGTAGTGCCGGAAGCATCCCTCAGTTCTGTCCTCGTACGCCAGGACTCCAACACTCAACGGCCGGTCTACTACGTAAGTAAAACGTTGACCGGCCTAGAGACCCACTACTTGTACGCAGAAAAACTGGCCTTGGCACTTATATTCTCTGCACGAAAGTTAAGGCCGTATTTTCAGGCGCACCGAGTAGTGGTCCTTACAGACTAGCCTCTGAAAAAAATACTCCAGAAACCTGATGTTTATGAACGGATGGTAAAATGGGCTATCGAGTTGGGCGAGTTCGACATCAAATTCCGGCCCAAACCTGCTGTAAAAGCGTAGGCTCTGGCTAACTTCATTGTTGAGACCACGACCCCGGTTCTCGAAGAGCAGCCCACAGCAAGCACGGTACAACTTGACGGAGTTTCAGAATGGATACTCCACATAGACGGATCGTCTACGGATGCTGGCAGTGGCACTGGAGTGGTCCTCACGACCCCAGACGGGTTTGAGGTGGCAACCAACAATGTTGCCGAATATGAGGGCCTGTTAGCCGGATTACAATTAGCAAAGGAGTGCTCTTCCTAGAAGTTGGCAGTCTATAGTGACTCCGAACTAATCGTTAACTAAGTCAACGGAGATTTTGAAGTAAGCAACCCTCACCTGGCCAAGTACTTGGCAAAGACGAGGAAGACTGCACAGGGTTTTGACAAACTAACCCCGGCTCATGTTCCCAGAACTAAGAATTGGAAGGCAGACCAGCTGGCTAAAGCCGCTGCAGCCGAAAATCCAGAACAGTACTTGAGAGACATGAGGGAGATTTTGAACACTCCCAGCATAGAGAAACAGGAGGCGATGCATATTTTTGAAGTGAAAAACTGGATGACGCCCTACCTTAGCTATCTGGCTGACAGATCATTGCCAGAAAATGTTGAGAAGGTTAAGCAAATAAAAAAGATAGCCGGCTGGTACATTGTATTTGACGGACAGCTATATTGCCTTGGCAACTCAACCCCATACCTCCGGTGCCTAACTCCCAAAGAGGTTGACTACGCCTTGGGCAAAGTGCACATCGGGATTTATGGATCGCACATTGGCGGAAAAAACTTAGCCCTCAAGGTCTTACGGCAAGGCTACTATTGGCCCTTGATGAAAAAGGACGTGGTCGAATTTGTGAAGAAGTGAAAGTTGCCAACTTTACAGTAACCTTCACCGCCAACCGTCTACTGACCTGAAGACATTTTAGGCCCCTTGGCCCTTCGCACAATGGGGGCTTGATATTCTCGGTCCATTTTCCGTTGCCACGAGACAAAGAAAGTTCATCATCGTGGGTATCGACTACTTCACCAAGTGGGTCGAGGCCATCCCACTGGCGAAGATTACGGAGCACAATGCTCTTGAATTCCTTTGCCGGAATATTATTTGCAGATTTGGCATCCCTGAGGTCATCGTGATTGACAACAGGACCCAATTATCGGGGAAACGCTTTGCCAAGTATTGGGCCAGCCTTGGCATCAAGCTAGTCCACACTTCGGTGGCATACCTTCAAGCGAATGGACAGGTAGAGGTCACGAACCGAACGCTACTCCACGGGTTAAAGACCAAGCTGGAGGACGCAGGGGGCTCCTGGTTAGACGAGCTCCCCTCAGTTCTCTAATCTTACCGGACAACCCCAAAAGAACCTGTAACGACCCAAAATTTGAATAAGAAAATTTGTATTATTGATTCCGCTGCTTATGAATGTAGAATGTTTCCGTGATATTATGGGACTTATGAAATTATTTATCTTTAGAATGCATCTCAGGTATGAATGAAGAAAAGAAAAATTTTTATGTTCACTTTTTATCTCTTAATTGTAAGGAAATTTAGATTTGACGACGGCTTTTGATGGTATAAATAGTCGGGTCGTCACAGTTGGTATCGAGAGAAAAAAAACTGAGATGCTTTAGGATAGTTTGAATCAACACGGAAACTTAGGACAAGTTTAGTGTTTGCAAGAAGAGTGTCATCCATACGCTTTAGGATAAAAAGACTAATATGATAGTATTGTTTTTAACTAACGAAATTGCTCTTTTCAGACGTTACCGCAGCCATGTCTAACAGAGGAATGAGAAATGATCAGGTTAACAACACTATTGATCGTGAGGCAAGATATGCGAACCTACTGGACAGAATGGCCGAAGTCATAGAAGCTTTGACTCCGACCACTCCACCAACTCCGGTGACCACCCCAATTCCTGTCCATCAGGAAAGGTCGGTCTACGATCGGTTTACCAATGAACGGATCCCTGAATTCCTAGGGGAACCCGATCCATTGAAGGCTGAAACATGGATTCAGCGACTGAAGAAGGTATTTGCTGTAATCAAATGCCCTGCTGGGGATATGGTGCTTTATGCCACTCATAAGCTGGCGGGGGAAGCACACCACCGTGGGAGATGCGAGAAAAGGGTGTTTAACATGCCAGATCGGGAGATTAGCTGGGAGATGTTTGAAGCAGCTTTCCTGGAGAAATACTTTCCTGCAAATCTTTGTGGGCAGAAGGAGGATGAATTTCTTCGCCTAAGGTAGGGAAATCGCTCGGTGGCAGAGTATGATTCGAAATTTACTGAATTATCTCGTTATGCCCCTTTCATAGTGGAAGATGAGGAGAGGAAGGTCAGACGATTCTTTCAAGGATTACGAGATGATATTAGAAGACACCTTTCCACTCTGACGTTGACAACTTATGGAGAGGTGCTTGCAAAGGCAGTTATCTATGAGAAAGAATTGGAAAGAGGAGCGATGTCCAGACAAAGGACTTTCAGTCAGGCATCCAAGGCCAGTATTAGCGAAGTGCCTTCTAAGAAGGCGAGACCATCAAGGTTCGGCGGGGAACAGAGCCGATCGGTGCAGAATTCTCGCACTGTGGCTAATGATGTATGTGATCATTGCGGGAGATCATATGGTGGAAAGCCTTGCTACAAGAAGCTGGGAGTTTGTTATAACTGGTGGGCGGGGCGGGGCATATGATCAGAGATTGTCCGGTCGCAAAACAAGCTCCAGGAGTTAAGTCTCCTATTCCAGCCAAAGTGTTTGCTATTTCTGCAAATGAGACAGAAAAGTCTACGGAGGTGGTAGAAGGTACACTTTCTATCCGTGGCATCCCTTGTCACATACTCTTTGATTCTGGATCCACGCATTCTTTTGTTTCCCATGAATTTTCGAAGCATCTGACGACCCTTCCCAAAGTTCTTGAATACCCATTAATGGTTGCCTCACCAACAGGGTCGTCCGTAATATTAAATATAGCATTTTCTGAATGCCCAATAAAAGTAAATGAATTCTTTATGTCTATTGACTTGGTTTTACTGGAAATGAAAGACTTTGATGCGATCTTGGGGATGGATTGGTTAGCCAGATATCATGCCAAGATTGACTGTTTTCGGAAAAGAGTAGAATTCACCATTCCTGGAAACAAGCCTTTCCACATTCAGGGTGTTCGACGAAAGGAAGCATCCTGTTTTATTTCGGCTCTTCATGCTAGGCATCTGATTAGTGATGGATGCCAAGCCTATCTAGCCTTTGCTAGTGTATGTACAGAAAATCAAGAATCTCTGGCTAGAGAGATTCCGGTGGTACGAAATTTGAAGACGTATTCACCGATGATTTACCTGGATTGCCACCCCAACGAGTTAGAATTTGGTGAGGAATTGATACCGGGTTCGCACCGATATCCAAACCACCCTATCGAATGGCACCGGCTGAACTCAAAGAGTTGAAACAACAAGCTGGGGAGTTGCTAGATAAAGGTTTCATCAGGCCAAGTGTGTCACCATGGGGAGCACTGCTCTTTTTGTCAAAAAGAAGGACGGGACCATGAGATTATGTGTGGATTATCGGGAATTAAATAAAATCACTATCAAGAACAAATATCCTCTGCCGTGGATTGATGATCTCCTTGATCGCCTACAAGGAGCTTGCATATTCTCAAAAATCGATCTTAGATCCGGTATCATCAGCTCCGGATCCGCAAGGAGGATATAGCAAAGACGGCGCTTTCGAACCGTATGGGCACTATGAATTCGTAGTAATGCCTTTTGGGTTGACTAATGCTCGGCTGTTTTTATGGATCTGATGAATCGAATTTTCCAACCATACCGGACAAGTTCGTGATTGTATTTATCGATGACATCCTTGTGTACTCGAAAAGCTCGAGGAACACGAGGAACATTTACGCACTACACTTCAGATTCTTAGGGAGCATCGGTTGTTCGCCAAGTTGAAGAAGTGTGAGTTTTGGTTGGAAGAGGTAGGATTCCTTGGACACGTCGTCTCCAAGGAAGGAATCTCTGTCGATCCTATGAAGGTGGAAGCGGTTGTAAAGTGGAACCGGCCAACTTCTATGACTGAAGTGCGAAGTTTCTTAGGCCTGGCTGGATACTATAGACGATTTGTGGAGAACTTTTCTCAAATCGCCGTGCCACTCACTCAATTAACTAAGAAGGATGCCAAGTTCGAGTGGACCAAAGATTGTGAAGAGAGCTTCCAGACGCTTAAAGACCGATTGACTTCTGCTCCAGTCCTAACCATTCCAAACGAGTCAGGAGGACTGATTGTTTACTGCGATGCTTCGAAGATTGGATTGGGCTGTGTTCTAATGCAACACGGTCGGGTAATTGCCTATGGGTCGCGACAGTTGAAGGACCATGAAAGGAATTACCCAACTCACGATCTAGAATTGGCCGCAGTGGTGTTTGCATTAAAAATCTGGAGACATTACTTATATGGTGAAAGATTCTTGGTCTACTCAGATCACAAGAGTCTAAAATATTTATTTTCCTAGAAGGAACTAAACATGAGGCAGAGGCGATGGATTGAATTCCTAAAGGACTATGACTGCGAAATCCGATATGAGCCAGGAAAGGCCAACGTGGTTGCGGACGCGTTAAGTAGGCAGCCTGGGATGTTAGCTAGAATGCAAGTTAAACAAATGGAGATGCTGGATTGTCTCATGAACTATGATGTCCAGCGTTTTGTGCATGCGAAGCAAATGATTTTGGCGCATCTTCAAGTTCAACCGAAATTGATTAATGAAGTGAAGGGGTGTCAAACGAATGACTCTTTTCTTATAAAGATCATGGGCGAGCTAGATAAAGAATCTCGAAGTGATTTTCAGATTTCGCCGGATGGAGCTTTGAGATTCAGAAATCGGTTATGTGTGCCGGACAATAAAGACTTAAAGGAGAAAATTCTTAAAGAAGCTCATCGATCCCGTTATACTATCCACCCAGGAGCCAATAAGATGTATCAGGATTTGAAAAAGACATTCTGGTGGAGAAATATGAAAAGGGATATCGCAGCTTATGTAGAAAAGTGCCTTATATGTCAGCAAATAAAGGCCGAAAGAAAACTGCCGTCTGGGTTATTACAACCAATGCCATTACCAGAATGGAAATGGGAGGATATCGCCATGGATTTTGTGATTGGTCTACCTATGACGCCAAAGAAACATGATGCTATTTGGGTGATTGTTGACCGACTAACAAAGTCAGCCCACTTTCTGGCAATCCGGATGACTTACCCCCTTGGTAAGTTAGCCCAGCTATATGTGAACGAGATTGTCAGACTTCATGGTGTGCCTGCTTCTATTGTATCCGATAGAGACCCTCGCTTTGTTTCACGATTCTGGAAGAGTCTACATCAAGAATTGGGTATTGAATTAAAATTTAGTACTGCTTTTCATCCGCAAACCGACGGCCAATCAGAACGGACTATCCAGATTCTCGAGGATATGTTAAGGGCCTCAGTCCTGGAGATGAAAAGGACTTGGGATGATTCATTGGCTCTTGCAGAGTTTGCATATTATAACAGCTATCAGGCCAGCATCGGCATGGCTCCTTTTGAGGCATTATATGGGAGAAAATATAGATCGCCAATTCATTGGGAGGAACACGGAGATAGAAGAATTTTGGGTCCAGACATTATCAAGGAGTCGGCAGAAAAGATAAAGATACTACATGAGAATCTCAGAGTAGCTCGGAGCAGACAAAAGAGCTATGCAGACCGGAGAAGATCAGCATTGAAGTTTGAAAAGGGCGATTTTGTGTTTCTAAAGGTATCACCAGCCAAGGGAAAGTACAGATTCGGGGTAAAAAGGAAAACTCAAGCCTCGTTTTATTGGGCCTTTTGAAATCCCGGAAAAGATTGGAGAAGTAGCTTACGGACTTGCACCGCCTCCAGACTTGGCTCAAGTACATGATGTGTGTTTCATGTGTCCATGCTTCAAAGTATGTCCATGATCCTACTCATGTAATTGAGTATGAACCTCGACGGTCGACAAGGATTTATCCTATGTAGAAGAACCAGTGGAAATCTTGGATCGTAAGGAGCGGAGATTACGCACCAAATCAATCGCTCTGTAAAGGTGCTCGGAAGAATCACACACCTAAGAGGCAACTTGGGAACGAGAGGAGGAGATTCGAAACAAATACCCACATTTATTTTCTTGAGGTTAGTGACTTTATTTAAAATTTTGAGGACGAAATTCTTATAAGTGGGGGAGGTTGTAACGACCCAAAATTTGAATAAGGAAATTTGTATTATTGATTCCGCTGCTTATGAATGTAGAATGTTTCCGTGATATTATGGGACTTATGAAATTATTTATCTTTAGAATGCATCTCAGGTATGAATGAAGAAAAGAAAAATTTTCATGTTCACTTTTTATCTCTTAATTGTAAGGAAATTTAGATTTGACGACGGCTTTTGATGGTATAAATAGTCGGGTCGTCACAGAACCAATGCACAAGACGCCCTTCAGTCTCTGTTACGAGACTAAAGCGGTAATCTTGGTCAAAATCGGGCTTCCAAGTCTTAGGGTGGAATTGTTTGACCCACAGGGTGATTCCTAAAAAATCAGGGAACACCTAGACTTGTTGGAGGAAGCCCGCAATGCCGCCAGAATGTGGACAACGGTCTACCAATATCGAATTGCCCGATACTACAATAAAAAGGTAAAGGCGCGATAATTCGATGTTAGAGATCTTGTCCTATGAGGCGTCGAGGCCACAGGCAAGCTGGCCGGCTGCAATAAGCTCTCCATTAATTGGGAAGGGCCTTTCCTAGTCTCCGCCGTCCTACGAAATGGAGCATACAAACTCCGAAACTAGGACGGAAAGTTGGTCCCACGAACATGGAATGCAATCCACCTTGAATGCTACTTCCAATAAAGGGCACAGGTACGTATTTGTATTATTGTGTGTACACATTCGCCTGCTTGTTTCAATTCGTCAAAATGAGTGTTTCCTTAGCATATTGCCTTCCCCTTCCTGTGTGCATATATATATATATATATGTGTTTGTTTTGCAGGTTACCCGACCTAAACCGTCCATAAGTTGGGAGGATCCTCACCCTCTCGTTAATAAAGCCTGGTCAACGAGGCGGCCCATAAGTGGTCGAACATAAACCTCGGTCATCCGAGCAGCTTATTAGCGGTCATATTTAAACCCTAGTCATCCAGGTGGCCCATAAGCGGCGTAGTATGAACCTCGGTCATTCAAGGAGGCCGTTAGCGGTCGTATTAAACCTTGGTCATCCAGGCGGCCTATATGTGGTCGATTCTAAACCTTGGTCATCCAAGTGGCTCGTTAGCGGTCAAAATCTTAGGGGCTAGCGCAAGCACACGTAACGACCTCCTCCAAGAGGAGATAGCATGATCAGTCAATGATGGTTGAAGGAAGAAAAATTCTTCTCCAACACTGGCCGCCCAAGTCAGCACTTGGGCAGCGCCACCAGGCTTCACTCACAAGCCGTTACTACTAGGCAGGTTAACACACAGCCACCTACAAAAAAACCTAAGGATTTCACCCCTTTGGCAGCAATCAATGGCCCCCAGCTAACTAAGTTGGTTGTCCAGTACAGTAGATATGCAAGCACAAAGCAGTAAAAAAATAGACACAAAATGAAAAAATTATCATTTTATTACTTTCAAACATATTACAGTGTACATAAAACAAAGGGAAAATAAAAACCAAGCAAAAGGCTAAGGAGGCGGCGGAGGCGGCACCTGACCGTCTCACGGATCCCTCACGAGACTTTCGCGGGTCTGGGTGGACCTGTTTGACATATTAAGAAGGTCCACCGAAAAATCAGGGTTGATAAGCCGCACGATACACCAACACATATTGACCCCTTCCCACCTCCGCGACCACATCAGCTGCTCAATCTTGTAGGGGCGTATCCGAAGGCTCAGGCGATTCTCCAGCTCTGTCAGCTGCCCTCTAAGCTGGCCAAGGCACCCAGTGATTCGCTCATTCTCCTGCCTAAGCCGGGCATTCTCCTCCTTCAGGCTAGCATTCTCAGCCTCCGTATCGGTCAGAACAGTCTGTAAGTTGGCGGCATCAGACCTGTGCTCCGCCCCCAAAGCCGCCAGCTTTGCATCCAACCAGGCAATCTCTGCCTCCCTATTAGAGATCACTCGATCCCGTTGGTCAATTACCTTGGTAATGGCAGCCATCACCTTCTCCTTCTGCACCAAAAAAAAAAAAATTAGAAATTCTAGAAGGAGAAGTTATGCAGAAAGCATCATGAAAGATTATACCTCCCAGACTGTCCGTGTGGACCTCTCAGGTCTGGCCTTCAAGTCTAGCTCCAGTGTCAATGGGCCGGAAGCAATGCCCTCGCGAGTGGAGCTGGCGGCAGCCTCCTCCAGGATCTCCTTCAGGAGCCCCTCATCGACGTCATTTGCAGCGGCAGTAGGATCCCTAGCGACGGCCTCCACTGCGGCTGCTAGAGGATCAAAATCAACCACCGGCTGCTCAGCAGGCATCTGCATGGCTGGTGAGCCGACAGACGGCTCCTGCTTCTCCGCTGGCGGCTCACAAGTTGGCTCTAAAAAAGTCTCCGTCTACGCTGCTCGAGGAACCACTTGGGGCACAGGCTGCGCCAGGATAACGCCTTCTCCCCTAGCCTCTGGCAGGTCCTCAAACAACTTCTCCATCCCGATAGCATTGTTAGGGCCGCTGTAAATCCCGGTAGCGATATAGTCGGGCCCCGAAGATGATGAGGAGGGTGTCTCCACTGCCATCCTTTTCGGCCGCGGGCCAATGAAGTCATCGTCGGTTGGACGGGGGTGGATAAGCAGGCCCCTGGACTCCTCCGGACGCATCATCACCGCCAGCGGCGGCGCCTTGAGCTTCTGAACCGGGGAAGGCGGTCCCCAATTCACCTTCTAGGTCTCTACCCTAGAGACCAAGAAATCTCTCCTGAAATCAGAGATGTGATCTTTGACCAATTTGGTTAGTCACTCTAAGGACGCCGTCTCCACCACAGACGGCGTCCCAGTATACACCTCCGACACCTAACCCCAATTCTTTGCCAAGGGCCAGGTCTCCATCACCCTCACGAAGAAGAACCGGTTCTTCCAGTTCTTCAGTGAGTCATAGATGGCCGTATTTATCTTCAAGCCACTACGGGGAACCAGGGAGATCCACTCACCTCCCTGATTTATCTTGAATAGCTCCTTCACCATGGACATTGTCAATCTCCTAGAATGCTTATGAAGGAAGATGTAAAGAGTATAAATATACTGTATAGCATTGGCATGGAGCTGGGCGATGGGAACTCGCAGAGCTTGGAGGATCGACAGTAAGTCGTCCGGAAAGGAAGACGGAGACCGCTCCTCAGGTGGGCCTCATACACTGTTACGTGTCCCGCCGGTGGAGAGAAGGCCCTGTCATCCTTGTCTGAAACCCTCCACGCAATACCCTTTGGGATGTTAAATTCAACACACAGCACCTTTACATCGCTCTCTCGAAGATCAGAAGAGATGTCGGCAACAGAGGTCGAAGCTATGATTAACGCAGGAGTTAGGGTTTTCTTTGGGAATGAAAACGGGTTGAAGACGAAGAAGGCAGAGCAAAAGGCGTGAGAGAACACTCAGTGTAAGGAGGGAAACTTAAACGGCAAGATGTGAAACGCCTTAAACCTCCTCAAGAAGGCATGCCATCATTCCTGCCATGTGTCGCATCCCAAATGGGGCTCTTATAAAGTAAATCTTCTGACTCATTAATAGCCTGAATAGCAGTCCAACCAAGAAGAGACGCGTATCCACTTTTAGCCTGACAAGCCGACTAATGACCCACGCGTCACTCAGGGCTCATAGAAAGTTCTTCGAATCTGGCCAAAGACGGTCAACAGATCTGGTCAACTTTCTTCTCCGGATCTGACCAAGTACGGTCAACATATTCGGTCAATTTTCTTCTCTGGATCTGACCAAAGACAGTCAACAGATTCAGTCAACTTTCTTCTCCGAATCTGACCAAAGAAGGTCAACAGATCCGATCAACTTTTTTCTCTGGATCTAACCAAGATGGTCAACAGATCCGGTCAATTTTCTTCTCCGGATCTGACCGAAGACGGTCAACAGATCCGATTGACTTTCTTCTCCGGATCTGACCGAAGACGGTCAACAGATCCAGTTGACTTTCTTCTCTGGATCTAACCAAAGACGGTCAATAGATCCGATCAACGCCTCAACCTTTCGTAGAGTCCTCCAGGATTTTCAAGCAATAAAGGGCAGTGAGGGATAACCCATCATGAACATGCCGGAGGCCAGAATTCTGATCACCGGTATGGGAGGCTAGTGATAGATATATCGTAATTGGGCTAGCCCAACGGTTAAAGAAGGCCCAAATAGCCTGTTGGACGGCCAACTCAAATATTGGCCCAACAGGAGGTGAATGCCCAAATCCTGAAAGGCCCAAACTCTCTCCCAACGGTCAACGCTAGCGCTGACTTATTAAGAACATGCGGGCGGCCAACATGCGCCCATAATGGTCAACCCGAACGTTGACCATAATCATTGTAGCAACAGGCCGAAAATAAAAGGCTTTTCAAGGGCTTGGCCCACTTGAACCCACGATCCAGCAGACGACCAGCAACGGCTCTTTTAGCACCTTCCACGAACTCAGCCAGTACCCTAAAAGGATGTTGACAAAATCAACGCCCTTCTCATAAGGAAGGCGCCAGATTTTCCCAATCTCTTGCCAACTAGGGCTCTCCAACGGTAGAATGCATGGAAGGAAGGTGAGCAATTTGGAAAGTCGCTGACCGCCAGGAAGGGAAGCAATCTCACCAAGTTTGGCAACTTGCGCCTCCCAGTAGAAGGAAGGCCATCCTGAATGACACAGGAGATCACACATTCTAATCACGGAAGATCACCCTATCACCCTTTAAGTAAGCCCTAGAATTCTCATTTAGGGCATACAAACTTCTACTCACACAATGTCCACGATGACAGCTAAGACAGACCTACAATTCTCTACTTTTTACTGACACTCAGAAAATCCAAGGCATACAAATGTGCTTCTGACAGCCGTTTATTGTCTCTCCACTATCCAGATTCAAGAAGACGGCTTTGCCTCTCTTTCATCTGGAGATCCACACACTCTTATACTCTCTCTTTTAATTCTCAATTTCAATAACCTTATCAGATTTTGAAAGCTGTTTACTAACTTGAGCAACAAAGTGTTTTTAGTGGGACAACTTTTCACCGACATACTGACTTCCTATTCGTTTTAGTGGTGTGCAGGATCCAAACTCAGTGAACGGAGCCGAAACCAGGACAAGCGGATCAGCCCGAATCTGTTCGAAATTCAAATCCAAGGATGCCTCAACTTTAATGGATAAAATTTTAACACAAATAGCAAAGTTATATTGATAAAAAATATTGATATTTATATAATAGAATAAAATTATCTTACAATATTTTTTAAAAAAATTTATAATACATTTTGACAAATTTATAAATAAATCTATGTAATATTATTCTCCAAACCTTCAGAATGTACTAATCTTCATTCATCTGTATTGCTTAATTTATTTGAGTAATCTGAAAATTTAAAAAAATGATAATATTAGCATAAATATTTTTTATAATTTAATAAAATATACTTAAATTTAAAGTTTATAACTTAAATTTAAAATTGCATACATGCCTCATTTGAATGTTAAGATCATCTGATTTGTTTTTTTTATATTTTTACGTGTTTGACTATTATAAGAAATGAGATAATGACACAATTGTTGAGCCGATAGCAATTATATACAAAATCATCCCAATTTCCTCAACCAAAATGAGAACAACCACTATACATAAATAAACTTTGCACACACTAACATATTGCTTGAGCATACATATATTCATGTCCAGTAAATAATTTTAGTGAATAACTTTGCACACACTAACATATAATATATCATTAAATTTTTGCCAGTGAATAGCTTAAAATAAAAAGGTAAATTTAATCAAATACCTTACATGCAGTAATATTAACTACTTTATTTTGTCAACAAATACCATTGTTATCTAGACACTCATTTATTTTAATATTTGCGATAAAATGAAAGCTCATCATTCAAAGACATCTATATTGATGACTATATATTAATATAGAATTTCCTCAAAGCCAAAACAAATGGCATTTGTGATGACTGCTTTCTCCAACTTACCTGCATAGATATCCTTGAAGAAGAGTAAATACAGAGTAAATGAAAAGGAAATATAGATTGAGACTCACCGTAATATTAGCGATCGTTAATAAGTGCAGGCAGTATGATTACATCTTCTCTTACTCCTTTGCCAATCTGCACAAACAATTTGCATCAATGAAAAAAATATGAATGAATAGCATATATCAATAGATGAAACCAGTGCTGAACTAAAATAAGGTGCCAAACTTAAACAAGCTGCTTAGACCTTTGTGCAAGAGAAGCACTTTGTGCCCTGGATGCTGAGCTGAAAATTGAAGTCGGTAGAGTTAAGAGGGCAAATAGGGAATTTCAATTGAAGATAAAACAACTTGAAAAGGACAGACAAGAATACCCGTAAAGAATTCAAGCCCTTGACGATGAACCGAAACAGAGAAATGAGGCATCAAATAACGTCAGTCAGCATGCCAGCATGACCTCCGATGTTCAGAGTGAATCTGCAGTCTCAGTTTCTGCCTCCCATAATGATGAGAAGCTCACGGGGGTATGTATCAATTCTCATAGCTTTACTATTCAGTTTCAGGGTCAATTGTTTTCAAAATACAACAGCAAAGTTTGGCTTGTTCTTAAAGAAATACAGAGAGGAGATAACCACATTTTGCAACACAATGATAGTGTTGTGATAAATTATAGTCGTGGCCATCTGGACAACACAGTCTGAACAGTAATGACACACGCACGATGGAAGAATATGAGAGAAGAAGAATACAGAAAATTTTTACGTGAAAAACCTTTCTCAACAAAGGGAAATTTCACGAGACACTTTGTCAACGAACAATTTCACCATATGAATTTTCGATTACAGAAACCCTTGATTACACAAACCCCAGAAGAAGAGAGTAGAGATAAAAAGTACAATTTCACTCATAGTTTTTCTCTTCTCACAAACTCTCACACACTTGATTTCAACACAACATACATAAATATACTATTTGGCAACCACCTTCAAAGGTACTGCATGCACGACATAACTTGTCACCATCAACAATGTAAAGCTGTTCTGCAAATGATCTTGTTATGTAAAAACGGTGCCTACTATGCAGAGATCGTGCTTGCTCTACTGAGATCGCGCCTACTCTGCGAAAGCCAATCTTCTGAGCTAGTGTTCTTGGTCGATTCCGGCTTCCATGCTTTCGCCCAGTGACATCAGTCTTTATCAGAGACATCGGCCATTAACAAATCCTCAAACCTTACTGCTGCCACTTGTGAATGGTCAACCATCCGTTGATCAACTTCTCCTCACCGCTGGTGAATATCATATTGACCGGCTTCTCCTTACAGCAGGTCAACATTATGTTAACCAACTTCTCCTTATAGCCGATCAACATCCTGTTGATCGGCTTCTCCTCACAATAGGTAAATATCTATTTTTTTTGGTAAGTAAACTTGTATTAAAAAATTAAATTTACAGATTATATCTCCAAGTGTTTTACCAACTTGGATGTAGAATATAAAAGTTAAGGTATTCTCCAAGTACCATAAAATATAGCATGAAAGCAAGAACAAAATACAAAAGGAACCGAAAGTGTCTTTATGCATTTCTACTCATAGACATATGTCCAGAGGCTTCCAATAAGCTCCGACCAAGCCCTTCCTGGTGGGAAGGGTTCCAACAATCATGAATATGTTTGAAACCGCTATCTCTCCTAAAAGTAGAGATTTCTAGTTTGTGGCATATAGTATCCACAATTTGATTTACCAGCTATGCATCATTTCTGTTATTGGAGTTGTTGAAAATCCATTGGTTTTGCTCCGTCCAAATAAAGTAAATTGCCGTTGCCAATGTAAGTTGAAAGGAGAGGACTTTGGAATTGGTTTCCTTCCATCTGCTGGCTGCCCACATGATGTTCGACTTCAAGTCATTATATAGCCACTGCAACACCGCTTTTTGGCGCATCTTCCTCCAAACTGCTGCTGTGAATTCACAGTAAAAAAACAGATGATCGTGAGTTTTAACCACTGCCTGACAAAAGGGGCATTTATTCGATATGTTGGTAAATCTGCTGATGTGGTCAAGCATACTTAGCCGACGATGAATGCATAAGCAAAGCACAAAGGCATGAGCTGGGATGTTATAAGGTCCCCAAACCAGCGAGGCCCATTCCACCTTCTCCTTGGGACCTTGAAAGAGTTCATACGCTGATCGGACCGAAAAGTAGCCATCTTTGGTCAAACTCCAATTGATCGTGTCGTACTTATTCGGGATTGGCTTATAATTAGGCATTTGTTCGATTATGCTGTTCACCTCCATGTCTTTATCATTCGACCATCTCTACTCTCCATCTCTAATGATAACCTGGACTTTTGCATTGAAGGGCAGACCCATGACTGTTCCTCACCCTTCTGAAATCTGTGAGGTCCTCAAAACTAAAATAGATTTTAACATGAAGCAATCAATATTCCTCTACTTAATAATAGACTTATTGGATGATTGAATGAAAGTATTGGAAGAGAACTTGGTAAAAATTTGGGTTGCTAAAGCTACCACCCGTGACTCCCCGCCTGCCGCTCACTCGATCCCCGCTCTAGCGGAAAAACCAGTAGCTTCCACGCCCATGGAATGCTCGAGACCGCTCGAGCGCCTTCCAGAAGCTTCCGAAAAGCTCTCGCGCTCGCTGTCCGCTCAAGCGGAAGGAACCAGAACCGGCCCGCTCGCCACTCGCTCGCCGGGCGCTCGAGCGGCCCGACGAGTATAAATACGCGACCAAGCTTCACGAAATTTCACTTCCCACTTTTTCTCAAGCATTGTGGAGAGGGAGAGAGAGCAAGGACGCCCAGCCTAGAGAGAGAAAGGAGGAAATCGAGACATAGAATCCGAATTCGTCCGAAGGCTAGTTAGAAAAGTGATAGCACGCGACGAGGCAAGTATTCTCATACTCACTATTTGTTGTCTTGTGATTGTTAATTATTTCTCATCGGGTAATATCGTTCTGATACCCACTCAAATTATGAAAATCGTATAACCCATGAATAATAATGGATGAATATATAGTTATTTGTCCGATTTGTTGCCCGATTCACTTGTCTCGTAATCATCAAACCCTAACCCCATGCTAGATTCGGGTTCACTATTTTCTCCCTCAAATTATGTTAATTTCACCTCAAAATATGCATCACTACGTCCCAAATATGTATACATATCAACCGGGCATCCGAAATCACCAGAATCGACCCGTTTGCGACGTCCGGGACCTCTAAAATACCCCCTGTTACTGTTCATCCGAGGTGAACAACTAAATTGGCATGCTTTCACTCTTGTATTATCCTAAATTAATCCTAAGAAATGAATCACCACATCCCGACCATGCATACATATTAGCCGGACGATCGATTTCATGAAATTCTATCCGTTCACGATGACCGGATCCCTTAACTAAATGCTATTACTGTTCACATGAAGTAAATGGAAAATGTGCATCCCCTTGTTATGAAAGCTATGACTAATGATTAAAAAACGGGCTCCGAAGGACCCCAATGTGATTGGCTCATCGACGGTAAGGAATTCCAATTCCGCTTGAATTCTGTTAATCCTGCTTATAAGTTGAATTATGAAAAATGCTAAAGTCTCCAAGTGAAGATGAGAACGAATGGGAAAATGGAACGGAAGGAAGTCCACAATGGATATGTGATTGATGAAACCTCCCGTGTGGCGGGAGATATGATATATGAGATACGGTGGACTTTCCTTCAAAGGAATTATGGAAAATAGAATCATGAAACTAGGACCATGGACTCCTAGATGGGTAGTATTCTTTGGTTTGACACGTCCATCATGGTATAAACCCGAAGAATACTTTGGCCACGTATTCTGGCTGCTTGTGTAAGCAGGTGGTGTCCGTGTCACGCCTTAGGATACTATTGTGGAAGAACGAGGACTGCCCTAGTACCCCGGGGAATGGGGCGACACGATATGGCACGATGTGCACGACCCCCCGGAGGGTCGTTAAAGATAATCCCTCATGGCCTTAGATCATGTGGAGTATCATGATCCTTTCCTCGTTCTCTCGCATCGTTTGCTAGTACGACCTACTAGCCCTGGTCCGCAAAGATTAAAGTAAATGAGAAAACATGATTCAAATGGAAATTAAACGTTACAAAACATGGTCAACGACAAATCGGTACTTCTAAATGTTCCTTCCCTCACATGTCTCGTTATATCCCAAATGCATGTTGCCCCTTGTCATTATCATGTTCACACTTTGATAGTGACATATGATTATACTTGCTGAGCGATAAGCTCACTCTTGCTGTCTGTTGTTTTTCCTTCCAGATAAAAGCATTTAGCTGTTGCTGGATAATTAGAACAAGGAGAGGCTTGCTTGACAGGACTAGACAGACGGCGAGTGCAGTAAAGATTTGGGGATAGAGTTTGATCGAATATGAATAGCCACTCATGGTCGGGTATGGATCGTGGTTGTTATTTTACGGTTTATTATGCTTCCGCAGTTTATGGTATTGTAGTATGCTTCCGCGTTTTGTTTTGATGTTTCGAGGTTTAGGTTATTAGATGGCATCTCTCTAGATCTAATACAAAGAAAGTCGAATCATCAGACAAGCCATGAATGATCTGGCAAATTTGAGATCCTGTGTGATGTGTTGTAAGTTATGTACAGGTTCCTTGGTAGATGTGTGCTTGTAGAGAGCCTAATTAAATAGGTTGAATTTCAGTCTTTTATACAATTATAAAGATAATTCTTCCCAATTTTCTCCGAAAATTAGCAAAAATTGATTTTGGGCATAATGAAGTTTTATTGACGGAGGGTTATTTAAGGAAAATAACCTGGTCTGTCACAAAATCTATCGCATAAGGGACCCATCGGGTGCCAGTTATCAAGCCAGAGATATGTTTGTGTACCGTCTCCAATAATGTACCGAGTGTAGTGCCGCATTTTAGGACGAAGCTTCATAATCTTCTTCCAGCTCCATGATGCAGAGTTCGGGACGTTAATTGTCCAGATACAATGATCCTTTAACTGATATTTGTGAGTCCGTAAAGCCCATATGGAATCAGGATTATCGGTGATAACTCTCCATAGAAGTCGGCATATAAGAACTTTATTTGACCCTTGCAGGTTTTTAATTCCCAGACCTCCAGCTGTTTTAGGGGAGTAAACCTCTTTCCACGCCACTTTTGCTGATGTCTTCCCATCAACATTCCCATGCCAAAGAAATCTCCGAATGATACCTTTGGTCTCTTTTAGGATAGGATAATAATGCTGATGCAAAAAGGTAAAACATGATCAAAAATACTTTCAGAATACATTTAACTTTAATATATTGTTTTCGATTTCCTTTGGATACATAATTTTTTGCATTCAAATTACTGATTCTGTAACGACCCAGCTTCTGAAGCATGGAAAACCCCAGTCATCGAGTCCAAATAATCAAAGAATCAGTCCGGTTTTCTAAGTGAAGAAATCAGTCCAGTTTCCTTAAGGCAAAAAAATCAAGTCCGGCTTTGTGCAATCCGGCTTTGAGCATGTGAAAATCCAGTCCGCCTTTTTTACACGAAAAATCAACTCTAGCCCTTTGAAAAAGAAGTCCGTCCTCCCTTAATGTAAAAGTAGTCCGGCCTTTCACTTAAGCTGAAATCCAGTCCGGCCTTATGTGTTGGTAAAGTCGAAGTAAAATTATGGGTGCAAGGAGAAGAAATCTGAAGTTTATAAAAAAAAGGCGATGGATGGAGTAAATAATAAGAAGAGTTGACCGGATTGGAAGAGTTGACCGGAATTGAAGAGTTGACCAGATTTGAAGATGTTGACCGGAATTGGAGAGTTGACCGGCAGCATTGGCAATGAATAAGGAGCAGTTGGCCGGAATAAAGTAATGGTAACTAAGGAAAAAGGCAAACTTTAGGATTTAGTTAGAATTCAACTAGACGACAAACCAAAAAGGAGTAGGTAAACTAATCCAGTTACTCCCACCTACTGTCTACAAACAAGTACGGGAGTAAGTAACTTACCCCACCTACTCTCTCCTCTATAAAATGCCAGCAACGAGTGTTAAAGTTGGGGGCAAAAATACAAGCGAAAGGGAGTAAAGAGGAGAAAGCTTCAAGACGGTAAAATTTAGGCGATTAGCCCGTCAGGCAAGTGTACCTCGGACGCCGTTTTTAAGTTCATTACAAGTGTATTCTGCTTTGTTTCTAAATTCATGCTTTATTGCAAGTGTACTTCGGACGTTGTTTTTAAGTTCTGTTTTTAGTTCATTTGTAAATATACTGCACTCTGTTTTGCTGCAAGTAATCGGACGTTAACATGTTTTTAGTTTTCGTTTGAATCTGTTCTGAAGTTCATGATGCCTGTTTTCCTATATTCTGAACTTACATGAAATCCGGACCAAAGGTTACAACTGGCATATGACATGTAAAACGAAACTGGCATTTGGCATGAAAACGGCATTTGCTTGAAATTGAACACGGCCTTCTAAATGAACTCCTGCTTGTTAAAATGAACTCCGTCCTGTGTCAAAATGAACTCCGGCTTGTATTCTGACTTTGAACTAAAACTGAAAATGAACTTCGGCCTGTAATTCTGATTTTGAACTGAATCTGAAAATGAACTCCGGCTTTTTAAAGTACTCCATCCGTTTAAGAAAAAGAATTCCGTCCTTTTTGATGAAAAGTACTCCAAAAGAATTCTGGCTTTAAAATGAACTCCGGCATTAATGTAAAGGGAACTCCGGCCTCAATGTAAAACAAACTCCGGCTTTAATGAACTCCGGCTGTTAAATGAACTCTGCCCTTTAATGTGAAATGAACTCTGATTTTAATGAACTCCGGCTTGTAATTCTGACTTTGAACTGAAACTGAAAATGAACTCCGGCTTGTAATTCTGACTTTGAACTGAAACTGAAAATAAACTCCGGCCTTTTGAAAGTAAAGTACTCCATCCCTGTGAAAGTAAAGCACTCCGTCCCTTTGAAAGTGAAGCACTCCGTCCCTGTGAAAGTAAAGCACTCTGTCCCTTTGAAAGTAAAGCACTCCGTCCCTGTGAAAGTAAAGCACGCCGTCCCTTTGAAAGTAAAGCACTCTGTCCCTGTGAAAGTAAAGCACTCCGTCCCCTTGAAAGTAAAGCACTCCGTCCCTTTGAAAGTAAAGCACTCCGTCCCTATGAAAGTAAAGCACTCCGTCCCTTTGAAAGTAAAGCACTCCATCCCTGTGAAAGTAAAGCACTCCGTCCCTTTGAAAATAAAGCACTCTGTCCCTTTTGAAAGTAAAGCACTCCGTCCCTGTGAAAGTAAAGAGCTCCGTCCTTTGTGAAAAGTACTCCGTGCAAAGAGCTCCGTCCTTTGTGAAAAGTGCTCCGTCCAAAAGAGCTCCGTCCTTTATGAAAAGTACTCCTTCCAAAGAGCTCCGTCCTTTGTGAAAAGTGCTCCGTCCCTTAAGAAAGGTACTCCGTCCAAAAGAGCTCCGTCCCTTAAGAAAGGTACTCCGTCCAAAAAGAGCTCCGTCCCTTAAGAAAAGTGCTCCGTCCAAAAGAGCTCCGTCCCTTAAGAAAAGTTATCCGTCCAAAAGAGCTCTGTCCCTTACAAAAGTATTCCGTCCAAAAGAGCTCCGTCCTTTTTGAAAATTTGCCGTCCAAAAGAGCTCCGTCCTTTTCGAAAATACGCCGTCCAAAGAGAGCTCAGCCCGATTGAAACCAAGATCTCCGGCTTTTTGAGCACTCCAGAACTCCTGCTTTTGCATTAAAAATGAATTCCGACTCCAAACTGAAAATGAGCTCCGGATTGTACTGAAAATAAAACCGGCTTCAAAAGAGCTCCGGCCCTTGATAAAAATCTACACCGGTCCCCAGTAAAATATGTTTCCAAAAATATGTCCGGCCTTTCCTTGATAAGAATTTGCACCGGCCCCAAGTATAATATGTGGATACTTAAAAATAGCTAAAGATATATTATGCAAGTCTGATTTCAATAAGGGGTTTTTGATAAAAGATGAATGATAGCCGTCCTCGGGGCTTGGTACACGGAGGTAACGATAGCCGTCACCGGGGCTTGGTACACGCAGGTAACGATAGCCGTCATCGGGGCTTGGTACACGGAGGTAACGATAGCCGTCCTCGGGGCTTGGTACACGGAGGTAACGATAGCCGTCCTCGGGGCTTGGTACACGGAGGTAGTCATCCTCAGGGCTTGGTACACGGAGGTAATGATAGCCGTCCTCGGGGCTTGGTACAAGGAGGGAATGATAGCCGTCCTCGGGGCTTGGTACAAGGAGGGGAATAATATAAAGTACCGTTTACCGTTTTACCGATATGTTATATTACAGTAAAATGATGATAATGTATGGTACAATGAAAAGATGATAATGAATCGTATACAGTGAAAAGATGATAGAGTGAACAGTATAGAGTATTGTTTTCAGTTTTACCATGCATCAGTAAAGTTTATAGTTATCGTTTTACAGTCTATAGCTTAATGATTTATGAAGCGTGAGATTTGATATCGTTTGATTAAACATTCTGGTTCTACATGATTATATGATCGTTTTGGCATAACCGTTTTACAGTTCATATGCATGTACCTTGCTGGGCCTCAGCTCACTGTTTTATGTTTTTTCCCCTACAGATAAAGTTTTAGAGCTTGTGCCAGACGAGTTGGAGTGATTAGAGCTTGTCTGAAGAATTATTAAAGACCTCGGAAGTTTATTTTGGAGAAATATCATTGTAATGACTTGATGGACTTCTATGGTTAAATATTTTTGGCTATGTATTCGGAAATGAATATCTTGAAATGAATATGAATGCTTCCACAAGTATTAGAATAACTTCCGCTATACTTATTATAGGTAAAAATATGTGTCCTAGATGGCATCTGTGATCCTGTGTTACATCCAATTGGTTTAGTTTGGGTTTTCAATTGTGTTTCTATTTGATGGAAGCTTTGAGGACACAAAAAAAAAAAAGTCCGTTCCGTCATAGATTCCTTTTTACCTACAGAATCATACAAAATCAGATACGGATGACCATACCGGTAATGACGGAATAGATAATGGATTCAGATGGTAATATCGGTACTGACGAAACAGATAACGAATTTAGATAACTGATAATGAATATCGGATAACAAATTGCAGAGTTTTAATTTCTTATCTTAAGGGAATTTTCACGTTTAGTTCTTATCATTTAATCCTTACTCTTTAGAGAATGGTTTATAATTCTTAACAAATAGTGGAGTTCCCTTCTTATACTTTCCATAGTTTCATAATTTTTTGAGTACAGATACAAATAACCATATTCTTGGGCATACTGATACACATTTTCTTGTTATTGTGAGTTTAAGTCTTCCCATGACCTTAAATATATGGTCAAATTGATATAAAGCATGAAAAATTTAGGAAATTCTTACCACAATGAAGCAAATATAATTTTAGAGCTTCCAGATAACCAATCCCTTCATAAACGAATCACAACATAATTTTCGGAACAAATAAAATATTATATACAATTTACATGTAAATAAACATTAAATAATCAAGGTAAAAAAACATTCACAAAGCTAAGGTTTTAATTATCTAAAACCAAATCATACATAAACCCCAAAATAAATGAGAGAAAATGATGGGGCATGGGTTAGGGTTTTTCACGTGCATAAAATGGCATAAAACTACCAAATCGAATACCAAATTGATAAATAATCATGCTCAAGACATGAGCTTTATAAAATATAAACTTAAACGGACATTTGAACGAAAATATCTGGAAAGAACGGAATGAAAAGTGTAACAAGAGAAAGAAAAGCATATAGGTGCACTTGACTCGACGCGATCTACAACTTTTTCAATTAGCTCCAAGTCGAAAATGAACCCGAGAGCCTCGATCTCCTCCTCTCTCTTCTCCTCGCTCTCTCTCTCTTCTCTCGGCTTTCCACGCAAAAATGATAGAAAGAAACCTCGTGCGTGCTTAAATAGCCGAACTGGCACTCTCGTGAGCCCCTCCCCTAGATTCAATGCTTGAGCATGTTTTCGGCATGCTTTGGGAACCCCTCCCCTGATATCAGCACTCGAGAGGGAGCTTAAGCCAACTTCGCACATGCACCGTTTGGAACCCATTTTGACCATTCTAATCCAATTTTTCATATTCTTGGACCGTAATTTTGATTATATTAGCTTAATAAATTGTGATTATCATAATTTAAAACTCAAATCTTATTTTCGAATTAATTTTCAAGGTTTACAACGTCGGTTCTGATTTTACCAATTCTGAGTCTTTGGGCTTTTTAATCCAAGTTCTCTCTTATTCTTTGACCTTGATTCATTTATATTAATTTAATTACTCCTAAATATCATATTTTGAAAACCAGTGCCTTACAACTCTCTTCCACTTATAGATATTTCATTCTCAAAATTTAACGAATCTCAAAATTCAACTATTGGGGGTAATCCTTCCAGATTTCTTTCTTGCGTTCCCAAGGCACATCTTTAATTAAATGATTTTCTTAGAGAACCTCAACCAATTGAATTGTCCTGATTCTTAACACCTGATACTTTCTATCTAAAATATAAATTGAAACCTTATCATAAGACAAATTTTTAATCTCCCACAATGGCTTAACCCGATCACATCCTTACTTCCTCAATCATCGATACATAGAAGACATCATGCTAATCCACCAAATTTGAAGGCAAACCAAATTTATTGACTATTTCTCTGACTTAATTCAAAACCTCAAATGGACTAATGAATTCCTACTTCAATTCATCCTAAGCCTTGAAAATGATCATTCATTTTGAACTTCAAACTAAACCTTAAAATATATAGGCCCACACGCTCTACTGCACAACTCTAATTAACTGTTTATTAGTGCACTAAAAATCCTCTTCCAATTCAGATTCGTTGGTTCATATCGAACACCTAGGTTATACATCAGTTATAAACATAATGAAAATCCCAAAGGTATCAACACCATTAAGGCAAAGCCCAAAATTCTTAGGTTACAATTAACTTAGAAAATATAATTGAAGCAATCACCTAAAAATTTCAGCACAGCCTCAGATCACCTCCAAAGCCTCAAAATTCAAATACTCAGAAAAAACTATCTTCTTACTATACTGATGAGCCAACTTGTTTAATCCGAACATATCATCCAAATTTACGATAAATGGGCCATCCTTGTTAGCCAAATCCACAATTATCCAAACAACACCCATACACGCTGCAGGATAACACAATCCTAAATTTTCCCCAAAAGTATCACATTCTACTACAATTTACTTGATCCATTAGGGATCAATTCAAATGACAGGGGCGACAATTTACTCTTTATTCCTTGAGAGCTATCCCCATATATCTCAATCTAACGAATACCGATTGCTTCCAAGCCAAATGCCCCACGGATGTCGCAATCCTCGAGAAACACTTAACAGATAACTTATTAAATCTAGCTAGACTCAAGAAAATTGTACACCTTCGCGACATTAATCAGTCTTTCCCAATGCTCACTTATCATATCATTCATCTGCCGAACAATCTAACTTTTTAGTTATCCACATATAACTTTATCAGTTCATCTTACTCACCCAAAAGGTTCTAGAGCATTTCTATTTCAAGTACTTAGTCCATCATGGCTTCTACCACGCCATAGACTCTATAATGTCTGCCATCCTTCCAAGCAAATTTATATACTCCACTTCTTAATCTTGCGGCTAGCCACCACCACGTGCAGTTCTCCTTCTAGGTGCCATTGCTAATATTCTTTCTAAAATAAGAACAACTCAAATATTAACCAGGATACTATACACTATGCGGTTAAATATAACTAACTGATCCTAACTTAATCCAAACTTTAGTGAATTAACTTAACTTGATTAAGACACTAACTAGGATAACTTGGACTATTTGATCTAACTTAATCATCCTATGCATCCATATACGTATTTAATCTATCTTACTCTAACCTAAACTTTTGCATAAGATTTAGATCAAATCTAAGGCATCTCCTTCTTCTAATACCAACTGTGATGAACCACATTTCTAACCAAAAACCTGTGACGGACCGAGTTATTTTTCTCTTAAATAACCTTTCCGTCAATAAATCATTATAATTTAATATTATAAATTTCTGTAGAAAATTGGGCAGAGTTCCGTTTGTAACTTGAACGTTTACCAAAATACAAAAACCTGTAAGAAACTCTGCACAATATCCACAAATACATTCAATCATCATACACAGGATCTCAGATCCACTAAACCCCTGTAGTGGCACCGGCGTCATAACTTAGGTATGACGTCGGCTTAGGTAAAGATGCCAACTATAAGAACCCAAGCATAACCACAAGCACAACTGCGGAAGCGTGACAACCATAGTATACACGAATCAAAACCATTCATCCACAAAATTTCCATGCCATACATAATCAAGCTAGATCCTCGAGGCTTCTTCAAAATCCACGTCGCCTATCTTGCTTCTTTGTCCTACTCAGTCTCGTCGGGCATCAGGGCATTTTCATCTGAAAAGAGAGAGTGCAAGGGTGAGCTTATCGCCCAGCAAGTGTAAACACATATCACCATCAAAAGCTAGAATCATAATGGAAATGATAGTGGGGTGGGGGAAACCATGTAAAGGCGTGAAGGGAGGCAATACTTAGAAGACCCAATTTGTCATTTGTCATGTTTTTAATTACCATTTGAATATACTTTCTCAAGTTACTTTAATCTTTGCGGACCAGGGCCAGTAGGTCGTACTAGCAAACGATGCGAGAGAACAAGAAAAGGATCATGATACTCCACATGATCTAAGGCCGTGAGGGATTATCTTTTACGACCCATCCGGGGGGTCGTGCACATCGTGCCGTAAATCGCCCCATTCCCCCGGGGTACCAGGGCAGTCCTCGTTCTTCCATAATAGTATCCTAAGGCGTGACACGGACACCACCCGCTTACACACAAGTGACCAGAATACGTGGCCCAAGTATTCTTCGGGTTTATACCGTGATGGACGCGTCAAGCCAGAGAATACTACCCATCTAAAAGTCCATGGTCCTAGTTTCATGATTCTATTTCCATTTCCTTATTCATTTGAGGGAAAGTCCACCGTATCTCATGTATCATGTCTCCCGCCATTTGGGAGGTTCCATCATTCATATCACATTTTGGACTTCCCTCCGTTACTCATCGGTTTTCATTTCACTTTGGAATTTAAGCATTTATGTTTACCAAAATTAGGAAAGATTTGGAATCTCTTACTGTTCATGAGCCAATTTAACCTCGGGGTCCTCCGGAGCCCGTTTCATGTCAATCGATGCTTAATTCCATGATTTCAAGCTTGCATTCACATATGGTTAGTTAGATATTGGTAAGAACATGTAAAATTTCCATTGTACCTCGGATGAATAGTAACAGTAGCATTTTAGAGCGTTCGGAGGCTGCGAACGGGTCATTTTTTTGTGAAATTGAATGCCCGGTAGGTATGTATACATATTCGGGACGTGGTGATTCATAATTTGAGGTCAAATTATCATAAATCGGAGGGGAAAACAATGAATCCCGAATTTGGGTGAGGGTTAGGGTTTCGCAAAAACACATCGAACGATTTAGCCAACGAAATGAATAAATAATCACACATTTATGTAGTATAATTCATGGGTTATACATTCTCCACATTTTAGGTGGGTATCGGTACAATAATACCCAATGGAGATCGAATAAAAATTGAAAAAGAGCAAATAGTGAGTATGAGAACACTTGCCTCGACGCGTGCTATCACTTTTGTAACTGGCTCCTGGACGAATTCGGACTCTACGCCTTGATTTCTTCCTTTCTCTCTCTAGACTCGGCGTTCTCTCTCTCTCTTGTCAGAAGGCTTCTGGAAAAAGTGGAAAATAAGTGGGAAATGAAGCCCCTGCGCTCGCTGGCCGCGTATTTATACTAGTCGGGCCGCTCGAGCGTCCGGCGAGCGAGCAGCGAGCGGGCCGGTTCTGGTTCTTGCAGCTCGAGCGGCCAGCGAGCGCGGGGGCTTTCTGGAAGGTTCTGGAAAATTCGCTCAAGCAGCTAGCGAGCGCGGGAGCTTTCCGGAAGGTTCTGGAAGATCCGCTCGAGCGGGCTTGAGCACGCATCAGGCGGGGTAGCTACTGGAAAATGAGCTCGAGCGGGACTCGAGCATCTGGCGAGCGGCGGGGGGTTACGGGTGGTGTTTTATTTAACAAAAATCCTAAGATTTTCATCAAGTACTTTTAATACTTACATTTTACCTCGTATTAATTCTATTGTTGGTTTGGGAACCTCACAACTCTCCCCCACTTATAGAAATTTCGTCCCCGAAATTTAACTAGTGTTAAGAATCAAATCAATTTGACATACCTTGGAAAAGATGGGGATACTTTTCCCGAATTTTGACTTCTCTTTCCCACGTTGCTTCTTCACGGGAATGGTTTCGCCATAATACCTTGACGAGAGGGATCACCTTTGAGCGTAAAGTTTGTTCTTTGCGATCAAGAATCTCCACCGGTTCTTTCACATAAGATAAATCCTCGTTGATAGCCAAGGGACTATAATCAATCACGTGTGTGGAGTCATAAACATATTTTCTCAACATCGAGACATGAAAAACATTGTGCACCTCAGCTAGACTAGGTGGCAACGCCAATCGGTATGCCACTTCGCCAACTCATTCAAGGATTTCAAATGGTCCGATGAAGCGCGGTTTTAATTTTCCCTTAACACCAAATCTGGAAACTCCCTTCCACGGTGACACTTTAAGGAAGACAGAATCACTGACTTCGAATTTGAGCTCGGCCCTCCTTCGATCAGCATAACTTTTCTGCCGACTCTGGGCAATCTTCAGCTTTTCAAAAACTACTGCAATCTTTTCTGATGTTTCACGGATTACATCAGGGCCTAGTAAACGCCTATCTCCCGTCTCTTCCCAATGTATGGGTGATCGACACTTCCTGCCATAAAGTGCCTCAAAGGGGGCCATTCCGATACTCGCCTGAAAACTGTAGTTGTAGGCGAATTCGGCTAGTGCTAAGTGATCATCCCAATTTTCTTTGAACTCCAATACTGAAGCTCGAAGCATATCCTCTAATATTTGAATTGTTCGCTCAGATTGACCATCAGTTTGAGGATGATAGGCCGTACTAAACTTCAACTCTATTCCCAATTCACGATGTAAGCTTTCCCAAAATTTCGAAACGAATCGTGGGTCACGATCTGACACAATTGATACCGGCACACCATAAAGTCTAACAATTTCATTGATGTAGAGTTATGCTAGACGATCACGGGAGTAAGTGGTCCGGATGGAAATGAAATGAGCGGACTTTGTTAGTCGATCTACGATAACCCAGATTGCATCGTGGTTCCTTGGAGTTCTTGGCAACCCAGACACAAAATCCATCGAGATATCCTCCCACTTCCAACTGGGAATGGGCAGGGGCTGTAGTAATCCAGAGGGTTTCTTTCTTTCTACTTTTAGTTGTTGACAAACAAGGCATCGGCCAACGAAGGCAACAATTTCCCTTCGCATGTTCCTCCAGCAGAACATTTTTCTTAGATCCTGGTACATCTTGTTTACGCTAGGATGGATTGTATATTTAGACCGATGTGCCTCTTTCATTATCTCCTCCTTAAGGTCTTTGTCATCTGGTACATATAACCGTTTCCGAAATCTCAAAATTCCATCAGCGCGTTTATTGAAATCAACATGGGAATCCATACTGAGGTCGCCGGCAATATCTGTCAAAAACAGATCTTTCTTTTGTCCTTCCTTGATCCTCTGGAGGATCTCGGGTTGCACTTGCAAGAAGGATAATATCATTCGATTTCCTTTCACAAATCGTTGAATATCATAGGACTTCAAGCAGTCTAGCATCTCCATTTGCTTGACTTGTAAACTTGCTACAAAATTGGTCCGACGACTCAGAGCATCTACAACTACATTTGCCTTCCCGTGTTTATAAAGTATATCGTAATCATAATCTTTAAGAAATTCGATCCACCTTCGTTGCCTCATGTTTAGCTCTTTTTGCGAAAATAAGTACTTGAGGCTTTGATAGTCGGAGTATACTAAAAACTTTTCACCATATAAATAATGCCTCCATATTTTTAGCGTGAACACCACAGCAGCTAATTCTAAATCGTGAGTCGGGTAATTTTGCTCATGGATTTTTAATTGTCGGGATCCATAAGCTATTACCTTACCCCTTTGCATCAGGACACAACCGAGGCCAAACTTAGAGGCGTCGCAATACACCTCGAATCCTCCCGAATTATCAGGAAGGGCCAAAACAGGTGCTGAGGTTAAGCAATCTTTTAATTTCTGAAAGCTTCGGTCACACTCATCGGTCCAGACAAAGCCTACTTCCTTCCTTGTCAGACGAGTGAGGGGTAATGCTATCTGAGAGAAATTTTCCACAAAACGGCGATAATAGCCGGCCATTCCCAAAAAGCTACGAACTTCCGTCACAGTCATGGGTCGATTCCAATTGACCACTGCTTCGATTTTCTGTGGGTCTACCGAGACACCTCCATGAGAAATTACATGACCCAAGAATACTACCTTATCCAGCCAAAACTCACATTTCTTCAATTTTGCAAACAATTGGTGTTCCCGAAGGGTTTGAAGCACGATCCTCAAATGTCCCTCATGCTCTGTGTGACCCTCAGAATAAATTAGAATATCGTCGATAAAGACCACCACAAACTTGTCTAAGTATGGTTGTAAAACCCAATTCATTAGGTCCATGAATACGGCCGGGGCATTGGTCAGCCCGAACGGCATCACAAGGAATTCATAGTGTCCATACTTCATTCGGAAGGCCGTCTTTGCCACGTCTTCCTGTTTGATACGGAGCTGATGATATCCGGATTGAAGATCAATCTTTGAAAACACACGGGCTCCTTGTAGTTGATCAAAAAGATCATCAATCCGTGGTAACGGGTACTTATTCTTGATTGTAATTTTATTTAGCTCTCGATAGTCAATGCATAACCTCAAAGTCCCATCCTTCTTTCTTACAAACAGGACTGGAGCACCCCATGGAGAAACACTAGGTCTAATGAAACCTATGTCCAGAAGGTCCTGTAATTGCTGCTTTAACTCTTTTAGCTCGGCAGGAGCCATACGGTATGGGGCTTTTGAAATAGGTGCCGATCCCGGCACAAGATCAATCCCAAACTCAACTTCTCGATGAGGGGGTAGAGTAGTCAATTTATTAGGGAATATATCATCAAACTCACACACCACTGGGATGTCTTTAATTGACAATGCATGGCTTTCTTTCACAGTAACATAGGCCAAATAGGCTTGACACCCACTTTTTAACATATGACGGGTTTGCAGTGCCGAGATGAAGCTAGACGATTCCACCCGTCTGACTCCTTGAATGTGAAAAGATTTACATCCGGGAATGTCAAAATCGACCTTCTTATGAAAATAAATCCAATGGTTGCATGGTTTTACGGACAACCATCCATACCTGAATAACATCGAAACCACGCATATCAAGGAGAATCAAATCGACATTTAGGGGTAATCCATTTACCTCGACTACACACCTCAGATAAGAAACATCAGTAAGAATGGAAGACCCCATGGGTGTGGATCCGCCAAGGTATAATCAAGGCATACGGGTGAAATTGTAATTTGACGAGCTATTCGAGGAGAAACAAAAGAATGCGTGGAGCCAGAATCAAATAATACTGAGCAAGAAATCCCACAAATACAGAGAATACCTTCTACCACGTCGTCTGATGCTTTGGCCTCATTTGCAGATACCGCAAAGGCTTTTCCTTGAATAGTAGGCTTTGGGGCACGAATCGCCCGCGGTTGAGGGCACTCTTTTGCTTTATGTCCCACTTGTCCACAGTTATAACAACCCCCAATCATTTTAAGACAGGGCCTATTCCCATGCATCTTCCCACAATGTTTACGTGACCCTACCGATGCTTGGGAGGATGACGAGACCTATCCACTCTTTTGATCAAAACTCAGCTGCTTGGGCTTTTTAGATGGTCTCTCCGAACTAGCTCGTGAGCTGGTGCTCATTCCGGATTTACTCAATGATCATTTCTTGAAAAAGTCCTCTTTTGCAAGCTCTTGTTCATAGATTAAGGCTCGATCCAACACATCAGCATACGTTGTCAATTTGAAGGGGGCCAATTGCTTGCGGATATCATCCCGCAAACCCGACAAAAACTTCCTAGCCTTCTTCTCTTCCTCATCCACCATATAAGGAGCAAATCGTGACAATTCCGTAAACCTAGCATCATACTGTGCCACAGACTGATTACCTTGTCTTAATCGAAGAAATTCTTCTTCCTTCTGGATACGGAGGCTGGAGGGAAAATATTTTTCCAAAAATGCGTCCTCAAACATCTGCCAGGAAATCTCCCCCTCCGGAACACCCAAGGCTCTCTTTTTCATTTGCCACCAATGATGGGCCTCGCCCTCGAGCCGATAAGATGCAAATAAAACCCGATCTTCCTCTGGGCAACAAATTACAGAAAATACCTTCTTTATCCTTTCTAACCATGTGTCTGCTTTAACGGGGTCTAGCTCCCCCAGAAACTTTGGGACCCTCTCTTGAACGAAGCGGTCATTTGCAGATGGTCCTGGATTTGCAGGAACCGAGTTTGGGATTGGAGCAGGAACGGGGGTGAGATTTCGCTGTCCCAGGGCCTCAATAACATCTGCCATTCGGCCCAACAGATTCATATACTCAGCCTCTCGATCTTGAGGCTGGCCATTGCCTTGAGACCTTCTACGTCTGGGTGGCATCTTTTACTTTGATGAAGATTGTTTCTGAAACAAAATCATTAGTTAGAATCCGGCTAGACTACGTAAATTTAATGACAAAGGTTCTCTATCCTAAGCTTTCGCAAAAGATTCGATTCAGTCTTATGGCATCTCCCTCTCTGATACCAACTGTGATGGACCGGGTTATTTTTCTCTTAAATAACCTTTCCGTCAATAAATCATTATAATTTAATATTATAAATTTCTGTAGAAAATTGGGCAGAGTTTCGTTTGTAACTTGAACGTTTACCAAAATACAAAAACCTGTAAGAAACTCTGCACAATATCCACAAATACATTCAATCATCATACACAGGATCTCAGATCCACTAAACCCCTGTAGTGGCACCGGCGTCATAGCTTAGGTATGACGTCGGCTTAGGTAAAGATGCCAACTATAAGAACCCAAGCATAACCACAAGCACAACTGCGGAAGCCTGACAACCATAGTATACACGAATCAAAACCATTCATCCACAAAATTTCCATGCCATACATAATCAAGCTAGATCCTCAAGGCTTCTTCAAAATCCACGTCACCTATCTTGCTTCTTTGTCCTACTCGGTCTCATCGGGCATCAGGGCATTTTCATCTGAAAAGAGAGAGTGCATGGGTGAGCTTATCGCCCAGCAAGTGTAAACACATATCACCATCAAAAGCTAGAATCATAATGGAAATGATAGTGGGGTGGGGGAAACCATGTAAAGGCGTGAAGGGAGGCAATACTTAGAAGACCCAATTTGTCATTTGTCATGTTTTTAATTACCATTTGAATATACTTTCTCAAGTTACTTTAATCTTTGCGGACCAGGGCCAGTAGGTCGTACTAGCAAACGATGCGAGAGAACAAGAAAAGGATCATGATACTCCACATGATCTAAGGCCGTGAGGGATTATCTTTTACGACCCATCCGGGGGGTCGTGCACATCGTGCCGTAAATCGCCCCATTCCCCCGGGGTACCAGGGCAGTCCTCATTCTTCCATAATAGTATCCTAAGGCGTGACACGGACACCACCCGCTTACACACAAGCGACCAGAATACGTGGCCCAAGTATTCTTCGAGTTTATACCGCGATGGACGTGTCAAGCCAGAGAATACTACCCATCTAAAAGTCCATGATTCTATTTCCATTTCCATATCCATTTGAGGAAAAGTCCACCGTATCTCATGTATCATGTCTCCCGCCATTTGGGAGGTTCCATCTTTCATATCACATTTTGGACTTCCCTCCGTTACTCATCGATTTTCATTTCACTTCGGAATTTAAGCATTTATGTTTACCAAAATTAGGAAAGATTTGGAATCTCTTATCGTTCATGAGAAAATTTCACCTCGGGGTCCTCCGGAGCCCGTTTCATGTCAATCGATGCTTAATTCCATGATTTCAAGCTTGCATTCACATATGGTTAGTTAGATATTGGTAAGAACATGTAAAATTTCCATTGTACCTCGGATGAATAGTAATAGTAGCATTTGAGAGCGTTCTGACGCCGCGAACGGGTCATTTTTTTGTGAAATTGAATGCCCGGTCGGTTTGTATACATATTCGGGACGTGGTGATTCATAATTTGAGGTCAAATTATCATAAATCGGAGGGGAAAACAATGAATCCCGAATTTGGGTGAGGGTTAGGGTTTCGCAATAACACATCGAACGATTTAGCCAACGAAATGAATAAATAATCACACATTTATGTAGTATAATTCATGGGTTATACATTCTCCACATTTTAGGTGGGTATCGGTACAATAATACCCAACGGAGATCGAATAAAAATTGAAAAAGAGCAAATAGTGAGTATGAGAACACTTGCCTCGACGCGTGCTATCACTTTTGTAACTGGCTCCCAGACGAATTCGGACTCTACGCCTTGATTTCTTCCTCTCTCTCTTTAGACTCGGCGTTCTCTCTCTCTCTCCTGTCAGAAGGCTTATGGAAAAAGTGGAAAATAAGTGGGAAATGAAGATTCGTGAAGCTGGCCACGTAGTTATACTAGTCGGGCCGCTCGAGCGCCCGGCAAGCGAGCAGCGAGCGGGCTGGTTCTTGTTCTTGTCGCTCGAGCGAAGCTCAAGCGGCTAGCGAGCGCGGGGGCTTTCTGGAAGGTTCTGAAAAATTTGCTCAGGTGGCTAGCAAGCACGGGAGCTTTCCGGAAGGTTCTGGAAGATCCGCTCGAGCGGGCTTGAGCGCGCATCAGGCGGGGTAGCTACTGGAAAATGAGCTCGAGCGGGACTCGAGCATCTGGCGAGCGGCGGGGGGTTACGGGTGGTGTTTTATTTAACAAAAATCCTAAGATTTTCATCAGGTACTTTTAATACTTACATTTTACCTCGTATTAATTCTATTGTTGGTTTGGGAACCTCACAAAGTCGGTAAGTTTTCGTTTGTAAAATGGTCGTCAAACTAAAATATAAACCTGTATAGTATCCCTATACAATATACATATCACAACAACAATCACACACATGATCCAAAATGCAACAATCCATTCATGGCACCAACGTCATATTTTCGGATACAATGTCGGCTCATAAGAGGTGCACTAGGTACCTAAACATCAAACCATAATAACTTGCAAAAGTATATATAATCATCAATACACAATAGAATTAAACTATTTGTATATCATTAATATATTAGATACAGAGATACATATCCATGTCAAAAATATACAAAAGTACTCCATACAGTACAGAACAATAAAATCTACATCTACTATATAATATTATTAGTCCGCAGCCTAGTCAACTGGTAATCTCTACTCCGTCTCATCAAGTATAAGCTCGTACTCATCTGAAGGCAAACAAAATATTAAGAAATGAGCCAAGTATTCAACAAATCATAATATATAACAAAGACAATGCATTATACTTTAAAATAAATTGAGGGAACAGGATAGGATCATAATGCTTATTCAAAAATGTAAAACATGATCAAAAATATTTTCGGAATACATTTAACTTTCATATCTTATTTCTGATTACCTTTGGATACAGATTTTTTTGCATTCAAATTACTGATTCATTTTTGCCTGCAGAATCATACATAAATAGATACGGATGACAATACCATTACTGAAGAAATAGATAACGGATTCAGATAACTGATAATGAATATTGGATAACAAATTGTAGAGTTTCAATTTCTTATCTTATCTTAAGAAAATTTCTACATTTTGTTCTTATCACTTAGTTCTCACTCTTTAGAGAATGGTTCATAATTCTTAACAAATAGTGGAGTCCCCTTCATATACTTTTCATATTTTTTGGGTACAGATACAGATAACTATATTCTTAGGTATACTATTACACATTTTCTTATTCTTGTGAGTTTAAGTCTTCCCATGGCCTTAAATACATGCACAAATCGATATAAAGCTTGGAGAATTTAGGAAATTCTTACCACAATATGCCAAATATAACTTTAGAGTTTTCGGACAATAAATCCCTTCATAAATGGTTCACAACATAATTTTCGGACCATGCAAAATATCATATATAATTTACATGTAAATAAACATTAAATAATCAAGGTAAGAAAAATATTCACAAAGCTAAGGTTTCAATTATCTAAAATCAAATCATGTATAAATCCCAAAATAAATGGGTGAAAATAACGGGGTATGGGTTAGGGTTTTCCACCTACACAAAATGGCGTAAAACTACCAAGTCGGATATCAAATCGATAAATAATCATACTCAAGATATGGGCTTTACAAAATATAAACTTAAATGGGCATTTGGATGAAAATACGCAGAGAGAATGTAACGAAAAGTGTAACAAGAGAAAGAAAAGCATATTAGTGTATTTGCCTCGACTCGATCTACAACTTCTTCAACTAGTTCCAAGCCGAAGACGAACCCGAGAGGCTCAATCTCCTTCTTTTCTCTCTCCTCTCCTTGCTCTCTCTCTCCCCTCTCTCGGTTTTCCATGCAAAAATGACAGAAAGAAACCTCGTACGTGCTTAAATAGCCAAACTGGTGCTCGAGTGCGCGTCAGGCGCCCCTCCCCTAGATTCGATGCTCGAGCGTGCGTTAGGCGCGCTTTGGGTGTCCCTCTCATGGTTTCAGCGCTTGCGAGGGGGCTCGAACACGCGTTGGGTGCAGGTCAAGCCTTGGGCAGGCCTGCAGTGAGCAAGTTTCACGCCGTTCAGAACCCGTTTCGACCCTTCTAACATAATTTTTTACATTCTTGGACCTTAATTTTGATTGTATTAGCATAATAAATCGTGATTATCATAATTTAAAGCTTGAATCTTATTTTTGGATTAACATTTCAACGTTTACAATACCGATTCTTGATTTTGCCAATTTCAGGTCTTTAGACTTTTCAATCCAATTTCTTCATTGTCCTTTGGCCTTAATTCATTTATATTAACTTTATTATTCCTAATTACCATATTTTGAAAAATGGCACCTTATAGACGTTGCCATTGATTCGATAATTTTTACATTTTTTATGAATTCCCTAGCAACTATTTTCTTTGTGGGCCAAGAGAAGTCCGACAGTACGACTTTGAATGCCAGGTTTTTAACCATTATATGCGACCCTCAAATCTTGAGGTGTACATCACTCAGACTGTGGTTAGCCTCGTTTTGTGTCAAACACTGCATGGAAGGAATGCAGTACCCTATTCGGTATAATTTTTTGTCCACGAGAGTGTACCACCCTACTATCCTTTTTGTGCATTTGGGTTTTTTGGATTTTTTAACGGAAGACCTTCTTTAAGGTACCTTTTGTACGAAGTTATTCAGGTATTGTCGTTTGAGATCTAGAGTATCTCTTCTTCTAGGATGTTTACGCTTGGGTTCGTGAGGACTTCTCTCATCTCTCTAGCATATTGGTCAGTTCCCAAACGATGACACTTTTGCAAGTAATTTGCCTTCCTGTCATCTTCCCTTTGGATGCTGCAAATTTTTACCTTATTAAATGACTCAATTAGGCTCTTTACTCTAGCAAGATATTTTATGAGTAATGGACTAGACACCAAAAAATTTTCGATCACTTGGTTAACGATCAGGTCCGAATCACTGTGAATGATTTGACTTCTGGCGGAGCATTCTTTCGCTAGTCTGAGCTCGGCTAATAAGGCTTCGTACTCTACGACGTTATTAGTGGCTGGAAATCTGAGTGTCATCAAATATTTCATCTCTAACCCATCCAAAGTTCTCAGGACCATACTAGCTCCGTTCCCTGATTGGGAAGATGAATCATCTATGTGCAAGATCCACATCGGTGCCTCTTCATGCAGGGGGTCTTCATGCCTATGTAGATCACTTAGAATTAGGGTTATTATTTTGACTATGAAATCTACGAGGGCTTGCCCTTTTATGGTCTACTGTACTCAAAATTCTATATCAAATTTGTCTAATTCCACAGTTGATTAAATCAACTGTTCAGACACCTTGGGTTTTTGTAGGATCCTCTTTAATTGTTGGTTAGTTAAGATAACGATCTTATGAGCCTAAAAGTAGGGCCAAAACATCTATTGGAGTGGACCAATGCTAAAATGATCCTTTTGGCATATGAGTAATGAGTCTCGGTATCTATCAGAATCTTGCTAACATAATAGACTAGTCATTGTACCTCAAACTCTTATTTGACCAAGGCCAAGCTTAGTGCCATGTTGGATATGGCCAAATAGAGGTATAATTCTTCACCTTATTTCCAGGAGGATAAGAGTGGAGGGTTGGTGAGGTATTCCTTTAATTCTTAGAAGACTATCTGACAGTCTTTTGTCTATTGAAGACCATTCTCCTTAGTCCCTCTTAGTGCTTTAAAGAACCGAAGGTATTTCTTCAATAATTTTGCCAGAAATCGAGAGAGCGCTGCGAGTCTCCTGGTTAACCTCTAGATTTCTTTTACAATTTGAGGTGGATTCATGTTCATTATTACTTTTATTTTATCAAAATTTGACTCAATTTCCTAATGAGACACTATAAACCCAAGGAACTTTCTAGAAGTTACTTCAAACATATATTTTGTTGGATTTAACTTCATTTGGTGCACTTGGAGCACTTCAAAAACTTCACCTAGGTTGCGAATATAGTCATTAGCCAATGTTCTTTTGACGAGTATGTCATCTGCATATACATCAGTATTCCTTATTATATATGCCTCGAATATCTTATTTACTAGCCATGAATATTTTGCTCCTACATTCTTCAGGTCGAAGGGTATGACTGTGATGGAACGGATTCTTTTTTGATTCCGTCATTCATAACACAATTGAAAACCCAAACTAAACCAATTAGGTGCAACACCGGATCTCAGATGCCATCTAGGACCCATATACTTTTAACCACAATAAGTATAGCGGAAGTTATTCTAACATTGGAGGAAGCATTCATATTCATTCCAAAATATTCATTTCCAAGTACATACCAAAAAATGTTTATCCATAGAAGTCCATCAAGTCATTACAATAATATTTCTCCAAAATAAGCTTCCGAGGCCTTTAATCCTTCAGACAAGCTCGAATCACTCCAACTCGTCAGGCACAAGCTCTAAAGCTTCATTTGTGGGGAAAAACATAAAACAATGGAGCCGAGGCCCAACAAGGTACATGCACAGGGATAGTAAAATGATGATGCAGAACGGTCATGTAACTATACATGAACAGTACGGTTATCAGAATGTACTCTAGCAAATAGAGAAATCATGCTTTGACCATATTGTACTTCGGAATCAGAAATCAATAGTCAGAAATCGGTGATCAATAATCATTATAATCCAGAAAGCAGAATCAAAAACTCCTCTTTTATTCAAAACAGTACAGTAATCGATACGGAATAAAAATCAGTACAATAATAACTTGATGCTGCACGGTGCGAACGGTATCCCGAATGCAACGATATAATGCGAACGTAACGCAATTAGAACAAAACGGTATAGACCCTGCCAGTATCCCCTACTAGCGGAGGGGGCGAATAATCGAGGATAGATTATATTCACTCCACACAATCTAAGGCCAAGATGTGATATCCCATCTCGAGGATCGTAATGGGTACCTCCCAAAGGTAGGCAATGTAGCAGATATCCCATCTCGAGGATCGGAATAGGGTGCCTCCCGAAGGCAAAAGCCCGAATAAAAGTATCCCACCTCAAGGGATCGAACAGGTGCCTCCCTTAGGCAGGCCGGAATGTAGTATCCCATCTCGAGGATCGGAATGGGTGCCTCCCGAAGGCAAAGCCGGTAACAGCCATCTCGAGGATCGAACAGGTGCCTCCCGAAGGCAGTGCCTCAGAACACGAGTATCCCATCTCGAGGGATCAGAACAGGGTGCCTCCCAAAGGTAGGCCGGTAACAGAAGTATCCCATCTCGAGAGATTAGAACAGGGTGCCTCTTGAAGGTAGGCCGATAACAGAAGTATCTCATCTCGAGGGATTAGAGTAGGGTGCCTCCCGAAGGCAGGTCGGTAACAGAAGTATCCCATCTCGAGGGATCAGAATAGAGTGCCTCCCGAGGGTAGGCCGGTAATGATATCCCTCCTGTCCGTAATGCCCTGAGGGTAGCGCGGACCACAAATAACTCCATGGACAGAGTTATCCTCGATTACCACCGTAAGTTCTAAGGCCTCACCTAAGAACTTACCGGGACTGTAGTCAGTTTCGAGACCCAAAATAACATAAGCAGAAATACTTCCTTCTTAAAAGCCATTTTCAGTAAAGCCGGAGTTCATTTTTAGTTTGGAGTCGGAATTTATTTTAGTGCAAAAGCAGGAGTTCCGGAGTGCTCAAAAAGCCTTCAAAGCCGAAGGTCGTTTTAACGAAAATCGGAGATCTTGGTTTCAAAAGGGCGGAGCTCTTTTTGGACGGAGTATTTTCAAAAAGGACGGAGCTCTTTTGGACGGAGTACTTTTCTTAAAAAGGACGGAGCTCTTTTTGGACGGAGTGCCTTTCCTTAAAAGCCGGAAGTGAAATTCCTTTAAAACCGGAGTTTGTTTTCTTCTTAAGGCCGAGTTCGTTTTTCAGTACAAAGCCGGAGTTCATTTTCCTCCAGGGACGGAGTCCATCTTCTTAATACAAGGCCGGAGTCAAAAAGTCAGAGTGCTTTTCAGGCGGAGCTCTCTTCAGACGGAGTGCTTTTTCACTCAAAAGGGACAGAGTGCTTATTTCTCAAGGGGACGGAGTTCATTTTCTCGAAGGACGGAGCTCGTTTTCTCGAAGGATGGAGCTCGTTTTCTCATAGGACGGAGCTCGTTTTCTCAAAGGACGGAGCTCGTTTTCTCAAAGGACGGAGCTCGTTTTCTTAAAGGACGGAGCTCGTTTTTCTCAAAGGACGGAGCCCGTTTTTCTCAAAGGACGGAGCTCGTTTTCTCAAAGGACGGAGCTCGTTTTCTTAAAGGACGGAGCTCGTTTTCTCAAAGGACGGAGCTCGTTTTTCTCAAAGGACGGAGCTCGTTTTCTCAAAGGACGGAGCTCGTTTTCTCAAAGGACGGAGCTCGTTTTCTCAAAGGACGGAGCTCTTTTTCTCAAAGGATGGAGCTCATTTTTCTTAAAGGATGGAGCTCGTTTTCTCAAAGGACGGAGCTTGTTTTCTTCTTAAAGCCGGACTTCTGGAGTGCATAAACTTAAAAGCCGGAGTTCTTTCTTTCATAAACGCGGAGTGCATAAACTCAAAAGCCGGAGTGTGTTTTACATTAAGGCCGGAGTTCATTTTAAAGCCAGAGTTCTTTTTCCAACCAAAGGACGGAGTTCTTTTTGACAAAAGCCGGAGTTCAAAAGCCGGAGTTCATTTCTCTTTAAGGCTGGAGTTCATTTCATATTAAGGCCGGAGCTCATTTTCTTATACAAAGCCGGAGTTCATTTTAAGGATGGAGTTCTTTTTACATTAAGGCCGGAGCTCATTTTCTTATTAAGGCCGGAGTTCTTTTTTCCAACAAAAGGACGGAGTTCTTTTTCTTAGAAGTCGGAGTTCTTTTTGACATAGGACAGAGTTCTTTTTAACAAAAGCCAGAGTTCATTTTAAATACAAAGCCGGAGTTCTTTTTCTTTATTAGGGCCGGAGTTCATTTTACGTGCCAAATACCGGTTTCGTTTTATATGTCAAATGCCGGTTGTAACCTTTGGTCCGGATTTCTTGTAAGTTCAGAAAGTAGGAAAACAGGCGTCATGAAGTTCAGGACAGATTCAAACGAAAACTAAAAACGTGTTAACGTCCGAATACTTGCAGCAAAACAGAGTGTAGTATATTTGCAAATGAACTAAAAACTGAACTTAAAAACAGCGTCCGAAGTAACTTGTAATATTCTTAAAGCATGAACTTAAAAACGGCATCCGAGGTACACTTTCCTGAGAGTTGATCGCCTAAATTTTACCGTCTTGAAGTTTTCTCCTCTTTACTCCCTTCCTTTCACTTGCCTGTGCATCAACTAGCGCCAGGTTTATATAGAGGAGGGATTTGGTGGAGTAAGAGGGGTAAGTTACTTACCCTCGTACTTCATTTTAGAGGGTAGGTGGAGTAACTAGGTTGGTTTACTTACTTCATTAGGTTGCCTCTAGTTGGATTCTAACTCGACAATAAAGTGTACTTTTTTGTTACCATTAATTTAATTCAAGCCAACTGTTCGAGCTTTCATGCTCGCGCCCACTTCTTTCTTTAATCAACCTTTTTGGGCGGATTGTATGTTACACTAAACGGGTCGATTTTGGAGAAGGCCGGTCCATTTTTTTATCAGGAAGGGCCAAATTTTGAATCAAACCGGCCTTGATTACAGGGCCGGAGTGACCAAGGCCGGAGTGCTTAAGGCCGGACTGGATTTTCGTGGGAGGAGGCCCTATTAATTTTTGGATCTCACAATGACATTGTAATAATATGTTCATTGGTCAGTCATAAAGGAATTAAGCTCTTCATCCTCACGTCACATTTGGATCTAATTGTGCCCTAAATAGTCATCCATGAAGCTTAATAGTTCATGCCTAGATGTCGAGTCTACTAGTAGATCAATTCTAGATAGCAAAAAGCTGTCTTTTTGACATGCTTTATTCACACCTATGAAATAAACACACATTCACCATTTTTGTTACTTTTCTTGATGAGCACTACATTCAATAATCAATTTGGGTATTGGATTTCCCTTATAATGTGACGAACCAGGTTATTTTCCTTAAATAACCCTCCGTCAATAAAACATCGTTAATGCCCAATACGAAAATTCAAAGTTCCCTTTATAACTGGACGATAGATCGATATTCAACCTGTTTAATTAGGCTCTCTACAAGCATATATTTATCAAGGGACCTGTACATAGCCTACAACACATCACACAGGATCTCAAATTTGCCATATCATTCATGGCTTCAATACAGTACTCTGACTTTACTGTATTAGATCTAGAGAGATGCCATCTAATAACCTAAAACTTGAAACATCAAAAGAAAGCGCGGAAGCATACTATGATACCATGAACTGCGGAAGCATAACAAACCGTAAAATAACAACCACGATCCATACCCGACCTTGAGTGGCTATTCATATTCGATCAAACTCTATGCCCAAATCTTTACTGCACTTGCCATCTGTCTAGTCTGCCAAGCAAGCCTCTCCTTATTCTAACTATCCAGCAACAGCTAAATGCTTTCATCTGAGAGGAAAAACAACAGATAGCAAGAGTGAGCTTATCGCTCAGCAAGTGTAATCATACGTCACTATCAAACTGTGAACATGACAAGGGGCAACATGCATTTGAGATATAACGAGACATGTGAGGGAAGAAACATTTAGAAGTACCGATTTGTCGTTGACCATGTTTTGTAACGTTTAATTGCCGTTTGAATCATGTTTTCTCATTTACTTTAATCTTTGTGGACCAGGGCTAGTAGGTCGTACTAGCAAACGATGCGAGAGAACGACGAAAGGATCATGATACTCCACATGATCTAAGGCCGTGAGGGATTATCTTTAACGACCCTCCGGGGGGTCGTGCACATCGTGCCATATCGTATCGCCCCATTCCCCCGGGGTACCAGGGCAGTCCTCGTTCTTCCACAATAGTATCCTAAGGCGTGACACGGACACCACCTGCTTACACAAGCAGCCAAATACGTGGCCCAAGTATTCTTCGGGTTTATACCGTGATGGACGTGTCAAACCATAGAATACTACCCGTCTAAGAGTCCATGGTCCTTGTTTCATGATTCTATTTTCCATAATTCCTTTGAAGGAAAGTCCACCGTATCTCATATATCATATCTCCCGCCACACGGGAGGTTTCATCAATCACATATCCATTGTGGACTTCCTTCCGTTCCATTTTCCATTGGTTCTCATCTTCACTTGGAGACTTTAGTATTTTTCATGATTCAACTTATAAGCAAGATTAACAGAATTCAAGCGGAATTGGAATTCCTTACCGTCGATGAGCCAATCACATTGGGGTCCTCCGGAGCCCGTTTCTGAATCTTACAATTTCAAATATTCATTAGTCATAGTTTTCATAACAAGGGGATGCATATTTTCCATTTACTTCATGTGAACCGTAATAGCATTTAGTTAAGGGATCCGTCATTGTGTACGGATAGAATTTCATGAGATTGATCGTCCGGCTATTATGTATGCATGGTCGGGATGTGGTGATTCATTTCTTAGGATTAATTTAGGATAATACAAGAGTGAAAGCATGCCAATTTAGTTGTTCACCTCGGGTGAACAGTAACATGGGGTATTTTAGAGGTCCTGGGCGCCGCAAACGGGTCAATTCTTGTAATTTCGGACGCCCAGTCGATATGTATACATATTTGGGACGTGGTGATGCATATTTTGGAGTGAAATTAACATAATTTGAGGGGAAAAACAGTGAACCCAAATATAGCGTGGGGTTAGGGTTTGGTGATACCGAAAGAAGTGAATCGGCAATAAATCGAACAAATAACTACATATTCTTTCATCATTAATCATGGGCTATATGATTTTCATAGTTTGGGTGGGTATCAGAACGATAATACCCGATGAAAAATAATTAAGAATCACAGTACAACAAATAGTGAGTATGAGAACACTTGCCTCGATGTGCTCCATATTTTCTCCAACTACCTTGAGCTCGGAATCAGACTCGAAAGCTTCCATTTCCTTCCTTCTTCTTCGCGTCGCTCCTCCTCTCTCTTTCCCTCTCTCTTTCTCTCTCTTCCTCTCCCCGCGCTGCTCTTCGCAAATGCTAGCCCCCTATTTATAGTCGTCCGGCCGCTCGGCGCCAAAGTAGCGAGAAGCGAGCGGCGGTTCTAGTTCTTTCCGAAGCGGCGGCCAGCGAGCGAGAGCCTTCCGAAAGGTTCTCGAAGGTTCGCTCGAGCGGCTTCGAGCGCATCGGGCGCGGGCTCTGGATTCGGCTCGAGCGGATTCGAGCGTGCGGCGAGCGGTGAAGCTTTGGGTGGCGTTTTCAACATTAAAAGTTCCAAGATTTTTACCGAGTTCTTTTATTTAATTATCCAATATTCTAATATTATGTAGAGAGTTATTCCTAGCCTCTTGTTAATTCTATTTTTGTTTTGGGAACCTCACATATAAAGCCTGCGTCAAGAAGCTTTTTGACTTCTTCTCTCATGGAAACCAGTTTTTCTATGAAGTATTCCTTCATTTTAACCTAATTGGTTTGCATCCAAGATCAAGACGCAGCCTGTGAACCGTCATAGCAGTCGGAATCCTCGGCATATGCGTGGGTGTCTATGCAAACATGTCTAAGTTTTGTTGAAGAAAAGACATTATCTATTCACACAGTTGATCTAGGAGAGAGTCTCTAATTTGCACATATTTTGTCGAGCTCACTCGGATCTAACGGGATTTGTCAAGTTGACTCACCAAATTAACCTTGCATAGGACTGCTTCATCTCGGAGGTTGAATTTCTCAATCAGCTAATTCAAAATATTTCTAATTAAGTTGAGCTAAGTAGCAGGTTCGGCCGGTGACTTGGTCACCTAGGACGTCTTTGACTCCACATATTGTCATAAACTTTATCTTTAAATGAGGAATTGATGTCGCTATTTTGAACGCCACCAAGTAGAGTCTGTGACGACCCGAGTTTCGGAATATAATAATTGGAAGGTAAATAAGTTAAAATAGGTGAATTGTGTTCAAAAGGTACGGGAGGAATGGATTGGAAAGCTCAAAGAACCAGAATTAGTAAATCGGGAACCGAAATTGTAACCGGTGAAATGTTAATTCGTAGACAAGATTTTGGGTTTTAAATTGTGATAATCATGACTTATTGAGGTTGTATAATAAAAAATAAGGTCCAAGGATGTGAAAGATTGGGTGAGAATGGTCAAAACGGGTCTGAAATGGCAAAAACGTGTCGTAGGCTTGCTGCAGGCTTGCCGCGGGCCAGACCAACGCCCTCCGTGCGCTCGAGCCCACCTATCGAGCACAAAATCCAGATTTTCCCACTCTTGCCATGTGCTCGCCGCGTGCTCGAGCCAACCATTACCAAATGCTTGCGCTCGCCGCGCGCTCAAGCGCAAGTCTGTTTTAAAGCCGCGTCGTGCTTTTTTTTTTCTCATTTTCCCACGAGCCCAGAAGCTTTTAGAGAGAGAGAGGGCGACGAATAAGAGAGAGAAAGGAGGAGATCGAGGCCGTGGAGTCCGAATCCGATTTTGAGCTAGATAGAGAAATCGTAGAGCACGTTGAGGCAAGTACATCTATGCCATTTTTTCTTCCGTTTCTGTTGATTTTTGTCCGATCCCCTTTGGGTATTTTGTCCCGATATCTGACCCTACGTATATCATTGTGATGCCCATAGTCTAATTGTGTATATATGTGAAAATCATCGTCCGTTTTGTTGTTTACGTACCGTTATGCACATCTGAAACCCTCACCCACGCGCGTGTATTGTTCATGCACGATTGGGTGGTTTCGGCCTTTGATTTTTGGGGCTTTTGCATGAATTAGGACTAGAATATGATTACCCATATCCCCGATAAGTTAATTCATTGGTTGGGTACTCGATTTGGTGGAATTTTGTGAAATTTTGTTCATGAAATCCTAACCCTACGCCCGAGTGGTTTCATGCTTCGATTTTTGGGGCTTTTGACTTATTTGGGACTAGATTATGATTATACAAGACTTGGGTGAGTTGATTTACTGATTGGGTATCCGAAATTGTGGAATTTAATGGAAATTCATTTGCGAAGCCTTGACTCGCGCCAGGACACCGTTCAAGCTTCTATTTGGAGTTAAATGCATAAATTGACTTGGGATTATAGTTACCCATGCCTTGCGTTCGATAGATTACCCGTTGGATGTCTTAAATTTTGAGAATTAATCGATTTGTGTATATGTGCACAATTCGCGGGTACTGTTCACGGGTACTATTCACCCGAGAATTTCGGACGACATTTTGTGTGGTGTTTCCATGTTTAAATGCCGATTAAGTGACATGTATTTGTGTAGATTCAATTGTTCAATTTGAAAGTTTCGGCATGCCCAATTTCGAAGCAATTCATATTCGGAGGCTCTTTAAGTTAATCAGCTCCTTCCGGAGACAGAGGAAGCTAAGGTACGACGATATACACGAAGAGGAAGAAAAGGGAAGAAATCACTTGTTCCAATCCACACTCCGGGTAAAAGAATAACAGTAGATTACGATAAGGTAAGTGTACTTCGGACGTTGTTTTTTATTTTTACCGTTTCCTCTTACTTTAAAGTTGATAAAAATGCTTTAAAATGATGTTGATGCATGTTTAAAGTAAATGAAGCATGTTTCCTTTGATTGTTTGGTTAGATTTTGTGTTTACCCATGTTTATTGCAAGTTTTGGCTTGAATTCATGTACATGCATGTAAATAGTGTTTAATTTTGGTTCCGAAAGTATGTGTGAAACCCTAAGTCGAAAATATTGAGAATTTTTGGTTAAATTGCATGTTTTAATGTATTTGTACGGATTTATGACATTAATTTCATGAATAAGCACATGTTTAGAGATCGATTTGAGTCCAAAAGTTTTGGCGAGCCCTGAGTACGAAAATGAAGTGGTTTTGATGATTTTTAACCGTAGCTCCTATTATATAAAAGTTAATTGATATTGAAAAGAAGCTCCCTGTATAATTTGTTTCTGAAAATTTGCACAGACTTGTACCGATGAAAATTTCATGCACCGTTGAAGTAAAACTGAAGGAGTTTTTAGACTGTTACCGTATGTTCTGAAGTTAACTGAAAGTAAATTGTGAAATTATGATTATGAAAGAAGGTTTTCAATAAAAAGGTTATTTCTGATACCGTTATTTAGGACCCAGGACTGATTATAGTTCGGATAGGTTCTCCGACATTCCTTAGGACTTTATGGTGGTAATCGAGGATAACTCTGTCCATTGAGTTATTTGCAGTCCGCCCTTCCTCCGGGCATTAAAGTCAGGAGGATTCACAGTTATCGGCCTACCTTTGGGTGGCATACAGTACAGATCCCTCGGGATGGGATATATATGTTACAGTCATAGGCCTTGGATTGTGTGGAGTAAACACAATCTATCCTCAATTATTCGCCCCCTCAGTTAGTAGGGTATATTGGCAAGTTCTATTACCATTATGATATGTTACAGTTTACCGTTTACAGTTTATAGTGTACCGATTACAGTTCCGTTTACAGTTTACTGTTCATAGTTTATTATTTACGATTTCTGATTTCACTTGTTCACAATTTATCGCTTTCGATTTCTGATTTACTGTTCACGCTTTATCGTTTATAGTTTACGATTTACCATTCACGCTTTACCATTTATTCTTTTCGACGATTACAGTTTAACCGTTTTGTTTCTTTTGATTACATGACCGTTACATCATTGTTTTACCGTTCATATGCATGTACCTTGTTGGGCCCCAACTCATGTTTTATTATTTTTCTCCCTCCAGATGAGACGGTAGAGTTAGTGCTCGACGAGAAAGAGTGATCAAGAGAAATTTCTGAAGACTTTTGAGGTCCTGAAGTACTTGGAGACATTTTGGGAGAGCCTGTTGAAATAAAGACTTGTTTGATCATGTGATTTTGTATACTGATCTTGTATTTATGGGTGTTCATGCACATGAGGGTTTTGTATGGAATGTATATGATATATAAGATGGTAAAAAAGAAAACTATGCTTCTGCAGGTTAAAAGTTTAGCTTTTGCTCTAAACTTTTGGATATATTGTACATGTCCTAGATGGCATCTCGTTATTGAACAGTTAGTGAAGCTAATGCTTTTAAAGATTTATGCCATGGATGGCACATGTGATCCTGTGTATGCTTGTTGTAGGAAGAATTGTGGATAATCGATAGTTGTGTGCTTGTGATGGTTGATCTTACAGGTTGTATTTTTGGCTTTTCATCCAGTTACGAAGGAGACTCTGCCAAAATTTCTGCAGAAGTGTTGCCTTACAATTTAGTCCTGTTCTTGTTTAGCGGAAGCTTTTGAGGAAAAAAAAAAGTTCGTTCCGTTGCATTTAGTATCAGAGAATTGAGATGTCTTAGGAATTGATCAACCGAAAAGCAAAAGCATTGGTTTGAATCTCTGTACTGAATTCCTGTAGGAATAAGTGAGAGAACTGTGAGGAGGCACCTTAACGTCCTAAATTGATTGGTACCGGCTTAGTACTTGAGCTGATTAGTATTGATTCGAGGTTTTGGGTAATCTGTTTTGGTTCAAAGTTTAGGCTTGATCATTCTGGGTTGAGGTCCTAAAAGGGATAGTGGATCAATCTAGTCAGTGTGGCGGATAAGTGGAATTGATGGCTTGAGGTCTATGTAACTTGGAGTCGATTTCGAAAAAGTAAGTTTAAGGATACTGATTTATGATCAATTCGCAGTGATCAAGTGCATGAATTTTTGGGTAATGCGAATCCGTCGGAATTGAGAAAGGTATTCATAGATGTTGATGTGAAAGGTATTGATAGGACATTATACCTTTCAATCAGGTTGTGAATTCTGAATAAGAGGCAAAGCTAATTGAACCCAGAATAGGTGATTTCTAAGATCGATCCGTATCCATAACATGTCATTATGGATGATTGAAAAATTTTGCTGCGGCAGTATTTGGATAAAGGTATGGTTGCTACGAAGTTTGAAAGTGCTATATGGGTTTTGAATTTTTGTGGGTGTCCATGAATTTTATGGGATGGATCTTTCAGCCATATTTGGGTCCATATTGAGATGACCTCATTGATGGGTCTAGTAAGTTAACATAGCATATAATATTTTTGAGGAGGTTAGAATTTTTCTATTCTGGTGTTGTGATAGGTGACTATTCCCAATAAGTGGGAGAAATGTTCATAATTAGAATTACTTTGCCAGTACATCGAAATTTATAGTTGGAATCTCCACTTTGGGAACTTAGATATGTTACCTTGGAGGTAGCTAATACCGGATAATTTCAAGGGTTATAATAGTTGCATCATAAATAAAGAAACAATCTTACGATATTGCGAATGGATAGACCCATTTAAGGAATGCTGGGAGAAACCTTAGGGTCTTCAAGAAATTTGGCCTTAATGCTAATAATTGACGTTAAGAGTTTTTAGACTTAGTGTGCTTTTGGTGTTTTGTAGGAGATGTGAAAGGAAAAATTGCGAATATGTTCAAAATATTCAAATTGGGAGATAGAAGTGTATTCAAAGTATTAGAGCCATGAAATTTTGGAACGAGAAATCCCTATGGTTTTGTTTCAGGACGATTCACCTATATTATAATTATGGAGAACGTGTTCGGATTAAATTAGGCAGCCCATCGGTATGCCAACAAGATTCTGAGGTTTCTAAGTATTTGGATTTTGAGATTTTGGGTAATGACATAAAGCTGTAATGAATCTTTGGGTGATGATTTTAATTGTAGTTTCTAATTTGGTCGTAATTTGAGGACATAAGGTATTTCGATTTTGAGGTTGTTTGCGATTTAAAGTTTGTGCCAAAATCTTAATTGAAACTTAATCAAGGAGTTTTAGGAGTGAAGTTGAATTTGATATAGCGGTAAATTATGACCGGATGATTCGTAGTTAGATAAATAATTAGAATAGCGCAGCGGAAATGTGGCAAACCCACATATGATGAGGTTCAATCTAAGGCTCAGAAGAAATATTTCCCTTCTAGGCTTAGGGTAGGAACAAGTAAGAACTTTCAGCCATTTGAGGTTTTGAGTTAAGTCAAAAAAGTAGTTAATGAATTTGGTGTGTCTTCAAACTTGGTAGAATTAGATTCTGACCAGAATCGTTGGGTAATAAGAACCAGGATAATTCAATGCTCAAGATTCTTCGAGATAACCATTTATTCAATGAGGTGATTTGGAAATGCTAAAAGACTTTAGAAGGTTACTACCGATTATGGGAATTTAAGGTTTGGGGAGAATGCTCATTATTGAGACTTAGCATAAATTAAAGTAAGAATTTTCAATCGATTGAGTACTTGAGCTAAGTCGCAGGGAATTAATAGGTTTAAGATACCCTCAAACTTGATAGATTAGGGTGAAGTTTTTCCCAGGTATCGTAAATGTGGAAGTAAATAAGTGATTATGATTAATTATCTTGGGAAACTTAAAGCCTATCCCCACAAGGAGGTTTCAATTTAGGCTTTGATAGAATAAAACGGGTAATAAGGATCAGAACAATTCAATGCTTGAAGTTTTCCGGGATAATGGTCTAACCGAGGAGGTGATTGGGAATGCTTGGGAGATTGCCTCTGACTAGGGGATTTCGAGATTCGTCAAATTTTGAGGATAAAATTTCTATAAGTGGGGGAGAATGTGACGACCCGAGATTCAGAATATGATAATTGGAAGGTAAATAAGTTAAAATAGGTGAATTGTGTTCAAAAGGTATGGGAGGAATGGATTGGAAAGCTTAAAGAACCAGAATTAGTAAATCGGGAACCGAAATTGTAACCGGTGAAATGTTAATTCGTAGACAAGATTTTGGGTTTTAAATTGTGATAATCATGACTTATTGAGGTTATATAATAAAAGATAAGGTCCAAGGATGTGAAATATTGGGTTAGAATGGTCAAAACGGGTCCCGAACGGCAAAAACGCGACGTAGGCTTGCCGCGGGCCAGACCCACGCCCTTTGTGCGCTCGAGCCCAGCTATCGAGCACAAAATCAAGATTTTCCCGTGCTCGCCACACGCTCGAGCCGACCATGACCGAATGCTTGCGCTCCCGCGTGCTCACCGCGTGCTCGAGCGCAAGTCTGTTTTAAAGCCGCGTCATGCTTCTTTTTCCTCATTTTCCCATGAGCCCAGAAGCTTTTATAGAGAGAGAGAGGGCGACGAACAAGAGAGAGAAAGGAGGAGATTGAGGCCGTGGAGTCTGAATCCGGCTTCGAACTAGTTAGAGAAATCGTAGAGCACGTTGAGGCAAGTACATCTATACCATTTTTCTTCCGTTTCTGTTGATTTTCATCCGATCCCCTTGGGGTATTTTGTCCCGATCCGACCCTATGTATATCATTGTGATGCCCATAGTCTAATTGTATATATATGTGAAAATCATCATCCGATTCGTTGTTTACGTACCGTTATGCACATCCGAAACCCTCACCCACACGTGTGTACTGTTTATGCTCGATCGCGTGGATTTCGGGCTTTAATTTTTGGGGCTTTTGCATGAATTAGGACTAGAATATGATTACCCATATCCCCGATAAGTTAATTCATCGGTTAGGTACCCGATTTGGTGGAATTTTGTGAAATTCCGTTCGTGAAACCCTAACCCTACGCCCGGGTGGTTTCATGCTTCGATTTTTGGGGCTTTTGATTTATTTGGGACTAGATTATTATTATACAAGACTTGGGTGAGTTGATTTACTGATTGGGTATCCGAAATTGTGGAATTTAATGGAAATTCGTTTGCGAAGCCTTGACTCGCGCCAGGACACCCTTCGAGCTTCTATTTGGAGTTAAATGCATAAATTGACTTGGGATTATAGTTACCCATGCCTTGCATTCGATAGATTACCCGTTGGATGTCCGACATTCCGAGAATTAATCGATTTGTGTATATGTGCACAATTCGCGGGTACTGTTCACCCGAGAATTTCGGACGACATTTTGTGTGGTGTTTCCATGTTTAAATGCCGATTAAGTGACATATATTTGTGTAGATTCAATTGTTCAATTTGAAAGTTTCGGCATGCCCAATTTCGAAGCAATTTATATTCAGAGGCTCTTTAAATTAATCAGCTCCTTCCGGAGACAGAGGAAGCTAAGGTACGATGATATACACGAAGAGAAAGAAAAGGAAAGAAATCACTTGTTCCAATCCACACTCCAGGTAAAAGAATAACGGTAGATTGGGATAAGGCAAGTATACTTCGGATGTTGTTTTTTATTTTTACCGTTTTCTCTTGCTTTAAAGTTGATAAAAATGCTCTAAAATGATGTTGATGCATGTTTAAAGTAAATGAAGCATGTTTCCTTTGATTGTTTGGTTAGATTTTGTGTTTACCTATGTTTATTGCAAGTTTTGGCTTGAATTCATATACATGCATGTAAATAGTGTTCGATTTTGGTTCCAAAAGTATGTGTGAAACCCTAACTCAAAAATATTGAAAATTTTTGGTTAAATTGCATGTTTTAATGTATGTGTTTGGATTTATGGCATCAATTTCATGAATAAGCACATGTTTAGAGATCGATTTGAGTCCAAAAGTTTTGGCGAAGCCCTAAGTACGAAAATGATGGGGTTTTGATGATTTTTAACCGTAGCTTCTGTTATATAAAAGTTAATTGATATTGAAAAGAAGCTCCCTGTATAATTTGTTTCTGAAAATTTACACGGACTAATACCGATGAAAATTTCACGCACCATTGAAGTAAAATTGAAGGAGTTTTAGACTGTTACCGTATGTTCTGAAGTTAACTGAAAGTAAATTGTGAAATTATGATTATGAAAGAAGGTTTTCAATAAAAAGGTTATTTCTGATATAGTTATTTAGGACCTGGGACTGACTACAGTTCGGATAGGTTCTCCGGCATGCCTTAGGACTTTACGGTGGTAATCGAGGATAACTCTGTCCATGGAGTTATTTGTGGTCCGACCTTCCTCATGGCGCTTAAAGTCAGGAGGTTTCACAGTTACGGGCCTACCTTCGGGTGGCATACAGTACAGATCCCTCGGGATGGGATATATATGTTACAGTCATAGGCCTTGGATTGTGTGGAGTGAACACAATCTATCCTCGATTATTTGCCCCCTTAGCTAGTAGGGTATACTGGCAGGGTCTGTTACTGTTATGATATGTTATAAATTTCCAATTATAGTTTACCGTTTATAATTTATAGTGTACCTATTATAGTTTTCATTTACAGTTTATCGTTTACAGTTTACCGTTCACAGTTTATCGTTTACAGTTTACAGTTTACCGTTCACAGTTTATCATTTATAGTTTACAGTTTACCGTTCACAATTTATTGTTTGCAGTTTACAGTTTACCAATTACAGTTTAATCCTTCTGTTTCTACAAAGTTACATGACCGTTCTGCATCATTGTTTTACCGTTCATATGCATGTACCTTGTTGGGCCCCAGCTCATATTTTATTATTTTTCTCCCTCCAGATGAGATGGTAGAGTTAGTGCTCGACGAGAAAGAGTGATCAAGAGAAATTTCTGAAGACTTTTGAGGTCCTGAAGTACTTGGAGACATTTTGGGAGAGCCTGTTGAAATAAAGACTTGTTTGATCATGTGATTTTGTATACTGATCTTGTATTTATGGGTGTTCATGCACATGAGGGTTTTGTATGTAATGTATATGATATATAAGATGGTAAAAAAGAAAACTATGCTTCTGCAGGTTAAAAGTTTAGCTTTTGCTCTAAACTTTTGGATATATTGTACATGTCCTAGATGGCATCTCGTTATTGAACAGTTAGTGAAGCTAACGCTTTTAAAGATTTATGTCATGGATGGCACATGTGATCTTGTGTATGCTTGTTGTAGGAAGAATTGTGGATAATCGATAGTTGTGTGCTTGTGATGGTTGATCTTACAGGTTGTATTTTTGGCTTTTCATCCAGTTACAAAGGAGACTCTGCCAAAATTTCTGCAGAAGTGTTGCCTTACAATTTAGTCCTGTTCTTGTCTTGACGGAAGCTTTTGAGGAAAAAAAAAAGTTTATTCCGTCACAGAGTCGCCCCAATATGGCATTGTAGATCGAAGGTATGTCCCCCACTAGGAAAGTTTGCATCCGAGATGTTATCTTTGGGTATACTCCTAATGTGACCTCCAACTAAATGGTTCATTAGACCAACATGGGTTCATTGTTCAACCTTTATAAGGATCGATTGGGCGGTCTCATTTGATCTTCTTTTAATCTAAGCTTAAAGTAGGCATCAAGATATAACAAATTCCTAAAATTTTTATTATCAATGAAGACTCATTTCAGTTGGTAATTATGGATACCGTCTGAAACGAGTATAGATACAACAAGAGGGTCAGAATGGGGAGTTACTACATGAATCGTATCATCATTACTAAAACTAATGATATTATTCCTTATTTCTAACCTCTATTTTTTATTGTTAGAAGTTTTTTTAGGATGGTCCAAAGCTTTATTTTTGTGTGTCATTATTGATATCATGTTTATCATTCTAGTTGCTATCAAATTGTGTGATTGCTCTTGCTGTCCTGCCTCGTCATTATTATCACTCTCGAGGGCTTGCCTTAGGTCTCTTAAAAACTTATTAAGATATCCTCTCTTAATGAGAGTTTCAATCTCCTTCTATAGAGTCTAACAATTCTCGGTACTGTGACCTAAAGATTAATGGTAGAAATAGTACTTCTACTAATCTCCTCATTTTGAGTTCTTGACTAGTTTGGGATATTTTAGAAATTTTTTGTTTCAGATCCATATCAAGATATTCATTCGAATGTCATTCAAAGAAGTTAGGTGAGGAATATCAAAACTAACCAATGAGGTGAAATTAAATTCCTTTATGATGACTATGTAGTCGGGTGAATTCTTTAAATACTTAGTTCAATAAGTGCCTAAGAGTTTTCTTGAGGTAGAGACCATCACCTTGCATTGCCACAAAAGAACTTTAAACAAACCTTTTGGAGGCTGGAAAATTGTTTTAAGGCTCCATAATTAACCAAATACTGGAAAAAAATCATTAAACATGAGATATTTCAACTGATCTCAACATAAATGAATAAAGGCATACACAAGATCCAAAATTATGTCACAATATAGAGGTGATGAGATAGAGATGGTTATCATCCAAGAGGTATTATAAATTTCCTTTCGATAATCAAATTGTTATTGATCAATTGTCAATGTATTGACCCAAATAATATGGCGAGGCTAATGAAATAGAGAAGCTAGAGCACATAGACCGCCATTTAGGATCAACCGGCGAAAAAAAGAGGGACAATGATAATTCCACTACCAGAGATCCTAGGATGTAACCATTATGGAACCAAGCATCAAACATGCCTACTAATGCTGAAACCACATTCAATATCAAATTACCTGCGGAAGCAAAAACACATCCATAATAAACTTCCTCCATGACCTGCATAACATGAAATATCCTATTTCACTTTCACAAAAATAATCCAACGCTAAAATAATAATCATGTCCAATATCAAACACAAAATCGGTAGCTCTGGACAACTCAAAATATACCAAATGGGCTAACAATACTGTCCGAAAATCCATAATACATCAAAAACCCTGTCTGGAACTATCCTAATTAAGCTACATTAAATAAAACAGCCTAAACCTATTTACTTTACATCCGTCATCCAAAAATGAATTTAAACTAAAATACAATATCTAGATATAATAAACAGTATCCAAATAAAAATCATCCATAATCATAATAATCTAGGCTCTTTATGTCCACCTGATCTTTCAATCTTAATTGCCTAGTAAGGGCTCGTACAACTCATCTAATGGTTAGTAAAAATAGTAAAGAAGTGAGCCAAATACTCAGTAAGGCACAATATGTATGAAACATGCATACTTTTAACTTAAATACATATCAGAAGAGAAATAGGAATCGTATTCGTGTACAAAAGTTTTAACATGTACAAAAGTCTTCATAAAGTATATCCAATTTTCTTACCTTTATACTTAATTAAAAAACATGCTAAAATATTTCTTTTCTTTAGGGATCAGGATTAGTAGGCCTTATCAGCTAAATGAGCGGACATATTGATGAAAGGATTGTGTAAGCTTCCACACAATTTAAGGCCTCATGCTCCTATTCAACACCGAGAGGTGGGTGGTCTACATAGATCCTTATAGACGGGGTCAGACACTACTTTTCTCTCATCTGCAGTTATAAAGTGGTAGTCATCAATATACCACTGCACTATCCTAAGGCATACTAAAGAATATTACCCACCGAATGATCCTTGGTCCTATTTCTTAACTTATCTTAAGGAAAACTCCACACTTATCTTCATATGAATTAATTCTCTCTCTTTAGATAATGGTTCATAAATCTTAACAAATTTGTAGAGTTCCCTTTCATATTTTTATAATTCTTTTCAGTGCATATATACTTGTTCCTTGTCACACGGTGTTCACATAATTTTAAATACACGCATAAATCGACATGGAGCTTAGAAAAAGCCAGGAAAATTTTACTACATTGTACAAAAAGAAACATTATCATTTTTAGACCATAAACAATAAATTCCATGCGTTTTTCGCTTCATGTGTATAATATACATTAAATCCTTCAAATTTTCATAAACTAAAATTCAGATTTAGGGTCTGGGATTTCAGACAACATCCAAAATTCCAACAAAAATATGCAAAATGGGCAATTTTCACAATATTGGTCCATATAGTTACATACGGGACATTTTGGGAAGGAAATTTGTACATTTAAAGGTCTCAACATAGTTACTCGGATATGCAAAGCATAATATACGAAATACAAGTTATAAAACATCATAACTGGAAATCATAGCATGCATGGGGTTGGGGTTTCCGATTTAACACAATACTTCACATAAAGTTCGAAATTGGAAGAGAAATCGACATATATACACGTTTTTCACACATATACTTGAAAATTTGAAGGCAAATCGACATATATGTACATTTAACACATGAATTGTAACGGAACGAGTCACAATCCTTTATGAACTTCCATTAATTAACATACTTAATCAAATGAAAACTGATATGTTATTATTTTAATACATTAATTTCTACAATTTTGGTAGAGTCTCTTCTAAATATGGTCAAAAACCATACATACAACTTGAATAACACAACCTGTACAAGTTATATAAACAAATAGATCTCAATAATTTTAACCCACAACACATCCACGCAACTAATCACAAGATCCACATCAAATGTCATCCATCCATGGCTCTAACACAATTTTCAACTACTACCTTGGGTCTAAAGAGAGATGCCATCTAAGAACTTGTACAAATCCAAAATCAACTTACAGAAGTATAACTATAATTATCTAGAATCTTGCGGAAGTATTCTATATCATAATAATATACAACATGCCATGACACAATTTAATACACAATATTCATCTACACATTAAATATTACATTCACATTTCATCAATACATCCAATACTCTTGAGTCTCCGAGATCCAGCTACCCTCTTAGCTATCATTTATCTCTATTCTTCTCAACAGGTTTTGGCTCATTAGTACCTATATAGAAGGGGATAAAAATAGCAAAAGCGAGTTATAAGCTCAGTAAGGCACCAAAAACAAAGCATGCGAATTTTCGTGTCAAACACAAATATATATAAATATATAAGTAAAAGAAATGACGGAAGGATAAGGAACTAATATGCTTATGGGTGATACAAAAGCATGAAATAATGCATATGCATGAACTTGAGGTTATGATCTTGTGATAAAATTCTTACCTTAGTTGATTTTATCCTTTCTTTTAGTCATTCTTTCCTTTATTTTTGAATCTGATAAATATGCTGAAAGCATCAATACTGCATATAAAAAGGGTAAATGCATAAAACAATGCATCAATATGAGCTCGTGGACGAATATTGTCTTGTTTACTTGATCATTTCCTTTATATACTTCTTATTCATAGTTTAAAACATGTTGAATTTTTATGATATCATAGAATTTTACTTGTCTTTTAGAATAAGTTTTCTTATTCTCTTGAGGGATTAGGATTGGTAGACCCATCAGTTGAGGGAGCGCACAATCGAGCATAGATTGTGTTCCACACAATCAAATGTTTTAGTTCTTATTTTTTCATAATCATGCATCATCTCATATTTCCTCCTTTATTTACATCCCAAGGACCAAGATGATCTCAAATTCTTATTCTTGTCCTTTCAATCATCATCTCATATTTCCTCCTTATTTACATCCCGAGGACCAAGATGATCTTAGATTCTTGGTTCTTGTCCTCCCTAGTAACGCCCCGAGGAAGGCGGATCACTATAATATTTCGGATCCCGTTTGAATTATTTTAATATTAATTATGATTTTGAGTATTTCGGACGTGGTAAAAATAAATTAAAATCTTGTGAAATTTTTTAGGAATGATCGGAAGTGTAGAGTGGCGCCTAAGGTTTGCTCGTGTTATTGTTCGAGTACCGATTAGATTTTATAATAAAAGAAAAGTAAAATAATATAATATATATATATATATATATATATATATAAAAGAAAGAAAAAAAACAAAAGAAGGAAGAGAAGGGGATCAGAGAGAGAGGGAGAAGTGGAGAGAGATGCGATTAGGGTTTCGTGCAGGTGGAGGAGGAAGAAGGTGGAGGAGAAGGGAGAGGAGGAGAGAGAAGAAGGTGTCGGTGGCGGCGGCGGCGGTGGCTCATGGGTGAGACTGCGGTAGTTGTGGGCCATGGCATGTGGCGGCGACGTGAGTGGTGCAAGGAGGGAGAAGTGGCATAGCATCGTAAGCGGCACGAGGGAGAAAGGCGGCAGTGCAACGATGCCGATGCTGGCAGGGTGAGGCCGGGGAGGCCGACGATAGCCACTTGAGGCAGCACAGTGGTGGAGCGGCGACGGTGAGTGGCGGCAGCGAGTGACAGTGGCCCATGCGGGAGAAGAGAGGATAGCGCACGGGTTTTACGACGGCAGGGGAGAGAACGGCCCGATTAGGGTGCTTTGAGGCATCCTTTCTTCAGATCTGCGGAGTATAAAGTTGAGGTAAGTATCCTCTAACCCTATTTTGGGTCTGATTTAATTTCTGATGTGTTTTAACTATTGTTAGAGTTTTTACTAACATGCAGGTATGTTTATACACATTCAATTTATTAATTATGTACATGCATATATGTTTTATCGGTTGTGCGGTGGTTTTATACTGGTATTTATGATTTGGATGGTTTTTGCATACCCGGATGGTATATATATATATATATATATTTATGTATTCGTATGTTGTGGAACCATGAACCAGGCCTTGAATTAATCATGCATGCTACCAGGGGTGAGGTCACTATGGGACCTTGGCGGTTCGAGACCCGATGGGTCATTATATGTGATTCGAGACATGAGTATTGGTATTACTCCTGACCGGGAGGCTTAGTCCCGACGGGGACGTATATGATATGGCCCATTTCCGCCAGAAGGAACGTTGAGACATTTAATAGCTAACCGGCCCCACTGTTTATTTAAATGAGAACCATTGTAAGGAATTGACAGAATAATATATTCAGACGTCCTAATATATAACTAAAATTTGAGGTTGCAATAAAAGCCGCGGGTGGTAAAACATATTGAGCAAGTTCATAATTTATGGGAGACAGAGTACATGGATGGCCTTGAGCTACTGGCCTAAATCATAACTGATATAGCCGTGGGTATCGGACGATAGTAACCATTCCTTAAGTTGATATTATTTATCTTTGATTTTTTGATTTCGTGCATGCTTTTTATTTCTGCATGTGTTGTGTGGACTATGGTTTGAGATACATGGTTTGGCCTACAGATAGGCGATAGGAATGTCTCGTACGTGCTGATGTATTAAGCCTCGGAACATATTTTATATTTATATGTTTTAGTTCCGATATTTCTTTCGATTTTAGCATATGATATATGAGATTTAGATTCGGACGATGGTATGTGGCCCACACGGATGTGGTGATGGTCGTGATTATATAATGTGATCTCAGATCATATGATATGATGTCGTCTATGATATTTGACTGGATCGTTAGTTATTACGATTATGTTCCAGATGGACTGTTTAATACGGACGATGATTTAGTACGAGACATCTCTTTAATTTTTAGGAATTTCACGGACCTTGTATTTTATGTTTTACACGGTTGTAATGTGTTATCCCATCCTTCTGATTTATATACACTGTTTTCATATATATGATGCTTGCTAAGCTCTAGACTTACGTTTTCATGTTTTATCCTTTCAGACTTGTGGTATGGATACGCTTACAAGAGTTTGGACGCGATTTGATTTGACAGAACGGATTTTCATTTTGTCCTCAGATAATTTCATCATTACAGAAAATATAAACCAAAGCTCGATTAACAACCTAATGTTCTGAGGGAAAACGGACAGAGTTTTCCCTAAATTTGGACTAAATTGAAATACAATACTTGCTTAAAACCTAAAAATATACAGAATAAAATCATGATATCCATCAACATGTATTTTCAACACTGACAAGGGATCACAGATGCCTTATAATTCCCAATGACTTACATTCCACAAATCCTATCCACTATACTAATAGTTCGGAATAGAGATGCCATCTAGGACCTGTATATTTCCAAAACAGAATAGCAGAAGTTGAACTATATACCTGTGGAAACATAAATCTCTATTTCATCACATGCATTACATACATTTCGTATACAAGATCCATATACATATAATCTATGTACAAAATCCGATATTTAAATTCAAACTATTTTCTTCCAAGATCTCCAAAATACTTCAAGTCTTCCAAAGTTCTTCAAGCTAGACTTTAACTATTTCATCTCATCTGGTACTAACTCAACTGTCTCATCTGGAGGGGGAACATAAAACAGTTAGTTGATACCCAGTAAGGTATCAAAACATGCAAAATATAATATTTTTATGTAGCATATAAGTGGAGATGGTCATAAAAACGCCAAGGAATAGAAATAGATACACAAATTATGAGAAAAGCATGATTCTATATAAATGGGCCTCTATGATCATAATTCATGCTTTCATGTCAAACTTAAATACTCTTGAATAGAAAAAATGATAATTAAAAGAATGGAGGCATCCATGGAAACAGGAATAAAGCATAATTTGATTTAAACATATTTCGAAAATCATAGAACAGTTCAAAATTTCATTTGTTCTTCAAAATTCTAGTTCGATATTCTAAGGATCCATCTAGTATACTCTACTAGCTAAGGAGCGAATAATCGAAGATGGGTTGTATTCAATCGACACAATCAAAGGCCGATAGTTCACAAGAAGAAAGCTCTTGCCCCTAAGCCAGCTACTCCTGGGAAGGCATTCGTTGTGTCTGTCAATGAAGCTAAAGCATCTAATATTGTTGTGGAAGGTATTCTTCCTATTTTTGGGTCTTCTGCTACTGTGCTTTTTATTCTAGATCTACCCATTCTTTTGTATCACCCTATTTGCTTGTCATCTTGTATCCTCTCCTGTGATCCTTGATTATTCGTTAGTTGTTCGATACTCATAGGATCTTCTATTGTTATCGATGTTTTATATCCTGGGTGTTTGATTAAAGTGAATAGGTTGTCGTTAGCTGTTGATTTGATTCTTTTAGAGATGCATGATTTTTGATGTTATTTACTTACCCAAAAAGATGATTTTGATGTTATTCTGAGTATGGATTGGTTGTCAAGGAATCATGCGACTATTGATTATTTCCATAAGAGAGTTGATTTTGTAATTTCAAAATGTGAGCCCTTTCACATTCAAGGAATTCGGCGGTTGGAGTTGTCTAGCTTTATTTCGACTCTGCAAACTCGTCATTTGTTGAGTAATGGGAGTGTGGCCTATTTGGCTTATGCTAGTATGGTGAAAAGCTGTGAGTTATCGATGAAGGAGATTTTTGTGGTGTGCAAGTTTGAGGATATATTCCCTGATAAGTTGTCTGCTTTGCCTCCACACCGAGAGATCGAGTTCGAGATTGATCTCATGCCTGGATCGGCACCTATCTCAAAGACTCCCTATCATATGGCTCCTGCGGAGTAAAAAGAATTGAAACAGCAATTACAGGACCATCTGGATTTGGGTTTTATTAGAACAAGTATTTTTCGATGAGGAGCTCCGATCCTATTCGTGAACAAGAAGGATGGGACTTTGAGGTTATGTATAAACTATCGTGAACTGAATAGGATCATGATCAAGAACAAGTACCTATTGCCGTGGATTGATGATCTCTTTGAACAATTGCAAGAGACCCATGTGTTCTCAAAGATCGATCTTCATTCGGGGTATCATCAGCTTAGGATCAAGAAAGAGGATGTGGCGAAAACGGCTTTTTGGACGAGATATGGCCATTATGAGTTTCTAGTGATACTATTCGAATTGACGAATGCTCCGACCATATTTACGGATTTAATGAACCGAGTTTTTTAACCCTATTTGGACAAATTTGTTGTGATTTTCATCGACGATATCCTAATCTATTCGAAGAGTTGTGTTGAGTATGAGAAGCATTTAAGGATTGTACTTCAGACTCTTAGGGAGCACAAGTTTTTCGCGAAGCTAAAGAAGTGCAAGTTTTGGCTCGATGAGGTTGTGTTCCTAGGCCATGTCATTTCTAATGGAGGCGTCTTGGTAGACATAAAAAAAATTGAAGCCATGATCAATTGGAGTCGACCGATGACTGTGACGAAGGTCCATAACTTCTTGGGTATGGCCGGTTATTATCAATGATTTGTAGAGAATTTCACTCGTATTGCTTTGCCGCTTACCCAATTGACAAAAAATGAAGTAAGTTTTGAATGGACCAAAGTGTGTGACCGAAGCTTTCAAAAGTTGAATGATCGTTTGACTTTGGCACCGATTTCGATTATTCCTGATGGTTCTGGTGGTTTTGAGGCATACTGTGATACTTTTAAGGTTAGCTTCGGATGTGTTTTGATGTAGAATGGGAAGGTGGTTGCTTATGGGTCTCGGTAATTGAAGATCCATGAAAAGAATTGCCCAACCCATGACTTAGAGTTAGCCACCGTAGTGTTCGTGTTGAAGATATGGATGCATCATATGTACAATGAGAAATTTTTAGTGTATTCTGATCACAAAAGTTTCAAATATTTGTTCTCGTAGAAAGAGTTGAATATGAGACAGTGAAGGTGGATCGGGTTTCTTAAGGATTATGATTGTGAGATCTAGTATCAGCTGGGGAACGAGAATGTGATCACGGATGCTTTGAACCGTCAAACCAGTTTTGCGGTGAGGATACAAATCAAGCAATGGAGATGATGGATTATTTGAAGTTTTGTAATATCCAGCGTTATATCAAAGGCAGCAAGATGATGTTATCTTTCTTACAGGTGTAGCCCGAAATCCTTCAGAGAATTAAGGAAGGGCAAGCGAGTGATCCATTCTTGATGGATATTGTTGGAGATCTTGGTCGAGATTCTTGGTTAGATTTTAGTGTCCATGACAATGGAGTTTTGTGATTCCGGGAGCATTTATTTGTACTTGATGATAAGGATCTAAAAGAAGAAATCATGAAGGAAGTTCATCGTACCAAGTACACCATCCACCCTAGGATTAATAAGATGTACTAGGACCTAAAGAAAATGTTCTCGTAGAGGAATATGTGAAGGGAGATTGTTACTTTTATTGGCCAATGCCTTATTTGTCAGCAGTTGAAAGCTGAGAGGAGGAAGCCATTGGGATTATTGCAGCCTTTTTCCATTCCAAGCTAGAAATAGGAGGACATTTTTATGGATTTTGTTTTAGGTTTGTCTAGGACCCCGAGAAATCATGATGTAATTTTGGTCATTGTGGATTGGTGTAACGACCCAGTTTTTGAAATATAGTAATTCCTAGTTATTAAGTTAATATAATTAAATTTAGAGTATATAGATTAAGAAAAAATAAAGAGAAATTTAATTTGGAAGCAAAATTAGGCATTAGGGGCTCGACACCCAAGCTGTGCCTGAGGCGCCACTTGGGCAGATTAAACAGAATAGGTGCACCCGAGAAGCACCTAAGGTGCCACCTGGGCACAAAAAAATAGAATGTCATGCTCGAAGGGTGCTTGACGAGTACTCGAGTATGACCCGTTGGTGTGCCTTGGCACTTCCACTGACTCCCTTTTTTGTTTATAAAAGGGGGAAGGGAGGGGGCACGACGTAGAGTAGTAGGGGAAGAGGGAGAGGAAGAAGAAGGAGAAAAGAAAAGGAGGAAGGATTTTCAACAACTCCCAACCCGATCAGAGCAAGAAAAATAATAAATCAGGTTAAGGTAAGTGTACCCTAACCTTTATTTTTCATTATTATTGTTTTTAGTCCGCTCTAAAATTCTTCTCTTTTAAGATTCGTATAAAATACCACATGTTTTCCAATTCTCTCATGATATTATGGATAAATTTCATATTTACACATAAGTGTTGTGAATTATTAGTTCGATTGCATTGTATTGCTCACGTTTTATGTCCGGATTCGTTCAGTTTACTATTCACCAAACCCTAGAACGAAAATTAAAGGATAATTATGGAAAATAAAGGGTAATGATAAGGAAGTATGGTATTATGAAGTCATTAAGTTAATGAGTGCTTTTATCTAAAAATCTATTAAAAAGTTATACAGTAAAAAAGTTTACTGAGAGCTTGAAGATTATCTGAAGAATTTTAATTATGAAAAGAAAAGTGATCCATATGAAGTAAAGAATGAAGATATGACAATTGTGGTAAACTTTGAGTCATGAAGTAAAGAAAATGTTACTTGAAAAATCATATAAGTTTATCAGACAATGATTATATAAAAACTTATTAAAAATTATACTGGCAATAATTACGGTGAACTCCAAGACTATTTGAAAGGATCGGTTAAGTGATGATGAATCGACTAATGATGAATAAGAACAAAGATAAGTTGAAGTGGTCACTGAAGAATGAGAATTCAAGGATAAGAAGCAAGATGATCTGAAAGATTTAATTCAAGTGACCACTAATGATTGAAAATCAAGGTAAAGAATTATGAACCAAGAATCAAGATTTTTCAAGTAAAGTAAAAATAGTAAGAAACTGGACCAATGATCATTGAACAGGTAACATTATTTGGGTTGCCAAAAATATTGTGATGAAGACTCAAGGATACTCTAGCCACGTATCCTGGCCGCTTAGTAAATCAGGTAATATTCTTGGCAAGTCTTAGGAAGTTTTAGTGGTAATCGAGGATAACTCTGTCCACAGAGTGATACGTGGTCCGCCTTCCTCGAGGTATTACTAAGAAGGACAAGAACCATGAATCTAAGAGCATCCTGGTCCTCGGGATGTAAATGAGAAATTATAAGACTATGTATGAATGAGAAAGAAAGAACCAAGAACCATGAGTATAAGATCATCCTGGTCCTCGGGATATAAATAATGAGGACATCTGGGTCCTCATGATGTAAATAAGGAGGAAATATGAGATGATATATGAATATGAAAGAATGATCCTCGTGATGAGGAGGATGCATGAGATGAAAGAATAAGAAAGAAGAACTAAGGCCTTTGATTGTGAGGAATATCACAATCTATCCTCGATTATTCGTTCCCTTCGCTAGTAGGGTCTACCAGTCCTTATCTCTCAAGATATAAGAAAATTCTAAGCCATCCCATGATTACAGCAAGGACTTCAGACTATGTAACCATCAGAAGAATTACAAGTACGAAATCAAAAGAAGAATTACATAAAAGAAAAGATACAATATAAAAAGACAAGAATTGTGTCCATGAGCTCATATTATGCATCAACTCATGCATTTGCCTTCCATATGCATATTGACGCTTATAGCATAATTAACGGTTTCATGTCCATGAACCTAGACAAGAATTAATTCCCAAGTTCATGTTCATGTATTTCTTCATACTTCCACATCATCCATAAACATATCTGACTTCTAACTTTTTAATGATTCATTTTCTTAATTATATATATATACATGTGTGTGTGTTTTATATAAACATTTACATATCTCATTTTCATGGTACCTTGCTCAGCGTAAAGCTCACTCTTGCTATTTTATCCCTTTCGAGATGGTACTACTGAGCAAAACCTGTTGAAAAGAGCTAGAGGTAGAGAGTAGCTCAAGGGAAGCAGCTGGACCTCAAAGATTTATAAGTTTTAGTGATATCAATTTATATATAAAGTGAATGTAAATAATTAATGTCTTTGTGAATATTGTGAAATACAGCCTGGCATGTTGCATGATGACAAAGAATGCTTCCATAAATTTATGCATGGATCTATTTCTGCTTCCACAGGTATGACGTTGGGTTGATACAGGTACCTAGTTGGCATCTCTCTTTTTTATTTAATGTAATGGTTGAGGTTTTAGTGTAGAAGCCATGGATGATATGGCATTTGATGTGATCCTGTATATGAATTGTGTTAGATTTTGAGATCTAGTGGTTTATATGTCTTGTATATGTTGTCATTTCTTAACCATTCAAACAATGTATTCTTATGATCATCTGACACAGTTGTATATCAATGAGATTGTTAGACAGCATGGTGTGCCAGCATCCACTGTGTCTGACCGTGATCCGCGTTTCGTCTCTAAATTTTGGGAGAGTTCATATCGAGAGTTAGGGATGAATTTAAAGTTTAGTACAACGTATCACCCTCAAATAGATGGCTAGTCTGAGCAAACTATTCAAATATTAGAGGACATGCTTAGAGCCTTTGTGATGGAGTTGATAGGGAATTGGGATGATTACCTGACGTTGGTTGAATATGCGTATAATAATAGTTTTCAAGCGATCATTGGTATAGCTCCTTTTGAGGCATTATATGGTAGGAAGTGCAAATCTCTGATCCATTGGAAGGAGACAGGAGATAGGTGCCTTTTAGGGCCCGATGTGATTCAGGAGATATCAGAGAAAATTGTGATGATTTTTGAGAAATTAAAGATGGCTCAGAGTCTGCAGAAGAGTTATATTGACCGGAAGAGATCCGAATTCAAATTCAGGGTTGGCGATTTTGTTTTCCTAAATGTATCGCCGTGGAAGGGAGTCTCTAGATTTGGTGTTACAGGAAATCTGAAACCACGATTTATAGGTCCCTTTAAGATTTTGGAGAGAGTTGGAGAAGTAGCCTACTCGTTAGCATTGCAGCCGAGTTTGGCCAATGTGCAAAACGTTTTCTGTGTCTCGATATCGAGGAAGTATGTCCACTTGCCATTGCACGTTATCCAAGAAGATTTGTCCTATTCAGAGGAGCCAATTCAGATTATGGATGGGAAAGATCAGATTTTGTACTCTAAGACCATTTCTCTCGTGAAGGTTTTATGGAAGAATTATTCCCACGAGAAGGCGGCGTGGGAGAGAGAAGATGAGATTCGGGACAAGTATCCCCACTTATTTTGAGGTATGTATATTTGTTTGATTTCTATGATTTATTAATTTCGATGATGAAATTTTCTAGGTGAGGGAGAGTTGTGAGATTTTGATTTCTGTAATGTCATAATTAGGAGTAAGGTAAAATAATTAAGATTAGGCTTGATACATATGAAAAAATTAAGTTTCGGGAGTGTAAGAAGAGGTGGTTGGGGGCACCCACTGGGTGCTCAGGTGGCGCCATGGGCACCAGATCCAATGAACCCGTGCTTGCTGGGTGCTCGAGCACCCGTGGCAGGCGTTGGATCTAGCAGGCCTGCAATAGCTATGTGTCAGGCTAGCGCTTGAGCACTAGTTATGCATCAGGCTGACACCTAAGCTCTAGCCCGCACTATAAAAACCAGCGAGGGTTATTTCATGCGACATTTTCTGGCTCCCAACGATAGAGAGAGAGAACGCAAAGGAGAAGAGAGAGGAGGAAGGGATTGAGATTCCCAAGTCTAATTTCGAGCTTGAGATAGTTAAAGAAGTAATAAATCCAGTCGAGACAAGTGTACTCATATACTTTTCTCTTGTTTCTTTGCGCTGTTATTTCCTTTTTTTCAACTATCCTCGTTCCAATACCCGTTTAAGTTTATATTTTACAAAGCCCATGACTTGAGTATGAATATATTTCGATTTCATGTCCGATTTGTGAGATTTGTGCAGTATTTCACACTTGGAAACCCTAACCCACACCCTTGTCGGTTTTAATCTATTTATTTGAGATTTATGCATGGTTTAGACTTAGAAACCTTAAACCCTAACTTTATGGAAGTGGGTACTCTAAATATTTGGTATTTGTTCAATATATTTTGTATATGTTATTTTACGGGTTTTGAAAATATTATTAGACGTGAGTTGTGATATTTATTCAAATGTACATTATATATGTTATCTTGTATGCTCCGAAAATTACGGTGTATGTATTTGTGACGGGATTGTTGTCCGGAAGCTCTAAAGTTATGTTTGGCTCATGGTGGTAAGAATTTCTTACGTGTTCCAAACTTTATATTGATTTACACATATAATTAAAAGCCCGGCAGGCGTTGGGCTTTCTAAATGGGCGGCTGCTGTGATGATCGAACACTCGGCACCGCCTCAGACATTAAGATTCTCGCATATCTTAAGCCTAATTTTTTGTTATAATAATTTTAATACATCGCGGTTACCCTAAATTAAAACCCGAATCTTATACTAATCGACATTTCATGGTTTATAACACCGGTTCCCAAATTTTCCCAATTCCGGGTCTTCGGGCCTTTCGATCCAATTTCTTCTACGTTCTTGGACCACGATTCACTTATTTTAATTAATCACTCCTAATTACCATATCTTGGAAACCGGTACATCACAGCGTGGGTGCATACACATTCCATTCCTCGATCGGCTACTCCATTAGCTGGTAAGGCCTACTGGCCCTGATCCGCAAAGAAAAAAGGTTTATGTATGTATTAGAATCTAAAAGAATCAGATATAAAATGAGAAAGATAAATAAATTCTGGAAATGTATTTATTCATGTTTCATGTTTATGTATCATCATTATACTCTTATATCCTTCCTCTGCTTTATTTTTCGTATATTGCTTATTGTCTTTGATTATTTGCCTTGCTAAGAATTTGGCTCAATCGCTGTTTTCTATCCTTTAGATGAGCACGAGCTTATACCTAATGAGGTAGAGTAGAACTTAGGAGATGGCTAGACTGCAAATCTTTGAGGAAGAGCCTCGTGGACTTAGTTTTTATAGTTCTGTACCCATGTATGAAGTATTCTATATTATTTTTGGGATAGATATGTATTGATGTATGTGTATGTTGATGACGTACAGATAGTTAGTTTTCGCTATTCTTGATGGATGCATGTGCTTTCAAGGTTTTTTATGGTTTGTTTAGGTACCTAGTGGTATCTTATCTCAGCCGACGTTGTAACCGATGTTATGACGTTGGTGCCACATGTTTTGAATTATGGCTATTTGGATCCTATATTGTGATATGTGGATGTATATTTATACTGTCCAGAGATTTTATATAGATTTGTATTAGTTTGATGGCCGTTTTACTACCTGAACTCTGTCGGATTCTTGCTAAGAAATGTGATCCGTCACAAATGTGATTTGGGAGACATTTGAGAAGATTTTGGTGATCTATGAGAAGCTAAAGATGGCTCAGAGCTAACAGAAAAGTCATTTGGACTGGAGAAGATCAGACCTCAGATTTGAGGTTGGTAATTTCGTTTTCCGCAAAGTATCACCGTCAAAGGGAACCACTAAATTTGGTATTAAAGGGAAACTAAAGCAGTGACTCATTAGACCCTCCGAGATTTTGGAGATAGTCACAGAGGTAGCCTATCGATTAGCGCTACCATCAAAATTAGTTGATATGCACAATGTCTTCCATGTATCGATGTTGAGGAAGAATGTTCATGATCTAACACACGTCATTGACTTTGGTCTCTTAGCTATCAATAAAGATTAATCTTATTTGGAATAGCCAGTGCAAATTTTGGGTCGGAGAGACCAAATTTTGAGCTCGAAGACCATCACTGTAACAGAACGGGTCTTATTCTTTAAGACCCTCCGTTCAGGACATATAAACTCTAATGACTTAGTAATTAATACATAATAATTAATTAACGATTCAACAGAAATTTTGCTAAAGTTTCCTCTACAATTAGATGAAAACCAAAACACAACCTATCGATAATAAACTATACATAATAGTCAAATATCAAAAACACAAAATTTTAACCCTTTCACATTCTCAACACATCCACAAACATCTAAAAATCCATCACTAAAGAATAATCATCATTCCTTCACAAGATCACAAACCAATATCATAATCTTAGTTACTATATTGGATCATGAGAGATACTGTCTAACCTGCATAACCCAAGAACATACCTGTGGAAGCATACTATGTCTACATTACCACTTACATCCATATCATATCATAGGTTTACAATATTTAGTTAAAACATGAATCTTACATACTCAAACATTAATTCAACTACTATACTATACACTACTCTTCAATATCAAGAGCTTTTCCTGTAAATTATCTCTATCTTTACTCCTTTTCATCAGGACTCAGCTCATCAGGGTCATCTAAGGGTAAGTAAATAATAGAGGGGTCAGCAAGAAGCTTAGCAAGGTACCCGAACCATAAAAATCAATAATACTTTCATATAAGGAAATTATAAGAATAGAGCGGAGAATGAAATATATGCAATAGTGCAAATAATGTAGGACATAAAGAAATGCACAGTTATGTAATGTAATTCGAATCTTTTTTATGTTCGCTTTCTTCTTTTTTTTGACTTGTTTTCTTCCCTTTAACTTTTCCTTATCTTGAGGAATCAGGGTTAGTAGACCCCGCTAGCTGAGGGAGCAAATAATCAAGAATAGATTGTATTCAATCCACACAATTGAAGGCCTTGGTTCGAACTCATGCATGCATCATTTAATGTGTCTTTCTCATCGTGGGAATCATCCTTCTTTTTCTTCTTATACAACGCCCGAGGATGACGATCAAGCTTCTTTTCCTCCTTGTACAATGCCCCAAGGATGGCGGTCTTGATTCTTTTCCTTCTTGTACAACGCCCCGAGGACGGCGGACCATGTATTACTCTATGGACGGAGTTATCTTCGACTACCACTGTAACTTTCTAAGGCTTGCCAGGAATACCACCCGCTTTACTAAGTGGCTAGGACATGTGGCCAGAGTATCCTCGAGTCTCCACCATGATATTCATGGCAGGCCAAAGAAGGTTACCCGCTGAACGATCCTTGGTCAAGTTTTCTTATTATTTTCACTTGATCTTTAATTCTTGATTTTCTTTCATCAGTGGCTATTTTAATTTTTGTCCATAACAAGACTTCCCTCATCTTATCCCACTGGCCACTCTATTTTACATTTTATACTCCTTCAGACACATTTTAGTATTCTCAGTAACATACTAACAACGTAACTTTTACCTATTTTCAAATGTTGCTTTTAATAGCTTAAATACTTTCCAATGTTGTATTCTCATGTTGTAATTTATTTTCTTCATTTTTATTTCCCCAATTTTCGGATTTAGGGTTCATGAACAGTAAAACGAAGCTTCTCGGACACAATACGCACAATATACATGGAAAATGGACTCACCGATCATAATACCTGTGTATAAGCATGCATTTATTCATAATATAATGAGAAAAATAAAAAACATAGGATATTATATACAAATCTTAAAACAGAGATAATTTAGAGTAAACTAAAATCGGTAAAAATGAAAATAAACGATTAGGGTATACTTGCCTCAACCCGTTCTACCATTTCTCCAACTACCTTGAGTTCGGAATTGGACCCGAAAGCCTCCATTTCTCCTCTTCTCCTTCATGTGGTTCCTCTCCTCGCACGACCTTTGAGCACGCAGCCGCCTCACCCGCGACCACCACCGACTTGCTAGCGTGCTACTGTCACCTGACAGCCATCGCCAACCGTCGCCAGCCACCGCACGCCACCGGCCATGCCCACCACTGCGCCACTGAAACCCTAACCCTCATGCTCCCCCCCCTCTCTCTCTCCTCGATTGTTTCTCCCAATTCTACTTCCTGATTCCATCCTTATTATCATTATCATCATTATTATTATTATTATTATTATTATTATATAAATATATATATTATATTATATTATATATATATATATATATATTACGTTTTCTTTTAATCTTGAAATTCAAATCGATACTAGGGTGATCGAATGGGCACACTCCGGGCGCCAACCCAACAATTTCAAATATTTCTCCAAAATTTTCATAATGTTTAATTAATTTTTTATCACACGTAAATTACCCAAAAATAAATAAACCCAAATTAAATCAAATACAAATATTCGAGATATTATATTCTTCTCCACTTATAAAAATTTTGTCCTTGAAATTTGAAAAATATTAATATTTACAATTAGGGAAAAATCTTTTTAAAGTTCTTCTTCATGATTCTATGCTGCATCCATGATTATAGACTCATCCTATGAGCTTTATGCAAATAAATTATCTTATCTCCCAATATCCCATGCTTTCTATCCAATCCTTGGGAACCTTAAACATCCCAAAAGCAGCTCAATTTCATTGTTTTCTTCAAAACCTCAAACGAATTTCTTATCTTTATTCACGTTAAGCTTTAAGAACCTCGAATTTATCCTTAAGATACATGGGCTCGCCAAACTTTCTTTGCGCAACTCTGATTGTTTCATCTAACTATAACCCCTACAGTTACACGTTATCATCATATTGAATCTAGCCTAATACCCAATATTTTCTAAGCTTGGCTAAGATTTTTGTCATAAGCCTCTATTCGCAAGTAAATCTCAAAGACAGAGCACCTTGCATTCTCATTCTTTCGTTGGTATGTCCTCAAACCGACACTTCCCAAAAAATTCAGAATCCATATTAGCAAGAATGAATGATTTGTCAAAAAGTCATCAAATATTTACATAATTTTTGAAATACATGATCACTCATTCTTAGCTCTTTTCAATCACATTCAACAACATCCTAAGACGGCCATTCCACAATCTTCAATTTATCACCCCAAGATCAAAATCTCAATCATATCCATTTCCCAAAAACTTGGTATAGTCTTATCACTTAAATCTCAAACCTAAATATTAGTGCCTTCAAAATCTTGCTAGCATATCGATGAGTCTACTAATTAAATCCGAACATGTCTTTTATAAGTTATAACAAGCGGGTCATTCTAATTGTACTAAAATACAATCATAAGGAACTCTTTTTTTCAACATTTTATGACTCTAATATTTTGAATATAGTTTTGTCTCTCAAGTCAAGAATACAGCATCTCATTATCCTGACATTATTCGCCAGCACAAGGGTTCATCATTCTTATAGACATCAAGATTCATCCTTGAGATCCTTAGACTAGTTTGTCCATTTACAACCTTACACGATCACCCTTTCTTAGTGGTGCAACTATTTGTTTCTTAAAATTATTGGACAAATACTATCTTTGAAAGTAATACTCACAAATTCATTAAATGGAAACCTCAATTTCTTCTTTGACTTACAGTGGGGTTAACACTAACTATGGACTTCCTCCTTTACTTATTATAAGGTCAACTATCTACACGATATAATCCTAGAGTTTCCTCAAAATACCTCATTTCACATCTCATTTCTTCTTTGTGTCATATTTCTTTAATTCTCAAATTCATGGGGCAACTCCTACAATTCCTCAAGGTGAGGACCTCAACGACTAATTTTGACTATGGGCAAAACAATCCCAAATCACAAGCTCCTCCCCCACTTAGGTCAAGGGTAGGATCCTATTGCAGTGCAAAATTCACATAATTTTATCCTTTTTCAAAATATTACATGCTATCATAATTTGTTAGGCCTATCAGGGGTCAACCCAAATAAAACGGCCAATCGATGTACCCTTAAGTCCTTGAAGATTACCTTCATCTATTTCATCCTTGTGAATAATAATCATCACTAAGCCAAACGTCTCTTGACTTTACTATCTTAAAGAAATACTTATCAAATTGCTTATTTGATTCGGCTGAACCCAAGAAAGCCATATACCATGACAACACCAGTCGTTTCTTCATAACCGAACCACCTTCAAACACTTAAAGAATCACGTACCCGATCTGACATTTTCATAACCGAACTCACTCTTTTGGCAACCACGTCCTTGATCATTCTCATGTAATCTTTATTCATCATTATACTTACCCCAAAAATCCTAAGGCAACTCATAACAAGCATTAATAGGTATGCCTCCGATTCTACACCAATTTCAACTATCGAAGGTAACCCCGACACAGGCCTCGATTCACCAAGTAATAGAAAAGAAGTCACCAAATAATAGAAAAGAAGTCAGCCGAACTCTCTCCTTAAAAATCATCCTCAACCAAACTATGCTCCTAGAATTTCTTTCAAAACATTCAACTACAAGCATTTACAACATATCTTGACATATCTATTTATCCTCGAGATCCATGACACTTTCTATATCAATCATCCAAAGTCCTTAGCATCTCTTAACTGCACATGATCCATTCTACTTATCCATAATATTAAATCATTGAATTTAAACATCCCTTCTACATGAAAATCTCGACCTGAGGCCAATCAAATTCTTAACTTATACTAAGTTGGCTACTTAGACCTTGATTAGGTGCTACCTTATCTGATACTAATTCGACATTGATTTGACTTAAATCCTTAAGGTGCTTTCAAACAATACCTTCTCCTTACCCCCATGGTCAACCAACGTTCCGAGGTAGATACCAGCCTAGCAGCCATGCTGTATCACAATATTAATTAATCTCAGATAATTAAATTAGACAACGATCAAAATAAATTAATGCATTCATGACGATGATCACAGGGCCGAAACCTCAACATCCCATTCAATCCCACCGATCCTTATCTTGCCTCAGCTTAGAGCAACTTAACCTAAACCTTATACCGGAATTAATCAGTCTAGACCTGCATTCGATGTCAATTAACTTAGACACTAGTTTCCCAATGAAATTCTCGCCTGACTTATGTAAACCGAGATACTCAAAACTTCTCAATCTAACTTAATTATCCTACATCTTCAGCTACTCATTCGGACAATCTCAATCAAACCTAAGCTTCCACGTAGGATCCAAATCAAAACCTAAGGCATCTCTTTTTCTCTCTGATACCATTTGTAACGGAATGGGTCCTATTCTGTAAGACCCTCCACTAAGGACATATAAACTCTAATGACTTAGTAATTAATACATAATAATTAATTAATGATTCTATAGAAATTTCACAAGAGTTTCCTCTACAACTGGATGAAATCCAAAATACAACATATTAATAATAATTTATACATAATAGTCAAATATCAAAAACACAAAATTTTAACCCTTTCACATTCTCAACACATCCACAAACATCTAAAAATCCATCACTAAAGAATAATCATCATTTCTTCATAGGATCACAAACCAATACAGTAATTTTAGTTACTATATTGGATCGTGAGAGATACCATCTAACCTACATAATCCAAGAACATACCTGCGGAAGCATACTATGTATACATTACCACTTACATCCACATCATATCGTAGGTTTACAATATTTAGTTAAAACATGAATCTTGCATACACATACATTAATACAACTACTATACTATATACTAGTCTTCAAAATTAATAGCTTTTCCTGCAAATAATCTCTATCTTTACTCCTTTTCAATAGGAATCAGCTCATTAGGGTCATCTGAGGGTAAGTAAACAATAGAGGGGTCAGCAAGAAGCTCAGCAAGGTACCTTAACCATAAAAATCAATAATAAAAAAGCAAGTTTTGGTGCTAACGAGTTTCGACCCCGAAATTATAGCGAAAGCAACAATAAATAATAATAAATATCTAATACACGTAAAAGATATTTAATACTAGATGCTAACGAGATTAACAATCATGCACGATATAAGTACTTGTAAGCCATAAAGATAAAGACTCAATTTTTTGGTGACGAAGTGAAAACTCGATACCCTCGGTATCGAGAAAAATACTCCGGGCTTCAACGGCCAGGGAAGCAATGCACTATGAAAATCAACTTACAGACCGGGTGGTAACGATGCGCTAACCTAGCCGACTTACTCCCGTCACGTGATCCCTACCAAGGAACTCCTTGGATTTGCCCGCGGCAACGGAACCGGACTCCTTTCGGTCTTCACGTCAATCTTCCCTCGAACCACTTGAATTGCCAATCACGAACGAGTCTCCTTCTTCACGAACCAACGTCTCCAACGAAGGTAGAAAAATGAAAGTTTGAATGGAAAAAGAAAAAGAAAAATGGTGAGAAAACTCTTTAGATCATGAAACTCAAAGTTATGTCTTATTGGTTTTCACAAGAGAAGCTAAAACAATGAAGCATGTAAGGCTTTCTTCTCAAGTTTAATGGCTTCCCAAGATTTCAACAAAGGTTGTGGCGTGCTTAGGATTTCAAGAAAATAAGGTATGAATTTATAGTGGAGCCAAAAACGCGTTTAAAAATTCTGCCCGTTGGACTGGGGCTCGAGCGCACAGCGAGCGGGCCCCCTACTGGATTTTCGGCTCGAGCGGATCTCGAGCTCCTGGCGAGCCGGGGACCTTCTGGATTTTAGGCTCAAGCGGGTATCGAGCGAGAGGCGAGCGGGAAGGCTTTGGACGGGCTCGAGCGACTGGAGGGCGGACGGGACAAAACGGACTTTAACCCGACAACCCACAACCCGACATCGATACAATAAAACATATGGTCACGGAATATGCCAATTAGACAAAATGTCTCTAACAAATAATACTTTCATATAAGAAAATTATAAGAAAAGAGTGGAGAACAAAATACATGCAATAGTGCAAATAATGCAGGACATAAAGGAATGCACACTTATGTAACATAATTTGAATCTTTCTTATGTTTGTTTTCTTCTTTTTTGTTTGACTTGTTTTCTTCCCATTTAACTTTTTCTTATCCTGAGGGATCAAGGCTAGTAGACCCTACTAACTGATTGAGCGAATAATCGAAGATAGATTGTGTTCAATCCACAGAATCAAAGGCCTTTGTTCATATTCGTGCATGCATCATTTCTGTGACGGACCGGATTATTCTCCATCGAATAACCTCTGTCAATGGCAACACAGTCCTAAGCCCATAATTAAACTATTGACTCTACAGAAAATCCAACAGAGTTTCCTCTGCAACCGGATGAAAATCAAAATACAACCTGTTAAATATCATCCCGTACAAGCACACATCTATCAAAAGGCTTACACACAAAGCCTACAATACGCCACACAGGATCACAATCTGCCAAATCATCATGGCTCCAATACAGTACTTCCAGCTACTATGCTAGATCTAGAGAGATGGCATCTAAATGAAACAAAACTCCATACATCAATACAGACGCGGAAGTATACTAAATCATCATAAATGCGAAAACATAACAAAACCATAAAACAATAACTATAACGAGCCACGCTCAACCCCGAGTGGCCGTCCGCAATCCGATCCAACTCTAAGTCCAGAGCTTTCGTGCACACACCGTCCAGCCAATCTCATCAAGCAAGCCTCTCTCCTTGCTCTATCTATCCGGCATCAGCTAAGTGTTCTCATCTGAAAGGAAAAATAACAACTGCAAGAGTGAGATAACAGCTCGGCAAATGTAATCATAAACAATTCTCCAAGGCGTGTACAAGAACTGAAACAGGGGAAGGAAACACATACTCTCCATAATCAAGAAACAGGAGAAGGAACAGGAAACAACTAGAATCAGTTGATTCTCACGGTTCACACGGTTACACTGATTGGTCATCATTTGGAATCACTAGCTTCCCACAGGTCACACGGTTCATATCGAACCACTAGATTCACACAGTTCTCACGACTACATCTTGAATCACTGGTTTCACACATTCTTCGCGGCTCATATCTTGAGCATTATTCATTTTAATTATTACATCATCTTTGGGGACCCTACTAGTAGACCATATCAACCAACGATGCGAGAGAACGAGGACAGAATGTGTTCGCTACACATTCTAAAGCCACGGCTACTATTTTAGGTCGGTAGCACACGACCCTCAGTTGCATCCATGCAACAATCACCAAGACGACTACATCTCAATATGTAGCGTCGATCAACACGCCCCACACCCCCGGGGACCATGGCAATCCTCGTTCTTCCTAAAGCGTACCACATACATCACCCACTCCCACGAGCGACCGAAATACGTGGCCAAGTATTCCTCGGATTCACACCGCGATGGACATGGTATACTAAAGAATACTACCCATACGACTCAGGGTCTTAGTTTCAAGATTAGGTTCAACACTTGGAGAGGGAAACCCACATTTGTCACACACAATCACATCTCGGGAAATCTCATTCCCATCACAAGATCTCCAACCGGGAGATCATCTCATTACACACATCTCCATCCAGGAGATTTATCATCACAAGCATAATGTGGACTCCCTTCCATTCACATCACGATTCTCAATATCCAATGGCACTCAATTTCCTTATTCACAATCGGTGGGACTCAATTCCCTTAATCACAATTGGTGGGACTCAATTCCCTTAATCCACAACAAATCATTCCAAGTTCACAATAGAGATTAGATTTCAAACCTCAGACGATCACAAGTCACTTTGAAGCCTCTAAGACTCATTCCATTGCCTCCAGCACACGGATTCACATTCGGGGCTTACATTTACGTTTAATCAGTTAAATGTTACTTTCACAACGATTTTGAAGGCATATCACTTTACATTTCTCATTTCGTTTTGGGTGATCATGATCGGATCTCATTTTGAACACCCGGACGCCGTACACGGTTCGATACTTGAAAATCGGACGTCCGGTGGATTCGTACACACTCTTTGTACATGAGATTTCACATTTGGGTTCGATTTAACTTATCATGAGGGTGGAAGTATGCAACTTCCCATTCAGTTTCGGATTATCCACAACGGGGAACTTTTAAGGCTCCCGGATGCCACGACCGGGTCAAATCTTGCGAGATTCGGCATCCGGTCGATATATATACACAATTGGAACACGGGGATTCACATTCTAGGGTCATTCCATCATTTTGCGAAGATGAGAATGTGCAATTATCACCTCCGGTCTCGGGTGAACAGTAATAGCGCCCATTTAGAGAGCTCGGACGCTGCGAACGGGTCAAAATGTGCAAAATCGAACCCGTGGACGACATATATTCACCAATGGGACGTGGGGATTCACATTTTGGGGTAAATTTCATGATACACGTGCGAGAAACAGGAAATCTCCAATTTTTTGTGGGTTAGGGTTTCGGCGAAACCCACCCGGACGAATCGGATACGATTCGGACAAATAACTACATTTTCCTTAGCTCATACACATGGGTTTCAAGATTCTAACATCCACGGTGGGTATCGACACAAAATACCCAACGAAAAAACATAAAACATCGAAAGAGAACGAGAAGTGAGTATGAGAACACTTGCCTCGACGCGTGCTTTCACCTTTATACCTGGCTCTCGGACGGATCTGGACTCTTGGGCCTCGTTCACCTTCCTCTCTCTCTAAAACCGGCACCCTCTCTCACTCTAAAACCCTAGCCCCGCGCGAAATGACGAGGGGAGAAGGCACGACGCGTATTTATACTACGCGCACCGCTCGAGCGTAGCTCGAGCGGCCAGCAGGCGGCCGTGCCACGGGCTGTCCACCGCTCGAGCACAGCTTGAGTGGCCAATGAGCGGCCTCGCTTCTAGTTTTTCCGCTCGAGCTCCGCTTGAGCGGCCAGAAGGTGAGGGGTGCCTCTGGCACCCACGCTGGAGCCCCGGCTAGAGCGCCCAGCAGGCGCAAGCCTGCTGGCAGGGCTTCAGCAGCCCGGACCTGAATAATGTTCCCAATTTTTCTTCCGACACCAAACCTTAATCTTTCCATAGGATTAGTATTGATCATTAACATACTAATCACCTCATTATTATCAAGTTCTTAAATCCGGAACCTCACAATTTTATGTGTCTTTCCCATCGTGGGAATCATCCTTCTTCTCCTCCTTGTACAATGCCCCAAGGACAGAGGTCCTGATTCTTTTCCTCCTTATACAACACCCCGAGGACAACAGACCACGTATTACTCTATGGACGGAGTTATCCTCGATTACTTCTGTAACTTCCTAACGCTTGCTAGCAATACCACCTATGACGACCCAAATTTTAAAATATGATAATTGGGAGGTAATTCAGTTAAAATAGGTGAACTGTGTTCAAAGGTATGGGAGGAATAGATTGGAAAGCTCAAAGAGCGGGAATTAGTAAATCGGAAAATAAAATTATAAGCGATGAAATATTAATTTGTATACAAGATTTCGGGTTTTAAATTGTGATAATCTTGACTTATTGAGGTTATATAATCAAAAATAAGATCCAAGGATGTGAAACATTGGATTAGAATGGTCAAAACGGGTCCCGAATGACAAAAACGTAAAGTAGGCTTACTGTAGGTTTGCAACGGGCCTGACCTACGCCCTCCGTGGGCTCGAGCACATAGAGAGCACAGAATCAGGATTTGGCTGCGCTCACCGTGCGCTCGAGCCAGCCTGGGCAGCTAGGTCACGCTCGCCGCGCGCTTGAGCCAACCTGGGTAGTATGGCCGCGCTCTCCGCGCGCTCGAGCACCAAGCCATTTTAAGCTTCGTCCTGCTTTGCGATTTTTATTTTCCCATGCAACCAAACCCTTTTGTAGCAAGAGAGGGCGACAAACAAGAGAGAGAAAGGAGGAAATCGAGGCTGTGGAGTCTGAACCCGGCTTCGAGCTAGTTAGAGAAATTGTAGAGCACGTCAAGGCAAGTACATCTATACCATTTTTCTTCTGTTTCTATTGATTTTTGTCCGATTTTCTTCGGGTATTTTGTCCCGATACCCAACCCTATGTATATCATTGTGATACCCATAGTCTAATTATGTATATATGTGAAATTCGTCATTTGATTCATTGTTTCCGCGCCATTATGCACATCCGAAACCCTCACCCACGCGCTTGTACTGTTCATGCGCGATCGGGTGGATTCTGGCCTTTGATTTTTGGGGCTTTTGAATGAATTAGGACTAGTATGTGATTACCCATATTCCCCATAAGTTAATTCATCGGTTGGGTACCCGATTTGATGGAATTATGTGAAATTCCGTTCGTGAAAACCTAACCCTACACCTAGGTGGTTTTGGGCTTTGATATTTGGGGATTTTGACTTAATTGGGACTAGATTATGATTATACATGAATTGGGTAAGTTGATTTATCGATTGGGTATCCAAAATTATGGAATTTGGTGGGAATTCGTTCGCGAAGCCCTTGACCCGTGCTAGGACATAGTTTGAGCTTCTATTTGGAGTTAAATGTATAAATTGACTAGGGATTATAGTTACCCATGCCTTGGGTTCGATAAATTATCTGTTGGATGTCCAAAATTTTGAGAATTAATCAATTTGTGTATATGTGCACTGTTCTCGTGTACTGTTCATAGGTACTGTTCACCCAAGAATTTCGGACGACATTTTGTGTAGTGTTTCCATATTTAAATGTCGATTAAGTGATATGTATTTATGTAGATCCAATTGTTCAATTTGAAAGTTTTGGCATGTCTAATTTCGAAGGAATTCGTATTCGGAAGCTCTTCAAGTTAATCTGCTCCTTCCAGAGAGAGAGGATGCTGAGGTATGATAGTAAACGCGAAGAGGAGAAAGGGAAAAATCACTTGTTCCAATCCACTCCAAGTAAAAACAACGGTAGATCGGGTTCAAACAAGTGTACTTCGGACGTTGTTTTTCATTTTTACCGATTCCTTTTACTTTAAAGTTGATGAAAATGCTCTAAAATGATGTTGATGCATGTTTAAAGTAAATGAAGCATGTTTCTTTTGATTGTTCGGTTAGATTTTGTATTTATCCATGTTTATTGTAAGTTTTGGGTTCGATTTCATGAAGAAGCATGTAAATTGTGTTCGATTTTGTCCTAGAAGTTTATGATGAAACCATAGCTCAAAAATATTGGGAATTTTTAGGTAAATTACATGATTTAATGTATGTGTATGGATTTATGGCATTAATTTCATGAATAAGCACATGTTTGGTGATCGATTTGAGTCCGAAAGTTTTGCCGAAGCCCTAGGTACATGAAGGGGTTTTGATGATTTTTAACCGTAGCTCCTGTTATATACAAGTTAATTGACATTGAAATGAAGCTCCTGGTATATATTTATTTTTGAAAATTTGTACGGACTTATACCGATAAATTTTCATGCACTGTTGAGGTAAAACTAAAGGAGCTTTTAGACCGTTACCGTACGTTATGAAGTTAATTGAAAGTAAATTATGAAACTCTGATTATGAAAGAAGGTTTTCAATAAAGAGGTTATTTCCATTACTATTATTCAGGACCCGGGACTGACTACAGTCTGAATAGGTCCACCGGCATACCTTAGAACTTTACGGTGGTAATCGAGGATAACTCTGTCCATGGAGTTATATGTGGTCCGCCGTTCCTCGGGGCATTACGGTCAAGAGGAAAGCATAGTTACCGGCCTACCATCGGGTGGCATACCGTACCAATCCCGTGAGATGGGATACCTCTGTTACAGTTATAGGCCTTGGATTGTGTGGAGTGAATACAATCTATTATTGATCATTTACCCCCTCAGCTAGTATGGTATACTCACGGGTCTATTACCGATATGTTATGTTATCGTTTATCGTACCGATTACCGATTATTGAATTACCGTTTACCATTTACCAATTACCGATTATTGATTATCATTTACCGACATCAATACCAACTATTGATTTACTGTTTTCTGTTTACCGATTACCGTTTATTGATTACTGTTTATCGACTACTGATTTCTAATTTCTGAAGTTTAATATCGTCAAAGTACGCTTTCTCTGTTTCCTAGATTATATTTTATTTAACCGTTTTGTTTCTACATAGTTATATGACCGTTCTGTATCACTGTTTTACCGCTCATATGCTTGTACCTTGCTGGGCCCCGACTCACTGTTTTATTATTTTTTCCCCCTCTCCAGATGAGATAGTAGAGTTAGTGCCTGACGAGAAAGAGTAATCAAAAGAAATTTCTAAAGACTTTTGGGGACCTGAAGCACTTGGAGCCATTTTGGGAGAATCTGTTGATGTGAAGACTTGACTGGACATGTAATTTTGTATACTGATCTTGTGTCTATGGATATTCATGCACATGTGAATTTTTGTATAGAATACATATGATGTATATGATGGTAAAAGAAAAAACTATACTTCTGCAGGTTATTAGTTTAACTTCTGCTCTAAATTTTTTGACATACTGTACAGGTTCTAGACGACATCTCATTATTAAACTGATAGTACAGTTAATGGTTTTATAGATTCATGCCATAGTTGGCACACGTGATCCTGTGTATGTATGTTGTAGGAAGAATTGTGGATAATTGATAGTTATGTGCTCAAGTCCACGGAAAGCACAGAATCCAGATTTGGCTGTGCTCGCCGCGCGCTCGAGCCGGCCTGGGCAGTAAGGCCGTGCTTGCCGTATGCTCAAGTGCCAGGCCATTTTAAGCTCCGTCCTGTTTCGCGATTTTCATTTTTCCACACAACCAAACCCTTTTTGAGAGAGAGATGGCGACGAACAAGAGAGAGAAAGGAGGAGATCGAGGCCGTGGAGTCCTAATCCAACTTCGAGCTAATTAGAGAAATCGTAGAGCACGTCGAGGCAACTATATCTGTACCATTTTTCTTCTGTTTCTGCTGATTTTTGTCCTATCACTTTCGGGTATTTTGTCCCAATACCCGACCCTATGTATATCATTGTGATTCCCATAGTCTAATTATGTATATATGTGAAACTCGTCGTCCTATTCATTGTTTCCGCGCCGTTAGGCACATCCGAAACCCTCACCCACGCGCGTGTACTGTTCATCGTGATCGGGTGATTTTGGCCTTTGATTTTTGGGGCTTTTGCATGAATTAGGACTAGAATATGATTACCCATATCCCCCATAAGTTAATTCATCGATTGGGTACCCGATTTGGTGGAATTATGTGAAATTCCGTTCATGAAACCCTAACCATACACCCGGGTGGTTTCAGGCTTCCATTTTTTGGGCTTTTGATTTAATTAGGACTAGATTATGATTATACATGACTTTGGTAAGTTAATTTATCGATTGGGTATCCGAAATTATGGAATTTGGTGGGAATTCATTCGCGAAGCCCTTGCCCCGCGCTTAGACACCGTTTGAGCTTCTATTTAGAGTTAAATGCATAAATTGACTTGGGATTATAGTTACCCATGCCTTGGGTTTGATAAATTACCTATTGGATGTCCAAAATTTTGAGAATTAATCGATTTGTGTATATGTGCACTATTCACATGTACTGTTCACCCAAGAATTTCGGACGACATTTAGTGTAGTGTTTCTATGTTTAAATGCTAATTAAGTGATATGTATTTGTGTAGATTCAATTGTTCAATTTGAAAGTTTCGGCATGCCCAATTTCGAAGGAATTCGAATTCGGAAGCTCTTCAAGTTAATTTGCTCCTTTCAGAGAGAGAGGAAGCTGAGGTACGACAATAAGCATGAAGAGGAGAAAGGGAAAAATCACTCGTTCCAATCCATTCCGGGTAAAAACAACGGTAGATCAGGTTCAGGCATGTGTACTTCAGACGTTATTTTTTATTTTTACCGATTCCTTTTTCTTTAAAGTTGATGAAAATGCTCTAAAATGATGTTGATGCATGTTTAAAGTAAATGAAGCATGTTTCTTTTGATTGTTCGGTTAGATTTTGTGTTTATCCATGTTTATTGTAAGTTTTGGCTTCAATTTCGTGAATAAGCATGTAAATTGTGTTCGATTTTGTCCCGAAAGTTTGTGATGAAACCATAGCTCAAAAATATTGGGAATTTTTAGGTAAATTGCATGATTTAATGTATGTGTATGGATTTATGGCATTAATTTCATAATTAAGCACATGTTTGGTGATCGATTTGAGTCTAGAAGTTTTGGCGAAGCTCTAGGTACAAAAATGAAGGGGTTTTGATGATTTTTAACCGTAGCTGTTAATTGACATTGAAATGAAGCTCCTGGTATAATTTATTTTTGAAAATTTATACGGACTTATACCGATAAATTTCTATGCGCTGTTGAAGTAAAACTGAAGGAGTTTTTAGACCGTTACCGTACGTTTGAAGTTAACTGAAAGTAAATTATGAAACTCTGATTATAAAAGAAGGTTTTCAATAAAGAGCTTATTTTCATTACTATTATTTAGAACCCGGAACTGACTACAGTTCGAATAGGTTCTCTGGCATACCTTAAAACTTTACGGTGGTAATCGAGGATAACTCTGTCAATGGAGTTATATGTGGTCCACCCTTCCTCGGGGCGTTACGGTCAAGAGGAAAGCATAGTTACCAGCTTACCTTTGGGTGGCATACCATACCGATCCCGTGAGATGGGATACCTCTGTTACAGTTATAGGCTTTGGATTGTGTGGAGTGAATACAATCTATCCTCGATCATTCGCCCCCTCAGCTAGTAGGGTATACTCGCAGGGTCTATTACCGATATGTTATGTTACCGTTTACCGTACCGATTACCGATTATTGAATTACCGTTTATTTACTGTTTACCGATTATCGATTATTGATTACCGTTTACCGTTTACCGATTATTGAATACCGACTATTGATTTACCATTTTCTGTTTACCGATTACCGTTTACTGATTACCATTTACCGACTACTTATTTCTGATTTCTAAAGTTTAATATCGTCAAAGTACGCTTTCTCTGTTTCCTAGATTATATTTTGTTTAACCATTTTGTTTCTACATAGTTATATGACCGTTCTACATCATTATTTTACCGGTCATATGCATGTACCTTATCTGGGTCTCGGCTCACTATTTTATTATTTTTTTCATCTCTCCAGATGAGACAGTAGAGTTAGTGCCTGATGAGAAAGAGTGATCAAAAGAAATTTCTGAAGACTTTTGGGGCCTGAAGCACTTGGAGCCATTTTGGGAGAGCCTGTTGCTATAAAAACTTGACTAGACATATGATTTTGTATACTGATCTTGTGTCTATGGATATTCATGCACATGTAAATTTTTGTATAGACTGCATATGATGTATATGATGGTAAAAGGAAAAACTATGCTTCTGCAGGTTACTAGTTTAGCTTTCACTCTAAATTTTTGGATATACTGTACAGGTCCTAGACGGTATCTCATTATTGAACTGATAGTGCAGTTAATGGTTTTATAGATTCATACCATGGTTGGGACATGTGATCCTGTGTTTGCATATTGTAGGAAGAATTGTGGATAATTGATAGTTGTGTGCTTGTGGTAGTTGATCATACAGGTTGTATTTTTGGATTTTCATCTAGTTACAAAGGAAATTCTACCAAAATTTCTGCAGAAGTCTTACCTTATAATTTAGTCTGTTAATCCTGTTCTTGTCTTGACAGAAGCTTTTGAGGAAAAAAAATCCGTTCCGTCACACCACCCACTTCACTTAAGTGGCCAGAACACGTGGCGAGAATATCCTCAGGTCTCCACCATGATATTCATGGTAGGCCAAAGAAGGTTACCTGCTGAACGATCCTTGGTCAAGTTTTCTTATTATTTTTACTTAATCTTTAATTCTTGATTTTCTTTCATTAGCAGTCGTTTTGTTTTTGTCCATAACAAGACTTCCCTATTCTTATCTCACGGGCCACTCTAATTTACATTTAATACTCCTTCGGACACATTTTAGTGTTCTCGGTAACATACTAACAATATAGCTGTTACCCATTTCCAAATGTTGCTTCTAATAGCTTAAATACTTTCCAATGTTGTATTCTCATGTTGTAATCTATTTTCTTCATTTTTATTTCCCCAATTTTCGGATTTAGGGTTGATGAATTGTAAAACGAAGCTTCCCGGACACAATACGCACAATATACATGGAAAATGGACTCACCGATCATAATACTCATGTATAAGCATGCATTTATTCATAATATAATGAGAAAAATGAAAAACATAGGGTATTATATACAAATCTTAAAAGAGAGATATTTTAGAGTAAACTAAAATCGGAAAACTAAAAATAAACAGTTAGGGTACACTTACCTCAACCTGTTCTACCATTTCTCCAACTACCTCAAATCAGAATCGAACCCGAAAGTCTCCATTTCTTCTCTTCTCCTTCGCATGGTTCCTCTCCTCACACGGCGTTTCCGCACACAACTGCCTCACCCGCGGCCACCGCCGCCTTGCCCACATGCTGCTGTCGCCTAACAGCCATCGCCGACCACCGCCGGCCACTGCACGCCGCCGGCCATGCCCACCACTGTGCCACCGAAACCTAACCTTCACGCTGCCCTCTCTCTCCCCGATTGTTTCTCCCGATTCCGCTTCATGATTCCATCCTTATTATCGTTATTATTTTTATTATACTTATACTTATTATTATTATTATTATTATATATATTACGTTTTCTTTTAATCACGAAATTCAAATTGATACTAGGGTAATCGAATGGGTGCACTTTGGGCGCAGGCCCAATAATTCCAAATATTTCTCTAAAATTTCTATAATATTTAATTAATTTTTTATCAAACCCAAATTATACAAAAATAAATATATCCAAATTAAATTGAATACAAATATTCGGGATATTACAATCCACCTTGTGAAGATTTTGTGGATGAACCATTCTCACGAGGAAGCAATGTGGGAAAGGGAGGATGAGGTTCAGGAGAAGTATCTCCATTTATTTCAAAGTATGTGTGTTTGTTTAATTTCTTGGATTCGTTAATTTTGAGGACGAAATTTTTTATGTGGGGGAGAGTTGTGAGGTTTTGATTTCAAAAATATTATAATTAGAAGTAAATAAGTTACTATAGTCAAAATTAGGCTTAACATATGTAGAGATTTAAGTTTCGAAAGTGGAATAGGGTGTTGGAGGAGGATGCCCGCCGGGTGCCCAAACCAACAGGCTAGCACCTGTCGACTTCTCAAGCGCCAGCAGGAGGCACCATTTCTAGGCCATGCGTGCCTGAAGCATGCTAGATTGACGCTCGAGCACCAGTCCCCTTATTTAAGCACGCTTGCAGTTTCTTTTCTAGCATTTTATGCCAAACCAGAGAGACAGAGAAGAGAAGAAGAGAGAGAAGGAGGAGATCAAGGCATCAAGTCTGATTTAGAACTAATTGAAGAAGTTGTAGATCGGATCAGGCAAATGCACCCATAGACTTTTCTTTCTTTTGTTGCACTTTTCATTCCGTTCTCTCCAGGTATTTTGTTCAAATTTCCATCTAAGCTTATATTTTGTAAAACTCATATCTTGAGCATGCTTATTTATTGCATTGGTACCCGATTTGGTAGTTTTACACAGTACTATGTTACATGGAAACCCTAACCCCATGCCCCACTATTCCGTCCAATTATTTTGGGGATTTTTGCATGTTTTGGCTTTAGAAAATTAAAACCGTAACTTATGAATGTGATTATTTAGTATTTGTTCACATGTATTTTGTATATATTATTTTGTATGTCTGAAAATTATGTTGGATGCCTTTTGTAAAGGGATTTATTATCTGGAAGCTACAAAGTTTTATTTGGCTCAATGTGATAAGGATTTTTTTTATTTTTTCCAAGCTTCATGTTAATTTGTGCATATGTTTAAAGTCATGTGAAGACTTAAACTCATAAAAAAATGACAATATGTATCTGTATCCAAGAAATATGAGAACTATGCAAAGTATATGAAGGGAACTCCACTATTTGTTATATTTGATGATTCGTTCTCCAAGGAGTGAGAACTTTGTGCAAGAATATAATGGATCTTCTTTTAAGAACAAGTAATCATGAAACAGGATCAAGGATTTATACTTCAGATAATAGTATTCCCTGGCATACCTTAAAATATTATAGTAATAGACCGAGGAATGCTCTTGGGCCACGGGAGTTGCTATGGTAGCATATGTTATCTGGCATCGTATGTCAAGTGAAAGGTATACTATCCACCACGAAATGTTAAAGTTGAGATTTATGGGTATTACCTTAGAATGTGTGGATACATATATATTTTTTTCTCGTTCGGCTACTCCGTTACCTAGTAAGACCTACTAGCCTTAGTCCCTAAATAATGAATGAATTTCTGCATGTTCTTTAGAACCTGAAGGAATTAGAAATAAAATGTGAAAAATAAATGTGTTCTGAAAAATATACTGAATTGTATTTCATATTTATACATCTGCATTATACTCCTATTCCCTTCTCTTGATTTATTGTGAGTATATTACTTGTTGTCTTTGATTATATTATGCCTTGCTAAGTATTTGGTTCACTCCTTACTTTTTTTTTTGCCTTCAGATGAGTATAAGCTTATACTTGATGAGGTAGAGTAGAGATTTTCAGTTGGTTAGGCTGAGGATTTGAAATATTATCTTGTAAACTTCGATTTTGTGGTTTTATACTTATGTATGAAGTACTTTTGTATTATTAATGGATATGTATTTGTTATATTGATGATGTATAGAATAGTTTAGTTTTACTATATATTGATAATTGTAAATACTTTTGCAGGTTATTATGTTTTGATTTTTAGGTACCTAGTGGCATATCTTATGAGACAACGTTGTATCCTGATATATGACGTTGGTACCACAAATCGATTGTGACATTTTGGATCATGTGTGATTATTATTGTGATATATATACTTTTGTAAAGTAAATAGTACAAGTTTATCTTTAATTTGATGGCCATTTTGTAGCCAGAATATTGTCGATTTCCAATTAGAATATGGTCTGTCACAACTTTTGTGGGTAGATGTCTTATCTGCCAACAACTGAAGGTTGAAAGGAGGAAACCATTGGGCTTGTTGCAACCACTTCCCATTCCGAGCTGGAAATGGAAGGATGTCACAATAGATTTCGTTATGGGTTTGCCTAGGATCCCGAAGAATCACAATGCAATTGGGTCACTGTGGATCTACTAACGAAATCAACTCATTTCTTAGCCATTCGGATAACTTATTCTCATGATCGGTTGGCACAGCTGTATATTAATGAAATTGTTAGGCTTTATAATGTGCCAATATCTATTGTGTCCGATCATGATCCATATTTCGTGTAACGGCCCAGATGCTAAAACATAGAAAGTTCCAGTCATCGAGTTAATATAATCCAGTCAACGCCAGTTGACCGGGAAATGTAATAAGAAAAGTAAATCGGCCTTAAGATGAAATCAAGTTCGGCCCTTACATGATGAAAAGAAGTTCGGCTTTTTCCTTAGTGCAAAACAAGTCCGGCTCCATCCTTGAGAATCAAGTCCAGCCACTTTAAGAAAGAAAATCTAAACCGGCCTTGAGCATGTTTTGAAATTAGATTTTGTTCCATAAATTTGAAGGCCGGAGTGCATTGTGTGAAGTAAGGCCGAAGTGGCCTTGAAGGCTGAAGTGGCTTTGTGGTTGGTAAAGACGAAGTAGAATTGTGGGTTCAAGAGGAAGAAAGCCGAAGTTGATGATCCGGTCAACAAGTGTTGACCGAAAGTCATGTAGGAGTAATCTGGTCAACGCCCGATAGTTGACCAAAATATGATTAAATGAGAAATCTAAATCCTTTTAAGTTCAGTTAACCAGCAATTAATAGTGTTTAAATGAGAATTCTAAATTCTGTTAAGTTCAGTTAACCAGGAATTAATAGTGTTTAATCTAAATCCTGTTAAGTTCAGTTAACTAGGAATTAATAAACTCTTTGGGAATGTAAAACCATAAATGATCTAATTAACTAGAAATTAATAAGGGAATTCTTTGGAAAATGTAGAGTCATAAATAAGAAACATTTTCCCTGTACTGCCAATCATTAATGACGATTATCAGACCTAAGGCCTATAAATAAGAACTAGAAGAGTGAGAAAGAGGCACGCAATAGAGTTTCTAGTAAAGGAAGGCCAAAAGATCAAGGCAAAGTAGAAGAAACACAGACAATAGTAAAGATCAAGGCAAAGTAAAAGAAACCCAGGCAAGAATAAAGATCAAGGCAAAGTAGAAGAAATCCAGGTAAGAGTACTCGCCCCTGTTTTAAAGTTCATGATTATACATGTTTGCGAACCTAGTATATCTGATATTCTTATGAAATTATGTTTTAGTATGTATGATGTCTGTTCTTGTCGTTTGATTTAAGAAAGAATTGTTCTTAATCGCATGTTTGAAAAGAAACCCTGTTATTCATGATGTTCTGTTTTGTTCTGCTTGGAAATATTATTATTTGTCAATTGATATGAACTTCGATAATTACATGTTTAAAGAAAAGACCTCCGACCCTTAAGAAAAAGTACTTCGCCTTTTTGAGAAAAGGAAATCCGAAAAAGAACTCCGTCCCTTTGTTGGAAAACACTCCGGCCTTTTTATGAAAAAGAACTCTGGCCTTGGAACTTCGGCTTTTAATGAAAAAGGACTACGGCTTTTGACAAAAAGAACTCCAGCCTTTGTAGAAAAAGAAACTCCGGATTTTAAACTTTGGCTTTCAATGAAAAGCACTCCGCCCTTTTGATGAAAAAGCACTCCGCCCGTTTAAAAAAAAGAACTCCGGACTTTTGAAGAAAAAGTACTCCATCCTTTTAAAAAGAGCTCCAGCCTTTTTTAGAAAAAAGAACTCTGGCCTTTTTAGAAAAAAGAACTCTGGCCTTTTTAGAAAGAGAATTCCGCCTCTTTGAAAAGCACTCCGTCCTTTTGAGAAAAGAACTCCATCTTCTTGAGAAAAGAGCTCCGACTTTTGAAAAGAACTCTTGCATTTTGAGAAAAAGAACTCCATCTTTCTGAAAAAAGAACTCCGGCAATTTGGGAAAAAGAACTCCGCATTTTTTTAAGGAAAAGAACTTCGGCTTTAAGATGGAAAAAGAACTCTGACTTTTGAACTCTGGTGTCTGTTGAAAAGATCTCTGGTTTCTAGGAAAAAGGACTCCGGCTTTTAAGAAAACAACTTCAGCTTTAAGATGATTAAAAGAAAAGTTATACGGACTTTAATTAATGAAATTAAGAACAAGGCTAATGTATGTAATCTAGACAACAAGTGGAACTCTATGACTTTCGACTTTTGAACTATGATGGATGGCCATTAAAAGATATGAACTAAGAACTGAGTTTCCATTAAACTTGCTGTTAAAGATGGATTAAGGATATTGGAGTAACACTCGAGGATTGCCTCCTGGGTCACGGAAGGGAACTTTTGGTGGCATAAGACATTTGGACTACGGCCCCGTATGCCGGGTTAAAGGCATTACCTCCGGCCTCGATGTTACACACAACCCGTCCTCGATGTTGTCCGCTCCCGTCCGGTCCCTAAAGATGATAAGAATTACAAATGATTTTTATGGATTCTCAAAGACAAAATAATAAGAATAAGAAATAAAGAAGAAAAGACAAGATGATTTTCGTATGTTAAATTATGTTGTGAAACTCTATTTTGATTCGATTATATGTATGTTTTTGTTTTCTGCATGTGAGTATCTTGTTGGGCTTTGTAGCTCATTCTTGCCACTTTTAGATGACGAAAGGCTTATGGAGGACTAAGTTGAGTAGAACCATATGATGTAGCTAGAAGGTTTAGCTGGCCGGAGCTAATTCAATGAAGAGCTTAATTTTATTTCCTTTTGATGTTTTGAGAAGCCTTGTAAAATAGTTCTACTGTATAAGAATCTATGGATGTTAGCATGTTTCCGTGATTTCTTTTTGGATAAATGAAATTAATAATTCTTATATGCATCTCAGGACCAGGTTTGAAATTAAAACCGGAAGGCCAGTTAATGTAGTTCGGTCTCAAGAAATCTTGTGTATGAAAGAAAGGAAAAATATTTATGTCCACCTATTTATTACTAATTTATTTTAAGGTAAGGATTTAGGCTTGACGGCGGCTTTATGCAATAGAATAAGGCTGGTCCGTCATAGTTGGTATCAGAGAGAAAACTGAGATGCTTTAGGTCAATTTGAATCAACACAGAAACTTAGGACAAGATTAGTTACAGAAAAAAAAGGGGGGTTAGTTTTACTTATGCTTTGGACGGAGTAAATTGTGATAGCCACCCTTGACTAGTTGACTGACGAAAATGTTCTTTCAGAAATCAAGGTCATCGCTGAAGTCATGTCTAATAGAGGAAGGTGAACCGGATGGATTAACAACACTCCGGATAGGGAGGCACGGTACTTGAACCTGCTAGATAGGATGGCTGAAGTTATAGAAGCCTTGGCTCCACCAACTCCAATGACCACACCAATTCCTGTTCATCAGGAGAGATCGGTCTACGATTGCTTTACTAACAAGCGAGTTTCTGAATTCTCCGAGGAACCCGACCCGTTGAAGGTAGACACCTAGATCTAACGACTAAGGAAGGTGTTTGCGGTTATTAAGTGCCACATGTTGCAATAAGAGGAAAGGCCTTGGGCTTAATATTGTAACCTGGTGGTCGTTTTGGGGATTCCAAATCCATGTCCACATTGTGTTTTTGAGCCAGCTAAGGTATCAAGAGATTGATGACGTCTTCCTATAGAACATTCAATGAGAATCTGAGTTAAGACTAATTAGTATATGCGGCCACATCTTAAAGTTATTTTGTGATCATTAAAGGGCTTCGGCCATGTGACTAATTGAGAATGATTATAGAAGGAAGAATAGGTTGACTTATCTGTTGATCGATAATTTGAGGTTGTGACGGAGATCGTTGAGAATTCTATGCAGAGCCGTGGAAGTGTAGGCTTTGGTATCATTGTGAAATACCCCAAACATCAAGGAAGATAAGATAGACTGATAAGGTGTTCATGAATTTCAAAAATGAGGAATGCGAGTTTAGTGAAGGAAATGCCCCTATTAGGCTTATAATTCTTTGGTAATGTGATCTTGGAATCTATAAGATTTTAAGTAATGGCTATTGGAAAGACCGATTAGAGTCATGAAAACGTATGGTCATCTTGGGTCTAACCAAAGTTATTAAGTGATCCGACAAGTAATCTTTCAGGACTACAATTCAAGTGAGACATTTTGGCTTAGAAAGATTTGTAAATGTTAGAACAAAAGATAAACGGTAGTTTTTTTTTTTTTTTTTGAAGATGGGATGGGATGCCTTTGAGAAACGATAAGGTTATGTTACTCTCACGACATGACAGGTGGATACCTTTGATTTAAGTGGGGGAGAAGTTCATGATTAGTGTTACTCTGAATGTAAGTCAGAATTAGCAACTAGAGTCTCTGCTTTGAGAACTTATGACTTTGACTATGAAGATAGCCATTACCTAAAGTTTTAAAAGTCAAAATAGTTGTACCATTAAAAAGGATGACCATATGATGTCTCATCTGGACAGATATGTGTAAAAGCTGAGCAAGTGAACCCCGGTATCTTCTTTGGGAAAACAAACATCAATGTTGGCAATTGATGCTACGAGTCTTTGGACTTGTATGTCTTTAAAGTTTCATAGGAGATGTGAAAGATGAATTGTGAGTAAGTCCAAATGATTGAGTGATAGGATGCCATGTTCTTGAATTGGGACCATAAGATTCTGAGCAATGATTTAAAGTTATGTTGACTCTTCTGGTGATCGTTATGACTATAACTCGGAATGTGGCAGTAGTATGAGGATTTTGGGATTGTTTTCATAATATGACTATCCTAGACTGTTAAAATCAAAGTATGTAGCGTAAGCATTGTGAACCCATGACTCAGAAATTTAAGAGTAAGGTTAAGGTCCCTGTGATCAAATTCTTTTGAAGCTTAGAAGTTCATTGGATTCTTTGAGGCATCGGATTAAATTGGAGAAAATTTTTAAGGAAGCCCATAGATCCCGGTATACGATCCACCCAAGACTCAATAAAATGTACCAGGACTTAAAGAGAACATTCTGGTGGATGAACATGAAGAGGGATATTATAGTTACGTGGAAAGATGTCTTGTATGCCAGCAGGTAAAAGCCGAAAGAAAGAAGCCGTCTGGGTTATTGCAACCAATGCCACTTCCAGGTTGGAAATAGGAAGATATTGCCATGGACTTTGTGACCGGTCTGCCAAGGACGCCAAGGAAACATGATGCTATTTGGGTTATTGTTGACCGGCTAACAAAGTCGGTCGATTTTCTGGCAATTCGGACGACATACTCCCGTGATAAACTGGCCCAACTGTATGTAAATGAGGTTGTCAAGCTTCATGGTGTGCCTGCCTCTATTGTATCCGATAGAGACCCTCACTTTATTTCAAGGTTCTAGAAAAGTCTACATAAAGAATTAGGTACAGAATTAGAATTTAGTACCGCTTTTCATCCGCAAACTGACGGCCAGTTAGAACGGACTATCCAGATCCTCGAAATTATGTTAAGGGTCTCGGTCTTAGAGGTAAAAGGGACTTGGGATAATTTCTTAGCCTTAGTAGAATTCGCTTATAATAACAGTTACCAGGTCAGCATAGGCATGGCTCCTTTTGAGGCCTTGTATGAAAGGAGATGTAGATCACCGATTCATTGGGAGGAACATGGAGATAAAAGGATTTTGGGTCCAGATATTGTTAAAGAGACGGCGGAAAAGATAAAGTTAGTACATAAGAATCTCAGAGTAGCCCGGAGCAGACAAAAGAGCTATGCAAACTGGAGGAGATCTGCATTAGAATTCGAAGAAGGCAATTTTGTATTCCTAAATGTGTCGCCATCCAAGGGGACTTACAGATTCAGAGTATCAGGAAAGTTGAAGCCACGATTTATTAGCCCTTTTGAGATTATAGAAATGATCGGTGAAGTAGCCTACAGACTTGCACTACCTCCAAGCTTGGCAGAAGTACATGATATGTTTCATGTATCAATGCTTTGAAAGTATGTCCATGATCCTACTCATGTAATTGAGTTTGAGCCTTTGTCAATTGACAAGGACTTGTCCTACGTAGAGGAACCAATACAAATCTTGGATCGAAGGGAGCAGAGACTACGCACCAAAATAATCTCTTTAATAAAGGTACTCTGGAAGAATCACTCACCCGAAGAAGCAACTCGGGAACGAGAAGAAGTGATTCGGAACAAATACCCCTATTTGTTTTCTCGAGGTTAGTAACTTTATGTAAAAATTTTGAGGACGAAATTCCTATAAGTGGGGGAAATTGTAACGGCCCAGATGCTAAAACATAGAAAGTTTCAGTCATCGAGTTAATATAATCGGCCTTAAGATGAAATCAAGTTTGGCCCTTGCATGATGAAAAGAAGTTCGGCTTTTTCCTTAGTGCAAAACAAGTCCGGCTCCATCCTTGAGAATCAAGTCTAGCCACTTTAAGAAAGAAAATCTAAACCAGCCTTGAGCATGTTTTGAAATCGGATTTTGTTCCATAAATTTGAAGACCGGAGTGCATTGTGTGAAGTAAGTCCAAAGTGGCCTTGAAGGCCGGAGTGGCTTTGTAGTTGGTAAGGCCAAAGTAGAATTGTGGGTTCAAGAGGAAGAAAGCCGAAGTTGATGATCCAGTCAACAAGTGTTGACCTGAAGTCGTGTAGGAGTAATCCGGTCAACGCCCGATAGTTGACCAGAATGTGATTAAATGAGAAATCTAAATCCTGTTAAGTTTAGTTAATCAGTAATTAATAGTGTTTAAATGAGAAATCTAAATTCTGTTAAGTTCAGTTAACTAGGAATTAATAAACTCTTTGGGAATGTAAAACCATAAATGATCTAATTAACTAGAAATTAATAAGGAAATTCTTTGGAAAATATAGAGTCGTAAATAAGAAATATTTTTCCTGTACTGCCAATCATTAATGAAGGTCATCAAACCCAAGGCCTATAAATAAGAACTAGAAGAGTGAGAAAGAGGCACTCAATAGAATTTCTAGTAAAGGAAGGCCAAAAGATCAAGGTTAAGTAGAAGAAACCCAGGCAATAGTAAAGATCAAGGTAAAGTAGAAGAAATCCAGGCAAGAGTACTCACCCCTGTTTTAAAGTTCATGATTATGCATGTTTGCAAAGCTAGTATATCTGATATTCTTATGAAATTATGTTTTAGTTGTATGATGTTTGTTCTGTTCGTTTGATTTAAGGAAGAATTGTTCTTAATCGCATGTTTAAAAAGAAACCCTGTTATTCATGATGTTCGGTTTTGTTCTGATTGGAAATATTATTATTTGTCAATTGATATAAACTTCGATAATTGCATGTTTAAAGAAAAGACCTCCGACCCTTAAGAAAAAGTACTCCGCCTTTTTGAGAAAAGGAACTCCGAAAAAGAACTCCGTCCCTTTGTTGGAAAACACTCCGGCCTTTTCATGAAAAAGAACTCTGGCCTTGGAACTTCGACTTTTAATGAAAAAGGACTACGACTTTTGATTAAAAGAACTCTGGCCTTTGTAGAAAAAGAAACTCCTGATTTTAAACTTCGGCTTTTGATGAAAAAGCACTCCGTCCTTTTTAGAAAAAGAACTCCGCCCTTTTGAAGAAAAAGCACTCCGTCCGTTTAAGAAAAAGAGCTCCGGCCTTTTGAAGAAAAAGCACTCCGTCCTTTTAAAAAGAGCTCCAGCCGTTTTTAGAAAAAAGAACTCTGACCTTTTTAGAAGGAGAAGTCCGCCTTTTTTAAAAGCACTCCGTCCTTTTGAGAAAAGAACTCCGTCTTCTTGAGAAAAGAGCTCCGACTTTTGAAAAGAACTCCGGCATTTTGAAAAAAAGAACTCCGTCTTTCTGAGAAAAGAAGTCCGGCATTTTGGGAAAAAGAACTCCGCATTTTTTTAAGGAAAAGAACTTCGGCTTTAAGATGGAAAAAGAACTCCGGCTTTTGAACTCCGATTTCTGTTGAAAAGATCTCTGGTTTTAAGGAAAAAGGACTCCGGCTTTTAAGAAAACAACTTCAGCTTTAAGATGATTAAAGGAAAAGTTATACGGACTTTAATTAATGAAATTAAGAACAAGGCTAATGTATGTAATCTAGACAACAAGTGGAACTCTATGACTTCTGACTTTTGAACTATGATGGATGGCCATTAAAAGATATGAACTAAGAACTGAGTTTTCATTAAACTTGCTATTAAAGATGGAAGAAAGATATTGGAGTGACACTCGAGGATTGCCTCCTGGGCCACAGAAGGGAACTTTTGGTGGCATAAGACTTTTGGACTACGGCCCCGTATGCCGGGTTAAAGGCATTACCTCTTGCCTCGGGAAGCATAATGAGAGGATAAGGCCTTAGGTTGTGTGGTTACACACAACCCGTCCTCGATGTTGTCCGCTCCTGTCCGGTCCCTAAAGATGATAAGAATTACAAATGGTTTTTATGGATTCTTCAAAGACAAAATAATAAGAATAAGAAATAAAGAAGAAAAGACATGATGATTTTCGTATGTTAAATTATGTTGTAAAACTCTATTTTAATTCGATTATATATATGTTTTTGATTTCTGCATGTGAGTATCTTGTTGGGCTTTGTAGCTCATTCTTGTCACTTTTCAGATGACGAAAGGCTTGTGGAGGACGAAATTGAGTAGAACCATATGATGTAGCTAGATGGCATGGCTGGCCGAAGCTGATTCAATGAAGAGCTTAATTTTATTTCTTTTTGATGTTTTGAGAAGACTTGTGAAATAGTTCCGTTGTATAAGAATCTATGGATGTTAACATGTTTTGGTAATTTCTTTTTGGATAAATGAAATTAATAATTCTTGTATGCATCTCAGGACCAAGTTTGAAATTAAAACCGGAAGGCTAGTTAATGTAGTTCGGCTTCAGGAAATCCTGTGTATGAAAGAAAAGAAAATTTTTTATGTCCACCTATTTATTACTAATTTATTTTAAGGCAAGGATTTAGGCTTGACGGCGACTTTATGCAGTGGAATAAGGCCGGTCCGTCACATTTCGTCTCTAAATTTTTGGAGAATCTGCATTGAGAACTAGACGCGAATCTAAAGTATAACACAACCTATCATCCTCAGAACAAATGGTCATCTGAGTGGACCATCTAGATTTTAGAAGATATGTTCAGAGCATCAGTGATAGAGCTAAAGGAGAATTGCGATGATCACCTGGCTTTAACAGATTTCGCTTATAATAACAATTATTAGGCAAGTATCGGTATGGCTCCATTCGAAACTTTGTATGATAGAAAATGTCGATCTCCTATCCATTAAGAAGAAATGAGAGATAGATGGCTTCTGTAATATCCTGAATTTTTATTTGCTTTAATTGGGATCATTTATTATTTTGAGTAACTTGGACGTGAGAAAAATCAATTAAATATTATAAAATTTTGATGGACATTTGGATTAGTTGGGCCGGCGCTCAAAGTGCGCTCGTGCGGTCTCCCGAGTATTGATTTGGGTTTCGAATAAAAGACATAGAAATATAATAATAATAATAATAATAATAATAACAACAACAAAAATAACAAATAGAAAGGAAGGGGGGCTTGCATGTGAGGAAAGAAAAGAAAACAAAAGAAGGGAGAAAGAAGAGGGTTCGTGTAGAGAGAGGGAGGGAGAAGAGAGAGAAATGGGCAAATGAAGGCTCTCGATTTCAATTCTGGCTTCGAGCTAGTTGGAGAAATCGTAGATCAAGTCGTAGCAAGTGCATCCATATACTCCTCTTTCATTTTCTTGCACTTTTATTTCATTTTCATCGGGTATTCTCGTTCCGATACTTGATTAAATTTATACTTTATGTTACCCATGATATATGCATGTATATATATTAATTTTATGTCTAATTTGTGAGTTTTGCATGACGTTTGGAGAAATTCCCAAAACCCTAACCCGTTGTTACTATTCATCTGTGCCCGGCCCCTTTTACCCATGAATTTTTGGGACTATTGCCTAGTTTGGAACTAGGATATTATTACCCATTTCCTATATAAGTTAATTTATCAATTGGATATCCGTTTTGGTAGTTTTGTGTGGATTTTCATTCGCAAAACCTTAACCCCGCACCTGGGTATTTCAGGCTCCATTTTTGGGGCTTTTGCATAAATTGGGACTAGAATATCATTACCCATATCCTATAAAAGTTAATTTATTGATTGGATACCTGATTCGATAATTTTATGTTGATTTTTGTTCATGAAATCCTAGACCCGCATTCGGACCTCGTTTAAGCATATATTTCAAGTTTTATACATAAACTAAATTGAAATTATGATTACCCATGACTTGAATTTGGTAATTTAACCATTAAATGCCTGAATTTTTGAGAATCGTCCGATATGCACAACCGGGCACTGTTCACATGCAATTACTGTTCATCAAAGCCCATTCGGTAAATTTTGCATAAATTTCGCATTGTCTAATTGTTAATTAAGCTGCAGATACATATGTATATGTTTAATTGTTATTTTTGAAATCATGTTCGTTAATCAATTGTGAATGAAATGTGATCCAAAGGCCTCTAAAGTTATAATTGATTCTCGGTGGTAATAATCTTTATTTTTTCCTATATTTATGATATTCATATATGCCAGACAAGTCATGAGAAGACTTAAATCTAAAAGAAATATAAAAATAGTACAAGCATTCGGAGGGAAATCCACAATTTGTTATATGATCAAATTGTTCTCCCGGATGGAGAAAATTATAAAAGTTTTGTGGACATTCCCTCAATTGAATAAGAAATCACAAAACTAGGATCACGAATTTGTGTTATTAAGGTAATACCCTTTGGCTTGCCACTAGTATTATAGTAGAGATTCGGGGATTATCCTGTCCACATATTATAGCGGGTAATATTCTTGGCAAACTTTAGGATATTACTGTGGAAAGAAGAGGACTGCATCTAGACTGCGAGAGGTTAGTATAGTGTTTTATTGGCCCTATATACCAGGTGATAGGTATATTGCTATGCCACGTAGTGTTCGACCTATCTACAGGCATTATATGAACGGCTCATCCTCTGGATCAATAATAAGAACTCACGACCTTAGATCATATGGAGTATCATGATCCCCTCCTCATTTTTCCACACCTTTAGCTAGTAAAGTTTACTGACCTTAATCCGTAAATATAAGTAATCATGCATAATTTACATTTCAAAGAGAAGAAGGATAAAATATGAAAAGTTAATTGTGTTCCAAAAGCATAATCCATCATGTCTTATATTTACGCATCCTTGCTATACTCACATATCCTCCCTATCCTGCTTTATATTGCTTATATTGCTTACCATCTTAATTATAGTGCACTTACTGAGCTTTTAGTTCACCCTTACTTCTCTTTGTCTCTAATTTAGTGTAGGTCTGATATACCCGATGTGATAATGTAGAGATTGAAAGTGGACTAAGCTTGAATTTGGAAGATCACATCGAAGAGTTAGAGATTGTAGTTTTATTTATGTCATGGGAATTGTATATATTTATATTTCAATTGGACTCATTAATGTATATTGTACATGAGATTGATGATCTAATAGTTTAGATTTCACTATAATTGGATTTATTTATACTTTCGCAGATTATTGTGGTCTGTATCAGGTACCTAGTGGCATCTCTCTTGGGTCAATGTTGTGTTTAGATACACAACGTAGGAGCCATGATTTATATGTGGCAATTGGATCCTGTGTAATTTTATGTATTGTTGATTGTATGATATCGGATGTGGAGATTATTGGATGTATTTTATTTTGCACAGGAGATTGTACAGGTTTTGTATTGGCGGATGTCTGTATTATAAACAGAACTCTGCCGACTTTTTGACAAAAAAATATGGTCCGTACAGTTAGTATCAGAGAAAAAGAGATACCTTAGGTTTAATTTGAATCGTATGCAGAAGTTTAGGATAGATTAAAATTGATTGAATAAGTTGATGTAGGCATAGGACATGTTAAGTTAGATTGGATAATTCTAGTCATCCTAGTGGGCTAGCTGAGGCTTGAACAAAGTTAGAGTTAGAGCATGCGTTGGTTGTCTAGCTTATGCATCCTAGATAGTATCATAGGAGGGACCTAACCCGTGTTGTTTCTATTTCAGATGGGTATTAGCATTGGCTCTTAGACAATAGTTTACTCGTAGTAGTAGTCAACCGTGAGGATGAGAAGAGCTGTAGGGAGGCACCTTGAGGTTTTAATTTTGATAGGCGCCGATTTGGTGCTTGAATTGATCGTTATTGATTCAAGGCCTAGGTCAATTGATTTCAGTTCGAGGTTTAGGTTTGATCAGCTCTCAGTTAAAGTCCTCAGGCTAGTAATTTATTAAAAATGAATGTTTGGTTGATGTATCAAGTATGATGGATGATGTGAGATGGATGGCTTGAGGTTCGTACAACTTGGAGTTAATTTTGAGGTTAATGAATCCTAGGATGTTGATTTATAATCGATTTTGAAATGCTTAAGTGCCTAAACTTTTGGATAACTCAGATCCTATAAGGATTGAGATATGGATTCTGAGAATTAAGATGATGTTGAGGTGATCCAATATTCGAAAGAAGATAAGGTATTGTTGCTCCATGTAGGATAAGAGGTGACGTCGACCTTGGGTGGTTGACGCGAAAAGAGTCATGGGTCTTGAAGATAAAGAGATATCATCAGATATGTTCATGGATGCTTTATGGATGAATGTCTTGTCTCGGTGGAATTTTTAAGAGCATATTTCAAATGTGAACAGTTCGACCACATGATTAGGGATTGTCCTTATCCCATGGGTTGGACAATAAGGGAGCCCAATATCATGGATCGAGGTTTCGCAGTAATGACACAAAGTGTAAAAGTGTCATCCATCGTGGTAGGAGATATGGTTCCCAAATCTTGATGTTTCATATATGTGTCTCTTTGGGACCCAGAATCTATGATTTATTGGTGTTTCCTAAGCTTATTTGTTTATTTAATGATTGTAGGCCTTATACTAGTTGTATCGAGGTCTATAATACTTTCTCGAGTCTATAGATTGGATTGGTTGGGCTAATTTAATTACCCTGTGGTATTAGGGCTTAATATGATATTGAGGATGATTTGGTTAATTAGGTGCCATGCAAGCACGAGCTATGATGGTGAGGATATGACACCTCGTAATCGGGTGGAAAGATTTAAATATGGGCATCGTTGTTTGAATGGCGACGAAATTAGTATTGTTTCGTCTGCATATCGTCTAATTAGGATTTGTGCCAAGATTAGTTAACTTATAAAACCACACTTGGGAGTCCTATTGTGGTTGCCAAGGCGTTAGGGTAGTGTAAGCGCTTGAGGATGTTTCCTAGAGGAAATGGTCAGCCCAAATTATCTCCTGATCATTAAATTGATGGTTGTTGCGGAGTTGTGTCAGGATTAGCACCAAAGTTGAAGGAGTCTATATTAAACTAATAAGGTATCGACTGAGTATTTTGCCGTGAGGTGCTTCAGTGCTTTTGGAATGGCCTCGTTGATGAATTCTTTGAGTCAATAGGGTGTGAGAAACCTATTTGAGGATCATGTCATGGATTGCAAAGGATGGTTAGCCGTGTGCTTACTTATGAAAGGTGTGTAAGTTTGGGAGAAATGTTATGTTGGGCATGTGGCTTCTCTGATAGCAAGTGTGATGGAACGGGTTATTTTCCTTTAATAACCTCCATCAATTAAACATGCCAAACTAATAACCATAATTAAATAATCATGAAATTCTGCAGAAAATCGGACAGAATTTCCGTTAAAATGGACCAAAATCATACATGCAACCTGTATAAATAAACCTATACAAGACATATAATGACTAGACTCTAAATTTTCACCACAACCACGACATACACAAGATCGACAAATGTCATATTATCTCTGGCTCCAACACAGTATCTCTACTAGTATATTGGATCTATAAGAGATGCCATTTAGGCTTAATCAAATCCAAAATTTAATAAATGTGGAAGCAAAACTAAATCTATAAAATCATCTGCAGAAGCTAAACAATACATTCATCATAATACAAACATACTATATCATCATCATATACAACAATAAACTAACTAAACTATTTACATTTCAATTCCATCATTCATGCTTTAGTCTTGGGTCCTGAAAGTCCAGCCGATTTCCTTAAGCGAGTCCTTTGCCTTGCTCTATTAATCGGGCATCAGCTTGTAGCTCTCATCTGGAATGAAGAAGAGGCAAGAGTGAGCTAACAGCTCAACAAATGCAATCATACTCAAAAGCAGTAAATAATATAAGAAAGTTAAGTAGAAGCAGAAGGAGATGCATAAACATGAACGTAATCAAATCTGCTTGGGATACAATTTTCTTCTTTTCCTTTGTCCTTATTTTCTTTAGGATGCAGAATTAAATATAGCTATTCATCTTAGCTAACCCGGGCTAGTAGACCCTACTAGCCAAATGAGTGAATAATCGAAGATAGATTATATTTCACACACAATCAGAGACCAGAAATAGAACAAAAGTTGTGGCTTTCCCCACTATCTTTCTAGATTCTAAAATAGAAACAGAATTATCCTCGATTACCAATATAATGTCCTAAGGCATGTCCATAGTATCACTTGCTAAATTCATGAGGCCAGGACTAATCCTTGAGTCTCCACTATCACACTAGTGACACACCTAGGGACATTGCCCATCAAAGCATGAATGCGGGTCCTAGTTTCACGATTACAGATTCTTTTCATAAATACTCTATTTGGGAAATCAGATTCATCAAATTTTTCCAATTTGGAATTCCTCTCCAATTATTCATGTACTTATTATCTTGTTTGCGGATTTCAATCTTTTCATAATAAAAATATCAAGAGCAGAGAGAAGATTAGGAGTTCTTACCGTTAAAGAACGAATTGACTTCGAGAACTTTTGAATGCAGATTTCTTTTATAAATGCATATATCGAAACTTCTGCATTATTCGATAGGATTTATACAAACATACATATCATTTGATTAGTAATTAAACATAGAAAATTATACAAATTATCATTCAGAATCATCAGTGAATAGTGTGCACGTGAAACAGTACGCGTGAACAATGTCCAGATTCTAATTCTTGAAACTTCAATCACCCAATGGACAAATTATCAAATCTAAGGCATAGGTAACTATAGTCAATTTATACATTAAACCCCAAATCGAAGCTTAAATGGTGTCCAAGCATGGGTTAGAAGCTCCGCAAACGAATTTCTACCTCAAACTACAAATTCGAATACCCAATCGATAAAATAGTAAACCTAAGTCATGGGTAATCTTGTCCAAATCCCAAATCAAGCAGAAGCCCCAAAAATTCGTGGATTTCATGTCCAGACATGGATGTTAGCATTTCCTTGTCTGAAAACCTATCAAATCTACATATTTGAGCACCAAATTTGCATATATGCATGCTTAGATCATGGGAATCATAAAAGATAAACCTAATCGGTATCGGAATGAGGACTCTTGAAGAAAACAAGACAAAAGTGCACAAAAACGATAGAGAAGAGTATGAGTGTACTTTCCTTGTCCTGATTTATCATCTTTTTAACTAGCTCTCGGATGGATTCGGACACGTGGGCCTCCATCTTCTCCTTCTCTCTCTAGTTCCTAGTCCCTCTCTCTCTCTAAAAATCTAAAAAGGCTGAAAAATGTGAAGGAGAAACCCTCACACAATATAAAAACCCCGACTGGCACTCGATCGCTAGTCGAGCAATCATCGGGTGGCACCTTCAATTTTTCGCACCCAGGTGGCGCTCAAGTGCTACTCGGGCATGGAGGTTTTTTTTTGTGCCTGGGTGGTGCCTCAGGCACTAATCGGGTGTGGGTCAGGCTCACGTCGAGCCTACGGCAAGCCTATTTCATTTTTTTGCTGTTCGGGACCCGCTTTGACCCTTCTAACCCAATTGTTCACATCCTTGAACCCTAATTTTTATTATATAACCTTAATAGGTCATGATTATCATAATTTAAAGTCTGGAATCTTATTTATGAATTAACGTTTCTCAGTTTACAACTTCGGTTCCTGATTCATCAATTCCGGATCTTTGAACTTTCTAATCCAATTCCTCTCGTACCTTTTAACCATAATTTACCTATTTTAACTTAATTATCTCCTAATTACCATATTTTAGAAATCTAAAATCTCACCACTCATATTAACCATATCTTAAAAATCGATACCTTACTGGACCGAACTTTCTCTTTTTACTTCCGAACTCAATTTCTCACATTCTAAACCTAATCCTTGATTATTATTAATTCAGTTACACCCTAATTATTGTATTCCAGAACTCAGGTCATCACAGTAAGAATGTGATTCCTTAGAATCTAGAGCGATGGCTAATTTGCAGAAAGATTGATGCATGTCTTGTAAATGTGTTGCCTTCTTGGGTCTAGCTGAACCTAGAAGGGTAATTTGATAAGTGTTTCTTGAAGATTGCAGCACCGTGAGGCATTTGGCTTGGAGATGATCAGTATCCGTCAGAATGGGTCATGCGATGGCAGCCTTCGAGGAATTAAAGATTAGATGTTGACCTTATTGTTTGGGTTGACCCCTGATGGGTCTAGTAAGTTATGGTAGAATGTAATTATTTTGAGAAAGCTCTAGGATTGTATATCTCTTTACTTATATGGGTGGTTGCACTTGGTTATGAGGATGTAAAGCCTATGACAAGAAATACCTCACCTATAGTTTGGGGTTAACCATTGGGGTCCTTACTTTAAGGATTTATAGGTGTTGCATTTGGAGTTAGTCATAGTCTAATGATCTTAGGAGTCTAAATAGTTGTAGTTTCTAGTGGGTGAACCTGTTTAACAAATTGTGAAAATGAACCTTAGTGTTTTTAAGGAAAGCGGGCCTTAGTGCTGATAATTGACGTAGGGAGTCTTTAGACTTAATATGCTTTCGGTGTTTCGTAAGAGATGTGAAAGGTAAATCACGAGTAGGTGCTAATACTTAGGAAATGGGATGTCGTATTCTCGATTTGGGTGACAGAATCATATTCGAAGTATTTGAGCTATGAAATTATGAGATGAAAGATCCTTGTGGTTTTGCTTTGGGATTGTTAGAACGGTAAGGATTTTGAGTGTTTGAATAATTGTGGATTACCTTTCGAGGACGGCTCATTTATCATGAATTCGGGTGTTACTACCGGAATGTATAAGTTGTCTCATTGGTATGCCAACAAAACAATAAGTTTTGGAAGTATTCGAGTTTGAGGTTCTAGGTGATTGCTCAATTATGTTACCTAGATTAATTGTACTCTAAGGATTTTAGGATTTACCTTAATTGTATTGATATCCTTAGGATTTTTCTTAGTTTATAACTGCAAGGTAGCCTAGGTGTCTGATGTAAACCAATTACCATGAGCTACAATAGGATTCTTAGTATCCTAATAAACAATTAATCAGAGTAGCGTAGTAAAAGCATGTGGGCCCTTGGCTCAGAAATTTCAGAACGGGATTGAGGTTCCAAGTGGATGGTCATTCTCAAGTCTTAGGAGGTATCGAGGTGAGAGCCTGTTAGTTCGTTGAAATTTTGTATTAAGCCGGAGAGGTAGTCAATAATTAGACTTACCTTTGGATCTGGGTAGATTATCATGATGTCTCCCGTATACCAACGAATGAGAAAGTAGGATTATGATTAGTTTTAACCATGTGGGAGATTAGAGATTCATTTTGTAGTGAGGTTTCAATCACAAATTTTAGATAAAAGACATTAGATGTTGATAATTAGGTTGATTCAAATGGTTAAGATTCTCTAAGAACAATCGTCTTTCCAAGAAAGGGATTTGGGAATGCGGAGGTAATCTAGAAGGACTATTCCCTGTTGTTGAGTTTTGAAATTCGTTAAATTTTGAGAATGAAATTTTTATAAATGTGGGAGAATGTAATATTCTGAATTTTTACACAATTTAATTGGGATCATTTATTATTTTGGATAATTTGGACGTAAGAAAAATTAATTAAATATTATAAAATTTCAATTGATATTTGGATTAGTTGGGTTGGTACCCAAAGTATACCCGTATGGTCGTCTGAGTATTAATTGGGGTTTTGAATAAAAGAAATAAGAATATATATTATTATTATTATCATTATTATTATTATTATTATTATGACAAATAGAAGGGAAGGAGGCTTGCATGCAGGGAAAGAAAAGAAAACAGAAGCAATGAGAAAGAAGAGGGTTCGGGTAGAGAGAGAGGAGGAGGGAGAAGAGAAAGAAACGGGCAAATGAAAACTCTCGGATTCGATTCCGGCTTTGAGCTAGTTGGAGAAATCATAGATCGAGTCGAGACAAGTGCACCATACCATCCTCTTTTGTTTTCTTGCACTTTTGTTTCATTTTCATTGGGTATCCTCATTCCGATACCCGATTAAATTTATACTTCATGTTACCCATGATGTATGCATGTATGTATATTAATTTCATGTCCAATTGTGTGAGTTTTGCATGGCGTTTGGAGAAATTCCCAAAACCCTAACGTCGCTATTACTAATCATCCGTGCCCGGCCCCTTTATCCAGGAATTTTTGGGGCTTTTGCCTAGTTTGAAACTAAGATATCATTACCCATATCCTATATATGTTAATTTATCAATTGGATACTCGATTTGGTAGTTTTATATGGATTTTTATTCGCAAAACCCTAACCCCACGCCTGGGTAGTTTTGGGCTTCAATTTTTTGTACTTTTGCATAAATTGGGATTATAATATCATTACCCATATCCTATATAAGTTAATTTATCGATTGGATACCCAATTTGGTAGTATTATGTGGATTTTCGTTTGTAAAACCCTATACCCGTGCCCGGACCTCGTTTAAGCATATATATCGAGTTTTATGCATAAACTAAATTGAGATTATGATTACCCATGACTTGAATTTGATAATTTACCCATTGAATGCTTGAATTTTTTAGAATCGTCTGATATGCACAACCGGATACTATTCACGCACAGTTACTGTTCATCAGAGCACATTCGGTAAATTTTGCATAAATTTCACATTGTCTAATTGTTAATTAAGCTGCATACACATTTTCATATGTTTAATTGTTATTCTGGAATCATATTCATTAAGCAATTGTGAAGGAAATGTGATTCAGAGACCTTTAAAATTATAATTGCCTCTTGGTGGTAAGAATCTTTATTCTTTCCTATGTTCATAATATTCGTATATGCCAAACGTGTCATGAAAAGACTTAAATTCGAAAGGAAGATAAAAATCATACAAATATTCGGAGGAAAATCTACAATTTGTTATATGATCAAATTATTTTCTCAGATGGAGAAAATTATGAAAGTTTAATGGCCCTTCCCTCAAATGAATAAAAAATCATGAAACTAGAACCACGGATTTGTGTTACGAAGGTAATACCCTTTGGCCTGCCATTAGTATTACATGAGAGACTTGAGAATTATCCTGGTCGTGTATTGTAACAGGTAATACTCTTGGCAAGCCTTAGGATATTACTGTGGAATGACGAGGACTACCTCTGGATCGCGGGAGGTTAAGGTAACATTTTATTGGTCCTGTATACTAGATAATGGGTATACCGCTATGCCACGTGGTGCTCGGCTTGTCTACAGGCATTATATGGATGGCCCCTCCTCTGGGTCGATAATAAGAGCTCACAACCTTAGATCACGTGGAGTATCATGATCCTCTCCTTATTCTCCCGCACCTTTAGCTAGTAAGATTTACTAACCCTGATCCGTAAATGTAAGTAATCATGCATAATTTATATTCCAAAGAGAATAAGGATAAAATATGAAAAGTTAATTGTGTTCCAAAAGTATAATTGTTCACGTCTTGTATTTATGCATTCTCGCTATACTCACATATCCCTATCCTACTTTATATTACTTACTGTCTTGATTATAGTACACTTGCTGAGCTTTTAACTCGCTATTGCTTCTCCTTGTCTCCAGTTTAGCACAGGTCTGATATCCTAGATGAGACAATATAGAAATTATAAGTGGACTACGCTTGGATTTGAAATATCACATCGAAGATTTAGAAATTGTAGTTTTATTTATGTCATAAAAATTGTATATATTTATATTTCAATTGGACTCATTAATGTATATTGTACATAAGGTTGATGATCTAATAGTTTAGATTCTGCTGTAATTGGATTTATTTATGCTTCCACAGATTATTGTGGCTTGTATCAGGTACCTAGTGGTATCTCTCTTTGGCTAATGTTATGTTTAGATACACAGCGTTGGAGCCTAGATATATATGTGGCAATTGGATCCTGTGTGGTTTTGTGTGTTGTTGATTGTATGACGTCGGATGTGGAAATTAATGGATGTATTTTATTTTGTATAAGAGATTGTACAGATTTTATATTGGTAGATGTCTGTATTACAGATGAAACTCTGTCAGATTTTTGACAGAAAAATACGGTCCGTTATAGCATCTGGGGCCTAATGTTATTTGGGAGACCTCAAAGAAGATTTTGTTGATTCACGAGAAGCTGAAGATAACCCAAAGTCGATGCCTTGGGCGATCATCAGGTGTGCTTTAAGTACTGCAATATTAGAATTTGCGCCCTGGGTGCACCTCGGGGGATCAACGAGTGCACCCCTATTGGAAACTACACCCTAGCGGCACTCGGGCGAGCATCGAGCGAGCCTCCCTCTTCTTCCTATTTCGCGTTCGAAACTTAATTTCCCTTATACTTTAATCCTAATCTTGATTATATTAACTTAATTACTCCTAATTACTATATTTTAAAAATCGGTACCTTATAATTCTCCCCTACTTATAAAAATTTCATCTTCAAAATTTACCGCATCTACATACCTTAAGAAAATAGGTGAGGATATTTTCCCGAAGCTCTTCTTCTCTTTCCCACGTAGCTTCCTCGTGAAAATGATTTCTCCATAACACTTTAACAAGTGGAATGGTCTTCGAACGCTAAGTCTGGTCCTTCTGATCTAGAATCTGCACTGGCTCTTCCGTATAGGAGAAATCTTCATTGATAGCTAAGGTTCCATACTCAATAGCATGCATCGAATTATGGACGTACTTCCGCAATGTCAATACATGGAAAAAGTTGTGCACATCGGCCAAACTCGACGGCAATGCTAGACGATAGGCCACCTCCCCGACTTTCTCCAAAATCTCGAAGGGTCCAATATACCTCGGCTTTAATTTTCCCTTGACAGCAAATTTGGACGTCCCCTTAGACGGCGGTACTTTGAGGAAAACAAAATCACCAATTTTGAATCTAAGCTCTGATCTCCTTCTATCTGCAAAGCTCACTCAATGAATGCCCGAGGTGCCAGTCTAGGTATATAATCATGCCGTTAGCATTTTTCTACCATTTTCGATAGAAAAGAGAGAGAGGAGAGAGAGAACGCGATGGAGAAGAGAGAGAAGAGGAGTTCAAGGATTCCGAGTTTGTTTTCGACGTAGAGCTAGTTGAGAAACATGTAGATCAGGTTGAGGCTGGTAAACTCACATACTTTTCTTTCTCTTGTTACTCTTTTCTGTTCATTCCTTTTGGATATTTTTGTTTAAATACCCGTCCAAGCTTAGGTTTTGAAAGATTTATGTATTTAATGTGCATATATGTTGATTTTCTTTTTGATTTCATAGTTTTGTGAAGTGTGATGTTAATTTGGAAAACCCTAGCCCCTCGCCTACGTTTTTCTCCCATTATTTCCAAATATATGTGAAATGTGGCTTTGAAAATCGGTACCCCATGCTTCACGAACGTTATTGCTTTAGTTATTTGATATTTATTCACATGTATTTTGTATATGTTATTTTGTATGTCCCTGATATTATGTTGGGTACCTTGTATGGAGAAATTTGTTGTCCAAAAACTATAATATTTTGCTAAATACAAGTGGTAAGAATTTTCTAATTTTTCCTAAGCTCTATGTCAATTTATGTATGTATTTGAAGTCATGTGAAGACCGTATAATAAGAAATATGTGTATATGATATGAAAAGAATTATAAAAAGTATAAAAAGGGATCTCTACAATTTATTATGATTCATGGATCGTTCTCTAGAAAGTAAGAACTAAGTGATAAGAATTAAGTATGAAAATTCCCTTAAGAATAAGTAATTAAGAAATTGGACCAAGGATTTGTATTTCAGTAGGTGATATTCTCTGACATGCCTTAGGATATTAAAAAAGTAGATCGAGGAATGCCCCTGGTGTGAGGTCCCCAAAAACTAAAATAGATTTCAATATGAAGCAATCAATATTCCTCTACTTAATAATAGACTTATTGGATGTTTGAATGAAAGTATTGGAAGAGAACTTGGTAGAAATTTAGGTTGCTAAAGCTACCACCCGTGACTCCCCTCCTGCCGGGGCTCGAGCGGAAAAACCAGTAGCTTCCTCGTCCATGGAACGCTCGAGACAGCTCGAGCGCCTTCCAGAAGCTTCCGGAAAGCTCTCGCGCTCGCTATCCGCTCTAGCGGAAGGAACCAGAACCGGCCCGCTCGCCGCTTGCTCGCCGAGCGCTCGAGCGGCCCGACGAGTATAAATACGTGACCAAGCTCTACGAATCTTCACTTTCCCACTTCTTCCAGCCATTTTGGAGAGGAAGAGAGAGAAGGGGCGCCCAGCTTAGAGAGAGAAAGGAGGAAATCAAGGCATAGAGACCGAATTCGTTCGAAGGCCAGTTAGAAAAGTGATAGCACGCGTCGAGGCAAGTATTCTCATACTCACTATTTGTTGTCTTGTAATTGTTGATTATTTCTCATCGGGTAATATCGTTCCGATACCTACTCAAATTATGAAAATCGTATAACCCATGAATAATAATGGATGAATATGTAGTTATTTGTCCGATTTGCTGCCCGATTCACTTGTTTCGTAATCATCAAACCCTAACCGCATGCTAGATTCGGGTTCACTATTTTCTCCCTCAAATTATGTTAATTTCACCTCAAAATATGCATCACTACGTCCCAAATATGTATACATATCAACCGGGCATCCGAAATCACAAGAATCGACCCGTTTGCGACGTCCGGGACCTCCAAAATACCCCCTATTACTGTTCACCCGAGGTGAACAACTAAATTGGCATGCTTTCACTCTTGTATTATCCTAAATTAATCCTAAGAAATGAATCACCACATCCCGACCATGCATACATATTAGCCGGACGATCGATTTCATGAAATTCTATCCGTTCACGATGACCAAATCCCTTAACTAAATGCTATTACTGTTCACATGAAGTAAATGGAAAATGTGCATCCCCTTGTTATGAAAGCTATGACTAATGGGCATTTGAAATTGTAAGATTCAGAAACGGGCTCCGGAGGACCCCAATGTGATTGGCTCATCGACGGTAAGGAATTCCAATTCGGCTTGAATTCTGTTAATCATGCTTATAAGTTGAATTATGAAAAATGCTAAAGTCTCCAAGTGAATATGTGAACGAATGGGAAAATGGAACGGAAGGAAGTCCACAATGGATATGTGATTGATGAAACCTCCCATGTGGCGGGAGATACGATATATGAGATACGGTGGACTTTCCTTCAAAGGAATTATGGAAAATAGAATCATGAAACTAGGACCATGGACTCTTAGACGGGTAGTATTCTCTGGTTTGACACGTCCATCACGGTATAAACCCGAAGAATACTTGGGCCACTTATTCTGGCTGCTTGTGTAAGCAGGTGGTGTCCGTGCCACGCCTTAGGATACTATTGTAGAAGAACGAGGACTGCCCTGGTACCCCGGGGGAATGGGGCGATACGATATGGCATGATGTGCATGACCCCCCGGAGGGTCGTTGAAGATAATCCCTCACAGCCTTAGATCATGTGGAGTATCATGATCCTTTCCTCGTTCTCTCGCATCGTTTGCTAGTACGACCTACTAGCCCTGGTCCGCAAATATTAAAGTAAAATGAGAAAACATGATTCAAATGGCAATTAAACGTTACAAAACATGGTCAACGACAAATCGGTACTTCTAAATGTTCCTTCCCGCTTATGTCTCGTTATATCTCAAATGCATGTTGCCCCTTGTCATTATCATGTTTACAGTTTGATAGTGACGTATGATTATAATTGCTGAGCTATAAGCTCACTCATGCTGTCTGTTGTTTTTCCTCCCAGATGAAAGCATTTAGCTGTTGTTGGATAGTTAGAACAAGGAAAGGCTTGCTTGACGGGACTAGACAGACGGCAAGTGCAGCAAAGATTTGGACATAGAATTTGATATGGACAGCCACTCGGGGTCAAGTATGGTTTGTGGTTGTTTTTATGGTTTTATTATACTTTCGCAGTTCATGGTATCGTAGTATGCTTCCGCATTTTGTTCTGATGTTTTGAATATTATGTTATTAGATGGCATCTATTGAAGCCATGGATGATATGGCAAATTTGAGATCCTGTGAGAAGTATGCTTGTGCAGAGCCTATTTAAATAGGTTGTATATCGGTCTTTCGTCCAGTTATAAAGGGAAGTTTGAATTTTAGTATTGGGCATTAACGATGTTTTATTGACGGAGGGTTATTTAAGGAAAATAACCTGGTCCGTCACACCTGGGCCACAAGGAGAAATTTTAGTGGCATAAGAATTATAGCCTTATATATCAGGTAAAGAGTATACCACTCACCACGGGGTATTAAATTACGTGAGTACAGCCTTAGAATGTGTGGAAGCATACACATGTCATTTCTCGTTTGACTGCTCTTTTAGCTGCTAAGACCTATTAGCCTTGGTCCCTAAATATGAATGAATTTTTATATGTTTTAGAAGTTAAAGGAATCAGATATAAAATGTGGAAAGATAAATATATTTTGAAAATATATTTGATCATGTTTTTATGCTTATATATTTGTATTATAATTCTATTCCGTTCTTTCTATTTATTTTATGTATATCACATTTGTCCTTATTTATATTTATACCTTACAGAGCATTTGATTCACTCCTTTATTATTTTTCTTATATTCAGATGAGTACGAACTAATACTTGATGAAGAGGATTAGTGGTCGAAGATTACTAGGCTAGGAGGATGATGATTTTGTGAATTTGTGTATATATAGGAAGGACATGTTGATGTATTTTGATTATTTTGATGATACTCTAATGAGTTTGGTTTTCACTGTATTTTAATGATCTTATATGCTTTTGCTAGTCATTATGGTTTATTTTTTGTACCTAATTACATCTCTTTGTCCCGACATTGTATCCGAAAATATGACGTTAGAGCCACGAATATATTGTAGAAATATTCAGATTCTGTGTTTATTTGGTTGACTTATTTTTATTATGGATGACTTTTAAATAATTTGTATTTAGATTTGATAAACATTATGTTTAAATGATATTCAGGTGGCCTTTGGCTAGGTCCGGTCTGTCACAGAATTAGATGCAAAAAATTGAAAAAGAGGAAGAGGAAAGGGCATTAAAACAGAGAAAAAAAGAAGAATTTGAGTTAATAACTCTTCAAACTTCTTATTAATTTACTATTCCATACCACTCTAAAAATTTCAATGATTATTCCTTCGCCTCAAATCTTCCCCATATAATGAAATTCAAGAAAAATTCGAAGATAGTATAAAAATAAGGATTCAAGAAAAAATCATAAAATTAGTGTCGATTTGTAATATTTGATACATAAAATTGGTTCTAATTGCTACATATGAATTGTATATATTGATTTTGATAGATATTTAAGAACAATTTCAATTTAAGAGAAAAATGAAATCAATGAAAAAAAGATAAAAACATGGGCATCATGTCAATTAGGGTTTTTTGTGTGGGGAAGTTGCTACACGTCTAGGGTGCCACTCCTTTGTGTTGTTGTAGGAAAATAATGATATTCTTGATGTTTTGATATGCTATTTGGGAATAATAATTAATTATTTGATAGTAAAAAAATATGTTGGTGATTAATTGGGATACCAGATATAAAATAAAAATTTGAGTTTTCCTTGTTTGGTTGTGATTTTAATAAATAATAATGTGTGAAGTATTGTAATAAATTTTAATTAATGTACTAATGGACATATTGAATCTTTATAGTTAAAGAAAAATAAATGACCCATTAGATTATATTGAGATTTCTATTAGACTTGAATACGTTATATCAATATTTATTTTTATTTATATGTTATTAATTCTTATTCACCCTGTGACGGACCACATTTCCTAACCGGAATCCGGCATGGTTTCAACCATAAAACGGCCATTAGACTAATACAAACATATACAAAATTCCTATATAGTACATATTTTTCAATAACAAACACACACATAAGATCTACAAAGCCATAACTACATCCGTGGCACTAATATCATAACTTCGGTCATGACGTCGACTCAGATAAGATGCCACTAGGTGCCCAAATAAACCATAAAAACCTGTGGAAGCACGTAGATCAAACAAATACAGCGGGAACTAACTACCTATACATCATTAACATACACATAAATTAACAATACATATCCATCTCAAAATATACAAAATACTCCATAAGGATACAAAACCACAAAACTAAGTCCACAAAATGATCCTTCAAGGTCTTCCTGCCTAGCCGACTTTTAATCTTCTACTCAGCCTCATCAGGTATAAGCACGTGCTCATCTGAAAGAAGGAAAAACTACAAGTAGTGAGCCAAATGCTCAGTAAGACACAATATAATCAAGGACAATAAACAATATACGCAAAATAAAGCAAATAAAGAGAATATGAACAGAATATGAATGCATAAACATGAAATATAAACAAATACCTTTTCAGAACACATTTATCTTTCTCATTTTATTTCTGATACTTTTATATTTTAAAACATACAGAAATTTTATTATCTTTATGGACCAGGGCCCGTAGGCCTTACTGGCTAATGGTATGGTCGAATGAATAAAGGAATGTGTTTGCTTCCACGCTATCTAAGGCACAAACCCACGTAATTCAAACACCCCGTGGTGAGCAGTATACCTTTAACTCGATACACAGGGTCATAACATATGCCACTATGTCCACTGTAGCCCAAAGACAGTCTTCATGCTACCACAGTAATATCCTAAGGTATGTTAAGAAATACTATCCTTTGAATATAAATCATGAGTCCACGTTTTGTGATTAATTATACTTAAGGAAAATCCACCATCTTCTTACATAGAGTTCTCACTCCTGGAGAACGAATCATAAAACATATCAAATTGTGGATTCCGTTCTTATACTTTTTATAATTTGCATAATTCTTATGAATGTAAATTTTCACATTACTTAAACTACATGCATAATCAATATAAAGCATGGAAAAAATCAGAAATTCTTACCATCATGAGCCAAATATAATTTTAGAGCTTTTGGACAACATATCCTTTCACAAATGCATACAATGTAATTTTTGGAGTATATACAAGATAACATATATAACATACATACAAATAAATATCACTATTCATGTCTAACAATTATAATGTATCGATTTTCAAATATCTTTATATAATCAAAAATATTATGTTATAAAGAAGTTATCATAATGGTCAAGGAAGTTGTTACTTGCTAAGAACAAGAAAGTTGACCGGCTGGATTATAATGTTGACCTGCCAAAATGTTGACCGGCAAATTGTGAGGAAGAATCCGGTCAACATATGTTGACCGGCTGATATGAATTTTACCTCTTGCCAAAATATCCAGTCAATATCTTGATCGGCTAATTGCGCCATTTTGCCCGATATGGTAAAGTGGCCGATTTACACAAAATGTGTGAGATTCTGAGTTACACATATAATAATTAGAAGGTAATTAAGTTAACATAGATAAATTGTGGTCAAAAGGTACGGGAGGAATCAGATTGAAAAGCTCAAAGAGCCAGAATTGGTAAATCGAGAACGGAAATTGTAAGCCATGAAATATTAATTCATAAATAAGATTTTGGGTTTTAAATTATGATAATCATGACTTATTAAGGTTATATAATCAAAAGTAAGGTCCAAGGATGTGAAAGATTAGGTTAGAAAGGTCAAAACGGGTCCCGAAAGGCAAAAACGCAAAGTAGGCTTGCTGCAGGCTTGCTACGGGCTTGACCCGTGCCCTCTGTGAGCTCGAGCCCATGAAAAGCACATAATCCAAATTATCTATACTCACCGCGCGCTTGAGCTGGCCTGGACAGTAAGGCTGCGCTTGCTGCATGCTCGCTGCCCGCTCGAGCGCCAACCCATTTTAAAGCCACGTGTTGCTTTGCGATTTTTATTTTCTCCACGAAGCAAACCCTTCTAGAGAGAGAGAGCACCGATTCTAGAGAGAGGAAGGAGGAGATCAAGCACATGGAGTCCGAATCCGTCTGAGAGCTAGTTATAAAAGTGGTAATACGCGTCGAGGCAAGTGTTCTTATATTCACTAACTTTTCTCTTTCCGTGTTTTTCATTTATCATTTGGTATTTTTGTGTCAATACCCACCCAAACCATGGAAAATGTATTATCCATGCCTTGAGACCAAGGATTTTATAGTTTATTGTCTGATTTACTCACCGATCCGGTCAGTAGAATTCCACCAAACCCTAACTTACAGAAATTTGGGGGTTTTCCGTTTCCCCACAGTATTTCGTTGAATCGACCCCAAATATATGAATCACCATGTCCCAAATGCATATATATATATATTGGCCACGCGATCGATCTTGCACGTTTTGACCCGTTCACGGCGTCCGAGCCCTCTAAAAGTCCACTGTTACTGTTCATCCAAAATGAAATAGGAAATTTGCAATTTTCCACCCTCGTGTTATGTTAAATTGACCCCAAAATATGAATCATCACATCCTAATTGTATGTATATATCGACCGGATGTCCAATTTCGCAAGAATCGACCCGTTCGCGGCATCCGGGAACTCTAAAAGTCCCCTGTTACTGTTCATCCGAGTTGAATGGGGAAAATTGCATGCTTCCACCTGTTTAATGCTTAAGAAATTTGTGTCTAATTGATCATGTTAAATTGTAAGCCCTGAAAATGTGCAAGTGTGCACCGGAAGTAAGGGAATGCATCCCGGAGGCTTCTAGGGTGGTATTTGATAACTGGAGGTAAGTAAATCCAAATTCTCTTGTGAGCTTGAATTAAATGGCTAAAAAGTTTTAAGTTCCAAAGAAAGGAAGGAACCGAGCAAGTAAATGGAAGGGAATCCACCAAACTATGATATGATGGATTTGATCTCCTGGATGGAGATATGTGATGGATTTGATCTCCCGAATGGAGATAAGGATGAGAATGTGATTTCCTTATTAGAAAATATGGTGGATCTTTCCTCAAAGAAGGATTAATCCTGAAACTATGACCATGCTTCATGGGGGTAGTATCCTCTGGTTTGCCATGTCCATCACGGTGTGAACCCAAGGAATACTTGGCCACATATTCTGGCCGCTCGTGGAAGCGGGTGATATTTGTGGTACTCTTTAGGATACTATTGTGGAAGAACGAGGATTGCCCTGGTTCTCGAGGGATATGGGGCAAGTTGAGGTGGCCGAGTGCTACTGGCCTAAAATGTAGCTGATAGTCAAGTGCTACAGACCTAAAATATAGCCGTCTTTAGAATATATGATAGACACATTCCTTTCCTCGTTGTCTCACATCGTTGATTAGTACGACCTGCTAGCTCGGGTCCACAAAAATTAATGAAAGTAATGAAAATGAATAAACGTAACTAGAACAAACATACGAACCAGATGATCCCAGATGTCTCCTCCCTCGCATGCGTCCTTTTTATTCAAGTTATATGTTTCCCCTACCTAGTTACTGTTTTCCCTATTATTTACTATAGTTAGTGATGTATGATTACATTTGTTGAGTTGTACGCTCACTCTTATTGTTTCTCCCTCCAGATGAGAACATTAAGCTGGTACCCAATTAATTAGAGTACGGAAAGAGACTTGCTTTAGGAGATTAGCTGAATATCGAAGGCCTGAACATTTGGATACGTCTGCTGTAATAGAATGTAAACAAACTAGTAATTCAATGCGATTTGTTATTATTTTATGGTTATTGCTGTACTTCCGTAGGTTTCTACACTTAGCTATGCTTCCGCAATAATATTGGATGTTTTGGATTTTATTTAGTCCTAGATGGCATCTCTTCAGACCCAATACGGTAGTTAGGAACACTGTATTGGAGCCATGGATGGTATGGCAATGTGGTCCTATGTATTGTGTTGTAGTCCAAAATATCTAAATTGGATAGTTGTGTGCTTGTGCAGGTTATTTTAAACAGGTTGTATTTTTGGTTTTTCATCAAGTTGTAGAGAGAACTCTATCGAAATTTCTGTAGAAACCATAATGATAAATTATGGGCATAAGTTTATGTTACCATTAATGGAGGTTTTTTAATGAGAATAATCCGGTCCATCACACTTATTTTCTCAATCATTGATACATAGGAGACTTCATGATCATTCACTAAATTCGAAAGCAGCCCAAATTTATTAACTAATTCCCTAACTTAATTCAAAACCCCAAAAGAACTAATGAACTTTTACTTCAGTTCATCCTAAGCCTTGAAAATAATTGTTCACTTGGAACCTCAGACTTATTCTGAAGTCTCTAAGCCATGGACCTATACGCTACCGCTACACTACTCTAATTAACTATTTACTTATACACTAAGATCAAGTTGTAATTCTTATCCATCGATTCATACTAGACACCTAGGTTATACAGTAGTTATAAACCTAAACAAATTCTGAAGATATTGATTTACCTAAGGTAGAGCCCATAATCCTCGTATTACTTCCGACATAGGAAACACAATTGAAACAATTATCCTAAAAATTTCAGTACAACCTCAAGTTGCCATCAAAACCTTGAAATTCAGACATTTAACAACTTATCATCTCATTGGCACATCGACAAGCCAACTTATTCAATCCGATCGTATCATTCAAATTTGCGATAAATGGATCATCCGTGTTAGCTAATCCACAATTATCCAAATACCCAAAATCTTTGCCATTCTATCAATCCCAAAACAAAACCACAATGACTTCTCATCACATAATTTTATAACTTCAATACTTCAAATGCAATTCCGTCTCCCAAATCAAAAGCATAGTACCCCATTAGCCTAGATATTAGAACCTGTCGTGGTTCACCTTTCAACACCTCCTATGAAACATCGAAGGCATATCAAATCTAAAAACTCCCAACATTAAATTACCGATACTAATGTTTGCCTTCCTTAAAAGACACCAAGATTCATCTATACAACCTTAAATAGATTTACTTGCTTGCACTGTCATATGATCATCTCTACTTGCGAAATAACTTCTCAGACCTTTAGCATCATTTAGACAATATCTATCTTACAAGGCAACACTAATAAATCCTCAAAGTGAAAACCTTAACTATTGACTGATGATGAGAAGGTATTCTGGTCATATACTGAAACATTAAAATTGAAAGATCTTACCTCCCACTATGCTATCTGATACCTTAGCTTCCTCAACCATTATTTCATGTGGCATGCCCGATAGGTGGGCTTAGATATAAGAGTCTTCTTTAGATAGGGGCAATCTTTAATTAAATTGTAAGATCCCAATCCCAAAACATGATAATCATGAATTAATTATATAAATGGAAATTATATTTAGACTTAACTATAGTGAAAAATTTGGTACCGAAATAAAATCTGGCAAAAGGGGGCAAAAGAGCGCAGGGTGCTTGAGCACTGCTCGAGCACCTACTAGGCACAAATTTTCTCAAGAAACTGCTCATGGGCCGCCCAAGGCTAGGCGGGAGTGGCCCGCGGCTAAGAGTAGTGCGCTCGAGCATACTTTTGCGAGAGCAACCACTCAACCGGCGCTCGAGCGGCAGTCATGTGTCCCGCGTGTGTCCCTCTTTCTCCAGTGTTTTAAATGGAGAAACTAAGGCATTTGGGTTCATTACTTCAGCAAGGCTCGATAGCACATGAAGGAGAGAAGAGAGGAAGGGGAGAGAAGAGAAAGGAAAGGGGAAAATCGACAATCCAGTCCCGATCTGAGTCACGTAACTATAGATTGAGCTCAGGCAAGTGTACCTCGGATGTTATTTCCTATTTTTACAGTTTTTCTATATCTCAAAATGGTATTTATACCCTAAAAGCATGTTTCTCCATGTTCTATATAAATAAAGCCTATTTCTATAAATTGTTCGGATAGATTTTATATTTATATATATAACTATAATATCTGGCTTCAATTTCATAAAAATACATGTGTTTGGTGTCTGTTTATCATCCGAAAATTTTGGCAAAACCCTAAGCACGAAATTCAATGGATTTAACTATTTTTATCCAAAATCTCTAATATATAAAGGTCAATCTGTACTAAGATAAAGCTCCTGGTCTAATTTGTTTTTGAAAATTTTACACGGACTTATACTGATAAATCACTGTAGACTTCTGAAGCAAAACTGAAGTGTTAACTAAAATGTTTCTGACTAATTTTCGAGAACTGTACTATTATAAGTTAAAGAAAATATTTCTGACATTGTTAATTAGGACCCAAGACTAATATACAGTTAGGTTAGGTTCTCTGGCATGCCTTAGAACGTTATAGTGGTAATCGAGGATAACTCCATCCATGAAGTTATACATGGTCCATCCTTCCTTAATACGTTAACCTAGAGGGTAGTTACTATTCCTAGCCAGTAATCCCCTATTTTGGAATCCCATGAGAGGGGTTAGACCCCATAGGAAGGGATCTCCTATTCTTGTTATTGGCCTTTGATTGTGTGGAGTAAACACAATCTATCTTCGATTATTCGCCCCCTCTGTTAGTAGGGTCTACTGGTCTGGTCTATACTGATAGAAAGGAGGATTTCTTTATAATTCACGGATTTAGTACTGATTCCTAATTTCTAAATTATGTTTACTGATTATGGTTTTTGAAGCTTAATTTCATTGTGTTAAGCTTTCTTTGCTTTCATATACTTTCTGCAACCGTCATGAAGGAATTTTTTCTTGTTAACTGTTCACCTAAACTTATGTTCTGCACAAAAGCATGTTTACTGACTTCTGATTTCTGAAACTTAATTTTAATGCCACATTATGCTTTCTGTATTTTCTTTCACTGTCCTGACCCCGAATGCTTTCATATTTTGGTAAGATCACATAACTGTTCTACATAATAGAATTTAATGCATGCCTGCATGTATCATGTTGGATTTCGGCTCACTGTTTTACTATTTTTTTCCCAAATAAGACTGTTAAACTAGTACCGAACGAGGAGTGACCTAAATCTTATCTGAAGACTTTTGGAGATCTGAAATATTTTGAAATTATTTTGAAAAAACAGTTGGATGTAAAGACCTGATTTTTGATATATGGTTTTATATATGGATTATAAGTATATGGATTCAGTATATAGAAATGTATGTGACGTATATGATGAAACAGAAAATATGCTTCTACAAGGTTAATAGTTTTGCTTCCGCTACATGTTTTCTGGATGTTCTGTACAGGTCCTAAATGGCATCTTACTTCTGAACTGTTAATGTAGTGGATAGAAAATGTGAATTATAAGCCGTAGAGAGTTATACAGCGCCTATGATCCTGTGTTTGTGATGAGATTGTCTGTGGATAGGGTCTATGATGTTATACTGTGTATTTGTAGGTTATAAGTAGGTTTTATAATTCCTGTCTAGCCTAATTTTAGGAGACATTCTGTCCGTTTTTTTCTTAGAACTTCAAGTAGTTAATTGGGCTTAGGTTCGTATTTCTATCCTTGACGGAATTATCTGAGGGACAAAAAAATCCTCTACATCACAAATGGTATCAGAGAAATGAGATGCCTTAGGAATTGATCGATCAAAAGGCAGAAGCATAGGCTTGAATTTCTGTACTGAATTTCTATTGGGAATAGGTCGGGGTAGCTAAGGCAACTAGGACTTTTAGGAATTGGTCCTTAGGCTAGGTTTAAATTTTTTTAAGTTATTGAATATCTCTTCCTTTAACTTGTTTCTTGAGGTTACAATGTTGTATTTACTTTGATTATAGGATGGCTAGTAGAAGGAATAGAAGAAATAACTGCGGTGGTACCAATACTCCCCACGATCGGGAGGCTGCATATGTGGATTTATTGGAGAGAATGACGAATGTAGTGGAATATGTCAAGTAAAGGCATATGGCTCCAGTCCCTACACCCGAGCTAGCTCCGGCATTTCTTGCTCCTAAACGTATGATAGATTTACAGCAGAGCGAGCACTAGGCTTCCTAGGAAAGCCTAATCCAATAGAAGTGAATGTGTGGCTAAAAAGGATGAAGAAGATATTCACTATGATTAGGTGTACCGATCAGGAGAAGGTCACCTTCGTAGTATATAAGCTAAAGGTAAAACAGATAGCGATGGAGTATGAGAAAGAGGGCGTTAGGCATGCCCGATGATGAGATAATGTGGAAGATGTTTGAGGATACTTTTATAGAAAAATATTTTTCATCTAGCCTCCATGATCGGAAGGAGCAGGAGTTTATGAGGCTAAGGCAAGAAAATATGACGATGACGGAGTATGATACCAGATTTACTGAGTTATCCTATTTTGCACCCTTCTAAGTATAGGATAAGCTGAGAAAGGCAAAAAAGTTCCAACAAGGGCTACGGGACGACATTAGGAAGTCACTGTCGATTCTAAAACTCCAGACTTAAGCTGAAATTCTGAATAGGGCAGTGATTTATGAGAATGAAGCAGAAACAGAGAGATTTTATGCAAATAGGACTACTAGCCGGGTGGGATTTAGTGTTGGATCTAATGTGAGATCTTCTGAACCATCCAAGAAGGTTAGGACAGCAAATAAGGGGAAGAGTATCGTTCCGGCTCAGTTAGTGATTGGTTTTAGAGTATGAGCCGCTAAGTGCACTTTCTGTGGAAGAAAACATTGAGGGCAAGCGTGTCGCAAAGTTTCAGGAGTGTGCTTTTGATGTGGACGGTAAGGCCACATGGTGAAAGACTGTCCATTACCATCGAGATTAGAAGGAAAGAACCCTACCATTTCTACTAAAGCCTTCGCAGTGACTATCTAGGATCCGGAGGTATCCCCAAACGTCATGGATGGTTACCTTTCTATATGTGGAGTTCCTGCATCTATATTGTTTGATTCATGATGAACCCACTCTTTTATTTCTCCATGGTTTGCATGATACATTGTATCTACCCCATGTATTTTGAATTATGAATTATCTATGTTAACTCCCACTGGATCCCCTATGATTACTAATGTTGTATATCTTGGATGTGTGGTTGAGGTGAATAGGAAATATTTGATTGTGGATTTGGTGTTATTGAATATAGATGATTTTGATGTGATTCTGGGGATAGACTGGCTCGCTAAATACTTTGCCAATATTGATTGTTTTCTGAAGAGGATTTGCTTTAATATTCCTGAGATGTAATCCTTTTCTTTCAAGGCATTAGGAAGAAGGAGGTGCCTGTGTTAATTTTTGCTTTACATGCTAAGCATCTGATAAAAAATTGATGTAAAGCTTACCTAGCATATGCCTGCACCACTAGGAGTCATAGTGCACCGGCTAAGAACATCCTAGTTATATGTGATTTTGAAGATGTATTTTCAGAGAAGTTACCTGGATTGCCTCTACACCGAGAGATTGAGTTTGAAATTGTTACTGTTTATGGTGTTAGTCCGATTTCTATGGCCCCTTATCGTATGGATCCGGCTGAATTGAAAGAGTTAAAATGGTAATTGTAGGAACTATTAGATAATGGCTTTATCAGACCATGTGTATCTCATTAGGGAGCATAGGTACTGTTTATAAGAAAGAAAGATGAGTCTTTGCAGCTATGTGTTGACTATCGTGAGTTAAAAAAATCATGATTAAGAATAAGTATCATCTACCGCGTATTGATGATTTATTTGATCAATTGTAAGAATCTTGGGTGTTCTCGAAGATTGATTTGAGGTCCAGTTACTATCAGTTCAGGATCAAGCTAGAAGATGTAGCTAAGACTGCTTTTAGGACACGTTATGACCATATGAGTTTCTTGTTATGCCTTTTGGCCTTACAAATGCTCCAACTACTTTTATGGATCTGATGACTAGGGTGTTCAGGACGTATCTGGATAAATTTATGGTGGTTTTTATCGATGACATCCTAATATATTCAAAGGATTATGAGAAGCATGAAACTCAACTAAAGATGGTACTTCAAGTGCTTCGTGACGAGAAATTATATGCTAAACTAAGTCAATGTGAGTTCTAGCTGGAGAAAGTGATGTTTCTAAGCCATATAATTTCTGATGGTGGTATTTTTGTTTATTCAAAGAAGGTGGAGGTTGTTACAAACTGGAGTAGGCCAACATTTGTGACTGAGGTTAGGAGCTTTTTGGGGATGGCAAGTTGTTACAGGCATTTTGTAGAGAATTTTTCACATATTGCTATTCCTCTAGCTCAATTACTGACGAAGGAGGCTAAATTTGAGTGGATTGAGGAATGTGATCAAAGTTTTTAGAAGCTAAAAGATTGCTTGACCAACGCTCCTATATTGGTTATTCTAGAGGGTTCAGAAGGCTTTGAGGTGTACTGTGATGCCTCTAAGGCGGGTTTAGGATGTGTATTGATGTAACATGGTAAGGTAGTGGCTTATGGGTCTAGGCAACTGAAGATGCATGAAAAGAACTACTTGAGTCATGATCTGGAGCTTGCTGCTGTTGTGTTTTCTTTGAAAATTTGGAAACATTACTTATATGGTGAAAGGTTCATTGTGTATTCTCATCACAAAAGTTTGAAGTATCTGTTTTCGCAAAATGAACTTAATATAAGACAAATGAGGTGGCTTGATTTCTTGAAGGACTATGACTGTGAAATACAGTATAAGCCAGGGAATGGTAATGTAGTTACGGATGCATTGAGCCGTCGATCGGGTTATATGGCTCAATTATAAGTTAAGCAAATGGAAATGTTGGATTATCTAAAGCATTGTGATATCCAACGTTATACTAAGGGTGATAGGATGCTTCTGTCTTATCTTCAAATCCAACCGGAGGTAATTAGCGAAGTTAAGGAGAAGCAAGTGAATGATCTGTTCCTTGTGGAAATTGTAAGTGATCTAAGTAGGAACTCTCGAGCTAATTTTAATGTCCGGACTGATGGAGTATTAAAATTCAGAGATCGATTATGTATACCAAACGATAGAGAATTAAAGGAGAAGATCTTGAAGAAAGCTCATAGGTCTCGATATACAATCCATCCTGGGACGAATAAAATATATCAGGAACTGAAGAAAACTTTCTAGTAGATGAATATGAAAAGAGATATTATGACTTATGTGGAGAAATACCTTGTATGTTGCAACTAAAAGCTGAAAGGAGGAAGTCTTCTGGGTTGTTGCAACCAATACCGATCCCAAGCTGGAAATGGGAAGATATTACTATGGATTTTGTATCAGGACTACTAAGGACTCCAAGGAATCATGATGCCGTTTGGGTTATAGTTGATCGACTGATAAAATCAGCCCACTTCTTAGCAATCAGGACGATATATTCTCGTGACAGACTGGCCCAGTTATATGTGAATGAGATTGTAAGGCTCCGTGGAGTTCCTGCCTCTATTGTATTTGATAAGGATTCCCATTTTATCTCAAGGTTTTGGGAAAGCTTGCATAAGGAGTTGGAGACGGAATTGAAGTTCAGTATTGTGTATCAGCCCCAAACTAATGGCCAATCAGAGTGCACCATTCAGATTCTTCAAGTTATGTTGAGGGCCTTGGTGTTGGAAGTGAAAAGGACTTGGGACAGTTATCTGGCACTGGCTTGGTTTGCATATAATAATAGTTATTAAGCTAGTATCGATATGGCACCTTTTGAGGCTCTGTATGGTAGAAAATGCAGGTCACCAATTCATTGGAAGGAGACCGGAGATTAAAGGATTTTAGATCCTAAAATTGTGAAAGAAATTACGAAGAAAATCAAACTAATTCATGATAATTTGAGAATTGCTTAAAGTAGACAAAAAAGTTATGCAGACTAGAGGAGGAAAGAATTGAACTTTGAGGTAGCAGGTTTTATTTTTCTGAAAGTTTCACCGTCTAAGGGAACGTTTAGGTTCAGAAGAAAAGGAAAACTGAAACCACGGTTCATTGGTCCTTTTGAGATTCTAGAGAGGATCAGGGAGGTAGCTTACAAATTGGCATTACCCCCTAATCTAGCGGGCGTATATGATGTATTTCATGTATCGATGCTTCGGAAGTATATCCACAATCCTGCACACGTGATTGAGTACGAGCCCTTGCTTCTTGATAAGAATTTATCCTATGTCAAGGTGTCGATACAGATTCTAGATCGCAAGGATCAGAGGTTGCGCACTAAGACCATTCCCCTGGTGAAAGTACTCTAGAAGAATCATTCACTGAAGGAGGCCACTTGGGAGCACGAGGAGGAGATTCGAAATGAATATCCCCACTTGTTTTCTTAAGGTATGTGGCTCTATTTTATTTTGAGGACAATATTTCTTTAAGTGAGGGAGAATGTGAGATTCCGATCCCGGAACATGATAATCATGGATTAAATATATTGAATGAAAATCATATTTAGGCTTAAATGTAGTAAAAAAATTGATACCGAAATAAAATGTGGCAAAAAGGGACAAAAGAGTGCAGGTAGCTCGAGCACTACTCGAACGCCTGCTAGGTGCGAGCAACTACTCACGAGCCGCCCGAGGCGAGGCAGGAGCGGACTGCGGCTACGAGCAGTGTGCTCGAGCACCACTTGAGCGTTGCTTGAGTGCACTTTTTTGCAAGCAACAACACGACCAGCGCTCGAGCAGTGGTCACGTGTCCCACGTGTCCCTCTTTCTCCCACGTTTTTAATGGAGAAACTAAGGGATTTGGGTTCATTCTTCAGTAAGGCTTGACAGCACAAGAAGGAGAGAAGAGAGGAAGGGGAGAGTAGAGAAAGGAAAGGGGAAAATCAGTCGTCCTGTCCTAATCCGAGTCATGGTAACTATAGATCAACTCAGGCAAGTGTACCTTGGACGTTATTTCCCATTTTTACAATTTTTCTATATCTCAAAAATGATATTTATACCCTAAAAGTATGTTTCTCCATGTTCTATATAAATAAAGGTTGTTTCTGCAAATTGTTCGAACGGATTTCATGTTTATATATATATACTGCAACATCTGACTTCGATTTCAAGAAAATGTATGTATTTGGGGTTCATTTATTATCCGAAAATTTTGGTGAAACCCTAAGCACGAAATTGAATGATTTAACTGTTTTTATCCAAAATCTCAACTGTATAAAAGTTAATCTATATTGAGATAAAGCTCCTGGTGTAATTTATTTTTGAAAATTTTACATGAACTTATAATAATAAATCACTGTGGACTTCTAAAGCAAAATTGAAGGGTTAATTGAAATGTTTCTGACTGATTTTTGACAACTGTACTGTTATAAGTTAAGAAAAATATTTTTAACACTGTTAATTAGGACCCAAGACTGATATACAGTCAGGTTAGGTTCTCCTCCATACCTTAGAACGTTGTGGTAGTAATCGAGGATAACTCCGTCCATGGAGTTATATGTGGTCCGCCCTTCCTCAGGGCGTTAATCTAGAGGATAGTTACTATTCCTGGCCAGCAACCCCCTGTTCTAGAATCCCATGAGAGGGGTTAGATCTCATAGGAAGGGATCTCCTATTCCTGTTACTGGCCTTTAATTGTGTAGAGTGAATATAATCTATCCTCGATTATTTGGCCCCTCTACTAGTAGAGCCTACTGGTCAGGTCCATACTGATAGAAAGCAGGATTTCTTTATAATTCACAGATTTAGTATTGATTTCTGATTTTTGAATTATGTTTACAAATTATGGTTTCTGAAACTTAATTTCACTGTATTAAGCTTTCTCTGCTTTCATTTACTTTCTGCTGCCATCATGAAGGAATATTTTCATGTTAACTGTTCACCTGTACTTATGTTCTGCACAGAAGCATGTTTACTGACTTCTAAATTCTGAAACTTAATTTTAATGTCAAATTATGCTTTCTCTATTTTCTTGTACTGTCCTGGCTCCGAATGCTTTCATGTTTTGGTAATTTCACATAACTATTCTGCATAACAGAATTTACTATATGCCTGTATGTACTTTGTTGGGTTTTGGCTCATTGTTTTACTATTTTTTCCCTCCAAATAAGACTGTTGAACTAGTACCAGACAAAGATGAGTGACCTAAATCTTATCTAAAGACTTCTGGAGATCTGAAGTATTTTGAAATTATTTTAGAAAAACAGTTGGATGTAAAGACCTGATTTTTGATATATGGTTTTATATACGGATTATATGAATATGGATTCAGTATATAGAAATGTATGTGACGTATATGATGAAACAAGAAACTATGCTTCTACAGGTTAATAGTTCTGCTTCAGCTATATATTTTCTGGATGTTTTTTACAGGTCCTAGATGGAATCTCACTTCTGAAGTGTTAATGTAGTGAATAGAAAACATGAATTGTAAGCCGTAGAGAGTTACACAGCGCCTGTGATCCTGTGTTTGTGATGAGATTGTTTATGGATAGGGTCTATGATGTTATACTGTGTATCTGTAAGTCATAAGCAGGTTCTGTAAATCCTTTCTAGCCTAGTTTTAGGAAAAACTCTGTCCGTTTTTCCCTTAAAATTTTAAGTAATTAATTAGGCTTAGATTCATGTTTCTGTTCTTAACGGAATTATCTGAGGACAAAGAAAAAAACTCCTTTCGTCACATAAATGTCCCTTTTTTCGACAATTAAAGACACACCCAATAACTTATAATGAGGCATATCTCCATGCTGTTTCCTACAATGGAGGTAGAAATTTGCTAAAATCTATGAGGTCGCTATGGGCTGTCTAGCCTTCTTCTTCTGCCATAATTGCTTGGCCTTCTTTGGCAGCCTCCCGGCACCTGCACTAGTACTAGCCTCCGCACCCGAATTGATACTTCAATCACTTCGCCAAGACATCTTTCTCTTGAAGAACCCCTCCTTCTTGAGTTCTTTTTCATGGATCAGAGCACAATCCAACATATCAGTATAAGTCATAAATTTTAACGTCACCAACTATTTGCAAATATCGTCCCTCCCTACAAAAACTTCTTTGCTTTTCTTTCTTCATCTCCCACCTTGTGCAGAGCATACTGGGATAACTCCATAAATTTAGTATCATATTCAGCCACTATCCGGTTTCCTTGCATCAATCAGACAAACTCCTCCTCTTTCTATTCACGTAGACAAAAAGGGAAATACTTTTTCATAAAGGCAATTTCAAACATAGCCCAAGTGATTTTGTTCTCGGGGACTCCAATAGTTCTTTTCTTCATAGCCCACCAATGATGGGCCACACCCTCCAAATGATGTGTGGCAAATAAAATCTTATCCTCTTCTGGACACCGAATAATGGCAAACACTTTCTCGAGCCGCTCAAACCAAGTGTCTGCATTTACTGTGACGGCCCGTACTTAATTATACAATACAATCGCCGTCAGGTCTAAAAAGTAAATAATATTACTGGACATAAAAATTTTTCTTTTCTTTCACACAGGATCTTACTAGGCCGGACTGTATATAGCTGGCCCACCGGTTTGATTTCAATCTTGTTCGGCCAATTCAAAAGTTAGCCGAACCTAATTGCCCCGAAATGCTTACTAAGAATTATAACTTTCATTCATAACACGGAAACATACTAACATTGATAAATTAAAACAGCGGAACAGTTTTACAAGTCTCTACAAAATATCAAAATAATTAAACAAGCTCTTCATTGATCAACTCCGGCCTGATAGCTATATCATATGGTTCTACTCGACTTCGTTCTCCATAAGCCTTTCATCATCTAAAAAGTGGCAAGAATGAGCTACAAAGCCCAACAAAATACTCACATGCAGAAAACAGAGAACATATATATAAGCGAACATAACTTATCATACGAAAATCATCACGTCTTTAGTTCGGAATTTCCTTAGTATTTTTCTTATTATCTTGTCTTCTTTAAAACTCATAAAACCATTTAAAATTCTTATCATCCTTAGGGACCGGACGGGAGCGGACAACATCGAGGACGGGTTGTGTGTAACCCCACAATCTAAAGCCGTATCCCCTCATTATGCTCCCCGGGGCGGGAGGTAATGCCTTTAACCCGGCATACGGGGCCGTAGTCCATAGTTCTTATGCCACCAGAAAGTCCCCTCCCGTGGCCCAGGAGGCAATCCTCGAGTGTCACTCCAATATCCTTCATCCATCTTTAACAGCAAGTTTAAGGGAGACTCGGTTCATGGTTCATATCTGGTCTTGGCCATACATCATAATTCGGAAGTCGGAAGTCATAGAGTTCCACTTGCTGTCCGGATTAATACATTTTTCTTCTTCTTAAAGCCCTTGTTCTTAACTTCATCAGTTGAAGTCCATATACCCTTTCCTTCATATTAAAGCCGAAGATTCCTTTCTTAAAAGTCATATGTCTTATTCGTCAAAGCAGGATCTTTTCCTTAAACCGGAGTGCTTTATAAGGGTGCAGTTCATCAAAAGGATGGAGATCTTCACAAGGGACGGATTACGATTTCCAAAAGTCTGGAGCTCTTTTTCTAAAGAGGACGGAGTACTTTTACTTTAAAAAGGGCGGAGTTCTTTTTCTTAAACGGCGGAGTACTTTTTCTTAGGGCGCCCTCTTTTCAAAAAGGGCGGAGTTCTTTTAATAAGGCGGGTTTCAAAAGCCGGAGCTCTTTCTCCAACGAAAGCCGTAGCTCAGAAGCCGGAGTCCTAATTCCATTAAAAACCGAAGCTAGAATAGCCGGAGTTCTTTAAGAAATAAAAGCCAGAGTTCCTTATTCATAAAAACGGAAGTTCATAAGCCGAAGTTCTTTTGCGGAGTTCTTTCCTGAATAGACTAGAGTTCCAAAAGCCAGAGTTCTTTTCTGCAAATCCGAACTTCTTAAAAGTCGGAGTTCTTTATTCGAAAAGGACAGAGTGTTTTTCATCAAAAGTCAGGAGTTCTTTTTCATAACAGGACGGAGTGTTTTTCATCAAAAGTCCGGAGTTCTTTCTCATAACAGGACGGAGTGTTTTTCATCAAAAGTTCGGAGTTCTTTTTTATAACAGAACGGAGTGCTTTTCTTTTCAAAAAGACGGAGTGCTTTTCTTTTCAAAATCCGGAGTGCTTTTCTTTTCAAAATCCGGAGTGCTTTTTTTTTTTTTAACATCCGGAGTGCTTTTCTGTTCAAAATCCGAAGCTCTAAAATCTGAAGCTCATTTTATTTCAAAATCCGAAGTTATAAAATCTGGAGTTCATTTTCTTTCAATTTCCAAAGCTCTAAATCTGGAGTTCATTTTCTTTCAATTTTCGAAGCTCTAAAATCCGGATTGACTCTTCTTTCAAAAATCCGGAGCTCTAAGGCCGGAGTGGCTTTTCTTTTAAAATCCGGAGTACTTTTCTTTAAAATTTAGAGTTCTAAAACCGGAGTGACTTTTTCTTTAAAGGACGGAGTACTCTTTCTTAAAAGGACGGAGTGCTTCTTTAAAGACGTAAAGGCCGGTGTTCATCTTCTTCAAAACAGGAGTACTTTTCAAAAGAGGACGGAGTACTTTGTTCCTAAAAAGACCGGAGTTCTTTGGACGGAGTTCTTTTCCAAAAGGGACGGAGTACTTATTTCCTAAAAATGCCGGAGTTCTTTTTCTTAAAACCAGAGATCTTTTTGACAGAAACCAGAGGTCAATAGCAGGAGTTCTTGTTCCATCTTGAGGCCTAAGTTCTTTTTCGTAAACATGCATTTATCGAAATTCATAACAATTGTCAGACTCATAAACAGAACATATTTCATAACATATTTGCAGAATAAAACCCATCATCATGAATATCAGAGTTTCTTTTAAACATGCACTTAAGAACGATAAATCATCAAAAACAGAACAAACATTATACATACATAATTTCATCAGAACATATCATATACTTAGGTAGAAAACGTGCATAAACATGAACTTTAAAAATAGGGTGAGTATCTTGCCTGAATTTCTTTATTTCGCCTTGACTTTTGGTCTTCCCCTACTAGCAAGCCCTCTCGAGTCCTCTTTTTCCCACTCTCTAATCCTTATTTATAGGCCCTTGGGCCTGGTAGCCGTCGTTAGGGTTTGGCAATTCCCAAGGTTTCCTATTATATATTATTTCCTTATTCTTGATTTCCTTATTACCAAGTTTCCTTACCGGTTATTTCCTTATACTCAGTTTCCTTATTAATTATTATTTCATCGGTTTCCTTATTTATAGGGGTTTCCTAATTACGCATTCCGGCATTGACCGACTCACTTTCCTTTTTCCCGTCCTTCCCCCATTTACGCTTTCCGGTCAACATTTCACGTTGACCGGATTACTCCTCCCTTCACGCATTCCGGTCAACACTCGTTGACCGGATTACTTACCTTTAACATTTTCCTTTAATATTAAATCCAACATGCATACTTCGGCTTCATCATCACTCCGGCCCTTCATCAACATCAACTTCGGCCTTTCTTCTTCTTCCTGAACTCATAATCTACTCCGTCTTCAACATGCAAATCTTACGGCCGGATTGGAAATTCACTTTTAAGCCGATTTGGATTTCATCATCAAGGAGCCGGTTTTCTCCTCACAATGCCGGACTTGATTTTCATCAAAGAAATCCGGACTTCTTTTCATTAAGGAAGGACCGAACTTGATTTCAACTTGAAGACGAGTTTCCTTTCTTATTGCATTTTCCGGTCAACTGGCGTTGACCAGACTCGATGACTGGAATTTTCTATGTTTTTAAAGTCTGGGTCGTTACATTTATTGGATCCAGTTCCCCCACAAACTCGAGGACCCTTTAATTAACAAACCAATCATAAGCAAACACTCAAAGATTTCTAGGGGCATGAATTGGAGCCGAAACTAAAACTGGAGCTAAATTGCGTTGCCCCATAACCTCCATAAAATTTGCTATCCTTTTCAGAATGTTCAAATACTCCACCTCTCAATCCTACAGATGGCCACCACCATGTGAAGCTCTTCATCTAGGAGCCATTACTAATACTCTCTCTAAAATAAGAACAATTTGGGTTAGATCACAATTCGACTTGAATACTAACCAGGACACTATACACTATGCGGTCAAATATAGCTAATTGATCCTAACTTAGTCTTAGCCTAGGTGAATTAATTTAACTTGATTAAGACACTAACTAGGACACCGCAACTTGACAATCAAACTTAACTATTGGTCCTGACTTGGTTGTAGTCTAAGTCATTTAAACTAGGATAATAAGAACTATCCAGTGTAATTTAATCATCCTATGCCTTCGTCTAATTATTCGATCTATCTTACTCTAACCTAAGCTTACGCATAAAATTTAGATCAAACCTAAGGCGTCTCCTCTCTGATACCAAATATGACGGACCATATTTCCTAATCGGAATCTAGCATGATTTCAGTTGTAAAACGACTGACAAATTAATACAAACTTGTACAAAATCCATGTGCAGTATATATTTTTCAATAATGAACACACACAGGATCTATAAAGCCACAACTACATCCGTGGCACTAACTTCATAACTCTAATCCCAACATCGGCTCAGATAAGATGTCACTAAGTACCCAAATAAATCATAAAAACCTATGAAAGTACATACATCCAACAAATATAGCGAGAACTAACTACCAGTACATCATCAAAGTACACATACATAAACAATACATATCCATCTCAAAATATATAAAATACTCTAACTCAACAAAATGATCCTGTGAGATCCCAAAAATGGCTCAAAGTGTTGACCGAAATACGAAATCTAAACCGGCCTCCTTAAGCCTCAATCAAGTTCGGCCTTTCCTTAGTACAAAATAAGTCCGGCACCACCCTTGTTAAATCAACTCTGGCCATGTGAAATGACTGGCCAGTTTTGGAAGTGCAAGAGGCCGAAGTAAAATTTGACCGGAATTGAAGAGTTGACCGGATTCGAAGATATTAATCTGATTGGAAGAGCTGACCGGATTTGAAGATGTTGACCGGAATTGAAGAGTCGACCGGCAGCATTGGCAATAAATAAGGAGCAGTTGGCCGGAATAAATTAATACAACTAAACAAAAAAGTAAACTTTAGGATTTAGTTAGAATTCAACTAGGCGGCGACCAAAAAGGATTAGGTAAACTAATCTTGTTACTCCCACCTACCGTCTGCAAACAAGTACGGGAGTAAGTTACCTACCCCACTTACCCCACCAAACTCCTCCTCTATATAAACCGGCGCTGGTTGATGCAAGAAGATGGAAGAGAGTGAACCCGCCGCTGGTTGATGCGAAGGCAAACAGAAGGAAAAATAAGGAGCGAAGGAGGGGAGAACTTTGAGTCGGCCAGAGAAGGCAGTCAGGCAAGTGTACCTCGGACGCTGTTTTCAAGTTCATGTTTTAAGAATATTGTAACACGTTGCTCTTTAAAGTTCTATTTTTAAGAATACTGCAAGTGTACTCTGTTTTGAAATTCATGCTCTGTTTTGAAGTTCATGTTTTACTGCAAAGAGTACTTCGGACGATTACCCTTTTTAAGTCTCGTTTGCAAGTGTACACCCTTTTCCCTTGCTTTTAAGATCATGATTTAATGCAAGTATATGCATGTTTCATTGCAAGTATTTCTGATTCTGGATAAGTATATGTTATATGTACCATGTTTGTCCTGATCATTGAGTAAAGAAGAATTTCTGTTAACCGCATGCTTAAAAGAAGTTCAGTTTTCCATTAATGAAAATTAAGTTCGGTGTTTTCTTGATAAAAATCAGTTCGGTTTTCCCATAATGAAAAAGCAGTCCGTCCTTCAGTAAAAAGTACTCCGGATTTATGAGCTTCGACTTTTAAAAGTACTCCGTCCTTCAGTGAAAAGTACTCCGGATTTATGAAACTTCAGCTTTTAAAAGTACTCCGTCCCGTTAGTGAAAAGCACTCCGTCTTTTTGAGAAAAGCACTCCGTCTTTTTGAGAAAAAACACTTCGGATTTATGAAACTTCGGCTTTTAAAAGTACTCCAGCTTTTGAATTCTGATTTTTGTGTTGATAAAAAGAACTCCGGATTTGGATGAAAAAGAACTTCGGCTTCTGAACTCCGGCTTTTGAGAAAAAAAACTCTGGCTTTTTGCGAAAAAGAACTCCTGCTTTTTGAGAAAAAGAACTCCGCCTTTTTGAGAAAAAGAACTCCTACTTTCTTAGAAAAAGAACTCCAACTTTTTAAGAAAAAGAACTCCTGTTTTTTGAGAAAAAGAACTCCGACTTTTTGAGAAAAAGAACTCCGACTTTTTGAGAAAAAGAACTCCTGCTTTTTGAGAAAAAGAACTCCGACTTTTTGAGAGAAATGAACTCCGATTTTAATGAACTCCGGCTTTAATAAACTCCTTCCTTAGAGCACTCCATCCTTCAGTAACAAGCATTCCGAATTTATGAGCCCTGACTTTTAAAAGTACTCCGCCCTCTGGAAAAAAAGCAGTCCAGATTTATGAAATTTCGGCTTTTAAAAGAACTCCGGCTTTTTAAGCACTCTGGCCTTTGAGCACTTCTGCTTTTTAAGCACTCTGGCTTTTTGAGTAAATGCACTCCGGCTTTTGTTAAAAGAGAACTCCGACTTGTATTGAAAATGAATTCCGACTCCGAACTGAAAATGAACTCCGGCTTTACTGAAAATGGCTTTTAAGAAGGAAGTATTTCTGCTTCTATTATTTTGGACCCTCGACTCACTACAGTCCGAATAGGTTTTCCGGCATGCCTTAGGACTTTTCGGTGGTAATCGATGATAACTCTGTCCATGGAGTTATTTGTGGTCCGCCCTACCTCAGGGCGTTACGGTCAGAAGGATTCTATTACCGGCCTACCTTCGGGAGGCACCCTGTTCTGATCCCTCGAGATGGGATATTTCTGTTACCGACCTACCTTCGGGAGGCACCCTGTTCTGATCCCTCGAGATGGGATACTTCTGTTACTGGCCTTAGATTGTGTGGAGTGAACACAATCTATCCTCGATTATTCGCCCCCTCAGTTAGTAGGGGGATCTTTGGCAGGGTCTATCTTTGTTACATTCGGACACCGTTCTTATTACGATTACGTACATTACGTAATGTGTTATTCTTAGTTATTATTATCTTGATTTACATTTCCGTACCGATTACATCTTGTTTTGAATAAAAGAGGAGTTTCTGATTCTTCTTTCTGGATTATAATGATTACTGATCACCGATTTCTGACTATTGATTTCCGATTCCGAAGTATAATATGGTCAAAGCATGATTTCTCTATTTGCTAGAGTACATTCTGATAACCGTTCTGTTCATGCATAGTTACATAACCGTTCTGCATCATCGTTTTACTACCCATGTGCATGTACTTTGCTAGGCCTCGGCTCACTATTTTATATTTTTCCCCCACAGATGAAGTTTTAGAGCTTGTGCCTGACGAGTTGGAGTGATTAGAGCTTGTCTGAAGGACTATTAAAGACCTCGGAAGCTTATTTTAGAGAAATATTATTGTAATGACTTGATGGACTTCTATGGTTAAACATTTTTGGCTATGTACTCGGAAATGAATATTTTGGAATGAATATGAATGCTTCCGCAAGTATTAGAATAACTTCCGCTATACTTATTATGGTTAAAGGTATATGGGTCCTAGATGGCATCTGTGATCCTGTGTTACACCTAACTGGTTTAGTTGGATTTTCAATTGTGTTTCTGTTTGACGGAAGCTTTTGAGGACAAAAAAAATCCGTTCCGTCACAATTGGTATCAGAGAGTTCAGATGCCCTAGGAATTGATTGATCGAAAAGCGGAAGCTTAGGATAGGTTAAATTGAATCAAAGGATGATTATAATTAGCCATCTATTCTGACTTAATGTGTTAGCACTAAATAAGTTTGGGGTAGGTTATGAACGATTGAATAAATAAATAGAGGTGTTTGGTGATTAAGCTAGCCTAATCCGAATGACTTTGGCCTGTACTAAGTTAAGAGTGATGATATAATCCAATTAGCTAGCTTAAGGCGAAATGTCTTAGAACTAATAGTAGTGGCTCTTAGACGGGAACTACTAATATTAGTGATAGGTTGTGGGGTCGAAAGAAAGATGGTGCGTAGAAACTCCTTAATATTGGAGTTTGATTTGTATCAATTGGGTTCTTAAATTGATCAGTGTTGATCTAAGGCCTAGTTTAATTAATCTCAGTTTAAGGTCAATCGACTGTGGATTGAAGCTAGTAATTCATTAAGAATGGTTGCCTGATCAACCTGGCAAGTGTAATGAATAGGGTGGAGTTAGCAGCTCAAGGTTTGTAAATGGGAGTAAATTTCTGGGCATATCAAGTCTTAAGATGATAATTCATAATTGTTTGGGAATGCTTAAGTGTATGGACCTTGGGTAGCCCTAGGTTATATTAAGGTTGCAATGTGAAATCTTAGACTTAGGAAGACGCTGTGGTGACCCCCATGTCTGGTAGAAGATGTGGTGTGTTGCCCCATGTTAGATAGGAAGTGGCGTCGACCTTGGTTGATTGACATAAGAAAGATCATGGGTCTCGAGGATTGAGAGGCACTGCCCTATGTGTTTATGGGAGCTCTTTGGGTGAATGCCTTATGTCGGTAAAACTCTCGGGAACATACTTCAATAGTGCTTTTTTCTTGATCGTAAGATTAAAAGATGTCTTTATTCATGGACAGGCAGTGAAAAGGTTTAGTGTTTTAAATCAGGGTCCTAAGGTATTGACTCAATGTATTAGTGTCACCTGCCATAACAGGAGGTAAGGCTCTTGGGTTTAATATTGTGATCTGGTGTCGTTTTGGGGATTCCGAACCCGCGTTGCATTGTGTTTTGAGTCATGTGTGATTGGAGGACATAGGCTTTGTAATAGCGGCAAAGGTAATCTAGTATTCGGAAAGGTAAAAGGATGTATCAAAGTGGATGTTCAAGTAAGAATTTTGGGTAAATGCCTTCCCAAAGAGACTTTGGGACTATGACCTAAGTGTAAAAAGCATAGTCCTTTGGATTAGGATAGTTAGTATCCTGCCTTACTGCAATGAAGAAATCTAGTGCCGTGGAATCGGAGTTGGGGTGGTGATGGCACGTGAGGGAATATATGGATTAGAGATTGAAGATGAGATTTCTCTATTTTGATGTCACAACACTTGTATCGTTGGGATCCACGATTATGAATAATTTTGTGGTTCCTAAGTTTGCTTCATTAAGGATCTAAGTTTGATATAGACGGTATTAAGGTTGTGACGTTTTCCTTAAGTTTGTAGATGCGATTGGTTGAGTCAACCGGAGTTGTATTAGTAAGTGTATTATGCCTTGTAATTGAATTGTGTGATTTCGGGTATGAATTTGAGCCGGCTAAGGTATTAAGTCTTAACCTAATCTTAATAATTGTTCGATGGGCAAATTGCAGTGCTAATATGATTAGACTGGTAAAAGATAACCTCTAGCTACTAGGTTGTGGGATTTGAAGCATGAGGTGAATTGATCGAGGTATCAGGAAATTGATGTCGTCCTTCTTGTAGAGTATTTAATGAGAATCTGCGTTAAGTCTAATTAGTATATGCGGCCACCGCTTGAAGTTATTTTGTGGTCATTGAGGAGCTTCGGCCGTGTGACTAATTGAGGATGAACTTCCCTAGATTGTTGAGGGTTAAAACTCTTGGGTCAATTAGGAGAGGAATCTCTTATTAGAATTACTTGAAATCAGTAATGAAATGTCTCCACTTAAATGACGATCAAATGATACCCCCAGGTTGATTTCAAATAATGTGTCGATTCGCATGCCAACGAGGTCTTAAAATTGTTAAGTGTAGAGGTAATGAATTGGACAATGGAATCTGAAGCCACATTGAACTAGTGGTAACGGTATAATTTGCAGTTTTGATCTTGCCACGGGTTGAGGGTTTGAGAAAAGTTGTTTCCTTCGGTATATGGACTTTGAGATTTTGAGGTTGTTAAGGGTTAGGATCTCGAGGTCTTGAGCAATGGTCTAAGGCTTAACCGAATCCACAGAGACGGTCGTAGTTAGGACTTCTTCTCCTGTTATGAGTTGAGGATCTGTGAGAGATATTTATGAGGTATGGATATTTTAGAATCAATCTAAATAAAGGTTATCACAAGGCTTGGATGTTTGAAGGGAATCTGACATGAAATGAAGAAAATGTAAAGTATCCTGCTTTCAAAATCTAATTGTATCTTGCATTTCATGTTGGGATTTTGGCTAAAGAACCAAAATGCTAAGTGTGATAGTGGCGGTGAGATGAAATTGAACAAACCAAAGCTAAACTGATTGATCGAGTGCCTTGCGGAAGAGTGATGAACCTGAGCATATAAAAAGATTTAAGTTAATAACCAAAGAAAATGCTCAACATTGAGGTTTAGCGCGAAATAGAATGAGGTATTTCCTTAATTTCGAGGACAAAATTCCTTTTAAGTGGGGGAGAATTGTGAGATCCCAAAAATGGCTCAAAGTGTTGACCAAAATACGAAATCTAAACCGGCCTCTTTAAGCCTCAATCAAGTTCGGCCTTTCCTTAGTACAAAATAAGTATGGCACCACCCTTGTTAAATCGACCCCGGCTATGTGAAATGACTGGCCAGTTTCAGAAGTGCAAGAGGCCGAAGTAAAATTTGACCGGAATTGAAGAGTTGACCGGATTCGAAGATATTAATCTGATTGGAAGAGTTGACCGGATTTGAAGATGTTGACCGGAATTGAAGAGTCGACCGGCAGCATTGGCAATAAATAAGGAGCGATTAGTCGGAATAAATTAATACAACTAAACAAAAAGTAAACTTTAGGATTTAGTTAGAATTCAACTAGGCGGCGACCACAAAGGAGTAGGTAAACTAATCTAGTTACTCCCACTTACCGTCTGCAAACAAGTACGGGAGTAAGTTACTTACCCACCTAACCCCACCAAACTCCTCCTCTATATAAACCGGCGCTGGTTGATGCAAGAAGATGGAAGAGAGTGAACCCGCCGTTGGTTGATGCGAAGGCAAACAGAAGGAAAAATAAGGAGCGAAGGAGGGGAGAACTTTGAGTCGGCCAGAGAAGGCAGTCAGGCAAGTGTACCTCGGACGCTGTTTTTAAGTTCATGTTTTAAGAATATTGTAAGACGTTGCTCTTTAAAGTTCTATTTTTAAGAATACTGCAAGTGTACTCTGTCTTGAAATTCATGCTCTGTTTTGAAGTTCATGTTTTACTGCAAAGAGTACTTCGGACGATTACCCTTTTTAAGTCTCGTTTGCAAGTGTACACCCTTCCCCCCTGCTTTTAATATCATGATTTAATGCAAGTATATGCATGTTTCATTGCAAGTATTTCGATTCTCGATAAGTATATGTTATATGTACCATGTTTGTCCCGATCATTGAGTAAAGAAGAATTTACATTAACCGCATGCTTAAAAGAAGTTCAGTTTTCCATAAATGAAAATTAAGTTCGGTTTTTTCTTGATAAAAATCAGTTCGGTTTTTCCATAATGAAAAAGCACTTCGTCCTTTAGTAAAAAGTACTCCGGATTTATGAGCTTCGACTTTTAAAAGTACTCCGTCCTTCAGTGAAAAGTACTCCGGATTTATGAAACTTCGGCTTTTAAAAGTACTTCGTCCCGTTAGTGAAAAGAACTCCGTCCTTTTGAGAAAAGCACTCCGTCTTTTTGAGAAAAAAGCACTCCGGATTTATGAAACTTTGGCTTTTAAAAGTATTTCGGCTTTTGAACTCCAATTTTTGTGTTGATAAAAAGAACTCTGGATTTGGATGAAAAAGAACTTTGGCTTTTGAACTTCGACTTTTGAGAAAAAGAACTCCTACTTTCTTAGAAAAGGAACTCCAACTTTTTAAGAAAAAGAACTCCTGTTTTTTGAGAAAAAGAACTCCTGCTTTTTCAGAAAAGGAACTCCGAATTTTTGAGAGAAATAACTCCGATTTTAATAAACTCTGGCTTTAATTAACTCCGGCCTTAGAGCACTCCGTCCTTCAGTAACAAGCATTCCGAATTTATGAGCTCTGACTTTTAAAAGTACTCCGTCCTCTGAGAAAAACGCAGTCAAGATTTATGAAACTTCGGCTTTTAAAAGAACTCCGACTTTGATCACTCCGACTTTTTAAGCACTCCGGCCTTTGAGCACTCCGGCTTTTTAAGCACTCCGGCTTTTTGAGGAAATGCACTCCGGCTTTTGTTAAAAGAGAACTCCGGCTTGTATTGAAAATGAATTTCGACTCCGAACTGAAAATGAACTCCAACTTTACTGAAAATGGCTTCTAAGAAGGAAGTATTTCTACTTCTGTCATTTTGGACCCTTGACTCACTACAGTCCGGATAGGTTCTCCGACATGCCTTACGACTTTTCGGTGGTAATCGATGATAACTCTGTCCATGGAGTTATTTGTGGTCCGCCCTGCCTCAGGGCATTACGGTCAGGAGGATTCTGTTACCGGCCTACCTTCGGGAGGCACCCTGTTCTGATCCCTCGAGATGGGATACTTCTATTACCGGCCTACCTTCGGGAGGTACCCTGTTCTGATCCCTCGAGATGGGATATTTTACGATCGGCCTACCTTCGGGAGGCACCTGGGATCCTTCTAGATGGGATACTACATTCCGGCCTTAGATTGTTTGGAGTGAACACAATCTATCCTCGATTATTCGTCTCCTCAGCTAGTAGGGGATACTGGCAGGGTCTATACTGCTCGCCTGAACACCGTTCTATTCGATTACCGCTGCGTTCACCGTGTTGCACCGTTATTATTATTGTGATTTATTGCCGCACCGATTATTGTCTTGTTTTGAATAAAAGAAGAGTTTCTGATTCTGCTTTCTGGATTATAATGATTATTGATCACCGATTTCTGACTATTGATTTTCGATTCCGAAGTATAATATGGTCAAAGCATGATTTCTCTATTTGCTAGAGTACATTCTGATAACCGTTCTGTTCATGCATAGTTACATAACCGTTCTGCATCATCGTTTTACTACCCATGTGCATGTACCTTGCTGGGCCTCGGCTCACTATTTTATATTTTTTTCCCACAGATGAAGCTTTAGAGCTTGTGCCTGATGAGTTGGAGTGATTAGAGCTTGTCTGAAGGACTATTAAAAACCTCGGAAGCTTATTTTGGAGAAATATTATTGTAATGACTTGATGGACTTCTATGATTAAACATTTTTAGCTATGTACTCGGAAATGAATATTTTGGAATGAATATGAATGCTTCCGCAAGTATTAGAATAACTTCCGCTATACTTATTATGGTTAAAAGTATATGGGTCCTAAATGACATCTGTGATCCTGTGTTACACCTAACTGGTTTAGTTGGGTTTTCAATTGTGTTTCTGTTTAACGGAAGCTTTTGAGGACGAAAAAAAAAAATCCGTTCCGTCACAGATCCTTTAAGGTCTTCCTACCTAGCTGACTTCTAGTCCTCTACTCAGCCTCATTAGGTATAAGTGTGTGCTCATCTGAAGGAAGAAAAAATAGTAAGAAGTGAGCCAAATGCTCAACAATGCATAATATAATCAATGACAATAAGCAATATACGTAAAATAAAGTAAATGGAGGGAATAAGAACAAAATATGATTGCATAAACATGAAACATGAATAAATTCCTTTGTGGAATACATTTATCTTTCTCATTTTATTTCTAATCCTTTTCCTTTTAGGTTCTAAAACATGTAAAAATTTTATTATATTTATGGATCGAGGTTAGTAGGCCTTACCAGCTAACGGTATAGCCGAACAATGAAATGAATGTATTTACTTCTACACATTCTAAGGCACAAACCAACGCAGTTCAAATATCCCATGGTGAGCAGTATACCTTTAACTCAATATATGGGGCCATAGCATATGCCACCATATCCCTCGTAGCTCAGAGGTAGTCCTCATGCTACCACAGTAATATCCTAAAGTATGTCAGAGAATACTACCATTTGAATATAAATCCTTACTCCAAGTTTCATGATTAATTATATTTAAGGGAAAATCCTCCATATTCTTACATAGAGTTCTCACTCCTGGAGAACAAATCATAAAACATATCAAATTGTGGATTCTCTTCTTATGTTTTTTATAATTTGCATAATTCGTATGTGTTTAAATTTTCACATGACTTAAACTACATACATAATCAATATAAAGTATGGAAAAAATCAAAAATTCTTACCACCATGAGCCAGACACAACTTTAGAGCTTTCGAATAATAAATCCCTTCACAAATACATACAACGTAATTTTTAGAATATATACAAGATAACATATACAACGTACATGTAAATAAATGTTACTATTCATGTCTAACAATATTTTTAGAATGCATAAAATTAATATATATAAAATATATGTGCATAAATACCAAATAATTGGAGTACCCACGTCCATGAAGTTAGAATTTCGAGTTTCTAATACCAAATCATGCATAAATTACAAATAAAATGAGTAAAATTGAAGGGGGTGCGGGTTAGAGTTTTGTGGAGTGGAAAATCGCACAAATTTTATAAATCGGACATGAAATCAAAATATATACATGCACAAGTCATGAGCTTTGAAAAAAATAAATTTAAACGAGTATCAGAACAAAGATACCGGAGAGGAATAAATAAAAAGTGCAAAGAGAGAAAGAAAAGGGTATGAGTGTACTTACCTCGACCTGATTTATCACTTCTCTAATTAACTCTAAACCAGAATTAGACTCAAGATCTTTGATTTCCTCCATCTCTCTCTTCTCCTTCATTCTCTGTCTCTCTCCTCGCTCTCGGATCGCCCAAAAATGATGCAAAAATAACCCAGCCACATCTTTATATCACGAGCTGGCACTCGAATGCTAGCCCGACGGGTAGCAGGCGCGCCTGCGCTAGATACAGTGCCCAACAGGCGTGGGTTCCCTGGTTTGGGCAACCACGACGCCACCTTGGTCGCCCAATGGGTGTCCCCTGTCGAATCCTCCCACTGTTTTCAGAACCTAATTTTCACACATGCATGAATTCTAATTTTGATTATTGTACCTTAATTACTCATAATTACGATATTTAAAAACTAGTACCTTACACACACTCTTACTTTTAATAGCCAATTTTGATAGGATGGGATAAAGAATTACACATTTAGATGATATGAAATTTCTAGTATATGAATCCTAAGTACTTCATTTATAATTTTATATAGTATGATATTTTATTCTAAATTCCATAGATAAGATAAATAAAAATGTGTAAAGACACTACTTTATCCAGATGATATGAGCGTCAAGATAACTTAGTGTACTCTACACTATCCAATACTAAAATCATTCATTAATCTGAATGATATAATTATTTCTCCTATAGAACCTATGTATATTACGCTATGATATGGATATCTAGGATATCTATTGATCGATAAACTAATCAGGTCATAGAAGTGTAGTGAGAAATTTTGGCACTGCAAAGTAGGGTGATGGAGAGTAATCCGAGTATGAAATAATTTATCTTACTAATGGGGGCATAAATATATTAGTTTTAAATTCATAATGACAGAAAGATAATTCTCATATATTTTTCCTATAAAATTTCTTTTGATAAAATATATCATTATATTATACAATAATCTCAATCATTATTGTAAGGTAGGAGTTCCAAAACTCCAATTTTGATTATGAATAACTAAGTTCAGATAAGTAAATTCGATGTTAGAGGAGGAATAAATTAGATCAAAGTTAACCTTTAGATCAAGTCACATCAAGTTGAATGATACTTGACCGTGGTAGAGACGTTGCGCCTGATAGATATCTAACCAAAGCTGACGCATGTTTTCTAATATGTTCACACTCGATACGTACCTGAGGGATGCTCGAGTGCACATTGGTATAATACTCATGCCCAACGCAAGCTTGATGTGATGCTTATATGCCACAGTATTTGGCCACGGTGCCCAATACATGCCTGATGAGCATACATGTGCTGGTCTACTATATAAGTCATGTTAGGTTAATTTTTGGTTATTTTCTAGCAAATTTTGAGAGAGGAGAAAGAAGGGGAAAAGAGAGAATGCTAGACAAGGCTAATATAAATGAATCCAAGCAAGAATTAGCATGTTTGAACATAATTTACATGGCATGTTTCAATTAAGAAGTGAGAAAAAATATCCAAAAGCTGGGCACATTTATTGTAGAAATTCATAATTTTACTTACAAAATTTTAATTATTGTTCTTACAGTTTGATTTAAGGTAAATTGTACATTGATTACATAAATTATTTGCCTTACTAATCTTTCAGCTCACTATTACTTTTATTTTTTGCTAACCTCTTTAGAATAGCAGCCCATATCACTTATAAGAAAGTAGGAGTGATGGAAGAGCTTCCAGAAGACAATAGATGTGTGATGACCCAGATTCTAAAACATAGAAAATCTCGATTATCGAGCAAATGTGATCAAGGGATCCAGGAAAATTGAGGGTTGCCCGGTCAACGCATGTTGACCGAAAAGTTGGGAAAAGGATGAATTTGGTCAACGTACGTTGACCGGAATGTATGAAGGAAAATATAATCCGGTCAACGCATGTTGACTTGAATGCATGTGGAGGCCGGAGTAGCCTTGAAGTCCGGAGTGGCTTTGTGTGGCCGGAGTAGTATTAGAGGAACAAGGTGAAGAAATCCGGAGTCAACGAGACGGTGATGGACGGAGTGAATGATAAGAAGTTGACCGAATTTGAAGAGTTGACCGGATAAACAAAGAATAAACTGTGGGATTTAGTTAGAATCTAACTAGGCGGCGACCAAATGGAGTGGGTGAACTAATCTAGTTAGTCCACCTACCGTCTGCAAACAAGTACCAAAGTAAGTCACCTACCCCACTTACCCCACCAAACCCCTCCTCTATATAAACCCAACGTCGGGTGGCTGCGTTTGGCAAAAGGCAAAACGCAAGCAGTAAGGAGGGTGTGAAGGAGGACGCCAAGGAGAAACCAACTGTCAGGCAAGAAGGGAAGGAAAATTGAGTCATCCCGTCAGGCAAGTGTACCTCGGACGCCGTTTTTAAATTCATTGCAAGTGTAATCAGCTCTGTTTCTAAATTCATGCTCTATTGCAAGTTACTTCGAACGTCATTTTTAAGTTCAGTTTTTGGTTCATTTGCAATTATACTGCACTCTGTTCTGCTGCAAGTAATCGGATGTTAACACGTTTTTAGTTTTCATTTTAATCTGTTTTGAAGTTCACGACGCCTGCTTTCCTACATTATGATCTGACGTGAAATCCGGACCAAAGTTTACAACTGGCATTTGACATGTGCAACGAAACCGGCATTTTGGCATGAAAAATGTAATCGGCACTTGGCATGTAATATGAACCGGCATTTGGCATGTAATATGAAACCGGCTCCCTTAATGAGAAAAGAACTATGGCCTTAAACGAACTCCCGAATTAATATGAAAATGGGCTCCGGCTTTATAAAGAACTGTGGCCTTAATTTAAAATGAACTCCGTCCCCTTTAATGAAAATGCACTCCGTCCTGATAGTAGAATGAACCCCGGCATATATGATAAATAAAAAAGAACTCTGAATTTGGATGAAAAATAGCTTCGGCTTTTGAACTCCGGAATTGGGTGAAAAAGTACTCCAAAAAGAACTCCAGCCTCCGTCAAAAGAGCTCCGGCCTCTGTCAAAAAGAACTCCGGTTTTTGAAAATGAACTCAGGCCTTAACGTGAAATGAACTCCGGCTTTTGATTTTACGCAATCCGTCCTTATGAAAGAATGAACTCCGGCTTGTAAAAAGAGAAATGAACTCCGGCCTTTGAACTCTACCTTTTGTCGAAAAGTACTCCGTCCATTGAAAAGCACTCCGAAAGTAAAGCACTCCGTCCCCTTCAAAGTAAAGCCCTCCGTCCCTGTGAAAGTAAAGCACTCCGTCCCTGTGAAAGTAAAGCACTCCGTCCCTTTGAAAGTAAAGCACTCCGTCCCCAGAAGCAGTCCGTCCATTAGTAAAAAGGAGCTCTGTCCCTTAAGAAAAGTGCTCCAAAAGAGCTCCGTCCTTTTGAAAAGTACTCCGTCCAAAAGAACTCCGTCCAAAAGAGAGCTCCGTCCTCTTGAAAGAGCTCCGTCCAAAAGAGAGCTCCGTCCTTTTGAAAGAGCTCCGTCCAAAAAAGAGCTCCGTCCTTTTTAAAAGTACTCATCCAAGCTTTACTCAAGTCCTAAGCATTTTGAAGAACAAGAGCTTCGGCTTTTCTTGAACTCCGGCTTTCGTTAAAAGTGAACTCCAAAATGCACTCCGGCTTGTCATTGGAAACGAATTCCGACTCCAACTGAAAAATGAACTCCGGCTTACTAAAAATGGCTTTTAAAGAAGGAATTATGGGATCCGAGACTCACTACAATCCAGGTAAGTTCTTGGGTGAGGCCTTAGAACTTACGGTGGTAATCGAGGATAGCTCTGTCCATGGAGCAATTCATGGTCCGCCCTGTCCTCAAGGGCGCTAAGCTAGGAGGAACATAGGCCGACCTTCAGGTGGCACACAGTACAGATATCCTTCGGGAATATATGACATGATAGGCTGACCTTCGGGTGGCACACAGTACAGATATCCTTCGGGATATATATGACATGATAGGTCGACCTTCGGGTGGCACACAGTACAGATATCCTTCGGGATATATATGACATGATAGACCAACCTTCAGGTGGCACACAGTACAGATATCCCTCGGGATATATATGACATGATAGGCCTTGGATTATGTGGACTGAACACAATCTATCCTCGATCATTCGCCCCTTCCTCTAGTAGGGTACACTGGCAGGGTCTAAAATTGTTAAAAGATATGTCACAGTAAAAGATAAAAATGTATTATACAGTGAAAAGATGACGGTGAACAGTATAGAGTATTGTTTTACCATGCAAAGTTTATAATTATTATTTCACAGTCTATAATGCGATAATTTATGAGGCATGAGATTTAATATTGTTATAGTATGTCTTTACTATTTTTTCAGATGATGTTTTGATTAAACGTTCTACTTCTACATGGTTATATGATCGTTTTGGCATAACTATTTTACAGTTCATATGCATGCACCTTGCTGGGCCTCGGCTCACTGTTTTATGTTTTTCCCCTACAGATGAAGCTTTAGAACTTGTGCCTGACGAGTTGGAGTGATTAGAGCTGTCTGAAGGATTATTAGAGACCTCGGAAGCTTATTTTGGAGAAATGTTATTGTAACGACTTGATGGACTTCTATGATTAGAAATTTTGGTTATGTACTCGGAAAAGAATATCTTGAACTGAATTTGAATGCTTCCGCAAGTGTTAGAATAACTTCCGCTATACTTATTATGGTTAAAAGTATATGGGTCCTAGATGGCATCTGTGATCCTGTGTTGCACCTAATTAGTTTAGTTAGGTTTTCAATCGTGTTTCTGTTTGACGGAAGCTTCGAGTAAAAAAAATCCATTCCATCACATTTGGTATCAGAGAATTGGGATGCCTTAGGAATTGATCGATCGAAAGGCGGAAGCGTAGGTTTGAATTTCTGAATAGAATTCCTGTAGGAATAAGTAATGGAAGCTAGGATAGTTAAGACCCTTAAGAGAATGGTTCCTAGGCTTGGTTAGAAATCCCTTAGATATTTCTTGTTCCATTGAATCCTTGTTTTTATATTCATGTATTTGCCTTGATTATAGGATGGCAAGTAGAAGAGGTGGGAGGAATGGCCGCGGTGGCGTTGGCACGCCATATGACAGGGAGGCGGCCTATATCAATCTATTGGAGAGGATGACCAATGTAGTAGAGTCTGTTGAGCAAAAGCACATGGCTCCGAATCCTGCCCCCGAGCCAGCTCCGGCACCTCTTGGTCCTACAACTTATGATAGATTCACGGCTGAGCAAGCACCGGGCTTCCTAGGAAAGCCTGATCCGGCTGAGGCGGACGTATGGATGAAAAGAATGAAGAAGATATTTGATGTGCTTGGCTGTACTGACCGGAAAAAGGTCAAATTTGCTACATATAAATTGGAGGGTGAAGCGGATAGTTGGTGGGATATGCAGAAATGGGCAATGGGAGTGCCTAATGAAGCTATCACCTGGGAGATGTTTGAGGAGGCATTTTTGGAGAAGTATTTTCCATCCAGCCTTCGAGATCAGAAAGATCAAGAGTTCATGAGGCTGAGACAAGGGAGCATGACCGTCAAGGAATATGATGCCAAGTTCACGGAGTTGTCTCGCTTTGCACCATTTTATGTGGAGGATGAACAGAGGAAAGCCAAAAAGTTCCTCCAAGGGATACGAGATGATATTAGAAAGTTGTCCGTTTTGAAGTTTAAATCTTACGCCGAGATCTTGGACAGAGCGGCAATCTATGAGAAGGAGAGGGAAACAGAAAGGTTCTATGCGAAGAGAACCGCCAGCCGAGCAGGAGTAAGTACAGGATCAGCTGCGGGGTCTTCTGGACTATTCAAGAAGACCAGGGCAGCTGACGAGGGAAAAAATATTGTACCGGCTCAATCGGTAACTAGTACTAAAGTGTCGACGGATGATTGTACCGTCTGTGGGAGGAGACATCCAGGATAAGAATGCCGTAAATTGACGGGAGCATGTTTTAGTTGTGGAAAGAAGGGCCATATGTACAGAAACTGTTCATCACTTTCGAGGCTAGATGAAAAGAAGCCTACTGTCTCGGCAAAGGCCTTCGCAGTGACTATTCAAGATCCAGAGGCATCTCCAAACGTAGTGGAAGGTACCCTTCCCGTTTGTGGAATTTCTGCATCCATATTATTTGACTTAGGGTCTACCCATTCCTTTATTTTCCCGCGATTTGCATGCTATATCGTATCTGCCCCATATGTTTTGAATTGTGAATTATCTGTGTGTACACCCACCGGATCATCTGTGGCCACTGATGTGATGTATTCGGGATGTGTGGTTGAGGTAAATGGGAACCATTTAGTTGTGGATTTAGTATTGTTAGACAAGGGTGATCATATAATATTGTATATAGACAGGCATGTTTAAAGGTTGAGAAAATCAATAAGTATCTGGATTGAGCCGTTATGAGAGACTAGGAATTTATTTTGTGATAAAAATTAAGACGCTTCAATGCTTGAGGTTCCTAGAGTAATCCTTGTGTGAGGGAACAACTTCTGGATGAAAGAATACGTGTGATTATGACACCGTAAGGATCATCAAATTTAGAGGATGAAATTTTTATAAGTGGGGGAGATTGTGACGACCCAGAATCTAAAACATAGAAAATCTCGATTATCGAGCCAATGTGATCAAGGGATCCGGGAAAATTGAGGGTTGCCCGGTCAACGCATGTTGACCGGAAAGTTGGGAAAAGGATGAATTTGGTCAACGCACGTTGACCGGAATGTATGAAGGAAAACATAATCCGGTCAGCGCATGTTAACTTGAATGCATGTGCAGGCCGGAGTAGCCTTGAAGTCCGGAGTGGCTTTGTGTGGCCGGAGTAGTATTAGGGGAACAAGGTGAAGAAATCCGGAGTCAACGAGACGGTGATGGACGGAGTGAATGATAAGAAGTTGACCAGATTTAAAAAGTTGACCGGATTCAAAGATCTTGACCGGAATTGGAGAGTTGGCCGGATTTCTTGAAAGGTTACAAAAATTGGGACCGACACTAATCAGAAATATTGACCAAAGAGTTGACCGAATAAACAAAGAATAAACTGTGGGATTTAGTTAGAATCCAACTAGGTGGCGACCAAATGGAGTGGGTGAACTAATCTAGTTAGTCCACCTACCGTCTACAAACAAGTACCAAAGTAAGTCACCTACCCCACTTACCCCGCCAAACCCCTCCTCTATATAAACCCAGCGTCGGGTGGCTGCGTTTGGCAAAAGGCAAAACGCAAGCAGTAAGGAGGAAGTGAAGGAGGACACCAAGGAGAAACCAACTGTCAGGCAAGAAGGGAAGGAAAATTGAGTCAACCCGTCAGGCAAGTGTACCTCGGACGCCGTTTTTAAGTTCATTGTAAGTGTAATCTGCTCTGTTTCTAAATTCATACTCTATTGCAAGTTACTTCGAACGTCATTTTTAAGTTCAGTTTTTGGTTCATTTGCAATTATACTGCACTCTGTTCTGCTACAAGTAATCAGATATTAACACGTTTTTAGTTTTTATTTGAATCTGTTTTGAAGTTCACGACGCCTGCTTTCCTACATTCTGATCTGACATGAAATCCGGACCAAAGTTTACAACTGGCATTTGACATGTGCAACGAAACCGGCATTTTGGCATGAAAAATGTAATCGGCACTTGGCCTATAATATGAACCGGCATTTGGCATGTAATATGAAATCGGCTCCCTTAATGAGAAAAGAACTCTGGCCTTAAACGAACTCCCGAATTAATATGAAAATGGGCTCCGGCTTTATAAAGAACTGTGGCCTTATTTTTAAATGAACTCCGTCCCCTTTAATGAAAATGCACTCCGTCCTGATAGTAGAATGAATCCCGACTTGTATGATAAATAAAAAGGAACTCCGGATTTGGATGAAAAACAGCTTCGGCTTTTGAACTCCGGAATTGGGTGAAAAAGTACTCCAAAAAGAACTCCAGCCTCCGTCAAAAGAGCTCCAGCCTCTGTCAAAAAGAACTCCGGTTTTTGAAAATGAACTCAGGCCTTAACGTGAAATGAACTCCGGCTTTTGAGTTTACGCACTCCGTCCTTATGAAAGAATGAACTCCGGCTTGTAAAAAGAGAAATGAACTCCGGCCTTTGAACTCTACCTTTTGTCGAAAAGTACTCCGTCCTTTGAAAAGCACTCCGAAAGTAAAGCACTCCGTCCCCTTGAAAGTAAAGCCCTCCATCCCTGTGAAAGTAAAGAACTCCGTCCCTGTGAAAGTAAAGCACTCCGTCCCTTTGAAAGTAAAGCACTCCGTCCCCAGAAGCAGTCCGTCCAGTAGTAAAAAGGAGCTCCGTCCCTTAAGAAAAGTGCTCCAAAAGAGCTCCGTCCTTTTAAAAAGAACTCCGTCCAAAAGAGAGCTTCGTCCTCTTGAAAGAGCTCCGTCCAAAAGAGAGCTCCATCCTTTTGAAAGAGCTCCGTCCAAAAGAGAGCTCCGTCCTTTTTAAAAGTACTCCGTCCTTTTTAAAAGTACTCCGTCCAAGCTTTCTGAAGTCCGGCATTTTGAAGAACAAGAGCTTCGGCTTTTCTTGAACTCCGGCTTTCGTTAAAAGTGAACTCCAAAATGCACTCCGGCTTATCATTGGAAACGAATTCCGACTCCAACTGAAAAATGAACTCCGGCTTACTGAAAATGGCTTTTAAAGAAGGAATTATGGGATCCGAGACTCACTACAATCCAGGTAAGTTCTTCGGTGAGGTCTTAGAACTTACGGTGGTAATCGAGGATAGCTCTGTCCATGGAGCAATTCATGGTCCACCCTGTCCTCAAGGGCGTTAAGCCAGGAGGAACATAGGCCGACCTTCGGGTGACACACAGTACAGATATCCTTCGGGTTATATATGACATGATAGGCCGACCTTCGGGTGGCACACAGTATAGATATCCTTCGGGATATATATGACATGATAGGCCGACCTTCGGGTGGCACACAGTACAGATATCCTTCGGGATATATATGACATGATAGGCCGACCTTCGGGTGGCACACAGTACAGATATCCCTCGGGATATATATGACATGATAGGCCTTGGATTGTGTGGACTGAACACAATCTATCCTCGATCATTCGCCCCTTCCTCTAGTAGGGTACACTGGCAGGGTCTGAAATTGTTAAAAGATATGTCACAGTAAAAGATAAAAATGTATTGTACAGTGAAAAGATGACGGTGAACAGTATAGAGTATTGTTTTACCATGCAAAGTTTATAATTATTATTTCACAGTCTATAATGCGATAATTTATGAGGCATGAAATTTAATATTGTTATAGTATGTCTTTACTATTTTTTCAGATGATGTTTTGATTAAACGTTCTACTTCTGCATGGTTATATGATCGTTTTGGCATAACCGTTTTACAGTTCATATGTATGTACCTTGCTGGGCCTCGGCTCACTGTTTTATGTTTTCCCCCTACAGATGAAGTTTTAGAGCTTGTGCCTGATGAGTTGGAGTGATTAGAGCTGTCTGAAGGATTATTAGAGACTTCAGAAGCTTATTTTGGAGAAATGTTATTGTAACGACTTGATGGACTTTTATGATTAAACATTTTCGTTATGTACTCGGAAAAGAATATCTTGAAATGAATTTGAATGCTTCCGCAAGTGTTAGAATAACTTCCACTATACTTATTATGGTTAAAAGTATATGGGTCCTAGATGGCATCTGTGATCTTGTGTTGCACCTAATTAGTTTAGTTAGGTTTTCAATCGTGTTTCTGTTTGACGGAAGCTTCGAGTAAAAAAAAAAAAAAATCCGTTCCGTCACAAGATGTAGGAATGTGGATAATTTGGATGCTGTAATTATCCCAAAATAATAGTTTTAAAATATTTACTTTTACCTTGATTGAACAGTTATATATTAATTTAGTTATTGTAATATTTATGGACAGCGGTATAGTGAAATATTGGTTTATCTAGCAGTAGACTATTGTGGTTGTTTTTAACTCTAATTTTGTTTAGACCTATCTCCTTAAGTATGATTCAATTTTATCGTATAGTTAATATTTTGGAGCTACTTTATGGTGCAGCATATTTCAGGTCTTGTGAATTGGTTGATTATTATTATTATTATATATATATATATATATATCTTTAGGTCAGTTATAATATCGACTTGTAGGTCACGTCTATCATTAATTGGGTTTATTAATTTTATTAATGGAATGATGTTGCTAATTATTTTTCAGTTTTGGTATGAGGACGTGACAAGGAAGTGGTATCAGATAGGTCGTAAGGGGAGTGTTTTATTTTGGTTTGAAGATCTAATTCAATTAATTATTTTGTGATAGATTGAAAGAAGTCTTCAGGACAATGTGGTTTTGGACCAAATTTTGCCCCGACCGGGAAGAAGAATATTTGGCTATTATTGCCCGGATGGTGGATGTGATGGAGTCTATGGCCCAAGGATCTCAAAACCTAGTGTGAGGACCTGAAGCCTAAAACGTAATAACTAGATATGATTAAGGTGATTAATATCAATAAGAGGCTATACATGTAGTGAAAAAGTGGTAGTTAAAAGAGAAAAATTGGAAAATGCCCAAATTTAGCAAGCAGCCGAGTGGCGCTTGCTGTGGGCTCGAGCCATCCTATCGGGCGGAAAAACCAGTGGTGTTCACGAATCCCTCCGCCCGCTGGCCGCTCGAGCCCTCATATCGGGCGGAAAAACCAGTGGCATTTTCGAATCCTGGCTGCTCGAGCGGAGCTCGAGCTGCTGGATGCCGAAAGTCGAGCGCTCGCTGGCAGCTCGAGTGGAGCTCAAGCGGCAGGCGCAGTATAAAAACGCGATCTGCTTCTCTCCTTTTCATTTCGCATGATTTTAGGATTTGAGGAGAGAGAGAGAGCGCCGACATTAGAGAGAGAAGAAGGGAGAACGAGGCCCAGGAGCCCGAATCCATCCTCGAGCCAGTTATAAAGGTGAAAGCCCGCGACAAGGCAAGTGTACCTCGGACGTCGTTTTACGTTTTTACCATTTTTCTTGCTTTAAAGTTCATGGAGATGTTGTAAAAATGATGTTGAAGCACGTTTCCTTTAATTAATCGGTTAGATTTCATGTTTGTTCATGTTTACGGAAGTATTTGGTTCCGATTTCATGCATGAGTATGTCTTATGTGGTTATTTTGACATTTAAAGAATATGGCCAAACCCTAGCTCGAAATTTTGGGAATTTATGGTTTAAATGCATGATTGAGTATATATATGTAGATTTATGGCGTTGATTTCATGAAATAAGACTTGTTTAGAGACCGATTTGTGTCCAGAAGTTTTGGCGAAGCACTAAGTACGAAAATGAAGGGGTTTTAGTGATTTTTAACCAAAGCTCCAGTTACATGAAAGTTAATTGACATCGATGTGCAACTTCCAGTATAATTTGCTTTTGAAAATTTGAACGACCGTATACCAACAAAATTTCCATGTAAATTTAAAGAAGTGCTGAAATTGTGTTGTGAAAGTTTGATTTTGAAAATGGGATTTTTGATAAAGAAATGACTCCCGCTACAGTTATTTTGGGACCCGAGACTGACTACAGTCCAAGTAAGTTCTTGGGTGAGGCCTTAGAACTTGTGGTGGTAATCGAGGATAGCTCTGTCCATGGAGCGATTCATGGTCCGCCCTGTCCTCAAAGGCGTTAAGCCAGGAGGAACATAGGCCGACCTTTGGGTGGCACACAGTCCAGATATCCCTCGGGATGGGATGTATATGACATGATAGGTCTTGAATTATGTGGACTGAACACAATCTATCCTCGATCATTCGCCCTTTCCGCTAGTAGGGTACACTGGCAGGGTCTAAAATTGTTAAAGTATGTCACAGTAAAAGATGAAAATGTATTGTACAGTAGAAAGATGACAGAGTATCATTTGATAAAACGATGGCAACGAAACGTATACAGTGAAAAGATGATAGTGAGCAGTATAGAGTATTGTTTTTACTTTTACCATGCATCAGTAAAGTTTATAATTATTTTTTTACGATCTGTAGTTTAACGATTTATGAAGCATGAGATTTAATATCGTTATAGTATGTCTTTACTTTGTAGATGATGTTTGATTAAGCACTTTGGTTTTGCATGGTTATATGATCGTTTTGGCATAACCGTTTTACAATTCATATGCATGTACCTTGTTGGGCCTCGGCTCACTGTTTTAGTATTTTCCCCCTCCAGATGAGACAGTAGAGCTTTTACCTGATGAAAAAGAGTAATCAGAGAGGGAAGCTTTTTGAATACTTTTGAGGACCATAGCACATTGGAGCTATTTTGGAGGAGCCTGTCGACGTAAAGGCCTAGCTGCACATGATTTTTGTATACTGAACTTGTGATTATTGATGTCTTGAAACATATCAATTTTTGTAAAGAAAGCTCATGATGTGTATGATAGTAGAAGAGAAAATTCTATACTTCTACAGGTTCTTAGTTTACTTCCGCTATATACTCTGGATTTACTGTCAGGTCCTAGATAGCATCTCGTTATTAAACCGTTAGAGTAGTAGATATTTTTATGGATTTGTGCCATGGATGGCACATGTGATCCTGTGAATGTTTGTTGTAGGAATTGTGAATGATGGATAGCTGTGTGCTTGTTATGGATGATTATATAGGATTGTACTTTTGGCTTTTCACCCAATTACAAAGGAGACTCTGCTGAAATTTCTGCAGAAGTCTTGCCTTATGTTTAGACCGTTAATTGAGTTATCTGTTTGATGGAAGCTTTTGAGGACAAAAAAAAAATTTGTTCCGTCACAATTGGTATTAGAGAATTGAGATGCCTTAGAAATTTATCGATCGAAAAGCGGAAGCATAGGCTTGGATCTCTAAATAGAATCCCTGTAGGAATAAGTAGAGGAAGCTAAGACAGTTAGGACCTTTAAGAGATTGGTTCTTAGGCTTGGTTAGAAATTCCTTAAAGTTATTGAATACTTCTTTCTTATTCATTGGATCCTTATCCTTACGTTCATGTGTTTGTCTTGATTATAGGATGGCAAGTAGAAGAGGTGGGAAAAATGGCCTCGGTGGCGTTCGCACGCCCTATGAAAGAGAGGCTGCCTATATCAATCTACTGGAAAGGATGACTAATGTCGTAGAGTCCGTCGAGCAAAAGCATATGGCTCCAACACCCGAGCCAGCTCCCGCACCTCCTGAACCTACAACTTATGACAGGTTTCACGGCTGAACAAGCACCGGGCTTTTTAGGAAAGCCTGATCCGGCTGAGGAGGACATATGGATGAAAAGAATGAAGTTGATATTCGATGTGCTTGGCTGTACTGACCGAGAAAATATCAAATTTGCTGCGTATAAATTGGAGGGTGAAGCGGACAGTTGGTGGGACATGCAGAAGCGGGCAATGGGAGTGCCTAATGAAGCTATCACCTGGGAGATGTTTGAGGAGGCATTTTTAGAAAAGTATTTTCTATCCAATCTCCGGGATCAGAAAGAACAAGAGTTTATGAGGCTGAGATAAGGGAGCATGACCGTCAAAGAATATGATGCCAAGTTCACGGAGTTGTCTCACTTTGCACCATTTTATGTAGAGGACGAGCAGAGAAAAGCTAAAAAGTTCCTCCAGGGGCTACAAGATGATATTAGAAAGTTATTGTCCGTTTTGAAGTTCCATACTTATGCCGAGATCTTGGACAGAGCAACGATCTACGAGAAGGAGGCGGAAACAGAAAGGTTCTATGCAAAGAGAACCGCCAGCCGAGCAGGAGTAAGTACAGGATCAACTGCAGGGTCTTCTAGACCGTTCAAGAAGACCAAGGCGGCTGATAAGGGAAAAAGTATTGTACCGGCCCAGTCAGTGACTAGTGTCGGCGGATGATTGTACTTTCTGTGGGAGGAGACATCCGGGACAAGAGTGCCGTAAATTGACGGGAGCATGTTTTAGTTGTGGAAAGAAGGGCCATCTGTACAGAAACTGTCCATCACTTTCGAGGCTAGAAGGAAAGAAGCCTACTGTCCCGGCAAAGGCCTTCGCAGTGACTGTTCAAGATCCAGAGGCATCTCCGAACGTAGTAGAAGGTACCCTTTCTGTTTGTGGAATTTCTGCATCCATATTATTTGACTCGGGGTCTACCCATTCCTTTATTTTCCTACGATTTGCATGCTGTATCGTATATGCCCCATGTGTCTTGGATTATGGATTATCTGTATGTACTCCCACCAGATCGTCTGTGGTTACTGATGTGATGTATCCGGAATGTATGGTTGAGGTGAGTGGGAACCATCTGGTTGTGGATTTAGTATTGTTGGACATAGGTGATTTTGATGTGATTCTTGGGATGGATTGCCTGGACAAGTACCATGCCAGTATTGACTATTTCCTGAAGCAGGTTTGTTTTAACATTCCTGGGGTGGAGCCCTTTTACTTTCAGGGCATTAAGAAAAAGGGGGTGCCTATGTTGATCTCTGCTCTTCATGCCAAGCATTTGATGAGTAGTGGATGTAGAGCTTATTTGGCATATTCCTGTACTACCGGGAGCCATAGTGTGCCGGCTAAAGACATCCTGGTTGTCTGTGATTTTGAGGATATATTTCCAGAGGAGTTACCTGGATTCCTCCACACCGGGAAATTGAGTTTGAAATTGTTGTTATTCCTGGTGCTAGTCCGGTATCTAAACCCCCTTACCGTATGGCTCCGGTTGAACTGAAACAGTTGAAGTTGCAACTACAGGAGTTGTTAGACAAGGTTTTATCAGACCGAGTGTATCTCCTTGGGGTGCACCGATGTTGTTTGTAAGGAAGAAGGACAGGGCTTTGCGCTTGTGTGTTGACTATCGTGAATTGAATAAGGTCACGATTAAAAACAAATACCCTCTACCGCGCATCGATGACTTATTTGATCAGTTGCAAGGGTCGCAAGTGTTTTCAAAGATTGATTTGAGGTCCGGGTATTACCAACTAAGGATCAAGCCGGAGGATGTAGCTAAAACAGCTTTTCGAACACGTTATGGCCATTATGAATTTCTCGTTATGCCTTTTGGCCTCACAAATGCTCCAGCTGCTTTTATGGATTTGATAAATATAATTTTCAGGCCATACTTGGACAAGTTTGTGGTGGTATTCATTGATGACATCTTGATCTACTCAAAGGATCATGAGGAGCATGAAATTCATTTAAGGAAGGTACTTCAGGTGCTCCGTGATGAGAAACTGTATGCCAAGCTAAGTAAGTTTGAGTTCTGGCTCGAAAGGGTGATGTTCTTGGTACATGTAATTTCTGATGGTGGCATTGCTGTAGATCCCAAGAAAATAGAGGCTGTTACAAGTTAGAGCAGACCAACTTCTGCGACTGAGGTTAGGAGCTTTCTGTGTATGGCGGGATATTACAGGCGCTTTGTAGAGAATTTCTCCCAAATTGCTATGCCTCTACTCAGTTACTGAAGAAAGAGGCTAAGTTTGTGTGGACAGAAGAGTGTGATCTGAGCTTCCAAGAGCTAAAAGATCGTTTGACCACCGCTCCAGTATTGATTATTCTAGAGGGTTCTGGAGGCTTTGAGGTGTACTGCGATGCTTCTAAGGCGGGTCTAGGATATGTGTTGATGCAGCACGGTAAAGTCGTGGCATATGGATCTAGATAATTGAAGGTGCACGAGAAAAATTATCCTACCCATGATCTTGAACTTGCTGCTATAGTGTTTGCATTGAAAATTTGGAGACATTATCTATATGGCGAGAAGTTCCTTGTGTATTCCGATCATAAGAGTTTGAAGTACTTATTCTCACAAAAGGAACTCAACATGAGGCAAAGGAGATGGCTCAATTTTCTGAAGGATTATGATTGTGAAATCCAGTACAAGCCAGGAAAGGCCAACGTGGTAGCAGATGCCTTGAGTCGTCGGTCGGGCTATGTGGCACACCTACAGGTCAAACAGATGGAGATGTTAGATTATTTGAAGCAGTGCGATATCCAACGCTATGCCAAAGGTGATAGGATGCTCCTGTCGTATTTCTGTATTCAACTAGAGGTAATTAGTGAAGTCAAGGAGAAACAGGTGAATGATTTGTTCCTCATGGATATTATTAATGATTTGAGTAAGGAATCTCGATCTGATTTTAACATCCGGGCTGATGGTGTGTTGAGATTTAGAGATCGATTATGTGTACCGGATGATAAAGGATTGAAGGAGAAAATCTTGAAGGAGGCTCACCGGTCTCGGTATACAATCCACCCGGGAACGAACAAAATGTATCAGGATCTGAAAAAGACTTTCTGGTGGAGAAACATGAATAGGGATATCATGGGCCATGTGGAGAAATGCCTAGTGTGTCAGCAACTGAAGGCCGAGAGAAAGAAGCCTTCCGGACTGTTACAGCCAATGCCCATCCCGAGCTGAAAATGGGAGGACATTGCTATGGATTTTGTATCAGGGTTGCCGAGGACTCCTAGGAATCATGATGCTGTGTGGGTTATAGTTGACCGGCTGACGAAATCAGCCCACTTTTTGGCCATCAGGACGACCTATTCGCGTGATAGATTGGCCCAGTTGTACGTGAATGAGATCGTGAGGCTTCATGGAGTTCCTACCTCTATAGTATCTGATAGAGATCCACGTTTTGTCTCGAAGTTCTGGGAGAGCTTGCATAACAAGTTGGGGACAGAATTGAAGTTCAGTACCGTGTATCACCCCCAGACTGACGGCCAATCTGAACGTACCATTCGGATTCTAGAGGACATGTTGAGGGCTTCTGTTTTGGAGATGGGAGGAACTTGAGATACTCATCTGGCCCGAGCTGAATTTGCTTATAACAACATCTACCAAGCTAGTATCGGCATGGCACTGTCTGAGGCGTTATATGGGAGAAAGTGTAGGTCACCTATTCATTGGGAAGAAACTGAAAACAAAAGAATTTTGGGCCCGGAGATTGTGAAAGAAATAGCCGAGAAGATTAAGGTAATTCACGATAATTTGAAGGTTGCCCAGAGCCGACAGAAGAGTTATGCGGACAAGCGGAGGATAGAGCTAAGTTTTGAGATAGGAGATCTTGTGTTTCTAAAGGTCTCACCGTCAAAGGGCACATTCCGGTTTGGAGTAAAGGGAAAGTTGAAGCCCCGGTTCATTGGCCCTTTTGAGATTCTGGAAAAGGTCGGGAGGTAGCCTACAGGTTGGCGTTACCACCGACTCTTGCGGGCGTACACGATGTATTTCATGTATCAATACTTCGAAAGTACATCCACGATCCAACGCATGTGATTGATTACGGGACTTTGTCCATTGACAAGGACTTATCATACACTGAGGAGCCACTACAAATTTTAGACCGAAAGGATCAAAGGTTGCGAACGAATTCCATCCCCCTGGTGAAAGTGCTTTGGAGGAATCATTCACCGGAGGAGGCCACTTGGGAGGGCAAAGAGGAGACCCGAGACAAGTATCCTCACTTGTTCCCTTGAGGTATGTACTTTACTCAACTTCGAGGATGAAATTTCTTTAAGTGGGGGAGAATGTGAGGACCCAAAACCGAAAACGTAATAACTAGATATGATTAAGGTGATTAATATCAATAAGAGGCTATGCATGTAGTGAAAAAGTGGTAGTTAAAAGTGAAAAGTTAGAAAATGCCGAAATTCAGCAAGCAACCGAGTGGCGCTTGCTGTAGGCTCGAGCCATCCTATCGGGCGGAAAAACCAGTGGCGTTCACGAATCCCTCCGCCCGTTGGCCGCTCGAGCCCTCATATCGGGCGGAAAAACTAGTGGCGTTTTCGAATCTCCGCTCGAGCGGCAGATGCAGTATAAAAACGCGATCTGCTTCTCTCCTTTTCATTTGGCACGATTTTAGGGTTTGAGGAGAGAGAGAGAGCGCCGACTTTAGAGAGAGAAGAAGGGAGAACGAGGCCCGGGAGCCCGAATCCATCCTCGAGCCAGTTATAAAGGTGAAAGCCCGCAACAAGGCAAGTGTACCTCGGACGTCGTTTTACATTTTTACCGTTTTTCTTGCTTTAAAGTTCATGGAGATGTTGTAAAAATGATGTTGAAGCACGTTTCCTTTAATTAATCGGTTAGATTTCATGTTTGTTCATGTTTATGGAAGTATTTGGTTCCGATTTCATGCATGAGTATGTGTTATGTGGTTATTTTGACATTTAAAGAACATGGCCAAACCCTAGCTCAAAATTTTGGAAATTTATGGTTTAAATGCATGATTGAGTATATATATATGGATTTATGGCTTTGATTTCATGAAATAAGACTTGTTTAGAGACCGATTTGTGTCCGGAAGTTTTGGCGAAGCACTAAGTACGAAAATGAAAGGGTTTTAGTGATTTTTAACCAAAGCTCTAGTTACATGAAAGTTAATTGACATCGATGTGCAACTTCCAGTATAATTTGCTTTTGAAAATATGAACGACCGTATACCGACAAAATTTTCATGTAAATTTAAAGAAGTGCTGAAATTGTGTTGTGAAAGTTTGATTTTGAAAATGGGATTTTTGATAAAGAAATGACTCCCGTTACAATTATTTTGGGACCCGAAACTGACTACAGTCTAGGTAAGTTCTTGGGTGAAGCCTTAGAACTTACGGTGGTAATCGATGATAGCTCTGTCCATGGAGCGATTCATGGTCCGCCCTGTCCTCAAGGGCGTTAAGCCAGGAGGAACATAGGCCGACCTTTGGGTGGCACACAGTACAGATATCCCTCGGGATGGGATATATATGACATGATAGGCCTTGGATTGTGTGGACTGAACACAATCTATCCTCGATCATTCGTCCCTTCCGCTAGTATGGTACACTGGCAGGGTCTGAAATTGTTAAAGTATGTCACAGTAAAAGATGAAAATGTATTGTACAGTGAAAAGATGATAGAGCATCATTTGATAAAAAGATGGCAACGAAACGTATACAGTGAAAAGATGACAGTGAACAGTATAGAGTATTGTTTTCAGTTTTACCATGCATCAGTAAAGTTTATAATTATTGTTTTACAATCTATAGTTTAACGATTTATGTAGCATGAGATTTAATATCGTTATAGCATGTCTTTACTTTGTAGATGATGTTTGATTAAGCACTCTGGTTTTGCATGGTTATATGATCATTTTGGCATAACCGTTTTACAGTTCATATGCATGTTCCTTGTTGGGCCTCGGCTCACTGTTTTAGTGTTTTTCCCCCTCCAGATGGGACAATAGAGCTTTTACCTGACGAAAAAGAGTAATCAGAGAGGGAAGCTTTTTGAATACTTTTGAGGACCATAGCACATTGGAGCTATTTTGGAGGAGCCTGTCGACGTAAAGGCCTAGCTGCACATGATTTTTGTATACTGAACTTGTGATTATTGATTTCTTGAAACATATCAATTTTTGTAAAGAAAGCTCATGATGTGTATGATAGTAGAAGAGAAAATGCTATGCTTCTGCAGGTTCTTAGTTTACTTCCGCTGTATACTCTGGATTTACTGTGCAGGTCCTAGATGGCATCTCGTTATTAAACTGTTAGAGTAGTAAATATTTTTATGGATTTGTGCCATGGATGGCACATGTAATCCTGTGAATGTTTGTTGTAGGAATTGTGAATGATGGATAGTTGTGTGCTTGTTATGGGTGATTATACAGGATTACACTTTTAGATTTTCACCCAATTACAAATGAGACTCTGCCAAAATTTCTACAGAAGTCTTGTCTTATGTTTAGACCGTTAATTGAGTTATCTGTTTGACGGAAGCTTTTGAGGACAAAAAAAAGAAAAATCCGTTCCGTCACACCTAGAGTCAACCACAATAAATTTAGCGACAATCGTATACGACTAGTTCACCAATAAGAGGGTGTTAGAATTCATGAGTGACCAAAATCCTACTAAAGTGAAGATATGGATCCAACAAATTAAGGACTTTGAAGTTATTCATTATCTGAAGAATGACAAGGTTGCTTTTGCCTTCGAAAAGTTGGAGGGAGAGGTGGATCATTGGTGGTCAATGAATAAACAAGTTTTGGGATTAAATAACGAGCAAATTTCATTGGAGATATTTGTAGAAGTCTTCATGGAGATGTACCTCCCGATATGTTTGAGGGAACAATAGGAGGATGAATTCGCTCATCTGTGGCAAGGAAATCAGACCATGACAAAGTATGATACCAAGTTCATCAGGTTATCCTACTATGCTCCCCATGTTGTTTATGATGAGGCAAGGAGAGCGGAGAAGATTTTGCAATGCCTGAATGACACTATTTGGAGGTAGTTTGTGACCCTGAAATTGAGAACTTAAAGAGAAGTTCTAGATCGGGTTCTTTTATTTGAACAAGAGTTGAAAAGAGAGAAGTTCTTTTAGAAGAGTCGGCCAGTCAAGGATACTAAAGTTTGGGATTGGAAGGATCCTACAAAAGATCAAAATCAATAGTAATGGGAAGAAATGAGTTGAACCCCAAGGTGCACCAGGCCCTCAACAATCAAAGTCCACTTGCCCCTATTGTGGAAAATCTCATAGAGGAGGATCCTACTATAAGCTTTCATGAGCGTGCTTCAATTGCAACCAATCCAACTACATGATCAAGAACTGCTTACATCCCATAAGGCAAATAGCAAGGAAGCTAAGTGCTTTGAGAAGAGCTTTTGCAGTGAAAGCCTAAAATGTAGAGGCCATGTCATTGGTGATTAAAGGTAAACTTATAATCTTTGAAACTTCAGCTCATATGCTTTTAGATTCAGAGTCAATATATTAATTTGTGTCTCTTAAGTTTGTTCGTTATTTGTTGTCAACCTTGAGAATTATGAATTTTTTATTAGTAGTATTAGCACCTATGGAATCTTCTTTAATAACAGACATTGTGTACCCTAGGTGTTTTGTTTAGGTCAATAGATTGGAGTTGGTGCTACATTTGATTTTGTTGGATATGCATGATTTTGATATATTTTTAGGCATATATCAATTAGCTAGTTATCATGCTAGCATAGATTATTTTTATAAGAGAGTATATTTTCTAATTTTGTATTGTGAACCATTCTACTTTTAAGGAATAATACAAAAATAATCCCCATATATGATTTTAGCATTGCGTGCTTGTCATTTGATGAGAAGTGGATGTCAAGTCTATTTAGCTTACACGATTACAATTGAGAGCCATAGTGTTCCTACAATGGACATACTACTAGTATATGAGTTTGAAGATATTTTCTTAGAAGATCTTTCGAGTCTATCATCGAATCGAGAGATTGAATTTTGAAATTGAAACCATACCTGGAGCGGCACCTATATTGAAGGCCCCCTATAGAATAACATCATTGGAGTTTAAGGAATTGAAGCAACAATTGTAAGAGCTATTGGAGAAGAGTATCATTCATCCAAGTGTATCCCCATAGAGTGCTTCGATGCTATTCGTAAAGAAAAATAATTGGTCTATGTGGCTGTGTATAGATTACTCAGAGTTGAATAAGATCATTATAAAAATTAAGTACCCATTGTCAAGAATTGATAACTTGTTTGACTAATTGTAAGGGGCCCAAGTATTTTCTAAGATTGATTTTTATTTGTGTTATCATCAATTGAGAAGTAAGAAGGAAGATGTGGCGAAGACGGTTTCCCAAATTAAATATGGGTACTACAAGTTCTTCGTTAAGCCTTTTGGGTTAACTACTGTCCCTGTAACTTTCATGGATTTGATGAATCGGATATTCCAATCCTATCTTGACAAGTTCATGGTGTTGTTCATTGGCAATATTCTAATATACTCAAAAGGCTATAAAAAGTATGAGATGCACTTAAGAATAGCTCTCCAAACTCTTCGGGAGAGGAGCTTGTATGCCAAGTTGAATAAGTGTAAATTTTGATTTGAAGAAGCCATATTTTTTAGGCCACATGATCACAAAGGGAGGTATTTTGGTTAAACCCAAGAAGATTAAAGCGGTGACTAATTTGAGTCGATCAACATCAGTGACCGAAGTTAGAAACTTTTTGGGAATGGTGGGTTACTACAGAAGATTTGTAGAAAACTTTTTCAAGGTTGCTATGCCACTCACCTAACGGACATGGAATGAAGTAAAGTTCAATTGGGCAGAGGATTACAATCATTGACTGAAGTTAGAAACTTTTGGCAATGGCAGGTATGTCACGTCCCAATCCCAATCATAATAACAATACTTAATCAATATAAATTAACCAATCAATTAACCACTAAATAACATTCAGACGTGAATTTCATGTTAATACTACAATCAATCACAAATAAAATAACACACTAATTTACACAAGATTCAAATATGTGCCACATTATAGTGTGGCTCGAACACCTGCCCAAACAACATGATATCGAACCTTAAGTAAGAATTGACGCCTGTATAATTTAATAATCAATATACAATCATCTGCGGAAGAAATTGAACATCCATAAACTTGACTAAACCAAACTAAAATCATCAACAGCATCAAATTGACATCAAATCATGGACATATAATAGTCAAATTATAATATTAGGCCACAACAGATCTCAAACTGATACAATTGACTATTTAGACTTAAATATCACCTAAAATATACCAAATTACATCATTCAATACATTTTAAAGCTATCTAAATAACCGAAATATAAGCTAATATCATCCAAAGTTGTCTAATCAAATAAAATATAGCATTAGACCCATTACCCGTCATCCAAATGCTGTCCAATCATAACATAATACAATTAAGATCATCTGAAATCTATAAATAGCAATAATCATCATCACAATTCATTACTCTAAACTCATCTTATCAGCTCAACCCTTCAATCCTAATCGCCTAATAAGGACTCGTGCACTTCATCTGAAGGGTTGGTAAAAACAGTAAGGGAGTGAGCCAAATATATCAAGGAAAATACATACTTAATATTTAAAAACATATTGGAAGGAGTAGGGATCATAACAAAATGCAATGGCATGAATCATGATTAGAAAAACTTACGTGATGTATTTTTAAATTTCTTATCTTAACCTTTATTAATCTTGACATCAATATGTGCTTAAATTTATCATGAGCAGATTCAATGACATGGACTTGCACAAAAGAACTTAAATGATGCAATTTCTTATTTCTTATCTTATTCTTCATTAGTCTTAACCATCAAAACATGCATAAATCTTATTTTATTTAGAAACCAAGGCCAGTAGGCCTTACAGGTTAAAGGAACGGTCAATCGAATCTCGGGTTGTGTATATTTTCACACAACAAAGGCCATACACATCTATTCAAAATCCAAAGATGGGCTGTCTACATATAGCTCTATAGATGGGGCTAAACGCCGTTTTTTAACCCCATGGATGATAGGATCAGATATCGATATACCATTATAATATTTTAAGACATGTCATAATATATAACCCACTGAATCATAAACTTGGTCCAATCTTTAATTTAGAAAAAACTCTATACTTTAGTTCTTAATTCTTAATTATTATCCTTTTAGAAAACGGTTCATTATTTCTTAATATAATTACATAATTTCTTTTCTTTTTTATAATATCTTACATTTTTTTTTAATCATGGCAATTCTTTAACATGGAATTTAACACAATTCATGAAATAGAAAATTTAAAAAATTAATACAAATTCAACAAATATGCAGTATATAATTAAATATGTATAGTATATAATTAAATAAGTAATAACTTAAAATCAATAACTTTGAAATCCAAACATATAGAGGTAAAATATCATATTTTTAGACATGAAAAGGGTTTAGATTCTAAATAGCACATAGAACATAATACATATATTTAAATATGAGTTCTTGAGAAGTTCCTCCATAAAATCATAGAAAATCAATAGGTATGCATGATTTACTTATCCTAAGTTCAAAATCTTAACTTGGATAAGTATTAGAATAAGAAAATTCAAAGAAAATGGTAATAAATAATAACAAATAAAAGAGGGAGTTTAGGGTGCACTTACCTCGGCCTGATGTACTGAAATCCTTACTCTAATCATCCTAACGTGAGCTATTGGAAGCCTTCTCTCTCTTCTATCTCTTCTCCTCTCTCTTCTCCCCCAATTTTCTCTCTTATCTACCTAGCACCACTAAAATAACCAAAATCTTATCTCTTGGGCATTTTTATATCCGCCCAATGCTTGAGCACGGATCAAGGGTGCATCAAGCACTGTGGTTCGACATTTGACGCTTTAGCGCTATTCAAGCGTGCTTCAGGTACATAGGTTTTATTTTAGCACCAAGGGCGTGCCCCAGGCCTACGTCCAATGCACGAGCCATGTATGTTCAAATTTGACTATTTGACACAATTTTTCACATCCTTTTAACTCAATTTCAATTATATTAGTTTAATTAATCATTATTAATATAATTATAGAAACTCAAACCTTATAGGGTTACTACTGAAGATTTGTAGAAAACTTTTCTAGGGTTGTTATGCCACTGACCAGGTTGACACGGAAAGAAGTAAAGTTCAATTGGGTGGAGGATTATAAAAAGAGTTTTTAGGAGTTGAAAGACCACCTAGTGACAACCCCGATTTTGACAATTTTCGAAAGATATGGAAGATTTGTAGTCTATTGCGATACATTTAATACTAGACTAGAGTGTATCCTAATACAATATGGGAAAGTGATTGCATATGGATCGAGGCAATTGAAGACGTACCAAGAGAACTATCCAACTCATGATCTAAAACTAGCCGTGGTAATTTTTACACTAAAAATTTAGAGACATTATTTTTACGAGAAGAGATATTTGGTATATTCAAATTACAAAAGTGTTAATTACTTGTTCTCTCGAAAGAAATTAAATATGAGACAGAAAAGATAGATAAATTTCTTAAAGGATTATGATTGTGAGATCCAATACTAACTGTAAAAAACCAACGTGGTAGTGGATTATTTAAGTCGTTAAACGACAAATTTTATGGGTCATTTGAGCGACAAAGAGATGGAGATTTTGAATTATATAAAGGAATGTGATATTAAAAGGTACTATCAAGGTACATTGATAATATTGTCATATTTTTAAGTAGAACTAAAAATTTTAGAAAGAATTAAGGGAACCCAAATAAACAATTCCTTTTTAGTGCATATTGCCAGTTATTTAAGCAATGAGTCTAGAACAAATCTTACTATATGGGCCAATAGAGTTTTGAAATTTCGAGAATAGATATGTGTACCGACTATTAGAGAATTAAAGGAAAAAATCATGAATGAGACTCATTGATCAATGTATACTATTCACCCTAGAATCAATAAAATGCATCAAGATTTAAAAAAGATATTTTGGTGGCGTAATATGAAACGAAAAATTACGACCTATGTGAAAAGATGTTTGATATGTCAACAATTAAAGGCCGAGCACAAGAAGCAAACAGGTCTCTTACAACATATGCCAATCCCCAACCAGAAGTGGAAGGACATAACGATAGATTTTGTAATGGGTTTATCAAGAATACCAAAAAATCATGATGCTATTTGGATAATTGTAGATCAGCTCACTAAGTTGACTTATTTTTTGCTATTCAAATGATGTATTCTAGAGATCAATTGGTGAGATTGTACATTAATGAGGTGATTAGATCGTATGGAGAGCCAGCTTCCATTGTGTCTGATCAAGATTCAAAGTTTGTTTCAAAATTTTGAAAAAGTTTGTATCGAAAGTTGGGAACTAATTTGAAATTCAGCGCAGCCTATCAACCTCAAACAAATTGACAATCAGAGCGAATAATTTAAATTCTGGATGACATGTTAAGAACTTCAGTTTTAAAAATAAAGGGCAATTTGAACAACTATTTATCATTAGCTAAATTTGCATACAATAATAACTATCGAGTAAGTATCAATATGACCCTATTTAAAGCTTTTTATGGAAGAAAATATCATTCTCCAATTCATTGGGAGGAGACTAGAGATATGATACTTTTAGGACTGAAAGTTATTTAAGAGATGTCCGATAAGGTTCGTTTGAACCATGACCAATTAAAAGTCACCCAAAGTTGACTAAAAAGTTATGTTGATCAAAGGAGATTAAAGATAAGTTTTGATATTGGGGATCATGTATTTTTAAAAATATCTCTGTTGAAGGAAATTTCTTGATTTTTGATTAAAGGAAAATTAAAGCAAGGTTTATCTGATTGTTCGAGATTCTAGAAAAAATCGATGAAGTAGCTTATAGATTATCTCTACCTCCGAGTTTGAGAGATGTCCACAATGTGTTCCATGTGTCAATACTCTGAAAATATGTCCATGACCCATCGCACATTATTGAGTACAAATTGTTGAAAATAAGCAAAGACCTGATGTACAATAAGGAACTGATGTAAATTTTGGGAAGAAAAGATCTAATACTTTCAACGAAAGTAATTCCATTAATAAAGATTTTGTGGAAAAATTATTCATACAAAGAAGCTACATGGGAAAGAGAATATAAGATTTGAGAGAAATATCCACATTTAATTCTTTGATAAGGTATGTTAAATTTTGAGGACAAAATTTTATCATAAGGAGGGAAGAAATATAAGGTGCGAGTTCCAAAACTCTAATTTTGATTATGATTAATCAAGTTGAGATAAATAAAGATGAAGTCATAGGATGAATAAATTGGATCAAAGTTAATTTCTAGACTGAGTCAAATTAAGTTGAATGACATTTGACCGGTACCCGACGCACATATATGCGTATTTTAGGCAAAGAGGTTGCAACTAACAGATGCCAAATTGAAGTTTGAGTGTGTATTGTAGCATGTTCACACTCGATGCATGCCCAAGAAATGTCCAAGTGAACTATAGTAGAATATTCGCTCCTGACACATACCTGATATGATGATTGTGTGCTATAATAATTGGCCACAGTGCCCAATGCATGCTTAATGAGCGCACGTACAACAGTCTATTATATAAGTCATGTTTGACTAATTTTTTATCATTTTCTACTAGATTTTGAGAGATGAGAGAGAAGAAGAATAGGAGGAGAAGAGAAAGAGAAAGAGAAAAAGTTAGAGAAGGCTAATAGAAGTGAATCCAAGTAAGATTTTAATGAAATTAAAGTTAAATGCATCCTAAACCCTCTTTTCTTTATTATTGAATTTCTTCTACTTCTTAGAACATTTATTGTTCCAAATACTTGTGTATGGCATGTTTTTGCAAGTAGATTATTTATACTTTACATGTATGAATTTTTATACCCATTTTTTTATAATTTTTATGAAGTTTATATTCTTAATTCATATACATTATATTATTCAGTTAATTTCCATAATGTCCTTTCATGCATGTATTAAAATCATAATTGAATGACTCTCATATACTTTAAATTTGTATATAATGTCCTATATGTTTAAAAGTGTTCCTATATGTTTAAATTTGTCTTGCATATTTTGAAATTTTTTTAATTTCTACTGTAGGTTTATAATGTAAAAAAATGGTTACTGATTTTTTTTATATATAAATTTAAACAAACAACCCATATGTTGTAAATTTCAGAATATGGCTTTTATATACTTTAAGAATTTACATTTTTAAGTTTCTGTATAGATTTTACACACTATATGAATAGAAATTGAAGAAATTTAAAGAAAACTCTACAATTTGTAAAAATATTATTTGTAATTGTGTAGAGTTTTTATTTATTTATACATCAACCATTATAAGAAAATAAATAATGATATATTATAGTATGCCTTAGTATATTATAGTGGTAATCGATGATTAAATTTCTCATTCGTGTGTGAAAACAATATTCAATTTCATTTATAGAGTTATATGTATGATTGTTCACCTAAGGGTCTTAAATAATAACGTAAGGGCTTTGATTATATAGAATCAAATATGACCTAGGTTTTGATTATTTGCTTATTTATTAGTAAGGCCTTACTGGCTCTTAATCCATAAGAATTAGCATATTTAAATTTAATTTGTATGGCACGTTTCGGTTAAAAACTGAAAAAGAAAATTTTGAAAGTTATGCAAGTTTGTTATTGAAATTCATAATTTTACTTATGAAATTTGAAATATTGTTCTTATAGCATGATTTAAGGTAAAATGTACATTAATTACATAAATTATATACCTTGCTAAACTTTTAACTCACTTTTACTTTTATTTTTCGCTAACCCTTTCAAATTAATGATGCGGATCACTTGCAGGAAGGTATGACTGATGAAAGAGCTATTCAAAGACAATAGAATTAGAAATATGGATAATTTGGATGCAGTAATTACCTCAAAATAATAGTTTTAGAATATTTACTTTTACCGTAATTGAACAATTTTGTATTCATTTAATTATTACGTATAGTAAACGTTTGTTTGTCCAACAGCAGACTATTGTGATTGTTGTTAACTCTGATTTTATTTAGATGTATCCCCTTACGTATTATTTGATATTATGTATAGTTGGTGCTTCAGAGCCACTTTATGGTGTTGCATATTTTGGGTCCTATGATTTGGTTAGTTATCACATATATATATATATATATTTTTGGGTCAATTGTGATATCGACTTATAAGTCTCGTCTATCATTAATTGGATTTATTTATTTTGTTAATGGAATGATTTTTCTAATTATTATTTGGTTTTGATATAGGGATATAACAATCATATCATGAATTATCATATGATATTGTTCTTCATAATGGTTATTATTCTAGTTAAAGAATTATTTATTAAATATTCGACTCATATATTTTTATTTAAATTTTTTAGATTAGTAGTTGAGTAATAAATTCTAACATAGTGATGGACTTCATACTACAAGATGTGAATATAGATATATTTTATGTTATTAAAGAGTATGAAAACTATATAGAGTTATTCTTTATAGTAATAGTTTATATAGTTTACAAAATGTAAATATATAAATTCGTTTAAAGTTATAAATAAATAAAAGTTTACCAAATATTTCTTTTAGAAAAATAATAATTAAATATATATAATATAATAATATTATATAATAATAATAAATATAGATAGATGATATAATAATAAATTAATTTCAATATCATCTACTAAACTATTAAAAAATATAACTGGATTATAACAATTAATTCCTAAAATGTCCCAATAGAGTGGTCTTAATATGTAAAACTTAATCCAAGTATTTCCCTTTAATGTTGAAGAAAAATAGAGGCACAGTGGAGCATCCACTAATTCTAATAATCAAGAAGGGTGTAAAAATAGTTAAAATGATCCACTAGATCAATACTCTCATAATAAGATTCTATAGATAGAATTTTGAATTTTGGAGGAAGCAAATTCCTCCTTACTTTTGAGATAAAAGGAATACTGTCCAATTATGCTGTCTGAATAGCAACATCCTCCTAGAAGACATGCTTTTCTATTCTCTTTATTATTTCCCCCACTTTACTTATGGAGGCCATTCTTTTTGTGTAAAGGAAAATCCTCAACTAGAGTGATTGGCAAATATACTTGCTATCTGCTTGGGCGAGAGGATGTGTGGGACATTACTATAGGATCCCTCCTTCCACAAGAGCATTGCTCAGAAGTCCTCGTGCATCAATAATTCCATCTTTTAGGATTTTCTTCCCTATCTCCGAAGTTAATGCAGCCTTCAAGGTCAAAGGAGACAGGGCAATAGTGCCCCTCATGTACCATTGGTCATTTATGTCAGGTTTGCGTTTTCTTGGAAGCAACTTCCTTATTCTTCGACCTCCTTTTTAAGCTTGACACTTACAATAAGGGAACCCCTACTTGATGAGGTTAGTCCTGGAATCAATCCCAAAGGGGCTTACACATGCGTGACATATTTTAAAGTTGGGTAGCCATTATCCTAATGTCTGTTTGCTACAGAGAATAAGTGCTCAATTGGCTGTCAATATTGGTAGAGACGTTATAAGAAGGAACATCACTAGGATGCTAAATGGATTGGCCATGTACATGAGTATTCACCATGGTAAATGATTTGTGAGTCATTGTAGATAGGTTTGTGAAGAACAAGTTTGATCAACTCGTTATCTATAAACAAAGTCATGATGCGTACCTTCAATCGAGATTCCACCTGAGGATGTTAGGTTTAGAACTTTTAAATTCTTCAACACGGATAACAACAATAAGAATTCTGAAGGAAATAGGACTTACTCTTTAGATAATCTCTGATATTCAACTTAGTTTTCTAGGCCTAACAATTAAAGTTATAAAGAGTAAAAAGAAAAAAAGTACAAGAGAGTAAGAGAGTCAAAGAATGAGAGTGAGAGTGCAAGACTAGGTTTCAAAGCAATTGTTTATTTGTTTTTAAGAAATTAATTTCTTCCCTCTATTTTGTCATTTTTTTTCATTCCCCCTTTCCAATAAGAGGGTGTCATTATTTATAATGATTCTTGGAGGCAGTTCTTCAGAGACGGTTCTATGTTTGGATGGTTCTCTCTTATGATCCAAGTGGTGAGTTGGATACTAACCTTTTAAATCAGCTACCGCATAGCACGTTTGTAACGGAACGGATTTTTTTTTATTCTCAAATAATTTCATCATTACAAATACAGGAATAGAAGTCCAAATCCCAACTTAAGATTCTAGAAAAAAACAGACAAAGTCTCCCCTAAAATTGGGCTAAACTAAAATATAAACCTATATAATATAATTAGTATATGCACACAACTATCCAAAATTTACAAGTTCTCCTATAACGCACATACACAGGGTCACAGATGCCATCTATGGCTTTAATTCAACAATCCTATCCACTATATCAGAATCCATATGAGAGATGTCGTCTAAAACCTATACATATTCAATAATCAGAATAGTGGAAGCAACTATATACATAATGTAAACCTACGAAGGTATAAATACTATTCCATCATAATACAAAACGTATCACAGCTACTAATACATAATTTTCTTTACAAAATTCTATGGAATATACAGAACTATCAGATTTTTCAAAATCTTCCAGAAGATTTCAAAGCTTGAAAATTTTCTTACTAACTCTAGCTATGCCTGATCACCCGGTATTGTCTTTATAGTCTTATCTGGAGGGAAAAAATAAAACAGTGAGTCGAAACCCAATAAGGGACCAAAACATACAAAATATAATACTTTCATGTAGAATATAAATACATATAAAATAGATACAGTGGCATATAAAGTATAACTACATTAAAGCAGTGAACATAAAAATATTAACAGAACATAAATGTAGAAGATCATAGAAACTGTCAAAGAATATGAACATATACAAAAATTATGAGAAAAGTCTGGTTCGATATAAACAGGTTTCGATAATCATAATTCATATTTTTATACAAAACATAATTACGCTAGAATGTAAAACCACGATAATATCATAAGAATAGAAGCGTTCACAAAAAACAGGAAGAAAGCATAATTCTATTTAAACACTTTTTGAAATTCATGAAACAGTTTCAAATCTCATTTGTTTCTCAAAGCTCTTACTCGATATCCTAAGGACCCAATTAGTGTAATCGAAGATAGATTGTACTCAATCCACACAATTAAAGGCCGATGGTTCTATAGTATATATCTCAATTCGATGGTTCGATGATTCGATAGTTCGATGGTTCGATAACTTATCCTCAATTATTATCATAATATTTTAAGGTATGCCGGAGAACCTTATCAAACTGTACAATAGTTTTAGTTTTGATTTTCTTACTGATTAACTAAATTTAATGCATTTGTTCAAAATTTTATAATCAAAACCATCATATTTCAAGGCCACATCCAAATTTCATTCAGTCACTCTTTTAGACGATTTCAAAGGTTTACATAGTTTCGATAACACAGTTCCATGTAGAATCTTCAAATACAAATCATTTAATAAATTGAAACTAGGCAACAATTAACATTTAAATCGTCAAAATTTCAAGTTTCCAACATGATTTTTTAATTTTTCATTCTAGGGTTCAATACAAGGCTTCCGGGCATAATTTGTACATAAAACATGAGCCTAATCACGAAATCAAGGCCATAAATCCAAATACATATACATTTTAACAAAAAAATTTTAAATTTTTGAGCTAGGGTTTCACAATAACCTTTCGAACAATAATCAGACACAACGTGAGCTAAATTATGAATTCGGAGTTATATATTACAATACATGCCAGTAAAGTTGAAATCTGTCCGATTAGTTTATAGAATCGTGCTTTATTTACATAAAACATGTAGAAATATAAATTTAGAACATCAATACAAATTTAGAGATACTGAAACACTATAAAAATGGTATATAACGTTCAAAGTACATTTGCTTGAGCCTGATCTACCGTTATTCATACTCTAATCGGAATGGATCGGAAGATTTTCTCCCCTTTCTTTCCTTTTTCTCTCCTTTCTCTTCCTCTCGTATCGCATTCTATCTTCATTCTCCTTCTCCCTCACCCCAAATCCCCTTAAAAATAAGAAGGAAAACAGATCACGCACGGGTCACACGACTGGTGCTAGAGCGCTTACTCTCGCAAATGGGCGCCTGGGTTGACGCTCAAGCGCTACCCTCATAACTCTCCACCACTCCTGTCTTATCTTGGGCGCCCATCAGGTGGCCGTTTTCACAGTACTCGAGCTCCCATCGAGTGCCCCTCCCATTTTGGCCCATTTCGCCTCATTTTGCTTTGATATTAAATTTTTTGCCATATTTAAACTTGAACATAATTTTTATCTACATAATTATTCCATAATTATCACGTTTCAGAATTAGGGCCTCACAACGTTTTTAATTTTAGTGGCAAAACTATGATTAACTATAGCTATTGTGAGTAATTCATCAACGATTGCTTGGAAGATAGACCATAAATTGGAAACATGTGATGGCCGTTCGTGTGACAACCTGACTTTATTTTACCGCATAAAGCCGCCATCAAGCCTAAATCCTTGACTTAAAATAATAATAATAAAGTGGACATAAAAATTTTTCTTTTCTTTTACACAGGATTGGTGAGGCCGAACTATATGAGCTGGCCTTTCGATTTAACTTTCAAACCTGAGATGCATACTAGAATTACTAATTTCATTTATCCAAAAAGAAATCACGTAAACATACTAAAAACATCCATAAAGGCATAAACAGCGGAATCATTTTACAAGTCTTTTCAAAACATCAAAAGGAAATAAAATTTAGCTCTTCACTGATCAGCTCTGGTCCGCTAGCTATATCATAAGGTTCTACTCAACTTCGTCCTTCATAAGCCTTTCATCATCTGAAAAGTGACAAGAATGAGTTATAAAGCCCAGCAAAATACTCACATACAGAAAATAGAAAAACATAAACATATATATATATAAGCACATCAAAACAGAGATTCTTAGCATACAAAAATTATCATGTCTTTTCTTCTTTAGTTCGGAATTTTCTTAGTCTTTTTCTTATTATCTTGTCTTCTGAAAACTCATAAAACCATTGACAATTCTTATCATCTTTATGGACCGGACGGGAGAGGACAACATCGAGAACGGATTGTGTGTAACCCCACAACTTAAGGCCGTATCCCCTCATTATGCTCACCGGGGCGAGAGGTAGTGCCTTTAACCCGACATACGGGGCCGTAGTCCATAAGTCTTATGCCACCAAAAAGTCCCCTCCCGTGGCCCAGGAGGCAATCCTCGAGTGTCACTCCAATATCCTTCATCCATCTTTAACAGCAAATTTAATGGAGGCTCGGTTCATAATTCTTGTCCTTTAATGGCCATACATCATAGTTCGAAAGTCGAAAATCGTAGAGTTCCACTTGATGTCCGTATTACATGCATTTTCTATGTTCATATAAATAGGCCGGAGTTCTTTTTCAAACAAAAGGCCGGAGTTCTTTTTCATACAGAGGGCCGGAGTTCCAAAAGCCAGAGTTCTTTTACATAAAAATCGGAGTTCTTTATAAGCCAGAGTTCTTTTACATAAAAAGCCGGAGTTCTTTTCAAAGGCGGAGTTCTTTTCTGAAATCCGAATCTCTTAAAACTGGAGTGATCTTTCTTTAAAATCCGGAGCTCTAAAACCGGAGTGACTTTTCTTTTAAAAGTCCAGAGTGTTTTTTCATCAAACGGACGGAGTACTTTTTCTCAAAAGTTAGAAGTTTTTTCTGCAATTATCAGAGTTCATATAATTTGACAAATAATCATATACTCCAAGCAGAATAAAATCTAACACCATGAATAACATGCGATTAAGAACAATAAATTACAAAAACAGAACAGACAATATACATACATAATTTCATAAGAATATCATATACTTACGTAGCAAACATGCATAAACATGAACTTTAAAAACAGGGGTGAGTATCTTGCCTGGGTTTCTTCTACTTTGCCTTAATCTTTACTCTTGTCTGGATTTCTTCTATTTTACCTTGATCTTTTGGCCTCCATTTACTAGAATTTCTATTGCATGCCTTTTTCTTACTCATTTGGTTCTTATTTATAGGTCTTAAGTCTGATGACTATCATTAATGATTGGTACTACAGGAAAAATATTTTATCATTAATGATTGGCAAATCCAAGGGGAATGTTTCATCATTTGGCAAATCCAAGAGGAATGTTTCATCATTAATGATTGGCAAATCTAAGGGGAATGTTTCTTATTTATGGTGTTTACATTCCCACAGAGTTTATTAATTCCCAGTTAACTAAACTTAACTAGATTTAGATTAAACACTATTAATTCCTGGTTATCTGAACTTAGCAGGATTTAACTTTCTTATGTACACACATTAAATTCCTGGTTAATTGAACTTAGTAGGACTTATCTTTCTCATCTAATCACATTAAATTCCTGGTTAATTGAACTTAGCAGGACTTATCTTTCTCATGTAATCACACTCCGGTCAATTATCGGCGTTGACCTGATTATTCTTACACGATTTTCGGTCAACGCTTGTTGACCGAATCTTCAACTTTGGCTTTCTTCCCACAATTCTACTCCGGCCTTACTAATCACAAAGCCACTCTATCCTTACATGGCTGGACTTGATTTTCATCAAGAAAATTCGGACTTCTTTTCATCAAAGAATATTCCGGACTTCTTTTCATCAAGAAATATTCCAGACTTCTTTTCATCAAGGAAATCCGGACTAGATTTTCATCAAGGAAATCCGGACTTCTTTTCATCAAGGAATATTTCGAATTTCTTTTCATCAAGGAAATCTAGACTAGATTTTCATCAAGGAAATCCGAACTTCTTTTCATCAATGAAATTCGGACTAGATTTTCATTATGTAAGGCCAAACTTGATTTCATCTTAAGGCCGATTTACTTTTCCTATTGTATTTTTCAGTCCACTGGCGTTGACCGAATTATAAGGATTTGATGATTGAAATTTCCTATGTTCAAAAATCTGGACTGTTACAGTTCGTCTTAGTCCATTGTCTTCAATGTAATGATACCTTGGACTTTATTTTCACAGCCCGTGACGCATTGGTTCTTTATCATGATTGGCTCCGCATGCATTCTATTGGTACTTGGGTCTTCTTCCTCCCCTCAAGCCAGTCGATTGGGCCTACATGTGTATTAAGTTTTAGCAGGCTTAAAAGAGTTCATATCGTAGAAATAATTTATTGGTTAAATTGTAAGCAAGCAAGATGTTTAAATTGTTTATATCATAACAAGATCTACTAATTTATTTCGTGTGAGAAATTTGAATGAATCAAATTGGCACTTGGAGTTATGAATTGAGTTTATGTTACAAAGGAATTGGGAATATTACATGAATGCAAAATCCAGTTTTTTTTTTTTTTTTTATCAAGAAACCTTTTATAAATTTAATTTATAAATATTTTTGTTAAATGTAAAAGAGCTTTGAATAAACCATCACAAAGAAAACTTATGCAACAGCCCTATCTAACCATCCTAAGCATTTTGGTGTTTGTTTTGGCATTGATGATCACTCTATATACTTAGCGATGACGGCAAAGTTCAAATCTGGTTTACTTTGATACAACTCAACTTTAATTCATTCAATTTTATTTTTAATTCAATTTGGGTTAAATTTAAGTAAATTGGTAGTTTTATTTTTTATTTAAATAAAAAAGTAATTTTTGGTTTAGTTTAAATTTATATACAATCCAAACTATTACATTTCTATAGAATATGAAATTTTATGGTTTGGATTTTTATTATAAATTTTAAAATATTAAATTCTATTTTGACTTCTACTGCTTGTTTTCATTAGGAATGTTAAAAAAAATAAAAATAAACCATTTATATAGTAACCCAAATCAAAATGGTTAAAATTAAATTCAAACGGAATAAAGTTTTTTATTTAATTTGTGATTTGGTTTAACATATATATATATATATATATATATATTCAAAATTTAAAAATAAAATGGTTCAAATTTAATATAAATATCTTATTTTATTATCTATATTAAAAATTTATTTGACAAATAATTGTAATCTTGTTAATATCGGTAATCACTCAAGTGGATGTGATTCACAAAACATTTAAAACGATAAGCCCTATAGTTACATAAATTTTGTATTGTTAGCAGTTAATTGCTATTACATAAATATATATTTTATATAATTATATATTACATGTCAGTTTTAAAATTATAAATTTTATATATTATTTTTATAATTTTAATAAAAATATTATAATAGGGTGGCACTACCTCCACCGTTGGATGAAAGGGTGGTAGGAACCATTATGAAGCTTTCGGAATGTGGCAACCAAAGCACATGAAAGAAGACGAGCAGGCTAAAGAGGAAATCATCACGACCGCACAAGTGGCTGGAAAATTCAGGATAAAGTATCAAAGCTGCAGAGGTGGCTCGAAGTTTCAAGACTGAGGCAGCTGAAGCACATGAAAGAGGGTAGGCCAAACAAGAGAAGACATCCCAGCCATAAATGTGGCTTGTTACTCACCGTTCAATGGTTGTGTGGTGGATCAAGGAGGGTAGAGTTAGAGGCAATTTAGGTTTAGGCACCCCATGGGATCAGCTAGCTAGGGCACGTGCGAGGCATATTGTTGAGAGTAACTAAATTTGATATTTCCATTTTATTTTTTTCACTTTCTAGTTGTAATTGCCTAGTGACATTATTAGGAATATATTCTTATTAAGTAGTATAAAGGGTGATGAATGTTACCTATGAATCAGAATTTTCCTTTGGAGATCCTTCCCTTCTCAAATTGGAAATTCTAATATTTTCTTTCCCGTTTTCTGGGTTTCTTCCCTCATTCCATTCTCGTTCTTTTCATTGATTTTAGCTGTTGAAGCTTTCAATTTGTTGTCAGAGACAAAAAATGGCAGAAGGCGCCTGTATGAACCAATTAATTGATGCAGTAGCAACAGGAAATCAACGGCTTTGCAATTTTGAGAAGCAATAACCAAGGCTGCTGATAACCTTTACTAAAGGCTGCTGATAACCCCTCCCATAGCTCTACCCCCAACTCAAAACCCTCCCTACCAAGGGGAGCAAGAGGAGTCGTTGGGAATTAATTCCCATCAGAATGTTAAAATTTGAATTTCCATGATTTGAGGGAGATAACACCCATGGGTGGATCTATAAGGCAAATCAATATTTTCAACTCTAGCAGACTCTAAAAAACCTAAAGTTATTACTATATTCCTTTTACATTGAAGGGGAGGCATTGATTTGGAATCAAGAAGCAAAGGAGTCTAGGGAATTCATTGACTAGGAAACTTTGTCCTAGGCACTGCCATAAGGTTCGGTTGCTTGCTATGTGACACTCTCATGGGGTCATTGTAAAAGTTTAGATAGACTGGCAATGTGGTGAAATGCAAGGCATGGTTTGAGCTAATTGCTAATCGGTTAGTGGGGTGTTGCAGCTACAGCTAAATTGATCTATTTTTTAGGATGATTGAAGGCTGAAATCAACTATCCTATGAAACTTTTCAACCCAACAAGCCTACACCAGACATTCAGCATGGCACGCATAATCGGGATCAAAATACCTCTTTAGGAGGATTATTGTATCATCATTTCCCATCCAGGGCAACAGGCTCAAGTTGAGCCACTCTCAAACCGGAGACGATTGTTCATTGGATCATGCTCCCCTAAATGAAGGAAATGAGAGATAAGGAACCATGCTACATGTGTAATGAAAAGAGAAATCTAAGGCAAAAATACTCCAACCCACGACTCTTCGTGACAAGGATAGTGGAGCCAAAAGAACTAAACTCCGAGGAAGAATTCGAAGATCCACTCCCTTAAGAAGATCTTAGTGTGGAAGACTAGCTAGCTAAAATTTCCTTACATGCTATAATGGGCACCCCCACTTCCAAACTATGCAAGTGCATTGAAGGATTAATGGGATCTCAGAGGTAATTTCTATTGACTTAAAAAGTACTCATAACTTCCTTGAGGCCAGCCTAGTCAAGAGGGATAAATGGAAGCGAGTTGCTCTAACCTATATTGGATACAAATAGCAAAGTGCAGAATAACCTATTCAAGACTAATTTCTTGATTCTTGCCTTGAGAGGTTGGAATAGTATTTTGGGAGTACAGTAGCTGTCAACTCTAGGCCCAATTACCTCTAAGACCAATTACCTGGTTTTCCAAACTCTTCAAATGGAATTCTAGACGAAGGGTGAGCAGGTGAATTTGCAAGGGATGAGGGCGATGGTTGATACTGTGTATGATAGAAGTGTGTAGCAACAAATTCTAGCCATGGAAAACAATGGGGTAGTACTGAAACTCCTAGACAACCCTCCGACTTTGGTGCCGGCAACCTAGTTAGAGAAGGTAAAAGAGTTGTTCCACTCTTTTGAACAAGTTTTTAAGGAGCCCGATGGACTGCCGCCACTCAGGGTGCCTGAGAATTAAATCGTGCTCAAGGATGACTTGAGGCTTTTAAGTACAAGGCGATATCATTATCCATGCTACTAGAAAAGCAAATTTGGGAGGGCGATACAATAGTTGTTGGAAACTAAACTAAATGGCCCAGCCAAAACCTGTATTCATCATAGGTTATCTTCGTATAGAAAGTCGATCGGATTCAAAGGATATATGTTCATCATCAAGCCCTAAATTATGCCACAATTAAGGGTAAGTACCCAATTCCGATGATTGATGAACTCTTAGATGAGTTACATGGGGTCACTATTTTTTTTTCCAAACTAGACCTAAAATCAGGATACAACTAAATTAGGATGGAGTCGGACATTTCTAAGACTGCTTTTAAAATACATGAAGGGCACTATAAATTTTTTGTTATGCCCTTTGGGTTGACCAATGTACAAGCCACATTTTAGAGATTATAGAATGAAATTTTCAAACTCTATTTGTGCAAGTTTATACTTCTATTTTTTAATAACATCGTAATTTACAAGCTCACTGAGGAAGTTCACAAAGTGCACCTCTAGAAGGCATTACAAATTTTAAAAAGACTATTGACTATGCGCAAAATTAGCTAGTGGAACTTCTTTTGTAAGGAAATAGATTATTTCGCACATTATATCCAAATAAGGGGTTAAAGTCATTCCCTTAAAAATATCAGCCATACTCGAGTGGAAGTCACTTGGAACCATTAAGTCGTTTAGGGGATTTTGGGGACTAATCGGCTACTATTAAAAATTTATTTGTAATTATAGGACAATAGCTACCCCCTCATAGGCCTCGTAAAAATGAATACTTTCTATAATACCCGGATTCTCCTTTGATTTTTTTTAGTTTGGGTTAATTAGATGTATCGGATTAATGGTATTTTATGAAAATTTTAAAAGATATTGGATCAGCGAGTTGGCGCTTGAAGAGTGCCTAAGGTGCCAAAAATCGTGGGTCTACGCCTGAGGCTGCGGTCGAGCACAGAAATCTGTGGCTTGGCACTCAAGGCTCGCCTGAGTTGGCACTCGAGCGTTGTTTTCAATACATAAGGCATGGCGATAAGGGTTACATTTATTTTGCATGTGGTAGAGTAGAGGGAGAGAAGAAAGGAGAAGAGTTTGGGTGGATCGAAGTATCCTTTTGTCAGATCTTATTGGTATGAGGTCAAGATAAGTATCTATAAGCCTTATTATTTATCTGATTTTGTATCTTATAACATTTACTTCTGATTTGGAATTTTAAAGTTCATGCATACAAGTTTTTAATTAACTTGTTTGTTTCCCTCGCGCATGCACGAGGTTTACCAATTGTTTGGGGGTTTTTATTAGATTTATAAATATTTAAGGGTTTTGTTATTTTCTAAAAAATATATAAATATCTAATATATATATATATATATATGAAAATGAGTATGAAACTTACATGGACCATGCATGTTGATCGGCTCTCGATAGAAAAATATCTATTATCTGAAATTCCTTTTCTGCTAGCAAGAAAAGATTCCATTTGTAGTTAACTGACTCCATCTGCCTGGCATTTAAATGGAGATTTAATATATTTGAACGTCCAAATATATCTAATAAACTTTAATATTACACCTCCAAATATATCTAATAAATTTGAATATAGCACCCAAAGTCATGGGTGAAAAAACATAGTAAATTTCGTATCTATGGGAGACAGACTATATAGATAGCCATGCCCGTGGGTTTAAATAACGATTTATCTAGTTTAAGATTACTAGGATTATATATAACCCTTCATTAAGTTAGTCTTTAAAACTTTCAGTACTTTGATTTCATACATGTTTGGTATTTTTGTGTGGATTTGTATTCGGTATCCAACTTTAACTTTGATTTGATATTCACCGATTTGCCCATAGATGGGTTTTGGTTCATTATGTATATATAATGCTTACTAAGTTTTAGGCTCGTAGTTTTTATTTTTATCTCTTCAGAGTAGAGGGATTGGATACTTTGTAGGAGTTGGGCGAGATCTGACGTGGCATCATATATTTTGGTGAGTATTATATTTGTTGAGATATTTTGGATCTGAATGGGTTGTATTTTGGATATTGAAATCAACTGAGTGTAGGCCTTTGTACCGTATAATAAGAATTGTTATCCGGTTTTGATCGGATGCATCTAACCCGTTGCATTCCTTCCTACCGAGTGGAGGCCATGGTGCTGAGAAAATGTGGTGGCAAGCTAAGCCTTGTGACTATCATTGCTAGGTTTTGGCGTAGCTTAGACCGTCGCCTGCATATACCCTTCAGCGCTCGGTCCTATTTAGAGGACGTTGTAGCTCTCATGTGTCTGGTTCTAACCTGCCGATCGTCGTTGACTGATGGTGTTCTCTCCTTCAAGAGGAGGTTGTTGCACAAATGCTATAAAAGCCCCTAAGGTTTTAGTGTTCAACCATGCAAGGGCCGCTCGGTAATGGGATTGAGGTTCAATCTAACTGCGAATGGGCCGCTCGATATTGGGATCGAGATTCAATCTGACCGCAAATGGGCCGCTCGATAATAGGACCGAGGTTCATTAACCTCTTAAAGGTCGAGGAGCAGGTGAGAAGAAGTTTACCAGATTTAGGGGCAATTTAGGTCGTTTGATATCATAAGATGATATGCAAGCACTTACATGAGTCGGTTAAGCAGATAAAATGACTATTTTGTTAATTAAAGTGTGGTTCAAGCAATCCGCATGATGTATGAGAGACTTACCTGGATTCGGCATGGAATCGTTGATGGTGCTTGCGGCAGATGGCGTGCTATGCCCTTGGGACCGCTTAACCATCCTAAGTGCATAGCTTGTGTGGACCTTTTCGGAGAGTTGCCGAGGTGCTTTTGTTGCACTTTAGCCTGTGGCCTCTATACTCCGTGGGATGTGGTCTGCCACGTTGAATCGGGTACATGATTTGGATGCGAGGCTTTCTTTGCTGACATTTGACCCATAGGTGTCGAGGGTGGACTTCGTTCAGCACGAGGGAAGCGTCTTTTGTCATGAAACGCTACAAGCAAGGGAGGCCAGGGGCTCTGTCACCCCGAAGGGCATTCCAACCTGTTGCTTGCCTCACATAGCATGCTGGCAGCATCTTCTAGCGTGAAACGTCACATGCGAGGGGTTGAGGACTCTACCACCCTTGAGGTCATACCAACTTCTTTTCGACATTATGTTGGGAACTTATGAGGCCCTAGGAGTCTGGCAAAGTGCAAAAGTGATCCAAGCGGAGCACCAGATCGAAACTTCGATAGTGAGACTTTAGGTGTAGTTCCCGAATGCTGTGAGGAGATAGAGATGACCGAATCCACATCCTAAATGGTGACCTTGTTAGGTCAACAAAGTTTCTTCTAACACTGCGTGGAGTTCCTTCCCAAGCAGAAGGCCTCCTATCGTCATAAAGCGGCGTGAACCAGTCACTTTGAGCTTTCATTCTACACTTCGTGACTTAGTCGGACTTCTGGCCACCGCTAGGCCTTGTCACCCATGGCCCCCCGAGCTACGAGGTGGTCAAGCCATTGGATCCTCTATGGATACTAATTTTCTCTAGCTTCTCGTTCACTGAGGTCTAGGAGTTGGAAGGCGGAGCCTTGAACATAGCACCTTCAAAGGGGTACTTATAGTTTGAGGATGGGATGCTCGGCTGAATAGCTGATGCCTGTGTGGTTGGGGTCAATCGTTTATCTACATAGCTACCCGGAGAAGGGTCATTGCATGAGAGAGATGGTCCCACCTGATGCACTAGCTAGAGCACAAATATTAAATGTGCTTACTTTGTTGATGTGTGACCTACCGGTGCCAGGAGAGGACCTTGCTTGGCATGCATACAGTGTCTTTCTGGCGTGAAATGCCACATGCGAGGGGGTTGAGGATTCTGCTACCCTCAAGGGCATTCCAGCTTACTGTCTATGCTGTGCTGAAGTCCTCTAAGGCTTTGAGAGCTGGAGGGCAAAAACCCCAGCATTGCGCCTTCGAACGGATGCAGAGGGTTTGAAAATGGATTGAGATAGGTCACCTAGTGGGGCTGTGAGCGTCCGCACATCCGGGGTTAGATGTCCATCGATGTGGCTACTCGTGAAGGGGTCTTTGTCGTAGGAGGAGACGTTGTTGCTCGGCGTGCTAGCTCATTGCCGTGATGCTAATCATGTTTGCTCTTATATGTATGGAGATTAGACTTTTTAGTCATTTTCACAAATGGCACTGATAATGCCTACCAAAATTCTGGTTATTGTACGAAATAAAGAGCTACTCAATCTTCCATAGTAGGTCGAATTGGAGCAGATCCGGTTACTATCACTGTAAACCTGAATTTTGTACAACACAACTAATAAAAAAGATGTTAGAGGATTGGCCAGATTTATTCCTTGATATATTCTTCGACGCTCAAATCAGAAATCTTTCTTAACGAATAGAAAGATGCGAGAATATGAGAGAAATACATAAATGTTTGTTATGCAGATTGAGTGTTGGTGGAGGACTAGACTCCGACGGGTAAACCCGGCTAGAGGACGGCTTAGGGAGATGGAAAATGGAGCTCCGTTGATGTATGCTCGACTAGGGGACAGTTTAGAGGGGTGGAGAATTGGGCTCCGCTGGATGCGCTCAGCCATGGGACAACTTAGAGAGATGAAGGACTAAGCTCCATTAATATGTGCCCAGCTAGCGGCAAATTAAAGAGATAGAGGACTGAATTTTACTGAGATGCACCCGGCTAGGGTGTAGTTTTAGAGAGATGGAGAATTAAGCTCCAGTAGATGTGCCCAAATAGGGGACAACTTAGAAAGATGGATGATTGAGCTCTGCTGATATACACCCAACAAATGGGCGGCTTAAAGAAATGGAGAACTGAGCTCCACTGATATACGTCCGGTTAGGCGGCCACTTAGAAAGATGGAAAATTGAACTCCGCTAAAATGTGTCCGGTTAAAAGGCGGCTTAGAGTGATGGAGGCTCTCACGAGGGAGTGGCCGGCAAGAAAAGAGGAGTGATACACTTGCTAAGGAGTGACTAACAATTGAGTGCACCCGTAGAGTGGTGGCTAACTGGAGGAGGAAGAGATTCTTAGGTGCTGACGGTGAAGGAAAAGGTCGCTTACCAATTCTTTCCCGACTGCAGATGGAGAGAGCTCTCTATACCTTACTCTACGAGTCGTCTTCATTGGCCACGCAGCGTAAGAACCTGGAGTTGGCATGAAGCCTATGCAACCACCGGTCGGGATTAGTAATCAACAAGGAAGAATGATTCACCTCTGGCAAGAGGTAGCTCTGAAACCGATTGTCACATCTTCTTAGTCATCCCTCTCATTCTCTATTTCTGTGAGTTTGGAGAGAGTTCTTTTTTTTTGCGATCATTTAAGCCCCTCTCCTTTTCCTCTACCTTTTCTACTAAGAAAAGGAGGTATTTGGAGAGGGAATTATGGGGTGCAGGCCAGTTGGCCTTTCCTTCTTAAGGGGCACCGAAATTGGTGCTTCCCTTTCTGGCGAGCCTACATGATAGGTTGAGATTACGTAGGCATGTCTATTAAATTGGAGCTGATGAGTTGGCGATATTGGAACTTGCACTTGTAAGCTGCATTTGGTGGGTGGCTCTATTGGCCCATATCTCGATGGACAGTTCTAAATTGCGTGATCTTGGACTTTGGACTGTGGGAGCCTTTTTCTGGGCTACAACTTCCAGTCCTTCTCCAAATGTGGGTTTGGGTTCTGGATTAACTCATGGGTGATAGATCTATTAAAAAGTTTTATCAAGAATATATTCCTATTTTTTATTTTAAATTTATCCTCAATTTTTATTTTTTTAACAAAATAAATATATTAAAATAAAGTTTTACAATAAAAATTAAAAAAAATAATATAGACAATATCATAAAAAATAAAATTGAAAATCCATTTAGCATTTTTTTTGAGTTTTAAATTATTAAATAATAAGTGAAATCTTAATGTTGAAATTTATTTGAAATAACATTGATTGATATCAACGAGTAACCTGACTTTTACGACACGACGCGCTTCTTTATTATTTTATATTTTGACAATCAAAAAATATTTTTTAGATAACTACACTAAATTTGGTCAAATTAAACTTAATTTAGATAAAAAAAAATTATAGCTATTAAATTAAGTCAATTTAAATTGACGTCTACTAAAAATTATAATTATATTTATCTATAATTAAAATTCGGCTGATCAGTATGCTATTTCATCTTCAAATGTTTTTATTTACATTTTTAAAAAAATTACCAAGGAGTATAAAATATTTTAAAATAATATAATATCTAGATTAAATTATCTAAATACTTTTAAATAAAAGTTTATCTATAAAAATTATTAATCATATACTAATAGAATTTATTGACAAAATATACTATTTGATATTTATTTAAAAAAATTATATTTATAAAAAATTTGTAATGGAGTCCTGACCAGGACAAATCAATTATTTTAATCCTGTTCGCACCCAGTTTTTTTAAAAACAAAAAAACAAAAAAAATAGTTAGATTTAATTTTTACCTATAACATTTATATATATTTTTACATTTTATAAAATTTTAAGCCAATAAATGCAAATAGTCTGACGGTCCTTTTTTTTTAAAAGGTCTAACTCACATTTAGCTTTTAAAAGTCGCTGGTAGGCGCACCGATCTGGTAGCCCGATTAAAACCAGTTATTCTATCGGTACTATTTCACTTCGTCTCTAAAATCCCTAAATTGCAATCAATATTCCTTTCTGAACAACCTCAGAAACTAATCTTAATCCAATTCCTTTTCAGCACATACAATCGTTAGCTAGAAGTTTGTATAGAAAATCAAAGGTTCTAAAGCATGAAAACAATGGTTCACAAAAGCTTTAAACCTGCAAAATGGTAATGATGACGGTCCAATTTCTTGTCTTCATTTTTCATTAGAGTAAAAATTGTGATTTTCATGTATAAAGTCGATTGATGTTCCTGCTCTGTATTGAATTTTATGTTTGCGGTTTTTGAATTGAATGGCTTGATTGATTGGATCGTCGATCGGGTCTCAGCAAAACTGCGTTGAAGCTTGCGGTGTCGCGAATAAAGTTGTTGAAGAATAAGAAGGAAGTGCAGCTGAGGCAATTGAAGAGAGAACTAGCTCAATTGCTCGAGTCAGGGCAGGATCAAACGGCAAGAATACGTGTACGTTATATCCATAGTTTGGAAGTTTAGTATGATCTGAATTCTGCTATGCTCGTGAGAGGGCAAAGCTTGGGGTGCTTGATGAATTTCTGTTCTCTTGATCTTGTAAAGCCTGATGTGTTAGTAACTACTGCATTTTAAAACTACTACCTATTTTAAATTTGGTGACAATTTCAGAGTTTGATGCCAATCACTTTTACTAAGTGTGAGATATCTCCTTGTATGATGTATGACTTGTTGAGACATCGGCTTTTCCTTGTGAGATCTATCCCCATTATATAAACACATTCTTTAATTCATTAGCTTGCCGCATAATGATTTACGGGAGGTTCACACGATGGATGCTTGAGCAAAGGATGTTCTTTAGCAAAAGGACTGAATGTCACCTGATCTATGCATGTGAAGACACACATGTGATGAGCAGTAACACCCATGCATGAAGCATACCTCAGTGACTGATTCTAGTAGGTTTCAATGATCATCATGCCTAATGCGCGCTTGTCACCCACTGATGCATCCGGGCAAACTTTTGCCTTAGCAAACACCAGTGCCTAGTATAAGTACTTGTGTCATTTTTAGGGCAGTTATTATGAGCAACACTAAACACTTGGGTGGATAGCTAACTAGAGAGAAAGAAACAATAAGAATGAGAATATTTTTGCCAAGCGTCTGTGCTCCTAATCTTGTCCCAACTTTGACCATCGTTTGGTATGTTGTTTCATTTGTAGTTTTAGACGTTTTATTGGTTGAAATCTTCTAGTTTTCATCTCTTGTTGTGCTTGCTTTGGTTTATCAATATTGTGGTGAAAGAAAGGAAGTGTTAGGATTTTGTGTAATCATATTCATAATCATAGTAGATTTTGTACACACCTAAGGTCCCGTGATTTTTTGCTTTTGTTTATAAGGGGCTCCTATGAGAAATTTTTGTCTTATGAAGCTTGGTGTCTTAGGCTAAACAAGTGGCATCAAAGCATTAAATTGCTTGGATTTATTGCGAGTTGAATTGATGGAAGACGTGGACGAAATGATTTGTTTGAATGGCACAAATTTAGACATTTGGAAGAGGAAAATGATGGATTTTTGCACGTCAAAAGTGATCCATCTTCTTGTATTTACTGTGCAAAAGGTGGATTCTAAATCTAATGACGAGTGACACGAACAAATTTGTGGCTACATGCAACAATTTGTAGATGATAATGTCTGCAATCATATCCATAACGGGCATGCAAGAGCATTATAGGTCAAACATGAAGTAATCTATGCTTCAAAAACCAGCAACAACAATCTATCATTTGATGAAATTGATGTAATTGAAGTATCTAGAAGGGAGTTCCGTAGCCGACCATCTTAATAAATTCCAAGGTGGCATTGATGAGTTGTTCGTTATGGGTATAAAATTTGATATGAATAGTCAAAGTGATCCTCTTATTCAACTATTTCAACCATTTTCGTACATCTCATAACATTTTATGAAGTCCAATGGTTGCTTAGCTTGTGGTTGGTAATTACTCAATCGAATTATTAGGTGGTCATTTGGATTTTCATTACAAATTCCAACCTCAATAGTATTGTGACCTTAGAGATAGCCGAGGGTGTTATTCTTAATGAAGAAATATGGAGAAGATCACAAGGTTTTTCATCCTCACATTCCAAGGCTTTGGCCTCAAAGTCATAGGGAAGGAGTAAGGGGGAGGGTCCCAAATTGGGTGGGAAGAGACAAAGCAAGTTAAGATCGGGGTGTCAAAACCTTGAATGTTATCATTATGATAAGAAGGGTCATATTAAGAAATATTGCTACAAATGAAAGCATGAGAATGGAAATGGCGACGAGAGAAAGGTTAAGAAGGCTCGTGATGAAGAGAGGGCTTCTACTGTGATCAAGTCTAATCTTCCAGTTGTATGCAAAAAGGAGGTGATCAACGTTGCCAACCACACGACAAGTTGGCTAATTGATAGTGGCATATCACTACATGTAACATCAAGAAGAGAATTCTTCACATCTTATACGCCCATTGATTTTGGAGTAATAAAGATGAGTAATGATGGCTTACCACAAAATATGGAGTGTGGTGATGTGTGCTTGACTACCGACTCCGATACTATATTGACTTTGAGGATATGCGGCACATTTTGGGCATCTAGTTTAATTTAATATCAATTGGAAACTTTAATGACGAAGGTTATTGCAACACCTTTCATAAGGGCTCATGGAAGCTCAGTAAATGGTTTCTAATAATGGCACATGAGAAGAAGTTATCAAACTTATATATGTCACAAGTCTTAGTCTCTAATAGTGATGTGAATGTTGCTAATGGAGGTAAGTCTTCTGAATTGTGGCACAAGTGGTTTAGCCATATGAGTGAGAAAGGGTTGAATTATCTAGCAAAGAAGAGCCTTCTTTTGGGAGTAAAAGGAGCTAAATTAAAAACTTACCCTCACTACATGGCTGAAAATCAAAGGAGAATTTCCTTTCAAGAAAATTCATCCACCAAGAATGCTGGCCTTCTTGGGCTTGTGCATGCAAACATTTACAGTCCCTTAAAGATCAAATTCTTGGTGATGCACTTTATTTTGTTACCTTTATTGAAGATTGTTCGAGAAAATTGTTAGTGTATCCCTTGAAGATGAAGGATCAAGTGTCTGAGGCTTTCAAACAATTTCATATTTTGTTAGAAAGACAAATGGGGAAGAAGTTGAAGTGTTCTCATAACGATAACAAATGAAAATACTTTGAACCTTTTGATACATATTGTCATTTACATGGTATTGAACACCAAAAAACTCGATCCAAGACACCTTAATTGGATAGGTTTACTGAAACAATGAGTAAAATGTTGATTGAGAGAGTATAAATCAGAGGTAAAGCTATCTGGTACCTTTTGGGGGGAAGCCTTGAATATGGTGCTTTGTGTTGTCAATCTTTTGCCAAGTGTTCCATTGAATAGGGATGTTTCCAACAATGTGTGGCTTTGAAAGGAGGTCTCCTATGATCATTTGAGAGTGTTTGGATGCATGGCGTAGGTTTATGTCCCAAAGGACAAGAAAATTGAGCTTGATGTCATATTGTGGGAATGCATATCCCTTGGCTATAGGGGAAGATAAATTTAGCTACCAGCTTTATAATCTAGTGGACAAGAATCTTGTTAAGATCGAGGAATGTTGTGTTTATGGAAGATGAGATATTTAAGATATTGGCAAGGTCAAGAAGATAATTTCTCGTGACAAAGATTGTCTTTGTGACATCGACTCGACACCGGTGGCTCCATCACCCATTGAGGTGGAGGATGATTGGGATGCGGATGATGCTCCTACCCATGATAATGTAGAGGATGAGCATATTGATGCTCATGGCAACACTCACGATGTTATCTCCGATGCTACACTGGCCATTCCACTTCAATGATTTGCGAGCGTTCAACTTTGCTCCACTTGCCTATCAATTAATGAGTATTTGTTGCTTAATAATGGTAGAGAGTTGGAATGCTTTGATGAAGTAATGAAAGATGAGCATAAGGAGTGAATAGATGCTATGCAAGATGAGATGACGTCCTTGCATAAGAATCACACATTTGATGTGATGAAATAGCCTAAGGGCAAGCAGGCACTAAAAAATAAAGGGGGTGCTAATTGATGTTTGAAGAAGACATTACATAATTGAGGTACAATGTAAGGTTGGTTGTGAAGGATTTCAATTAATGGAAGGGCATTGATTTCAAAGAGACCTTCTACCCATAGTGTTAATGTCCTCTATTTGAATTTTCCTCGGCTTGGCAACATGTCTTGATCTAGAGGCAGAACAACTTGATGTGCGGATGGCATTCTTCTATACTAATTTAGAGGAGGAGATCTAAATGGAGCAATAGAGAGATTCAAGGTTAAAAGGAAGAAGCACATGGTGTGTAGGTTTGAAGAAGAGCCTTCACGGCCTCAAGTAAGCCCTAAGGTAATAGTGTAAAAAGTTTAAATTCGTCATGTTATAGCAAGGCTATCGGAAGATGACTTCGGTCTATTGTGTTTTTGTGTAAAGGTTCTCCGAGGGAGACTTTGTGATCCTTTTACTCTATATAGATGACATGCTCATTATTAAGAAGAACACATCCTAAACTACCGAGCTAAAAAAGTGATTGAGCAAGTCTGTCTCCATGAAAGACTTAGGACTGGCAAATAAAATTTTCTATATAAGAATTTTTTGCGATCGGAAGGAGAAGAAGTTGTGAATGTTCTAAGAGAGTTACATCGACAAAGTAATGCTTTAATATAGAAAAGTCCAAGCCAATTGGGACCTCTTTTGCCACTCACTTCAAGTTGTGTGCCCGACGAAGTCCTTTAATGGAGTATAAGAACAAGATGAGTAAGGTTCCTTGTGCTTTAGTGGTCAACAGTTTGATGTATGCGATGGTTTATATGAGGTTTGATTTAGCTCATGTGTTGGGAGCAGTTAATCGATTCCTTTCCAATCTGAGAAAAGAACATTGTTCCTCAGTGAAACATATCCTCATATATCTTCAATGTAGTTCTAGAATATGCTTGTACTTTGGCAACAACAAGCCCATCTGAGTCGAGCTTATGGATGCAGGCATGGCCGGAGATATTGACTCTAGGAAGTCCACATTAGGGTTTTTGATCATGTTTATGGGAGGAACTGTATTTTGGCAATCTAAGTTGTAAAGTGTGTTGCACTCTCTATTACTAAGAACGAGTTCATTGCAGTAACTGAAGCAAGTAAGGAGATGATTTGGATAAAGAGTTCATCCAAGAGATTGGCTTTAAGCAAAAGCAATATGTATTACTTTGCGACAGTCAAAGCGCAATTTATCTTACAAGACTCACAATTTTATTCCCGATTTAAGCACATTGATGTGAAGTATCATTGGGTACAAAATGTCCTTGATTTGGAGTTTTTTATGCTAGACAAGTTCAAGATGCCCAATAATGGGTTAGACATGTTAAGGAAGGCAATACAAAAAGGGAAATTTGAAGTGCACCGAGAGATAGTTGGAATAGTGTTGGTCCTCACAAGGTCATGAGAGGAAGTTTGTTAAGATAAGTCACTCCATTGTGAGTTATATGTCCATTATATATACACATTTTTTATTCATTAGCCAGCCATATGGAGTTTTGTAGAAAATTCGCACAATGGATACTCATTTGAAGGAGGTTCTTCAACGAGTAGATTGGATGACATCTAATCCACACATATGGATACACACATGTATGAATAGCAGTAGTATTTGCAGTTGATATGTGTTTGAGAAGTGCTCATATGCTGATTCCAGAAGGTATTGAGTGATCCTTCCACTTGACGTGCACATGTCTGGCACTCATGCCCTCAAAAAATTTTGCTTCGTGTTCGAATGCTCGCACTTGCACTTGGTATAAGTACATATCCAATTTTCAGGGAATTTATTGTGAGCATTTCTAAACACTTGGGCGGCTGGCTAGAGAGAAAAAGAGAGAAGATAAAGGAGAAGATTTTCATCAACTGTTTGGACTCCTAATCTTGTTTAGACTTTCAACATCTTTGGGTATATTATTCCATTTGTGGTTTTGGACATTGTACCGGTAGTTCTTTTCTAACTTTCATCTCTTATTGTATTTGCCCTTGTTTACTAATATTTTTGTGAAATCAAAGAAAGTGTTGGAAGTTTTTATAACCATACTCATAATCATAGTAAATTTTATACAGACCTAAGGTCCATTGTTTTTACCCTTACAAAGGGGTTCCCACAAAAAATTCGTGTGTTGTTCTTGCTCGTTACTTGTTGTTATGATTGTTTGTAAACTGTCATTACATCTCCTCATGGATTCAACCATTAGGCTTGATTTTTCAATTCATGTAGAGATTTGTTCTCGGCTTAGTTGTGAAGCTTGGTGTCCCCAGCCCAACATGACTATTGTATGATTACTGGGGGCTATTTGAGTTGGTAGTAGTGTTGTATTTAAAAAACGTTTCCCTTGATCTATGTCGTTTGATAGCAATTTGACCTTATGCTGTTAATAGAGTTACCGCCTTGTCTATAGGTGTCATATCTATTGGAATTTCAGTTGGTGACAGGTTAATTGGGGTACCTTGTATGAAGTGAATAGAGGCTTGGTGATTACACAAAAAGGTGGCCCAATTTACTTGAGATTCTCAAATCATGGGGTTTAGGGAAGGTCATATGGACACAACATTATCACTACTTTATAGAGAAGCAATTTTAATGGTTTGAACTGGATACTTCCATGTCACAATAGAATAACATTAACGTTGTGCAATGGCTCACCCTTAGGCTTGGTGATTTGCATAATTTATGGGAAAGAGGCAAAGGAAAAGAAATTCAAGTAGCTCCCTGTTTGAGTATTGAGATGCATAATGGCCATTTGAATGGACTATTTGAAAGGATAACTAAATTGATTACTTTTAATGAGTGGTAAGAGACGTGGGACATAGGTTTTCAATGGCTTACAATAAAAGATGAAAACATTTTTTTGCACACTATCTATTTCATAATATATTTTGCAACAATTAAACTGTAGAACTATTGATACGCCTTGGCTGCTCATCCCCTTAACTCAAAATCAGTTTAGAATGACAAGCCTTCAGGTGTCTCCAACAATTTGAAGGAAAAAAATATATTGTATTTTTCGAGAAATTTTCTGGTGCATTTTTTATCTATCAGTTGTGTGTAGGTGGACAGGATTATTGATTACTAGATGGAGGAATTTGTGGCATTTGGGTGCTGTCTATATAATATATTGCCTTGATGGGGAAGGTCAGGGAGATTTGTAGCAAGATTGCTAAATGGTTTACAACTACATGGAAGCATTTTCTGTATTTTTGGATGGAAGATCCTTGTTAACTTGTCCCTTTGTTTAACATTTTCAAATTATCTGAAAAAAATCCTTTTCATCTTCCTATCATATGTACCACAGATGATGCTTTCACTTTTAGTAAACCCCATATAAAGATTATTTTATTATTCTGACATTTCACAAAATTTATTCAATAGTAAGTGCAATAGCTGGTACCTTTTTCTTATAACCTTATTCATTTCTAATGACATCTCAGGTTGAGCATGTTATCCGAGAAGAGAAGACAATGGCCGCATATGATCTTATTGAGATATACTGTGAACTTATTGTTGCACGCTTGCCAATTATAGAGTCACAAAAGTATGTGATATTCTGCATTAGCAAATGCTTGAGTATATCTGTGCTTGCTTCTTCATGCAATTACTTAATGATTTCCTGTATAATTACTTAATTATAGAGTCACAAAAGTATGCAAAAGTATGAGTATTCTCGAAAATCTTGAATGAACTTGTGAAGAAATGTCTCGTGGGCCATAATGTAGGTGGGCATTATGTATCCAAAAAAATGTAGATGGACATTTTGAGAATTTTGTGTCTAGATTGATACATCCATTTCTGTTTCTCAGGCTCAACTTTGTTATGACATTTTTGGGGGTAAGTAGCTTTGTTGTGACATACTAGATAAGAAAGTATGAAATGGGTGCGCTCAATATTTGGTGGAATTGTTTGTGTATCTTCCTTTTCTTCTCCTGCCTCTTTATTTTTCCTTACCCTTTCTTTGATTGGTAAGTAAATATCCAATGAAACAGATGAAAATGGTGCATCAAGGATGAAAGTATACATTGGGTACTGAGAGTCAAGTTATCCATAATATCAAATAGAATTTCTTGGTCAGAGAGAAACAAAATCCCTTTGCTAGAAAAACCACAGTGAAAGTCTGGCTGCATTTAACATTGTTAAAAGCCCTTATTTCTTTCAGCTGTAAATCCATGAGCTCAAGAATTTATTCCAAACATTCTTTTTCCTTTTGCTAAAAAGGTATAATTCCCAAGATAAGGTTTCTCTGTAATTGTATCAGTTTTTTGCACCCAAGCTGCACCCATTTCAGCCAAAGCTGTTATCCCATAGGCTGTGGGCAATATCAAGTGTGGAAGAATATGGTTGTCAGATACTGATTTAAGCACATGAAACACAATTTGCAAGTGATCAGCTGCTCCTCTGAAACAGCAATTTAATTATATGATTCTGACATTTCTCTCAAGTATAATAACAATTATGCTGCCAGATGTATTCTTAAATCCATTTAAGATGTATCCTGACATTTGCAAGCTGTTATCTCAATCATGTATTGTAATGCCATTTATTTTTATTTATGCAGTACTGATCTATAATTTTTATTTTTATTTTTTTTTTTGTAGAAATTGTCCCATTGACTTGAAAGAAGCAATTACAAGCATTATTTTTGCATCTCCAAGGTGTGCAGACATTCCAGAGCTCCTAGATGTTCGGAAGCATTTCGTTGCAAAATATGGCAAAGAGTTTGTTACTGCAGCCCTGGAGCTCCGCCCAGAATGTGGTGTAAATAGAACTGTAAGTGTGTAGGACTGTATTACTTAAGTATGAACCAGATTGTGTTCAGGTCATAACGTGCATTGCCATTTGAATTAGCGATCTAGCTGCCAATATAAATTGAATTCTTGCTGTCTTGCTTCAGTTGGTTGAAAAGTTATCTGCTATTTCCCCTGATGGTCCAACCAAAGTGAAGTTCTTGACTTCAATTGCCAATGAAAATAACATCAAATGGGAACCAAATTGGTTTAAAGAAGAAGACCGCAAGGCTCCTGACAACCTTCTGGTAAGACTAATAATCCTTGACGTGGCTGCTTTATTCTTCGGCTGCATATTTGTAGCACTGGACACAAATGGAACCTTTTATTTCTTAGACTTGGGTATGTGATACCTAGCTTGAAATCTACCAAGAAATTGGGTAGGGGTGTAGCTATATGTCTTGGATGTTCAAATAGCCATTATTTTGTATTTTATTATGTATATTGTGTCATTGATGTAGGTAAACTTGACTTTGATTTAAAATAAACAGGATTGGAAATAAACAGATTTCATTCCGGAAGTAAGGAAGATTCTTTCCTGTCGAACCTTACTGATCTGTTCATTCTCATGTGCTTTGCTGTCCATCCATATTGATCTATTTGTTGTTCTATCCCAATTTATTTTGACCTTACAATTGCTTACTTAATGCTAATTAAACTTTATCTTACAAATTTGCACAATGTAAGGATAGATGGGCTACATATTTTGTTTCTCTTCATATTGCTATTCTAATAAGTTAAACGAACTCTAAGAACATGACTTGTTTAAGGGGATTTTTGACTTTGCCTTATCTATATAATTGCACAATGTTAGGAATAAGATATGTTGGGTTTTGGTTAAAGATATCTCGATGCGTTCATAGTATTATTCTTGTTTTTCATGATCCAGGAGCTATAATGTTGGCATTGTTTGGTTTAAGCAACGGATCTTGACATGAAAAGTTTTTGTAATGAAAATTAGAGTGAAAACATGAGTAGGCTTTGTTTTCCAAGTGTCTATAAAATAAGTAACATTCACTATTTGCTTTAAAAAGATGGTCATAAGAGTAAAACTTCAACCTTCTTTCTACAATCAAATAGAGATGACATTGTGAAAAGCTATTGTTAGGACAAACATTTGCAGTAGCTTTGTTAGAGCAAAGCTCAAAGTAGCATAATGCCTAATCTTTTGTATCTTTTAGAGAATGCAGAAGCTCTCCTTTGACTTAGGAGTGCATTCCACCATCTTTTATTTAAAGTCATTGATCTTATATCTATAAACAAGGGAACTGCATTCAGTATTAAGCTTATTATGCTTGTTCATTCTTTTCAAGTGTGTTTAGCTACGGTTAATAGGTTGGTTTGACTGATTTATTTGATTGTTAGAGAACCTTAATGTGCAACTGAATCTTAATTACCAAGATGATAGTGAGGAAAGGACTCTAACTTGCACTTCTTGCTTTCTATATGATTGCGTCAAAAGACCAAATGAATCAAGATTTTCCTACTGGGCCATGTCATTTTGGGGCAAGGGGATATTCTCAACCTTCATCTGTGTTCTTTTTTTTTTTTTTTTTTCATTTTCTGGATATCACCTCTAGCTTGTAGTTCAATCATTTAGAAGGGACAGAAACATAGAACCAAAACAATGTTTGATTGGCAGTGTGTTTCAGTAGTTAATAATCAGTTGGTGAATGGATTATACAGAGTGTAACAAGCACTGAAAAGGCCACTAAGATACATGTGGAATGTCCTTGTTATCAGGCTGGTCTTAATTTTGAGAGGAAGGATGAGGTTCCTCCTGATGTCTCTGATACAGCAAGATCAGAGATGAATTCTTCAAATTTTCCTTCTTCAGATATTGGTGCTAGTACCATTTCTCAGCCTGGTACTTCTCATCCTGATGCAAGGCTTTCAGGTACAGGAACTATTCAACGAAGGATGTTGAGTTATGTTGTTCATCATGCAAGAAGCTTAGATGCTGATTTATTTGCAGGAACTGCAGCTGAAGCAACGAAGTTCAGCCACTTATCCAATAGGGTTGAAGATGCCTTCTTTGTTGGTAGGCAAAACTGGAACATGGAGTTTAAGGATGCAACAGCTGCTGCTCAGGCAGCTGCTGAATCTGCAGAGCAAGCTAGCATGGCTGCAAGAGCTGCTGCAGAACTATCAAGCCGAGGTAATATTTGGAATCATGCTTCTACTGAATCATCAGCCTCAACTGTCCATGGTCAGAATGAAAGCAAGAGATCGTATGATGGCACTGCATTTCAAGAAGAGCGTCTTCCCAGAAATCCAACAGAAAACTCAATTGTAGAAAGGGGTTCCAGAATGCATGGGGAGCATAGAGATCTAAACAAACAAGATAAAATGGTGGGAGATGCTTGTGTAGTTAGTTTGAAGAGCCATGCTTCCACTGAATCTGCTTCATCTGTCCATGGTTGGAATGGAAGCAAGAATGTCTATGCTGGCACCACATTGAAAGGAGTGCATCTCTCCAGAAATTCACTGAATAACTCATTTGAGGAACAGAGTTCTGGAATTCACAGGGAGCAAAGATATTTAAATGAACGAGATAAAATGACACGTGTTGGTGAAGTGAGTCTGAAGAAAGAGCATGGTGAATTCATGCAGCATAATGAGACTGACCCACAAGATGATACAGAAAATAACTATAATCACTATGTGATGCGCAATGATATGAGAAGACAATCATCAACTTCTCAAACTAGTCAAGTGGCGTCTAACAATGAATATGTGGCATCTGCATCTTCAAATGATCGGGAAGATGGAATCAAGTCTTTTGAGAACCCTTTCTTTAGAGAGAGTGTAGAAATCAAAAATCAACCAAGCAGTTCTAGTTCTCAATCAGGTGCTTTAAATGAAGAGTATAGTGTCTTCTCAAATTTGAAACAGACCAAATATGATAACGCTGAGGACCCTTATGTTGGTTTAATCCAAGAAAAAGTCTACCAGAGGGATTCAGAAGTGGGAGAATGGCCCAGCCATAGTCCTCCCTATTCTGATGTTTTCTATGATGAAAATCTTTTCCGTTCTGGTGTTTGTAATGAAGAAAAAGATGATGCAAGTTTTATTTCTGATGCGCTGAAGGATGGCATTGATCATAGTGAAAACCCATCTGTCACCATGGGGCGAGAAAATGCTTGGGATGAAACAAAGGAAACAGATGCTAGTGCTAGAAATGCTGTAGTCTTTGATGAATCTGGTTCTGATGATGATGACTACATGGTTGACCTAGATGCCAAGTATAGAGTACAAAATTCTGTTTCCAATTTCCAGCCTATCCATTTCTCAACTGGGCAAGATGAATTGCCAGCGAAGTGGGACACACAACCACCTTTATCTTCCACTCATCTGTACCAACCTGAAATAACAGAAAGCTTCAGGAAATCTGATATTTACTCTCGGTTAGTGGAACCTGTGGTTGTAACCTTTGACGATTCAGATGATCCAAATTCTGAGATTGAGGAAGAGCTTTGGAAATCTAGAGTTGGTGGGAGAACAGACTCGAGAATTCTTAACCCTGATGCTGAGGAGGATAAGACAACACCAAGAGCAACTCATAAGTTGAATGAACCCTCGTATGCAGGAAAGAGAACTCCTCCCTTCTCTTCTGAAGCTTTAGATGCCGATGAACATATTGAGGGAAATCTTGGAGCAAATTCTGATGCTCTTCTTGGAAACAATTTTGGCTCTGCTGACTTGCCTATGAATCAGCAATCTCCTAGACACGTGAAAAGCTTATCAAGCTCCAATGGTTTGGACCATCAATCATTTTCCAGTGTGGTGGATGAATCAAAGCATCAGCAGTCTGCACGATCCTCAAGACTTCTTCCACAGTGGTCACCTAATTCAACAACAGACTATAGAAACCAGTCTAGTGTAGACAGCATTACAGATTTGAGCTTGGGATCTTTGAGAGGTGGACTACGAAATAAAGGTTATATCCACCCACCATACACAAGGGATCCTTTAAATGATGTGGCATTATCATCCAGACTAGCAGCAGATGCTACTACTTTCAGTGGGAGTCAGCAGCCAACTTCTGCCAGTGGTATCCAAGAACCAACCAATTCCAATCAGAAAGAGAGCACCAAAGTCAACAAGAAAACTACCATAACAGTCCAACATGGAGACTTTGATTTAGTTAATGATGACTTTGAGGTGAAATTTGCACAAAAGAATTCTGACGATATTCAAGTTCAAGAGCCATATGGCAAGCCAGTCGATGGAAATGCAAATGAAAGATCAACCTCAAGAGCTCCAACAGCATATTTTGATTCAGATGATAGCAGCTCAAAGGAGGATATTTCCAAACAAACTGTGGTCACCAAAGGTCGTTTAGGAGGTGGTTTTTCTCGGAGGACTAGGGAAGGTTCTGAGCCAAGAACTGTTGCAAGTTCTCACTCCTACCTCAGACCGTCATCCAAGGCAATAGCAACGGCAGATTATGTTCCAGAAAGGATGCCCTCTTCACCAAGTCACCGAGCTACTGAAACTCTGCCAACACCTGAGACCAAAACCATAACTTCCAGCCTAAGGGGAAGTTCTGGGCTTCCAAGATTGTCAGAAGCTGCACCTTCTAGGCCCATGCCACAATCGAAAAGGTTTCCTGAAGAGGAAAATTCAGTATCATCTGTTAAAGAGAGATCCATGGCTCCTTCAAAAGATGTGACATCAGGTAGAAGTGGTACAGAAATTCCAAAGACGTCAAATCCAGGCGCAAGGGCTCCATCTAGAGAGAATTCAGCAAATAAAGCAAGTCATGTGCACCCAAAGCTTCCTGATTATGATACCTTAGCAGCTCACCTTCAGTCCCTCCGAAAGAATTCCCAGTAGCTATCGGTAACCCACAAAACCTACTTGTTATTATAAATTGTTCTGCAGTATATGTATGGTAGAAGTTGAATCTATGTATTTTACAGCTGTGTTCCCTTTGAGGCTATAAATATGTTTGGACAGTTTGTGTGTATGAAACCTGGCATTCTTTATACGCCTGAAGCTGAAGTTTGTTTCCAACACAACTGTGATTGGGTTGGAGTGGAAATAAGAGTTGTAAAACTAAGGTGCTAAGATTGTAGTTGTGGCTGTAAATTAAATTATGTATGGGAACATTCCAATAATATTTTTATGGTGCAGTATGATTTCTACCAGATGACCATCTAAAGATTCTTTTAAATTATCAGTGCAGACTAATTGGTGTAATTTCAGGATAAGCTTTTGCATAACAATAACATTGCTCTATTATTCTGGATGTCACGGGCTCAAATCGCAAAAATGGCTTTTCTGTAATGTAGGTTTGGTGCTGCAAAAGACTAACCCTGTTCAGATCCTACAATACAGGAGCCTAGCGCACCGGGCTTTTCTTATTGATTGGGGCAGCTTTTATGATACATTTGTCTGGATTTCTACTGGACTTGGTCTTAAGTTCTGATAAGTGGTCGGTTTTACAAATCCTTTTCCATATTCCACTAGATTAGTCTAGCGGCCTCCAATAATAGGAGCACTTGGTACTCTTTTTATCACCATGTTTCAACTTCTTACATGTCATTTTCTTTTTTGTCACCTCAAACCTTTGGCCATATTTTGAGTTTTAGCGGTCTGTTTCATGTGGCCTATATTTTGGATGACTATACGACCTTGATTGTTATTCTTTATATGCTCTTCAGTAGATGTAATTTTTTAAGAGGTTCCAGATGCATTTATTGTGTGTCCATTTTTTAAGTGATTTATTCATTTTAACATTTTTATTTTTGTAGCAATGTCTAGTACTTGTCAACAATAAGAAAATCATTATTTTTACCATCCAACCGATATCTAGGCCAGCTTCACAAGCAAAGTCGTACCCCACCGAATTTGAATTCTCTCTATTCAGAGCTTCGGATAAAATTTAGGGAATGAGGAATTGCAGTTTGTTAGCAAAAATGCTGATGCCTCTTTAGATGGAGTAGGAGTCCAGTCGCTTTTAAATCGACCAAAGAAGTGAGGTGATAGACTGTTAAATAGAAAAATCATGTATTATCAAGAAAGCATTATTGTGTATTCCTATATGTTAATCATTTACTTAGCACATATAATAATTTTCACATAACTGGATAATCAATCAATTTAGTATGCATTTTAAAGACGATTGTATACATTTTAATGACTACAATTCATTTGGTTGGATGGAAAGGGATATGGTTGCAACGAGAACAGAATTCGGCAGGAATAAAGTTGTGATTATATATTGATTGCTTGGTTAGTAGGAGTGAATAACTATTCTCTTTCCTTATTCATTTGTTTGATGTGTCCGAATAAAGGTGAGAATAAGTAAATGATACATATAAATGAACTTTTATGCTATTATTTGAAAATTTAAATATTTTCGTAGTATCAAAATAATGTAATTTTTCTTTTTTTAAGAATTGAAAAACTAAGAGAGTTAGATTGTTATCTTATTGAACTCTTATTTTTGTTTATAATAATGTACAGTATTTGAATTGTAAGATTTAAGAATTTACTTTGAATGTTTTTAAATCTGAACTCAGAAAAAAAATATACTTTTATATTTGTAAGTGTCATATTTTTCTTTTATACCCCTCTTAAGCATCGTGAATGGTTAGCCTATGATAATATAATATTGTTGATATACTGTATTAATTGTGCTATTTGTATTGATAATTAATACAATAAATATGACAATTATTATTGGAAAGATTAGGTTAGTTATGGACATGATTTGTATGTTCAAGTAAAAATTAATAAAATAAAGGATTTTATTTCATTATCTTTAAACTTTTAATACATTTTTTATAGGTTGAGCGTATGTAGTTTCTTAGAATTTAATGTGACTGTCGAATGATCTGTTAAAACCGAATTGCCTAGATTATTTCATAACTTGCCACAATTATGGTGCATAATGGGGATATTAAAAATCGGGTGTTTCATTTGAACGACTCGGCAGTGAAGCGAAGGGCGGACGAGTGCCTTGATTGCGGTTGGGCTTCCCAAATTGCTGCCAAACCCTAGCTCGTAAGTTTCAAAGGAATGATTTGCTCCATTGCTGCTCAATCATTCTTCGACTTAACATTTTGTCAGTGACTGCTTTTTGCTTGAGCAAACATCTCTCAATGTTCGAGCAATTTGTGCTCAAGCAAAATTATGCATTTGCTCAGCGTATGTTCATGGGCTATTCAGTACGCGACCACGAGCTAATTGTGTTTAGAGATCACCCGCATATTATCTACGAAATAACGGTTCAAGCTATGGGATTTTATGTTGAGACCACCAAGTTCCTCGCATATTCTAATGAATCTTAAAAGCTGAGAAGTACTCAATTTTTTTCTTGGAATAAGGAGGAAGTTTCATGGATTCTAAAACTGCTTAATATCAAATTTTTTTGATAATATGAAAACTATTTTATAAACTTATAAATGTAGAAATATGTCAATTTTGGACAACTTAAAAAACACGTGCATAAGGGAATTCTTTTTCAATTTGTATTAATATAAAATTTCCTTTCTTTTTCTTAATAATAATAATTTTATCATAGCGAAGGTTTTAAGTACTAATTAATTGTTTAACGTATTAAGTCATTAACGATAACAATTATTTAAATCTTTTTTTTTCTTTTTTTTTTGGCTCGTTATCTTTGCTCGTGCCTTCTCTATTAGGCCGGTATCTTCCAAAAAGGATTTCGACTCGATGGCTTGAAAATGTCCGTATAATCTTCACGGCTAAGTAATGAAAAATCTACTAAATTGGAACCGTGTAATAGCAGTCGCGTGCATAATAACAACAAACGTTCCACGTAACCAGAAGTCAACGTTTTGGAGCTCCCACCGATTCGTCGATGTCGTCAGATTGATAATTTGACCGGCAGCCTATGAAAGCAATTAATTAGTCCACATAACATAATCTTTTTATGTGATGATTAGCACTGATAATCTTACTTTAACCAAGTACCACCCTCTCGCTCTAATCATGTTGCCCGCAGTCTAATTCAAGTGGTGATTGAATAATAATTCTACATTGTTATGCAGTAACCGGTTATTATTATTGTTATTAATCTTACTTTATAATTGTCAATCCTAAAGGTCAATCAAACGATTGTAGTCAGGTCGTTGCTTCATGTACTTTTATTTCATTTTAAATTATACGCCTGCTATTATAAGCTTTTGGACATTGTAAAATGAATTGATAAATAGAACTATCAAGTATTATCTGTCTTCATATTGCATAATGTGAATAGTTGAAGCGCTTAAGTGTTACTTTCTGTTGCACGATTTTTGACAATCTGACAATTTGAACAACTAACAATTTGACCAGCAATAATGGGTCCTGAGCACTTGGCTGGGAATGCAAACCAATCGAACTTGTCTTGAGCCAGTTAGGTTTGCACATTGCCAGCCTACCATCGCATTGAAAAAGGGATATGTTAGGGCATCATTACATGTACTATATCGCCAACTCACCGATCTAGGCTTTGGGGCCGTTAGGCTATCAGGGCGCTACATGGGAAGGAAAAGCATCAATCAACATGACTGATACAGTGGACAGATGTGCTGCGATGTTCTGTGGTGTAGACATGTGTCGTGATCATCATGGAGACGCAACTTTTTTGTATCCCCAAACAATGCCATTGTTGGGCTGAAGGTTTGGCTATTTAAGCACTGGCCTCCATCTATTTTTACATCTCTTCATTATTTGAATGTCTCTACCCTAATTTGCCATTATTGTCTTGAATGGCTCCTCGGGGCATCATTAATATTCCATCTATCCTTTCTAGCAGAGTGATAAAATCTTTGTACAGCAAGTATCATATTCCGAGAGCTATCCAGTATGTTGTGCCTAACATGGATGACGCGACTTGCTCTCCTCATCCGGGGTTCATAATCATTTATGAGGAGTATTTGAAAGCCGGTCTTCAAATCCCATTCGTGAAGGAACTACACGAGATCTTGAGAGCTCTGGAAATCCCTATGGCTTGTCTCCATCCAAATGCTGTTCAATATTTAGTGACTCCATGTGTCTTTTTTTGCACCAAAGGGCTTGCTTTGGATACCTAGGCCTTGAAAGTAGTCTTTCGGTTTGGCCAGGATGCTGACTAGGTCTCCTTCACCCCTCGCAAGCAATTCAAGATAGGTGGAGGCCACCCGAGCTCAATAAAATATTGGAAGGGTTGTTTCTTTTATTTGGTAGTCACTCACGAGTGGAATATCTTGAACAAATGGTGTAGGGTTAATGGCGCCTACGCCGGTGACATCCTAAAGAGTGAGGAACGGATGGCAAGGCCATAGACAAGGCTCATTGAGGAGTATGTGGGTATCTTGTGTCGCACTGTTCATTGAGTGTCACGTCTCGCATTCTTATATCCATTTTAATCGTAGGGAACGTGTACTTTAATAATCTATAAATCATAATATAAAGGATCCAAAAATATAATGCCAATCATCGATGGCTTCGACATTCATTCAATAATAATATGAATGCAACTTATGATAAGGAAAGATGCCAACTAACATTCCAATATTCATCTTATAAAATTTCACCAAACCTTATATAATAACCACAAAAGATTCACAAACATATTTTTAAACTACCAATACTAAAATTTATATTTCTGAGATGCTTATAAAGTTATAAGTTCTTACATTATTACTTAAACTAAATCAATTATGTTATTACAGATTATCATACACTTATTGGTTTTTCTTTACTTTTGTTTACCATGCTTGAACTCCTGTGAAGTATCTAGAGAAAAAGAAAATAGTAAGCGAAATACTCAATAAGAACATAATAGTCAAAGATATGCATATTTATCTTTAAAATAATTCATAAGGAGGAATATGGATCATGATGCATGTAAAAATTCATATATACTTTTAGAATATTTTTATAATGCAATTAACTTTTTTTTTTGGTACATAATTTCTATTACTTGTCAGCACATTTTTATCTTACATATCTTGAGGAATTATGGCTAGTAGGTCTTACCAGCTAATAGAGTATTTGATCAATATTTAGTTTGCGTTCACTCCATATAATTAAAGGCCAAAATCGTATAACACAGAGATACTTTCTTCCTTATTTATATCCCGAAGACATGATGGATTGTGTTCACTCCACACAATCAAATGCTAAAATCACATAATATAGCGATATTTATTCAGATAACAATCTATATTATAATATCCTATATTATAATATCCTAATGTATGCCAGAGAATAGTATCCGCTAAAATCAATCATTTGTTTGATTTTCTTACTTCTTAAAATTTTGTAATAGAAACCTTTATACATAATCTTACTTCTTCTTCTTAATTTTCTCATCTTAAAGAAAATTTATATTTCTTTGATATTATATTAGCTTTCACTCATACATAACATATCATATATGTTCATAACAAAATCACGATAAAGTATATCATATATGTCTACAATAAAATCATATCAATGCATAATATAAGTTCATATATATTTTAACATGTGCTGGACTACTTTTAGACAGTATATTATTTGATTTTCGGTCCATAAATTTTATAATTTGCCAATCCACTAACCGGTTCGGTTTCATTTCATTTCCACAAATCCGGTTTATAGATCGGTTTGACTTTTCAAAATATTTTGCTGGTTATATCACGTGAGTCGGTTCACCATTATCAACATAATAAGCGGCCGGTTCATCATTTTAAATATAAACCGCTTCACTTACCAAATTAGCCAATTCATTAGGAGCTGGTTCGTTTCTTATCTTTAACAATCAATTCTTATAATTGCTAACCGATTTCACATGACGTATAACTTTATTTACTAATTTAACATACTATATATGGCCGATTTATTATTTATTAATTTTCTAGCCGATTTATATTAAATTAGCAAAATCAGCAATTAGGTGCCATAGGCCGATTCAAACCAACATTTCAATTGGTTCGGGGAACCGGTTTAGGATCATTTATTTTTGAGGTTATAATATTGCATTAATAAGAATGTTTCATCTACTTTGGTGGTCAATTTAGGGCCAGTTTAGTAGCCGATTTAAGCAACTCAAATTTCATCATCAACATAGTGGTGTTCTAGCTAGTCTAGTGGCCGATTTAGGGCCGATTCAATGGTCAATTAGGGTCAAATTTTACATGTTGTTACTTTAACATTATCTTAACATTCTTAAGTTTGTTCGGGTGCCAGTTGGGCCAGTTCAACTCAGTTTCGTAGCTGCAATTTTTCAGCATCAACAAAATACTTAGGCTAATTCTGTCACAGGTTCAAAGGTCCGGTTCAGTAAACATTTCAAAGTATTTTCAGAAACTATTTTACGTGATGATAGTTCAACCTTAGTATTAGAAAATATGTCCGAATCGGCTGCTGGTTCAACCTGTTCGTGGCCAATTCAATCCACCAAAGTGGACTGTCAAATTTGCATCAGCATCAGCAAGGATGCAGGGGTGAGTTTTGCTGTTCATTCGGGGATCCGGTTCGATAGTTCATTCAACCCATTTTCATGAGCCGATTTTACACAATCTTAATAAGGGTCTGAACTAATTGGTGACCAATTTTGAGCCAGTTTGGTGGTCGAATGGTAGCCGATTCGGCCTGATTCCCCAAACTGCCCATTACAGCATCAGAAAACAGTGGTTGGTTCAGTTGTTATTGGGGGGTCCGGTTCAGTGACCAATTCTGTTCTAAATCATGAGCCGTTTTGTCACAATATCAATACGACATTTATCTTGATGGTCACCAAATTTGGGCCTGTATGAAAATTATTAGGGGGCTGGTTCAGCCGGATGACAGTAGCTGATTCAGCTACTAATTCTGGCTTTAGGATTTTAACCGACATGTTACTGAACATGGGCTCGGTTTAGCTACCAATTCACTATGAAAAAATACTTTCCATACATTTTTAGAATTAGCACATAATTTTGGACCGATTCATGTGAATTTTTCAATTTTATCCGTACCCAGTTCAAAGTTATACACTGATACTTAAATTTTTAAAGGTTGAACTGGTCAGATTTTTAAGGGATATTTTTATACCATCTTTATGACATCATATAAGGTTCATTAAAGTATTTATATAATTTTTTAAAGGGCTTGAACCCATGAAAATCATAGAGAAAATCAGCACCAACAACAAGCCCCTGATTTTCTCGGTTCAAATTGTCAGTCGACACTCTTGAACTGGCTGGTTTCATGAGGAATTTTTTCGAATTAAAAATATGATGATTTAGCTAACATATTAAGGTATCTTCATTAAAATGTTCATGTATAAATCAGCCATTAATAGTATGTAAAAATTAGCATATCAGTAAGCATGACAGTAGGTTGCAGAATTTGAACTTCATGATACATGTTTCTAAATTTTGTCAATTCAAACATGGTAACGGCAAGAATTTCAAGCATTAGATCAATAATACTTAAATTTAACATCAAGAATTTGCCAACAAATCAAGGAAGTGGAGGAGTTCTTACCTGAAAATATTTTTAATTCAATTTTAAATCTTATCAGCTAACCAGGTCTTCCTTCCTGGTTAAGATTCAGCTTTCTGTTTTCCTTCTTTGTTTTACTCTGCATTTTTTCTCTTTTCCTCTAGTTTTCTTTCTATTTTATTTTATTTATTTTCTTACTAACATGCTTAGTCATCCTCCAAATAATTTGGAGCTACCACATGCTCCATAAGGTGGCAAATTCTTTGCTTCCCAAGCCATGCAAAAGTACTCATGTATTACTTTCTATTCTGGCCACTTGTTGGTATTCTATTGGAGGTTAATTTTTAATATTTTCTTTAATCCTTCATCAGTCTCGTGACCCTTCTCTTTTTATGCCAATTTTTATATTTTAATTAATTATTTTACTTGATAAACAAATTAAGGAAATTTTGATGTGCTGAAATTAGCAATTGGTGATTTCTCGGCTGTCGTGGATATGTGGGGGTTTCTTGTTGGATTTATTTTGAATTTTTGACTTAATATGATGTTTCTATATGTGTGGGGGAAACTTAGGCCATGTATAGTTTGAATGCCTTACGAAATTCTTGGAAAATTGGATGAAATTCGGGATGGCCGGCTACTGTTATCCTCTTGCTGAATTCTTGAGAATTCAGCCGAGTGTGTGTGTGTTGTGTAACGATCCAGATTTTAAAATAAAGAAAATTCTAATCATCGAGTCCGGTCAACGCCAGTTGACCGAAAAATGTAATAAAGTAACTTGGCCTGAAGATGAAATCAAGATCGGCCTTGCTTGATGAAAAGAAGTCCGGAATATTTCTTGATGAAAAGAAGTCCGGATTTCCTTGATAAAAATCTACTCCGGATTTCTTAGGTGAAAAGAAGTCCGGATTTCTTTGATAAAAATCAGTCCGGATTTCCTTTGATGAAAATGAGTCAGGATTTCCGTGATGAAAAGAAGGCCGGATTTCCGTTGATGAAAAACGAGTCCGGATTTCTAGGATGAAAAGAAGTCCGGACTTCTTTGATAAAAGGCCGAAGTAGAATTGCGTGAAGTAAGGCCGAAGTGGCCTTGAAGGCCGGATTGATTTGTGTGAGGCCGAAGTAAGATTGTGGGAGAAGAAAGCCGAAGTTGATGTTGATGAAGGAGCCAGAGTGATAATGATAGAAAGACTTAACCGGTCAAGGAAAATTAATGACTCAGGACTTTGGGAATGCACGGCCATAAATAATCTAGCTATTCCCGAAATTTTTTGAAAAGGTAAAATCATAAATGTCACTCTTTGGAAAATGTAAAATCATAAATGATACTCATTGAAAAATGTAGAGCTATAAATGACAGCCACCAAAACCTCGGGCTATAAATAAGGACTAGAGAATATCAGAAAAATGCACTCAGTAAAATTCCTAGTAAAGAAAGACCGAAAAGTTCAAAGCAAAGAAAAAGGAATCCAGGCAAGATACTTACCCCCGTTTTCAAGCTCATGATTATGCATGATTTTTACGCTAGTATATCTGATATTATATGAACTTATATGATGTTATTCTGTTCCTTTTATGTTTGATGCTTGAAGTATAATTATTGTTTGATAATTGCATGTTTATGGAAAAGACTTTATGATGTTTGGTTTTGTTCTGCCGGAAGAATGATTTTCTGTCGATTTAAATAAACTGTGTTAATTGTATCATTAAAGAAAAGAACTCCGTCCAAAGAACTCCGGTCTTTTTATGAACAAAGTATTCCGACCTCTTTAGAAAAGTCACTCCGGCCTTAGAGCTCCAGATTTTTAAAAGAAAAGTCACTCCGGATTTTAGAGCTTTGAAAATTGAAAGAAATTGAACTCCGAATTTTAGAGCTTCGGAAATTGAAAGAAAATGAACTCCAGATTTTTATAGCTTCGGATTTTGAAAGAAATTGAACTTTGGATTTTAGAGCTTCGGATATTGAAAGAAATTGAACTCCGGATTTTAGAGCTTCGGAAATTGAAAGAAAATGAACTCCGGATTTTTAGAGCTTCGGATTTTGAAAGAAATTGAACACCGGATTTTAGAGCTTCGGATTTTGAAAGAAATTGAACTCCGGATTTTAGAGCTTCGAAAATTGAAAGGAAATGAACTCCGGATTTTAGAGCTTCGGATTTTGAAAGAAATTGAACTCCGGATTTTAGAGCTTCGGATTTTGAAATAAAATGAGCTTCAGATTTTAGAGCTCTGGATTTTGAATAGAAAAGCACTCCGGATTTTAAAAAGAAAAGCACTCCGAATTTTGAAAAGAAAAGCACTTCGTTCTATTATGAAAAAGAACTCCGGCCTTTTGATGAAAAACACTCCATCCTATTATGAAAAAGAACTCCGGACTTTTGATGAAAAACACTCCGTTCTGTTATGAAAAACAACTCCGGCCTTTTGATGAAAAACACTCCGTCCTGTTATGAAAAAGAACTCCGGACTTTTGATGAAAAACACTCTGTTCTGTTATGAAAAAGAACTCCGGCCTTCTGTTTGAAAAAGAACTCCGGTTTACTGTAGAAAAAGAGACCTCCGGCTTTTTACTCTGACTTTTTACTCCGGCTTTTGATAACAACTCATGATCCAAGAACTCCGGCCTTTAACAAAAGAACTTTGGCTTTTGAAAGGAATTTCGGCTTTTGGAACTCCGGCTTCTATGTAAAAGAACTCCGGCTATGTAAAAGAACTCCGGCCTTGTAAAGAACTCCAATTTTAATGTAAAAGAATTCCGGCTTTGTAAAGCACTCCGGCTTTGATAAAAGAAGTCCGGCTTTAAGAACTCCGGCCTTCTGCATGAAAAAGAACTCCGGCCTATGTATATATGAACATGGAAAATGCATGTAATACGGACAGCAAGTGGAACTCTATGACTTTTGACTTTTAAATTATGATGAATGGCCATTAAAGAACAAGAACTATGAACCGAGTCTTCATTAAACTTGCTGTTAAAGATGGACGAAGGATATTGGAGTGGCACTCGAGGATTGCCTCCTGGACCACGGCAGGGGACTTTCTGGTGGCATAAGAACTATGGACTACGGCCTCGTATGTCGGGTTAAAGGCATTACCTCCCGCCCCGGGGAGCATAATGAGGGGATAAGGCTTTAGGTTGTGGGGTTACACACAACCCGTCCTCGATGTTGTCCGCTCCCATCCGGTCCCTAAAGATGATAAGAATTCTCAATGGTTTTTATGAGTTTTCAGTAAACAAGACAAGAAGAAAAAGACTAAAAAAATTCTGAACTAAAAGACATGATGATTTTCGAATGCTAAATTATATTCGCTTATATGATATGTTCTCTGTTTTCTGCATGTGAGTATTTTGCTGGGCTTGTAGCTCATTCTTGTTATTTTCAGATGACGAAAGGCTCATGGAGGACGAAGTTGAGTAGAATCTTTATGGTGTAGTTAAGTGGCTTAGCGGGCCGAAGCAGACTTTTGAAGAGATTTAATCATGTTGTCTTTTGACGTTTTGAGGATACATGTAATATTGTTCCGCTGTTATGAACGTATGAATGTTAGCATGTTTCCGTGATTATTTTTGGATAAATGAAATTAATAATTTCTAGTATGCATCTCAGGTTTGAAAGAAGAAAAGAAATTTTTATGTCTACCTAATTATTGACCATTAAGAAATTTAGACTTGACGGAGGCTTTATGTGGTGGATTAAAAGTCGGTCCGTCACAGTTGGTATCAGAGAAAAAAAAACTGAGATGCTTTAGGACCATAATCACCACGGAAACTTAGGGCATGATCAGTTAGGGCAAGAAGAGGGTGGTTAGTTTTATGCTTTGGACGGATAGCTATCTTTTGACTATTTGACTAACGAAAATATTCTTTCAGACATTAAAATCGTCACTGAAACCATGTCTAACAGAGGAAGGCGAACTGGACGGACTATCAACACTCCGGATAGGGAGGCAAGATATTTGAACCTGCTAGACCGAATGGCTGAAGTCATAGAAGCTTTGGCTCCACCAACTCCAGCGACCACCCCTGTTCCGGCTCATCATGAGAGGTCGGTCTATGATCGTTTTACCAACGAGCGAGTTCCTGAATTCCTAGGGGAACCCGACCCGTTGAAGGTAGACACTTGGCTCCAACGACTGAAGAAGGTGTTTGCTATAATTAAGTGTCCTGCCGAAGACATGGTTCTTTATACCACCCATAAGCTGACGGGTGAGGCCCACCACTGGTGGGGAATGCAGAAGAGGATTTTCAATGTACCAGACCAGGATATTAGTTGGGAAATATTTGAAGCAGTGTTTCTGGAGAAATATTTCCCTGCTAATCTTCGTGGAGAGAAGGAGGATGAATTCCTTTGCCTAAGGCAGTGTACTCGTTCTGTGACGAAGTACGACGCAAAGTTTACAGAGTTATCTCGCTATGCTCCTTATATGGTGGAAGACTCGGAGCGAAAAGCTAGGAGATTCTTTCAGGGATTAAGGGATAATATTAGGAGGCATCTCTCAACTCTGACATTGGCCACGTACAAAGAGGTGCTCAAGAAGGCTGTTATCTACGAAAAAGAGCTGGAGAGAGGAGCATTGCTCAGACAAAGGACGTTTGGTCAGACTTCAAGGGCTAGTGCTCGTGGAGGTCCTTCTAAGAAAGCAAGACCATCGAGATCCAGTAGGGAGCAGAACCAATCTGTACAAATTTCTCGAACTCTGGCTAATAATGCATGTGATCATTGCAGAAGATCACATGAAGGGAAGCTTTGCTATAAGAAGTTGGGAGTTTGTTATAACTGTTGCCAGCCTGGACACATGATCAGAGATTGTCCACTCGCCAAACAAGCCCCAAGATTTAAGCCTCCTATTCCAGCTAAGGTGTTTGCCGTTACTGCAAAAGAGGTCGAAACGTCTACGAAGGTTGTAGAAGGTACACTTTCTATCTGTGGTACTTCTAGTCATGTGCTCTTTGACTCTGGATCTACTCACTCATTCGTCTCCCATGAATTTTTGAAGTATCTTACGACCCTTCCTCAAGTTCTTGGCTGCCCATTGATGGTCGCCTCACCCACAGGGTCGTCCGTAATCTTAAATGTAGTATATTCTGAATGTCCGATAGAACTCAATGAATTCATGATGCCTATTAACCTGGTGTTACTGGAAATGAAAGACTTTGATGCAATCTTGGGAATGGATTGGTTAGCCAGATATCATGCCAAGATTGATTGTTTCCGAAAACGAGTAGAATTCACCATCCCTGGAAACCAGCCTTTCTATATTCAAGGAGTCCGGCGTAAAGAAGCATCTTGCTTCATTTCAGCACTTCATGCCAGACACTTGATTGGTAATGGGTGTCAAGCTTATCTAGCATTCGTAAGTGTGACTACTGAAAGTCAAGAATCTCTGGCCAAAGAGATACCTGTGGTGTGGGAATTTGAAGACATATTCCCTATGAATTACCCTGGACTGCCACCCCAACGAGAGTTGGAATTTGGAGTAAAATTGATACTAGGATCAGCACCAATATCCAAAGCACCATATCGGATGGCACCGGCCGAACTTAAAGAATTAAAACAGCAACTGCAGGACTTATTAGATAAGGATTTTATTCAGTCAAGTGTGTCACCATGGGGAGTACCGGTTCTCTTTGTAAGAAAGAAGGACGGGACCATGAGATTATGTGTGGATTATCGTGAACTGAACAAAATCACCATCAAGAATAAATATCCTCTGCCAAGGATTGATGACCTCCTTGATCAATTACAAGGAGCTTGCATATTTTTAAAAATCGATCTTAGATCCGAATATCATCAGCTTCGGATCAACAAGGAGGATATAGCAAAGACGGCATTCCGGACCAGATATGGGCACTATGAATTTATAGTGATGCCTTTTGGGTTGACTAATACTCCAGCTGTCTTTATGGACCTGATGAACCGAATTTTTTAACCATACCTGGACAAGTTTGTAATCGTCTTTATTAACGACATCCTTGTATATTCGAAAAGCTATGAGGAACATGAGGAGCATTTAAGGACTACACTCCAGATCCTTAGGAAGCATCAGCTGTTCGCCAAATTGAAAAAGTGTGAATTTTGGTTAGAGGAAGTGAGATTCCTTGGTCACGTCATCTCCAAAGAAGGGATTTCCGTCGACCCTAAGAAAGTGGAAGTAATGGTAAAGTGGAACCGGCCAACCTCTATGACCGAAGTGCGTAGTTTCTTAGGCTTGGCTAGATACTATAGACGGTTTGTGAAAAACTTCTCCCAAATTGCTTTGCCACTCACGCAGTTAACAAAGAAGGATGCCAAGTTTGAGTGGACCAAGAATTGTGAAGAGAGTTTCCAGACGCTTAAAGACCGATTAACTTCTGCTCTAGTCCTGACCATTCCAAATGGATCAGGAGGACTGATTGTTTATTGCGATGCCTTAAAGATTGGGTTGGGCTGTGTTTTAATGCAACACGGAAGGGTAATTGCCTATGGGTCGTAACAGTTGAAGGATCATGAAAGGAATTACCCAACTCATGATCTGGAATTAGCTGCGGTAGTGTTTGCATTGAAAATCTGGAGGCATTACCTATATGATGAGAGATTCTTGGTCTACTTCGATCATAAGAGTCTAAAGTATTTATTCTCCCAGAAGGAACTGAACATGAGGCAGAGAAGGTGGATTGAATTCTTGAAGGACTATGACTGTGAAATCCGGTACGAACCAGGAAAGGCCAATGTAGTCGCTAATGCACTAAGTCGGCAACCTGGTATTCTGGCTAGAATGTAAGTTAAGCAAATGGAGATGCTGGACTGTTTCATGTACTTTGATGTCCAGCGTTATGTGCAAGGAAAGCGGATGATTTTGGCGTATCTTCAAGTCCAGCCAGAGGTGATAAATGAGGTAAAAGGATGTCAGGCGAATGATTCTTTTCTTGTAAAGACCATGAGTGAGCTGGACAAAGAATCCCGAAGTGATTTTAATGTTACGCTGGATGGAGCATTAATGTTTAGGAACCAGTTATTGTACCGGACAACAAAGAATTAAAGGAGAAAATTTTTAAAGAAGCCCATCGATCCCGTTATACGATTCACCCAGGAGCCAATAAGATGTATCAGGATTTTAAGAAAACTTTTTGGTGGAGGAATATGAAGAGAGATGTTACAGCTTATGTAGAAAAGTGCCTTGTATGCCAACAAGTAAAGTCCGAAAGGAAGCAGCCGTCTGGGTTATTGCAACCAATGCCATTTTCAGGCTGGAAATGGGAAGACATTGTTATGGATTTTGTGACCGGTCTGCCAAGGACGCCAAGGAAGCATAATGTTATTTGGATGATTGTTGACCGGCTAACAAAGTCAGCCCATTTCCTGGCAATCCGGACGACTTACTCCCGTGATAAACTGGCCCAACTGTATATAAATGAGATTGTCAGACTTCATGGTGTGCCTATTTCTATTGTATCAGATAGAGACCCTCGCTTTGTTTCAAAGTTCTGGAAAAGTCTACATAAAGAATTGGGGACAGAATTAAAATTCAGTACCGCTTTTCATCCCTAAACTGATGGCCAGTCAGAACGGACTATCCAGATCCTTGAGGATATGTTAAGGGCCTCGGTTTTAGAGATGAAAGGGGCTTGGGATAATTCATTAGCTATAGCAGAGTTTACTTATAATAACAGTTACCAGGCCAGCATTGGCATGGCTCCTTTTGAGGCTTTGTATGGGAGAAAATGCAGGTCGCCGATTCACTAGGAGGAGCACGGAGATGAAAGGATTTTGGGTCCAGACATTATCAAAGAGACGGCAGAAAAGATAAAGTTATTACATGAGAATCTCAGAGTAGCCCGGAGCAGACAAAAGAGCTATGCAGACCGGAGGAGATCTGCATTAGAATTTAAAAAAGGTGATTTTGTATTCCTAAAGGTATTGCCATCCAAGGAAAAATACAGATTCGGGGTAAAATGGAAGCTGAAGCCACGATTTATTGGCCCTTTTGAAATTCTAGAAAGGATCGGAGAAGTAGCTTACAGACTTGCACTACCTCCAAACTTGGCAGAAGTACATGACGTGTTTCATGTATCAATGTTTCGAAAGTATATCCATGATCCTACTCATGTAATTGAGTATGAACCTTTGACGATCGACAAGGACTTGTCCTATATAGAGGAACCAGTGAAAATCTTGAATCGAAGGAAACAGAGACTACGCACCAAATCAGTCGCTTTAATAAAGGTGCTCTGGAAGAATCACATACCCGAAGAGGCAACTTGGGAATGAGAGGAAGAAATTCGGAACAAATACCCCTATTTATTTTCTCGAGGTTAGTAACTTTATTTAAAATTTCTAGGACGAAATTTCTATAAATGGGGGAGATTGTAACACCGAGATTTTAAAATAAAGAAAATTCCAATCTTCGAGTCCGGTCAATGCCAGTTGACCGAAAAATGTAATAAAGTAACTTGGCCTGAAGATGAAATCAAGATCGGCCTTGCTTGATGAAAAGAAGTCCGGAATATTTCCTGATGAAAAGAAGTCCGAATTTTCTTGATAAAAATCTACTCCGAATTTCTTCGGTGAAAAGAAGTCCGAATTTCTTTGATAAAAATCAGTCCAGATTTCCTTTGATGAAAATGAGTCAGGATTTCCATGATGAAAAGAAGGCCGGATTTCCGTTGATGAAAAACGAGTCCGGATTTCTAGGATGAAAAGAAGTCCGGACTTCTTTGATAAAAGGCCGAAGTAGAATTGTGTGAAGTAAGGCCGAAGTGGCCTTGAAGGCCGGATTGATTTGTGTGAGGCCGAAGTAAGATTGTGGGAGAACAAAGCCGAAGTTGATGTTGATGAAGGAGCCGGAGTGATAATGATAGAAAGACTTAACTGGTCAAGGAAAATTAATGACTCAGGACTTTGGGAATGCACGGCCATAAATAATCTAGCTATTCCCGAAACTTTTTGAAAAGGTAAAATCATAAATGTCACTCTTTGGAAAATGTAAAATCATAAATGATACTCCTTGGAAAATGTAGAGCTATAAATGATGGCCACCAAAACCTCGGGCTATAAATAAGGACTAGAGAATATCAGAAAAATGCACTCAGTAAAATTCCTAGTAAAGAAAGACCGAAAAGTTCAACGCAAAGAAAAAGGAATCCAGGCAAGATACTCACCCCCGTTTTTAAGCTCATGATTATGTATGATTTCTACGCTAGTATATCTGATATTATATGAACTTATATGATGTTATTCTGTTCCTTTTATGTCTGATGCTTGAAGTATAATTATTATTCAATAATTGCATGTTTAAGGAAAAGATTTTATGATGTTTAGTTTTGTTCTGCCGGAAGAATGATTTTCTCATAAACTGTGTTAATTGTATCATTAAAGAAAAGAACTCCGCCCAAAGAACTCCGGTCTTTTTATGAACAAAGTATTCCGACCTCTTTAGAAAAGTCACTCCGGCCTTAGAGCTCCAGATTTTTAAAAGAAAAGTCACTCCGGATTTTAGAGCTTCGAAAATTAAAAGAAATTGAACTCCGGATTTTAGTGCTTCGAAAATTGAAAGAAAATGAACTCCAGATTTTTAGAGCTTCGGATTTTGAAAGAAATTGAACTTCGGATTTTAGAGCTTCGGATATTGAAAGAAATTGAACTCCGGATTTTAGAGCTTCGGAAATTGAAAGAAAATGAACTCCGGATTTTTAGAGCTTCGGATTTTGAAAGAAATTGAACTCCGATTTTAGAGCTTCGGATTTTGAAAGGAATTGAACTCCGGATTTTAGAGCTTCGGAAATTGAAAGGAAATGAACTCCGGATTTTAGAGCTTCGGATTTTGAAAGAAATTGAACTCCGGATTTTAGAGCTTCGGATTTTGAAATAAAATGAGCTTCAGATTTTAGAGCTCGGATTTTGAATAGAAAAGCACTGGTTTTAAAAAGAAAAGCACTCCGAATTTTGAAAAGAAAAGCACTTCGTTCTATTATGAAAAAGAACTCCGGCCTTTTGATAAAAAAAAAACACTCCATCCTGTTATGAAAAAGAACTCGACTTTTGATGAAAAACACTCCGTTACATTATGAAAAAGAACTCCGGCCTTTTGATGAAAAACACTCCGTCTGTTATGAAAAAGAACTCCGGACTTTTGATGAAAAACACTCTGTTCTGTTATGAAAAAGAACTCCGCCTTCTCCGCTTGAAAAAGAACTCCGGTTTACTGTAGAAAAAGAGACCTCCGGCTTTTTACTCTGACTTTTTACTCCGGCTTTTGATAACAACTCATGATCCAAGAACTCCGGCCTTTAACAAAAGAACTTCGGCTTTTGAAAGGAACTCCGGCTTCTATGTAAAAGAACTCCGGCCTTGTAAAGAACTCCGATTTTTATTTAAAAGAATTCCGGCTTTGTAAAGCACTTCGGCTTTGATAAAAGAAGTCCGGCTTTAAGAACTCCGGCCCTCTGCATGAAAAAGAACTCCGGCCTATGTATATATGAACATGGAAAATGCATGTAATACGGATAGCAAGTGGAACTCTACGACTTTTGACTTTCAAATTATGATGAATGGCCATTAAAGAACAAGAACTATGAACCGAGTCTCCATTAAACTTGCTGTTAAAGATGAATGAAGGAATTGGAGTGACACTCGATGATTGCCTCCTGGGCCACGGGAGGGGACTTTCTAGTGGCATAAGAACTATGGACTACGGCCCCGTATGCCCGGTTAAAGGCATTACCTCCCGCCCCAGGGAGCATAATGAGGGGATAAGGCTTTAGGTTGTGAGGTCACACACAACCCGTCCTCGATGTTGTCTGCTCCCGTCCGGCCCCTAAAGATGATAAGAATTCTCAATGGTTTTTATGAGTTTTCAGTAAACAAGACAAGAAGAAAAAGACTAAAAAAATTCTGAACTAAAAGACATGATGATTTTCGAATGCTAAATTATATTCGCTTATATGATATGTTCTCTGTTTTCTGCATGTGAGTATTTTGCTGGGCTTGTAGCTCATTCTTGTTATTTTCAGACGACGAAAGGCTCATGGAGGACGAAGTTGAGTAGAATCTTTATAGTGTAGCTAAGTGGCTTAGCGGGCCGGAGCAAACTTTTGAAGAGATTTAATCATGTTGTCTTTTGACGTTTTGAGGATACATGTAATATTGTTCCGCTGTTATGAACGTATGAATGTTAGCATGTTTCCGTGATTGTTTTTGGATAAATGAAATTAATAATTTCTAGTATGCATCTCAGGTTTGAAAGAAAAAAAGAAATTTTTATGTCCACCTAATTATTGACCATTAAGAAATTTAAACTTGACGGAGGCTTTTTGTGGTGGATTAAAAGCCGGTCCGTCACATGTTGGGTTTCAATACATATATTTTTACTTAATTAATTTAATTTGTACTATATTTAATCAATCGGGCTAAATTCGGTTGCTAACCGAGTGTAATTTCAGTAACCGAGTTATCTTGTCGTCAACCGAAATAAATTTGATTATTAATCGATTTATGATTTTATCAATCAAATTACTTCCGAATCATTCATTTTATCATTTCTTAATTGAATGTGAAGTTGGTTTCATCAAATAAATTTTTATCGAATTTTTGTGTGAGTTTCTGGCTTTTAAAATTTTACTATTCATTAATCTTAATATAATTTAATTTAACTTATCAAATTATAATTAATAAAATCTCGGTCCTTACACTGAGTCTCCCAAAGTGCACTAGATGAAATATTGTAGGAGGTTTGGACAGAGGGGGATGATGCCTGTGCTGTGCTATCATATCGCCCCAGGAGAAAGTAGAGGCATTTGCTTTCTCGAGACTCTCATGAGTGGGCTTTTAGCAAGGTGGTTCCTCTGTCACACACCATTTTTGAGGAATTTCAAATGATCAACGAGGCCTGTGTAAAGGTGTTAGCTTCGGCTATGGGCGAATCATTATAGAGGCCAAGCATGAATCAGTCTTTGTCAGATTATTTGGATTTTGGTGAGCCACTAGGAGAGGCCGAGGGTTGTGAGCCCCTAGCGGTTTCTGCTGTTGGAACAAGGACTCATTGGTCAGTGGGTTGGGCATGGTGATCGACACTAAGGTTGCATCCAAGTGTGGGATCCCGATCTTGGTGGTTTCTTTTTCGGAAGCATTTGCGTCTGCCCCTCTCGCCATGTTTGTTGAGGAGGGTGCTAGGAGTGCTCGGGTGGGGGAAGAGTGGCTAGAGATGACACAAAGGCTAAGGTTGCCGCTAAGGGGCACCGTGCTCTAAAGCACCGGCATCTGAGAGCCCAGATACTTCGAGTGAGCTCACTCCTTCAGGCTTCGAGGTGTCTCTTCCTTATTATGCGCAACCTCTATGACTCTTACCACTTCCAATTGGAACCAAAATCGACGATTCTCTTGGCCTATCATGTCAGGGAGGACCGCTTAACAAGGTATCACGTCATAGATTTATCCGTTCTATTACCATGCTTTTTACTATCATTCTTGATTGACCATTGCATATCGTTTGGCAAATTTAGGAAGCATTCCAAGTGGGGGAAGGAAGCATTGCATTAGCGGGAAATCGAGATCTCTCAACTATCCCAATCGTGCATTCATCCTATCATGCTTGACGACATGGAACGCCGAGTGAACGTTGCAGTTGTTGAGGCTCTACGAAGTGATAAGTGGGCAACCTATCTTGATCGAGTGCTATCTGAATTAGAAGCAAGATCTTGAGAGCTTGAGGACGAAAATTATCGTGCAATGGATTAGATCACCTCGCTCAAGGACGAGTTTTGAGAGACTAAGTAGCAGCTCGCAGATCTCCAGAGCAAGTATGCCCGACTTGAAGGAGAGTTAAGGTCTTGGTTCCGCTTGGATGAAGTCAGCAGTGCGATGGACGAGAGGTTCTGATACGGCATTCACCTCAGAAGGCGGATTACGGCCTCGGCAGTTCTGGGCTTAACTGTTAGTTTCCTGGATTCGAGGAAAGTTTAAATTAACACCGAGCTAATCTGGTGGACATTTCGGAGATAGGAGGGGAGCTTACGCCATACTCATTGGGGGGCCCTTGACCTTAGGATTGTCGCCCATTCGGGTCATAGGCATAAGGAGTGTTTTTGCTTTTTTGGACGAAACTGTCCTTCATGTAAACTTTGATTTTTTAATAAATCAGTTAGATTATTTTAATCATTGTTACTTATATTTTTGAGCATTTGTTGATTTGTCTTTGTCCAACATGGGCTCTACTTGCCGACTTAGCGTTATTACTATCACCGCCGGGCTTGGTTGACCGTCTCTACATGCGTGTGCTCTTTCTTGCAAGGGAACATCACAGCACCGAGAGAGATTATTTGCTGGCTAAGTTGATCGCTACCATTGTAGGGCTTAGATGGATGTATTTGTCCAATTGTGCTCGCTCCTTGAGGTGGTTGTGGCACTAAGAAAATATAATTGCCAACTAAGTATTATAGCCATTATTGCCAGATTTTAGTAGAGTCTAGACTACCACCTACACTTGACTGATGGTACTTGTCCTAATTAAAGGGAGTTATTGCACTGGTGTATCAAGCACTAGTCCACCGAAAGTCTTATTTGGTACTGGCCGCTTATTTGGACAAGTCTGACTTTAATTTGTAAGCTACCCAAGCCATTGTACTTGACCATTGTCGACTGATGGTGTCACGAACCCGGACATGGTGCTTGTTCCTGTAGAAAAAAGTCATCGCACGAATGTTAAAAAGCCCCCTAAGGTTTTTGTGGCCACTTGATTGGAGAGGTCCAACTTTGGGCCGTGATCTTAAACCTCATATGAGCCGCTTGGTTGGTGAAACAGGGTTTTAAGGTTTGACCTTGTTGAAGTCGCTTGGTCAATTGGACTGACCTTTTTTGACCAAGTCACAACTAGTCGAGAAGCAAGTGAAGGATTTCACCTGATTTAGGGGCAGTCTAGATCTTCAATTAATATAATCACATAGGCATTCAAATGATTGATTTGATGAATAAAGTAGATACTTATTTCACTGAATTAAATGTGTTTACGACATCCAAGCAATTCGTATGGATGCACTTGATGTGTGGCGTGGTCTGCTGATAATACTTCTGGAGGTAGATGGTATTCCATGCCCTCAGGACCAGTTTTTCATTTTGGATACGTAATTTGTATGCCTTGTTTTGGAGGATCGTCGTGACTAGGAACGGTCTCTCTAGGTTGGGAAGCTGTTCATTCCTGTAGGCAGTTTCATCGGTTGTCTCTCCGCTCTACGGAATGAGGTCCCCCATCTCGGATTGGCATACTTTCACTTTCTTACTACGGTACCGAGTGATCTGCTACTGATAAGCCACTGTGCACAAGCTTGCTATGCCTAGAGCTTTTTTTAGTAGGTGGAGGTATTCTTTGAGTTGTTGAGAGTTGCTTAGTGGGTTGAAACTTTTAAGTCAAAGGTCGGACAGATTGATCTTTAATAGGGCGACCACTTCAGCTCCATAGCATAAACTGAAGGGTGTGTCATGTGTAGATTCCCTCTCTATTGTCCGGCGGAACCACAGCATGGAAGGTGGCTCATTTGCTCAGGAGCCCTCTGCGTTCCGTAGCTTCGTCCCCAACCTGCGTGGCAGCGTTTGGCTCATTACTTTCACTTGCCCACTCGCTTGCGAATGGGTAGCAAAAGTGCAAACCAGTCGTATCCCCTAACTCGGGCAGTTATTGGTGAAGTGTTAGCAAGCGAATGGGGTCCCGTTGTCAGCAACGACGACCTCAAAAATCTCAAATCTGCATGTGATGCTTTGCCAAGTGAATTCGGTGGCATTCTACTCCAAGATTTGTGCTAGTGGGGTGGTTTCTACCTGGAAGCGTTGGGGAATGGCTTGACGGAGTAGATCCCCCACTACGAAAACAGCCATGGCAATTGCAGGGTCCGCAGCTCTATGTGCAGATAATGTGGAGTGTAGTTGTAAATTTGGTAGTTTTCACACTTCTTTAGGAATTACACGATATCCTTTCTCATTGTTGGCTAGCAACTACTTTGCCGCATGATTTTGAATGTCGGGTTCTTAACGACAGCATAACCCATGGATGTCAAGGTGTACCCTGCTTGGCTCATAGTCAGCCTCTTCTAGTGTAGAACACCGCATGTATGGGATTAAGTATCCTTGTCGGTACGATCTATTGTTCATGATGGCATGCCAACCTACTATCTTTTTATGCAATTGGCGTCGTTGAGACCCTGGAAGCCCAGTAGAGTGTGGAAGTGATCCAAATGATCCATCAAATTAGAACTTTTATTATGGTTCTAGGTTCGACATCTCAAATATGTGAGAGAGGGATTACGTCCAGATCTCTCTAAAAAATGGTAACATCTTTAGGTTAGCAGAGTGTCTGTCGTGGTTTCCTCTGAACACTCGATGCTTAATCTTCCTCATCATCTCCTCCATCTGAGAGGAGGACACAATCCTTTTGATATTGAGGAAGGTACTCAACTCTAAGTGGTTCAGAGAAATATGCTGGACTAAGCCGCTATGGGTCCTCCTTGGCTCGGTGTTGTAGGAAGTTTTCTTTTTGGCTAAAGGCCTCCTGTCTTCTCGGAAGTAGCATGAATTCTTTGCTCCAGGCTTCTATCCCACGTTCCAAGACTTAGTTGGTCCCCCAACCAAGTTTGTGCCCTATCGTTCATGGTTACTCGAGCCCCAAGGTCATTAGGCCACTAGATCTTTTTAATGAGCTGTCTTTTCTTTGGCTGCTCCTCTTAGATGTCAAAGTTTGAAATTGGGAGGAAGAAGCCTTCAATTGTTTAATGTCTAGACAAGTGCATATGGCTTGGAGCGGTTTGGACATTGTGTTCATTCAGGCAGGGAGCGTCGGCACTTTAGGGGTCGGTTATACATCTTCATGACTATCCGCGGAGGGGTCATTGCTATGGGAGACAACATCTCTGGCAGGTGCGCTCACTTGAGCTTAAGTATTGTCCATGTTTGCTTTCGTAGACATTATGGTTAGACTTTTTAGTCATTTTTCACAGACAACGCCGATGATGCATTTTTAGATCCTAATTACCAAATGAATTAGGGAATCGCTTGATCTCGTCTAATAAGTTGAATTGAAATGGGTCCTGTCCTCATTACTTTGAACCAATATCTTACGCACCATAACTAACAAATAAGAGGTTAGAGAACGGTGGGACTCGCTCCCCAATTTATCCTTCAATATTCAAGTTAAAAATCTTTCTTAATTAAATAGAAAGATGTGAGAAATGTAAAATAATGCATAGATGTATGTACGAGGGGATTGAGTATTGGCTAGAGAACTGAGCTCCAGTAGTGTGCTCGATTAGAAAGCGTCTTTGAGAAATAGAGGGCCGTGCTTCACAGAGTGCGCTCAATTAGAGAGTAGCTTTGTAAATGCACCTAGGCGAGAGGGTGGCTTCAAAGGGAGGTGTGCTTGTTTGAGAGTGGCTAAGAGAGAGTTGTCACTCGAACACCTGATTTTCTGGAGTTGGGATCGATCGGTTGAACAGTCGATGGATCACTGGATTTTCCCCAGGGGTTCTAAAAGATGGCTCCCCCAAAATGGGCTCCGAAAGAGAGAGAAAGATCCCCCTTCTCTCTGTGGTGGATTTCGGCCGAGGTTTCGAAAAGTAGATCTTGGGAAAGATATTGAAAAGAGAGCCCCCTTCTCCCACGAGGAAGGGATGTATATGTAGAGCAAAGGCATTGGTCTGCCTGCATTTGGCTCCAAGACTCTGTAATCATAAGTGGCTGACATTGTGTGTCTGCCATTGATGCTCTTAGCTGCCGAGATTTCTAGGGCAACAGGTAGACCACTGCTGCTTACAAATCGTGCTTGGGACCACCTGGTGGCTGTGGTCGGTGAGATTTGCTGGTTAAGTTGGAGCTGACTGTGCTATGCCAATGGGCCTGCCTTTTGGTCGTCCTCAGCGGCCCATGATCCGTCGAGTTGTTTTGAATTGAGCTAGCTTAGGCTTATTGCTATAGACTTAGGGCCTTGGGCTTATGGAGCATTCATTGGGCTGTTACTTTTAGGAAGATTCTGGGCCGGCCCGTTAGACACGAGGTCCATCAAAAAGTTTAATATTGTCAAATCATTTCAAATTTCAAACATACGATCCATCTCTATATGGGTATGAGTTTCTAAATTTAATTACGGATGTTACATTGAAAATAATTTATAAGATCGATGATTAAATGTGAGTCCCCAGTCAGCTGTAACAACTGCAGAAGTCCCCAAAAGAATGCCTTTTTGTTCTTTTGAAATGTAGTTAGGTTAGGCTGAATGATTTTACTTAGCATAAACAATAAATCTTGAAAGAGTCCAAAAACCCAAGAATAATTTAATGGCCCGAAGCGTGAGAACAGAGCCCTCTTTCCTTCCTCGATGTAACTTTATAAAGAGAGCCGCTTACGCTGAACAGCTGGCCTGTATAATTTGGGGAGTGGAAGCAAAGCCAAGCTCTTTGAGAAAAGGATTAATGGAGAACAACCCTAAGAAGGCGTATGAGCCCCATGGATTGCTGCAAAGCCACGAGTTATACCAAGTGACTCCCAATTTTTACCCTTTCGTCTCTTTCCCTTTTTTTTTTTTTATCTTAATTTTCTTTTTTTAAAAAAAATTATGCTGATTTTGATCCTCTTCCGTGGCAGTACTTGCTGAATACCAGTGTTTATCCTCGAGAACCAGAGATCCTCAAGGAGCTCAGAGATGCTTCCGCCGGCCATCCATTGTAATCTTCTTCCACCCACCTTTGAATCAAATCAATCCCACCATGGATAAAATATCGGATAATATATCTTCATATTATGAAATATTTTGACATGTCACCATCTTGTATTAATAGTATTTAATAAACCTAAATGCAAATATTTTTATAGAGGCATAAATTATGAACATGTTAAAAGTTTCGGATAATTCTTAATTATTTATAGTGATATTAAGATTAACTTTGATAAAATTAATTAAAATTTTCTGAATAGATTAATAAATGATTAAATTTTACAATATAGCAGAAGAAAAAATTTTTATCCGTGATATTTATTATTGATACGTATCTTACCTAATAAGGTATACCATGCATATTGATATTTTGACTTATGATTTTCGTAAATTTTTATCTTAGGGAGTTCAGTTCTTCTGAAAACTCTTTAGTTTTTTTTTTTTCCCCTTTGAATTACATTATTGTATATATGCTATGATATCGACAGGGCATTCTATGGGACGGCACCTGATTCTGGGCAGCTGGTGAGCTTGCTGATGAAGCTGGTTAATGCAAAGAAGACAATAGAAGTGGGAGTTTTTACGGGATATTCTCTTCTGCTCACAGCTCTTACTCTTCCTGATAATGGCAAGGTCATAGGAATTGACATTGACCGCAAAGCTTATGAGATTGGTTTGCCATCTATCAAGAAAGCTAGGGTTGAGCACAAAATTGAATTCATTGAATCCCCAGCTCTTCCCATTCTTGATAAGCTCATCGAAAATGTAAGTATGATCTGTAACTTGCTTGATCTCCTCCCCCCAAAAAAAAAGAAAGCTTTATATAATTCACAGACTCTGTTTATTCCCCCTTTATTATCTATTCTACTAAAACACGCCCATCTAATAACTAATTTTCCAATAACGCTACATAGTGGTGATATATCATTATACATAGGAGATATTTAATTTTATATGATGGATATTTATGGTTTTAAAGTTGACTACTTAAAAAATGTGATATTTATTGTGCAGCCTTTAAACGAAGGGAGCTTTGACTTTGCATTCGTGGATGCAGACAAGTCAAATTCTAGTAATTACCATGAGAGGCTGTTAAAATTAGTAAAGGTGGGGGGCATAATTTTGTACGACAACACCCTGTGGGGAGGCACCGTTGTCTTGAAAGAGGCATCCGAGGTTTATCCGGAGCTAAGGAGGCCGGACTGGAGCCACACGATCGAGTTCAACAAAGCCATAGCAGCAGACCCTCGAGTTGAAATTTCTCAGATTCCACTCGGCGATGGAATGACCATCTGCAGGCGCCTCTATTGATCAATCATATTCCCTATGCTTTGCTTTGTCATTTTGTATGAGTTTAAAAGCCTTCTTGGTATCTCCAGCAATGTCTGGCCATTGCTCCACCTCTATCATTGTCCTACATCATTTTACTTCGATTTGAAAAATAAAATACTACTCTTGTGGTGGTTGTGTTTCCTATGGTTTCACCTTTGATCAAATTGACTTGGATTCTTTTTATAGTTTTTGCATTTGAACCAAACCTATGGTTGTCATGTAATAATTCTTACACATATTTTCCTCTCGTTGAAAATTTGCCATAATAACCTAACTGGAAGGATCAAGTACTAACGGCCTCTTTGGATTTACCGTGGAATTTTGCTGTGCCGAATGGAAAAATTGTATGGGCTAACATCACTATTTAAAAAAGTATAGTGATCGAGTCATAAATTGTTATGGGAACTGATGTGTAGCCTGAAAAGCAACTTTGTCGGCCGCTGGTGGTGGGGCGGAGACTGTGGCGGCAAGGCGACGGTGGGGGGTTTGTGACGACAGTAGATTAAAAGCTAAGACCAGATTTGGGCCATCGCAAAATCCTTTATATATATATATATAAATATGTTTAACTTGTTATTATTGAAAATTCATTTTGGTCACCCTCATCAATAAATGATTTTGGCCAAAATTAATTTTTTATTCCCTGAAAAGTACTTTTAGGCCTTGACTAATGTCTTGAAATAACATATACTATTTTACTTGATAGGGTTATTATTATATAAATTAAAAATTATAAATTTAAGTCATAAAAATAATTTTATTATTTATAATATAATATAAAATATCATATAATAGATTTAAAAATAGTTTAGCCCTTTCTTCTGAATCCAGCGTATAGCAAAAACTTTATCCATCAAATAATTCACTTGACTACCTATGCCTTAAACATGAAATCATTACTTGACAAAACTCACTCTGTATGCAATTCAAGTTGCTTAGGAAGATCTTTATTAGAAACATTCCATCAACATTATTAGGTCTTCTGCAGTGACAATGCATCTAAATTTAACAAGTTACTTTGGAACATAACATTAAAAGTAATTTCTTTTTTCAACTCCGTGCTCTATGTGTGGACTCTTACACGCACACTTACCTAGTATTTGTGAAAAATACGTGGGCTTGGCACAATCACCTAATCTTCCAATCTATGATGAGAAATATTTTGGAAAAATTCTAGGATAATGTATACATTTCATCAATTTAGTTATTGATACGTTCTCGAATCCAAATTGTTATACGAATTAGAGAATCAAGAATGATCCGATTGGTCCGATGCGGGTTCAGTCTCTATATGTTCCTAATCTAGATCCCATACAATACAACAAATGTATAGTCAAAGGATTAGTGGAACTCATTTCCTAGTGTATTCTCCAATGCTTAAGTTAAGAATCTTTCTTTGAGAAAAGAAAAGGAATGGTGTAAAATGAAAATATTTGTAAACATTATTTTATGATGTGCACTTATTAGAAAGCGTCTTAATAAATGAAAGAGTGTGTACACTTGAAGTATCTTAAGATTGTCTTTTCTTAACTTTTCTTTGGTTGAGCATCGTCCTCCTCTCCTATTGGAAAGGAAGAGTTTATATAGAAATAAGTAGTTGACTTTTTCTACTAATTGCTTGAAGAACCGTTCGGATAAATAAGAAGATATTATTTGGCCGAAGATTCCTAACTGGTAATCGAATTTGTTGAACCTAATAAGTGATATGAGTTGTCTATTTCGATTGGTTGGAATCAGTTCCGCTTTCATTCAAGTGGTAAACTGCCTGGATAGAACCGATAGGCTCATATACCAACTTTGGCATATATGGATCAATTGGATCTCTATTTTTTTATGGGCCAAATCATGTGTGGGCTTTCCTCTTGGGCCATTAGCAACTATACCGATCACTGGCCTCCCAGCAGTTTAGCCTTCTGGTATGATATCTGAGGATAGTCAATTGTTTGAACCCATGCTCTTAGTCCGAAGGACTTTGTTGGCTAGTTGCAGGAGGACTCTCAATCCAACAAGCTTCATTAAATGTCCAGACGAGGACTCCTAATCCGACGGATTTCATCAATACCGCCAGTAGTAAAATTAAATGCGAGCTTCTTTGAGCCTTGTGCCATTCTCAAAATTATACCAGTCATTATTATTAACTTTGAATGATTGATATGTTGAATAGCCTATAGGGTGTTGACATGTATTTCCGCCATAATGAGACGCATCTTTTTAAAATTTCCTTCTACAATGTCATTTCAACTCAAAGGCTTTACTTTAAATAGTTTAAAATCCTTCATTCCCACACTTTACTGAAACCTTTCTACTATTTGCTCTCCTCAACTCCTTTCATCTACTTCCCCTTTTCAAACCTTCGCAATCTTCTTGAGTGGTTCCTGGAGTTAATGACATCCAATCGGTTCTCACATCGGCTGATGTCGACTACCTTTGTACTCGATACAAAATTTCGAGCTCGTTGGTATATCTTTTGCCTGAAGTGGGTGGCAGAACTTGTTCTCCACCAGAGAAATATGTTATTGTATACGAGACTCATCTTAAACGAGGCATTAGATATCCAATGGTGCCAGAGTTGTACAAAATCATGATGGCTCTCCATATTCCAATTACAAGACTGCAACCCAACGCTGTTAAGTACTTAGTATTTATGTGTATTTTTTCTCGTATTCATAGCTTGGTGTTGAACACCATGGCTGTAAAAATTGTTTTTAGATTTTATCATGAAGTAGATTGGATCTCGGTCTCTCCTCGTCCTAAGTTTGTATTGAGTGGGGAAAATCCTAACTTAACCAAAAGATGGAAAGACCAATTCTTCTATTTGGTGATTTCTTTTGGATGGGAGCTCTCCCATGAGTGGGACCAAGTTTTAGTGTCTTTCAATACTGAGATGTAAGAGTACAAGAATGAGTCGGCTAAGGCATTGACATATCTTATTAAGAAAAAAGTCGGCTCCTTCAATGAAAATAAGAAGAACCGATGGCTATCGGTTGAATTTTCGACTTAGGTCAAATGGGAGCCTCTATTGGAGCGGTTGGACATGCCTTTAACACCATCAGTTCCTAAGAGGAAGCTAAAAAGAAAATCGATGCCCCTTCAAATAAGTGAGCTGTCGGGCCAGGTGCCTAAGCGTAAAGAGGCCTCGATCGAGCCCTCCTCTGATGACGAAGCCACCATCGATCAACTTGTAAGGAAAAGAGGCCATCGATGAGGATGGACTCAATTCCTACTTCTTCATCAGCCCAGACATCTAGGGCTATCGGACCAGATAAAGGCTGTGAGCCTTCGGAGTTTGCTATAATGGGTGATATTGAGGCTTGAGCCAAATACATCCCTATCCCAACTCCAACCATATGGGGTGTGAGATTCCGACCCCGAAATATGATAATTATGGAATAATTATGTAGATGAAAATCATACTAAGACTTAAGTATAATGAAAAATTTGATACTGAAGCAAAATGAGGAGAAATGGGCTAAGGAGCGCAGGGTGCTCAACTACCGCTCCAGTGCCTCTCAAGTGCAAAAATACGAATGCACCACTCGAGGGTGTGCCCGAAGTAAGGCGGGAGCGATCCCGGCAATGAGCAGTGTGCTCGAGCATCGCTCGACCGGTGCTCGAGCGCCGATCATGTGTTACGCACGTGACCTCTTTCCCTTCGTGTTTTAAAGGAAATTGGGGATTTTTCTTTAGCAGAGCATGACGACAACTGCGTGAGGGAAGAGAGTAAGGAGAGGGAAGAGAAAAGAAAATAGAAAAAATTCACCGTCCAGTCTTGATCAGAGTAAGGGTAACTGTAGATCCAACTCAGGCAAATGTACTTCGGACATTGTATACCTTTTTACAGTGTTTTAATACCTCAAATATTGCATTTATACTTTAAATCTATGGTTCTACATGTTTACTATAAATAACACCTGTTTCTCCTGATTAATTGGACGTATTTCATGCTTATTTATATATACTGCTAAATATACCTCCAATTTTATGAAAATACATGTTTTTTGGTATTCGTTTATCGTCCGAAAGTTTTGGCAAAACCCTAAGTACAAAAATGAAGGAATTTAATGGTTTTAATCCATAAATTCTGACTGGTAAATGTTCATTTGTAACGATATGATGCTCATGATGAGATTTATAATTGAGAAATTTACATGAAATTATACTGTTAAATTATTGAGAATTTTCAAAGAAAACTAAAGAGTTAACCATGAGATTCTGATTGATTTCCTAAAGAACGATAGATTATAATATTTCTAATATTGTTAATTAAGACCTAAGACTAATGTAGAGTCAGATAAGGTTCTCCAATATGTCTTAAAATATTATGTGGTAATCGAGGATAACTCTGTTCATAAAATTATATGTGGCCTGCCCCACCTTAGGGCATTTGTTTTAGAGGGTAGAATTCAGATGATTCACCATCCTTCGGGAGGTATTAGTACATAATTTACCATCCTTCGGGAGGTATTAGTATATAATCCCACAAGACGGCATACTTGTTAGTCTTGGATTGTGTGGAGTGAATACAATTTATCATCGATTACTCACCATCTCGGTTAGCAGGATCTACTAGTTGGTCCTCCTGATAGTAAAAAGGGATTTTCTAGAATTTATAGAGTCGATACTATTTTTTGATTTCTGAAACATATTTTACCGATTTATGATTATCGAGGTATGATTATATCAATTCATGATTTTTGACGCATATTTAAAGAGTATTATGCCTTATTTCTGTTTCCATGAACGCTAATGTTCTTCTAATCTTACCGTAGTTCATGAATGTTTCTATTTTCCTGATATTATTGTAATTTTTTATTCTAATGAATATATGTTTTGCATAAAAATAAAAATAATGATTACCGAGATCTGTTTAAGTAGAATTATACTTTTCTCATACTTCTCGTATATGTTCTATGATTTACTGTATTATATTCTATATGAGAGTATTACATTCTACACGTTTTAGTATCTTATTGTATTTTAACTCACTATTTTATTTTTTCCTTCTAGATAAGGCTATAGAGACGACACCGGATGATTAATCATAACTAGACCTAGCGATGAAGATATGGAGTTATGGAGTTTTCTAAAGACTTGGGACTGTGATGATATTTTTTATAAATATCTAAATCTTAAAGGAGGATTATATATAAATAATTATGATATGTATTATATTATGTCAGAACTGTATTTATGCTTCCATAGGTTTCTATTAAGGATATAGTTGCTTCCGCTATATATTTTCTAATTTTGGTACAGGTCCTAGATGGTATCTCTCATCTGAATTTTGATATAGTGGATAGGGTTGTTAAATTAAAGCCATAGATGGTATTTGTGGTCCTGTGAATGTATGTTGTAGAAGAACTTGTGGCATTCGATTAATTGTGTGCTTGTACAGGTTATATATATATTCAGGTTGTACATCTGGTTCTGGTTTGGATATAGAGAAAACTTTGCCCAAAATTTTTACATAAGTTAAATAATTTAAATAATAAATTATCTTTTGTATCTGTCTGACGGAGGGTCCTATAAGGATTAGTGTGACGGAACGGATTTTTTTTTTGTCCTCAAAAGCTTCCGTCAAACAGAAACACCATTAACGGTCTAAACATATGGCAAGACTTCTGCAGAAATTTTGGTAAAGTCTCCTTTGTAACTAGATGAAAATCCAAAATTACAATCCTGTATAATCATCCATAACAAGTACACAACTAACCATCATTCACAATTCCTACAACAAACATTCACAGGATCACATGTGCCATCCATGGCACAAATCCATAAAAACATTTACTACTCTAACAGTTTAATGACGAGATGACATCTAGGACCTGCATAGTAAATCCAGAGTATATAGCGGAAGTAAACTAAGAACCTCCAAAAGTATAGCATTTTCTCTTTTACTATCATACACATCATGAGCTTTCTATACAAAAATTAGCATGTTCTAAGACATCAAAAATCACAAGATCAGTATACAAAAATCATGTGCAGCTAGGCCTTTACGTCGACAGGCTCCTCCAAAATAGCTCCAATGTGCTATGGTCCTCAAAAGTCTTCAAAAAGCTTCTCTCTCTGATTACTTTTTTTCGTCAGGTAAAAGCTCTACTGTCTCATCTGGAGGGGGAAAACACTAAAATAGTGAGCTGAGGCCCAGCAAGGTACATGCATATGAACTATAAAACGGTTATGTCAAAACAATCATATAACCATACAGAGCCAGAATGTTTAATCAGACATCATCTATAAAGTAAAGACATACTATAACGATATTAAATCTCATGCTTCATAAATCATTACACTATAGACTGTAAAATAATAACTATAAACTTTACTGATGTATGGTAAAACTGAAAATAATACTCTATACTGTTCACTGTCATCTTTTCATTGTATACGATTCATTATCATCTTTTCATCAGATGATACTCTATCATCTTTTCACTGTACAATACATTTTCATCTTTTATTGTGACATATCTTAACAATTTCAGACCCTGTCAGTGTACCCTACTAGCGGAATGGGCGAATGATCGATGATAGATTGTGTTCAGTCCACATAATCTAAGGCCTATCATGTCATATATATCCCATCCCGAGGGATATTTGTACTGTGTGCCACCCGAAGGTCGGCCTATGTCCCTCCTGGCTTAACGCCCTTGAGGACAGGGCGGACCATGGATCGCTCCATGGACAGAGCTATCCTCGATTACCACCGTAAGTTCTAAGGCCTCACCCAAGAACTTACCTGGACTGTAGTCAATCTCGGGTCCCAAAATAATTGTAACGGAAATCATCTCTTTATCCGAAATCCCATTTTTGAAATCAAACTTTCACAACACAATTTCAACACTTCTTTAAATTTACATGGAAATTTTGTCGGTATAAGTTTGTACATATTTTCAAAAACAAACTATACGGAAAACTTCATTTCGATGTCAATTAACTTTCATATAACAGAAGCTACGGTTAAAACTCATCAAAACCTCTTCATTTTCGTACAAGGGGCTTCGCCAAAACCGTCGAACTCAAATCGGTCCCTTACATGTACATTTGTCATGAAATTAATGTCATAGATGCCATGCATATACATTAAATCATGCAATTTACTCAATCTTTACAACATTTTCGAGCTAGGGTTTCGTCACATGCTTTTCGAGACAAATTGAACACTATTTTCATGCTTCATGTACTTTAAACATACATCAATATCATTTTCGTCCACTTTAAAGCAAATAAACGGTAAAAATGAAAAATAACGTCCGAGGTACACTTGCCTTGTCGCGGGCTTTCACCTTTATAACTTGCTCACGGATGGATTCGGGCTCCCGGCCCTCATTCTCCCTTCTTCTCTCTCTAAGGTCAGCGCTCCCTCTCTCTCTAAAACCCTAAAATCGTGCGAAAATGAGAGGAGCGAAGTCTGATCGTATTTTTATACTGCGCCTGTCGCTCGAGTGGAGCTCGAGCGGCCAGCGAGCGCTCGACTTTCGGCACCCAGCCGCTCGAGCTGAGCTCGAGCAGCCAGGATTCTGAATGGCACTGTTTTTTCCGCCCGATAGGAGGGCTCGAGCGCCCAGCGAGCGCCACTCTGCTGCTCACTGAACTCGGGCATTTTTCTAACTTTTTACCTTTAACTACCACTTTTTCACTACATACTTAGTCTCTTACTGATTTTAATCACCTTAATCACATCTAGTTATTACGTTTTCAGTTTCGGGTCCTCACAATTAGAATTCGTTTCGTCATAATTGGTATAAGAGAAAACGAGATGCCTTAGGAATGATTTGAATAGTATGCGGAAGCTTAGAAAATGATTATGGCTGACTAAATAAATTGGTATAGACATAGGATGAACTAAGTCTTAGGTATTCTAGCCTAAGTTAAAAATTGATTTGAACCAGGATTTAGTGATTAGGTTAATCGATATTGAATGTAGGCTAGGTCTAGACTGATTGATCTAGGTTTAAGGATTCAAGTCAAATTATTCTATATTGAGGCGAGATGAAATAGTTAAGATTAGAGGGAATGTTCAAGTTTTGGCCCTAAGGATTTAAATTTCAAAATGCATCGATTTTGACCCCTCCCTCTAGCCTGATTATTTGAGGTTAGTGATCTTGAGATGTTGCGAATGTAGGAAATAACATGACTTTTAGACAGAAGTTTTCCTCGGGGTGTTGATTGACCATAAGGATGAGGAGAAGAAAGTGCTTAGGAGCACCTCAAGAATTTGAATCTAATTAGTGCGGAGCCAGTGACGAATATGATAATACCGAAATAAGGTCTAAGTAGTCAGTTTAGTTTAAGATAAATTCAATTAGCCTTGGGGTGATGTTCTTAGGGTTAGACATGATGGATAGGATAGAATTAATGGCTTGCCTTAAATAAGACAAAAGGTAAAGTTAGTTAATGATGATAAGGAAATAAGTTTATATATATTCTAAATTTTTAGAATAAAACCTGATGATATTAATCCCCAGAGGGGAACCCTTGTTTGAAGGAATTATGAATTTTGATGTCCAGTTTGGATTCGTGAATAATTAACTTGATGGGATATTAAGATGATCTGGCTGGCAAATTGTCACACTAGAACTGATAATTTTGAAAGAAATAACTTGAATTGTAATTTGACTCACGTATCGGATGAATTGTAAAAGAAGTAATGAAACTAATATAGTGGTGCTTACAAGTTATGTAATGAGGTGTGTGCTAAGTATAGATTGCGTATTAGGCTATACTTGGAGAATTATAAAGTGGATGAAAAAATTTGAGGAAACTATTAAGGAGAAGATTTGCCTATCTGATTGATGAATACAGATGCTGTCGAGGTTGTGCCGAGATCAGAAATGATCTTGAGGATTCAAATAGCATCGATAAAGATATTTGGCAAACTTTAAAAATGTGATTAATTAATGAGTTAATGACTTGATATTGGGAGTCTTTCAGATTAAGATATTCGTAAGATAGATGAAGGATCACTACGGGCTGGTCACGCTATTGGAACAAGTATGGTTATGAAAGTCTAAAAGGAGAACCCTTGTGATTTTTGCTTGATGTTGATCGAACGGTAAGGCCCTTGGGTTTTAGTCAGGTTCATGTGAAAAATGGAATGGTCTGATTTGGGAAGTTATGTGTCCTCTTGTTTCATAATTTTGTGTGACGTCATGTTCACCCTGAGGATTTTGAATTATTTCCTGGTTATATAGATATATATATGCTTTGTGAATTTTGTGGATTTGGGAATTGTGACAAGTAGTTAGATGAGTATTCGGCTAGAAGAATGAATGTTTGATTTATTCGGTCGATATGACGAATAAGTGGAACTGATGAACTAGACTTGATTTTTGAAGTTATGCAAATCCTTTTAGAAGTTGAAATAGTACTCGAGGATGTCAGTGTAAATAGTATCGAGAGGATATGATACCCTATAGAGGTACACTTCGGATTTATCAAATTAATTCGAATCAAGAATTTTGAGTAAGAGGCAAAATTAATTGAATTAAGAATAGGCATTCAGCCGAATTGGAAAATGAGGCTGCCCCTTTTGAAGTCAGTAGATGGCAGGTAAACAATCTGGCTATAAAACTTTTGAGGATATGTATTTGGAGAAATAGATCAAGCTGGTTTGTTTTAATGAAGCGGTTTGGAGATGGATCGAAATCGGCATTAGTCTCTAAAGATTTGCATGAAATTAAAGGAACATTGGTTAGGTGCTGTTGAGAAAGCCTTGTACCTTCTGGAAAGTAGGATTAACTAATGGACCAGGTGATTTATCATAGATGGTGATACTCTTGAGAAGGATTAGAATTTTATTAATTATGTATCAATAAGGTAATTACCCACAAGGAAAGTGGGGGAGGAATCTGTGTGTTAAAAGTTGCTTCACCTAAAATTGAGACCTTGTGATGAGGTTTCGCCTTATGGAATTATGGTTAATGCTTTCGGAAGAAACTAATGTCTTGTGAACCTAAAAGCTAAAGATTGTGATAGATGGATCTCGGTGTGATTTGGAGGAGGTGAATGTTAGGATCAATTGTTGATATCAGAAGTCTCCATTTGAGAATTTATAGAATTACTTTGGAGATAATTCTGATCTGATAATTTTAAGGATTAAAGTAAATATGTCATAAAGGAAAAATAACCTTAGGAGATCCCGAGTGGATTAATCCATTTAAGGATTGTGTTTTCCTGTATCGCTTGTGGATTGATACTATTGAGATAAGTAGAAGAGGAATCCTTTGTTAGAGTTACTTTTCCATTTGTCAAAATCAGCAAATTAGAAGTATCTGCTTAAGAAGTTGTGAATATTATTTTGGATGATAGTTTGTCTAATGAATTTAGAATTAAAACAGTTGTGTTATGATGAAATCGGACCTTGAAAATTGTAAATGGATAGGCCTGTTTAAGAATTATATAGACGAACTTTGGTATCGTAAGGAAAAACGAACATCAATTCCTATAGTAGATGTTAAAGGTTTGTACATTTGATATGTTTTAGCATTTCAAGAGGAAACAGGAAAGAAAGTTATGGATAGGATCGATTTCTCGTAGTAATAGGATGTCGAATTCCTAAGTGGGAAATATGAACATCAATACCCATAAGGCCTGCAATTGAAATGTTGGGATTATGAAGTTTCAAATTAAGTAGCCCTTATGGGTTCATATTAGAACAACCCATCCATCATGATTATGAAGGGCGTATTTGGGTTTACTTGGCTAACTCCTTGGCATGCTAGCAAGACTTGAAAATTTTTCGGTATATGGACTTTGAGATTTTGAGGTTGTTAAGTGTTAGGGTCTCGAGGTCTTGAGCAATGGTCTAAGACTGTACCGAATCCGTGGTGATAGTTATAGTTAGGAGTTTTTATTCTGTTGTGAATTACAAATCCGTGAGAATTATTTCTATGGTATGGATATCTTAGAATCAGTTTTAATCAAGGCTATCGTATAAATTAGGTATTCGGAGGGAATATATACCTTAAGAAAATGTCAATTTGGGGACATGCTAACGAACAAAAAGAGAATGTAAAGTATCCTGCCTTGGAAGTTTAATTATGACTTGAAATTGATGTCAAATTCTAACCAAGTTTGATGAAAGAGTTTGAGTGCTAAAGTGGATTTGTATAATGGTAAATTGTAATTGAACGATCTGAAGCTAAATGATTGATTAGAATGTGCAACGAAAATGTGGAGAACCTACACATATTAAGGTTTAAGATAAAATTCAGAGAAGATATTTGATTCCGAGGATTAATATGAAACGAAATAAGGCATTTTGCTTGATTAAGGTTCGGAATTAAGGTTAGAAAAGTGGTTAATGAAATAGATTTACCTTTGGACTTAATGCATTTGGGTCTGGAAAGGATGCGTCAAATAATGAGGATCAAGGCAATTCTAATGTTTAAGGTTCTCTAGGATAACCACCTGAATTTGGAAATGAATTGGAGACATTAAGAGGGTTCCTTGATTCTAAAAATTTAAGGATTGTTAAATTTTGAGGACGAAATTTCTGTAAATGGGGAAGAGTGTGAGATCCCGACCTCAAAACGTGATAATTATAGAATAATTATGTAGATTGAAATCATGCGAAGACTTAAGGATAGTGAAAAATTTGATACCAAAGTAAAATGAGGCGAAATGGGTTAAGGAGCGTAAGGCGCTTGACTACCGCTCGAGCGCCTCTCAAGCATAAAAATGCGAATGCACCAACTGAGGGTGCACCCGAGGCAAGGCGGGAGCGATCCAAGCTACGAGTAGTGCACTCAAGCACCGATCGAGCGCAGCTCAAGCGCACTTTTACGAGAGCGAGCGCTCGAGCACCGCTCAACCGGTGCTCGAGCGCCGGTCGTGTGTTGTGCACGTGACCTCTTTTCCCTTCGTATTTTATAAGGAATTGGGGCTTTTTCTTCAACAAAGCAAGACGATAGCAACGTGAGTAGAAGAGAGGAAGGAGAGAGAAGAGAAAAGAAAAGAGAAAAAATCTACCGTCCAATCCCGGTCAGAGTAAGGGTAATTATAGATCAAGCTCAGAACAAGTATACTTGGACGTTATATACCATTTCTACAATGTTTTAATACCTGAAATATTATATTTATACTTTAAATCCATGGTTCTGTATGTTTACTATAAAGAACACCTGTTTCTCCTGATTAATCGGACAGATTTCATGCTTACATATATATACTGCTAAATATACTTCTGATTTCATGAAAAAACATGTGTTGGTATTCATTTATTGTTTGAAAGTTTTGGAAAAACCCTAAGTACGAAAATAAAGGGATTTAACGGTTTTAATCCATAAATTTTTACGAGTAAATGTTGATTTGTAACGATATGATGGTCATGTTGAGATTTATAACTGAGAAATTTACATGGAATTATATTGTTAAATTATTGAGAAATTTTGAAGCATGCTGAAGAGTTAACCATGAGATTTTGATTGATTTCCTAAAGAACGGTAGATTATAAGCTTTCTGATGTTGTTAATTCGGACCTAGGACTAATGTATAGTCAGATAAGGTTTTTCGACATACCTTAGAACGTTATGATGGTAATCGAGGATAACTCTACCCATAAAATTATATATGGTCCGCCCTTCCTTAGGACATTAGTTTTAGATGATAGAATTCAGATGATTTACCATCTTTCGGGGGGTATTAATACATAATTCACCATCTTTCGGGAGGTATTAGTATATAATCCTACAAGAAGGGATAAAACTACAAGACGGGATACTTGTTGGCCTTGGATTGTATGGAGTGAATACAATCTATCTTCGATTACTCATCCCCCTGGCTAATAGGGTTTACTAGTTGGTCCTCCTGATAGTAAAAAGGGATTTTCTAGAATTTATAGAGTCGATACTGTTTTCTGATTTCTGAAATATATTTTACCGATTTATGGTTATCGAAATATGATTATACCAATTCATGATTTTTAACGCATTTTTAAATAGCATTATGCTTTATTTCTATTTCCATGAACGCTACTGCTCTTCTGATCTTACCGTAGTCTATGAATACTTCTATTTTTCTAATGTTATCGTAGTTTTCTATTCTAATGAATAGATATTTTGCATGAAAATATAAATAATAATTACCAAGACCTGTTCATATGGAATTATACTTTTCTCATGCTTCTTGTATATGTTCTATGATTTACTACATTATATTCTGCATGAGAGTATTATATTCTGCACATTTTAGTATCTTATTGGGTTTTAACTCACCGTTTTATTTTTTCCCTCCAAATAAGGCTATAGAGACGATATCGGTGATCAATCATAATTAGAGCTAACGAGGAAGATATGGAGCCTTGGAGTTTTCTGAAGACTTGGGACTGTAATGATGTTTTTTGTAAATATCCGAATCTTGAAGGAGTATTATGTATAAATGGTTATGATATGTATTATATTATGTCATAACTGTATTTATACTTCTGTAGGTTTCTGTTAAGGATATACTTACTTCCGTTATATGTTTTCTAATTTTGGTACAGGTCCTAGATGGCATCTCTCGTCTGAATTCTGGTATAGTGGATAGGGTTGCTAAATTAAAGTCATGGATGGCATTTGTGGTCTGTGAATGTATGTTGTAAGAGAACTTGTGGCATTCAATTAGTTGTGTACTTGTACAGGTTATATATATATTCAGGTTGTACATCTGGTTCTGGTCTGGATACAGAGAAAACTCTGCCCAAATTTTTATAGGCTCTGTCCAAAATTTCTGCATAAGTTAAATGATTTAAATAATGAATTATGTTCTGTATTTGTCTGACAGAGGGTCCTATAAAGATTAGGATCCGTTCAGTGACATGAGGTGCCGGTCGCTCCACTATCTTTGTCTGAGGAGCCCCAACCTAATCATCCTGCTAGTTTCGTCAAAGATACTTCTTGGATTAGTGAGACTCAGTTTGGGGGGGCCGAGGAGGTGCCTCAAGTCGAGTTTTCAGAGGCCAGCATCCCAGAGGTGGTCATCCCAGAACTTTATTTTAAGGTTGTTGAGGTACCTTCTTTCGAGCCCTTAATGTCCAAGGTCAGAGAAGAAAACGATGGTGAAGGACGAGTTGAGGTGGAAAATGTGCCATGCTTGAGGCCCCCACGTCGTCGAGGGGGAAGTAGCATTCGAGGTAGCAGTCAGAACATCTAGTTTCGAGCCTCCAATGCTTAAGGCCTAGAAGAATGTTTTTGTTAGAGGAGTCAATTAGGCAGTTGAGGTAGCCGCTATAGAGCCTTCGGAACCAGAGGTTTAGGAGGTTTTGAAAGTTCCTACAAGTGATACTCCCATAGGAAGCTTATCTTTCTCCAAGGTATTGGCTTAACCTCTCCTGAGTTCCTTTATTGTTTGTTTTACCGTTTCTAATTTGTTCTTCTCTTACAACTTCAAAAACTATCTCATCATCTCATCTCTACTGCCAACTGCCTATCTCGCAATTACATTGAGAAAGAGAAATTCTTGGCCTTGGAGGAGCATGTTTCCCGTCTCGAACACGAGTTGTTTAAAACAAGGCAGAAATTTGCTTTCCTCTGTGACCAAAACTTTAAGCTGGAAAGTGAGCTTCAAACATCCATCAGTCCAAATGATATTAGGCAGGTGATAGAGTATAAGTATTAGGACGGTATTGGCCTTTGCCAACATATCATCAAGATGATGGCTCCTAGCATTCCCATTTTTATATTTTATCCAAGGAACATCAGCGCTTGACATAGATTAGATGTGCTACACCGTCCCAGAGATGATGTGGAGTCCTGAGAGCCTTTGTCGGAGACCTCCCAGTCTCATGATGATCTTCCTTCGAAATAAATAAAATATATATATACATATATATATATTTTACCTTATAAAATTTTTGTAAATGAACAAAAGGAATTTTTCACAATTCTGTCAATCTTCTTTCTCTATCTATTTATTATTTATACATACATATATAAGTTATCCGGGCATTATAGATTTAAATGTCAGGCTCTTGAGATGACTTAAACCGTTGTCAACACATGACTTCTGTCGCTTGAACATATTAAAGAGTATTAAAACTCTAGTATGTCTAACTTAAGTTTTTGGACCATAGTCAGTTGACAAAGCTATCTTCTTAAATTAGAGGTCTTTATATTCATACTTTAAGGAAGCCCCCTAAATTTTTAGCCATCAACCTCATGAGGGCCACTTGGTTCCATAACCAAGTTTTACAATCTGACCTCATTTGGGCCGCTCGATAACATAACTGAGTTTTATTGACCACCAAGTGGTGGTTTGAAGAGCAAGTGAATGGATCTCCTTTGACTTAGGAGTAGTTTAGGTCATGTAATTTTATGAAATGACAAATAAGCATTCACATGAATAATAAATAATTAATTTATTAATAAAATATAATAGATAATATTTATTAATAATACAAATTAACATTACCTGACCACACATACATTTATTAATAATATTTTTTTAAAGTGAGAGGTATTTCATGTCTAAGGGACAAGTTTGTCATTCTGGGTGCGTAATTTATACATTCCGTCTCGGAGAATATTTGAGACAAGGAAAAACTCCTCCCAATTAGGTGAGAGCTTGTTCCTATCGACATTCTTGTTGGTAGCTTCAATGCTTCATAGGATTAAGTCTCCAACTTCAAATTGGCTTGCTCTTACCTTCTTGTTATAATATCTAGTAATCCATTACTGATAAGGTATCGTCCGCAATTATGCCATGTCCCGAGTTTCTTCAAGTAGGTCAAGGTTTTCTCAATGCCTTTGAGAATTATTGAGTGAATCAAATAATTCAACTCAAAGATTGGACAGTCTGATCTCTATTAGAATTACAGCCTCGTCCCGTAGTATAAGCTAAAGAGCTTCTCACGGGTTGGCTCTCTGGGCATCATTCTGTAGCACCATAATACAGATGGCAGTTTATTCACCCATGAGCCCTCAACAATTTCAAGTTTTATTTCTAAACCATGTAGTAAAGTGTGGTTGGTAACCTCCATTTGTTCATTAGTTTGTGGGTAAGCAATAGAGTTGTGAACCAACCTTATCCTTAAATTAGTACAATATTTTGTGAACCGCTTGCTAATAAATTGGATCCTATTGTCAGTCATTATGACTTTTGGAATGCCAAATCTATATACAATGCCTTGAAGGATAACTCCATTGCATTCTACTTAGTAATCCGAGCTAGTGGGATTGCCTTGACCCACTTCATGAAATAGTCAATCTCGATGATCATAAACTTTCTTTGTTTGGATGCAATTAAAAGGGATCCGAGAATATCAAGCTCCCATTATGCGAATGGCCAAGGAGACTGTAGAGCTTAGAACTCTATATATAGTTGATGGATAAGGTTTCCATGGATCAAACAATTTTCACATTTCTGTACAAAATCCATGGCGTCGTAGTTCATGATGGGCCAGTAATAACCTTGCATCATGAGTTTAAAAGTGAGGTTCTTACCCCAAATATAGAATCGCAAATATTGAAGTGTATCTCTCCCAATATGTAATCAGCCTATTCTAGCGTGATACACCATAAGTATGGGACGGAGTACCCTTGTTGGTATAACTTTTCATCCATGATGGTATATCAACCTACCATCTTTTTCACGCTCTTAGTCTCATCCAACTCTCTAGTAAGGTACCATCGAACAAGCATCTCATGTAAGGAGTCATCCAACTCTCCGTATCGGCTATCTGTATTATCTCTGGCTCTGGGTCGTCTATATTGGAAATTCCGAGGATTTCACACATTTCTCATGCATATTGCTCAGGGTCTCTGATCACTAGGGCCCTTGCAAATCAATCTTCTTTGCCATTCTCTTTCCTTGGGATGTAAATCATCTCCACACTATCAAATGCCAAAGTCAAGCCTTGGACTTTGAAGAAATACTTGGAAAGTTGTGGGTTGAAAGTCTCAAAATTTCCTTGGGCCTAGTTGACAATAAATTTTGAATCACTATAGATGATCAGCTTCATGGCTGAGTACTCTTTACCCAATCTAAGTTCGACAAGCAATGCTTTGTACTTTGCAACATTATTGGTCGTCGAAAATCTAAAGGTCATTGAATACTTTATTTTTGACCCATTAAGAATTCTTAAGACCATGCCAACACCACAACTTATTTACATTGAAGATCCATCCACGTGCAAGATCCATGTGGGAGTCCTTTGTTGACCATTGGTCTCAACGAGGTTGAGGATTTCTAGAGATGGGATCGTTATTTTAACAATGAAATCTACCAGTGCCTAGCCTTTTAGGGTTGATCTCGATCGAAACTCCACGTCAAATTCATCTAACTCAATTGCCCACTTGACCAATTGTCTTGAAATGTCCAGCCTCTACAAGATTCATATTAGTGACTAGTCTATCAGAATGATAATTTTGTGTGTTTGAAAATAATAACAGAGTTTTTGGGTAGAATATATAAGTACCAAAGCCATTCTTTCAGCATAAGAATGTCAAGTCTCTAAATCGATCAAGACCTTACTGACATAATATACAGGCCGCTGCCTGTCAGAATATTGTTGAATTAAGACTGAACTCAAGACAGTGTCCGATATTGTAAAGTATAAATATAACTCATCGCCTTCTTAAGAGGAAGTAAGAAGTGGTGGATTTGAGAGGTACTCCTTGAACTCTTAGAATGCAACTTCACAGTCGGTTGTCCACTGAAAGCCACTGGCCTTTGTCCCCGCCCCCCAAACTTTTAAAAAAGGGTAAGTACTTCTCTGTTGACTTGGCCAAAAAATAAGATAGCACTGCTAGCCTTCCGGTGAGCTTCTGGATTTCTTTCACAGTCTAAAGTGGGTTCATATATAGGATAACCTTGATTTTTTCAGGGTTTGTTTTAATCTCTCAATATGAGATGATGAAACCCAAAGACTTTCCTGTAGTCACTCCGAACGTACACTTTATTGGATTGAGCTTCATTTGATTCGTCCAGAGGACATTGAATGCCTCGTCCAGATCATGAAAATGGTCATCAGTCACTCTACTTTTGATGAGCATGTTGTCCACATATACTTTCATATTCCATCCAATTTGGGCTTCGAATATCTTGTTGACAAGCTGTTGGTAAGTGGAACTAATATTCTTTAGTCCGAAGAGTATAACTTTATAACACTAGTCCCTTGATCAGTCATGAACGACACGTGTTCCTCCTTTTCTAGGCTCATCTGAATCTAATTGTAGCGCAAGTATGTGTCTATGAAACTCAACAGTTCATGTCCGAACGTTGAGTTTATAAGTAGATCAATCCCCAATAATGAAAAAATATCCTTAGGATATGTTTCGTTGACGTTAGTGAAGTCAATGTACATCCTCCACTTTTCATTATTTTTTTTTACCAAGATTACGCTAGAAAATCAGTTTGAATATTGGACCTCCACGATGAATCCAACATCAAATAGTTTTTTCACATCCTCACGGATAGTAACCAGTTTTTCAACCAAATGATTTCTTCATTTCTGTTAGACAAATTTATGACCAGGATCTAGACCCAACTTATGGACAATTATTCCAGTTGGTATTCTTGGTATGTCGCTAGGTGTCCAGGCAAAAATGTTAGAATTTCATCAAAGAAAATTGACAACTTGGCTTCAGAGGGGTTATGGTAGAGAACTTCCTATTTGAACGTGCTTCTCTCGGGTCACTGGGATCTAATAGGATTCGATCTGTAAATTCTCCAAATTTGACTTGTAACAATGTGGTCTTGTTACAAAAGTCGAGGTCCTCTATTGGTTGGCCGGGGGTATACGAGTGACTTGGAACAAGTTACATGTCCATCCGTCATTTGATCGTTAAAGACCTCTCTTGCACTGTACAGAGTGGGAAACTTTATTTTTAAATGTGGGATCGAAGTCACTACCCAAAAATTGTCAAATAGGGACATTTGAGGATGGCGTTATAGATCTATGGAAGGTTTACTATTAAGAAAGAAATTATCTAGGAAGCAGTCATAGGATAAACATCCAGCATAACTTTAAGCTAGACCCCCTGAATGGGTACCTGCTCATTGTCCAGCCCGTATTGGGGTCCCTTTGTGAGTTTTATCTGACGTTTTTTAGATCTAATTTAAAATACGCATCAATATAAAGCAAACTTTTAGAATTTTTATTATCAACAAACATTCATTTCAGCTGATAGTTTATTTTACCATCAAAGACCAGTGGAGATGCAATCAAGGGATTAAAATGAGGAGAGGATACATGAGTCATATCTTTGTTACTAAAACTAATAACATCATCTCTAATTCCTATCATTGGCCTCTTGTTATTGGCAGCCATACTTGGACAATCTGGGGTGTTGTTCCGGGCTGGTTGCATCGTAACCATGTTAACGACTCCGACTGTCATTCAGTTTCTTAGTTGCTTGGCTTTATCCCCATCTGTTCCTCCTGAGGTTTCTTTGGGTCTTTGTAGAAATTGGGTAAAGTGTCCTTGTCGGATCAGGTCTTCAATCTCCTTTTGCAGCGTTCAACGGTCTTCACTGCTATGACTTTCACACAGATGGTAGTGACAATACTTTGATTGATTATCTCCATTTAGGTTCTTTAATACCTTTGGCCATTTAAAGAATTTTTTATTCTGAATCTATATTAGGATGTTAGTGCGAGAGTCGTTAAAAGGAGTCAGGTCTAAGGGCCTAAACTCCTTTCGTGCTATCGGCTTCGTCTTCGGTTGTTTCCTCGATCCATAGCAGCCCACGTGGTCTTCATTCTTCCCTTTTCCATCCACCTTTCTCTGGAAAAAATGGTCCACATGTTGCGGCCATTTTGTCTTGTTAGCCTCTTTGACGGTTATATAAGCTCAACCAATGACCTCAACCTCTCACAAGATTTGCGGGTCCTTATAGGCCAGATACTTGAAAACATTTCCAGGCTCTAGGTTTGATATGAAGGCACTTGGCTTTACCTTATCGGTGAGTTGGGTTATCTTTCGAACCTCGATTGTGAACCAAATCAGGAATTTCTTCAAATTTTTGTTTGACCCTTATTTGACACGAGTAAGGTACCTGGTTACTTCTCCTCCCTCCAACTGGAAGTGAATTGGGATAAGAAGCCGTTGGCCTGATCCTGAAGTATCCGAATCAAGTTGGACTAAAATTGATAGAACCTAACTTGGGTATCTCATTTGAGAGTTAAGGGAAAGTACAGACACATTGTAACCTCATCTAGGTCTTAAAAGCTCAAGAGTGTGTAGAAATGGTCAAGATGGTGCATCAAATTATTAGTTCCATCGAAAGGATCCAAGGTTGGCATCTTAAATTTATAAGGGAGTGGATCTATTTGGATCTCCACCGTGAATGGAGATCTCCGCAAACCTATGGTTCATTCACTTGCATCTCCTCCGAAAATATGTTACCATATTTTTTCAACTTTCTCCTCCATTTGAGGAGCTACCATCCTCTTCCCATTGAGAAAGATCCTCAATTATGAGGAATTCTATGTAGTATGAGAGGTTGGACGGCTCACAATGAGAGGCTCCTCCTTTGTACGAAGACTTCCTATCATCACGGGAGTAACGAGGATTTCGCCTCTCTGTGCTATCCTCTTGTGTCTTATAACTCGGACGACCCTCCAAGCACGTCGAAACCTTATTACTTGAGGCAATTTGCATCATAAGGTCTTCAAGCCGATGGCCCTTTTTGGTGGGGTCTTCCTTCCCCTCTTCCTTCATTTGGATGTTGTTGTTTGGGAGGTGGAAGATAGAGCCCCTTTTGGCCGCTCATCATATCATGTGCCACATTTTTATTTTCTTAATTAATTATTATTATCATATTAATATGTCATAAATTCTTTTAACATACACAAGATCCTTAATTTATACCACAATATCGATGGTGCCAGTATCGTATTGTCGAGTACGCTGTCAGGTCTTGATCAAGTAAGATGCCTACTAAAACCTTAAACTCATCTCATAATTTTTTTTGGTGGAAGCATACAAGATAATAATAAATATTTGCGGAATCTCTAATATTTACCATAATATATTACATTCTTGACATACTTACAAAGTTACAAGATTTTACATCACCACTTAAATTGAACTACTTACATCATTTCTAAGTACAACATAACAAATATCTAAATCTCTATTTTTGTTCATCTTGTATAAACTCTTGTGTAACATTTGGAGAATAAGAAAAACAGTAAGAGAGTGAATCAGGTGCTCAATAAGATACATTATAATCAAAGGCATGCATATCTTTACTAAAAATACATCATAGGAAGAAATACGAATCGTGATACATATAAAAATACATATATATATTAGAAATATTTTGATGATGCATTTAACTTCTTTTTCTTGTACATTTTACTTTTTACTCACTAGCACATTCCATTTTGTATATGTTACCGGTCTCATTGCAACTGATACTCCGACACCACCACCACAGCCGAGAACTCGTAAAAGCTCACGCACAACACAGCCTCCACAAAGATACCGGGATTTCATATAGTATTTTAGCTAGTATTTTAGAGTATTGGTATACTGCCATTTTAGGATATTGCATTTAGAGTATACTGTCATTTAGGATAGTGGTATTAGAATATTATACACAGCATTATTATACTGTCATTTAGTATACTGCCATTTAGAGTATACATAGCATTGCCACGCGAGGTGGTTCTGTTCAGCTGACTAAGCTTCGCCCACGTGAGGTGGTCATATGTAATGCTAGAAAACAGATTGGCAACAGAAGGAAATATTCATTCAATTTTTCTGTCTCTCTCTCCCCTTCTCTCTCTCTCTCTCTCGAATCTTCCTCTCCCCTACTGTTCACCGTCTTCATCCTCTTCCCCAGAACTCCCCCTTCCCTTTACTTCCACTAGAAATCAGGTTACCTGGTCCGAGATGGACCCAATTGCAACATATTGGTGCTTTCATTGAGAGGAAATGGCGGACGGGATGCAGACGAGATACAGGGCTCACGAGGAGTCCATCACCAGCATCATGCAGGAGCTGCGAGAACATGCAGAGCGCCTGTCGTCCCTGGAACACCTCCCACAGACGTGCGGTGCACTGCAGCAGACGTGCGGTGCACTGCAGCAGTCCATCTTAGAGATCCGTTCCGATCTACGCCAAGTTCTAGTTCGCCTCGATCGCCAGACTTCACCCTCTCCAAATCCACCCCTATTACCTACTCCATCCCCTTTCTCAATTCCTCCAGTGACCACCCTAACTTCTCAAAACCTTGCTCTACTTATCGCACCTACCAACACCATACAAAACCCTACCTCCATTCGCTTGCCCAAATTAGAACTGCCATTCTTCACCGGCGAAAATGTCCTTGGCTGGCTCTTCCAAATCGAACGTTTCTTCTTATTCCACGGCACTCCCCCGGACCAGAAATTGATGGTGGCCGCGTTCTACATGTCCGGCACGGCACTCCAATGGTATCAGTGGATGGACGCCACCGGCCAGTTAACCACCTGGGAGGATTTTTCCAAAGCCCTCGAACTCAGATTTGGACCATCTTCCTATCTGAACCCGAAGAAGCCGCCTGTACAAGCTTCGACACGGCACTCCAATGGTATTAGTGGATGGACGCTACCGGCCAGTTAACCACTTGGGAGGATTTTTCCAAAGCCCTCGAACTCAGATTTGGACCATCTTCCTATCTGAACCCCGAAGCTGCCCTGTACAAGCTTCGACAGGACACCACGGTAACGGCTTACATGATAGAGTTTGAATCATTATCGACTCGAACGCATGGCTTATCGACCACCAATCTGTTCAACTGCTTCATTTCGGGACTGAGGGATGAAATACGGAGGGAACTCCTGTTGTTGAAGCCGACTAATCTTCCCGATGCAATTGGAATGGCTAAACTGGTGGAGGAGAAACTGGAGGCCTGTAAACCAACTTGGCCACGCCCTATGGGATCCCGGCTCCTGGATGTTCCAGCACCAGTGACGGTAAAAAACCCTCTCTCTTCACTACCCATAAAAAAATTAACCCTCTCAGAAATGGCTGCCCGCCGTGCTCGAGGATTGTGTTTTAACTGCGACGAGAAATTTGTTCCTGGCCATCGATGTAGCCCACCTAAATTCTTGTGTATGTTGGCGGAGGAAAAAGGGGGTGCATTACCAGGGCTCCAAAATTTGGAAGCAGGCCCTGAGGATCCCGAACCTGTGACAACTCTTCCCCGTGAGCCAGACCCCCCTTACTTACCACCAGACTCTGTTCCTAACATCTCCCTTCATGCTCTTGAGGGGCATTTTATACCCTCCACCCTACGGTTACAAGGCTCCATCTCTGGACAGCCAGTAGTAATCCTCATGGACAGTGGTTCCACCCATAACTTCCTCCAAACCCGTATCGCCAAGTATCTTGGACTTCCCATTGAACCCTCTTGTCACCTGAGCGTCACAGTGGGCAATGGGGCTTCCCTTCGATGTGAAGGACTCTGTTCGAAGGTGGAAGTCACCTTGGGTCAAGTTTGTTTTGCTGTTGAGCTTTATCTGTTACCCATCTACGGGGCTGACTTGGTGTTGGGAGTGCAATGGTTGGCCACAATCGGCCCAGTGGTATTCGATTATCGGACCCTCCAGATGAGTTTTGATTACTCTGGCACCAGGCTCACACTGCATGGTTTGCCTTGGCTTCGGTAACCACCATGACATTGGGGCAATTGAGGAGGGAAGAATCCACCCGTTCAGTGGCTTCATACTTCCACCTCATCATGCTGTCCACACCGGATCCCTTGCCGCAACCGGCTCCACTAGATGGCACCAAGCTTACCTCAGCCACCGATCCACAGAATGCCCAGAAACTCGCCCAAATTATCAACTCCTTTGCCAAGATATTTGAACTACCACATGGCCTACCTCCACCCCGAGCCACGACCCACCGCATCCCTCTCACCCCACAAATCGAACCCGTGAATGTTAGACCTTATCGATACCCCCACTTCCAGAAAACTGAAATGGAGCAGCTGATCCGTGAAATGCTTGCTGAAGGCATAATTCAGCCAAGTACGAGCCCCTTCTCCTCACCAGTTTTGTTAGTCAAGAAAAAAGATGGTAGCTGGCGGTTTTGTGTAGATTATCACGCTCTCAACGCGATCACCATCAAGGACCGGTTCCCCATTCCAACCGTGGATAAGCTTTTGGATGAGTTACATGGGGCACGGGTGTTCTCGAAGCTGGATTTGCGATCCGGGTACCACCAGATCAGGGTGCATTCAGCTGATGTCCACAAGACAGCTTTTAGAACACATGAGGGCCACTATGAGTTTTTAGTGATGCCCTTTGGCTTGACCAACGCACTGTCCACCTTCCAATCCGAAATGAATAACATTTTCCGTTCAGTTCTCCGAAGCTTGTGTTAGTATTCTTCAACGACATCTTGATTTATAGCTCTGACTGGGAGCAGCACTATGCTCATGTGGAACGTGTCCTCCAGATTCTGAGGGACCAAGTTTTTTATGTTAAGCGCAGCAAATGCGAGTTCGGGCAAACATCTATCGCCTACTTGGGACACATTGTATCAGCTCAAGGGGTTGAAGTTGATCCTGCCAAAATTTGGGCAATCCAAAACTGGCCGACACCCACAAATGTCAAACAACTCAGGGGATTCTTGGGTTTGGCCGGTTATTACCGCAGATTCGTCGCACGGTACGCCCAAATTGCTACACCACTTACACAGCTGCTAAGGAAGGATGCCTTTGTTTGGTCCACTGAAGCCACCACAGCCTTCCTGGCCCTCAAAACTGCCTTCACAACGACCCCAGTACTGGCCCTACCGGACTACTCCAAACCGTTCACCATTCAAACAGATGCCTCGGGACACGGCATTGGTGCTGTGCTCCTCCAAGCGGGACACCCCATTGCCTTCTTCAGTAAACAGCTTAGTCCCCGACTGCAAGGTGCCTCTACGTATATACGGGAGCTGTGTGCTATCTCCGAATCCATCAAGAAATGGCGGCCATACTTGCCGGGTACCCACTTCAGCGTGCAGACTGACCACTTGCCACTCAAGGCTCTCTTAAATCAAACCGTTCACACTCCCGAACAGCAACAGTGGCTCACCAAACTGTTGGGATATGACCTTGAGATCATTTATAAACCGGGCAAGGACAATTGCCCAGCTGATGCACTATCTAGACTACCAGAGGGGGCTTGTCATGCTCTTTGCTCCTCCTCCCGCCCTGTTGTAGCGCTACTGGCTGCTCTCAGGCAATTTTATGGCCGGCATTCAGCTTCAGCAGACTTCATTTCTGCCATACAGGATCGGCCCGGGGACTTCGACAACTACTCAGTGCGCGATGGCTTGGTCTTCTTCAAGGGACGAGTCTTCATTCCTCCCGAGTCAGCATTGCAAGATCTTATCTTGCATGAGTACCATGCTTCGCCTACAGGGGGCCAAACTGGATTTCAGCGAACGCTAGCGCTTATCGCCACCCATTTTTATTGGCCAAAAATGCGCAACGACATCCACACTTTCATCTCCCAGTGCACCACATGTCAACAAGCTAAACCCCTCAACGTAGCTTACCCCGGTAAGCTCCAGCCACTGCCGATACCCAAGACCATCTGGACCTCTATCTCCATGGACTTTATCACTCACTTGCCACTTTCTCAGGGCAAGACGGTCATATGGGTAGTGGTCGATCGCCTTTCGAAGTATGCTCATTTTGTGGGCCTCCGCAACCCCTTCACCGCGGAAGACCTTGCTGCTGTTTTCATCCAGGAAATCTGCCGCCTCCATGGTATGCCCTCTGAAATTGTCTCGGACCGTGACCCCATTTTCATGAGTAAGTTCTGGAATGAATTTTTTAAACTGCAAAATACCACACTCCGCCGTAGCAGCGCCTACCACCCCCAAACTGACGGCCAAACAGAAGCTGTCAACCGTTGTCTCGAAGATTATCTTCGCTGCTTTGTGTCCGACCACCCGGCTGCCTGGACCCGATTCCTTCCTTGGGCAGAATGGAGTTATAACACAGTACAGCATTCCTCCACGAAAATGAGCCCATTCGAGGCTGTCTACGGCATTCCCCCGCCCTCTCTGGTCGAGTATCTACAAGGTAGTTCCTCAGTCTCGGCTGTCGATGAGCAACTATCAACTCGGGCTTCTGTGCTCGCCGCAGCCAATCTGCTGCGGGCCCAGGTTCGTATGAAGAATCAAGCAGATGCCCACCGATCCGAGAAGGAATTTCAGTTGGGAGCTTGGGTTTACGTCAAGCTCCAACCTTATCGCCAATCATCGATCGCGCACCGTCAGTCCAACAAATTGGCCAAACGTTACTATGGACCTTTCCGTATTACCGAAAGAATTGGGCCCGTTGCGTACCGTTTGGAACTCCCTGCCGATTCCAGGATACACAACATTTTCCACGTTTCTCTGCTGAAACGAGGTCCTCCTGATGGACCCAGCCAGCCGGTTACCTTCCCACCAGCAGCACAGGGAACCCAGCCCCTCCTCACGCCAGTCCAAATCCTTGGCTTCCGCAAGGTGCTTCAGAGAGATACTTTCATTCCCCAGCTCCTCGTCCAGTGGCACTCTCAACCTGCCTCCGATGCCACGTGGGAACCAGCTGCAGAACTGATGCAAGATTTCCCTTCTTTCAACCTTGAGGACAAGGTCGTGTTCGATGAGGGTAATGTTACCGGTCTCATTGCAACTGATACTCCGACACCACCACCACAGCCGAGAACCCGTAAAAGCTCGCGCATAACACAGCCTCCACGAAGATACCGGGATTTCATATAGTATTTTAGATAGTATTTTAGAGTATTGGTATACTGCCATTTTAGGATATTGCATTTAGAGTATACTGTCATTTAGGATAGTGGTATTAGAATATTATACACAACATTATTATACTGTCATTTAGTATACTGTCATTTAGAGTATACACAGCATTGCCACGCGAGGTGGTTCTGTTCAGCTGACTAAGCTTCGCCCACGTGAGGTGGCCATATGTAATGCCAGAAAACAGATTGGCAACAAAAGGAAATATTCATTCAGTTTTTCTGTCTCTCTCTCCCCTTCTCTCTCTCTCTCTCTCGAATCTTCCTCTCCCCTACTGTTCACCGTCTTCATCCTCTTCCCCAGAACTCCCCCTTCCCTTTACTTCCACTAGAAATCAGGTTACCTGGTCCAAGATGGACCCGATTGCAACAATATAACTTGAGAAATCAGGACTAGTAAGTCTTACTAGCTAATGGAGCAGTCAATCGAAAAAATGATCATATTTAGTTCACATAATTTAAGGTCATATCCTCTATAATACACCCTAAGGTGAGTGAATAGAACCGACAAATTTACATACCGACTTTAGATTATATGAACCGACTGGATCTCTATTTTTTTGTAGGTCGAATCATTTGACTGGTTTTTCTCTTTGGCCGTTAGCAACTATATCTATTAATTATATTGGCAAATACATATAAAAATATTTTAATGATAAGATATCACATCATATAAATATTTATAAAATAGCCATGTAACATTAATAGTGGACTATTTATCAGCTACCAAAAGTCATATCGGGTACTAGTAGCAAGTTGAAGAACAGCTCTTAAAGAAATGTGCCTGATTTAATTCTTTAAGGCAATACAGCTACTCTTCAACATTTTAAAGCACAGTCATCAGAAATTTGTAGCAACCGACTGGCTCATCGGAATCTTGTTCTGACATCAGCCCAGAAAGTCATTTATCATAAATTATGGGGTAAGCACGGTGATCGCTTCCCCACTTGCTGCCACTCTCGGTGGTGGTAAACAAATTGCAAGTGTTCTTATTATAACGTAAACATGTGGTAAGGTTGATTAATTAATTACTAAATGCCATCCTTATTAAATTAATTATATCATCTTTTGAACCTTAAGTACAGATATAATAATAAAGTTATGTTTTTATAACCTATAATTTATGAGTTTTAAATTATAAAAATAGCAACTTCATAATGTACAAATACACGAGCATATATTTAATTAATTATGCAAATGACTTTCATCGCAGAGGTTAGGTACCATTTTGCAGAAATGCAGTTGTAGTCGACCAGATCTGGGATTCCTTCAATTTTGTCCAACTTGTTTCCCCATAGACTTGACTTTGATCCAATTGGAGTTTGTGAGTTTTTAAATTTGAGACATGCTATCTTTAATATATCATATTTTTTGAAGTTATATGTTGTATGTTCTTGTATGGATTTGGGTAGATATATTCGATATATTTTTATGTCATCTATTAGATAAAAATTTAACAGATAAAATTTATTTTTTTAAAAAAAATTATCTAAACAATTTTTTTTAATTATTGAGTTAAATATTTAATAAATATTAATATTATAAAAATAAATCTATAAAAAAATTACTGTATATAATTTTTTATATTTTTTAATCTTCACTATTTAATTTCTATTCAATATTAATAGAGATTAAAAATGCGTTAAAGAGAGGAAAGATGTATAACCCCGATTTTTTTTCAAGAATCTCATGCTTTCATTATGATTGCAACTTAATCATTGCCCACAGGCACCTTTCGTTCTATTAATTATTGCTAAAATTAAATAGGATAGAAATTGAAGATATACAATCTAAAAATAAGATAAGCATAAAATAAGATGAGAATAATAATTATATTATTTTATATTTTATGTGAGTAATTATTAATGCTTCCACCACAACAGTGACATTGGCGGTCAAAATATTTATTGCCCCTATTTGGACAATAGATTATACCGTATTTATTTAAAGTTGATTATTTTTAGTTCTTTGACCATAAATATTATAAAAATTAATCACTTGCGTTTAAAACTTGGAGGAAATAAGCATTTGAGTTTAGAATAATGGTCAGGGAATGTCTAATACGCCCATTAAGAAAATAAATAACACACTCTCTATTTCATATTAGTTATTTTTTATTTTCTAATCATAATTACGGCCAACAATTAAGAATTTTTTAAAAAAATTCTTTTCCCTCTCAGACTTTAGAGAATTTTTGAAACATTTCCTCCCGACAATTATAAATGCTAGATTTGATCCGGTTAAGTAATTGCTCCAGGCACTCCCGAAGCCATATTTGGCAACAAATAGGATAATGGCATTACTACCTCTTCCATTGTTGAAGAGATTAGATTAGATTATAGAATTTATTCTTAATAGATTAATTAAACATATCCATGAAACCCCATTTGTGATATTCCATCTCAAAACTTTTTTCAGGAGTAAAAAAGAGGGAGCAAACATGACATAGGAGAACCCTACTCGCCTTTTGTATGTCAAGAGAAAAGGTCATGCAAGCCCATGCACCAGAAGATCTCTAATATGCACTCATTGGAACAGTGGCATTTGGTGTTCAAAATTTCAAAAAAAAAAAAAATCTTTTCGTCTGAAGAATGGATTCAACTGCCAAGCTTCTAATGCTGACTATTGCACTAAGCTTCATGGATACTCCAATTGCCAACTTCCACGTCAAGTCGCACTGCCTTCGAGTAACACCTGTGTTTCTCAACTAGGCTTCACAAGCCTTCCTAGAAGGCTATCCCAATCCGTGAAACTCATCCATCAAAGAGTCAAATGAAAAAGCAAAGGTGGCCAAGATCAATAATCAAGGGCAGAATTGGCTTACTCATAGGTAGACTCAAAATCAGAATTAGAATATTTCATTTCATTTCACATCCTATTGCTCCTATGATATGACACTAGAACAATCTTGTTCTGGAAAAAATAAACTGATAAACAAGCTATCATTCACAGACATAGCCCAGTGTTCTATTTAGCACGGCCAAACACAATTCCAACACTAATACAAAGCATGAAAGCATCAAACACCCAGATGAAAAAGCATTACCGTTCAACAACAACATTAAAGGAACAATTTTCAGCATGGATATGTGAGAATTGAAAACCCTAAACCCTGCACAAGGAGCATCACATAGAATCTGAGCTAGCCAAAATGAGCTTTTCTTTCATCAATGGCCTTCCAAGAAATTTCCCAGGTAAAAAAAAATCAGATTCAAAGGGAAGCAGTAGGAGGAGATATTATCAAAACATTTAGCAGTTTCAGAATTTGTTTATTATATACTGCATAAAAGATGTGTATTTAAATATAAGACATATTTGGAGAATACTTTTTAGCCATCCTTGAGACACCATCGGGGTGACGAGGTGCCAATCCACCCCTTTATTTTTTATGTAGGTTCTTTAGTATTAATGAATAAATGAAATATCATGCCACATTACGAGGAAGTCTTAATAGCATCTAAATGGTAAGGCCAATCTAACTATAGAATATTCGTAAAGCAATCACAGTTGTGCCCGCAAGTACTAAGAGAGAGAGAGAGGTTAGAATTCAAAGTAACTAAGACTATAAAGAGAACAAACTCCCCGTTCAGTTTCTCAGGAAATACCTGATGCAGGTAAAATGAAAGAAGATTTTTCAAGTAATTAAATGTCTTTTGATAAATTATCACCGGAACAAAATGAAGCTAAAAAATTAAGGCTTTAGAAATTGTATACTTGAGATAGTAAAGATAGGGATATGATTACAAAAGTGACCATTTCTAACTCAAATGTATCTCTTTGTAAAAATAACCGAGAACTTGACTGCCAACATTTGGTCTAATAGCTTCTTCGTGATCTAAAAATATCCAGTTAATCTCCTTAAGCAAATCCCTCTCTTTGCTCTAACTAACCGGGCATTAGCTTAATGCTCTCAACTAGAAGGAGAAACAGTAAGGGTAAGCGTACATCTCAGTAAATGTAATCATACATCACTATCAAATGATAAAAAACAACGAAAATGATAATGGAAAGGGGGCAACAAGTACTCGCAATCACAAAGAAACATATGAGGAAAAGGGCAATTAGGGATACATATTGCCATTTATCATGTTTTTTCCACATTTATTATTTATATGAATCTTTGCGAACCAGGGCCAGTAAGTCGTACTGGCAAACGATGCAAGAGAACGAGAAAAAGATCATAATACTCCGCATGATCTAAGGCCGTGAGAGTTTATTCTTAGGCCTAATCGAGAGGTCGTCTACATATCATGCCTGTAGAAGGGCCAATAATAATATGCCCCATTCCCCCGGGGTACCGAGCAGTCCCCATCCTTCCATAATAGTATCCTAAGGCATGCCACGGATATCACCTGCTCCCATAAGCGGCCAGGATATGCGGCCAAAGTAATCATTGGGTTTCCACCGTGATGAAAATGGCCAGTGAGAGAATATTACTCGATGAATAAAAGTCCATAGTCCTGATTTCAGGATTCATTATTCTTTCGAAAGAAAATCCACCATTTTTCCATTCACGTTATCTCCAATCGGGAGATCATATTTCAATCACATATCTCCATCCGGGAGATCAAATCAATCGTATCATACATTGTGAATTTTCCTCTAATTACTTGTACGATTCATATCTTTCCTTGAATTTAAGCATTTTGACAATTCGATTCATATGCATAGATATCATAATTCGTAGAGAATAGTAAAATTTCTTATCACATTAGACGGAATTCACTTTGGGGTCCTCCCGGAACACATTTCTTTGCAAATAGAGCACCAACACTTATTCCGAAGTTTACATTTATACTTAAACAATTAGAAATGAATTTCATAACACTCAAATGGGGTAGAAGTATGCAAATTTTTCATTATACCTGTGGTGAACAGTAATAGTGACTATTTAGAACATTCGGATGCTGCGAACAGGTCGATTTTTATGAGATCAAACGTCCGGTTGATCTATATATATATAATTTGGACATGGTGATTCATATTTTGGGATCAATTTAAAATAATACGGAGGGAAAATTGGTAATGCCAAATTTGGGTGTGGTTTAGGGTTTGGTAATACCAATTTGGACGATTCGGACAACAAATTGGACAAATAACTACATATTTATTGAATATTAATCATGGGCTATATGATTTTCACGTTTTGGGTGGGTGTCGAGACGAAAATAGCCGAAAAAATGGATAAAAATTAAGACAAAGTAAATAGCAAGTATGAGAACACTTGCCTTGACGTGCTCTATGTTTTCTCCGACTAGCTCAAGTTCGAAATCGGACCTGAAGGCCTCCATTTCTCATCCTCTCCTTTGCGTGGTTCCTCCTCATGCTAGGCTCCCGCAGCTACTGCCGCTGCTCCACCGCGACGCCCGGCCGACCACCACCATGCACGGCCGTCACCGGCCACCACCGACCCATGCGCCACCTCCAACGGCGCCGTTCTCCTCTTCTCTCTTTCTCTTTCTCTCCGCAAAACCCTTGCCTGAGCCATCTCTCTGCTTCTCCTGATTTCCTTCTACCTCCATGTTATTATTATTATTATTATTATTATTATTATTATTATTATTATTATTATTATTATTATTATTACGTTTTTTTAATCATAAAATTTAAATCGATACCTGAGCAATCGAATGGCATATCTTGGGCACTGGCCCAATAATTTTAAATATTCTCTAAAATTTTTATAATATTTAATTAGTTTTCTATCACACCCGAATTATCCAAAAATAAATAAATCCAAATTAAATCGAATAAAAATATTCAGAATATTACATTGTAGAGCATTAGTGGAATGCGTGATTGCAAGAGCTTGGACCTGAGGCTAACTCTATCACTTGGGATACATTTTGAGAAATATTTATGACAAGTACTTTCCCAAGAATTTAAGGATTAGAAAGGAAAAGGAGTTTCTTCATTTAGAGCAAGGCTCAATGACAATTTTTCAGTATGAGGCCAAGTTTACAAAACTGTCATGTTATACTCTGCGCTTTGTTACTAGCAAGGTCCAAAAGGCAGAAAGGTTCCAGCAGGAATTAGCATGCCTTATTCATTGTATTATTGCACCATTTGAGCTTCACGACTTTGGAGCAATCTTTCGAAGGGCTCTAATTGTAGAGGAGGAGTTGGGCAGTAAGGCTCCGATATCCTTGCATAGTACTAATGACGTTGCCAGACTGCCGGCACATCAATCGAAGAAGTGCAAGACTTGTTTCAAATGTGGGAAGTTGGGACATATCTCTAGGGGCTACCGAGTTAAGCAATCGATTCATTCGATGCCACTAAAGACTGTGACTGTTCCTCAGATATTAGAGACACAGCCAGCTAGACCTGCATTGGATAGATGGGCTGGACCACTTCTCTGCTACAACTGTGGAAAGGCCGGTCACTACTCTCGAGATTTTTGAGGTTCGGGGAAATCCGCACCACAAAGTATGTCAAAGGCTCCAATTTCAAGGAAAGTGTTCATGTTGATAGAGTAAGATGGTGAGGCTTCCCCGACAGTTGTGGAAGGTATTCTTCCTATCTTTTCTAGACCTACTTATGTACTGATCGATTCTGGTTCCACTTATTCTTTTGTGGCACCGGCCTTTGCCGCAAGATTTGGGGTGAAAATGGTACCCTTAGACTTTATTGTATCGGTTTCGATGCCGATTGGTGAGATTGTTCTACTCATTGAAATGTACCCTCAATGCATTGTTCATGTTGATGATTATGAGTTGCCAGTTGACCTCATTTCTTTAGGGATGGCGAGTTTTGATGTAATTTTAGGGATTGACTAGCTAGCTACCTACCATGCCCAAGTGGATTGTTTTCAAAAAGTTGTGACCTTCTCTATTGATGGAATTGGGGAGTGTGAGTTTTGCGGTATTGGGAGTCATGCTGTGACTTGTATGATTTCAGTTTTACATGCTCGCCATATACTTCCTAGTGGGTGCTGGGGGTTCTTAGCCTTCGTGTCTTCAACAATGTTTGGGGAACGACAGATTGAGGACATTGATGTAGTCCAAGAGTTTGTAAACATCTTCCCTGATGAGCTACCTGGCTTACCCCCCGACCGTGAATTTGAATTTGTGATCAACTTGTTACCAGGAGTTGCACCGATCTCTAGAACACCATATCAAATGGCTCCCGCTAAGTTAAAAGAGTTAAAGATTCAATTGTAAGACCTTTTGGATCAGGGATTCATTAGTCCTAGTGTTTTACCATGGGGAGACATGTTCTGTTCGTTAAAAAGAAAGATGGTTCAATGCAATTGTGTATTGACTACATGGAGCTCAACAAATTGACCATCAAGAATAAGTATCCATTGCCTCGGATTGATGATATTTTTGACCAGTTGTAGAGAGCAAGTGTGTTTTCGAAAATTGATCTAAGGTCAGGATACCATCAATGGAAAATTAAAGAGAGTGACATGTCGAAGATGACTTTTCATTCCAGATATGGACACTATAAGTTCGTAGTGATGCCCTTCAGTCTGACAAATGTACTGGCTACATTTATGAACCTAATGAATAGAGTATTTAGACCCTTTTTGGACAATTTCGTTATAATTTTTATTGATAATATTCTGATCTACTCCAGGGGAACTGTGGAGCATGAGGAGGATTTAAGAATTGTGCTTCAGAAGTTGTATGAATAGCGTTTGTATGCCAAATTCAAAAAAATGTCAGTTTTGGCTAAAAGAAATCACATTTTTAGACCATACCATTTGTTGAAGTATTTGTGGATCGATCTAAGATTGAGATAACAATGAATTGGACTCGTCTGACCTGTTCGTTTGAAGTAAGGAGTTTTCTCGGCTTAGCTGGGTATTACAGGAGGCTTGTGGAGGGGTTGTCTAGTATTGCCATACCAATGACAAAATTGACACAGAAAAATGAGAAATTTGTTTGGTCTGATTGTGAACAAAGTTTCCAAGAATTGAAGCAGAGATTGGCCACTGCACCTATTTTGACGATTCCGTAAGGATCAGATGGATTTGCAGTATGTTGTGACACTTTGTAGAAAGGCCTAGGCTGTGTATTGATGCAGTATGGGAAGGTAATCGCTTATAGGTCTCATCAGTTAAAGACCTACAAGAAGAGATATCCAACTCATGATCTAGAATTAGCCGCAATCGTTTTTGCACTAAAATCTTGGTGACATTATCTATATGGGGAGGAGTTTATCATCTATACTGATCATAAGAGTTCGAAATACCTCTTCTCATAGAAAAAGCTGAATATGTATCAAAGACGGTGGATGGATCTTCTTAAAGATTATGACTGTCAGATATTATATTAACCAGGCAAAGCAAATGTGATGGCCAACGCACTCAGTAGGAAATCAGTCAGTTTTTTAGCTCACATAATGATGAAAGGATGAAAGATGTTGGAGGAGGTCAATGATTGTGACATTGAGGTACACTCAAGCAATCCTTAGATGATAATATCTTACCTTAAAGTCCAACCAGACCTATTGGAAAGGATTTGTGTGGCTCAAAGGAATGATACGGAGCTTTTAGGCATTATTAAGGAACTACCTTGTCAGCCCCGAGTAGAGTACAGAGTTAGGAAGGATGGAGCTTTAAGTTTTCAGGACTGAATTTATGTTCTTAGCTTGGCTAAATTGAAAAAAGAAATCATGGAGGATGCACATTATTCTATGTACACGATGCATCTAGGATCTACAAAAATATATCATGACTTAATGAAGACTTTTTTAGTGGAATGATATGAAAAGAGATACAGCAGACTTTGTTTCCAGATGTCTGGTTTGTCAGCAAGTCGAGGCAGAATATCGAAGACCAGCAAGGAAGCTTTAGTCATTGCCAATTCCTAGTTGTAAATGGGAACATGTCTCCATGGATTTCATTGTTGGACTACAAAGGACAGTTAGAGGCAGCGATGCTATATAGGTCGTTGTGGACCGATTGACTAAGTTAGCATATTTTCTGACGATGAAGTTGATGCACTCTGTGGATTGAATTGCTAGACTTTTTATCGATGAGATAGCCAAATTGCACATGATACCAGCTAGTATTGTCTCAGATCGAGACCCGAGATTTGTCTCAGAGTTTTGGAAGAGTCCTCATAAAGAGTTAGGGACGAGATTGAATTTCAACTTTACCTTTCACCCTCAGATTGATGGCCAAACAGAAAGAACTACACAAACATTTGAGGACATGCTCAGGAGTTTGGTTCCAGAGTTAGGAGGCTACTAGGACTCATACTTATCACTTTCAGAGTTCACATACAACAATAGCTTCTATACTAGCATTGGAATGGCACATTCAAAGTCTTATATGGTAGGAAATTCCAATCATCGGTCAGTTAGGAAGAGGTTGGGGATCATCAAATTTTGGGTCCTAATCTCGTGCAAGAGACAATAGAAAAGATCCAATTGATTCGAGAGTGAATGCGAATAGTCTAAAGTCGACGGAAGAGTTATGCCAACAAAAGGTGACGTGATCTTAGTTTTGATGTCGGTGATGTCATTTTTCTTAAAGTATCTCCCACGAGAGGTGTCATTCGATTTGGGAAGTGAAGTAAACTGAATCTAAGGTTCATTGGACCATTCGAGGTATTGGAACGGATTGGCGAGGTGGCCTACTGATTAACTTTACCACCCTCTTTATCAGGTGTGCATGACATTTTTCATGTATCTATACTGAGAAAGTACGTCCACGATGAGTCCCACATTGTCGGATATGACCAACTGAAGATTCGATGAGACTTGATCTACCTAGAGGAGTCGGTACGGATTACTAATTGAAAAGATAAAATCATTCATTCCAAGGTAATACCACTCATCAAAGTAGTATGGAATTGTTAAGATAAAGGAAATGCAACGTGGAAACAGAGGCCGACATGAGAGAAAGGTACCCCGAACTCTTCAAGGATCATGGTACATTTTTTAAGAAGAAACTTATTTTTAAGGTGGTAAATTGTGACATCCCAAGTATTTTTAAATTTAATATAAATTATATAATAAATGTTCGATTATTTTAAAAGTTAAAATAATAATAATAATAATAATAATAATAGTAATAATAAAGAAGCGAGTAAAACAAGAAGAGAAATGAATGAAGAAGGAGAGGAAAGAGGGATAAACAGCTAGTAGATTTGTGTTGCAATGACTTCTCTTCTCCTGCCAATTGGTTGGAATAGCCACTTTCCCTTCTTCCTCTCGATAGCCAGTCTCGGTTTTCTCCTTTTTGTTGCCCTCATTTGCTTTAAAAGAAAGCATTGCCTTCATTCTCATCTTTTGAGGGTTGTTATGGACGAAACCAGCGAGATAGCTATGACGAAACAGGTCATAATCCACTAATAACCTCCATCAATAATCATACTTATCCAAATCAGATTAATACACAATCAATTCAATACTTAAATTTTATAGAAAATTGAGTAGAGTTTCCTCTAAAAATGGACAAAACCCATATAAACAAGCTGAATATATATAACCTGCACAAGATATATACATAGACAGTCTTTAAAATTTAATCCATGACATATCCACAAGATCAACAAATGTCATATCATTTATGCCTTCAACACAGTTGTCTTAACTGCCGTATTAGATCTATATAGAGATGCTATCTAAGAACTTATACAAAACTTAACATAATACCTGCGGAAGCATTCTATGTTCATGGATAAGCTGTGGAAGCATTCTATGCCATGAAAATATACAATAAGCTATGCCACAATTTAATATGCAACATTAATTTTCTATGAACTAATTACACAACGTAACATCAACCATATTCTAGATTCTAAGTCCTCTAGGTCCAATCAATCTCCTTAGCAAATCCCTCTCCTTGTTCCTTCTAATCAGGTACCGACTCGTTGGTTTCATCTGGAAAGAAGAAATAATTGTGAGCTAACAACTTAGCAAGGCACAATATGATCAAAGACAATAAGTTATATAATCAAAATAAATCAAGAAAAATGGAATAAGAGCATAATGCAGATACATAAATATGAAATATAATTCAATGGATTTTGTTGGAATACATTTAACTTTCATATTTGGCTTCTTATTCCCTTTGAATACAGAAATTGTATACAAATTTTTGATTCCTTTTTGCCTATAGAATCTTATAGAAACAGATATGGATGGCAGTATCGGTATTGACAAAACAGATAATAGATACAAATGGCAATACCGATACTGACGGAACAGATAATAGATACGGATGATAATACCTATACTGACGGAACAGATAACAGATACAGATGGTAATACCGGTACTGACGGAATAAATAACATATACAAATGATAATATCGATGCCAACGGAATAGATAATAGATACAGATGACAATACCGGTACAAGAAAAATAGATAATAGATATGGATGATAATATCGATACTGACAAAACAGATAACAAATACGGATAAAAATATCGATACTGACAGAACAGATAACAGATACGGATGACAATACCAGTACTGATGGAATAGATAACAGATACAGATGATAATATCGATACTGACAAAATAGATAACATATACAGATGACAATACTAATACTGACGGAATAGATAACAGATACAAAAAATATACAGGTACTGACGAAACAGATAACAGATACAGATGACAATATTGGTATTGATGGAACAGATGACGGATTCAGATAACAGATATCGGATATCAGATAACAAATTTCAGAGTTCTAATTTCTTATTTTATCTTAAGGAAATTTCCCTTCGAATATTCATATGCTTTTTATCTTGCTTTCGAATTTAAATCCTTTCATAACTTAATTTATGCACGAATATTATATGCATGTTAAGATTTAGAATTCTTACCATCGAAAAGTAAATTGGCTTGAAAGGCTTTCAAATACGAATTTCCTTCATGATTAAACATGCCAAAGCTTTCAATTTATTTGATTGAATTTATACAAATATACATATCACTTAATTTAGTTAAACATGGAAAAATTATACAATATACCGTTCAATGTCCTCGGGTGAACAACCCGCGTGAACAGTGCACGTGAACAGTGTATGGATACACATCGATTAATTCTTGAAATTTCAAGTATCCAACGAGTACATCATGAAATTCAAAGCTTGGGCAAACATAATCCTAAGTCACTTTATGCATTAAACTCAGTTTAATCCATTAAACAGGGTCCGAGCACGGGTTAGGGTCTCCTTAAACAAAATTCCACATAAAACCTCAAATTCGGATACCCATCAATAAATTAACATGTCCAAATTGTGGATAATCATATTCTAACCCCAAATTAAGCAAAAGCCCCAAACTTTTGTAGGAAACATGTCCGGGCGTGAGGGTTAGGGTTTGCCTTGTCCGAAAACCTATCAAATCTACAATTTTGGGCACCGAATTTACATATATGTATGCTTAGATCTTGGGAGTTATAAAATATAAATTTAACCAGATATTAAAACGAGGATACCCGAAGAAAACAGGATAAAAGTGAAAGAAAATAAAAGATGAGGGTATGAGTGCACTTGCCTTGACCCGATCTATCACATTTCTAACTAGCTCGATCTTAAAATCCAACTTGAGAGCTTCGAATTCCTCCATTTTCCTCTTTCCCTTTATTCTTTCTCTCTCTTCTCTCTCTCTCTCTTTTCCTACAAAAATAAAGCAGAAGGAAAACTCAAAGCGGCTTTATAACGGGTTGGCACTCGAGCACATGGAGAGCGCACTTCGGGCACCAGCACGCTGGAATTGGTGCTCGCTAGGGGCTCGAGCCCATGTCTGGCGTGGGTCAGGCCTGCGGCAAGCCTGTAGCAAGCCAACTTCACGCACACGTCGTTCGAGACCCATTTTGTGACGCAACGGATTTTTTTTTTTACATTCTGCCAGCAACCTCCCAGAATTGACACCAAGGTTTTAGTGATCTGGTTTGGGCCGGTCATGCCTCCCAATCACAAGATCACAGATACCATCTAGGACTCATACACGATATCTATAAAATATGAGCTGAAGCCAATCTAATAACCTGCCAAATCATTTTCATTCATACCCATAAAACTCATTTATGCATATATAGTCATAAAAGTCCAATTATACAAATTTATATATTTCAATCAGATCATTACAACAAATTTTCTTCTCCGTGGTAATTTCAAAATATGTTTCCGAGCTTTAGTCACTCCATCTCGTCAGGCACGAGCTCTTTAGTTTCATCTAGAAGGGAGAAAAAATAGAAAAACAGTGAGTCGAAACTCAACAAGGTACATACAGATTTTTCGTAAAGTATTTATTCTGTAAGGCGAATACAGATACATATGTAATATAAATATTATAAAATAATAATTGATCAGATCATGGCAGATGCATAATGCAAAAGTAATCAGGAAAGCAGAAGCAGTCAATTTTGGGAATCGAGACAGAAAACAGAGTCGGTCTTATTATAGAAGTTTCTCTTTTATTTATCAGTAAAGGATATCACTAGCAGAGGGGGCAATAATTAAGGATAGATTGTACACATCTTCTCATAATCACGGCAATACCTCCTTGTTTAAAGCCCCGAGGACAGCTCTCACTTCCTCATTATATAAAGCCCCGATGACGGCTCTCACTTTCTCCTTATACAAAGCCCTGAGGGTGCAATAATGTTCTATGGTATGCCGGAGAACTTTATTACCCAGTGCTAAAGTCTGATCTTATTTATCTTATTATAAGGCCAGTTCACTTTTTCTTTAGTTCACATTCCGGACGGGCACAAAACTTTCGGTCGCCATATTACAAAGTCGATTTTAAATTCATTTTACTTATTCCGATCAAGTATAAAGACTTTCAGTTGATATGAAGCCAATTTCAAATCCATAAATCTCATTCCGGTCAATAATTCTTTATTATAACATTATGACTCAAAGTTGGTTTACTTCTCCATCTATATACAATTCAAGTTGAGCAGAAACAAAAAATAGAAAGCAGAAAGCATGAATTAACTATGAAATCAAAATCATATTTTCAGTCCGATCGTACAGCAAGCATGACATCAGAGACAGATTATCAAGCAGCAATTAAAACGGCAAGTCTAATATACTATGTGCTGAAGCATTTAAATTTGAAGAGAACATTTACAATTTTTCTTAAATTCGGGACTTAAAAATAGAAGTATACTTAAAATCTGAATTTAAAAAGGAGAGTACACTTACCATAGAAATATTCTTAAAATCTGGGTTTAAAAAGAAAAGGTATACTTGCCTGACTGTTGACCGCCCAGTCCAACTGACTTGAAACTTTTTCTCCTTCTTTACTCCTTACCCTTTTTTCTCACCAGAAATTTCACATCCATCCCTCAATTGGAGCTCAGTATTAAAAATGCGGGATTAGATGGAATAAGTGGGGGTGGGTTACCTACTTGGTACTTCCCTTCAGGGGTTAGGTGGGAGTGAGTGGGGTAAATTACCTACTTTGTACTTTCATTTAGAAGGTCAACGGAGTAGTTCACTTGCTCTGATTTGGATCTAGTTGGGACCTAATCGTCTAAACAATAAAGTTGGCCATTGCCTTTAGTTTGCCCTTAATTTATCCTGGTCAAAATTTCTGAATTAGGTAGTCAATTTTAACTTGTCAATATTTTCTTCAAAATTAGCCAATCTTTCTATTGCTCAACTTTTTCGTCAACGCTTCTTACTCTAATCCGGCCAACTTTTACTCAAAGCCGGCCAACGTTTCTTTTCTCTTATTTAAGGTCGGTCAACATTTCTAAAAAATCGATCAACCCTTCGATCAACCTTTCGATCAACATCTTGACACCGGTCAACGTCTTGAAGTTGGCCAATATCTCAATGCTGGTCAACATCATGACACCGGTCAACATCTTGACGATAGTCAACATCTCGACGTTGGTCAACATTCCTTAAAATCGGTCAACATTTTGATTATCATTAGTTCCGGCCTTCCAAAGGTGTAAGGCCACTCCGGTTTAAGTTAAAATCAAAACACTCTGATTTTTAAGTAACAATATTTTACTTTGATTTTAAGATTTTTTGATTTCGGGGTCTCATAATTCTCCCCTACTTAAAGAAATTTCATCCCCAAAATTTAAATGAAGTTACAAACCTTAATCAAACAAGTGGGGATACTTGCTCCAGATTTCTTCTTCTTGCTCCCAGGTTGCTTCCTCAAGTGAGTGATTTCTCCAGGGCACCTTCACCAGAGGAATCGTCCTTGTACACAACCTTTGCTCTTTCCGGTCAAGAATTTATAGTGGCTCCTCAACATAGGATAAATCATTGTTGATTTCCAAGGGTTAGAATTTAATTATGTGTGTAATAACATAAACATACTTCCGGAGCATGGATACATGGAACACGTTATGTACTTCTGTCAGACTTGGCGATAGTGCTAATCTGTAAGCTACTTCTCCGATCTTTTCTAGAACCTCAAAAGGACAATAAATTGTAGCTTGAGTTTACCCTTCACTCCAAACCGCAATGTTTCCTTGGATGGTGAGACTTTTAGAAGAACGAAATCTCCTATCTCAAAGCTCAATTCTATCCTTCTTCTATCCGCATAACTTTTCTGTCTACTTTGAGCGATCCTCAAATTATTATGGATCAATTTAATTTTTTCAATTGTTTCCTTTACGATTTTCGGACCTAAAATCCTTTTACCTCCTATTTTTTTCCCAGTGAATCAGCAACCTACATTTTCTTCCATATAGAGCCTCAAAAGGTGCTATATCGATACTACTTGATAACTGTTATTATAAGCAAATTCTGCCAGTGTCAAGTATCTCAAGTGCCTTTCATTTCTAACACAGAAGCCCTTAACATATTCTTAAGAATCTGGATAGTTTGCTTAGACTGGCCATCCGTCTGAGGGTGATAAGTAATACTAAATTTTAATTCAGTCCCCAATTCTTTATGTAAACTTTTTCAAAACCTTGAGACAAAATGGGGATCCCTATTAGATATAATGGAGGCAAGAATTTCATGTAATCTCACGATCTCGTTCACATATAGCTGAGCCAGCTTATCACGCGAATAGGTCATCTTGATTGCCAAGAAGTGGACTGATTTTGTCAACCGGTCAACTATAATCCAAACGGTATCGTGATTTCTAGGAGTCCTTGGCAAACCCGATATAAAATTCATAGTAATATCTTCCCATTTTCAGTTCGAGATCGACATTGGCTATAACACCCCGAATGATTTTCTCCTTTCTTCCTTCAATTGCTGACACACGAGGCATTTCTTCACATAAGCCATAATGTCCCCCTTTATGTTCCTCCACCAAAAAATTTTCTTCAAATCTTAATACATTTTATTCGTTCCAGTGTGGATGGTATATCTAGACCGATGGACTTCTTTAGAATCTTTTTTTTTAACTTATTATCGTCTGGCACACATAATCAGTCTCTAAATCTCAATACTCCGTCCGTTCGGATACTAAATTCAACTCGAGACTCCTTACTCAAGTCACTTATAATTTCTACAAGGAACGAACCATTAACTTGCTTCTCCCTAACTTCACTAACAATCTCAGGTTGGACCTAAAGATAAGACAGGAGCATCCTATTGCCCTTAGCATATCGTCGAACATCACATTGCTTCAGATAGTCTAATAATTTCATTTGTTTGATTTGCAATCGAGCCACAATTCCTAACCGTTGACTTAACGCATCCGCAACCACATTAGCCTTTTCAGGCTTATACTATATCTCACAATCGTAATCCTTTAAGAAATCAAACCACCACATTTGCCTCATATTAAGTTCCTTTTGAAAAAATAGATACTTCAGGTTTTTGTGATCAGAATACACAATAAATTTTTTACCATACAGGCAATGCCTCCAAATTTTTAAGGCAAACACCACAGCGGCCAACTCTAGATCATGGGTAGGGTAGTTCTTTTTATGCACCTTCAATTGTCTAGACCCGTAAGCTACCACCCTGCCATGCTGTATCAATACACATCCCAAGCACGCCTTAGAGGCATCACAGTATACCTCATAGCCTCCTAATCCTTCTGGAATCACCAATATTGGAGCAGTAGTCAGGCGATCATTTAGCCCTCGAAAACTCTAATCACACTCCTCAGTCTATTCAAATTTAACTTCCTTCTATAGTAATCGAGTCAGGGGCATAGCAACCTGTGAAAAGTTTTTCATAAATCGTCGATAGTAACCTGCCATGCCCAGAAAGCTTCTAACCTAGGTAACAAAAGTCAGCCTACTCCAATTAGTAACAGCCTCTATTTTCTTTGGATCCACAGAAATACCACCATAAGAAATTACATGTCCCAAGAACATCACCTTCTCCAACCAGAATTCATATTTTTTTAACTTAGCATATAACTTTTTCTCACGGAGTACTTGAAGTACTATCCTTAGATGAGTTTCATACTCCTCATAGTTCTTTGAATAGATTAGAATATCATCAATAAAAATTACCATAAATTTATCCAGATACTACCTAAACACTCTATTCATTAGATCCATAAAGGCAAAAGGGCATTCGTAAGCCCAAAGGGCATAACAAGGAACTCATAGTGGCCTTATCTCATCCGGAAAGCAGTCTTGGCCACATCTTCTGGCTTAATCATCAACTGATGATAACCGAACCTTAGATCAATTTTTTAGAACACCTGAGATCCTTGTAATTGATCAAACAAATCATCAATATGTGGTAGAGGATATTTGTTTTTAATCGTGATTTTGTTTAATTCACAATAATCAACACAAAGACGTAACGACCCATCTTTCTTCCTTACAAATAACACCGGTGCTCCCCAAGAAGACACACTCAGCCTGATAAAACCCTTATCTAACAGCTCCTATAATTGTAATCTTAACTCCTTTAACTCAGCAGAGGCCATTCTATAAAGGGCCTTAGAAACTGGACTGACACCGGAAACAATAGAGATCTCAAAGTCAATCTCCCGATGTAGAAGCAATCCTGACAACTCCTCAGGAAATATATCCTCAAAATCGCAAACGACTAGGATGTCCTTAGCCGGCACCTTATAACTCCCAGTGGTGCAGGCATAAGCCAAGTAAACTTTACATCCGCTTCTCACCAGATGTTTGGCATGTAAGGCCGAGATCAACACAAGCATCTCCTTTTTCCTAATACCTTGGAAAAAAAAAGTTTTCATCCCAGGGATATTAAAATAAACCCTTTTCATAAAGCAATTAATGGTGGCATGATTTTTAGCCTGCCAATTTATCCCCAGAATCACGTTAAAATCTCCCATATTTAGTAACACAAAATTCACAATTAAACGTTCTCCGTCTACTTTCATTACGCATCAAGGATATACAACATTAGTAATTACAGGGAATCCAATAAGGGTACACACAAATAATTTATAATCTAATATGTAAGGGGTAGTGGCAATAAGGTATGCAAATCGGGAATAAACAAACGAATCAGTAGATCTTGAGTCAAATAAGATAAATACAAGAACTCCACAAACAGAAAGAGTACCTTCCTCGACATTTGGGGATGCCTCCGATTCTTGAATAGTCACTGTGAAGGCCTAAGCCGGAATAGTAGGCTTTCTCCCCTCTAGTCTCGGGCAATCCTTGATCAGGTGGCTTTACTATCCGCATTTGAAACAAGCTCCTATCATTCGGCGGCACACCTGTCCCGGATGCATCCTCCCACAGGTGGTGTAGTATGCAGCCGACGTCCTTAAATCTGTCATCGACTAAACCGGCACAATATCCTTTCCTTTATCAGTTGTCATTGTCTTCTTGGACGATCCAAAAAATTTCCCAGCAGGTCCGACACTAACGCCTGCCCGACTAGCAGCCCTCTTTGCGTTAAATTTCTCTATCTCCACTTCTTTTTCATAAATGATTGCCCTGTCCAGTATATCGGCACACGTCTCAAACTTTAATGTAGATAGTTGTTTCCTGATATCATCCCGCAGTCTTTGCTGAAACTTTTTTACCTTTCTTAATTCATCTTCTACATAATAAGGTAAGAATCAGGACAGCTCAGTGAATTTAGCATCGTACTCAATCACCAACATACTCCATTGCCTTAATCTCATGAATTCTATCTCATTTTTATCCCAGAGACTAGATGGAAAGTATTTCTCTAAAAACGCTTCCTCGAACATATCCCAAGTGATCATCTCGTCGGGCACTCCTTGTGCTCTCTTCCTCATGCCCCACCAACTGTCTGCTTCGCCCTCCAACTTATATACGGCGAAGGTGATCTTCTCCTGGTCCATACACCCAATTATTACAAATATTTTCTTCATCCTCTTTAGCCATATATCAGCTTTCGCCAGATCGGGCTTCCCTAAAATGCCCAATGCTCGCTCCACCGTGAACCGATCATACGTGGTTGGAGCCAGGATGGCCGGAGCTGGCTCGGTCGCAGGAACTGGAGCCATATGTTTATGCTCAACAGACTCCACTACGTTGGTCATTCTTTTCAATAAATCTATCTAAGCGGCCTCCCAATCATGGGGTGTATTACGGTCATTCCTTCTTCCTCTTTTACTAGCCATCCTAAAATCAAGACAGGTACGATATTATAATCCCAGGAAAATAAAATATCCATCAGCTTATTAAAATTGAACCTAGCCTAGGATCCAAGCTTTTTTAGGACTCTAGTCATCTAAGTTACCCTGGCCTACTTCTTACGAAAATTCAGTACAAAAATTCAAACCAATGCTTGCACATTTTCTATCAATCAATTCCTAAGGTATCTTATCTCTCTGATACCAATTGTGATGGAATAATTTTTTTTTTTTTTTGCATTCCACCAGCAACCTCCTAGAACTGACACCAAGGTTTCGATGATCTAATCCGAGCCGGTCGTGTCTCCCAATTACAGGATCACAAATGTCATCTAGGACTCATACATGATATCGATAAAATATGTAGTAGAAGCCAATCTAATAACTGTCCGAAGCATTCATATTTATACCCATAAAACTCATTTATGCATACATATTCATAAAAGTCCAATTATAAAAATTCATATATTTCAATCGGATCATTACAACAAAGCTGCTTCTTCCGTGGTAACTCCAAAATATACTTTCGAGTCCTTAGAATCATTTAAACGGAGCTCTAGTCACTCCATCTCATCAGGCACGAACTTTATAGCTTCATCTGGAGAAAAAAAATAAAAAAAAAGTGAGCCAGAGCTCAACAAGGTACATGTAGATTTTTCGTAAAGAGTTTATGCTGTAAGGCGAATACAGATATATAGGTAACATAAATATTATAAAATAGCAGTTGACCGGATCATTGCAGACACATAATGTAAAAAGTTATCAAAAAAGCCGAAGCAGTCAATTTTGGGAATCGGGATAGAAAACAGAGTCGATCTTATTATAGAAATTTCTCATTTTTTTATCAGTAAGGGACATCACTAGCAGAGGGGGTAATAATCGAGCATAGATTATGTACATCTCCTCACAATCACGGTAATACCTCCTTGTACAAAGCCCCGATGACGGCTCTCACTTCCTCATTGTACAAAGCCTCGAGGACGGCTCTCACTTCGTTATCCTCGATTACCACCATAATGTTCTAAGGCATATCGGAGAACTTTATCTCCCAGTACTAAAGTCCGATCTTATTTATCTTGTCATAAGACCAGTTCACTTTTTCTTTAGTTCACATTTCGGACGGGCACAAAACTTTTGGACGTCATATTACAAAGCTGATTTCAAATTTATTTTTCATATTCCGGTCAAGTATAAAGACTTTCAATTGACATGAAGCCAGTTTTAAATCCATAAATCTCATTCTGGTCAATAATTCTTTATTATAACATTATGACTCAAAGCTGGTTAACTTCTCCATCTTTATACAATTCAAGTTCAATCATTAGTTGAGTAGAAAGTGAAAAACAGAAAGCAGAAAGCATGAATTAACCATGAAATTAAAATCATATTTTCAATCCAATCGTATAGTAAGCATGACATCAGATATACAGCTTATCAAGCAATAATTAAAATGGCAAGTCTGATATACTATGTGCTGAAGCATTTAAATTTGAAGAGAACACTTATAATTTTTCTTAAAGCCGGGACTTGAAAACAAAAGTATACTTAAAATCTAAATTTAAAAAGGAGAGTACACTTGCCTTATAAATATTATTAAAATCTGGGTTTAAAAAGGAAAGCTACATTTGCCTGACTATTGATTGCCCACTCCAACTGACATGAAACTTTTTCTCCTTCTTCACTCCTTATCCTTCTTCTTCGTCAGAAATTTCATACCCGTCCCTCAATTGAAGCTCAGTATATAAAAAGGAGGGATTAGGTGGAGTAAGTGAGGTGGGTTACCTACTTGGTACTTCCCTTTAGGGGTTAGGTGAGTGTGAGTGGGGTAAGTTACCTACTTGGTACTTTCATTTAGAAAGTCAACGGGGTAATTCACTTGCTTTGATTAGATTTGGATATAGTTGAGATCTAACCATCTAAACAATAAAGTTGGCCATTGTCTTTAGTTTACCATTAATTTACCCTAGTCAAAATTTCTAAATTCGATAATCAATTATAACTGGTCAACATTTTCTTCAAAATCAACCAACCTTTTTATTAGTCAACTTTTTTGGTCAACGCTTCTTACTCTAATCTGGCCAACTTTTACTCAAAGCCGGCCAACGTTTCTTTTCTCTTATTTAAGGTCGATCAACATTTCTAAAAATTGGTCAACCCTTCAGTCAACCTTCTAGTCAACATCTTGATGTTGGCCAACGTCTCGACACTGGTCAACATCATGACATCGATCAACATCTTGACGACTGTCAACATCTTGATGCCGGTCAACATTCCTTAAAACCGGTCAACATTTTGATTACCATTAGTTTTGGTCTTTTCAGTAGTGTAAGGCCACTCCAGTTTAAGTCGAAATCAAAACACTCCCATTTTTAAGTAGTAATATTTTACTTTGATTTTAAACTTCTTTGATTTCGGGATCTCATACGTTTTGACCCTTCTAACCCAATTTTTCTCATCCTTGGACTCTAATTTTGATTATATAACCTTTATATAACATAATTTAAAACTCAAAATGTTATTTACAAAATAATATTTCACCGTTTACAATTTTGATTTCCGATTTTACCAATTTTGAATCTTTAGACTTTTTAAACCGATCTGTCCCAGACTCTTTAACCTCAATTCACCTATTTTAACTTAATTACCTCCCAATTACTATATTTTGGTATCCAAAACCTCACCACTTATTTTTACCATGTCATGAAAACCGGCACCTTACAATAGATCGAAGTCTACGGCTGTCACCGCCGTCGTCATAGTCGCCTTTGCTGACGCTGTGGGTTGTCAGCGAGATTGTTCGAAGCCGCCACCGTTGGCATTTCTCACTAATCAGGTAAGTTGATTTGAGACTTATTTGTAAATAATCTTCCTATTTTTGCAAGTAATTTTCATACTTTGTACAAACAATCTCTTTCTCCTTCCTTGAAAAGTTATTATTGATACTTGCATATCCCAATTTCATGGGATTTGGAAAAAATGGTTGGGTTATGTTAACAATGGGTGAAATAGAATCATGGCTTAGATGACACTGGAAACCAAAAAATTAACGGTTGTCGCTAAATTGGAGCTTGATAAATTGTGAAATTATATTATAATTTTTCTTTATTTGCATAATTGGAAGTGAAAGTTGAGAATTCATTTGCCTGGATGAGAATCGGGCAAACATGAATAAACAGAGGGCTATGCTCTGTTTTGCGAAAAGGGTATGGTGATGGTATATGTGGCAGCGTGGGTGTGAGTAGCTATACGTGTGTGTTGGTATATATATAAATATAAATATATTTATATATTGTATGTATATATATATATAAGTAGGTGCGTGTGTGTACACTACTCGTGTGTATTGCAGTCTGTGAGTGTGTGTATAGCCAAGTGTGTGGGGTGTTTGTAATGGAGGAAATGTGCTGGCAGTGTGAGTAGTGTGTGAGAGAGATACTGTGGCAGTGTAATGGTGGTGCTACCATGTGCGTGGATGTGTGTGTATGTGCGGGTGTGTGTTGCTTTGTGTTCGTGGGTGTGTTGACTGTGTGTGCGGGGGTGTGTACTAGTGTGTACAGCGTGTGTTGTTATAGTTTATGTTAGTAGTGTGAGGGTGTGTTAACAGTGTAGGTGTATATTCTAACAGTATTTGTATATATGGATGTGTTATGTGTGGGAGAACTAGGTAATGTAGTCATGAATATTAAACTTTAGAGAGTGGGGTTGAGGACATGATCCAATTTCATTGGAAGCTCGTTAAATATAAAGGTATTATATATACACATAGATATATTTTTTTCTTGGGAGTAGTTGATTTATTAGGGGCTTTGTCTATAAGTGAAAAGTGATAATTAATTATGGTATTAATAATAGGTTTTGTATATGAAAAAAGATAGAGAACTAGTTAAATGTTAAACTGGTCGAAATATATTATTCCCAGTTCGCTTTTGTTCTTTCATCATTCCCTGATAATTCATTCGTGTTAATCTTAATGGTGTGAGTACGGTACTTATCAGTACCGAACGATAATTCTATCGTTGTAATTGTAAAGCATTCTTTATGTTATATTTGATTGCGTAAGTATTTAAATTTTTGACTTCATATGGTCAAAGTTGAGAAGAGCATATAAAAACACTAAAATATCTAGTCGAATAGGAGATTACGGTATCTTAATGTGGTCTACACTTATCCAATATTGATTTTTATACCATGGTGATAATGAGGTATATTGTTTATTGTGGATGGATACTTATAACCATGTGACAATCGTACAATATAATATTATGAATATTATTTAATGAGGGGTATCATAGATGGTATAGATATACTATAGGTATAGCCTCTAGGAGGACTATAGGGATAATGAGCATACCATGGATAACCTCGTGTTACTTATTAAACCGTTAGGGGTGTAAATACACGGCCTTTGCTTTACGGTAAGCGAATAAGATCCAAGAAAATTCACTGTGATATCTCGTCATTGTTGATACCTCTTGAATTTGAGATTCGATGGAATCCACGAGTTATATTGGTAGAATCCATGTGTTGGATTTTACGATATCCGAATTCAATGGAATCTATATTATTCATTATTATTTGATATTTAGATCGTTCACGCTGATATTCGAATTAGGAGACCCTTTATTTCTTGTGAGGTCAGATTTTGAGAGATCTTCACCTCTTATTGATAAAATCTTGTGATCTTTGTAGTATTAGGGTCTGGAGTGACCTGCCTTCCTTATGTATTTGAGTTGTAGATACGATAAAATATAGATTCTTAGATATATTTATCTGTTAGATATTATATTATTATTCATGACTCTTGGCATACATCATATATTGTATATCTGAGATATTTATTATGATTTTTTATTTTTTTTGTTGGAGTTTTTATCACTTGTTAGGTATTTGGCTCACTCTTACTATTTTTTTCTTTCTTTCAGAGTATCAGGATTAGACGATGATAACTCTAGAATTGAATAAAGAGTTGTGGCAAAAGAGATTGAGGCCCAACGGGAGAGAGTATTAATTTTATACTCTAGAGATATATTTTGATATTTTGATTCATTTTGTTAAAATTTTTGGGGTTAGTATTTTCCCCCAATTTTTTTTGATCTGAGGATGTTTAGATTATTATAATTATTTGATATTATATTTTGCTACATATTGATTTGAGATTTAAAATTTTTTCTATGTGATCAGATTTGGATAATAGTTGTGGATCAGGTTAGGATAGTCACATTAAATACATGGATGAGCTTTTTTAGGTCAACACCCAAATTGGGTGGACTCCACCTAGAAATACTATAGGTGATGAACCAAAAATTCTATCATTGTGGTCAAATAAAGAATTTCATATCTATAATTGGAACAGTAAGGGGCTGTATGCTATTTTTATAGTTATATCCCCTAAAGAGTTTAAATATAACTTGATGTGCGAGACCTCTAAAGATACGTGGGATATCCTTAAGATTATCTACGAAGAAACTAAATTAGTTAAAAACTCTAAATTACAAATACTCACCACTAGATTTGAAGGAATTAGGATGAAAGATGACAAAACCTTTAGTAACTTTTATACAAAATTAAATGACATTGTCAATTCGACATTCAATTTATAAGAATAAATCCTGATAATAGAATTGTCAAAAAAATCTTTCGATCACTTCCAAAACTTTTTAGACCCAAAGTCATTGCAATTGAAGAGAGTAAATACTTGAATAAATTGAAAATAGAAGAATTGGGAGGTTCTCTATAAACATATGAGCACATACTCCCACAGTCAAAAGGAATAAATCAATTACCCTGAAATCTGTAAAGTAAGAGAGAGATTATAAATTTGATGAAGAGTCATGCAACAATGAGGACTTCTCCATGTTTATTAAAAACTTTAAAAAAATTTTTAAGAATAAAAATAACAAATAAACTTCCAAAGAAAATGATATGTTACATAAAATAGTCAAGAAAGAGAAAAAAGAAACTAAAGATACAAATAGTAAGAAACTCTAGGAAATTCAATACCGTGAATGCCACAATTTCGATCATATTCGAACTAAATGCCCTAATTTTAAGTGTCAGAAAGGAAACGTTTTAAATGTATCCATAATTGATGACAAAAGGATGAAAACCGTGACGAAAAATCCCCAGAAGAAGATGAGGTAAATTATATTGCTTTCAAAACGTCCATCGTTAATGGTGATAAAGCCACTAGTACACAACCGGAACAATATATATATATATATATCCACTCATAAATTTCCCAATACCCTGCATCCGCTGCTAACCTCTCTCTCTCACGTGCAACACACACCTTCAACACCCCTACACTTCTCTCATACGCTCACAAACTCGCGGCTACACATGCACGCACATCAGTAGCAGGGCCAGTAGTTCACACATGCACACATACACGCATACACATATATATACTTCCTCACATATACCGTATAATTACACCTATGCATTCATGTCCAATTTTTGTCGCCGTCCTCACCCACTGTATAGTTTTCGATCGCCTAAAACAGGGTGCAATGCTCTGTTTCTCCCTTCTCACCCTTTTGCACAGAGAACATGAAATCTAACCTTTAAAATCTCAATTTGTAATACAAAAATTTTTTACAACTTCGTTGAATAAATTATTAAGCCCCCAATCTATCGTAAAACCCTAAAAATGTCGAGTCTTTCGACATTAGATGTTATTAATCCCCCAATCCATTGAAAAACCCTAAAACTGTCGGATCTTTTGACATCAAATGCATGGCTCTATTTTCCCTTAATTCCTCAAATACAGTAAATTTTTTCCCACAAATTTTGGCACGCCCATGAGAAAACAATATCATTGAGAAGAAATGAATAGTTTTACTTGCATGAATGAGAGGTCACGAATTAGCTTGCAATTGAAAGAGAAATGAAAATTAGGGGAAATTACTTGCAACAATTAAAGGATTACTTGCAAAGGAGTCTCAAATCAACTTGTCTCAATTTCGTGTTTTTCTTCCGGCAACGACAACAGCGACAACTGTGAGGAATAGAGGCAACAGCTGCACGGCTAGGGTTTCCTCTCCCGACTTCCTTCCCCACCCTCTCCTTAAATAATAAAGGGGGATCATTTAGAGTATCAACTCCTTCCTTCCTCCTTGTCGCAACTCTCTCGCGCCATTCCTCCTTTTTCCTTCTTCTTTCATTCTTCTTCCTCTTTCCTTCTTGTCCACCTTTCTTTTCTTCCTTTCCTTTCTCCAGTTTTATTTCTTTCCTTATTATTATTATTATTATTATTATTATTATTGTTATTATTATTATTATTTATTTGTAATTTATTATTATTATTATTATTATTATTATTATTATTGTAAATAATTATTATATTACACATATTATTATATACATTTATCTATATTTTTAATTACATCAATTAAAATATTAATTAATTAATTAATTATAATCTTAATATTATTTAAAATTTTGATCTAAATTTTTAATATTTTAATATCTTTAGAACTTAATTATATATATTAAATTAACTTGCTGTAATGCACTAATTAATCTCAACTCAAACTAATAGCCTAAATATTTAAACCCAATTTATCGATCCAAGTCTTCTAAACTTATCAGACCCAAAGATCAATCTAATTATAAGATTTTAAACCCAAAAATAATTTAAAACTAATTTGTTAATTTTATTCTTTTAAAATATTTAGAATGTTACAAATTCTATCATAAATATTTATTACCTCATAGAAAAAGATTTGTTAGAGTTCAAGGAATAAATATTTCCAGCCAGACCATTGTGGCCCATCGCCTACTACTGTACCCCCACAGGCCGCCCCGGCCCTGCCCCATCCTTTGCCATGCTGGCCACCGTATTGATACATTTTATATCCTATGGATTATATAAACGAAACCAAGCAACATTTTACTTTATTTTGTGGTAATATATGTTTCATTCTATCTTATTTCCTTTTAAGTACATAATGGAATCAACTTTCACGACCCTAAAAACCCTCACACCAGGGAATAATATCAAATTGAATGGGATATAACTGAGACTAAAATGGAGCTTCTTAAGCCTCCAGAGGACACTAGGTGTAAATTAAATGACTCATATTTTCTAATTCATACTGTAAAAATTATGTGTTGTCTTTACCTTTTTAATTGGAATGCAATTTTCAACTTTTAGATTCCATAGTGCAACATAACTGAGACATTCTCTTCCGGACCATTGCATTGAATTGGGCCTTGTATGTAATGGTTGACTTTTCATAAATATACTTATTACAATAATTATATTATGAACTCAAAATTTTAAAATTAACCCTGGGACGCAACAACTGATTTAATTTTAGTAACATACCTGGGCAGCAGCAAAATATATAATGTCAAATAAGTTAATATGGATGCGCAGAACTAAGAGACACAAATCAGCCGACTAAATTTAGGTAAATTTAAGGGAAAATAGTGAGAGAATGGAATACGGCAACTAGGGGCACAAATTAGCAAAATTCAACAACAATAGTGAGAGAGTGGGACATGGCACCTAAGTGCTCAAGCAAGCAGTAGTATCAGCTGAATTAGGAACCAATAATACCTCAACATAAGGCTAATTCACAAGGCAACAAGTCAACTAAGTTTAAAGAATGAATCAACTAAATGAAGACCTGATTTTTGGATAGCTCAATCAAATTTTGGAAGCAAAATTTACGACTGGCAGTAACGCAATGAATTGAGTAATGAGTCAACTCAATCTTCCCTCAAATATATTAAGATTAGTATAAGGAAGAGGAAAAAAATGAAAGAGTAAAAGAGAGAGTAACCAAAGAAAAGAAAGAAAGAAAAGAAAGCCATAAGACTCGGTTTTGTTGCAGATTAAATTCAATTTATTCCAAGCAAAAATATTGCAACTTTCTCCATTTGTTGATTAATTCTTACTGTTATCCTCAAGTATTGATTGAATCAAATACTTAATTTGTAACGACCCAAATTCTAGAACATAGAAAATTTCAGTCTTTATAATCTAGTCAACACCAGTTGACCGGAATGTGTAAAGTGAGCAACTAAATCAATTGACCGGAAGGCGTAATCTGGTCAATATAAAATGTTGACAGGATGGCATATTCCGGACAACGAATGTTGCCCGGAAGACGTGATCAGGTCAACATTTTGTGTTGACCGAAAATCATACATGAAAGGAAGGAAGGGAAAGAGAACGGTAATCCGGTCAACGCCAATAAGTTGACCGGATTGGAATTAAATGAGAAATGTGTACCTGACGAGATTAATTAATCTGGAGATTAATGAGGAAACTCATTAGACACACAAAATCGTAAATAACTCTAGAAATTTAAGAAGGAGACTGTTGAGAAATGAAGAATCGTAATAATGTGAAAATTTAATAAAAAGCCATAAATGATATACTTTAGTGTGGCTAACACAAACGACGGCCGCCAATGTCTATAAATAGAACCAGATGAGTAAGAATGAGTTACGCAATAGAGTTTTGAAAAGAAAGAGACCAAAGGTTCCAAGCAAAGTAAAAGAAATTCAAGCAAGAGTACTCACCCCTATTTTTAAGTTCATGATTATGCATGATTTCTAGCTAGTATATCTGATATTATATGAACTTATATGATATTATTATTCTGTTCCTTTTATATCTGATGCTTGAAGTATGATTATTGTTCGATAATTGCATGTTTAAGGAAAAGACTTTATTATGTCTGGTTGTGTTCTGCTGGAAGAATGATTTTCTGTCGATTTAAATGAACTGCGATAATTGTATCATTAAAGAAAAGAACTCCGTCCAAAGAACTCCGGTCTTTTTATGAACAAAGTACTCCGTCCTCTTTTGAAAAGTCCTCCGATTTTGAAGAAGAGGAACTCCGGCCTTTACGTCTTTAAAGAAGCACTCCGTCTTTAAGAAGCACTCCGTCCTTTTGTTTTGAAATGAACTCCGGCCTTAACAAAAGAGAACTTCGGCTTTTTACTCCGACTTTTTACTTCGGCTTTTGATAATAACTCATGATACAAGAACTCCAGCCTTTAACAAAAGAACTTCGGCTTTTGAAAGGAACTCCGGCTTTTGAACTCCGGTTTTAAGACAATGAAGAAAAGGCTTTTGGACTTCAATTATGTGAAGTTAAGGACAAAGAATAAGGTTATATGAAAATACATGTAATCCGGACAGTAAGTGAAACTCTACGACTTTTGACTTTTGATCTATGATGGATGGCGATTAACACGAACCAAGAACCGAGTTTCCATTAAGCTTACTGTTAAAGATGGATGAAAGATATTGGAGTGACACTCGAGGATTGCCTCCTGGGCCACGGGAGAGGACTTTCTGGTGGCATAAGAATTATGGACTACGGCCCCGTATGCCGGGTTAAAGGTATTACTTCCCGCCCCGGGGAGCATAATGAGGGGATACGGCTTTAGGTTGTGGGGTTACACACAATCCGTCTTCGATGTTGTCCGCTCCCGTCCGATCCCTAAAGATGATAATAATTCTGATATTTTGTCTTTTTATGAGTTTTTTCGAAGTCAAGATAATAAAGTAATTTCGAACTAAAGAAGAAATGGTATGATGATTTTTTTGTATGCTAAGTTATGTGATGGACTATGTTTTGGTTCACTTATGTATATATGTTTATATTTTCTGCATGTGAGTATTTTTGCTGGGTTTTGTACTCACTCTTGCTAATTCCAGATGGGGAAAGGTTCATGGAGGATGAAGTTGAGTAAGGCCTTATAAAGTGACTAGACGGCTTTGATGACCGGAGCTGATCAATGAAGAGCTTGTTTAATTATTTTGATATTTTGTGGAGACTTGTAAAACTGTTCCGCTGATATAAACTTATTAATGTTACCGTGTTTCTGTGTTATAAATAAAAGTTATAATTTTTAGTAAGCATCTCAGGGTAATTAGGTCCGATTAACATTAGAGTTGGCCGAACAAGTTTGAAATCAAACCAGTGGGCCAGCTTTATACAGTCCGGCCTCATGAGATCCTGTATATGATTGAAAAGAAATTTTTTATGTCCATTTGTTATTTTATTTTAAGGCAAGAATTATGGGCTGACAGCGGTTTTATGAAGTGGAATAAGGCTGGGCCGTCATATAATTCTCTATTGCAACTATTGAAGAATCATGTAGAATAGGAGAAAATACAGATGGAGGACCAGCCAGCAATATCAAAAATTTATTCTGATTTTCAGATTGTTATTGGCTGATTCATCCTATGAAAAATTTAATTTAGAAACTTTATTAAGTTGGTCAATTCACCATGTTGCTGTACTGGAATTCTCCGTTATAAATTTGGTCGGTTCAATGTGTATAAAAATCGTTTAGAACCTTGAACCGACTAAATGCCCACTACTGATGTACTGAGTTTTTTTTCAGGATTTTAGCCAGTTCAACCCCCTATAAAAATTAGTTTAAAAGTTTTAATGAACCGACTAATATGTCATAACATGGGTGCTAAAATCCCTTTCCAAAATAAGCTTAACCAGTCAGGTGTGAATTGTGGCATCAAAAAAATCAGCATGGAATGCTGAACCAAGTAAGTAAAATATTTGAAATTTCTTTTGATCCAATCCAATATCATGTGCTGATTTTGAAAAAGCAGTAGATAAAATTTTACATCGTGAACCAGCTGCTAAACCGGTGTTAAAATTGAATAGTGCAGAAGTAAGCCAGCAACTGCACATATGTGTTTTTATTTTAGTGAACCGGCTGCTAAACAGGTGTTAAAACCAGATAGTGTATAAGAAGTAAGCTGACAGCTGCACATATGTGTTTTTATGTTAGTGAACCGGTTGTTAAACTAGTGTGAAAACCGAATATTATATTATAAGTGAGTCGGCAGCTGTACATATGAACCGGTTAGTAAACCGGTTGATAAACCCTATGAAAATTGGATATTATATTATAAGTGAGCTGACAACTGCACATATGAACCGGTTGGAAAAGTTGTGATGAACCGGTTAGTAAACTAGTTAATGGACTCGAGATCGAAGGGTTATATTATTTATTTAATTATATCAACACATATAAAAATTATAAGACCTTATTTTCATACTATACATTATTATAATTTTAGTACATACGTATATGTCGATTTTAAGTATAAATGAAAGCTTATAGGATATTAAAAAGTATGATCATTTTTCTCAAAAATGAGAAAAATTAAGAAAAATAATCAAGAGTAAGTATAGAAGCTTCCACAAATAATTTAATGGAACTAAGAAATCAGACCGAGGATTTCTCTCTCTTCTCTCTTTGAATTCAAATTCGAAATCACCCAGCCGCCTCTCCCGTCTCCGGCGGCGCTTCTGCCGGTCATGGCCGACCCTTTGTGCGTGCCTTCTGAACCTCCCCCTTCTCCCAGCTCCCACAAAGATCTGATGAACCCGTCCTCTTCACCCAACCTTCGTTCGTGTGCGGTTTCCCTTTCTCTTCCTACCGGTTCTCCACCTGCGGTGGGATTCCCGGCGGTTTCTTGTCCGGACTCTGGTCTGGTCTCGTCCTGCCTCCCTGGGTCTGAAACCGTCGAAAACTATGGTTTCACTCCTTCTCATGCGCTGAAATTCTTCCCTCCACGGTTCGTGGACGGTGATGTTGCTCGCATCTGGCCCCCCCGAAGTACTTCAACAGAGCCAGCTGACCTGGAAATCGACTCTTCTCGGATGCTTCTCTGGTAAGGGTCTTCATTTCCATGCCGTGGCCAACATTGCACGTCAGATTTGGCAGCGTTTTGGACTCTGTCATGTTACGGAAGGTGCTAACGGGCTCTTTCTCTTCCGATTCTTCTCAGATGAGAACTCAGCTGCGGTTCTGGCCAGAGCCCCGTGGACCTTCAGAGGTAATCCTCTTTATCTCAAGCGTTGGCTCCCGGGTATGCCTATGGTTAGAGAACAGTTGAATTCTTTTCCTGTTTGGATTAAATTGAAAAATGTTCCAGCCGATTACTGGACCCCTCTTGGGCTCAGTTGGATTAGTAGCGCTGTGGGTAAACCCCTCCACCTTGATTCATCCACTGCCCAACTGAATCGTTTGCATACTGCTCGTGTGTGTGTCGAAATCACTCCCGATGCGATGCTCCTGTCCAAGATCTTCTTAAATTGTTCTGCAAATGGGGTGGAGGAAGCTACTGTTGTGGAGGTGGAAATACCGGGCTCTTGGCCTAGGGGAGGCCGTAGCTCTTCTCTAAGCCGTTCTAAATCAACTGCTTGCAGCCAGGACAGTAGCCTGATGCCAAGTGGGTCCTCTGGCCCTGATGGTCTGTCCCAGCCGTGTGAATCCCAGTCAACTGGCTCCCCTGGTTTGGCTCCTCACAATGATATTACGAATTCTGTGGAACTGAATGGCTTGATGCCCGGTTTGGTTTCTCCTAAGCAGGATGCGCTTACTGCTTCCGTGGAGTTGGATCCTTCGGATATTGCCCCCATTTTGGTTCCCTGCTCTACTATGTTGCCAGACTGCGATCTATTGAATGTGCAGTCTCATGATCTGGCTAATTACCCAGTATCTCCAGCACCATATTGTCCTCTGTTTGGGGGTCCTGGACCAGATTCTGGCCCTGTGGATTTTGTGGATGATGGAATTGCCATGTTGCCCTGTAGGGAGAATTTCGTTGAGGGCCGAGGGGCTGCTCCTGACACGGTGATGAGTCCAATGTGCTACGCCTACACTCCCCCGATGATGAGGTGGCTGATATGGTTTCAGCTCCTTTTTTGTTGACTATTGCCCCTGGGCGTTCGATTTGCCTGTCAAATGCCTCCGGTCGTTTGGGTGGCCCTCCTGATGCGCTCCCCAAATGGTCGATCCCTGAAAATGATACAGAAAGTGATTGTACCCCTCCCTCTATCCAGCGTATAACAAAAAAGTATGGCTTAGATTCGGCCAAGCATATCAGGTCGGGTTCTACAAACCCCTACATGCCTTCTGCTAAAATTTCTGTAGGGCGGGCTATTGTCTACTCTACCGAGAAATTTTTAAGCGTCAATGAGGCAATGGATCTGGAGTGTGAATCTTGGTTGCCATCTAAATCCCGGAGAAAGAAAAAACCCAAAAATCCCAGGGCTTCTCCAATAGCCTTGGCCCCTTGATGTTTGCTTACCGACTGTAATAAATACTGATTTTGGCTTGGCTATTGGTCCGAGCTCCTTTCGATTGATTGAGCTGTTGTCCATGGCTTCTCCAAGGTCTATCTTGGCTCCTCTAACACATGTTGAGTCTCTTTTTGAAGCTGGTAGAGAAGTTCTGCTATCAAAACTTATTGCTAATTCTGAGCGGCTGACTACTCTACTCGAAGGGCATTCTATCCTTCTTGTCTGATGTCTCTGGTCTATACCATCATCCTTGGCATGTTTCGGGCAGTCTGGAGGCTGGAACCGTAATGCAATTGTTGCCTTTTTTCCTTGCTTGATGCTCTATTTTGTTGGGCATCTTCAACCGATGCTGTTTGGATGATAGCAGCAGATGTTTGCTGTTGTTTGCTCCAATTGATGATAGGGTGTGTAGTTTCCCCTGAAGGTGACGTTGCCGTGCAGTTTTTGATGATAGTCCATGCTGTCAAACAGAAGAACCTGGTGGACCTTTTGTCCCCGCCAGCGATTGGCCAGAGTCCAGTTGTGATCTTCTTGAACAACGGCTCTGTGGTAGCAAAGGTGCAGTATAGCCTGTTGCTGATCCTGTGGTGCCCCTTTGCTGCTCCATCTTTTGCTGAATTCTGCAGGGGATTGTTGCTTTGGAGGGTTTAGTTGGCTTTTGGGCTGCTCTGATGCTAGGTTTGGCTTATTATTGTTGGGTGTAGGGAATATGCTACAGTTGCCCAGAGCTTAAGTTGGTTGCTTTCTTTGATTGGCTCAACTGGGTTTATCATTTGTTGAGTAGTGTTTGTGGATTGCTTGCTAGTGAGACAAAGACAAATCCGGGCTTATATCAATGCAATCGAGACTCCTGTCATCTTTTTATTTGATGCATGCTTGCTGATGTCCCCTGTTGACGGCTTTCTTTTTGGAGCTGTTGAAAGAAGGGTGCTGGCTTGATGTGCGATGTTATGCCTCTTGGAGGCAAAGGTGCTCCTTGATGCAGGCTACGCCTGCCTCTGTCTGTGTGCAAATCTTTGTCTTGCCCGTTTGATGCAGATTATGTAATTCATTCTTTGTCCTTACATTCTTTGCGAGAATCTTTGCAGTGAATTCCATTACGCTGGTGCGAAATTGCTTCTCGCCGATGCCCCTGTCTTTTATCAATAGAGATTTGGTGGGCAGGTGTTATCTCGCTTTAAGATTTTTAGAGTGCCAGCAGCTTCCGTAATTGGTGGAGATGGTGCGGATTCGTGGTTCTTGCAGCACTTTCATTCTCCACACCAGCAGCTTCCGTGGCTGCTGGTTTCATGTGTTGGCCGGTACGGTGGCCTTTTTGTTGTAATGCGCATGGTGCTTAGGCTGGTTGAATCATCTTATGTAATTGTGGTTGATACTTTTGCTGGGGGTGGATATTGGGACTGCCTTGCTGTAGAATTATGCTGCAGATCTGCTGTCCCTGTTATTCGATGACTTGCCGTTACTGGTATGCAGATGTCCCTGGTGGCAATTGGGTTCAAAGCATCCGAGCTTTTGTGGATTCGGGAGTAAACTGATTTTGAGTCTGTTCATGTGTAACATTTGACAGATTATATATTTGGTTGTTTCTGTTAAACATTGCCCTCCTGGAGGTTTTTTTGTTTTATATGATGTACCAGATGCTCGGGGCATGCCCTAGCGTGTTATGTTTTATTTTCAAGTCAAAAACTTGGAGATAAAATATAGATTTTGTAACTTATTTTTTCTCCCATTAATCCAAAATACTTGCTTATAAAAAAAAAGGGATTTATTTAGAGGATAATATTTTCTTCCATGCATTAGGATATTACGGGGTAATCGAAGATTACCCTTAGCACCGTGGGGGAATAAAGGTGGCTATTTGGCCTATTCTACCGGGTATAATAGGTATGTACCACCCATCTTAAGATGTAATAAGGAGGTAAAAACCTTAGATTATATAGAGTAAATATAATTATTTCCTCGATTGTTCGCTCCATTAGTTGATAGGGCATATTAGCCCTGATTCTTCAAGTTATGTAAGTTTAAAATGCATCATGAAAATATTTTTTGAACATGTGTATGTTTAGACAAGCATCATGACTCCTATTCCTTTATATGATCTTTTTCAGTATAATATATATATCATTATATATATTATGTCTTATTAAACACTTGGCTCATACTCTTATTATTTTCTTACCCTCCAAATACTTCACAGGAGTTCACGGTTGATGAACAGGATTAGAGATCGAAATAATAGTTATGTTGTACTTTAAATCAAGTGTTGATGTATTTAGTTTCATTTAAGTTATGATGTGTAAACTTGTAAATTTTACGAGTATCACAAAAAATGTATTATGTTATGGTGATTTTAGTTTAGAAGTACTTCCATAAATTCATATAGTTATCATGTATACTTTCGTAAATTATTATGAGAGGAGTTTAGGTCTTTAGCAGGTATCTTTTCTTATCAAGATCCGACATTATACCCCTATAGAATGATGTTAGTGTCACCGATATTGTGGTAATCATAAGAATCGTGTGTATGTTTATAGAATTTATCACATATAATTATTATAATAATGATTAATTGTGGAAATAAGAATGTGGAACATAATATTGTTCGTGTATGTAGTATCAATATTTGAGCATCTTATAAGCCTACTTTTTTTACAAATCTGACATCAACTGCAAATCATTAAAACTATTAGAATCCACAATACACTAAAACTTGCGGCAAACAACTAATGTTTATTCCTTCTTGGCTTGTTAACATTCCCGTTCAAAATTTTTTTCTGTTTTTATTTGTCATCTTCATGATTGCGGGTTCCACTGAACGTGTTTTTTATGTTTCATATACAGGTGAAGAATGAATGGGTTCACAATACTAGCAATACGGTGGTTGCACATGTTGCAGACAGCTTAAAGGAGCAAAAATTGTCTTCATTTCATGCTATCTCTCATCGTTTTATTAAACAGGTACCGCAGAACCTGAGAGGATCTGATATTACATTGTTGAGTTCTGATAGCAACTCTATGTTAGATATTTCTCAAAAATTCAAAGTATCAACCACTAGATTCGAAGGATGCAAGAAAAGTTTTCCAATGAGCCAAAGTTTTGATGATGAGCTAAATGAAGTAGAGAAATTGTCAAGTAACACACAAAAACTAATAAAGCATATTTACTAGAATAGCAAATTATGAATTTATTGTAATGACATATAAATTCATATAAGAAAGATAACATTCTTACCTTGTTGATTTATTATTCACAAATTTTGTCAATTGTAATAACACTCCTTTAATTGCTGTCCTGTGTGCATGAATTGATCAATTATTCCTTCGACAGTAAAAATTAATTGTCTTAGTTGATATTAAGTGACAAAATTTCTCTTTACTATGCAGGTACTTAACAATTTATTTTAAGACAAAATTTAATTTTATTTCTTACGCAAATACAAGTAGTTTATTTTAATTATTTGTTCTCCTCATGCCTTCCAAGCTTAATCCAAAGCCTTCAAATTTATTTACTTATATTTATAAAAATTATATGTTACTCGATCATTGTATCAAATTACTAATATAATTATTATATAATTTAATAAGTAAGCAATATATGTTTTCAAAAAAATAACATTATATATAAATATCTTATTATAAACATAATTGTATTTATTTTAAACTGACATATAATTATTGTAATTCTCTTACCACATGTTGCAGTAAACACAAAAACAATTGCAGAATAATTTGACAAATTTTAATAAGTATATACATAATGGTAGCGAGAATGAATATACGTAATTATAATTATCTTAAACTGACTACAATTATATATTATAATTACGTATAAACAACTAGTAACTAGAAATAGGCAACTAGTTAGAGAGGAGCTAGATAGTAATTAGACAACTTGTGATGTCTTTATTCCCATTCAAGGGACAAAAGGTAACAAAATTAGAAATAGACAAACCAATAAGTGGCCATAAAGGAAACTAGTCATACAATATAATTCATCCAATATGTTTACAATACACTAGAACAAATTTCAGAGCAAGGGCAAGCCCAAAGCAAACCAATTATTCACTACAATTAGATGCGGACGTAGAGAGAAGATTATGAATGAAAATGGATGATAATACTTTTTTAGAATTCATTTATTATGTTCCATATCAGTTACAATTACAATTTTTCTAGGCTGACTACAATTACATATGATAATATAGAAAATCAACATCAATTAACTGATAAATACTCATGACATCGACTATGTACTACATATCACTTCTGATAATACTTTGACTCCTCTTCTAGGCCTTTGGCTCTATTTTGCGTCCTCCTGTAGCCTGAACAGTCAAGGGTTCATCCCTTCAAAAAGCAATATATTTGATTAACAGCCAATGGCAATTTAGGCTTACAATTAATTAACAGTCAAAAATTAGAAATAGGCAACTAGTCAAAAAGTGCCTAGGCAGTAATTAGACGGCCTGTGATATCTTTGTGCCCATTCAACAGACAAAAGGCAAATCCAAATTTGAAATAGGCAATTCGAGAAGTAGCAAATAGCAAATAGGATGATTACCTCAAACAGATGAGAATAATGACCATTTATGCAACCCTCAACCACAGCACCTATGGCTAAAACAGCTGCTTCCCTTTCTTTCCAGGAGTGATCATCGGTACAGGATAGCTTCACCTGTGTAGAAGGGCAAAGCAAACATATAATTACTAAAACACTTACTCGGTACCCAAATAAGATTGAGATTACAGAATTTTATCTTTAAAATCAGTGAATTATTGTAGAAATTTCCTGACATCACTTTCATCACTCTTGGCAATAGAACCACAGCTTGGCACAGTTAACCGCATCATCGTCCCATACAAAGAACAACTAGTTCATGGGATAATTGTTTCCTTCACATCGTTTCATTGCTAATCAGTTAAACAATCCTCACGAATATTTCACAAAAAATAAAGATTGCTCACACTCTTAATTGATTCAGCAGGACAAATAAAAAACAGAATAGCCAGAGACCACAACAAGCATACAGCCATTAAATATATTATTGGACAAATAAATCCTCTGCTCTCCTACAGTGAACAATAACCCTATACATATGTGCTGCCAGTATACACCCACATCCACCGCCGTCCATATATATATATATATACCCACCATCACCGTATCCATTTTCGCAAACAAAGCACAGATCTCTACTTGTTTACATTTCGTCCGATTCTCACCAGGGCAGAGGAAATCTCAACTTTCACCTTCAAATATGTAAATCAAGAGAAATTGTAACATAATTTCACAATTTATCAAGCCCTAATTTCAGCGACAACCCTCAAATTTCCGGTTTCCATGCCATCTGCCTATGTTTTCCCCCAATTTTCTGATTCACATAAACGAGTGCCAATTTTCCCAAAATCAAGACATGCAAGAGAATAACGTCAACAAGAAGAAAGGAGGAATTTACTTGTAGAAAAATAGGAATGCTTACTTGCGAGAGAGGAGATAGCGAATGTATGGGGAGTCACTTGCCTAATTGTGAGATACAGTAAAAGAAAGCAACATTGCGACAACATTGAACGACAATAGCAACAAATCGGCAGCTCGCAGCATGTCCGGAAACAACTTCAATGGTAGTCGCAACATCTCCCTTGACAGTCGTGACCCAGCAGTAACAAGCACTAGTGATGAAAGCACGATAGCGCAGTGCTTCGTCTCCCATTCTTCTTCTATTATTTCTCTACACTCTCTCCCATGCTCTCCTTCTGAAACCAAAAGCTGGCTTCTCCTTCAAAGATGAAGATGGAAAGGAGAGAGGAGAGGAGACCAGAGAAGATTCTGCAAGAAAATGAAAATCACCGCCGTTTTTCGTCGTCATCTTGTTCAAAATTTAGGATTACTGTACACATTAATCTCAACTGCCAGACAGCCACGATATTGTCGAATAAGATTTAATTTCAACCATTGAATTAAATATAAAATCAAACAATTGAGATTTTATCTAGGTTAACAAACACATGAGCCATCCGATTAGAGCCGGATGCCCATGTTGGGCGATAGATGCCCCCCAAGCCCCTATTTAGTCTATGACAATACATACAAAATATTTTGCGATAATATTGTAACTATTTTTTTAATAAATAATGATGATATATTTAATAAAAATAAGCACATGAAAAGTAAATATATTGTTATAAAATTGTGATAAGCATAAGGTATTGCTTGAGTACATTAATATTCTGCTTATGATTGTAGGCCTTTTAACTAAAGCTTTGACCCTAAGATTATACAAAGATCATGTAATTAGTATGGAATTGTCAAATTTTCATTGATGATGTACAAATTGTATGCATTTAAGAACATATTTAAATGATTATTGTATCATAATTATTTATTATTTATATTTTAAATATTTTAGATTCAACTAAATTTGACCAACAAATAAATTTATTATATATCTGATATAAAATATATAGATCAATAAATAAAATTCATGATTTAAAAATCTAATAAATTCATCAAACAACAAAACCCAACCTGGACGTAACATTTCATACATACACAAGACCCAACTTAATACAACCCGTACAGAAACTCATTGGATATCAATTCAGATAATATAAAATATGACCTGCTCTCCAAACGTCACAAGAAAAGTATTCAAACTTAACAATAATGCATCAACATAATATAAAAATTCCAGAATACTTGACACATGGTCCAAGGCCCTTGTTCGATCAAAACAACAACCACAATATATCCTTGAAATCTGACATATAACTAATATAAACATCTCTACTCACCGAAAGATATATGCCGTGTCAAACCACGTCCAAACTTTTGCATTTGTTTCCAAACCACTAATTTGAAGGAATAAATATGAAAACATAAACCTAAAATTTAGCAAGCATCAACATCATAAAACAGTATACATAAATTAGATAGAATGAGATACCACGTATAAACATATAAAACAAACAACAATGTTTATTAAATTCACTAAAAATCAAGGAGATGACTCATACTAAAGTATCATCAGTATCAAATAGTCCATTCAGGATATAATTATAATAAATAATGATCCAATCAAATCTCATAAACGATATCATATCATATGATCCAATGTCACATTACCTAATTATGACCGCCACTATATCCATATGGGATACATACCATAGTCCAGATATAAATCTTGTAATCTCATATGTTGAAATTAAAGGTCGGAGCAGAAACATACGAGTATAAAATATGTTCCAGAGCTTAAAACATATCCATACGTACGAGATATTCTTATTACCCATTTGTGGGTCAATCCATACATAGTTCATACAAATACATGTAGAAATATAATGTATGTATGAAATTAGAGAACCAAATATTTAAAAGACCAACTTGAGAAAGTGTTACATGTACTCCTGATAACCTTGAATCATATCAATTGTAGTTTAGGCCAGTAGGTTAGGCCATCTATGTAATTGTCTCCCATAAATCAAAAGCTTGCTCACTATATTTTGCCACCCGCCACTTTGGATACAACGTCAATTTTAGTTATATATTAGGATATCCGAATATATTAATTTTTATTCATTCTTCATGATGGTTCTCATTAAAACGTATGGGATAGATTAACTACATCACAACTCACATTTTTGGTGGCGCAAGGGAGATTACATATATCACATATGTAAGGTACCGGTTTTCAAAATAGTATAAGTTTCGATAATTAAGTTAATACAATAAGATAGGAATAGGTGGATTTGAGTGTCTTGGCACCTGATTGAAAAGATAGAAAGAGAGTCCGGCAGGTTGGGAGAAAAATCGATTAGTGCACAAAAAAATGAGAGAAGAATTATCTGGTCAATGTCACGTTGACCGGCTAAATTCGATTGGAAATTTGCCCGAACAACACACGTTGACTGGCTGTCAGCTAAAGAACCGTGCAGCCAATTGACCAGATGCGCAAAGTGCCCAGTCAAAATATTGACCAATTAAGACAGCAAAATGACCGATATGAACTTTGAGAAGAAAATGATCGGCATGAACTTTGAGAAGAAAATGATCGGTATGAACTTTGAGAAGATAATAGCCAGTATGAACAGTTACTCGGAATGGTAAATTTGCCTAGTATGTGAAAACTATCAGTATGAAGGAGAAATGCTAGCTGCCAAAACAACCGATCAACACGTTGACCGGATAATTGAATAAAATAACCGGTATACTTATAAATAGAAAATATCTTAAACGTATCTCCGGGCAAAATGCCTGGTCGCTAAAAATGCCTGGCCAACGAGTTGACCGGATAAAATGGCAACACGGCCAGAATGGGTATAATGGCCGGTTCACATTAAAAGACGAAATGAAATGAAATTGTCGGTATAATATATTTTGCCAGTATGGGTTTTGATGAAAATTACTGGTATGATTTGAAAAAGAAATGACTAAGAGAAATGACTAGGATGGCCAAAGTACTCAGGATGGATATTTTGGGTAGAATGAGTACTTTAAGGAGACTGGTTCGTTAGGAGTTTAATGCAAATTGGCAGAATTGCACATTTTGGACAATTTTGCCGGGATGAAGCAAATTGTCGGTCTGAGGCAATTTTCCAATATGACCAGGGTTGCATTGGCAAATTGACAGAGATACAAGGACGGTATGAAATTACCGAAATAGCTAAAATACCGATTTGGGTTTCTAACCGGTATGTATGAAAAGAAAATAAATCTAGCCAAATAATCGACTTGTCAAATTTTTGGAATGATACAAAATATCAGAATAGTGAATTTTGCCAATATAGTACGTTTAGGACAAAATGCTGCAATTTGCTCAGTATGCATAATTTGGCCGGTATGCACCATTTGCCCGGTATGGCCAAAATTGCCAGTATAGAGCAATTTGTCGGTATGGAAATGACCGGTATGATTTTGCCGATTTGAGTTGGCAAATTAGTAGGGATGTAGGAACAGTATGAAATTACGAAATGGCAATAGGTAAAATACCGGTATGAGTTTTGAGGAAAGTGGCCAGAATGGTTGCAAGGAATATGATCAGTAAGATTATAAGGGAAAATGCCGGTATGCTTGACCGGTGTACATGTGAGAAAAATTGCTAGTATGGCCAAAAATGACGGGATGGATATTGATCGGTATAGAAGAAAATTACCAATATGATTGTATATGCAAAATGCCGGAATGATACAAATAGTGACCGGTATGGATGAGTTTCCGATGCGGCAAAATAATCGGTATGCCCTGTAGCCAATGATCAGTATGAATAAATGATGAGGTGGCCGGGATAAAAATGGGTAAAAATATCAGAAAGGTGAGCTCCAGAAGGATCTAGAATCCTCCATAAAGTGGGGAGTTAAGTTATAAATATTAAGTTTGGGATTTTTGGAGCAAAAGTTTAGTTACTGTGAAGGAGGAGAGAGAAGGGGCTACGACAGAAAGCGCAAAGGAAGAAGAAAGCAGAAGAGAGGAGAAAATGTTTCTACATCGCCTTCAATCCGATCAGGTAAAGCTAACGGTAGTTTGGGTTGAGACAAGTGTACCTCAGACGTTATTCTTCGTTTTTACAGCTTCTGAATATCTCTATTTTGTTTTTATCGCTCTAAAACCCATGTTCCCGAAGATTCACTGCAATTTATGCATGTTCTCCGCGATTTCTTTGCTAGATTTTAGTTTATGCATATGTATGATGATATATAACTCCGATTTCGTTGTTTGATGTCCGATTTGTATCCGACTTATGTCTGAAATTTTGGTGCGAAACCTTAACTCGAAAATTTAGGGATTTCGGTTTAAGATTTGAGAAATATTATGGAAAATGTTATTTAACCTAGTGATGAGTTTGTTGGAATGTTCTGTATCCAAAATTTTGGTGAAAAGTTATACTGTTAAAGTTCTGATACGTTCTGAAGCTATCTGAAGTTATCTGAAAAAATGTCCTGTATAAGTTGTTTGGCCTTCGAGGCATATAAGCTTAAGATTAAGAAATCGGGTCAAAAATATTTTCAGTTCTGTCAAATCAATAGGAAAAATGGACCTAGGACTATTATTCAGTCAGGTAAGGTTCTCCGACTTGTCTTAGAACGTTATGGTCGTAATCAAGGATAACTCTATCCATTGAATTATACGTGGTATGCCCTTCCTCAAAGCATTAACCTAGAAGACAGTTACTATTACTGGCCGGCATCCCTATACTAAATCCCACGAGAAGGGATAGATCCTATGGGAAAAGATCTCCTGTTCCTATTTTTGGCCTTAAATTGTGTGGAGTGAACACAATCTATTCTAGATTTTTCGCCCCCTCGACTAGTAGGGTCTACTAATTTGGTCCTTTCTAATAATAAAATGAAATTTCTAGAACTTATAGACTTTAATATATGTTTTTGATTTTTTAGGCTCGTATTACTAATTTATGATTTCTGATACATGTATAGAATGGACTTCCCTTACTTCCATGTTTTCTAGGTGCTTGTTTACTCTTCGATAATTTCTATGATATCTACTTTACTGTATTATATTTTTCTGATCTATCTTTTCTCCTTTTCTCCTGTTCTCCTGTACATTTCTGCTTTTTAAATATTTTCATAGTTCTTCTTATCCGTACCTATGTTCTTTATGAAAGAATTTGATTTGTATGTTTTGGTACCTTATTAGGTTTCGACTTACTATTTTATTTTTTTTCCTCCAGATGATATAGTAGAACTAGTTCCAGACGAGAAGGGGTAGTCAAAGCTTGGCTGCAGATTTTGGAAGATTTGAAATTATTTTGAGGACCTTAAGAAGACTAACTTGAATGTAATACCTGGTGTTGTATATAGATCTTGCGTATATAGATCTTGTATATGAAGTGTAGGTTATGAATGTAATGAAATAGCGATATATGCTTCTGCAAGTATAATTATTTTGGATATAGTTCAGTTTTTGCTATATATTTTTCAGTTTGTACAAAGCCTAATAGGCATCTCTATTCTGGACTTCGGTGTAATGGATAGAATGTTGAATGTAAAGCCATAGGGATTTATACGACGTCTAATGATACTGTGTCAGTGATAAAAATATATGTTGATGGATATTATTTTATATATTTACAGGTTTCATTCAGGTAAATTGTATCAGATAGCCCAGTTTTAGGGGAAATTCTGTCTGTTTTTTCTTATAACTTTAAATTATCTTTTGGGCTTTAGTTTTGGATTTGTATCGGCAGTACTATTCTGTGGACAAAAAAACGGTTCTACCACAATTAATATCAGAGAAAAGAGATGCTTTGGGTTTTGATTTGGGTCGTATGCGGAAGTTTAGGATAGATCAAAATTGAGTGAATAAAAAAATGAAAATGTAGGATGATTAAGGTGGACTGGGAAATCTTGGGTACTTAGGTTTACATAAGTTAGATGAGAATTTCGTTGGGAATTCAGTATTTAAGCTAATCGGTATTGATTGCAAACCTAGGTTGATTGATTTTGGGTTTAAGAGTTAGGTTGAGCTGTTCTAAGTTGAAGGGTAAGATGAAGTAGTTCGGACGAGATGAAATGTGTAGATTTTGGCCTTAAGAATTGTATTTTGACGTGCATTGATTGAGCCCAACCCTTTCCTCTAATTTGAGTAGTTAAGTATAAATAACCTTATGGTGCTTGTGGATACAGGAAATGACACGACTACCAGATAAGGGCCTTTTTCGAGTATTGGTCGACCGTAATGTTGAGGAGACAAAGAAATTGCTTGAAGGCACCCTAAGGATTTGACTTTAATCTATGTCGAGCCTATGTTGATTTAACAGTACCTAATTGAAGTCCCAGTAGATAGTTTAGTTCAAAGTTTTAATTGGTCGACTTTGGGTTAAGGCCCTCAGGTTATTAATTTGTTCAGAAGGGGTTGTCTGAATATATGATTGTCTAGCCTAACGTATAAAGATTAATAAAGTAAAATTTATCACTTGAGGTTCAGAGATGCTGAGGATTTAGACAATGTTGTGGCGATCTAATGTTTGGAAGGAAGTAAGTTGATGTTGTCTACTAATAAATAGAAAAGAAGTCTGGTGCCTGGGATTGAGGTTTCGCAGTGATAGCATAAGTATCAAGCTAAAGTCTATCGTGGTGGAATGTGATATTCCTGAATTTTGATACCTCATTAATGTATTATTTGGGACTCTTAACCTATATTTTGTCTATGTTTCCTAAGTTCATTTGTTATTTGATGAACCTTAATGCGATATTTAGGATGTTTATTAAGAAAGAAGGTTTACTTGATTTTCTGCTAATCAGTAAATTGAGATTGTGTTAAGGTCAATTTTGATAATTAAAATTTGGGTAATTAATTCAATGAGACATTAATTTAATATTTAGAGATAAATAGAATGATGAATAAAGAATTTTGTGAGGTGTTTGCAATGATTTGCAGAAATCCCGATAGCACCATGTGAGTCTCGTAAACTTGTTGGCATTTTGTGGAAAATTAGGGAGCGGATCTTCTAGGTATATGTTGAAAGATTTTGTGATGACTTTATCAAGGAAAGATTTTAGGTGCCTAAGGTGTGATTAGTCTGTTTGAGGATAGCACCATGAGTTAGAAAGGAAAATTAGCTGCATACCCAATTGGGAAAAAATGTAAGTTCAGTTATGGAAAATATTAGACTGGGTACATGATTCATCAAAAAGGTTTGAATACGGTTTTGTAGACATTCAATGATGGTCCCTTAGGAAGAAACAATTAATCTTGTAAAAGTATATGGTATTCTTGGGTCTAATTGAATTTAGAAGGTGATCCGATTAGTGATTTTGGAGGAACGTTATGTCTGTGAAGCGTTTGGCTTAGAAACAATTAGTATTTAGAAGACTGGGACATGTAAAGATTACTTTTGAAGAAAATTGTCAGCCCTTTTGGTGAATTAACCCTTGATGGGTCTAATAAAAATGTAAATTGGTAATAGTTTCTAAGGAATGATCCCATTTGGTAATTACCCTCACTTTAAGTGGGGGAGGAGCTTACTGTTTGAAATAACTCCACCCATAGTTGGGATTGGCCAATAAGGTTCCTGGTTTAAGGATTTGAAGGTATTGTTCATGGGAGATCATTACTATTAACGAAAAGAAGAAATGAATATGCATTGGTATAGGCAACGAGTTGAGATTGTAAAGGTGGATCTTCATGATTTTTGAGGAAAGTAAAGAGTGTGATCGATAATTTATGTTGGGAGCTTCCGAATTTAATGGGCTTTGTGTGGAATGCTTACTTTGATTTTGGAAAAGAGAATTATAACAGAAGCATTAAGGATATAAAAATATGGAATGAGGAGACCTCATGATTTTGTGTCAGGACAACTAGGACAACTCACCCATTGTGATTATGAATAACGCGTTCGGATGGAAATCAATTGGTTTATCGGTGTACCAACGAGTTAATGATGATATAAAGTATGTTCGATTTGAAGCTTGATTGTAAGTTAAGATTTATAACAACACTTTCGTCTAACTTGATCAGAAAATTTTGAGTGTCAAATTAAATCGGATTGAATAACTGGATGATTCGTAGTTAGAAAATCAGAGTGGCGTAGCAAAAAAATGTGAGCCTTTGCTTGTAAGTTCCAGCATGAGACTACAGGTCCAAGTGAGTAATCATCTTTGAATCAAAATAGAGTCTGAATAAACCATCTAAGATATTATATTAGCCAACCAATGGTCTTAGTTTTGAAGTTGGGTGAATTATTATGAAGTTCCTGTGTATCAATAATTGAGAAAGTAGATTTGTGATTGGGTTATGGTTAGAATTTTAATCTCAAAATCAAGGAAGAAGCATTAAATATAAAGAATCACAACAATTTAATTAGATAAAGTTTTTTAGACTGATTTTTATCTAGGAAATGTCTTGGAAAAGTAGGAAGAAATTCGGAAGAAATAACCCTTTTGTTTGCTAAAATTTTGAGAATCGTTCAATTTTGAGGACGAAATTTCTATAAGTGGGGGAGAATTGTAAGTTATCGGTTTCCAAAACAGTGTAAATTTCAGTAATTAAGTTAATACAATAAGATAGGAATAAGTGAATTTGGGTGTCTTGGCACCTACTTGAAAAGATAGAAAGAGAGTCTGGTAGGTTGGGAGAAAAACCGGTCAGCGCACAAAAAAATGAGAGTAGAATTATCCGGTTAACACCCCATTGACCGGCTAAATTCGGTTGGAAATTTACCCGGTCAACACACGTTGACCGGCTGTCAGCGGAAGAACCGTGCAGCCAACTAACCAGATGCACAAAGTGCCCGGCCAAAATATTGACCAATTAAGACAACAAAATGACCAGTATAAACTTTGAGAAGAAAATGATCGGTATGAACTTTGAGAAGATAATAGCCAATATGCACAGTTACTCAGAATGGTAAATTTGCTCGGTATGTGAAAACTACCAGTATGAAGGAGAAATGCTAGCTGCCAAAACAACCTGTCAACACATTGACCGGATAATTAAATAAAATGGCCGGTATACTTATAAATAGAAAATGTTCGGAACGTATCTCGAGGCAAAAAGCCTGGACACTAAAAATACCCGGCCAACACGTTGACTGGATAAAATGGCAACACGGCCAGAATGGGTATAATGGCCGATTTACATTAAAAGACGAAATGAAATGAAATTGCCAGTATAATATATTTTACCGGTATGGGTTTTGATGAAAATTACTGGTATGCTTTGGAAAAGGATTGACTAAGAGAAATGACTAGGATGGCCAAAGTGCCCGGGATGGCTAAAATGCCCGGATGGGTATTTTGGGTAGAATGAGTACTTTAGGCAACCTAATTCACTAGGAGTTTAATGCAAATTGCAAGAATGATACATTTTGGAGAATTTTGCCGGGATGAAACAAATTGCCGATATGAGGCAATTTGCCAGTATGATCAGGTTTGCAATGGCAAATTGACAGAGACATAAGGACGGTATGAAATTACCGAAATAGCTAAAATACCGGCATGGGTTTTTAACCGGTGTGCATGAAAGGAAAATAAATCTGGCCAAATAATCGACTTGTCAAAATTTTGAAATAATACAAAATACTGGAATAGTAAATTTTGCCAGTATAGTATGTTTTGGACAAAATGTTGCAATTTGCTCGGTATGCACAATTTGGCCAATATGCACTATTTGCCCGGTATGGCCAAAATTGTCGGTATGGAGCAATTTGTTGGTATGGAAATGACCGGTATGGTTTTACCGGTTTGAGTTGACAAATTGGTAGGGATGCAGGGATGGTATGAAATTATGGAATTGCAATAGGTAAAATACTGGTACAAGTTTTGAGGAAAGTGGCCAAAATGGTTGCAAGGAATATGACCAGTAAGCTTATAAGGGAAAATGCCAGTATGCTTGATTGGTGTACATGTGAGAAAAATTGTCGGTATGGGCATTCTTCCGATATGGACAAAAATGACGGGATGGATATTGATCGATATAGAAGCAAATTACCAGTATGGTTGTATATGCAAAATGCCAAAATGATACAAATAGTGACCGGTATGGATGAGTTTTCGGTGCAGCAAAATAATCAGTATGCCCTGTAGCCAAAATGATCAGTATGAATAAACGATGAAGTGATCGGGATGAAAATGGATAAAAATATCAGAAAGGTGAGCTCTAGAAGGATCTAGAATCCTCCATAAAGTGGGGAGTTGAGTTATAAATATTAAATCTGGGATTTTAAGAGCAAAAGTTTAGATACGGTGAAGGAGGAGAGAGAAGGGGCTACGATAGAAAGCGTGAAGGAAGAAGAAAGTAGAAATGGTTTCTCCACTGCCTTCGATCCAATCAGGGTAAAACTAACTATAGTTCGGGCTAAGGTAAGTGTACCTCGAATGCTATTCTTCATTTTTACAACTTTCGAATATTTCTATTTTGTTTTTATCGCTCTAAAACCCCTGTTCCTGAATATTCACTGTGATTTATGCATGTTCTCCGCGATTTCTTAGCTAGATTTTAGTTTATGCATATGTATGATGATATATAACCCCGATTTCATTGTTTGATGTTCGATTTGTGTCTGATTTATGTTCGAAATTTTAGTGCGAAACCTTAACTCGAAAATTTGGGGATTTTGGTTTAAGATTTGAGAAATATGATGGAAAATTTTATTTAACCTAGTGATGAGTTTGTTGGAACGTTCTGTATCCGAAATTTTGGTGAAAAGTTATACTGTTAAAGTTTTGATATGTTCTGAAACTACTTGAAGCTATCTGAAGTTATCTGAAAAATGTTCTGTATAAGTTGTTTGGCCTTCAAGGCATAAAAGCTTGAGATTAAGAAATCGGGACAAAAATATTTTCAGTTTTGTCAAATTAGTAGGAAAAATGGATCTAGGATTATTATTCAATCAAGTAAGGTTTTCCAAAATGCTTTAGAATGTTATGGTGGTAATTGAAGATAACTCTGTCCATGAAATTATACGTAATCCACCCTTCCTTAGAGCGTTAACCTGAAGGGTAATTACTATTACTTTCCGGTATCGCTGTACTGAATCCAGTGAGAATGGATAGATCCTATGGGAAGGGATCTCCTGTTCCTATTTCTGACCTTAGATTGTATGGAATGAACACAATTTATCCTCGATTATTCGCCCCCTCGGCTAGTAGAGTCTACCAGTTTGGTCCTTTCTGATAATAAAATAAAAATTCTAGAACTTATAGACTTTAATATATGTTTCTGATTTCTGAGGCTCGTATTACTAATTTATAATTTCTAATACATGTATAGAATGGACTTCCCTTGTTTCCACGTTTTCTAGGTGCTTGTTTACTCTTTGATAATTTTCGTGATATCTGTTTTACTGTATTATGTTTTCCTGATCTGTCTTTTCTCCTGTTCTCCTATATATTTCTGCTCTTTAAATATTTCTATAGTTCTGCTTATCCATATTTATATTCTGTATGAAAGAATTTGACTTGCATGTTTTGATTTCATATTAAGTTTCAACTCATAGTTTTGTTTTTTCCCCTCCAAATGGTACAGTAGAGCTAGTTCTAGATGAGAAGGGGTAGTCAAAGCTTGGCTGCGGACTTTGGAAGACTTGAAGTTATTTTGAGGATCTTAAGAAAACTAACTTAAATGTAATACCTGGTTTTGTATATGGATCTTGCGTGTATAGATCATGTATGTGAAGTGCAGGTTATGAATGCAATGAAACAAGGATATATGCTTCCGCAGGTATAATTATTTTGGATATAGTTTAGCTTCCGCTATATGTTTTCCGGTTTGTACAGGGCCTAACAAGCATCTCTATTCTGGACTTCGGTGTAATGGATAGGAATGTTGAATGTAAAGCCGTAGGGATTGATATGGCGCCTGATGATCATGTCTCAATGATGAAAATATGTGTTGATGGATATTATTTTGTATATTTGTAGGTTTTATTGAGGTTAATTGTATCTGATAGCCCAGTTTTAGGAGAAACTTTGTCTATTTTTTTTTAGAATTTTAAGTTGTCTTTTGGGCATTAGTTTTAAATTTGTATTGACGGAACTATTCTATGAACAAAAAAAATCCCGTTCTGTTAGAACATATGTCCTCGTCGAGACCACAGTCTTCCCGTTGGAAGAGGCGACACGAATGCCACATATCAAAAGCATTGGATCACAAATATCGACTCCTCGGTTTTTAGACCACCTTGGTCCCACAAAGTAGCGGCCTCGTGCCCCGCAGCATGCATGTGGATTGATGTAAGGCCTGATTCATAGTTCTATAATAAACAGATACACAAAATGCATATACATATATCATTCGGGTATCCATAAATAACAAAACCCTCTAAAATCACAAATACCAATGTAAAATCATTGAACGATAGGTAAAATATATATGTATGGATACAATAAGTAGACAAGGTGCACAAAAATAACATGCAAGTAAAGAAAATCTCCAAAATATATACCAGTAATATCATATATGAAAACAGACCAAGAATTTAGCTTACGGATACTTGTATTGACCTTATACTCAATAGATTTGACAAAATAATACTTCCAAAATACCCGAACTGCACTTTGTCTCTCCTGTCAATCACTCGCGCGCTGCCTCCCTCTTCTTCTTCCTCTCGCACCGCATCTCTACCTTTACCTGCACCTTTTCTCCTCTTCTCTTCTTTTCTCCTCTACCTACCACGACGCCTCTCTCTCCTTGCCCAAAAGAGAGTCGTCACAACCCATTTACCCATTAATTAAAATTTCGGCTGACTTTTCTTAAAATCGATTCATGCAAACAAAAAATAGATTTCAACAAAGAGAAGGGAAATATTTAGTTGTCTTAATTTCTCGTTTCTCTTTCGGCGATAGCAGAGATGGCGGTGGCTTCTCCCTTCAACTCTCGCACGGCCTCCCTTCCTTCTCCTCCCACGCTGCCTCCTTCTCTTTCTACCTCTCTCCCTCCTTCTCCTTCTCCTCTTATTTGCCTTCGTGCGAGCCTGCCCTTTCTCCTCCTTCTCTTTCCTTTTTTTCCTCTTTCTTTCTTTTCTCTCCCCCTTCTCTGCCTGCTTTCGCCGCATGCCTCATCCATTTTTATCTTTCCTTTTTCCCTTTTTCCTTTTCCTATTATTATTATTATTATTATTATTATTATTATTATTATTATTATTATTATTATTATTATTATTATTATTATTATTATTATTATTATTATTTTCTATTCCCCTTTTTCTTTTCCCTTCTTCTATAATCCAATAAATACTAGAGCGCTAATCCTACTGATTTGAGTATCATCTAAAATTTTACAATATTTATTATTATTAATTCAACGTATCTAATAAATTCTAAAATTAATAAATACCTTCAAAATACATCAAATGGGGATCCAGATATTACAACCCTATCCAACTTATAAAAATTTTGTCCTTAAAATTTACGTACCTTAATTCTCGAATAAATAAGGCTATTTCTTTTGGACTTATCCTTGCACTCCCATACCGCTTCCTCAATTGAACAGTTCTTTGAAAATACTATAACCAAAAGGGATCGCCTTACCTCTCAGAATCAGACCCCCATCTAACCCAAAAATCATAATCGAAACCCTAACATAAAACAGCTACTCGAATCTACAACAACTCATACTCAATCAAGCATGAAAGATCGTCCACGTATTTTTCTCAATATACATACATAAAACACATCATATCAATACACCAAATTCTAGGCAAAGCCAATTCATAGGTCATCTCTCCAACCCACTAAAAACCTCCAATGGCCTAATGAACTCCAACCTCAATTTACCCTTTGTCCCTAAAACTCAAAATTCTTTTCCTTGGAGACACCTCAAGAGACATAGGGTGGCCCACATCAATCTTAAATCTAATCTTCTCTTATGAACATAATTTCTCTAGCAACTCCGAGCTTCAATAAACTGATTTTCTCCCAATTAACAGGAAACCTACATCTTTGACAATATAGAGCCTCAAAAAGGGTCATCCCACTACTTGACTGGTAGCTATCATTACAAGCAAATTTGGCAAGCGGTAGTTTAATCATCCCAACTACCTCTCATCTCCCAAAACTGATGACCTCAAATTAAATTTCAAATCAGATTTTCTACTTCAAACCTCAAATCAAATCTTATAACCCAGGACTATAAGTCCATATACTTTTGCTGCGCCACTCTGATTGATTATTTGATTGCGAACCTAATGCCATCACAAATTCCAATCCATATGTCCAAATTTCTTATACGAACTTGTTTCAACATTTTGACACAAGCCTCAGGTCACAATCAGAACCTTGAAATTGGAATACCCTGCAACCTCACTATCTCAATAACATATCGACAAGCCAACTTATCCCTCAAACACATTATCCGAGTCATCAAGAAATGGGCCGACTTTTTCAGCAAGAAATGGGTCGACCTTCTCAGCCAATTCATGAAAGCTTGGAAATTTACAATCACCCAAGCTACATCCATATTTGTCACCGTCCTTGGCAACCTCAAAACCAAATTCATTGAGGCTTCTCATGCTCGGCTTTCTCCTATAGACATATGACACACCTTGCCACATGAGCTACAATGGCCTTTCACAATTCTGCCACTCAAACTTGTTCTCATGTCCTAATACATCCATGGGTCTCGATTCATAATTTTCTCTTTTGACTTTTCTATGTTCAGAATACAAATCCTTTCCCAAAATAAAAACATTTCACTTGCTCAAAAATTAAGATCTTCTCACAACTCACTTCCTAAAATCTTGGCAACTCCCTCAAACACGAAGTGCTAATCACTATAGTTTATCACCCAAATTCATTTCCTCCAAAATTTACAGACTGTACCTAGAGACACAGCAATGCCATTCTCAGTCTTCCTAAGAGCAATCACATAAAGCAGCTCATTATTTTATGACACTTCCCATGAAATGTCAATGACACATCAATTCCAATAACTTTTGACCCGAAATATCAGTAATAATATTCGTCTTCCCTAGCTAACACCGAGACACACCATAACAGCCCTTAAGTAGATCCACCCGCTTACGCTATATTAAAACATAACTCCAAATCTTCCTCGGAAGCATTACAATTTACCATAGATTTACTTGATCTATCAGTGATCAGTCGAATCGACATTATCGACAATCCGCCCTTAACATCTTGAAAGCCCTCCTCATAATTATCATTCCAACAAACATCAACTACTTCTAAGCAAAATTCCACACATACACTACAATTATCGAAAAATCCTCAACAACTCACTTAGCAGATTCAGTTGGACCCAAGAAAGTGCGTACCTTTGCAACAAATGATAGCCTTTTCTCAATCGACCACTGCTTCAATCATTTTCATATCTGCAAACATGCCACCGAAGAAACAATACATCCAAAATAAGACTTCCTCTAACCAAACTCGCATCTCCTTAAATGAAAAAATAGCTGACTACCCTTCACAATCTATGATGAAATCTTCAAATGGACCTCATGTCTCTCATAATTTTTCGAATAAGTCAAATAACATCACGAAGCCATCACAAAATTAACCCAAATATGATTGAAAGATCAGATTCAAAGATCCACAAAAGATACTGACAAAATGACTAACCCAAAAAGGCATCACTAAAATTCACAGCGACTAACCCTTTATCTTGAAGGCTGTCTCAAGCATATTCTTTTGATTAATCCTCAATTGGCTGTGCCTTGAACACATATGGCTTTAGAAAATACCAAACCTTTGCAATTGCTCAAATAAATGCCTATCAATTCTCAATAATCACTTATCAAATAATTTATCTCCTAAATAAATTAAAATTTTAATAATTTATACATAACTTCATCGATTCATTTTGCTCACCCCAAAGACACTTAAGCACCATATGGCAAAGCACTTGACCGATGCCTCATCGATTCCATACGTGGTCTTCAAAATTGGCCCCAATTCCAATATAATCTCAACAGTAATCTCAATTTACAAATCAGAAGGTAATCTGGGCTAATCCTCTCTTCTAAGAAATATTGTCAAATTTTCATCCTAGAAAATCCTTTATGACCATGGAATAACTTTTGAATGTGGCCACATATACCAAATAAATTCGGTGCACATCCTCATTAAACTTGCAGGCAAAATAATATCAATTTTATTGCCTTTCAGTCGACTTTTTCTCATACTCAAAATTTATAACCTAAATTACAAATCAGAATATTCTTATCGAACAATCCATACTAGCATATCGACTCGCCAACCAAATCATCCGTAATATTACATCAAAGTCTGGCACATCAAATAAAATTAGATCAGTCAATTATTTATATCTACAGATCCAAATTGGATATCAGAATACACAATCTTAGTAGACAAAGATTTTCCCATTGGGGTGGACAACATCAATGCACATTCCAAATATCGAGAAAAACACACACAATTTTAGGAGCCACAGACCTCTGCCAACTAAATTTACCTTCCTTACTATCTTAAATGTAAAACAGAAATAAACTCTTTCAAAACTTGCATCCACAAAACATCCCAAGAAGTAGAATGCGGTACTGATAAACTCACCACCAGCTTGCCTCACTTTCTAACTTATGGGCAGCAAACTAAATTTCGTTCAAACAATTAAAAATCTCAAACACTTTCTTCACTATTTGAAACTCAATTTCAGCATTGATCAGATTAAACTTTTCCAAACATTTCTAAATTGGCACACTCTTAATCATTCAATGGGCACTCCATCTTACCCCTAACTGACCATCCTTCACATAGAAACCAAACTCTCATCTAACTGTTAGATCATACCACTCATTATGTCACTCGCATGACCCATCATAGCCCGCTACCCAACTCAAATCTCAACCTCTATGATCCGAATCTCTATTATTTGCCATAAATTAAACTTATTATGTCAAATATTCGATCAATTACTTATTAAAAATAATACAAAACACCCCTCCTTATGACTTTTTCTGTAATACTATCGCTATCACATATTTAGTATAAAATATGTAGGTCAATAAATAAAATCCATGGTAAAAAATCTAATAAATTTAACAAATCATAAAACCCAACCCGAGTATGACATTCCATATATATACAAGATCTAATTAAATACAATCTATATAGAAACTCATTGGATACCAATCTAAACAATATAAAATATGACATAATATCCAAACGTCCTAAGGAAGGTATCCAAATCTAATAACAACTCATCAATATAATATAAAGACTTCAAAATACCTGACACATGGTATAGGGCCCTCATCCGGCCAAAACAACAACCACAATACATCCCTAAAATTTAGAACATAACCAATATAAATATCTCTGCTCACTAAAAGAGATATGTCATGTCAGGCCATGTCTGAACTTCTACAATTGTATCTAAACCACTAGTTTGAATGGATAAAATATGAAAACATGAGAGTAAAACTCAGTAAGTATCATCATCTTAAAATAATACATATAAATCAAATGGAATGAGATACCACATATAAACATATAAAACAAACCATAAGGTCTGTCAAATTCACTGAAAATCGAGATGTCTGGTACTAAAGTTTTGTATGTATCAAACAGTCCCTCAATGATATAATCATAATAAATAACGATCCGATCAAATCTCATAAACGATATTATATCATATGACCCAAGGTCACATTATCTAATTGCGACTGTCACCACATCCACATGAGACACATACCATAGTTAGGATCGAAATCTCATAATCTCATATATTGAAATCAAAGGCCAAAATAGAAACATACAAGTATAAAATATGTTCCGAGATTTAACACATATATATATGTATGAGATGTGAACCAATTCACGAATCTCAAATTATAGTCTACATAAATACATACAGAAATATAAAGTATACACGAAATCAAAAAATTAAATATTTAAAAAATCAAATTGAAAAAGAGTTACACATACTCTCGATAACTTTGAGCAATATCAACTACAGTCTAGGCCAACCGACTAGGCCATTTATGCATCTGTTTCCCATAAATCAAAAACTTGTTCACTATATTTTGCTACCCGTGATTTTGGATGTAACCCCAAGTTTAGTTATATATTAGGATATCCAAATATATTAATTTTTTATTAATTTCTTATGATAGTTCTCATTAAAACGTATGGGACAGGTCAATTATATCATAGCTCACCTTCCCGGTGGCGGAAGGGAGATTATATATATCACACATATCCCCGTCGGGAACACAGTCTTCCCATTGGAAAAGGTACCAAAAATGCCACATATCGAAAGCCTCGGATCACAAATATCAACCCCTCAAGTCTCAAACCACATCAGTCTCACAAATTAGCAGCCTCGTCCCTCAGCAGCGTTCATGTGGATTGATGCAGTGTTTGATTCATAGTTTTATAACATATAGATATACAAAATATATATAATATACCGTTCGAGTATCCATAAATAAAAAAAACTCTCCAAAATTATAGATACTAATCTAAAATTACCAAACGACTGGTAAAATATACATGTATATACATAATAAATAGATAGGGTGTACAAAAATAATGTACACGTAAAGAAAATCTCTAAAATATACAAATATTGTCGGGTAAGAAAATAAATTAAGGATTTGGTTTACAAATACTTGTCTCGACCTTATATCCAATAGATTTGACAAAAGGATGCTTCCAAATGCCCAAAGTGTGCTTTCTCTCTCATCTTTTTCTCTCCTATCGTTCACTTGCATGCTACCTCCTTCTTCTTCTTCCTCTTATGTTGCACCTCTACCTTCACCCATGCCACTTCTTTTCTTCTCATCTCTTCTTTTCTCCTCTACCTGCTGCAATGCCTCTTCCTCCTTGCCTAAAACAGAGCTGTCACAACCCATTTACTTATTAATTAAAATTTTGGACAATTTTTTTAAAAATTGATTCATGCAAACAAAAAAATAAATATCAACAAAGAGAAAGGAAAGATTTACTAAGCACGGTTTCTCATTTATCTTCCAGTGATGATAGAGATGATAGCAGCTTTTCTCTCTGACTTGCGCACAACTTCTCTTTCTTCTCCCTTCCTTCTCCTCCCATGCCACCTCCTTCTTCTTCTCCCTCTCCCTCTCCTTCTCTTCCTCCCTCTCTCCCTCCTCCTCTACTCTGGCTTTGTGCAAGCCCCTCTTTCTCCTGCTTCTTCTCTTTCCATTCTTTCACTTTTTCTTTCTTTTCTTTCTCCCTTCTTTGCCTGCTTTCGTTGCATACCTCATCCATTTTTATCTTTTTTTATCATTTTTTTTCTTTTCCTCGTTTTCTTATTTATTATTATTATTATTATATTTTTTATTCTCTTTTTTTCTTTTTCCTTATTCAACAATTCAATCAGCACTTGGGTACCAACATTACTAATCCGAATATCTTTTAAAATTTTACAATATATATTATTATTAATCCGATACATCTAATAAATCCTTAAATTAATAAATACTTTCAAAATGAGGATCTGAATATTATAGAATTCATGAGAATTATATTCATAAATTTTGATTTAATTATGATAGTAATGATATTATAATCATGGAAGATTTTGTGCCATATTTATGTAATACTACAGCATTGGTTGGTATTATTATTTTTAAATAGTTAAGTCTTTTTTCAATAACTTAGTATTTTATTAACCATTCAAAATTTATACAAACAAAGCCTCCCAAAAAAATAAAAAAATGGGCAGCATATCAAAACCAAGACAACTCTGTAAGCCCCCAAAAGATCACCAACATGGAACAATAAAGATAAACAAGGATTGCATCGTACACCTAACCCAAGCCCCATCGTCTACATAGGGAAGGGTTTATATCCATCATATTTTTCGTTAGATTGGTCATTTTGTCAACAAGAAAGTTTTAGATAACTGTAGTTAGCTCCTCCTTACTATAATGTAGACAGTGGATAGTAGAAGTAAGAGACGTTCAAAAATCCAAGGGATGAAATATACAATAGACAGTTCCTATAAGGTGATTTTCAAAAAAGACTTTGTTCTAGCTCCACTAAATAAAGTAGATATTAGAAGCAATAGCCAATCTTTATAATATCCTATGGAGTCTCTCAATAGGCTAGTTTCTGGATGCCCAATCAATTGTAAGCATCAAGCTAACAGGTGGCCAATTACATCTCACCTTGCAACAAATGTTGGTGCAATTAACATGCTCACTTTCTCTAGGTAGTTGCAATTGTTAGATTTTACTATTAAGTAGTCATCCAGGAGTCTCCCTTAAAAATATTTTTGACAATTCTTGTACTATATTAAGTATCTATTATAAGTCATTTCGAACAATTTTTACTTACCATCCCTCCCACGTGCACCCTACCATGTCAAAATTAACCTAAGTGCCACAACAAAGTTATGGGCTTCGCATGCTAATTTTAATCCAATCTATGTGAACAATCTAACATTGAAATATGCGGTCGCTTCGGCGTCAAGTTGTGTAGGCTTTCTATTAATAAGCTTCCAGTATTGCATTAAGCTATGTAGATACTCTAAAATCGAGCTTCCAATGTTGACTTCTGTGACACATTGTGTCTTGCACGTCCACACGCTCCCCCGGTCACCGAGAGATTTGTTTGTGTGTTCTTGATCTGACATCCCGTCTTTGACCCTAAATGAGCACGCACCAGCCATAGTGGGGTTCAGTTGTTAAAATTGATGTTTAATGCTGTAACACATCTAGTTCGTACACTAATAGGCTAACAATTAGTTGCATGAACAAGCAAAATAAAAAAATATATATATGTTATAATGATAAGTAAATACGATTAGGGCTGTAAATTGACAAATTTATTTGTCAAAAGTTAAAAATGCTCCATTTGATGAAAACGGACTAAAGTTTGTTATTTTAACTAAACATGTATCATATAAAATATATTCTTAAACTCATTTAATAAATGAATTAAACCTAAATATGACTGAGCTTAAATTATTTATAATCATGAACAATTTGATTAGACTTGTAACTAAATTCATTTATAGTTTTATTTAATATAACTTGGCAACAACGTATATTTATATATGTAAATAAGTTTGATTCACACTGTATTTTAAATATGTATAAATAATATAAATATTTTTGAAGAAATTCTTAAAATAATGACCGAATTTATCTATAAGTCAAATTAGTTTTTTTTAATAATAAGTTTAAATTAGGAATTCTTCTTAAATACACATGCATTTAATTTCAAGGTAGGACCTAAAGACAACATTTTGCCTAAGAAAAGCAAATACCCCAAAATGGGAAAATAAAAATATATCCAAGAATTTAGTTTTGTTACGTTTATTATTAGTTTTGTTTTATATAAAATGTAAAAATTAAATTAAAAATTAGTATGAGTAAGATATCGATACACAGTAATATCCAAGAATTTTATTTTAAAATAAAAGTTAAAAGATCGAAATTTATATGTCAGAGTTTAGTAATTTCTTTACATTTCAATAAATTGATACTTAAATGAAAATTAAAACTAAACTAAGAAATGAAGTTAACAGAAACAAATTAAATATTTTTTTTTAATTTTTATGGAAAAAATATTTTGGCTTTTGCTTTACGTTATATAGGCCACTGTATATATCTACTTACTTTAAATATATATATATGTCGTCCTCTCGATTTTCCGTATTTTTTGTGCTTCAATAATATCATTGGTTAAGAAAAATAAAATAAAAATAAAAATAATTAATAATATTTATGTTTACTTTGTTTTTAGTATTTTATTTAATTTGAGAATGATAATTTAATTATTTTAAAATTATTATTAGAGAAAGAAATACTTTTTATATATAACGAATACTTGGGAAATAAATTGATTTTATTCGTAATAGGACAAGTGACACGTGTACGGTCAAAATCTTCCACCTGGAGATTCGTGATCATGAATTCCAGACGGCCTTCTGGCGCAAATAATTGACGGAACTGAATTCCTGGAGTCTAACTCCTTTTCTGGTGGATTTCGCCATGGACGACCTCCCTCCACCTGTAATCGTTGACATCCTGAATCGACTCACTGACTCAACCGACCTAGCTCGGTGCCGGCGAACCTGCAAAACGCTAAACGCCCTCTCCTACGACGTCGACTCCGTTAATCTTTTCTGCTCCTTCAATCGCTACATGAAATCCAGATCCCCAGCGACAAAGTCTTCGATCACTCCGTTCAAGACAATCTTAACCAATTTGATTGCGAAATTGACCAATCTCGAGTCTGTTTCGATCGGCGTCGAGAAGCCGCTCCGCAGCATTCCTTACGATGACTTAGAAGACGAGTCGGACGATCTGTATCTGACCGATGTTAGCTTCGTTTCGGCGTGGCTTCCCCGGGTTTCGGATAAGTTGAAGGAGCTGTCTTTTTCCGATTTTTGGATTCAGTCGTGCTGGAGACGGTCCGATGTGTTGGCTTTGATTTCTCGGCACTGTGAGTTCTTACACTTCTATTCTCTCTCTCTCTCTCTCTCTCTCTCTCTCTCGATTTCGTCGGCTCAATTGAGATTTCTACCTAGATGTGACTATGCTATGAGGTTTTTAATGAAGCCTTTTGGTTCTAGTTGGGATCTCAGCATTACGGGAACCTCGGGAACTGAGCAAACCTTTCTTTTAAATATAAACTCGGCCTAAATGGATACATTTTATCTATCTGAAGTTGATAAACATGTTTGGAAAGACGGAGCCATGCTAAATTGAAATTTGTTTCTTCGACTTATTGAGCAGCTATTATGCTGGGGGTTGTCCAAAATTAAGCTAGAACAAATCATGCAGTTAAAACATATGGATAAGCTAGAACCCCTCCTCTTCAAGCTTGCACCATTGCAATCATGCGTGTCCTTGAAAAGTAAAAGCGGGGTCTGTTCATATCTAATCTGTTTGAATCAAATATTCTGGTGTGTTCGATGCCTTTCGAAAACGCAGCGATTGCATAGAGTCCGAAATTAATGATTAAAGCAACTTTTATATTCATAAAGTTGAAATCTGTGAAATTTTTTTGGCGCCCCCTAAATGGAGCCATGGGAGAAAAGCTTAGTTAATTAAAACATGTCTGTTGGAAAGAAAAATAGTTCAACAGAATCAATCATCCCGTGGCCTGAACTTGATCTTTATTTGTTTACTTGCTTTCCATCTTTTTGAACTTACCACGAATGCAGCTCTATGCCTTTGCTTTCTGGAGATTGATTTGAGAAACAAATGGGGATGAATTTTGTTGCTTGTACAGGTCAAAGGCTTACTGTACTTGAGGTGAGGAATGCATGGCTATCAGTGGATGGTCTGAATCCAATGCCTTCACTCACAAGTCTTACACTTGAATTCATTCGACTCGATGATGAGGACCTAGCCAAGGTGAACGATTGCTTCCCTTGTTTGCAAATCTTCAATTTGATAGGAGTTGGAGGGCTAAAGGAGCCCAAAATTCTTCTCCAACATCTTAAGTCCTGCCAGTGGACTGTCTCGAATGCTCCTCTTTCCTTGACTGTATGTGCGCCCAACCTGGTTGAGCTTAAACTGAAATGTGTCAAGCCACGCTCACTCGTTCTGCAAACACCATTGTTGTCTGATTTTCATCTTTCCCTTGAGAAAGCAAGTGTGTTTGACATAAAAGAGCCCCTAAAGCTGAAGAAATTTCATCTCATGACAGCAAATCTCTATAGTTTGATTTGCAAATTTCCTTTTGGTAGAACTGTGAGAAGTTTAACTTTGGATTCTTTAAGTAGGGTCAAGCTAGCTGAGGCATCGAACCTCAGTCTTGATGCTTTGTTTGAAGTTTTTCCCAACATGAGCTGTCTAAAATTAGGCCCCACGGCATATTCAGAAATAGAAATCTCCTTTTGCGTCCAAGGTTTGGAAGGGAGGGAGGGGATGAAGGAGCTAAAAGAGTTTACTGCACATTTGGTAGTTAGTGATACTGAAGTTTCTTTATCCTTCATCTCCTCTGTTTTGGCTAAATGTAGTAATTTGTTATATGTTGCATTGCTAATTCACCATGAGCTGGATGCTCTCATTGCCAGCAACCTCATCGCAAGGTGTATGGCTGTCTGCCCTAGAGTACGTTGGAAATGGGGGATGTGGAAAGAAGGAAGTAAAGATGCTTGGTTGTCTGATGGTGTCTGATGGTAATGTTGTTTCAGCCAAGAGGCTGCTATGACCTGAACACTTACTGATGCTAAGACTTGAACACTCAACTGATGCTTTAACATCAATCTCTTAAAAGGGGTTGATATAAGAGAATCAACATGTCATATAGCAAGGATATCTTACTCGAATAAAGGATAAGCAGATTTTTAGGCTCAGGTTCCCAGGCAATTCTGCCATTTTTGGATTGAATGTGACAGCTGAATGTCTGCTGTTTTCACTTCCCCATGGTATGTATCTATTTGTTTGTAAATACTTTGTATATTATCATACAACTTTATTCCTTTTGAATGGACATGGTTTGGCACCTTGTCATGGTATGGCTGTTTCATTTTGTACAGCGACGTGGCTTTATTAGTTTGTTCATTTTTCTGGCCTTGTAGACCCCAGTTGAAGGTTAAAGCAGTGTATAAATTATCATACAGTCTGTACGTAAGAACTGAGTTCTGAATAATTCAGCTGTACGTGGATAGACAAGCTCTCTTGATCATCTGCTTAAATTGCATATGCATATCTAGGTTTCCGTGTGCGGGATGCCTACTTGCATGCACGATCTGCTTTTCTATACTCTCATCGAGCGGCTATGTTTTTAGGTTTAATGAAAATGATTATGCTCCTACAATGGTAGTTCAGTGCATAACATGTTTTGGAGAGAAAAGTGGGGGGAGGGTAGGGGTTCAACACTATTGCAGAACATGACGTTTTCCTTGTATAAACCCTTAACTTTCAATCATTTTGATCAGTATGCTTCATAATTGTACCAAAATGCAAAACCTTATTCATGGGGCTATAGAGAGGGTTGATATCCTGCAATGCAAGACAAGTGTTTGTTGTCTTAACTTATGGACTTTCAGTTATAATAGAATTACATTACCATTATATCAAAGCTTAACTATTAAATTACATCTAAATGCGTTACATATTTTGATGGATCATTTTGCCAAGTATGCTTCATAATTGTACCCCAATGCAAAACAATATTTGATACGGTTGGATCGTTAATTACTCTCTATTCAAATTCAAGAAAATTAAGGGAAACATAAGTTTTGATGGAGAAATTTTCATGATTTTTTTGGATTTTCATTCAAAATTTTAACCCAATGTTTGAACCAAGAACTTGTGCACGTGTACAAATAATTTAGGTGTGACTTCTTCATTGCCTCTACAAAGAGGAGCTTTGTTATATTGAGGAATCAAGTGTGTACTTGCATCGCTTTGACTCTGTGAAGTAGAACTAATTAAAGAAATGAATATAATTTATAATCTATGCCCATAGTGAATAAAATACGCCTACCCCTCGTAAACGAAGAAAGGACCAAAGAGTTGTTTGGTACTGATGGATTGTTGGGTTAGTCCCCATTCAGGTTCAAGAAAATTTAAGGTAAATATAAGTTTTGGCGGAGAAATTTTCATGGTTTTCTGGGATTTTTATTTAAAGTTTTAACTCAATGTTTGAACCAAGAACTTGTGCATGCTTATGAATAATCAAAGCGTGACTTTTGCATTGCCTCAGCTAAAAGGGATTTTTGTTATATTAGGGAATCAAATATATACTTACTGTTATTGACTCTTTAAAGTGCAGATAATTTCAAAAATGTATATAATTTACAATCTATAGTGAACAAAATATGCCTACTCTGAAGAAGGGACCTAAGTGATGGTGTGATCAAAGATCCCTTTCATAAATCATAAGGCTTAGGATATATATGTTAAAAACAATTGCTCTCGACTATCAATCATGGTTCTATTCCTCTGGCTACCAGAAACCAGGTACAAGTCTATAGAATATAGAAAGGCCGGATATCCATGATATGTACATCTGAGATGAATCAAATATTCATTAAATATTAATTTTCTATAAAAAAGGGCTCACAATACTCCCTATGAATACTAGATGACTAACCACTTGTTACTGGACGACTAACCACCTTCTACCGATGAGAATCTGTTTGTTGCCACGTGTAGCAAATGGTGCAGATCTTCCTGCCACGTGTTGCAAAGGGGCTGGATTATCAAATACCAACTGCCAACCGGCCGGTTCTCAGGATCATTTAATCTATAACCCATTTGAGGGTTGACAATTCGCCCAAAGCCACAAAAAATAATAATAATAAAAATAAAATTTAAAAAAATTTAAAAATAAAAATAAAAAAAAAATAGAAGAAGAAGAAAAAAAAGTGCTTTTCTGAGTTGTTCGGTAGATTTTATTGTTTAAATTAATTGTTGAGATAATCCCTAGTTATAGAGGATGACTTGAGATATGCATGCATGAAATCTTAGTAATAAATGATGACTCGAGATGTGCACGCGTGAAAAGGTTTAGAAAAACAGATGAAGAAGATAAATGACGACCGTAACTAAAAACATAAGCCATCTTCAATCATGCCGTCGAGTTTTCATAACCCGTGCTTCCGCCATGTATCCGACTTTCTGGCATACGAGTAACCGTCGTTTTGTGGTTTTGAATTACGACTTTTAGTTCTGACGCATTCCAAGTTATGTGCATGTTTTTCACTTTGTTCAATGAGGTGCCTGTTAGGGGGATAGCATGCAAATAACCATATATTCCCAGTGTCATTCATTTTCTTGGTCATTGCCTTAATGACAGCTATTCTAGACTTGGACCTTAACAATGTTAATGACAGCTATTCTCATTTCTTACGATTAGAATTGAGCAAGCCTAGCAGAAGACACTTGTTCACACTTCCATGCTTAAAAGAGAAAGTCGAGGCTCATAGACTAGATTCGGCTGAGCGTTTGCCAATTTAACAAAGGTGGTTAATGAGTTGGGTACAGGAAGCACTAATTTGATGAACTAGTAAAGGAGATCCAATGTCATATATTATTTGCTTCTGTTCATAGTCACTGCTAAATTAGCAGATAATATTTGATTGAATGTGTAAAATTTTTTGGATGAAATGCACGTATCCCTTTTGAGTCAACCGGAACCAGTCCATGTCTTCGAGAATAAAGGAGATTTAATTAATTTATTTATTTTTGTCAACCCCTCTCTCCACTCCTCTCTATCCAACTTGGGTAATGGGGGCTGTGAACCCAACAATAGCCAGCCGAAGAAGAGAGAGAATATAGTTTTTTTTTTAGCTCCATCAAAACTACATTAAATTGTCATAACCAAAAGCATGGATGCACATTCCTCTTCTCTCATTCATAGGAAGCTTGTGATTCCTACTTTTAGTAGGATAATCGTCAGATCTTGTGGACACTGGAGACTGCATCTTCGGAAGTCAAGCTCTCCCTCCAATTCTCAAATTCAGATCCACCAAACACCACTTGTTTGATTCCAACGTAGCTGCCAAATTAACAACAAAGAGCTAAAACCAAAGGCCTCTCAGAAATTAATTCGAGGTAATATGAAGAAAAAAGGCCTTCCTATACATTGATTGAAAATAGTAACATTCAGGTATTATTTAGTTGATGGAAGGAAATAAATGGGAATAAAATAGATGATTATCATACTATAGCAATGAAGCTTTATATACCACTACATTGAGAACTAATCTTCATCATTTCACTATATTTAGTGCAATGAATAGCTCAGAATAAGATAAAAACAAATATTATATTTTTTTAATTCATGTGAGAATTAAATATTATTTCCGAAAATAAGATGAAAATACTACCTTTGTGGCTGAATGAGGGGCGGTGATGGCAGCAGAAGACTGGTTGGGAGAACGAGTGATTGACCTATGCTGGTGGGGGTCACCCGAGGTGGGTCAGTGATGGTGGTGTGTGGGCCAACTCTTGCAAGTGGCCAAGGATGTGGCAGCGGGTAGAGGAAGTATGAGACTGGATGAGACTAATATTGTTACTTGACTAACGATCAATAAATATATCTTCTACGCGGAATTAGTTATTCCAACTTTTCTGATAATAAATATTCTAACATAATATTTATTTCCAATATCATTTTACAATCAAGTAAGATAATTAATAAAGCGTACAAATAAATATCACCGGCGATACAAATTCACACCAAATTCTTTCCAACCAAAAACATGGTGGTTAATGAGAATATTCTTCTTCAAGGTTTCCGAGAACTGGATGAAAAGCGAACAATGGGAAAAAATTAATAACAAATAAGAAGACAAGATGGGTAGGAAAAGTGATTGAATGGAACCCTAAGGTATCAACCATAAATAAATTGCAATAAGCCTTCAAAGTTCAAATAACCAGCGAGGGCCATAGTATACAGAACATAATGCAAGGGCTAGTGAGGCCATTCCTGGCAGGACATGTTGACAAGACAACTAGAACCCAACTTGAATTTACAAAGAATAATCTGCAACTCACCGGGGAAGATGTGAATTAATTATCCAGAGATGAAACAATTATTACTCATTTTGAAGATAAATGATTCATATAAATAAGACTTTCAGTTCCACGAGTGCCACAAAAAGGAAGAAGAGAGCTTACTCGGAGCTTATCTGGGTCAATGCATTTATTAAGACATCCAGAAGCAGAGGTTCACTAGTCCCAATATCCACCCTGTTAACAAAATTTGAGATCAAACAAGAGAGTTGCAACAATGTCTTGCATTACAAAAGCGTGCCAACTGGAAAAGAGCTCAGCATGCACAACACAATCCCAAACCGGACAACATACCATATGCGAGCCAAGTTGTCTTGAATCTCAAGATCGCCGATGTTATAAAATGTGGTTGGCTCAACATTTGCACCTTGAATAGCATCATAGCTTGGTCTCTTGTCCAAAGGCGATTGAGACAGCTAAAACAAACAGCATGAGTATTTTAGCGAGCAACAAATTGTGCAAGCAAGATTTACTCGAAGAAACTATGATGCAATTTTTTATTTATTTTTTTTTCTTCAGTTTTTTTTGGCAGGGGAGGAGGGGAAGTAGAGGATAAGCTTCATTCAATGGTAAAAATGTTCCATTATGACTTGGAGATTATGGTTCAAACCAAGAAACAGCCTCTCTACAATACAGGGGTACTGCTGCAAATATTTAACCCTCACCAAATCCCATAATATGGCAGCCTCATGCACTCGACTGTCCCTTATTAACGAAAAAGCCTTTCTACGTTGTAGGGATGAGAGGGATGAGGCTATGTATATTTGATTCTCTCCGGAGCTTGTAATGCGAGAAGATTCGTGCACTGGGGAGAAGGAAGCAGCTGCAAAATGGACTTTTTTTTTTTTTAAACTACTGGGCTCATTCCCTTGGAGCTTCTTAGGTCTAACATGTGTAAAGGAAGATACACTTGAGCCAGTCCATATGGAACTAGTAAGAACAAAAATCATCATTATTAATTTAAAGTATATGCTAAATAAATTTTTTTATACTTGCATATTCATCGAATTGCATCCACCGAGGCGCCCAAGGATGTGCCAGGATCGAATTGTCTGTTATGAAAGCAAGATGAAGAATTGTTAAGATAGCTAATTTATGAAGAAAGATCTGTCCAGCTGAAAGGGAAGCAACTTACATCACAGATCAAGTGAACATTTTTCTCCAATGGAGCATTATAGAACTCGAACCATATATATGAATTTGAGAAACCAAATCTGCGAATTCCAGTCACAGCATGCTCACACATTATGCTGCATAAATTTCATAATATGAACTAATGCACCAGTGCCCCACCATTATTCATTCCATAAGGGCTAGCCAAATATTGTTTCAACCTACTTGGAATTTCCTATTAGTCAAGGCAAAAGACAAATCCAACTTATTGAACCACCTTCATGGTCCATTTGTTCTGTAGGCGTGCAAGGAATGAGAACAAGTGTGTACTTCATGCACAATTTCATATGCACTAGGTGAAAATTACAATAGCCAATGACAAAAGCCAATAATCAAAATTCCCATATTTTCTAATTTCCATATACAATCAGGGGGAGAATCATTGAACTTTGTTTTTTTTCATTTTTGTTCCCACTTTTATGCCTCACTCCAGAGTCCCGGTCACTACATTCTCATAAACCAAACAGGTCGGTAATATCTCTAAATGTTCTGTATAGCCAAAAGCCAACCCTACAAATTAGCCGTTTGGCGCCAGCAGGCTGCTAACCTGAATCTTACACCTACATCTCTCTTCCAACCTAGTCTTTGGTTAGGCCATCAATAACAAGAGACAGTTTTCAATCTACATTGTTCCCCTAATTTCACTGATTTTTCTTGTTTCTACCAAACCAACACCATGGCTCTAGCTCAAATAAAAAAAAACAAAAAAAACAAAAACAAAAAAAACAAAAACTATTTTGAATTATCTGTATAGATTGATGAAACATTAACCGAAGTTGAAAATAAGTTTTAGGCTGTTATCAGCCTCAACTTTTGAAATAATCTAAATTTTCAGCATTTGAAGTTTTCTCTTCCTCTTAAAAGTTTAGCACTCGAAAGTTTTCAGATTTTAACACTTGCTATTCTCCTGTCAAACTTATTCTTTTCAGCACAACTTAATTTTTTCAACACTCAGGTGTCACCTTCCTCTTAAATTTCCAGCATTCAAGGTTTCAACAAAACCCTCGTGTGTTTTAATTGGACGAAACATATCATATTCAAATCTTGTTTTAAATTAAATTTAGAGAACCTTCCAATGGATCAAGAATCTTTTTTAAAAAAAAAAAACTCTAGAGAAAAAATTATGATAAATTTCAGGTTTGTAGCATGTTTTTGAATATTCATAAAGAACACCTCTCAAAAGTTAGAAGACTTGGGCATTTTCAATTTGGAAATTGTTTTCTATTTTCTTTTTCTGTTTTCTATTTTCCCAATTTTTTTCTTAAAAAATGTTAATTTATTAATTTTCAACCAAGTGTATCACCAGAATTTGATATTAATTAATAATAGTTAGCAATGCATCGATCAATTGACATATGATTTTGGCAGTTAAATAACTCTAACTCAACAAGCGATAGCTTGGTTAGAAATTCAAGCTCTTATTATATGAGAATAACCGAAAAAGTCAATGAGCCAAACTCAAATCCAAGGGTCATCTTACGAAAATAACAAGTCTAAACAAAGTAATACTTAATTTATTTACAACTTTGATATGATCATTAGTAGTCAATAAGTTAATTGTAACTATTAATAAAACACTATTTCTTAATATAGATGACCATTTAAATTCTTAACAATGAAATCTGTTTTATGGTTAAACTGATATGCCTAAATGATATTACACTTTTGGCACATCATATCAAGTAACGTTAGTGCACTTTTGAATGTGTAAAAAAAATTTACCATTTCATAAGAATCCAAAACTTTCAAATAATTTTTTTTATATTTTATATCCTATATTTTATTTTTTTTCTACCTACCTATTCATTTGTTTGTAATAAACAAGTGTCCATTTATACAATGCGATGCTAATTAATAGTCATTAGCAACTTATCAATCAACGTGCATATAATTAGATTGTTAAACTCTTATCGTTCATGTTTAACTCATGAATTTAATGATTCATTATAGTGAAATAAATAATGAAAGTTATGCGAAACCTTAGACAATCTAAATGTCATTGAGAGAATCAAACACTTGGCTCACCATGTCAAGTGGCATTAGTTTATTCGTTAGTATGTTGAAAAAGTCATTTATAGTAGGTTAAAACTCGCACAAAATTGCTAGGCATTATTACGGAAAACATAACAAAAATACAAAAAAATTCATTTAAAATTATATTAAACTACACTTTAGAAATTCCGAATAAAACTAGCATATTTTTATATCATAAGTTTATAAAACAGTGTTTATACCTTCACAAATTCTAATACACTCAATCTAGGAAACCGTAAAAGATCTCTTTCTAAGAATGCTGGAAAATTTTGGAAAACAATATTTGGATCTTTTATGAGTCTTGTAAAACCTAATAGAAACTGAAAAGCTTCAAAGACTGTATTTTTTTTACTCTTTCTCAATTTGAAAACAGAAAATTAGACCAGATCCTTTTATTTTTTTTTTTTTTTGGGAAAACTTCTTTCTGAAATAAAATATGACCTACAACTAGACTATCCAAACTTACTTGTTGAAAGTAACTTTCATGGGTATTGCTGAACCAGTTTTCATATGCAATATTTTGTTCCTCTTCTTCCTCAGCCTCTCCTCCATCTGAAAATGTCCACCACACAAAATTTGAGCAACTCCACAATTCGCCAAACCCCAGTACCGATTCAATATTGTACGCCAAAACTAATTCATCCCGAAAAACATGAAATCACGCATAATTAAATCACTTCAAATGCATATGAATAAAATAACAAGCCACAATTGGCAACAATTTGCAGACAAAAATTAAAGAAACTTGGTATGCAGCGACCAAAAAAAAAAAAAAAAAGCTTACTTTGGACTGTGCCTTTTCTGGATCATCGAGACAACTCCCCAGAATCTCGGCGAATTCAGGGTCTCTATCATAGTCCTTTTCTTCTTCTTTAGCCCTAAATCTCCTCTTAGGTCCATCAAGCTCCTCTTCGTCTTCAATTTCATCGTCGACTTCCCCAAATTCTGTATTCAATTTGTGGGCTTTTGAGTTTTGCCTATTTGCTGCTTCCGCTGTGTAAATACACGCCTTGGATCCAGTATATCTCCATTTTTTATACAAAACGGCCGGGAATGACGGGCAACGGTTGCTTTGAAGGGAGCCTGAGCAGGGTATAGGCGTCGGTATTTGAAGCAGGTATGCGCAGCGGTTTGCAATAGGCATACTTCCACCGAGGTTTTTTGGTAGGGATTTGGGAGAAGTTTCGTTTGTATCACAAATTTCAAACTTCTGTTGTCAGAATCTAAGGTAGCTCCATCTTGTTTTCAGTTCTGTGGCACGATTAAGTGTCATTTAAATGGCAAATATTTAAATTAAATGTATTTTTACTTTCATATTATGCTTACTTTTATTTAGCATTAATTTTATATCAAATAAAAATATCAAAATAATCATCTAAAATTTTAAGATTAAACTTTATTTTAAACTTTTAATACTTATATATATATAAGCCAATAATATAATGAAAAGGTAAATATGCTAATTTAATTAGAAATAAGTAATAAAAAATACTATTTTTTAAAAAAATTGAAATATTCCATTGCATGAAAGTATAAAATGTAAATAAAATAATCTTAAACATAGTTCTTCCTTGTGTGTAACAGAGTAGTCTCTTAAAACAACCACAATCCAACATGCATTTTCAGAACATAGACGACTAAATGTTTATTTTTTATTTAACTAAAAAAATGATTAATACTTTTAGGCGTGTTCGATTTGAAAAATCAACAAAATACACAATTATGCATATTTACCATTTGATTTTAATTCAAGTAATAAAGGATCCATTAATAAATAATTACAATTCGGGAGATTGCACATCTATGGACACTCAAATCACTTACGGTACGTTTGGTTGTTGGAATGTAATAAGGTGGAAATAAAATAGTTATTATAGGGAATAGAATAGGATGAGAATATAGTTAAAAATATTATTTTCATGTTTGATTATTAGAATAGAATAAGGTAAAAATTAATATTCTTTTATTTGATTTGTATAATAGTATGAGGGATAATGTGAGAATAGTGATAATAATAATAATGATAATAGTAATAATAATAATAATAAACATGATAATAATAATTACAAAACATAATAATAATAATAATTATTATTACAAATAATAATAAAATATAATAATTATTATTACAAAATAATAATAATAATAATAATAATAATAATAATAATAATAGAGGGAATAACTATTCCTACCTTTTATGTGGGAATAGATATTTTCACAAATGTGAAAATAAATATTTTTTTAAAATATTTATTCTCAATTAAATTTATAACCAAATGAAAAAATATTTATTTTCTGAAAATAAAAATTATATTCCCACATTATTCTAACTTATTCCTCCAACCAAATATGGAATTAGTGGTCAGACTATCAAGTGGCTGGATTGCCAAGCAGACAAGACACAAAGCTATCGAGTCATCTATATAACATTTTAGATATTTTTGGTAATATTTTTTTAAATAAATAAAATTATAAATAATTTTATTTGAATTGTTTAATTAGTTATGTAAGTTCAAATCTTACATGGCTAGTAAAACTTGGCCTTAATTGTGCAATTAATTGGGATGACCAATTTATTATATATTTGATTAGGATAGATATTACCAACTAATATTATTTCTTAAATTTTAAGGAGTTTTAATAAACTGTCTAAATTTTTAAAAAGCTAAAGTTTTAAAAATAGAATATTATAAAATTTAATGAAGGATTTTTTTCTAGAACGTTCGACTCTTAACCATCCTAAAGTATCAAAAAATTGTTAGGATGTTAGCTTAATTTTTAGTTGTGAAAATTAAGATTATCATAGCAAAACTTAGGTAAAAATTTTGGAAAGGAAAAATAAAAATTGGATAAAATGGTTAAATAAAATTGTCCTGGTTGAATTTGAAAAAATTATGTAGATGGTTACTGATATTATGGTCATGGATTTTTGGAAACCAAAATAGTTAGTAAGTTAATTATATTATAGGAGGCTAATTGTACGGAGATAAAAAAATTTAATTAGCTCTAATTAAACTAACTTGACCAAACCCTTTTGAGTTTTATTTTAGTAGGATTGTTGGCTATTATCTTGGAAATTAAAATCATATTATTTGAAATTTCTGAAAGAGTGATAATCAACCATGGATTTGATGGCATAACTGAATATTTGTAGCAATTTTGTTGAAGTCAATATTTCATGGCCTTTTGGTTAACAATTAGCTAATGTCAAGAAATTAATTGTTACAATTAAAGAAAGACTTTATTTATCTTTCCTATCTTTGTGAAATTATGGGAAGACCATAACGAGAGTTAAGCTAGACGTTCCAAAATTTTGGTAATTATGCTTTGGAATATTGTTAAGTAGTTATGATAAATTTTAGAGTTAAAAATCTTATCAACACCCTAGCTAAAGTAGGGAGGCTCGGTCACTTGGAAAGGAAGAGGATTTGCTTGATTGTTGGGGAAAAATTTTGGACTAGGATATGGCCAAAATTAAGCAAAATAATAAAAAATAAATAAAATGAGAGTTAATTACTAGAATCCTAAATTTTAAAGAAAGGTTGGTCAACTTGTGTTGAAGATAGCTGAGTGTAGGAGGTGGTCATGCAAGAGGGTTAGTCAAGTAAGAATCCAAGATAATTGTAACTACTAGACTAGATGGTTAATTACATTAAAGGGAGTCAAAGAAAGGCTATTAGGGACTGATATTAAGGATGGTTCAGTTGCCATGAAGGGGAGAAAAACCAGCCTAAAATCCTAAGAGATAAGAGAGAAAAAATTACATAAAAACAAGCCCCTCTTTTTATAAATTAGGTATTTGAAAACCTATTTTCTTTCCTTGTCTTTTTGGCTTCCAAAAAGAGGAAGAGTAGCCATGTATTGAAGGCAAAAGAGCCATGGAGGACCGGAAGAAAAGAGGGAAGGAAGGAACATCAAATTTTGAGTCAAGTAATTTCATGACCTTCTTGTTCTATTTTCAATTTTCTAGCAAATAACCCTTAATTTTTTTTTTTGAAATCCATGAATATTATTCATATATGCCACGATCATAGAGAAGTGTTCTAATGGGATTAATTATAAAAAAACTAAAGGATTCCTATTCTCAAACATTTTAGACTATATAAATTCTCAGAAGTAAATATTCTTAAATATATGATACACGTAAAATATATTCTACCTTATATATAAATTGCAATAAATATTCACAGCTAATCATTATATCAAAATAAATTTGAATAGAAAAAATTATATGTACATTTTAGTGACGAAGAAAAATTTTAATAACTAATAGTTATTAAATAAAATTTTACGGGTTTCTATAGTAAGGCAAAATAATACGCTAAGAAAGTTAATTTATAAGCTGAGAGGTCTAAATGTATTTAATTTTATCTAACTTATTTCTAACTTATGACCCCTATCAAGAAACTCATTAGATTTGCTTATGACAATAAAATTAGGTACATTTTAGTCTTTATTGCCAATCTTATTTCACTTGTTACAGAATCTCCACATCACTAGATCCTAATGTCCACGCCACAATCGTCTTGATGAAGGCTTATAGGATGGAGGTAGTGTGTAATACAATAAAGAAATGTGATGGGCAAGAAAATCTTGACAGTTTATCATAATAGTACAACTTTAATTTTTTCAAATGATGACTATTCACTTTTATCAATGAAAGTTTTGAGATTGTAGTTGTTTTACACATTTTAGTCATATAATCAATGAATGGAAGTGAGGCATATATAGAGAAGGTTAAAAATTATGTCCAAAAATACAATCATTTAGAAAATCATGCCCAAAGAAAATGTGCTATATGAGCGTGCTTCACACACAGAAGTTTTAGCATTTTAGATAAATAGCGCTCATGTGTGGCTCGAACGCACATTAGGTTATGCATTCTTAATAATATTGCTTATGCACGACTCGATCGCGCATTAGGTATATGAATTCTAGATAAATAGTGCTTATGCATGGTCTGAGCACATATCAAACGTGAATATTCTGGACAAAATAAGCAAATGCATTCATCATGTATGGATATTGGGAGATATCACATTTGTTAATAATGGGCATGTATCTAACACTAGTCCTAACCAATGGTTGATAATCCCTTAAAATACCTATTTTACCCGGTTACGAAATATGCATTATAAAATATTTCTAAGAATTTCTCTCTTTAAAAATTATGTGATAAAACCTTACATATATAAAAAGAAACTAAATAATACAATCACAAGTTTAGACACTAGTGAAATAGAATTAGTTTATATAAAAATCTACTCATATATAAATGACAAACGACACTAGAACATTGAATTGGAGAAGGCAATAGCTCTTGTTGTTTTTTATCAACCATTATTTGTTAAATCATAAAAAAAAATATTTACAAAAATAGACAATAGTAATATTATGGTGCATACATAGTAAAAATTTATTTAAGCACACTAGTTAGAATAATAAGTACAATTCAAGCAATATATATACATAAAAAGCAAAAGAAAGCTCTACTCCTCCTTTCCTGTATATTGGTATTCCCCCTTGTTTTTGGTTTAGTTTACTCCCTTTATGTTTTTTATTTTATATTTTACTTCCCTTTTTTGTCATTAAAGTTAAAAGGAAGTGTATCAATCAAGGCCTGAATGATCATTGCCCCACTGTGAGCATAGATAGATGTTAATCCATAAAAAAACCCTTAAGTATATAGGATTCTATCCAATCTTGATTCGCCAAAAGTCGAGATAAGTGTGCATTTGTCATGGCTAATTGGTTAAACATCCATGAGAACTGATCGATGATAGTGGAGAGGAGGATAAGGAAGAAAAAGGTGACTTAGAGTGTCTAGGAGCGAATTGAGAAGGGATAACATCCAGATATGGCTCATCCATTGGATTGGGATGTTCAAAAGAGTGACAATGGGTGCGTGCCTAGCTTTACTTGTATGTTATGTGATCCATAACCTTCCAAGAAGCATACAAAGGAGGTTTGGAAAAGAGACCCCAAAACCTATTATTAGTCATTGAATGAGATAACTGTGAAAAATGTTGTTGTCATTCTTACTCACAAAAACAGAGATCATATGTGAGTAAAGGTGTGAAGAGAGATTAGTTGACCTCTTGAAATGGAGAGCATAAAGAAAAAGGGTCTCATCGAATGGGAGGAAGGAATAGTATGTCATAGAAAAAATTTTCATAAGTATAATCTGACACACTATGAGTTGTTGAGGAGTGAAATACTTATTTTCAAATGATTTTCCTCACCAAGTCTAGAGAGCACTATGAAGGGAGGAGGCAATCTCGTCGTACAATGTCTTGTCATGAAATGAATAGGGGTAGTTAAGATAGGGCCCCCCTAGAAGATGAAGAGTGCTCGTTATCATTTTCGAAGTAATTCAAAGGTTGTTTCCCCTTAAGAAAGTAGAAAAGGAGTTAATCTCCTTGTTAATATCATGAATATTATAATATAATTCTCGAACAATTGGTAAGAACTGATTCCTAGTACTGGTTAACGAAGACAGATGAAATGGAGCAATCTTGTTTTAAGTTAAGCTACCAATAGGTCATCTATTTGTAGAAGATCTCTTATGTAGCTAGATTAATAAAGCGGTCTGATTTAGAGGAGGTGCCTTTCTGTAAATGTTTGACAATAGATTTCTTAGAAGAGGTCATCTAAAAGCAAAACGTGATGATTTGGTCATAAGAGACAGATCCGACACATTTTTTAAGAAAAAATGAATATCCAAACCAAAAGCCATCACTGCAAGGAACTAAGAAAGAAATTCCTATAGATCTAAATAATGATAAACCCAAATCTTAAAGAGGAAAAGACCAAAATATAGGTGAGTTCCACACTGGATCACCCGCAACAAAAAATGACTATAAAAAAATGTAAATCTATAATCAAATCTTATAAATTACATTAATAACTAATAAGATTTGGATCCAAGCATGACAAATCTCACTAAATGATATGACAACACTCCTATCATGGAGAAGTATAGCTATCACCATGGATGAAGGCTCAAAAGTTGGAGGGAGAGAAGACAATATGGAAACATACCTTTGATTCTTCTTGGATTTGTGTTAAAATGAGTAGATCTGGTAGATTAAAGGTAAAGAGAAAATATGAAGAGAGAAGTGAGAGGAAAGGTGAAGAGAGTGTGAAAATTATGGATGCTTCCTGAACAACACAAGAAGATGTAGGGCATTGCAGAGCAGTACATGAGTGCACATTAGGTATTCTTTGGACGCTATAGGCAAATGAAGTTGCATACAAGCATGAGATAGGTTCTCTTTAGATATTCTCAAATTAGACAAACTATGCATGAGTGATAGAGAGGTGTGCATTAGGTGTTGACGATTCTAAACAATGGTTTAGGCCCCATCAGGAGCAAAAACATAGTGCACCAGGCATACCAAGGGCGTTGGATCGAGTCATTAGGTGCTGATGGGTGATTTGTTAATTTTCTTGACTTTTAGGCGCTTAATAAATATCTTATCATAGGCTTCTTGAAGATTATCATAGTCATTTATAGATTTATATTTAGAGTTATCAAATTATTCTTATATTTTTCTTTGATCCTCACCACATTTATGTATAGAGGTCATGAACATCAAGTAATTTACCTCATCATCTTTTAAGCATCATTCATTATTATGCTCATTCTCTTCATTATTGCTCGGTGTAGCATTCATTACTTATCTCTTATAGCATTTAAAAGTTAGACATTCAGTTCTAATATGCCCAAACCGATGACATTCATAATATCGTACTCCTTGAGGTTTCTTAATTTTTACATTTTTAAGTTCTTGTTTATCCTTCTTGTCAATTTTTGGGGGAGGGTGTTGAATTTCCTTGGTGTTTATTAGAACTTTTGTTCTTCTTTGAAAATTTTTTGAATTTTTTTTATGAAAATGATGATATCTTTATCACCGATGAATTCTACATTGGATTTATTTTATTTTATTTTATTTGACCGATTTTGAAGTAATAGATTTATTTTTATTTGCTTGTGCCAGTATATATTCATAGGCTTGTAACAATATGACAAATTCTTCAATTCTTATTTTGTCAAGATCTTTACATTCTTTAATAGCTCAATATGACTTTAGGTCTAAATTGCCTAAGAATCGATCTCATGACTTCAAGAACAGTTCAATTTTTGGAATTCTTTTATCAAGGTTGAATGTGAAATTTATAATGTCATTTAGTTTGGCCTTTAATTCATTAAAAATCTTATTTTCTTTCATCCTAATTTCTTCAAATTTAATAGTAAGTATTTACAATTTGGAATTCTTAACCATTTTAATTCGTTTGTGGGTGATTTCAAGTCTCACCTATGCATCTTTAGAAATTTCACATAGGGAGATACATTTGAATTTCTCTAAAGAAATAGCCATGAAAATAATATATAGCCCCTATTGTTCCAATCGAATGCATCTAGTTTCTCTTTAATCCACAATGACAAGAGTTTGGTTTTATTGTTTGTTATACTCCTAGGAGGTATCTTCCCTAATTGAGTATTACTGCATATGTGACGACCCGAGCTCCCAAAATATAATAATTCTAGTAACTGAATTGGTATAATTAAGTTTGAGATAAGTAAAATTGAGAAAAGTGAAAAATTGTCATATTCAACAAACTGCAGTACGGCGCCTATTGTGCACTCGAGCGTAGCAGCAGGCGCCCAAATTCAGTAACCGCCTTCTTGTTGGGTGCCTGACGCGCTCGAGCGGTGCCCCGATAGTTACCCTACGCTTGCTACACGCTCGAGCGCAAGTGTGATTTTTTCTCGTGTCCCTATTTCTATTTTCTTTATAAAGGGGAGGAAATAGGAGAGAGGGAAAGAGACTACAACAGTAGCAAAGGAGGGAGAGGAGAAAAGAGAAGGAAAAGGAAAAAATCACCCGTTTCGATCCGCTTTGGGTAAAAATAACGATTGATTGAGTTCAGGCAAGTGTACCTCAGACGTTATTATCCGTTTTTACCGCCTTTTCTTGTCTCTAAATGGGTATTTATACTCTAAAATCATCTTGTTCCATATTTAATGTAAATAAAGCATGTTTCTTTTGATTGTTCGGATAAATTTCATATTTACTCATATGTATTGCGGTATTTAGTTTTAATTTCATGAATAAACATATATTTAGTGTCTAATTTGAGTCCGGAAGCATATTGCGAAACCCTATCTCAAAAATATTGGGAATTTTTGGTTGAAATGTATGATTTTGTATATGTATTTGGATTTATGGTCTTGATTTCATGAATAAACATGTGTTTGGTATTCGATTTAAGTCCGAAAGCTTTATGTGAAACCCTTGAATGAAAATTGAAAATTTTGGTGTTTAAGATTGTGAGAGACAGGGTTATTTTCCTTAAATAACCTCCGTCAATAAAAATATAAATTAGTACCCATAATTAATATTATAATTTTTTACAAAAAATTGGGTAGAGTTCTATTTGTAAATTGGACATTTGCTAAACTATAAAAGCTTGTAAATCAACCCTGCACAATAATCCACAAAATTCCACAACACGAACAACAAAATCTTCATACTCAACACACTACACACGACCCAATCGTCACATCAACAGAGGTGACACCGATATCAAAGCTCCAGTATAACGCCGACCAGAAAGGATGCTAACTAGGAACCCCTAATATAACCATAATAAGAAAGACCTGCGGAAGTATAAAAATCACAATATACAGCGAAAACTAATCCATCGTTTATCCACATTAAACATCATTAATCACCACCAAATGTATCTTATACAGTTCACAAAAAGGTAGAACAAAATCCTTGTTTCATACATATAATCAGCAAAGTCCAAGTCTCAAGTCCTGCATGTGATATCAGCTACCTATTACGCTTCTATGGCCTACTCAGTCTCATCGGGTATCAATGCGTTCTCATCTGAAAGAGACATAGCAAGAGTGAGCGTACAACCCAACAAATAAAATTATACATCATAAACTACAGGCAAGTAAAAGTAAAAGCAATAACTAGATAAGAAAGACATATACTCAATATAAACGGAACATGAGGGGAAAGAGAACATTTGGAATTGTCCGGTTTACGTGTTTACACCAGTTACGTTTTCTTCATTTTCATCATAGCCATTAATCTTTGCGGACCACGGAGCCAGCAGGTCGTACTAACCAATGATGTGAGAGAACGAGGAAAGGAATATGTTCGCTACACATTTTAAAGCATGGTTACATTTTAGGTCTGCAGTACTAGACTATCAACTACATTTTAGGCCTGCAGTACTCGACCATTAGTTACATTTTAGGCCTGGAGTTCTCAGCCATCTTAATTCTTCCCATATCCCCAAGGGATTAGGGTAATCTTCGTTCTTCTACAGTAGTATATTAGAGTATACCATGAACACCACCAGCCCCTAGGAGTAGCCAGACTATTCCTTGGGTTCCCACCGTGATGTACGTGGCAAGCTAGAGGGTACCCACCCTATGAACCATGGTCATAGTTTCAAGATTAATCTTTCATTGAGGGAGGATCCACCACAATTTCATTACATTCTTCAATCAGAAAATCACATTTCTATCACATATCTCCATCCGAAAAATCAAATCCGTCATATCATACTTTGTGAATTTCCTTCTATTTTTTTGCTCGGTTCCATCTTTTTTGCAACTTAAGCCTTTTAACAATTCAATTCAAGCTCACAAGAGAGTTTGGAATCCCTTACCTCTGATGGTCAAATACCACCTTAGAAGCTTCCAGGACGCATTCCCTTGCTTCCGGTGCACAAATACACCTTTTCAGGGCTTATAATTTAACACAAATATTTATTCATAAGTTTGATCACAATTAAATAGAGGTAAAGCATGCAAATTTATAGCCCCTTTTCGGGTGAACAGTGTCATGCCATTTTTAGAGGGCTCAGACGCCGCGAACGGGTCAAATCTTGCGAGATCGATCATCCGATCGATATATAGGCACATTTGGGATGTGGTGATTCATATTTTGAGATCGATTCAACATAATACAAAGGTGGAAGCATGCAAAATTTCCATTTATTTTCAGATGAATAGTAACAGTGCATGTTTAGAGGGTTCAGATGCCGCGAACTGGTCGAAATGTGAGAGATCTATCATACGGTCGATATATATGTACAATTGGGACGTGGTGATTCACATTTTTTGGGTCAATTTAACAAAATACGGAGGAAAAATGGGAAACACCCAATTTCGAGTGGGTTAGGGTTTGGTGGACTCCATCGAATGAATCAGTGAGCAAATCGGTTAATAAACTACATAATCCTTGGTCTCAAGGCATGGGTAACATATTTTTCGTGGTTTCGGTGGGTATTGAGACGAAAATACCCAATGATAAACGAATAACATCGAGAGAGAAAAGTTAGTGAGTATGAGAACACTTACCTTAACGCATGCTACCACTTTTATAACTAGTTCTCAATGGATTTGGACTCTACGACCTCGATCTCCTCCTTTCTCTCTCTAGATTAGGCACTCTCTCTCACTAGAACGGTTTTGGAGCATGGGAAATGAGAAAAAGTGAAGCAGGCTACGTCTTTATAATCGCCGGGCACTCGAGCACCAGGCGAGCGGGCAGCGAGTGCGGCCTCACTGCTGGGCCGCGGTCAAGGCTGCGGAGGCATGCAGCGAGCACTGCGCTACTGCTTTTTTGCACTTGAGCCCAAGCTCAAGAGCACAGCAGGCGCAACCCTACTGGCAGCGCTTCAGCAGCAGAAGCCCGAGATATTTTTCCAATTTTTCTTCCGATACGCATATTTATTCGTTTGATAGGTCTAGTGTTAATTATTATTATATTGATTACCTCGTAATTATTATGTCTTTAGATCCGAAACCTCACAACTCTCCCCAATTTATAGAAATTTCATCCCCGAAATTTAACGAATGCTAAGAGTCAATACAACATTACATACATCGGAAAAGATGGGGATACTTTTTTTGAATTTTGCCCTCTCTTTCCCATGTAACTTCCTCACGGGAATGAATCTTCCATAAAACTTTTACCAGAGGAATTGCCTTTGATAATAGGATCTGCCCTTTCTGATCTAAAACTTCCACTGGCTCTTCAGGATAATGCAAATCCTTACAATAGCCAAAGAACCATAATTGATCACTTGGGATGGATCATATACGTACTTTTTTAACATGAAAACATGGAAGACGTTGTGCACCTCGACCAAACTCGGTGGCAACACTAAACGATAAGCCACTTCACCAACTCGCTCAAGGATCTCAAATGGCCCAATGAAGAGCGACTTCAGCTTCTCTTTAACACCAAATCTGAAAATTCCCTTCCACGGCGATACCTCAAGGAAAACAAAATTCTGATCTCAAATCTGAGCTCGGATCTCCTCCGATTGGCATAACTTTTTTGTCGACTCTGGGCGACTTTCAGCTTTTCTAAAACCACCACGATCCTTTCCGATGTCTCCCGAATAACATCCGGATCCAACAAATGCCTATCCCCGGTCTCCTCCTTTTGGATGGGAGATCGGAACGTCCTACCATAAAGTGCCTCAAAGGGAGCTATTCCGATACTCACTTGGAAACTGTTGTTATAAGTGAACTCAGCCAGTGCTAAGTGATCATCCCAATTCCCTTGGAACTACAATATCGAAGCCCAAAGCATATCCTCTAGTGCCTGGATCGTCCGCTCAGGCTAGCCATCGTTCTGAGGATGATACGCCGTACTAAACTTCAGATTCATTCCTAACTCACGATGCAAGCTCTCCCAAAATTTAGAGACAAACCGTGGGTTACGATTAGACACAATAGATGTTGGCACGCCTTGTAACCTCACGATCTCGCTGATGTACAGCTGTGCTAGACGATCATGGGAGTACGTAGTCCGAATGGCTATAAAATGGGCAGATTTCGTCAGCCGGTCTACAATAACACAGATGACATCATGATTCTTTGAAGTCCTCGACAATCTTGATAAAAAGTCCTTCGAGATGTCCTCCCACTTCTAGCCGAGAACGGATAGAGGCTGTAATAATCCAGAAGGCTTCCTCTTTTCAGCCTTCAGTTACTGACAGATGAGACATCGGTTAACAAAAGTCATGATCTCTCTCTGCATGTTCCTCCACCAGAATATCTTCCTCAAATCCTAGTACATCTTATTTATACCGGGATAATCATGTACCGAGTCTTATGTGCCTCCTTCATTATTTCTTCCTTCAACTCCTTGACATTTGGCACACATAGCCCATTCCTAAATCTCAAGACTCCATCTGCACGCACGTTAAAATCAACTCGAGAGTCTTTGCCAAGGTCCCCTACAATGTCCATTAGAAACGGGTCATTTACTCGCCCTTCCTTGATTCTTTAAAGGATCTCGGGCTGCACCTGCAGAAAGGATAATATCATCCTATTGCCCTTGATGTAGCACTGGATATAGCAAGACTTCAGGCAATCTAACAACTCCATCTGCCTAATCTGCATTGTCGCCACCCAACAAGCTCGGCGACTTAAGGCATCCGCAATCACATTTGCTTTTTCCGGTCGATACTAAATCTTACAATCGTAATCCTTGAGAAACTTGATCCATTGTCGTTGCCTCATATTCAACTCCTTCTGCAAGAATAAATATTTGAGGCTCTTGTGACCGAAGTACCCTAGAAATTTCTCACCATACAAATAGTGCTTCTAAATTTTCAATGCAAAAACCACAGTGGCTAATTCCAAATTCTAGGTCGGATAGTTTTTCTCATGAGCCTTCAACTGTTGAGACCCATAAGCAAGCACTTTTTGCTTTTGTATAACGACACACCCGAGTCCCACTTTAGACACATCACAATACACTTCAAATCCACCAGAATTATTAAGAAGAGTAAGAATCAGGGCAGTCGTCAACCGATCCTTTAGCTCTTGGAAGCTTTGGTCACACTCCTCGGTCCAGACGAAACTCACTTCCTTCTTCATCAGACGGGTGAGGGGTAAGGCTATCCGGAAAAAATTCTTCACAAAATGACGATAATAACCAACCATCCCCAAAAAGCTTTGGACTTCCGACACCGTTGTCGGTCGACTCCAATTAATCACCGCTTCGATTTTCCGTGAGTCAACCGAGTTGCCTCCATCAGAAATTACATGGCCCAAGAACACCATCTTGTCAAGCCAAAACTCGCATTTCTTCAACTTTGCAAACAACTGATGTTCCCGAAGAGTCTGTAGCACAATTCTCAGGTGCCCCTCATTCTCGGTGCAATCCTTAGAGTAAATCAGAATATCATTACTGAAAACCACAACAAACTTATCTAAAAACGGCTGAAAGATCAAATTCATCAGGTCCATAAACACGGCTAGAGTGTTAGTTAATCTGAATAGTATCACCAGGAACTCATAGTGACCATGTCTCATTCGAAAAGCCGTCTTCACAACATCCTCCTGCTTAATGTGAAGTTGATGATACCCTGACTGAAGATCAATCTTCGAATACACTAGGGACCCCTGTAATTGGTCAAAGAGATCATCAATCTGCGGCAGAGGATACTTGTTCTTGATCGTAATTTTATTCAGATTGCGTTAGTCTATACATAGTCTTAAGGCCCCATCCTTCTTTTTGACAAATAGGACCGAAGCGCCCCACGACGACACACTGGGATAATAAAACCTGTATTGAGCAAGTCCTACAATTGCTATTTTAACTCCTTCAACTCAGCAGGAGCCATGCGGTAAGGGGCTTTCGATATGGGTGCCGATCCGGGCACGAGATCAATCCTAAATTTAATCTCACAATGTGGTGGCAGAGTAGACAGCTTGTCGGGGAACACGTCCTCAAATTCACATACCACTGGAATGTTTTTCACGGACAACTCCCGACTCCCCACCACACTGATATAAAGCCAGAAAGGCTTTACACTCGCTTCTTAATAAATGGTGAACCTGTAGAGTAGAAATAAAATTAGACGGCTCCACTCTCCTAACTCTCTGAACATAAAAAGGTTCGCATTCTGGAATAGCAAAGTCTACCCTTTTGTGGAAGCAATCAATAGTAGCGTGATACTTGGATAACCAATCCATACCCAAAATAATATCAAAATTACGCATATCCAGAAAAATCAAATCAATAACTAGAGAAAGCCCCTTCATCTCCATAATACCCCCTAGGTAGGATATGTTGGTCACAATAGAAGACCCCGTGAGCTTAGACACAACCAAAGAAAAATCAAGGGTCATAAGAGAGTGTGTAATATGACATGCTAGTTGAGGGGAAATAAAGGAGTGTATGAAGCCAGAGTTGAAAAATATTAAGCAAGAAATACCACAAACAGGAAGCATACATTCCACCACCTCATCTGATGCTCTGGCATCACTAGCAGACACTATAAAAGTGCTACCCAGCACCATCAGCTTTGGAGCTCGAACCCTCGGTGCTTGAGGGCACTCCGTGGCTTTATGCTCCATTTGGCCACAAGTAAAGTAAGCACCCGCCATCTTGGGACACGGTCTACCCTCATGTATCCTCCCATAGTGCTTACACGAACCCACCGAAGCTTGAGAAGACGATGAAATCTGGTCACTCCTTTGTCCAAAAACTAGCTGCTTCAACTTCTTGTATGGTCTCCGCAAACTAGCCCTAGTGCTAGCACTTGCCCCACTTTTACTTGACGACCACTTCTTGAAAAATTCTTCCTTTGTATACTCCTATTCGTAAATCAAAGCCCGATCCAGTACATCAGCATAGGTGGCCAACTTAAGGGTCGCCAGCTGCATGCGGATGTTATCCCACAAGCCCATTAAGAACTTCCTAGTCCTCCTTTCTTCATCTTCAACCATGTAAGGAGCAAACTGTGACAACTCCGAAAACTTGGTGTCATACTCCGCCACTGTCTGATTTTCCTACCTTAGTTTTAAAAATTCCTCCTCTTTCTGAACACAGAGGCTAGACGAAAAATACTTCTCTAAAAATAAATCCTCAAACATTTTCAAGGTTATCTCGGCTTCCGGTACACCTAGTGCTCTTTTCTTCATTTGCCAAAAATGGTGCGCCTCACCTTCCAGTCGGTAAGACATGAATAGTACCTAATCTTTCTCTAGGCATCTAATCACGACAAATGTCTTCTTCAGGCTCTCTAGCCATGTATTTACCTTAATCGGGTCAGGCTCCCCCAAAAACGTAGGCACTCGCTCCTGAACGAAGCGATCATAGGCGGATGGCCCTAGATTAATAGGAGCCTAGATGGGGGCCGGAGCAAGAACCGGGCCAAGATGTCGCTACTCCATGTTCTCAATGATGTTTGTAAGATGCCCTAATAGATTCAGATACTTTATCTCTCGATCTCGAGGAGAATCATCTCTTTGCAAACCTCGAAGTCTGGGCAGCATCACCAACTTTAGAAATCACCACTGAAAAAGAAACAACAACAGGTTGAGCCAAAGGTTAAACCCTCTTTCCATAATGTTACTATATACGCTAACATATACATGATTAAAGAAAATGCTTTAAACGAGAGTACTTAATTTAACTATCCTAACTTTTCCTGTGTTTACTTGTTTGGCCTTAACCCATACTATCCTAGGCTTCCGCATAAATTTAGATCCATACTAAGATTCTAGTCGGTAAGACGTGAACAATACCTGATCTTCCTCTAGGCATCTAATCACGACAAATACCTTCTTTAGGCTCTCTAGTCATGTATCTGCCTTAATCGGGTCAGGCTCCCCCAAAAATACAGGCACAAGCTCCTGAACGAAGCAATCATAGGCAGATGGCCCCAGAATAATAGGAGCCTAGATGGGGGCTGGAGTAGGAACAAGGGCAAGATGTTGTTGCTCCAGGTTCTCAATGATGTTTGTAAGATGCCCCAACAGATTCAAATACTTTGCCTCTCAATCTCAAGGTGAATCACCCCTTTGCAAACCTCACGTCTAGGTGGCATCGCCAACTTTAGAAATCACCACTGAAAAAGAAACAACAATAGGTTGAGCTAAAGGTTAAAGCCTCTTTCTACAACGTTACTAGATACGCTAACACATACACGATTAAAGAAAATGCTCTAAACGAGAGTACTTAATCTAAGTATCCTAACTTTTCTTGCATTTACTCGTTCGGCCTTAACCTATACTATCCTAGACTTTCGCATAAATTCAGATCTATCCTAAGGCATCCCTTCTCTAATACCAATTGTGAGGGACCAGGTTATTTTCTTTAAATAACCACCGTCAATAAAAATATAAACTAGTACCCATAATTAATATTATAAATTTCTATAGAAAATTAGGTATAGTTCCGTTTATAAATCGGACGTTTGTCAAAATACAAACGCTTGTGAATCAACTCTGCACAATAATCTGCAACATTCCACAACATGAATAACAAAATCTCCATACTCAACACACTACACAGGACCCAATCGCCATATCAACAGAGGTGGGACCGACATTATAATTTCAGTACAACACCGGCCAGGAAGGATGGCAATTAGGAACCCCTATCATAACTACAGACCAACTGTGAGGGACCGGGTTATTTTCATTAAATAACCTCCGTCAATAAAAATATAAACTAGTGCCATAATTAATATTATAAATTTCTACATAAAATTGGGTAGAGTTCCATTTGTAAATCGGACGTTTGCCAAAATAAAAACGCTCGTAAATCAACTCTGCACAACAATCCACAACATTCCACAATACGAACAATAAAATCTCCATACTCAACACACTACACAAGACCCAATCGCTGTGAGATCCCGAAATCAAGAAGGCTTAGATTCGAAATAAAATATTGCTATTGAAAATCGGAGTGGCCTTGTTACACTGGAAGGCCAAACCACTTCATGGAAGTGCAAGAGGCCGAAGTAAAATTTGACTAAATTTGAAGAATTGACCGAATTTGAAGAGTTGACCGGATTCGAAGATATTGATCGAATTGGAAGAGTTGACCGGATTTGAAGATGTTGACCGGAATTGAAGAGTTGACCAGATTTCTTGAAAGGTTTACAAAAATTGAAACCGGCACTGCATGTATTTGAACTCGGCTTAATTAGAAATATTGACCAAGAAGTTGACCGGGTACACTAATGGTAACTAAAGACAAAAGTAAACTTTACTACTTAGTTAGAATCCAACTAGGCGACGACCAAATGGAGTAGGTAAACTAATCTAGTTACTCCCACCTACCGTCTGCGAACAAGTACGGGAGTAAGTAACTTACCCCACTTACCCCACCAAACCCCTCCTCTATAAAAACCCAGCGTCGGTTGGTTGAAGCAAAAATGCAAATGCTAGCAGAAGGAAGAGAGTGAAGGGGAAAAAGCTTCAAGACGGTAAAACTTAAGCGATCAACTCTCAGGCAAATGTACCTCGGATGCCATTTTTAAGCTCATGCTTTAAGAATATTGCAAGTTACTTCGGAAGCTGTTTTTAAGTTCATACTTTAAGATTATTACAAGTTACTTCGGACGCTGCTTTTAAGTTCATATTTTAAGAATATTACAAGTGTACTCTGTTTTGAAGTTCATGCTTTACTGCACGTGTACTCTGTTTTAAAATTCCTGCTTTCTGCATTGAATATCGACCTTGTGCATTGTAAAATGAACTTGGCCACATGAAAATTAAACTCGGTTTCCTATATGAAAAATGAGCTCGGTTTCCTACATATTAAATGAACTCAGTTTTTGAGTACTCCGACTTTTTGAGTACTTCGGCTTTTTGAGCACTCCGACTTTTTGAACACTCCGGCTTTTTAAGCACTCCGACTTTTTAAGAACTCTGGCTTTTTGAGCACTCCGTCCGAAAGGCACTCCAGCTTTTAGTAAAAAGCACTTCGGATTTATGAAATTTTGGCTTTTAAAAGTACTTCGTCTTTTTAGTAAAAAGTACTCCGATTTATGAAACTTCGGGCTTTTAAAAGTACTCCATCCTTTTAGTAAAAAGAACTCCGGATTTATGAAACTTTGGCTTTTAAAAGTACTCCGTCCTTTTAGTAAAAAGCACTCCGGATTTATGAAACTTCGGCTTTTAAAAGTACTCCGTCCTTTTAGTAAAAAACACTCTGGATTTATGAAACTTCGGCTTTTAAAAGCACTCCGTCCTTTTAGTAAAAAGCACTCCGGATTTATGAAACTTCAACTTTTAAAAGTACTCCGGCCTCTGTCAAAAAGAACTTCGGCTCTTGTTGATAAAGAACTCCGGCTTTTGACCTCCGACTTTTGTTAAAAGAACTCCGACTCTTGTTGAAAAAGTACTCCGACTTTTGACCTCCGGCTTTTGTTAAAAGAACTCTAGCTCTTGTTGATAAAGTACTCCGGCTTTTGACCTCTGGCTTTTGTTAAATGAACTCCGGCTTTAAAATGAACTCCAACTTTGTGTTGAAAATGAACTCCGGCTTTTTATTGGAAATGAACTCCGGCATTGTATTTAAAACGAACTCCGGCTAAGAAGGAAGTATTTCTGTTTCTGTTGTTTTGGACCCAAGACTGATATACAGTCCGGATAGGTTCTCCGGCATGCCTTAGGACTTTTCAGTGGTAATCGAGGATAACTCTGTCCATGGAGTTATTTGTGGTCCACCCTGCCCTCGGGGCGTTACGGATAGGAGGAATTACTGTTACCGGCCTACCTTTAGGTAGCATACCGTACCGATCCTGTGAGATGGGACACCCATATGACAGTTACCGACCTTAGATTGTGTAGAGTGAACACAATCTATTCTCGATTATTCGCCCCATCAGCTAATAGGGTATACTAGCAGGGTCTGTACCGATATGATATGAAGTATCGTTTACTGTTTTACTGATATGTTATGTTACCATACCGATTACTAAATATGGAGCACCGATTATCGAATATGAAATACTATTTACCGATATGATATGTACTGTTCACCATTTATCGTACCGATTACCGTTATGTTATGTTACTATTTACCGTTTACTGTACCGATTACCGATTCTAAAGTATAGTATTGTCAAGGTATGTTTTCTCTATTTCTTGGACTGCATTCTGATTAACCGTTCTGTTTATACATAATTACATGACCGTTTTACATCATCGTTTTACTACTCATGTGCATGTACCTTGCTAGGCCTCGACTCACTGTTTTATATTTTTTCCCCTATAGATGAAGCTTTAGAGCTTGTGCCTGACGAGTTGGAGTGATTAGAGCTTGTCTGAAGGATTATTAAAGACCTCGAAAGCTTATTTTGGAGAAATATTATTGTAATGACTTGATGGACTTCTATGGTTAAACATTTTTGGCTATGTACTCGAAAATGAATATTAGCTTCCGCAAGTGTTAGAATAACTTCTGCTATACTTATTATTGTTAAAAGTATATGGGTCATAGATGGCATCTGTGATATTGTATTGCACCTAATTGGTTTAGTTTGGGTTTTCAATTATGTTATGAATGACGGAATAAAAAAAAATTTATTCCGTCATAATCCCCATATCAATAGAGGTGGGATCGACATCATAATTCCAGTAAACACCGGCCATGAAGGATGCCAATTAGGAACCCCTATCATAATCACAGACCAACTGTGAGGGACCAGGTTATTTTCATTAAATAACATCCGTTAATAAAAATATAAACTAGTACCCATAATTAATATTATAAATTTTTGTAGAAAATTGGGTAGAGTTTTGTTTATAAATCGGATGTTTGTTAAAATACAAATGCCTATAAATTAACCCTGCACAATAATCCACAATATTCCACAAAACGAACAATAAAATTTCCATACTCAACACACTACAAAGGACCCAATTGCCATATTAACAGAGGTGGGACAGACATCATAGCTCTAGTACAACACTGGCCAGGAAGGAAGCCAACTAGGAACCCCTATCATAACCACGTGTAACTGTGAGGGATCAGGTTATTTCTTTTTAAATAACCTCCGTCAATAAAAATATAAATTAGTACCCATAATTGATATTATAAATTTCTACAGAAAATTGGGTAGAGTTCGTTTGTAAATCGGACGTTTGCCAAAATACAAATGCCTGTAAATCAACCTTGCATAATAATCCACAATATTCTACAACACAAACAATAAAATCTTCATATTCAACACACTACACAGGACCCAATCACCATATCAATAGAGGTGGGATCCGACATCATAGCTCCAGTACAACGCCGACTAGGAACCCCTATCATAACCACATACCAACTGTGAGGGACTAGGTTATTTTTCTTAAATAACCTCCATCAATAAAAATATAAACTAGTACCCATAATTAATATTATAAATTTTTATAAAAAATTGAATTGGTATAATTAAGTTTGAGGTAAGCAAAATTGAGAAAAGTGAAAAAATTGTCGCAATTGAGCAAACTACAGCACGTCGCCTGTCGTGTACTTGAGTGCGGCAGTAGATGCCAAAATCTAGTAACTGCCCGCTCGCCCGGCGCTTGACGCCCTCGAGCGGTGCCCCGGTAGTAACCCTGCACTCTCCGTGTGCTTGCCGAGCGTTCGAGCCCAGGCGCGATTTTTTCTCGCGTCCTGATTTCCGTTTTCTTTATAAATGGGCGAAAATAGGAGAGAGGGAAAGAGACCACAACAATAGCAAAGGAGGGAGAGGAGAAAAGAGAAGAAAAAGGGAAAAGTCACCCGTTCCGATCCACTCTGGGTAAAAATAACGGTAGATTGAGCTCAGGCAAGTGTACCTCAGACGTTATTCTCTGTTTTTACCACTTTTTCTTGTCTCTAAATGGGTATTTATACTCTAAAATCATCTTGTTCCATGTTTAATATAAATGAAGTATGTTTCTCTTGATTGTTCGGATAGATTTCATGTTTACCCATATGTATTGAAGGTATTTAGCTTCGATTTCATGAATAAACATGTATTTAGTGTCCGATTTGAATCCGAAAGTATATTACGAAACCTTAGCTCAAAAGTATTGGAAATTTTTGGTTGAAATGCATGATTTTGTATATGTATTTTGATTTATGGCATTGATTTCATGAATAAATATGTGTTTCATGTTTGATTTAAGTCCTAAAGTTTTATGTGAAACCCTAGAACAAAAATTAGAAATTTTGGTGTTTAGGATTCTTAAAGCTTGATATGTGAAGGTTTATTTATGAAAGTTTATAGCTCATGCCTTGATTTTTATCTGAAAAATTTATATGGAATTGTACTGCTAAGTTATTGTAAATTCTTGAACTAACTGAAGGGTTATTTGAAAAAGTTTGACTTGCCGTTGAGGTATGATAAGTATAGAATGTAAGAATATGAGCACGAATTCCTTCAGTTGAGTATTTCAGTTAAACTGAAACTAAGTAAGTTAAAAAGAAAGGGGACCTAGGACTATTGTTTAGTCAGGTAAAATTTTTCGACATGCCTTAGAAAGTTATGGTGGTAATCGATGATAACTCTATTTACGGAGTTACTTGTGGTCAGCCATTCCTCAGGGTGTTAACCTAGAGGGTAGTTACTGTTATGGGATGACAAATTTTCGTACTGATCCCACGAGATGAGATATTACTGTTACTGTTTCTGTTTATAACCTTGGATTGTGAGAAGATGTATACAATTTATCTTCGATTATTTGCCATCTCGGCTAGTAGGGTCTACTAGTTTGGTCCTATTCTACATAAAATGGGATTTCTATTATTTATAGATTCTGATACCAGTTTCTGAATTATATGACTCGGTACACTATTTTATGATTTTTTAAAATATATTGATACTGATTGATGATTTCTCATGTCACATGTACCTTTCTATTTCCTGTACAACTTTATGATTTGACTAATCTGTATACCTGTTCTGCATAAAAGGGTTTACACTACATATTTTTATGTATCTTGTTGGGTTTTGGCTCACTATTTTATTTTTTTTCTCAAGATAATACAGTAGAGCTAGTGCCTGACAAGAAGGAGTAGTCAAAGCTTAGCCTGCTGACTTTTGAAGACTCAAAGCTATTTTGGAGATATTGGAAGGAAATAGTTAGTTATAATTATCTGATTTTTGTATATAGATCTTGTGTATGGATTTTGTATAAGATATGTATAATACGCATATGATATAAATAGAGATTTATACTTCCGCATGTATATAGTTCAGTTTTCGCTATATGTCTCTTTTCTGGATTTCTTTATAGGACCTATACGGCATTTCTTATGTGTTTTTGGATAGTGGATAGAATTATATTTGAGCCATGGATGATATGGCAGTCTGCGATCCTATATATGTGTGTTATAGAAAAAATGGTGATATCTGTTTAGTTGTGTGATTGATTTAGGTTATTTTATACATGTTGTATTTTTAGTGTTCATCCAATTATAGATAAAATTTTGTTAAAATTTTTACAGAATTTAAATGTCATAAATTATGGTTTTGATTTCTATTTCTGTCTTGATGAAAGTATTTGAGGGAAAAAAAAATATCTGTTCCATCATAGCATACTCATTCACCTACTAAATTTAGAAAGGTATTTATACAGACCTTTCAATAAGTATAGTTACTCCCATTGATGTAGGGGGAGATGAATAAGAACTGACTAGTATGCATCTAGTTAAGGGTTAAGGACCAAGATGAAACTCTAATACTAATTGAAAAGACTATGGGATTCCTAATTTTAAACAATTTAGACCCTATAAGCTCATAAAAGTAAATATACTTAAATAAACAATACATATAAAATATACTCTATGCTAGATAAAAATCATAATAAATATTCATAGTCATTATAGTACCAAAATAAATCTGAGCACAAAAAATGCCATACAAATTTTGGTGATAAAAAAAGTTTTGACAATCAATAATTATTGAGTAAAACTCTCTGATTTTTAAATCTTAGCCAATTTACTCTTAACTCGTGAATCTTACCAATGAATTCATTGGATTTTCTTGTAATAATGGAATCAGATACATTTTTATCTTTTTATTGATTTTGTTTAACTTATCGTAGAATCTCCATACACTACTAGAGTTTAGTGTCCTTGCTACCAATGTCCCAACTAAGGCTTATAAATTAGAGCTAATGTATAATACAATGGATAAATGTGTTGAGTGAGAAAACATTGATAGTTTATTACAAGTGTAAAGGTTTGGTTTCTTAAATGGTGGCTGTTCACTTTTATCAAGGAGAGCTTTACGATTACATTTGTTTTACACTTTTTGCTCACCCAACTAATGAATAAAAGTGAGGTATATATAGAGAATGTTGAAAATTAGATAAAAAATATGTGACCATTTAGAAAATAGTGTCCTAATACACGCATGTCGCATAGGCGCACTTCAGGTGTAGAAACTTTAGCAAGAGACCCATGCCTCAATGCACGTGCGCTACTTTGGCATATATTATGTGCAATCATTCAGAATAAATGGTGCACATGTACATCTCAAGCATACAATAGATGTGGGTATTTTGGATAAATAGCACTCATGTACGACTTAGTTGCACATCAGGTAGAGGAAATTTGGATAAATGGTGCTTATACATGGTTAGGTGTGCAGTAGGCGTGGACATTTTGAATAAAAATCGCACATGCACTTATTAGGCACTAGTCAAGTGTGAAAACTAGCAGATGGTGCATTAGCAAACAAAGTGCATATATCCAACACTAGTCTTCATTGATATTTAAAAGTTCTTCAAAATAGTAATTTTGCTCAATTATGAAATATACCAAGACAAAATATTTCTAGTAAATTAAGAATGATGGTTAAGAAGTAGTTTCCATAACATGTAAATCTAATGCTTAGTTTGATTCTAATAACAAGAACATTATAATCTTTAGATTGGAAATTGTAAAGATGCATTTTGGTGTTGATGATTCACTTAATTTCATGATTCAATGATGAACTGGTGCATTTGTATCGGTTCAATGTGAATCAAGGGTAAAGATAAAATCAAGCTCGCACAGGAGTGCCTAACAAGCATGAACTAGGCATCTATGATTTGGTCGAAATGAGTGCAAGCTCCTATCAGGCATGCATTAGGCACAAAAGTTTCGAGTGGAATACACATGAGAGCTATTTGAGCACAAATCAGGCAACTTTTTATGTTGAGTTATTTTAATAATATTTTTACGATGCATGTTAACTAATATGCTAGGAAAGATAGGGCATGGTTAAAAATTTCCTTAGGGGTGAGATAAATGATTAAATACTTGACAATTATGGTTATAAGATGATTTGATGGAAAATCTTAGAGATTTTTATAGATGACTTAGAAAAATTACGAAGTAAGAAGACAAAGTTGGCGATTTCCTTAGTAGCCATGTAATAAGGATTTGAGTAGGGAAATATTGATTTGTTTGTAGCTGATGCATCCCTGGATTCGAGTTTCAAATAGATTCAGGTTGACTTCATCGTTTGGATCCTACTCTGTTCACCGGGTCTAGACCCTGCACACCACTACAGCAAACAAGAGGTTAGGTGTCGACAAGATATTATCCCATCGAAAATATTCCGACACTCAAGTCAGTAATCGGTCGTCGATATTTAAGAAGGGAAATCAAAAGGAGAGTAGAGAGAGAGGGAGGACAAGGAGTGTTTGAGATGAGCGTTAGGTTTCAGACGTGAGGGGCATTCTAGTGGCTCGTGATGAACACAGTTTCTCAGCTCTATGTTTGTAAGGAACGTAGAGAGAGAGAGATCGTGTCCTGTAAGCGTGAGAGCTTGGAGGACTGTTGGAGCTCTATGAAAGCTTTGAAAGAAAAGGGCACCTCTGAGGTCTGAAAGATGAGCATGTGATTACAGCAATGAGTGTTTGTGGGCTTAGCAGTGAGCATGCCATGGAGTGGAGACTCCATGGGCTTTTTATAGATGAAGTATTAGGCGACCTTCCTTGGGAAAGAAGGCTTGATCCTTGCACTCTTCCAGGCATCCTTCATTAGTAGGAAGGCCTGATTTCAGCAATATGTTGGGATTGCTTCCTTTCCTAGTGGGCAACGACTCCCAGGATTAATCACGTTCCTTTAGCATCATGTTACCGTCAAGGTTTACAGTGGGCAGGAAGAGAGAATCTGGTACTTTTCTCATGAGATGTACACTGATCTGCTGGTGTCTGTTACAGTAAAGATTATCTTTTGGAAAGTCGCAAAATCAGGGAAGAGATTTGTTGCTGGTAGCATTCGAAGGAGTGGGCTCAACTAGGCCTGGCTCACGTGAGACTTGCTCTCTTGGGCTGACTTACTGTAGCACTTCTGGATAACAGAAACGTTTACCGTCTCATGGGGAGCCTGTTGGCCATCCAGTTTGGCCTCTCATCCAGTCAATGCCAGGCATTGACCGTCTAGGCGCGCGTTTCGGCCTTCGTGGATTTGGGCCGTTTTTCTTATTGGGCCAGCCCATTATGGACGTACCAATCACTAGCCCCTCATACTGGTGGTCTAAATTCTAGCCTCCAGCATGTCCATGATGGGAAGTGTCTGGTAGTCATCTGCTAAGGTCTTCTGGGCTGGTGATGGAGTTGTTGATGGTCTAAGGCGGAGCCTTACGTGCTTCTGAAATGCTGACCGGACTAGTTGACCGTTTGGCTAAACTTTGGAGAACTTGGTGAAGGAAACACTGACCGGTTTGTTGACTGTCTCAGTCAAATCCAGAGGACTTGGTGAATGAAGTGTTGATTGGATTCGCTGACCGTCTCAGTCAAATCCGAAGGACTTGGTGAAGGAGTTGTTGACCGGATTTATTGACTGTGTCAGTTGAATCCGGAGGACTTGTGGGAGTTGGAAAGATACGCCATCATTAACCAGCCTGTCGGATGAAAAGGTGGCCACGCGTCTACATGCGGCGAATTCAGGATCCCGATAATTAATGCGTCAGAGGATCTGATTCGATAGTGTCCTTTTAGGAGACGACACATGGCAGCCATGATGGTGTTCATTCACGAGGCAATTAGTGGGCACTGCGTTCACACTGGCCTTTAAGTTGTCCGTCCGTTTTATTTTGAATTTTTTCATACTTCCCTTCATCTTCCTTAGCCTGAAAAACCCTAAGTGCCTTATTGCCTCCTCTGTTTTCATGTCCATGGCTTCCTTTGTTACTGATATTACTTCGGACCTCAGAGAAAATGACATGAAGGAATTGTATGTGGAGTATAACATCCCCAAGGAGATTGCCTTCCGAGTTCCTAGGAAGAAGGACAGGCATTCCCTGCCACCTGAGGGCTATGTGACTATCTATGAGACCCATTTGAGGAGCGGGCTTCGTCTTCTAGTCTCTTAGGAGCTACTGGACATCTTCGCTGCCCTCAGGGTGCCTATCGCATGGCTCCATGCCAATGCCGTGCGATATCTGTGTTCCCTTTACATCTTCATGCGTCATCACTGTCACATGATGATGGTGGATGCTGTTAGAGTGATGTTTCGATTCAATCAGAGTGCTGACTGGATTTCTCCAACTCCACAAGACCTTCTGATTACCCATGCTATCTATGACTCGTTGAAGAATTGGAAGGGTCGCTTCTTCTTCGTTCGCATTGCGGAGCCGTGACCCTTGTCTCGAGACTGGTGCAAGGTTTCCCAGGCCTTCACTGGGGCACCGCAGAAGGAGGAGATCATCTCTATGGTTGACCTGTTGGAACTGGTGAGAGGGACCTTGAGGATTTCAAGAGGGACCACCTGGTTTCTCAAGAGGAAACCAGGAGAGCACGATGGGGGCCTCCCTCCCTAGTCCAAAATTTCAAGGCTCCTCCACCAGAGGCCCTACGGAGGAAGAAGAGGACCAGAGCCACGCTTATAGATGTTCGTTCTCCTGATACTGTTCCCACCAGTCCAAAGCAAAAGAAGGCAGCCATGGTGGCGCCTTCTTCGTCATCTTCTGGACCATATTACATGGCCGCTGGGCACCTTGCGGGGGTAGGCGGTGTCTCCGGGATTGAAGTTGAGCTAGCTTTAGAGGCTTATGATGCCATGCTGAGTGCCAAGGCGAGTGGTGTTGTTGTTTTGGTGCAGCCTATGCTTGTGGAGTTTACGTTAGACCCTCAACTTGGGCCGGAGGAAATAACTCTCGAGCCGTCTACTGAGACGCTTGTGCCAGTTGGCGTGCCGCGAGCCAAGATGCAGGAGCCATCTATTGGGTCTCTAGTTCAGAAGATGGTTTTAGGGCCTCCTACCATGCCTAAGGAGCCAGTGAGGACGAAGGACCTTTCGGAGGTGCTCGCAGTGGAGGTCACTGTTAGCTCTGCACTGAAGGGGTCCACTTCTAGTCCACCGCGGCTGGGGCCAAATCCGCATGCCAGACTAGATAGGCTAGTGTGAAGGATCTGGTAGGTATATTTTTGTTACTTGCCTTATCTTTAACTTTGCAGTTACTGACCCCTTTTTTTTGCAGGCTGATAAGGTCGTAGGGACAGTTGTTAAGGCGTTAGGGTAGGGAGACAAGTTGATCTCCAATAGAGATACGGAGAGTGCCTGGCTCGATTCGAAGCTAGAGGCTCTGAAGACGGAGCACTAGGAGGATGCTTCTACCTTGGAGTCTATGCTGGCTGGCCTGGAGGCGAAAAATGCCAGTTTAAGGAAGGAGGTCACTAGCTTGAAGGATGCCATGGTGGCCGGCTTGGTATAGGAGAGCAACCGCCTAAAGGAGGAGAATGCCCGCTTAAAGGAGGAGAAGGAACGGGTCACGAGGCATCTCGACCAGCTTACGGGGCAGATGACTATTTTAGAGAATGATCCGAGCCTCCGCATTTGCCCTCACGAGGTCGTGGACAAGATGTTGTCGCGGTTATGGGAGGGGATCAACATCAGTCGGCGTATCGTACGGCTGGTTGATCCCAACTTTCCAGTGGATCTTATTGACTTATTGAATCGGTCTGCTCAGTGCTACGAGAGCCTCATGGGGGAGTCACGAAGTAGTCAAGGGCGATCACCGCCTCCTTAGTTTTTGGTGACTTTAGTTCTTCTTTATTCAGTGATGTAAATATATAAGTAATAAAATGGGTATTTTCATGGATGTTGTGTGCCTTTGCTTTTGTTGTTGCTTTTAGCTTGTTCATCGTTGTATTGGCCAGCCAACTTGGTGTACTGCTTGTGAGTTGACCATCCGCCTTGTTTGAGGCACTCCCAGTGCTTCCCGAAGGATTGGGGTCCTTAGGATGGTTTCAAGGTTGTCGTTGGCATCAAGCCTGCCTGGTACTTGCTCTTGAGTAAGGCTTGATGGTGGTACCCAAGCATTGACTTGGGTGGCCAGCTTTGGAGGAGTATTTTGCTCCCATCGACCATCATTAACTGATCATGTTATCTCCTTGTAAAGGAGGTTGTCGTGTGTGTTGTGCTAATACCCTAAGATTTTGACCACAAATAGGCCACTTGGATGACCAAGGTTTAGATACGATTGCTTATGGGTCGCCTGGATGACCAGGGTTTAGATTCGACTAATTACGGGCCGCTTGGATGATCGAGGTTTGAATTCAGCCGCTTATGGGCCATCTGAATGACCAGGGTTTAGATATGACTGCACATGGGTTACCTAGATGACCAGAATTTAGTAACGAGCGGGTGAAAACCTCCTGCCTTGGGGGCATTCTAGGTCGCCTAACACTGCAATAAGAAAGATATACATGCATACAATATAAAGGAGGAAACAAATGCAACATGCCAAAGTGAAATACTTATTTTATTAATTGAAAGTTGAATACAAGAAGTTATATACAAACAAGCAGACTACCTACCTGGGCCCTTATTGGAAATAGCGTTTGAGGTGGATCGTGTTCCATGTCCGTGGTACCAACTTTCCATCCTGGTTCTAGAGCTTGTACGCTCAATTTCTCAGGACGGTAGAGACCAGGAAGGGCCCTTTCAAATTCGGGGAGAGCTTATTCCGGTTGGCGATCTTGCCAGTGGCCTCGATGCTTCTCAATACCAAGTCCCCAATGTTGAACTGTCGCGCTTTTACTTTTTTATTATAATAGCGGGCGATTCGTTGTTGGTAGGCTACAGTCTGTATACTAGCGGCGTCGCGGGTCTCTTCTAACAGGTCTAGGCATTCCCAAATATTCTGGGAGTTACCTTTCGGGTTGAAAGATTTGACCTTGAGGCTTGAAAGCCCGATTTCAATTGGGATTACTGCTTAGATCCCGTAACAGAAGCTAAAGGGCGTCTTGCGAGTTGGCTCCTTTGGAGTCGTCTGGTAAGACCAGAGGAGGTGGGGAGCTCGTCTACCCAGGAGCCTCCTGCGTCCTCTAGCTTGGTCTTAAGACTGTGGAGTAACGTGCGTTTCATGAACTACACCTGTTCGTTCGCTTGAGGGTACGCCATCGAAGTGTGGGCCAACCTGATGCCCAAGTTGGCACAATACTTAGTGAAGCGCTTTCCTAAAAATTAGGTTCCATTGTCAGTCACTATGACCTCTAGAACGCCAAATCTGCTGATGATACTTTGGCAAACGATTTCAAGAGCGTTATGCTCTGTCATCTTAGTTAGTGGATGGCCTCAACCCACTTGGTAAAGTAGTTGATGCCTTCAATGATAAATTTCCTCTACCCCATCACTATGAAAAACGGGTCGAGAATGTCAAGTCCCTACTGCGTGAAGGGCCAAGGCGCCTAGAGGGACCTTAGCTCTGCGGACGGTTGGTGGTGAAGGTTGTCGTGAAGTTGATAGCTCTCATACTTTTTTACGAACTCGAGTGCATCCTTTTTCATTGACGGCCAATAGTAGCCTTGCTGCATGATCTTGAATGCCAAGTTCTTACCGCCGATGTGCGATTCGCAAATCCCAAGGTGGACTTCGCCCAAGGCGTAGTCGGCATCCTCAGGGGTTAGGCATCGGAGATACGGAATCGAGTAACCACGGCGATATAGCCGTCCATCGACAGTAGTGTACTAGCTGGCCGTCTTCTTGATCTACTTGGCCTTGTCCGCATATTCTAGTTGTAAGATCCCAAAATCAAAAAGCCTAAAAATCGGAAGAAAATATCCCAACTTAATACTAGAGTATTTTGATAAGGATGAAATCTGGAGTGATTTCATGAGGCCGGAGTAATTCATGAAAAGAGGAATCATTTTGTGTGCCATGATGCCGGAAGGATTTAAGGATCGAAGTGGTTTGTGCCACTTGGAGACCGGAGTTGCCTTTTTGGTCTCTTGAAGCCACTGAAGGCCGGAGCACTTCATGAAATGACCGGAGTGAATTGTGTGAAGTAAGGCCGAAGTGTCCTGACGACCGGAGTGGCCTTTGAGAGAGGAAAAAGAAGTCCGTCTTCTCTTAGCGTAAAACAAGTCCGTCCTCCCTTAGTATAAAAGCAGTCCGGCCTTTCATTTAAGCTGAAATCAAGTCCAGCCTTGTGTATTGGTAAAGCCGGAGTAGAATTATGGGTGCAAGGAGAATAAAATCTAAAGTTGATGAGAAGGTAATGGACGGAGTGAATAATAAGAAGAAGTTGACCGGAATTGAAGATGTTGACCAGATTTGAAAGAGTTGACCGGATTTAAAGTTTTAACCGGATTTGAATAAAGGTTGATCGGAATTTGTGATGATGGCCGGCGCTGGCCAGAAAATTTACCAAAAAGTTGACCGGCGACTAAAGACAAAAGCAACTTTATTATTTAGTTAGAATCCAATAGGCCTCGACCAAATGGGGTAGGTAAAAACTACCTCATTACACTCTCAGAAAAAGTACCACGGTAAGTAGCCCAACTGATTACTCCACCTACCCCCTGAAAAGAATTACCGAGCAAGTAACCTACCTCCTCTTACCCACCTGCTCCCTCCTCTTTATATATCGGACTCTAGTTGAGGGGTAGTGTGAGTTTTTGGCGCCAAGGAAGAATAAGGAGCAAAGAAGGAGGGAAGAACTTTGAGGCAGCGGGAGTGGACAGTCAGGCAAGTGTACTTTGGACGCTGGTTTTAAATTCATGCTTTAAGAATATATCGCAAGTTACTTCGGACGTTGTTTTTAAGTTCAGTTTTTAGTTCATTTGCAAATATACTGCACTCTGTTTTGCTGCATGTATTCGGACGTTAACACGTTTTTAGTTTTCGTTTGAATCTGTTCTGAAGTTCATGACGCCTGTTCTCCTACTTTCTGAACTTATATGAAATCCGAACCAAAGGTTACAACCGGCATTTGACATGTAAAACGAAATCGGCATTTGGCATGTAATACGAAACCGACATTTGGCATGTAATATGAAACCGACATTTGACATGTAAAACGAAACCGGCCTTTGAGAAAATAAGCTCCGTCCTCTGAGAAAAAGAACTCTGTCCTTTTGTTGGAAAAAGAACTCCGGCCTTAAAATGAATTCCTGTCTTAATGTGAAATGAACTCCGGCTTTAATGAACTCCGTCCTTTAAGAGAAATGAACTCCGGCTTTAATGAACTCCGTCCTTTAAGAGAAATGAACTCCGGCTTTAATGAACTCTGCCCTTTAAGAGAGATGAACTTGGATTTAATGAACTCCGGCTTTTGAGTTTACGCACTCCGGCTTTTAAGTTTATGCACTCCGGAACTCCGGCTTTAAGAAGAAAACGAACTCCGGTTTTAAGAAGGAAATGCACTCCGTTTTTAAGAAGGAATTTGCATCCCAATTTTAAAGGAAAAGCACTCCGTCCCTTTGAGAGAAAAGAACTCCGTCCTATTAGTAAAAAGTCCTCTGTCCCTCGAGTGAAAAACACTCCGGCTTTTTAAGCACTTCGGCTTTTAAGCACTCCGGCTTTTGAGCACTCCAGCTTTATGAACTCCGGCCTCAATGTAAAATGAACTTCGACTTTTAAAGTACTCCAACTTTCAGTAAAAAGCACTCCGGATTTATGAAACTTTGGCTTTTAAAAGTACTCTGTCCCGTTAGTGAAAAGCACTCCGTCCCTTTTTAAGAAAAGTACTCCATCCAAAAGAGCTCTGTCCTTTTTGAAAAGTACTCCGTCCAAAAGAGCTCCGTCCTTTTTGAATATACTCCGTCCAAAAAGAGCTCCGCCCTTTTGAAACCAAGATCTCCGGCTTTTGTTAAAACGACCTCCGGCTTTGAGCACTCCGGCTTTGTTAAAAAGCACTCCGGCTTTTTGAGCACTCCGAAACTCCTGGTTTTGCACTGAAAATGAATTCCGACTCCAAACTGAAAATGAACTCCGGCTTTACTGAAAATGGCTTTTAAGAAGGAAGTATTTCTACTTATGTTATTTTGGGACCCGAGATTGACTACAGTCCAGGTAAGTTCTTGGGTGAGGCCTTAGAACTTACGATGGTAATCGAGGATAGCTCTATCCATGGAGCGATTCATGGTCCGCCCTGTTCTCAAGGGCGTTAAGCCAGGAGGAACATAGGCCGACTTTTAGGTGGCACACAGTACAGATATCCCTCGAGATGGGATATATGTGACATGATTGGCCGACCTTCGGGTGGCACACAATACACATATCCCTCGAGATGTGACATATATATGACATGATAGACCGACCTTTGGGTGGCACACAGTACATATATTTCTCGAGATGGGATATATATATGACATGATAGGCCGACCTTCGGGTGGCACACAGTATAGATATCCCTCGAGATGAGATATATATGACAGATAGGCCTTGGATTTTGCGGACTGAACACAATCTTCCTTGATCATTCGCCCCTTCCGCTAGTAGGGTACACTCGCAGGGTCTGAAATTGTTAAAATATGTCACAATAAAAGATAAAAATGTATGGTACAGTAAAAAGATGATAGAGTATCATCTAATGAAAAGATGATAATGAATCGCATACAGTGAAAAGATATCAGTGAACAGTATAGAGTATTGTTTTCAGTTTTACCATGCATCAGTAAAGTTTATAGTTATTATTTTACAGTCTATAGTGTAATGATTTATGAAGCATGAGATTTAATATCGTTATAGTATGTCTTTACTGTTTTCCAGACGATGTTTGATTAAACATTCTGGTTCTGCATGGTTATATGATTGTTTTGGCATAACCGTTTTACAGTTCATATGCATGTACCTTGCTAGGCCTTGGCTCACTATTTTACATTTTTTCTCTACAGATGAAGCTTTAGAGCTTGTGCCTGACGAGTTGGAGTGATTAGAGCTGTCTGAAGGATTATTAAAGACCTCGGAAGCTTATTTTGGAGAAATATCCTTGTAATGACTTGATGGACTTCTATGGTTAAACATTTTGGCTATGTACTTGGAAATAAATATTTTAGAATGAATATGAATGCTTCCGCAAATGTTAGAATAACTTCCGCTATACTTATTATGGTTAAAAGTATATGGGTCCTAGATGGTATCTGAGATCCTGTGTTGCACCTAATTGGTTTAGTTTGGATTTTTAATTGTGTTATGAATGACGGAATAAAAAAAAAATCGGTTCCATCACACTGGTAGTGCGCCGTCCGCCAAATACCTTAGGTATGGTGTCATCCAATTTTTTGTCCCGGAGATTTGCATCGCTTCCTGTTTCTTTATGCTCAGAGTGTTTAGAACCTCTCTCATGTCCCTCGAGTACAGCTTTGGGTTTTCGACCGCTGCCGCTCTGGCTAGTTGGTCAGCCTTCTAGTTTTCAGTCCTGAGAGCATAGATTAGGGTCAGCTTGTCGAAACTCCGGGTTGCCTCCCTTGCCTTGGTCAAGTACTTGGCCAAGTGTGGGTTGTTTGTCTCGAAACTCCCGTTAATCTGGTTGATGATTAATTCAGAGTTGCTGTAAACAGCCAATTGCCTGGCTGAGCACTCTTTGGCCAACCTTAGCCCGGCTAACAGGGTTTTATATTTGGCAACGTTGTTTGTGGTCAAAAAGTCTAGGCTAAAGGAGTACTTCACCTCAAGCCCATCAAGGGTCCTGAGGACCACCCCGGCTCCGCTGCCTGAGTCTATAGATGATTTGTCTACGTGGAGGACCCATTCCGACACTCTCTCATACCGTTCTGTATCCTCAATGGGTTGTTCTTTGAGAATTGGAGTCATGATGTTGACAATGAAGTCGGCTAGAGCCTACCCTTAGTGGCAAGTCTGGGCCAAAACTCGATGTCAAACTCACCCAATTCGATAGCCCACTTTACCAACGGCCCAGAAACGTTGGGTTTCTGGAGAATAATCTTTAGAGGCTGGTCAGTGAGAACAATTACGCGGTGCACCTAAAAGTAGGGCCTTAGTTTTTTGGCGGAGAATACGAGAGCTAAGGCTAACTTCTCCGCGCGTGGGTAGCGTGTCTCTGGGCCGGTCAACGTTTTGCTCACATAGTAGATGGCCGCTGAGTGTCGAAGTCTTGGCGTACAAGGACGGAGCAAAGGGATACCTCTGACACCGTATAGTAAAGGTATAGCTCCTCTATGTCCTTAGGTGACGTTAGCAATGACGGGATAGGTGGATATTGTTTCAACTCATTGAAGGCTGCTTGGCAATTTGCCGTCTATTGGAATTCATTTGATTTTGTTCCCCTTAGAGCCTTAAAGAACGGCTGGTGCTTATCACCAGACTTTGATAAGAAACGAGACAAGGCTGCCAGTCGTCTGGTCAGCCGCTGGACATCCCTGACGCTCCGTGAGGGAGCCATATCCGCGAGGGCCTTGATCTTCTCAGGGTTTGCCTCGATCCCTCGTTGGGAGATGATGAAACCCAGGAACTTTCCTGAGGCCACCCTGAAGATGCACTTGGCCGGATTCAGTTTCATTTGATGCGCGCGGAGCACTTCAAATGACTCTACCAAATCTCGAATATGGTCGCCGGTGGTTCTGCTTTTGACGAGCATGTCGTCGACATACACTTTCAAATTACGGCCGATCTGTTTCTCAAATATTTTATTCATTAGCCGCTGGTAGGTGGCTCCTGTGTTCTTTAGACCAAATGGCGTTACATTATAGCAATAAGTGCCCTGGTCCGTTATGAACGAGGTGTGCTTCTCATCCTTTGGGCTCATCCGGATCTGATTGTAGCCCGAGTGTGCGTTCATGAAGCTCAACAGTTCTTGTCCGAATATGGAGTGTACTAGCAAGTCGATATTGGACAAATGAAAGCTATTCTTTGGGCAAGCTTTGTTAACGTTAGTAAAATCGACACATATTTGCTATTTTTTGCTACTTTTCTTTACCAGGACGATGTTAGAGAACCAGTCTGGGCACTGGACTTCTCTGATAAAACCGGTGTCTAGTAGTTTCCTTATTTCCTCCCGAATGGCGACCAACTTTTTCACCGAGTGGTTTCTCCGCTTCTGTCTGATGGGTTTGTGGTCGGGATCGAGGCTCAACTTAGGTTTTTATGGTTGATGGAAACATTATTATCGATTTTATTTTTGACATGCGTATATTGTGTTCTTGGGTCATGACAGTCCGGCTTTCATCAGTAAGACCACTGGGCCATAACATTTGACTGTGCTTAGGATACTTGTCCATTTCAAAAAAGGTTTTGGTCTTGCTTTCAGAGGTTGGTTAACAGTGAAGCACTTTAACTTGACCTAAAATCAGTCTAGGCCATTTGATTTTATGCGACGATATGCAAGCATTCATATGAATAATCAAAATAAACAAATAACTATTTTATTAATAAAAACGTGGTATATTTCACAAACATTCCTAATGAAACGTGCTAGACTTACCTAGATTTGGCGGGGGTCATTGGTAATATTTTTTGTGGTGTATAGCATTCCATATCCTCAAGACTAGTTTTTTTGTTCTAGGTGCATAGCATGTATTCACTGCTTCGAAGAATCGCTAAGACGAGGAAAGGCCCTTCCAAATTTGGGGAGAGTTTGTTCCTATTGACATTCTTTTCAGTGGCATCTATACTCTACAGAATTAGGTCCCCCATCTCGAATTAATGTGCTTTTATCCTCTTATTGTAGTATCGAGTAATTCACTATTATAGGCCACTGTGCGCATCTTAATAGTATCTATAACTTCTTCAAACAGGTCGAGATGCTCAAACAGGTCAAGATGCTCTCTGAATTGTTGGGAGTTACCGAGTGGATTGAAACTCTCGACCCATAGGTTGGGCAGTCCGATCTTCATCAAGATGGTCGCTTTAGTCCCATATATAAACTAAAAGGTGTCTCTTGGGTAGGTTCCCTAGACGTCGTCTTGTACGACTGTAGCATAGAGGGTAGTTCGTCTACCCAGGAGCCCCCGACATCTTCCAACTTTGTCTTCAATTTGTGTAATAGGATCCGATTTTGACTTTCACTTGCCTGTTTACTTGCAGGTAGGTGATAGAAGTGTGAATTAGTCTTATTTGTAAACTCAAATAGTACTTGGTGAAACTCTTGCCAGTAAATTGGATTTCGTTATCGATCACTATGACCTCAAAAATCTCAAATATATATATGATATTCTATCGAATGAACTCTATTGCATTCTATTTGGTTATTCAAGCCAATGGAGAAGCTTTGACCCATTTCATGAAGTAATCAATGCCGACTATGATAAACTTCATTTGCCTAAATACAACAGGCAAATAAGTTGAGTATGTCGAGCCCCCATTGTGCAAATGGCCACGACGCCTGTAGGGCTTATATTTTCGTGAACGGCTGATGAGGAATGTTGCCATGGACTTGGTGATTCTCGCATTTCTTCACAAACTCCATGGCATCTCGTTTCATCATCGGCTAGTAGTATCCTTATTGCATTATCTTAAATGCAAGGTTTTTGCTACCAATGTGTGATCTATAGTTTTCGAGGTGTACCTCTCTCAGCGTGTAATTAATTTCATCTGACATGAGACACCGCATATATGGGATGTAGTACCTATGACGGTATAGCTTTTCCCCAATAATGGTGTACCAACCTAGCATCTTTTTCAAGCACTTAGCATCTTTTGGGTTTTTCTGTAGAGTGGCATCGGTGACGTATCTTCAGTATAGTGTCATCTAGTTCTTATTATTTAATATCTGCAGCACTTCTTGCTCGAGCTCCTCTATGCTCAGGCATGCCAAAACTTTACGCATGTCCCAGGAAATTGCTCTAGATTTCCAGTTGCCGCTACCTTCGCTAGTTGGTCTACCTTCCAGTTATCCTCCCTCAGGATACGTGTTATCTCAACCTTGTTGAACATCCATTCCATACCTTTCACTCTAGCAAGGTATTTTATGACTAAAGGACTAGACACCTCAAAATTCTCGAGGACTTAATTGATGACTAGCTTTGAGTTGTTGTAGACGGTTAGGTGCTTCGTTGAGCATTACCTTGCCAGCTGGAGCTCAATGAGTAAAGCTTTGTATTCGGCAACATTGTTGGTAGCTGGGAATCCGAGGGTTATCGAATACTTCATCTCTAACTTGTCAGGGGCCCTCAAGACTATGCCTACTCCGTCGCCTGATTGTGTTGATGATTTGTCTATGTGCAACATCCAGGTCGGAGTTTCCTCTTACTGGTGGGCATCTTCACTGGGATTGTGGTCATCTAGAATTTAGGTTGTCGTTTCAACTAAGAAGTCCACAAGGGCCTAGCCTTTCATGGCCATCCTTAGTGAAAATTCCACATCAAACTCACCTAATTTGATGGCCAATTTGACCATTGTTTGGACATGTCGGGTTTCTACAAGATTCCCTTCAAAATCTTATGTGCTTGGAAATGCGATCATAGATTTTTGGCAGAATAAACAAGCGCTAGAGCTATACTTTTGGTGTGTGGATAACGAGTCTCGATGTCTATCAGGACTTTGTGGACATAGTAGACTGGCCTTCTTTGCCTTCTTTTAGCATAGTAGGTGTTGTATCTGAAATCGCCTAATATAAGTGCAGATCTTCGCTTTCTTCTGGTGATGTCAAAAGAGAGGGACTTGCAAGATATTCCTTTAGCTCTTCGAAGCCTGATTGGTAGTCAGCGATCCATTGGAAGTCAGTCGCCTCTATTCCTCTCAAGGCCTTAAAGAAGAGGATGTATTTTTCTACTGACTTTTCTAGGAAGCAGGATAGCACTACAAGTCTCTCAGTGAGCCTTTGACCTTCCTTCATGGTTCGAGGCGGGCTCATATCCATGATGGCTTTTATCTTCTCAATGTTTGCTTCGATCCCTCACTGAGAGATGATAAAGGCCAAGAATTTCCCAGATGACACTCCGAAAGCGCACTTTGCCAGATTTAGCTTCATTTGATACACCAGGAGTACTTTGAAGGTCTCACTGAGGTCATGAATATGATCATTGATGATTTTGCTTTTGACAAGCATGTTGATTACATACACCTCTATATTCTGACTGATTTGGGTCTTGAATATTTTGTTCACGAGCCACTGGTATGTAGTGCTTACATTCTTCAAACTAAAGGGCATGACCTTGTAATAATTTGTTCCCTGGTCCATCATAAAGGAAGCATGCTCTTTGTCTTTAGGACTCATCTAGATCTAATTATAACCCGAGTAGGCATTCATGAAACTTAGAAGCTCGAGTCTAGATGTGAAGTCCACTAATAGATCGATCCTTGGTAAAGAGAAACTATTTTTGAGACATCTCTTATTCACGTCAGTGAAATCGATGCACATCTGCCATTTTTCATTGCTTTTCTTGACGGGAACCATATTTGATAGCCAGTACGAGTACTGGACCTCCTTGATCAAACTTGCATCAAGCAACTTCTTCACTTCCTCACGTATGGTAACCAACTGTTCTACAGAGTGGTTTTTCCACTTTCGCTGGACAGGCTTACGATTGAAATCGAGGCCCAACTTATGAATTATTACTCTAATTGATATCCCTAGCATGTCAACGGGAATCCACATGAAGACATCATAGTTTTGCTGGAGGAAGGTTATCAATTTGTCACACAGGGGACCCTCCAGTGAGCTGTCGACCTATATACATTTCTCTGGATCACTGGGGTCCAATGGGATCTTATTGGTTGCCTCGCCGGACTAGGCATATTGCAAAGTAGTTTTGTCCGGTGATCAAAGTGTTCGGCTAGTTGGTTCGGGATCACCTAAGTGACTCAGGATAGATAACATGTTTGGCTAGTCACTTAGTCACCTAGGACCTCTCCGATGCCACATGCTATTGGAAACTTCATTTTCAAATATAGGATTGATATCACTGCCCTGAATGTGGTCAGGCAGAGTCATCCCAAGATGGCATTGTAAACAGAAAGCAGGTCAACCACTAGGAACGTGAGTATTTGGGATGCTATCTTTAGATACGTTCTTAGTGTGACCTCCAATTGGATGGTTCCTTGGACCAATACTGGTCGTTATCTAGCCCATATATGAGTCCCTCAATCGATTTTATCTTGCTCTTTTTAAATTTGAGCTTAAAGTACACGATGAGATACAGTAAATTGTGAGAATTTTCATTATCAATAAAGATTTATTTCAGTTGGTAGTCAACTATACCATCCGAAACGAATGCAGGCACAACCAGAGGGTAAGAATGAGTAGTTACATGTGTTATATTATTGTCACTAAAACTAATGATATCATTCCTAACTCCTACCCTCAACTTCTTACTACTGGAAGCTTTCTCCGAGCAGTTTGAGGCATTGCCTCTGTGTGGTCTCATGGTCACCATGCTAACTACCCTTACTATGACCCGATTCCTCGGCTGCTGCTGCTCCAACCCATCTTATTCTACTATGCCAAGGACCTGGCCTGAATCTTGTAAGAATCTAGTGAGGTGCCCTTTTCAAACAAGGGCCTCAATCTTTTTCTGTAGAATTTGATAGAATTCGATACTTTTACCCAAAAAATGATAGTAGAAGCAGTACTTCAACTAATCTCTTCCTTGCAGGTTCTTAGGCTGCTTTAGCCACTTCAAGAACTTATCTTCCCAGATCTACATGAGGATATTAGTCCATGAGTAATTCAAAGGGGTCAGGTTTAGGGGTCTAAACTCCCTTTGCATGCTCGGCTCCATCCTGGGACGCTTCCAAGGATCATGGGAGTTGGTATTGTCTCTGTTCATCTTCCTCCTACTCACCGATCCCTAGTGAAGGTAGCCTACGCACTCTAGCTGCTTTACTTCGTTAACCTCCTCGACGGCAATATAGACGTGAGAAATGGTCTCAACCTCCTAGAAGGTTTGAGGGTCCTGATGGACCAAGTGCTTGAAGAAATCACTCTGCTCCAAAGTCGCTATAAAGATGTTTAAGCTCACCTCGTCGGTGAGCTTAGATATTTTTTGGACCTTTGTGGTAAATCAGGTCAGGAAGCGCTTCAGGCTTTCACTTAGCCCTTGTTGGATGTGGATAAGGTGCCAAGACTACTTCTCCTCCCTTTGGCTGGAGGTGAACAATGATAGGAAGCTATTGGCAATTTCTTGGAATGTCCGGATTGAATTGGATTGTAGGCAATAGAACCAAATCCAAGCATCCCCTCGATGGTCAAGGGAAATCATAGACACATTGCAAAGTCATCAAGGCCTTGAAAGTCCAGTAGGGTGTGAAAGTGATTCAGATGGTCTATCAAATTGAAACTGTCACCGTAGAATTTCAGGTTCAGCATCTTGAACTTACAAAGGAGCAGATATGTTTGGATCTCCCTTATGAATGGAAAACTTCTTAGGTCAGTGGTGTGTCTATTAGTGCTTCCCATGAACACCAATTGCTCGATCTTCCTCACCCTCTCCTCCATTCGAGGGGAGGATGCAATCCTCTTGACGTTGAGGAAGGTCCTTAACTCTAAGTGGTTTAGAGAGACATGCTGGTCTAGACGGCTATGGGCCCTTGGCGGAAGCATGCTGCAAGAGGCTTCTCCTTGGATTGGGGGCCTTCAATTGTCAGAGGAGCAGTGGGAATTTTGCCATTTTGAGCTTACATCCCGTGTCCCATGACTCAGTCGGCCCTTTGACTAGGTTTGGGCCCTATCACTTGTGGTTGCTCGGGCCTCAAGGTCGTCAGGCCATTGGGTCTTCTCGGCTAGGTGTCTCTTCCTCCAATTCCTCGCTTTGAAGTCGAAGTCTAGGAGATGGAGGAGAGATCCCCCAGCTGTTGTCTGTCCAGATGCGTGCAAAGGGTCTGGAGCATTTTGGACACATTATCCATTTGGGCTACGAGTGCTCATATGTCAAGGGCCAGTCATTCATCTGCATGGTTTCCACAAAGGGGTCGTTGTCGTCATTGTGAGAGACGATGTCTCTAGTAGGTGCGCTAGATTGTGCCCTGGTGTTAACCATGTTTGCCTTCGTGAGTGTGGTGGTTAGACATTTTAGCCATTTTCCAAAGATGACACTAATGATACATCTTTGGATCCGAATTGTTATATAGATTAGCGGGCCACTTGATCTCTCCTGACAAATCGAACTAAAAAGGGTCCGGTCTCTATTTCTGATAATTTAGATCTTACGCACCACTATAAATAAACAAAAGGTCAGATGATGACGGGACTCACTCCCTGATTTATTTTCTAATACTCAAATTAGAAATCTTTCTATGAGAGAGAGAGAAAGATAGAGGATACAAGGTGTGTGGATGCGTGTAGGAGGGGCTGAGTATGGATTGGAGGACTAAACTCCGCTGGATACGCTCAATGGGGAGTGGCTATTGAGTGAATTGACACTCGTGAGTTGAGTGGCTTGAGAGATGGTGCACTTGAAAGGAGAGTAGCTTGGGGAAAGACTTTCGATCCTTCTGGGATGCTCGAAGGTTAGAATCTTTTGGGTGTCCACTTTCCCAAAGGGGTGAAGAGGTATTTATAGAATTTGAATTGGTGCGGCCTTCCTTAGGCCTCACGGTTTATGTCAGTTGCCCTGGCAGATCCATTGAGTTATCTTAGCAATCACATGGTAACCATCGCCTTTTTGGAAACATTGCAGAGCGGCGCTTGCCATCTTAGAGTAACACACTGTACAAGTGAATATTCTGTGAATATTTATTGGGTTGTCAAGACAGTTGTTGTGGCCACATTATAGCAGTTTTTCTTGCTTGCCCACCCTGCATTGTTGGGGCTATCGGTGGCTATGAAGGAGGGGTAACTACAGACGGGGCATTGTGCACAACCCTAATTAGCCACTTCCTACTGAACAGTTTTAGGTCGACCCGCCTAGGCCAACTGTACTGATGTCTAGGCCTTTGATTAAACAATCTGTGTGATGGGCTTTCATCCTTCATGTGAGGTCTCGGACTCAAAATATGATAATTTGAGAGCAATTAAAATGATAATAATCAAGATAATGCTAAACATGCATTGAAAAATGAGGGTTGGAAGTAAAATGTAAAAAATTTACCAAAGTTCAGCAAATAGTAAGTTTGCGCCTGCCACGTGCTTGAGGCGCGACAGCAAAATCCAGAACCTACTCGCGCGTTAAGTGCTAGGCGTGCTCAAGTGAGCACCTGGCAGAAACCCTATGCTCGCCGCGCGCTTGAGCGCGGGCATAATATTTGCCCATGTCTAATTCTCTGTTTTTGTTATAAAATGGGAAAATAGGAGAGAGAAGGGAGAAGAACCACGACCTGCATGAAGGAGAAGGAGGGAAAAGAGAAGACGGAAAGGAGAAATCACCCGTTCTGATTCGCTCCGGGTAAAAATAATGATAGATCGGGCTCAGATAAGTGTACCTCGGACGCTATTCTCCGATTTTACCGACTTTTCTTGTTTCAAAATTGATAAAAATACTCTAAAATTATGTTGTTGCATGTTTAAAGCAAATGAAGCATGTTTCTCTCGATTGTTTGGATAAATTTTATGTTTACTCATATGTATTGCGGTATTTGGCTCGAATTTCATGAATAAGCATGTATTTAGTGTCCAATTTAGTTTCGGAAGTATATTGCAAAACCCTAACTCAAAAATATTAGGGATTTTTGGTTGAAATGCATGATTTTGTATATTTAATTGGATTTATGGCGTTGATTTCATGAATAAACACATGTTTGGTGTCCGATTTGAGTCTAGAAGTTTTGGCGAAACCCTAAGTACAAAATTAAAGGGATTTAGTCGTTTTAATCTAAATTTCTTGTCATGTAAAAGTTAATTAGTAACATAGTAATATCTAGCATGTGATTTATGACTGAGATGTTTATACTGATTTACACTATTAAATTTCTAAAGGATTATAAATTGTTTCTTGTGTATGTTTTGGAACAAATGAAGGGTTTCTAACTGTTTATTGTATATTCTGAAGCTACTAAAGAATTATTATGAAACTGTGACTGATTTTTAAAACTGAAAAGAGTTTTCAGTTAAGAATTAAGAAAGAAAAATATTTCGGATATTGTTATTTAGGACTCGAGACCGATATACAATCAGGTTAGGTTCTCCGGCATGCCTTAGAATGTTATGGTGGTCATCGAGGATAATTTTGTCCATTGAGTTATACATGATCCGCCATTCCTCAGGGTGTTAACCTAAAGGGCAGTTACTATTACTAGTTGGTGTTTCTGTAGTGATTCGTCGGCATTTCTGTATCGATTTCACGGAAGGAATGATACTGTCACTGTTTATAGCCTTGGGCTGTGAGGAGATGTACACAATCTATCATCGATCATTCACCCCCTCCGCTAATAGGGACTACTGGTAGGGTCCTTTACTGATAGAAAAGGAGTTTTTTATAACTTATAGAGTTGAGACTGATTTCTACTTTCTGAAGTATGATTACACTGATTTCTAATTTTTGAAACTTAATTAATGTCAATTAGGCTCTCTCTGCTTTCCATGCACGTTCTACATAACTGATTTACTACATGTACTTTATTGGATTTCGGCTCACTATTTTTCTATTTTTTTCTCCAGATAAAACAGTAGAGCTTGTACCGAATGAGAAGGAATAGCTAAAGTTTAGCCTACTGACGTTTGAAGACTTGAAGCTATTTGGGGATATTGGACGGAAGTGTTTGGACGTAATTACCTGATTTTTGTATATGGATTTATGTGTATAGATTTTTATAAAAATATATGATACAAATAGAGATTTATGCTTCCTCAGGTTTATAGTACTGCTTCCGCTATGTGTTTATTTTCTAGATTCTGTTGTAGGACCTAAATGACATCTCTTTTATGTTTCTGACTTAGTTGATAGATTTATAATTGGGCCATTGATGATATGGCAGTCTGAAATCCTGTGTATGTATATTGTAGGATGAAATGGTTTTATCTGTATAGTTGTGTGCTTGGTTTGGGTTATTTGATACAGGTTATATTTTTGGCTTTTATCCAATTATAGAGGAAACTCTGTTGTAATTTTTGCAGAGATTATATGTCTTAAATTACGGTTTTAAGTTATGTTTCTATCTTGACGGCAGCTTCTGAGGAAAAAAAATTCGTTCCGTCACACTTCGGATTTCTCTCCTTTCGGTGGGCTAAACTGGCCACTGCTATGCCTCTTGGTCCTTGGCCTTGGGAGAACATCCACTAGGCCACTGCTACTCCCGCGGGTTGAGCTCTGGGCCAGTCGTGTTCTACCGAACCCATCACATTTTATCTGAAAGTGTTAGTAAAATAAAAGTAAGGAGTGAGCTAAAAATTTAATAAGGCATATAATTTCCAATTAAACATATATACTTTGTATTAAAAACATATTAGAAGCAACAATGAATCAGATTTCAATAAAGTGCTATGAATTTTCAGGTCAATTTCACATAAATAGCTTACTAAATTTTTTATAACACTTATGCATGAATTCAATTTTATCTTATCAAGTTTCCATTCAATTCATGCTATGAAATCATACTCAAATATAACTTTTCTAAAGGAGCAGGGGTTAGTAAGGTCTCACCAACTAAATGAGTAGATAATCGAAACTCAAATTATATTTTTTTATACAACCAAAGGTCATATGCTAATATTTATGACCCATAGATGAACTATCATACATATAACCATGGAGATAGGGCTGAACATTGCTTTCGGGTATAAATGATAGGTTTGAATCTCGATTTATCATTATAATATATTAAGATATATTATAATATACTATCTGCTGAAACTATATTCATGGTCCAATCCATATTCTAATATAAATTCTATATATTTTTATATTTCTTAATTTTCTCATTCTTGATAAAATACTCATAATTCTTATCATAATTGTGGAATTTTCTCTTCAAATTATATAAATCTTTACCATGTAACACTTATACTTTATGTAAAAATTAAGTTATGATGAATTTTTAACTCAAAGAATGCTTAATTAGCATGTAGTGTAGGAAAAAAATCAATAAAATACAAAAATTAGCAATTTTTTCTTTATTAACAAATATGTAGAGAAACTTTGTAAATTTTTAGAACATATAGAGCGTGTAATTTACAATTTTTACACATGTAAAGATATCATGCATGCAATTAAGTATGTAGAGCACTATATTAGATTTATAAAACATATATGAAGGAAAAACTGCAGAAATCATCTAACGTATACATTATATATAAGTTTGGATATGAATTTCATACAAAATTGTAGAAGAATTATTAAAATTTCACATAAATATTAAAAATAAATATCACAAATTTAAAAATATATCTTACATGAATATTTGAAATAAAAAATACTTAAATAATTAGAGAAAGAATAGTAACAATAGAAGAAAGGCTTGGAATATTCTTGCCTTACTCCAAATTACCAAAATTCTAACTTTGATTCACTTGAATTGAGTTTCATTAGATTTCTCTCTCTCTTCTCTCTGTCTCCTTCTCTCTCCCCTCTAAAATTCTACTAAAAAATGATAAAAAATCAACCGAGTGTCCTATTTATACAAAAATAGTGCTTTAGTGTTGGTCAGGCAAGCATTAGACATCGTGCCTTACTACTATAGCACACGAGTGCCACCTTGAGCGGAGGGCTAGTGTTTTTTGCGCTCAAATGCCAATCAAGTATCCCTTAGGTGCGGTTACTTTTCCTATTCAACACATGGGCGCGAATCTGGTGTCGGTTAGACATCTCGTAACTTGATATAATCCAATCTAACTTTGACTTTTGATCAAATTTTTTTATTATTTGATCTTAATTTTAATTATAGTAATTTAATTAATTATGATTAGAATAAAATTTAAACTCAGGCTTTACATTTCTCCCCTCTTTATAAAAATTTTATCCCCAAAATTTTACATACCCTATCGAAAAACAAGTGCAGGTACTTCTCTCGAATCTCATCTTCTCTTTCCCGTGTGATTTCTTCACACTAATAATTCCTCTATAAGACTTTGACCAACGGAATTACTTTCATCCGAAATATTTGATTTCTTCTTTTCAAAATCTGAACTGGTTCCTCAATATATGTCAAATATTCGTTAATCCTCAATGGCTCATATTCAATAATATGCATTAAATCATACACATATTTCCATAGCATCGACATGTGGAATACGTTGTAAACATCTCTCAAATTTGGGTGTAGAGCCAATCTATAGGTTACTTCATGGTCTAATAAATATCGGCTTTAATTTTCTTTTAATCCTAAACCTTGAAATTCCCTTTGATAGAGATATCTTCAAAAGTAATAGTCTACAATATCAAAACTCAGCTCCGATCTCCTCCGATCAGTATAACTCTTTTGTCGACTATGGACAACTTTCAATTGTTCATGAATCAAACAGATCTTATTGAACGTCTCTTGAATAACTTTCGGTCCCAAAAGTCTCCTAACTCTAGTCTCTTCCTAATGAATTGGAGAATGACATTTTCATCCATATAAAACCTCGAATGAGGTCATACCAATACTAGCTTGATAGCTATTTTTATAGGCAAATTCAGCAAATGATAGATAATCATCCCAATTTCCCTTCATCTCCACAATTAAAATTCTTAACATGTCCTCCAAAATCTGAATTATTCGCTCCAATTGTCCATCTATTTGAGAATAATAAGCTATACTGAATTTCAGATTAGTCCCTAATTTTCTATGTAAACTTTTCCAAAATTTAAAGACAAATCTCGAGTCTCAATTAGACATAATTGAAGCTCAGACACTATGTATTCTAACCACCTCATTAATGTATAATTTTGCCAGTCAATCTCTAGAGAATGTCATTCGCACAGCTAGAAAATGAGTCGACTTAGTAAGCCGATCAACGATTAACCAAATAGCCTCATGATTTCTCAGTATGCTTGTCAATCCCATTACAAATCCATCATTATATCTATCTATTTTCATCTGGGAGTCGATATAGGCTGCAATTGGCCGGGTGGCTTTTGGTGCTCGACTTTTAATTATTAACAAATTAAACACCTTCCAATATAAGCCATTATTTTCCTTTTTATGTACCTTCACCAAAATTACTTCGATCGATGTGCCTCATTCATAATTTTTTCTTTCAATCTCCCAATATTCGGCACACATATTTGATCTCAAAACCTCAAAATTCTATCAGCCCAAACACTAAAATCAATTCTAATGTCTCTGTTCAAATCTCCAATGACATCCATCAGAAATTGATCATCCATTTGGGATCCTTTAATTTTTTCTAAAATTTTCAATTGCACTTGAAAATATACTAATATCATTCGAGTTCCTTGAGAGTGCCTTTTAATATCACAATGGTTCATACATTTTAGTGTCTCCATCTCCTTAATCCTCAAATGTGCCACAAAACTTTTTGTTCAATGACTCAAAGCATTAGTTATTGCATTAGGTTTTTTTAGGTGATACTGAATTTTACAATCGTAATCCTTTAAGAAATACATCCACTTTTGTTGCTTCGTATTTAATTTATTTTGAGAGAACAAATACTTGAGGCTTTTATGGTCTGAATATATCAAGAATTTCTCTCTATAAAGATAATGTCTTTAAATCTTCAATGCAAAGATCACCACCACCAATTCTAGATCATACGTCGGATAATTCGTTTCATATGTTTTCAATTATTTGATCTATAAATGATCACTTTCCCATGTTGCATTAGAACACATCTAAGTCCGGTCTTAGATGCATCATAATAAACCACAAATCTATTAAATCCTTCAAGAATCAGTAAAATCGGGGTGGTCATTAGACGGTCCTTTAATTCTTGAAAACTTCTTTCATAATCTTCAGCCCAATCAAATTCAACTTCCTTCCATGTCAAATTGGTTAATGGTGTGGCAATTTTGAAAAACGTTTTCATAAATCTTCAAATAATAGCTTGTCATTCCCAAAAATCTCCTAACTTTAGTTATCATTGTCAGTCAACTCCAATTGATCACCGTTTCATCTTTCTTAGAATCAATTGAAATGCCTCCCTTCAAAATGACATGACCCAAAAATATAATTTCTTCAAGCCAAAACTCACACTTTTTCAACTTGGCATACAAACTCCGTTCCTATAGTATCTGAAGTACAATTCTCAAATGTATCTCATACTCATCATAACTCCTTGAGTATATTAAGATATCATTAATGAATACCACCACAAACTTCTCAAGATAGGGTTGAAATGCCCAGTTAATCAAATCCATAAAAGTTATAAATGCGTTAGTCAACCTGAAAGGTAAAACTAAAAATTCATAATGCCGCATTCGAAAAGTCATCTTTGCCACATTTTCCTTCTTAATCCTCAATTGATGATAACCCAAATGAAAATCAATCTTTTAAAATACTTAGGCTCCTTAAAATTGATCAAACAAATCATCAATCCTTGACAACGAGTACTTGTTCTTTATAGTGATCTTGTTTAGCTCCTGGTAATCAATACATAATTGTAGAGACTCATCTTTCTTCTTCAAAAATAGCATTGGAGCACCCCATAGGGACACACTTGGCTGGATGAATCCTTTTTCCAGCAACTCTTACAATTGTTACCTCAATACTTTCAGCTCCAACGGTGCCATTCTATGAGGAATCTTTGATATAGGTGCTGCTCCAAGCATAGTCTCAATCTCAAATTTAATATCCCAATTCAATGGTAGTCCCGATAAATCTTCTAGAAAAACATCTTCAAACCCACATACTATCGGTATATCTCTTACCAGAATACTATGACTCTTAATTGTGTTCGTATAAGCCAAATAAGCCTGACAATTATTTTCTATCAAATGACAAGCATGCAAAGCCAAAATCATATACAGGGATTGCTTATGCATTAATCCTTGAAAATAAAATAGTTCATATCCTAAAATTGCAAATTAGGCCATCTTATGGAAACAATCTACACTAACTTGATAACTTGTTAACCAATCCATACCTAATATTAAATCAAAATCTTGCATGTCTAGCAAGACCAAATCTAACACCAATTCTAACCCATTGACCCAAATAACACACCTAAGATATATAATATTTGTGACAAAAGATAATCCCGTACGTGTTGACACTACTAATGCAAATTCCATAATCCTTGGGAGTGACGTCAAATATTCAACTAATTTAAGAGATATAAATGAATGTATAGACCCCAAATTCAAAAGTATTAATATTAAAGTTCCAAAAATGGTAAGTTTACCTTCAACCACTGTAGGCGACACATCCGCATCTTGGGCCATCACTACAAAAGCTCTTCCTGAAGCACTTGGCTTCCTTACCGTTTTTCTCGAGGGATGAGGACAATATTTGATCGTGTGGTCAGGCTGGCCACAATTGAAGCAAACTCCCAAGATCTTGTAGCAGGGCCTTCCACCATGGGACTTGCCGCAATGTGGACACACGGACATTGATTGTTGAGACTCAGTACACCCTAAAGTTAAGCTCCTTTCTTTCCTTTGTCCGCTGATTTGATTTTTTATGGCATCCTCCTGACCCCAAATTTTGACCAGAACTTTGGCCTCCATGGTTAGCAGTTTTCTTCTTGAAGAATTTCTCTCTTTCTAGCTCTCGTTCAAATAAGAGAGCTCAGTCCAATACATCTTTATATGTCCTTAACTTCAACGTCACAAGCTACTTCCAGATGGCGTCATTTAAGCCTTATAGAAAATTTTTTGCCTTCCTCACCTCATTATGGACCATGTAAGGGGTATAATGGGATAGTTCCATAAACTTGGTATCATACTCTACAACAGTCCGATTTCCTTGCTGAAGATGGGCAAACTGGTCCTCATTTTGCTCCCTTAAGCTCGTAGGGAAATACTTGTCCATAAATATTTCTACGAATATGTCCCAGGAGATTTTCTCATTCTCCAATCCCACGACTCTCTTCATCATGGACCACCAATGATCAGATTCACCCCCCCAATTTGTAGCAAGTGAACATCATCTTGTCCTCCTCTAGACATCGAATCATGCTAAACACTTTTTCAATCTGACGGATTCAAATTATGCCACGCAATCAATTGGCTCCAGCACTAATTCATATCAATACGTCGAATCTTACGTAAGGAGTTATATTTGTCCAATACGAATAATTAGAGTACACAATAGTCAATTGAAATTAAAATCCATTATTGTCCATAGTCGAACAACTAACAACTATGACTCTTAACGAACCATAAATTACATAAACTATATCCATAAGATACCCCTTAAACTACTATTCAACCCATAAGTTACGAATCAATAATCTGAATAACACAAACATATTTTCTACTGTCTGAAAACTGAAAATACAACATCAGAATTCTATGATTTCTAATTCTAATAACTTCGAACATATTCCTCTTCAATCGAAAACATATTGAAACAGCTTACTCTATTAAAAAAATATCGAAAGAAACACTGCATTGGATTTCAATAAAATGCTATGAATTTTCATGTCAATGTCACATAAACAGCTTACTAAATTTTCTATAATATTTGTATAGGAATTCAGTTTTATCTTATCATTTTCCATTCAATTCATGCTATAAAATCATGCTCAAATATGAATTTTCTTAGGGACTAGGGGTTAGTAGGACCTCATCGACTAAAGGAATAAATAATTAAAACCCCAGTTATATTTATTTTTATATAATTAAAGGTCATACTCTATTATTCAAGATCCATAGGTGGGTTGTCATGTATATAACCCTATAAACGGGACTGAATGCCACTTTACTCAGGGATGATAAGTTTGATTCTCGATTTACCACTATAATATATTATGGTATGTAATAATATATTACCTACTGAAACTATATCTATGGTCCAATGTATATTCTTGTGAAAACTCTATACTTTTCTTTGTATTTTTAAAATTTTTCATTCTAGAAAAAATGCTTATAATTTTTATCATAATTATAGAGTTTTTCCTTCAAATTTTATAAATCCTTATCATGTAACACATATACTTTCTGTAAAAGTTAAGCTATGATGAATTTTTAACACATGGAATACTTCATTAGCATGTAGTGCAGGAAAAATTCAGCAAAATACAGAAATTAACAATTTTATCTTCATTAATAAACATGCAAAGAAACCATGTAAATTTTCAGAATATATAAATCATATAATTTGTAGTTTTTAGATATGTAAAAATATCATGCATGAAATTAAGCTTGCTGGAGCATTATGTCAATTTTTAGAACATCTATGAATGAAAAACTATAAAAATCAGTTATCTTATATATTATACATGCGTTTAGATATGAGTTTCATCTATAATTATAGAAGAATTAGTAAAATTTCACATATATACTAAACATAAATATTATAGTTTTAAAATTATGTAATGTATGAATATTTAAAATAAGAAATATTTAAAGAATTAAAGAGAGAATAGCAACAATAGAAGAAAGATTTGGAATGCACTTATCTTTCTCCAAATTACCAAATATTTAACTTGGATTCACTTAAATTGAGCTTCATTGGCTTCATCTCTCTCCTTCTCTCTCCTACTTGCTTCCCCTCTCTCAAATTATGTTGAAAAATGACAGAACATCAATTGGGTGTCCTATTTATGTACAAACAGCGCTCAAGCGCCGGTTCGGTGTGCATCAAACACTGTGCCTGAATGCTATGGCACACAAGTGTGGGCCTACTATTTTTTTGTGCTCAAGCACCGATTAGGCGTCCCCTAGGCATAGTTACTCTGCCAATCCCAAGCATAGGTGCACATCAGGTGTTGGTCGGGCATCCCTTAACTTGATATAATCTTATCCGACTTTGACTTTTGACCTAATTTTTTTCCTTTAATATTAATTTTTATTATATTAACTTAGTTAATTATAATTAGGGTAAAATTCAAACTCAAATCTTACACTTGTGGTCCGATTACACCAAACATTTCTCTCAATAAAAATAATATCCCTAAATTTTTAATGTAAAGATCACCGCTGCCAAATTTAAGTAATGTGTCGAATAATTCCTTTCATGTGCCTTCAATTATCTTGATCCATACATAATTACTTTCCCATATTGTATCAAAACACACCCGAATCCGGTCTTGAACATATCACAATAAACGACAGATCTACCGAATCCTTAGGAAATTATCAAAATAAGGATTGTCATCAGACTGTTCTTCAACTCCTAAAAACTCCTCTGATAATCCTTTGCCTAATCAAATTGGACTTCTTTTTGCATCAATCGGGTTAAGGGTATAGCAATCCTAGAGAAATTATCTACGAATTTTTGATAATAGCTCGCAATATCCAGAAAACTCCTAACTTTAGTCACCATTCTTAGTCAACTCTAATTAATCACTACTTCAACTTTCTAGAGATCAACCAAAATACATCATTTTGAAATGACATGACCCAAAGATATGACTTCTTCAAGTCAAAATTTTTACTTCTTCAGTTTAGCATACAAACTCCTTTTCCAAAGCGTCTGAAGTACAATCCTCAAATGTATCTCGGGCTCATTATAACTCTTCAAGTATATATCAAAATATCATCAATGAATACCACTATGAACTTGTTAAGTAGGGTTAAAATACTCGGCTTATCAAGTCCATAAAAGCTATAGGGCCATTAGATAATTCAAATGACATAATCAAAAACTCATAATGCTCATACCTCATTTTGAAAGCCATCTTTGCCACATCTTTCTTCTTAATTCTCAATTGATTATAATTTAAATGGAGATTAATTTTTGAAAATACTTGAACCTCTTACAATTGGTCAGACAATTCATCAATTCTCAGCAATGGGTAGTTATTCTTCATGGTAATCTTGTTCAACTTTTGATAATCTATACACAGCCACATAGGTGCATCCTTATTTTTCACAAATAGTACCGGGGTACCCTATGAGACACACTTGGTCAGATAAAACCTTTCTACAACAACTCTTGCTATTGTTGCTTCAATACTTCAAGCTCCAATGGTGCCATTCTATAAGGGGGCTTTGATATCGGTGCCACTCTAGGTACTATCTCAGTCTCAAACTCGAATTCTCGGTTCGACGGTAGTCCTGGTAAATCTTCTAAAAACATCTTAGAACTCACATACCATCGGTATATCCCTTGTTGAAACATTATGGCTCCCTATCGTGCTCGCATAAGCCAAATTGGTTTGACAACCACTCTCCATCAAGTGACGAGTATGCAATACCAAGATCATGTATGAAGATTGTTTATGTATTACTTCTAGAAAATAGAAGGGTTCACATCCGGAAATTACAAAATACATCCTCTCAGGGAAACAATCTACACTAGCATGATAACTAGTTAACAAATCCATGTCTAGGATTATATCAAAATCATGCATATTCAATAAAATTAAATCTATTACTAACTCTAACCCATTGACCCAAACTGTGAGATCCAAGATCTTCCGACCTTGAAAATTATATCAAGTGGACTTGGGAATTTTTCTTGAACCACAGCAAGGCTGTATAAATCAAATTGGCTTACGGTAAAAGTCATATCAACTATGATAAATCCGAAAGCCCGAAACTCACCCTCGAGACACTGTAACAACATAATTAAGATCCATGGACTATTAGCAATCGATTAATGAGATGTTAAAAATTAATTTAACCATGTTTGATTAGGATTACGCCAGGATCCTGCACTTGGAGAGGAACCTAACCACTTGGCAACTTTAAGAGACCAGTGTGATCAACCATTGAGCCAAATTAGCAGCTTGGAGCGGTACAACTGAGCCAAATTAATTAATTTAAACTAAGCCAAATTTAGCATATTATCAAGTCACCAAATGGGAGCAAGGAAGTAAGCCAAATTCTTAAAATTTTAGCTAAGTCCAGCTGGTCAAATGGGGAAAACAACAAAGCTTATTTTTAATCAGCTGAATCACCATGTCAAGCACTCCCAATGTATGTGATAACTAATGATTTCACCAGCCCTCACTTAGCCAAACAAGGCCCAATCGCCATGGCAGCAGAAGGAGAAAATCAGCAACCCAAAAATCAGATTAAAGAAGGAGAAAACCAGCAGTCATTGTTGACCTTGCAAGGTAACTCAATTGCAGAGGAGAGAAGAGGAATTTGGTTGGAGCTTTATAGCCACTCATCCTAGCAAGATTAAGGATAAAAAAAATTACAACAGAAATCTGGATAAGTGACGAGGTTTGTAGCAAGAGATTGCACGTGGCAGATGAGAGAATAAGAGAAGAAATGAATCAGCCAACCTCCCTGGACAATTAGTAAAATTTCAACATGATTAAGGACATCTCAGCTCCACAAATTTATCCTATAAGTAGAGCTTGAAGTGAGGTAAGAAAGAAAGAAGAGTGAAGTGAGGAAAAATAGAGAGGGGGCAGAGAGTTATTTGGGGAGGCCAAAACCAGCAATTTGGGGAAATTTAAGCATAAATTCAGGCAAGTCATCTTTCCTTTCTTCCTTGTTGCGATTTATTAATCTCTTATTAAAGTATTGTTGTTCTAATACTTAAGCAATTCATGATTTTACATGAGGTAAAAATTTTAGAAAGATTAAGAGTGCTGGTTCCAGCACTAAATATCAGAAACCAGTTGCTGAAGCCGACCCTGAAAAAAATTAGGCAATCAGTGCCCAAATCTCACCAAGACATTCATGCTTAAGATAGGAATGGCATTGGGCCAAGTCACCCTTGAACCAGCCACCAATTTGACAGAACTAAAGCAGTGCCTGTGCTGAGCTGTGCCAAGAATTGTGAAATTTTTACCAATAAACCAAAAACGAATTGGCCATGAAAGTAATTTCCAAATTAGTTAAGATACCCTAATTTATGTTAAAAATAATGGCTGTAAGAAAAATTGGCCTTGGACCATACCTAGCCACAAGTTCGGCCTTAATCAAACTTTAGCACTTTTGCTGATGCAGAAGCCGCAGACAGCCTAAAGACTGACTTGAACCAGCCAAGAACCAGCCACTAAAATTACTATGGACTAACCTAGATACTCTCAATTATGTTAGGAGTATCCACCCTAAACGTTACCCTTGAAATTGGTCTAAACCGGCCCCAAATTGGGCTTAACCCGAAGCAGCACCATGGAGGTGCTGAAATTGCACCAGTGGGCCATACCCATTGAACCTGCCCTGCGAAAATGAATTAGCCAACTGAACCGGCTTTATAAGAGCCACCCGAATCAACCATGAGAGGCTAACCGAACTGGCCAAAAATTTAGGAAATTGGACCGGCCTTTAAGTATGGCCATTGAACCGGCCTATAACTAGGCCATTGAACAAGCCCTGAAAACCCAATAAATTGGTCAATGAATAATCCATGGAACCAGCCCTTGGTGGGTAATTAAGCCAAACTTAGATGGATCCTTGAACCAACCTTTCTTTTTTGGCTTCCTTAAACATTAAACAAAAAATTTTAAGCATATGTGCTTTTTTCGATTTTCAGCATCAGTTATCGAAAAAAATGAATGGATAAATGTGTCAAAAGAATTAAATAGTAGTAGAGTACGATATTGCTAATTTCAGTACTTATGAAATTATGGAAGAGAGCCACATGATGTTATGTGATAAGAATATTTCTCAAAAACTTGAGAAATTTTTGAAAGGAAAAGTAAAGGGCTTTCTCGCAATGCTTTAAGAAGGATTAAGAAACTGGGCCAAGGAATATATATATTTCAGCAGGTAATATTCCTTAATATTCATTAGGATATTATAGTGATAATTGAGGAAGTGCTTTGGGCTACGGAGTATAGGGTGGTAGCATGGCCTCGTCTACCAGGTTTAATAGGTAAGAACACCCACCTCGGGGGTAGTACGAGGGAAGCCCTTCGATTGTGTAGGTTATCACAATCTATTCCTCGATTGATTGCTCAATTTGTTGGTAAGGCCTATTAGCTCTGATCCCTAAAAATAAATAAAATTAACATATTTTTAAGGAAAAGATAAGAAAGATTGTTACAAAAATGTTTGTTTATGTTCCATGCTCATGATTCCTATTACTTGATATAATATGTATTCCAATTAAATATATTTAATATAAAAATTGCATGTCTTTCGATATTATGACTTGCTGAGCTCTTGGCTCATTTGTTGCTGTTTTACTGACCCTTCAGATGAGTTACCTAAGTTTATGCCAGATGAGTAGGAGTAGCGCAGCAGAATGTGGACTTTTATTTTTTATGTTTTCTTATGTTATGTATTTTGGTTTATTTTGTGGTCTATGTAAATGTAGCTCAAAGAAAATGTTGTATGATCATTAGTAGAAGTTTTTGATCAATGTAATCCTAAGGCATTTTGCTTCCGCATATTATATATACATTTGGTTTAGTGGCATCTCTCCTTACTTGGACACCAACAATGGTATTTTGTGGACAGATGTCGAAGTCGCAAAGGACGTGGCAATACTTTTGGATCCTGTTTATGCTATGGGAATATAAATTATAATAATATTAATGACTAATCAGGAAATGCAGATGTGGAACGTCACAGGTAGTATCAGAGAATATTTAAGGGAGATGCCTTAGGATAGGAAGATGCCTTAGATTAGGAAGTGACCTTAGAAATTAGGTTGATCAATTTCATTCAAGGTCTAAGTAGATTAAGTTGTAAAATTTGGGTTTCGAATCTGAACATTCCAAATTATGTGCCTTATATTAGTGTTCTTGGCAACAGGATCTAAGAATGGCAAACCGAAGGTGAAAGAACTCTGGAGATCGTACCCGATACGATTAGGAGGAGGAATATCTAAATATTATGGGGAGAATGATAGAGATCTTGGAGAGAATGACCCAGGAGCAGAGATAACCGGAACCGACTCCAGTTCCAAATCTAGTAAACCCAAGATTAACAGCTTACGAGAGATTCACCTCAGAGCGCGCACCAGAGTTCATTGGAGATCCTAATCCTACCAAGGCAGTGGCCTAGATCAGAAGGCTAGAAATTATTTTTGCTATGATCTGTTGTCCAGAGGTGGACAAAGTGATATTTGCCATGTATAAACTCAAAGGGGAGGCAGACCATAGAAGAGACTTCTGAGGTCTCGGACCCGAAATATGATAATTTGGGATTAATAAAAATGATAATAATCAAGATAAGACTAAATATGCATGAAAGAATGAGGATTGGAAATAAAAAATAAAAAAATTATCAAAGTCTAGTGAAACAGCAGGGTGGCGCCTGCCGTGCACCCAAGGTGCGGCAACGAGTGCCTGGCAACAACCCTGCGCTCGCCGCGTGTTCAAGCGCAGGTGCGATTTTAACCCCCCGTGTTCTAATCCGATTCTGTTTAAATTGAAGGGAGATGGTTTTGGGAGCAGAGCAGGTAGCAGCACGAGGGAGAAGAAGGGGAGAAGAGAAGAGGGAAGGAAAAATTGACCGTTCTGATCCGCTCCGGGTAAAATTAACGGTAGATCAAGCTCAAGCAAGTATATTTTGGACGTTATTTACTATTTTTACAGTGTTTTAACATCTCAAACATGGTATTTATACTTTAAATCCATGGTTCTACATGTTTACTGTAAATAATGCCTATTTCACCTGATTAATCGGACAGATTTTGTGTTTACTAGTATATACTGATATATATGCCTCTGATTTCGTATAAATACATATGTTCGGTGTTCATTTGTTGTCCGGAAGATTTTGTGAAACCCTAAGTGCGAAAATAAGGAAATTTAATGATTTTAATCCAAGATTTCTGTTATATAAAAGTTAATTTGTCACGTGATAATATCTAGTATGTGATTTCTATTTGAAAAATCTGCACTGAATTATATTGTTAAATTTCTAAAGGATATAAACTATTACTGCCTGTTCTAAAAATAAATTTGAAGAGTTACTGTGAAATTTCTGACTGACTTCTGAAACTGAAATGGGTTTTCATTTAAGAAATGATAAGGAAATATATTTCTAATACTTTTACTTAAGATTCGGGACTGATATGCAGTTAGGTTAGGTCTCCGGTATATCTTAGAACGTTATGGTGGTAATTGAGGATAACTTCGTCCTTGGAGTTATATGTGGTTCGCCCTTCTTTAGGGCGTTAACCTAGAGGGTAGTTACTGTTACTGGCTAGTATTTCTATTATGATCCCATGAGATGGGATTCTTCTGTTTCTATTTTTGGCATTTGATTGTATGGAGTGAACGCAATCTATCCTCAATTATTCGCCCCCTCTGCTAGTAGGGTCTACTGGTAGGGCCATTTATTGATAAAAAAAAATTTCTATAAATTATAAAGTTGAGAGTGATTCTATTTTCTGAAGTATGACTGCACCGATTTCTAATTTCTAAAATTTAATTATTGTCAAATTATACTTTCTCTATTTTCCATGTTCTGTTCTGTTTTTGAATATTTTCATATCTGCATAACTGTTTTGCATAATATAATTTATTGCATGATGCATGTACCTTGTTGGGCTTTGACTCACTGTTTACTTTTTTTTTCTCCAGATGTGACGGTAGAATTGGTACCGTATGAGAAGGAGTAGCTAAAGATTAACCTACTGATTTTAGAGATCTGAAGTCTTTTTGGGAGATATTAGAAGATTACATTTGAATGTAATTACTGGGTTTTGTATATTGATTTATATATATGGATTTATTGTATATAGTATGTATGTGATGAAACAGGAATTATGCTTCCGCAGGTATATAGTTGCTTCTGTTATATATTTTTTGGACCCTGTACAGATCCTAAATGGTACCTCTTTTATATTTTTGACCTAGTGGATCAGACTAGATTTGAGTCATGGATGAGATGGCAGACTGAGATCCATTGTATGTGTGTTGTAGGATGAGATGATGATATCTGTATAGTTGTGTGCTTGATTTAAGTTATTTGATACAGGTTGTACTTTTGGTTTCAATCCAATTATAGAGAAAACTCTGCTGAAAATTCTATAGTAATTATATATTTTGAATTTATGGTTTTAATTTCTGTTTTTATCTTGAAGAAAGTTTCTGAGAAAAAAATCCGTTCTGTCACAAGAATGATGGGTGTCCCTAAATGCGAGATCACCTGGGACATGTTCAAGGAGGTATTCTTCGATAAATATTTCTTGGCAAGCTTGCGAGAGCAAAAAGAAGAGGACTTTACCAGACTCCTCCAAAGGAACAAAACTATGGTGGAATATGATACCAAGTTTATAGAATTGTCCCATTATGCCCCCTACTTGGTCGACGACAAGGCCTGAAAGGCCCAAAAATTTCAGCAAGGCCTCCAAGACAATATCAAGAAGTAGTTGGTGAAGTTAAAGTTGTAGACATATGGAGAAGTGTTGGACCGAGCACCACAATTCAAGGAGTTGGAGAGGGAAGAATATTTCAAGAAGAGGGCGTCTAGCCGAGGAGACCCGAATTCGATAGGAGGAGGAGGGGCCGCCAAGAAAGCGAAAGTGATGGACAAGGGTAAAAGCAGCACTAGGGCTCAAGAAGTGCCACGAGTGCAAACGACAATCTCCATGTGACGACCCAGATTCTAAAACATAAAAAATCTCGATTATCAAGCCAATGTGATCAAGGGATCCAGGAAAATTGAGGGATGCCCGGTCAACACATGTTGACCGAAAAGTTGGGAAAATGATGAATTTGGTCAACGCACGTTGACCGGAATGTATGAAGGAAAGCATAATCCGGTCAATGCATGTTGACCGGAATGCATGTGGAGGCCGGAGTGGCCTTGAAGTCCGGAGTGCATTGTTGAAATGAGGCCGAAGTGTCCTTGAAGACCGGAGTAGAATTTGCGGAGAAGAAATCCGGAGTCGATGAAGGAAAATAAATCTGAAGTTGATGAGAAAGTGATGGACGGAGTGAATGACAAGAAGTTGACCGGATTTAAAAAGTTGACCGGATTTCTTGAAAGGTTACAAAAATTGAGATCGGCACTAATCAGAAATATTGACCAAAGAGTTGACCGGATAAACAAAGAATAAACTGTGGAATTTAGTTAGAATCCAACTAGGCGGCGACCAAATGGAGTGGGTGAACTAATCTAATTACTCCACCTACCGTCTGCAAACAAGTACCAAAGTAAGTCACCTACCCCAACTTACCCCACCTACTCCCTCCTCTATAAAATGCCAGCAATGAGTGCTGAAATTGGGGGCAAAAATACAAGCGAAAGGAAGAGAGTGAAGAGGAGAAAGCTTCAAGACGGTAAAATTTAGGCGATCAGCCCGTCAGGCAAGTGTACCACGGACGCCGTTTTTAAATTCATTATAAGTATATTCTGCTCTGTTTCTAAATTCATGCTTTATTACAAGTTACTTCGGACGATATTTTTTTTAAGTTTAGTTTTTAGTTCATTTGCAAATGTACTGCACTCTGTTTTGCTGCAAGTAAGCGGACGTTAACATTTTTTTAGTTTTCGTTTGAATGCGTTCATGATACCTGTTCATTAACTGTTTTCATGATACATTTCCTACATTCTGAACTTACATGAAATCCGGACTAAAGGTTACAACTGGCATTTGACATGTGAAACGAAACCGCATTCTTGCATGTAAAACAAAACCGGCATTTGACATGTAAAACGAAACCGGCATTTGGCATGAAAACGGCATTGTGTGAAGATGAACTCCGTCCTGTGTTAAAATGAACTCCAGCTTGTGTTAAAATGAACTCCGTCCTGTGTCAAAATGAACCCCGTCCTGTGTCAGAATGAACTCCGGCTTTTGTTAAAATGAACTCCGACCTGTATTAAAAAGAACTCCAGCTTTGTGTTGAAAATCAACTCCGACTTTGAACCGAAAATGAACTCCGGCTTAAATGAACCCCGCATTTTAAATGTACTCCGCCCTTTAAGAGAAATGAACTCCGGCTTTTGAGTTTACGCACTCCGTCTTTATGAAAGGAAGAACTCCGTCTTTTGAGTTTACGCAATATGAAAGAATGAACTCCGGCTTGTATAATAAATAAAAAGAACTCTGGACTTGAATGAAAAACAACTTCGGCTTTTGAACTCCGGATCTGGATGAAAAACGATTTCGACTTTTGAACTCCGGATTTGGATGAAAAAAGTACTCCAAAAAGAACTCCAGCCTCTGTCAAAAGAGCTCCGTCCCTTGATGTGAAATGAACTCCTGCCTTAAGATAAAAAGAGCTCTGTCCTTTGACATGAAATGAACTCCCGCCTTAAGATAAAAAGAGCTCTGTCCCTTGATGTGAAATGAACTCTCGCCTTAAGATAAAAATAAGCTCCGGCTTTGCATAAGGAAATGAGCTCCGTCCCTTAATATGAAATGAACTCCGACTTTGATGAACTCCGTCATTTTAATGAATTTCGTCCTTTAAGAAAAATAAACTCCGGGTTTTTAAAGTACTCCGTCCGTATAAGAAAAAGAACTCCGTCCTTTTGTTGAAAAAGAACTCTGGCTTTAAAATGAACTCCAGCTTGAGAAAATTAAGCTCCGTCCTTTGTGTAAAAAGAACTTCGTCCTGTTGATGAAAAACACTCTTCCTCTGTGTAAAAAAGAGCTCCGTCCCTTAAGAAAAGTAATCCGTCTGAAAAGCACTCCGCCCAAAAGAGCTCCGTCCCTTAAGAAAAGTAATCCGTCTAAAAGGTACTCCGTCCTTTGAGTAAAAAGCAGTCCGTCTGAAAAGTACTCTGTCCTTTGAAAAGTACTCCGTCCCTCTGAAAGTAAAGCACTCCGTCCAAAAAGAAGTCCTGCTTGTAATGTAAAATGAACTCCGGCCGTAATGAATAAAAAGAGCTCCGGTTTGTATAAGAAGAAGAACTTCGCTGAAAATGAAACCGGCTTCAAAAGAGCTCCGGCCCTGGATAAAAATCTGCACCGGTCCCCAGTAAAATATGTTTTTGAAAATATGTCTGGCCTTCCTTGATAAGAATCTGCACCGGTTCCAAGTATAATATGTGGATACTTAAAAATAGCTAAAGATATATGATAGTCGTCCTCGGGGCTTGGTACACGGAGGTAATAACAGTCGTCCTCGGGGCTTGGTACACGGAGGTAATAATAGTCGTCCTCGAGGCTTGGTACACGGAGGTAATCATAGCCGTCCTCGGGGCTTGGTACACGGAGGTAATCATAACCGTCCTCGGGGCTTGGTACACAGAGATAATGATAGTCGTCCTCGGGGCTTGGTACACGGAGGTAATGATAGCCGTCCTCGGGGCTTGGTACACGGAGGTAATGACAGCCGTCCTTGGGGCTTGGTATACGGAGGGAAATAATATAAAGTACCGTCTACCATTTTACCGATATGTTATATTTCAGTAGAATGATGATAATGTATGGTACAATAAAAAGATGATAATGAATCGTATACAGTGAAAAGATGATAGAATATAGAGTATTGTTTTACCATGCATCAGTAAAGTTTATAGTTATTATTTTACAATCTATAGTGTAATGATTTATGAAGCATGAGATTTGATATCGTTTAATTAAACATTTTGGTTCTGCATGATTATACGATCGTTTTGGCATAACTGTTTTACAGTTCATATGCATGTACATTGCTGGGTCTCGGCTCACTGTTTTATATTTTTCCCCCTACAGATGAAGTTTTAGAGCTTGCGCCTGACGAGTTGGAGTGATTAGAGCTGGTCTGAAGGATTAAGAACCTCGGAAGCTTATTTTGGAGAAATATTATTGTAATGACTTGATGAACTTTTATGGTTAAATACTTTTGGCTATGTACTCGGAAATGAATATTTTGGAATGAATATGAATGCTTCCATAAGTATTAGAGTAACTTCCGCTATACTTATTATGGTTAAAAGTATATGGGTCCTAGATGGCATCTGAGATCTTGTGTTGCACCTAATCGGTTTAGTTTGGATTTTCAATTGTGTTACGAATGACAGAATCAAAAGGACAAAAAAAAATCCGTTCCGTCACACTCCACATGCCCTTAATGTGGGAGGCTACATTCGGGGACCTGCCATAAAGCATCTGGAGCATGTTTCAATTGTGGCCAATTTTGTCACAGGGTCAAGGACGATCCAAAGCCCAAGAGACCTTTGACAAACAAGCCAACCATACCAGGCATCGCATTTGCTGTGGAGGCTAAGGATGCTGAGGCGACTCCACATGTGGTGGAAGGTACACTCTCTATTTTCGGCACTTCTACACATGTGCTTATGGATTCCGGTTCTTCACATTCTTTCGTATCCCCGCAATTAGTATATCATTTATTATCACCACCTCATATTCTGGAACGGGTGTTAGTCATACCGACACCGGCAAGATCTTCCACCATGACTGATATTATGTACCCGAGGTGTGAGGTACAACAGCTTGGTGGTTTATGATTAAATATGGACTTGATATTATTAGATATACATGACTTCGACGTAATCCTGGGTATGGACTGGTTAGCTAATTATCATGCTAATGTGGATTGCTTCCACAAGCGGGTTCATTTTTCTATTCCGGGACATGAACCCTTCTATTTCCAGGGAGTATTGCGGAAGGAGATGCCTACTCTTATATCCGCTTTACATGCCCGTCATTTGCTACAAGACGGATGCCAAGCCTATCTAGTGTTTGCTGGCATAGTTGAGAACCATGAGGTGCTAGCTAGAGATATGCCAATAGTCCGCGAGTTTGAAGTTGTATTTCTAGAGGACATACCAGGATTGCCACCATCTCGCGAAATTGAGTTCAAAACAGAAGTGATTCCCGGATCGGTGCCAATTTCAAAAGAGCCATACCAGATGGGCTCGGCCAAACTAAAGGAGTTAAAGGAGCAATTACAAGAACTCCGGGAGAAAGGGTTTATTTGACCAAGTGTTTCCCCCTAAGGTGCTCCCGTATTGTTCATGAAGAAGAAGGACAAATCGATGCAATTATGCATTGATTACCACAAGCTAAATAAGATCGCGATCAAAAATAAATACTCGTTGTCGAGGATTGATGATTTATTTGATCAATTTCAATGAGTTCAGGTATTCTCAAAAATTGATCTTCGTTCGGGATATCAACAATTGAGGATGATAAAGGAGGACATACCGAAGACCGCATTTCGAATAAGGTATGGGCATTATGAATTTCTTGTTATGACCTTCGGATTGACTAATGCCACCACAGCCTTTGTGGGCCTGATAAATTGGGTATTCCAACCATATATTGATCTATTCAAGGAGCCGTGAGGATCATGAGGTACACTTGAGAATTGTGCTTCAAATATTTCAGGAGAAGAAATTATATGCCAAGCTGAAAAAGTACGAATTTTGGCTAGAAGAAGTGACATTCTTGGGACATATATAAAAAAAATGTATCTCTGTTGACCCAAAAAAGATTGAAGTTGTAGTAAATTGGAATCACCCTACCACGGTTACTGAAGTGTAAAGCTTTCCAGGCATGGCTGGCTATTACAGGAGATTTGTTGAGAATTTTTCAAGGATCGCCATCCCGCTTACTCGATTAACGAAGAAGGAGACAAAATTTGTGTGGATGGAGGAATGCCAAAAGAGCTTCTAGGAATTGAAAAACCGATTGACTTCTTCCTCAATCCTAACAATTCCAGAGGGATCTGGCTGGTATGAGGTTTATTGAGATACCTGAAGATTAGGCCTAGGATGCGTATTAATGCAGCTTGAAAAGGTCATCGCATACGGGTCAAGGCAACTATAGGTCCATGAGAAGAATTACCCAACTCATGACCTTGATTTAGCTGTAGTGGTCTTTGCACTAAAGATATGGAGGCATTTTTTATACGGGGAGAAATCTCTTGTATACTCTACTCATAAGACTCTGAAATACTTATTCTCCCAAAATGAGCTAAACAAGAGGCAAAGGAGATGGCTGGACTTCAAAAAAGATTATGCCTGTGAAATCTAGTATCAGCCTGAAAAAGGCAATGTGGTGGTAGATACTCTAAGCCGCTAGACGTTGCTTGTGGTAAACTTGGAGATCAAAGAGATGGAGATACTGGAATGTATGAAGCAGTGCCACATCAAACAGTATGCTCAAGGCAGCTGAATGATCTTGTCATATTTTCAAGTTTAGCAAGAAATTCTGAAGTGGATCAAAGAAGAGCAGATGAATAATCCCTTTTAAGTAGATATTATGGGAGATTTAAATTGAGATTCCATACTAGATTTAAATTGAGGTGGGCGACTATGTGTTCTTGAAAGTGTCACCATCCAAAAGGGACGACCAGATTTAGGCTTAAAGGAAAGTTGAAACCCCGATTCATTGGCCCCTTTGAAATTTTAGAAAGGATCGAAGAAGAAACTTATAGATTGGTGCTGTCATCAAATCTGACAGAAGTACATGACGTGTTTCACATATCCATGCTGAGGAAGTATGTTCATAATCCCACACATGTGATTGAATTCGAGCCCTTGAAAATTGACAAAGATCTATCCTACATTGAGGAGCCACTGCAGATTCTAGACTAGAAGGAGCAAAGATTATGTACCAAGACGATCCCCTTGGTGAAGGTGCTCTGGAGGAATCACTCACCTGGAGAAGCAACTTAGGAGCGAGAAGAAGAAGTCTAGGGCAAATATCCACACTTATTCGATTAAGGTTTGTAACTCCATCTAAATTTTGAGGACGAAATAAGTAGGGGAGAATTGTGAGATCCCAAACCCAAAAACAACATGATAATTGGGCCTTGTGAGCTCTTAAAGGCTGGAGTGGCCATAAACAACTTGAAGGCCAAAGTTGATGTGGTGTGTGATAGAGGCCAAAGTTGAATGTTGGAGGAAGCAGATGTGAAGGCTGAAGTTGATGGCATGTGTGATGAAGACCGAAGTTGATGTGGTGTGTGACGGAGGCCGAAGTTGAATATTGAAGGAGGAAGTTGATGTAAAGGCCGAAGTTGATGGTATGTGTGATCAAGGTTGAAGTTGATGTGGCATGTGATGGAGGCCGAAGTTGATAATGATAAGGTGATGGCCAGAGTAGGTGAAGGGTTAGAAGGTACAGGGTAAGGTAGCTTGAAAAATCTGGAGTGATTTGTGAGAGACTTGAAATCCAGAGTGATGTATTGTGTGCCCTCGGAAAGTTGGGGTGGCTTTGTGCCTTGAGGCCGGAATGACCTTGAGAAGTGGCTTGTAACCACTTCTTGGCCTAAGTGGTTTGAGTCCTCTTGAAGGCCGGAGTGCCCTGTGTGAGTATAAGAGGATGGCGTGGCTTGCAACCACCACTTGGCCGGAGTGATTTGAGCCCTCTTGAAGGCCGGACTCCTTGAAGAAATGTGAAAGGATTGAGTGACATGTGATGAGTAAAGAAGGCCAATTGGATTAATGATGAGTTGTTGACCGAATTTAGAATTATTGACTAGGGTATATTGCAAGAAGATTAAGGCCGACTTTGTTATTTAGCAGGACTAGATCCAACTACTCCAATCTAATCAAAATAAGTAAACCACCCTTACCTACCCCATTGACCTTCTAGAAGAAAGTATCAAGTAGGTAACTTACCCCACTTGCTCCCACCTAACTCCTCATCTATATATACACTAAACTCCTAGTCTGAAAAAGGAGGGTGAAAAATCTGTAAAAAGGAAAGGCAAAGAGGAGGAGGGAGCCTTAGGCCAGTTGGAGTAGACAGTTTGGAAAACAGGCAAGTGTACTCTCCGTTTTAATGCAAGTATACCTTTCGATTTTAAGTTAAGGCCTTTAGAAATGTTTCAATGCAAGAACACTTCAGACTTGTTTTCTATAATTATTGCTTTTAGATATTTTTGTATGTTAACTGTGCGGAATGCATGAATAATATGAATTTTGTTCATAATCTTGATTTCATTCTTTAAGCTTAATGCACGGTCGGACTGCTTTGCATGAATAAAATTCTGATTTTGACTTCATGTTTGATCCATGCCTTCTGTTCAATTCATGTTCTGATTTGCTTGCATGAAAAATTGGCATGAAATTGGAATAACAAATAAGAAGGCCCTTTGCATCTGTCTGAAAATTGGAACATATGAATCGTGAATCGGCCTTGGGACAGGATGTCCAAATAAGAATGACCTTTGTATATGTCCTGAAAATGGAACATATAAATTGTGAATCAGCCTTAAAACATGATGAACTATGAACGGATAAGATCGGATCTAGCACTGTCACACGGTCAGATAAGGTTCTCCAGAATGTCTTAAAACATTAAGGTGTAATCGGGAATAGCTTCATCTATGGAGTGATACGTGGTCTGCCCATCCTCGGGACGTAATGAGAGGATAGACTATGAATTTGAATTTTAGCCTTTGATTGTGTGGAGTAAATAGAACACAAGCTATCCCATGGAAAGGATATGAATATGAATTTAAATTTTGGCCTTTGATTGTGTGGAGTTAATAAAACACAATCTGTTCCTGATTACTCTCCCCCTTGGGTGGTAGGGTCTACCAATCTAGGTTTTTTGGATGATAAAGATATGAATTGGAGAACTTTGAATTTTGATATGAGCCATGAACTTCGGACTTGACACTTACTTTTGGACTTCGAAAATTTACATGAGACAGTAAAGTTATATACTTTGAAAATTGACACTGAATAGTTATATTATGTTCTCCGGAAAAATTGGCATTGATTATGAATCTTTGAATTTCCATGACATTGTTTTATTGCATGTTTTTAGTACCTTGTTGGGTTTCGACTCATTCTTTTATAATTTTTCGATGAGACTTGTAGAATTAAAACCGGACAAGCAAATCTAGATCAAACTTAGCCAGAAGGGATCTGAGATATGGAGAGCCGGTCGAAGATTATTTTTGAAGAATTTCGATAGCTTTAAAAGAAATTATGGTTAAATAGCATGTTTGAGAATGTCGATGCTTCCACTTTAATACTTTTTGGAATACATCTACTTCTGCCATTATCTTTTGGTTGAAATCAAGATTAGAATGGCATCTCTGTACGAATTTTGACCCAACGAAATGGAATGTTAAAAGAGTTGGAGCCTTTATTGTCTTATGGCATTTGGCGATCCTGTGATTATATTATTTATGCTATTGACAACTTACTTTGTGTGTCATGACTAGTCTCGACTGAATTGCCTAAGAGCTGAAATCTTGGGTGTCTGTTTCGGATGGTCCCTAACGAAGCAAAAAAAAAAAATGAGGTTCTCGTCACAAGCTAAAAATGGGAAGACATCACGATGGACTTTGTTATGGACTTACCAAGAACTCCGATGAACCATGATGCCATATGGGTGATCATTAACCATCTCACTAAGTCAGCACATTTCTTGCCTATCCGAACAAGTTATCCAAGAAATCAACTGGCCCGGTTGTACATTGATGAAATTGTGAAGCTACATGGAGTACCAGCTTCCATCATATCCAATTGAGACCCAAGATTTATCTCAAAATTTTAAAAAAGTCTGTATCGGGAGCTGGGAAAAGAGCTAAAATTTAGCACAATGTATCATCCCCAGATGGATGGACAATCAAAAAGAACCATCTAGATTTTGGAAGATATGCTAAGAGCCACGGTGCTAGAAATGGAAGGAAATTGGAATAATCATCTAACATTGGCCAAGTTCGTAAATAACAATAGCTATCAGGCCAGTATCGGGATGGCCCTCTTTAAGACATTATATGGGAGGAAATGTTGATCCCCAATTCATTGGGAAGAAATTGGATCCAGGAGACTCATGGGGCGAGACATCATTAGAGAAACTTCAGAAAAGATCATAACGATTTATGAGAAGCTAAAAGTAGCTCAAAGAAGGCAAAAGAGCTACGCTGATCGGAGGAGGTTAGAGTTAAAGTTCGAGATTGGAGATCCCGTATTTCTAAAAGTATCACCATCCAAGCGAATATCCAGATTTGGAATGCGGGGGAAATTGAAGCTCGATTTATAGGCCCCTTTAAAATATTGGAAAAAGTGGGAGAAGTGGCCTATCAATTAGGACTACCGCCCAATCTAGGAGAGATACACAATATATTTCATGTCTCGATGATCCGCAAAAATATTCACGATCCAGCCCACGTTATTGAATATGGGCCTTTGGCGAGTGATGAAGACTTTTCTTGTATTGAAGTGCCTGTACAAATTTTGGATCGGAGAGAACAATACTCTGAACGAAAATAATCCCACTAGTGAAAATTATATGAAGAAATCATTCTATGGAAGAAGCCACATGGGAGCGAGAACATGAAATACAGAACAAGTATCCCCATCTTTTTCTAAACCAAGGTATGAATTGTACTTAAATTTTGAGGACGAAATTTTATAAAGGGGAGAATTGTCAGGTCCAAGATCTTCCGGCCTTGAAAATCATATCAAATGGGCACGGGAAGTTTTCCTGAATCACGGCAAGGCTATATAAATCGAATTCCCTTACAGTAAAAATTATATCAACTATGATAAATCCCAAAAGCCAAAAACTCACCTCGGGATGCTGTAACGACGTAATTAAGATCTATGGACCTATTAGAAATTGATTAATGATATGCTAAAAATTAATTTAACCATGTTTGATTAGGATTACGCAGGGATCGCCGCACTTAGAGAGGTGCCTAACCACTGAGCAATTAAATTAGCAACTCAGAGGAGTGGAAACGAGCCAAATTAATTAATTTAAACTAAGCCTAATTCAGCCTATTATCAAGCCGCCAAATGGGAGCAAGGAAGTAAGCTGAATTCTTAAAATTTGAGCCAAGTCCAGCTGATCAAATGGGGAAAACACCAAAGCTGATTTTTAATCAGTTGAATCACCTAGTCAAGCACTCCTAACGCACGTGATAACTAATGATTTTATCAGCCCCTTACTTAGTTGAACGAGGCCCTACCACCACAGCAGCAGAAGGAGAAAATCAACAACTCGAAAATCAGATTAAAGAAGGAGAAAACCAGTAGCCATTTTTGACCTTGCAAGGTAACTCAATTGCAGAGGAGAGAAGAGGAATTCAGCTTCAGCTTTATAGCCACCCATCCCAGCAAGATTAAGGTTAAAAAAAAAATGCAGCAGAAATCTGGATAAGTGATGAGGTTTGCAGTAAGACATTACACGCGACAGATGAGGGAATAAGAGAAGAAATGAATCAGCCAATCTCCCTGGACACTTAGCAAAATTTCAACTTGATTAAGGACAACTCAGCTCTACAAATTTATCCTATAAGTAGAGCTTGAAGTGAGGTAAGAATGAAAGAAGAGTGAAGCGAGGAAAAATAGAGAGGGAGTAGGGAGCTATTTGGGGAGGCAGAAACCAGCAAGTTGGGGAAATTTAAGCATGAATTCGGGCAAGTCATCTTTCCCTTCTTCCTTGTTGCAATTTATTGATCTATTATTAAAGTATTGTTGTTCCAATACTTAAGAAATTCATGATTTTACATGAGGTAAAAATTTTAGAAGGATTAACAGTGCTGGTTCCAGCTCTCAACATTAGAAACCAGTTGCTAAAGCTGACCCTTAAAAAAAATTAGGAAATCGGTGCCAAAATCTCACCAAGACATTCGTGCTTAAGATAGGAATGGCCTTGGGCCAAGTTGCCTTTGAACTAGCCACCAATTTGACATAACCAGAAGCAATACCTCTGCTGTGCTGTGCCCAGAATTGAGAAATGTTTGTCATTAAACCAGAAATGATTCAGCTATGAAATTATTTCCCAAATTAGTTAAGATACCCTAGTTTATGTTAAAAATAATGGCCGTAAAAAAAATTGGCCTTGGAACATACCCGGCCACAAGTTTGGCCTTAATCAGACTTCAGCAGTTTTGCTGATGCAGAACAGCAAACAGCCTAAAGATCGACTTGAACCGGCCATGAACCGGCCACCAAAATTACTATGGACTAACCTAGATACTCTCAATCATGTTAGGAGTATCCACCCTAAACATAAACCCTGAAACTGGTCTGAACTGGCCCCAAATTGGGCCTAACCTGAAGCAGCACCTTGGAGGTGCTGAAATTGCACCAGTGGGCCGTACCCATTGAACCGGCCCTATGAAATTGAAATAGCCAACCGAACCGGCTTTATAAGAGCCACCCAAATCAACCATAAGAGGCTAACCGAACCGGCCAAAAATTTAGGAAATTGGACCGGCCTTTAAGTATGGTCATTGAAACCAGCCCCAAAAACCCAATAAATTGGCGAATGAATAATCCATGGAACTGGCCCTTGGTGGGTAATTAAGCCGGACTTAGATGGATCCTCAAACCAACCTTTCTTTTTTGGCATCCTTAAACATTAAACGGAAAGTTTTAAGCATATGTGGTTTTTTCTATTTTCAACATGAGTTATCAAAAAAGAATGAATGGATAAATATGTCAAAAGAATTAAATAATAGTAGACTACGATACTGCTAATTTCAATACTTACGGAATTATGGAAGAAAGCCACATGATGTTATGTGATAAGAATATTTCTCCAAAAGTTGAGAAATTTTTGAAAGGAAAAGTAAAGGGCTTTCTCACGATGCTTTAAGAAGGATTAAGAAACTGGACTAAGGAATATATATATTTCAGCGGATGATATTTCCTAACATGTATTGAGATATTATAGTGGTAATCGAGGAAGTGCTCTGGACCATAGAGTATAGGGTGGTAGCATGGCCCCATCTACTGAGTATAATAGTTAAGGACACCCACCTTGGGGGTAGTATGAGGGAAGCCCTTCGTTTGCATGGGTTATCATAATCTGTTCCTTGATTGGTCGTTCCCTTAGTTGGTAAGGTCTATTAGCCCTGATCTCTAAAAATAAATAAAATTAACATGTTTTTAAGGAAAAGATAAGAAATATTGCTACAGAATTGTTTGTTTATGTTCCATGCTTATGTTCCTATTCCTTGATATTATATATATTCCAATTAAATATGTTTAATATAAAAATCGCATGTCCTTTGATATTATGACTTGCTGAGCTCTTGGCTCATTCCTGACTGTTTTACTGACCCGTCAGATGAGTCACCTGTGTTTATGTTAGATGAGCAGGAGTAGTGCAGTAGAATGTAGACCTATATTTTTTATGTTTTCATATGTTATGCATTTTGGTTTATTTTGTGGTTTATGTAAATGTAGCTCAAAGAAAATGTTGTATGATCATTAGTAGAAGTTTTTGATCAATGCAATCCTAAGGCTTTTTGCTTCCGCGTATTATATATACATTTGGTTTAGTGGCATCTCTCCTTACTTTGGACACTGGCGTCGGTATTTTGTGGACCGATGTCGAAGCCGCATAGGATGTGATAATACTTTTGGATCCTGTGTATGCTATGGGAATATAAATTATAATAATATTAATGACTATTAAGGAAATGCGGACGTGAGATGTCACACAAATAACACACCTAAGGTATACAATATCTGTGACCAAAGATGATCCCATAAGTGCAGACACTATTAATACAAAATCCATAATTCTTGGGCGTGACATCAAATAACGGACAAACTTACCTTCCACCATTGTAGGTGATGCATCTGCATATTGGGCCATCACCGCGAAAGCTCTTCCTAAAGGACTTGGCTTCCTCACCGTTTGCCTCAAGGGATGAGGGCAATTTTAATCATATGGTCGGGTTAACCACAATTAAAGCAGGCTCCTAAAACCTTGTAGCAGGGCCTTCCATCATGGGACTTTCCACAATGTGGGCACAAGGACATTGTTTGCTAAGGGCCCAGTACACCCTGGATTTCAACTCTTTTCTTCCCTTTTTCTACTAGTTTGATCTTTTCTAAGATTCTCTCAATCTTAAACTTTGACCCAAACTTTGTCCTCTATAGCTAGCAGTCTTCTTCTCAAAGAACTTTTCTCTTTCCAACTCTCATTCAAATAAGAGAGTTCGGTCTAACACATCTCCATAAGTCCTCAGCTTTAACATTACCAATTGCTTTTGGATTGTGTCATTCAAGCTTTGCAGAAATCCCTTACTTTCCTCGCCTTATCATGGACCATATGAGGGGCATAGTGAGATAACTCTATAAAGTTGGTGTCTTATTCTGCCATAGTTTAGTTCCCTTGCCGCAAACAGGCAAATTCATCTTCCTTTTGCTCCCTTAAACTTGTCGAAAAGTACTTGTCCAAAAAAGCCTTCACGAATATGTCCCAAGAGATTTCTTCATTCTCTAACCACATGGCTCTCTTCTTTATAGATCACCAATGGTTCAACTCTCCCTCTAGCTTGTAGGAGGCGAACATGACCTAATCTTCCTCCGGACGTTGTATAACGGTGAAAACTTTTTCAATCCTTCAGATCCAAATCTAAACTTTAGTGGGGTCTAGGTCACCCATAAATTTTGGCACCCTTTTATTCGTGAAGTGATCATAAGCCATAATTACTGGGTTTGTCGTCGTTGGCTCCAAATTATGAGATCCTCAAGTCATGGATTCCATCACATCTGCAATCCTAGCCATTATATTCAAGTACTCTTCCTCTTGATTGGGGCAACAGTTGGGTCCAACATTACCTCCTTGTCTTGGCATCTATCAATCTATCACAAAATAATTAATTAGATTAGATCCTCAAACCAAAGTAAAACATCCTCTTATGACTTCTTTGATACCACTTTAACTATTTCGTCTCAAATATCAATCCCGTCATTAACTAATATCCAATATTAATAATCTAATTAACAATCTAATTAACCGTTCCTTTAATCGTACGTTGATACAATGACCGACCAATTAAAATATTATAACGTAAATTATAACACCCAATTTTACATAAAAAATCTCGTCTCTATCATAACATAATCAGAGTAAACAAACAATCAAAATTTCCACTACTATCATAAAATTGGACAATCGACATCCTAATATTTATAAACTATGTCCACATGATACTAATTAAACCAACATTCATCTCATTAGATTACAAACTATTTCTGATTATCATAGACATATTAAACTGTTGTCTGAGACTAAATTTACAATATTAAACATTAATAATTCAGATTCTAAATTCTTTAAACGGGTCATTCTGCAATCTTGATCATCCTGTAAGTATCCGAGCCTCTTATCTGAAAGGAATTGATAAAATAAAAGTAAGAAGTGAGTAAAAAACTCAATAAGAAATATATTTTACAATTAAATATATATAATTTACATTTAAAATCATATCGGAAGGACTGTAAACCAGATCAAATTAACAACATAAATTTTTATAGCAATTGCACATAAATTTTAGATTTTATCTTTACAATACTTAGTCAAAATGTCGTATAAATTCATGATCAATCATGAATTTTCTTAGGAACATTGAGATCCCAATCCCAAAAACATAAGAGCTAGAAAGTATATGGTAATGTAGTGCCAAGGCCGGAGTAACTTGTGGCCTTATGATGGCCGGAATGACCATGTAAAATCATGAAAGTTGAAGTGATTTGTGGGCTTATGAGTGGCAAGAGGCCGAAGTGGCTTTGTGTCCCTTGGAAGCCGGAGTGAATTGTGGAGGTCGGAGTGAATTGTGCCACTTGAAGGCCGGAGTGACTTGAGGAGTGGCTTGTAACCACTTCTTGGCCCGAGTGACTTGAGCCCTCTTGGAGGTCGGAGTGGCATGAGAGGTGGCTTAAGGGCCGGAGTGCTTTGTGCTTTATATGTACGTGTAAGAGGCCGGAGTGGCTTGAGCCCTCTTAGAGGCCGGAGTGGCATGTGAGGTGGCTTAAGAGCCGGAGTGGCTTGAGCCCTCTTGAAGGCCGGAATGGCCTCCAAGTGATTTGAGAGTAGCATGAGGCCGGGGTGGCCTTGTGACTTCATGAAAACCGGAGTGACCATGAAAGCATATTGAGGCTAGTTTAGATGGAGTTAGATGTTAGCCGGTTTGAGTAAGAAGGAAATGATGGCCAGTTGGAATTGGCGATAAATTGTTGATTGGATTTAGAAATATTGACTAAAATAAATTACGGGCATTGAAAATCGGAGTAAAATACTTTAACTAAACTTGCTAATAATTGGAGTAAACTGAAGACGATAAATGCCGACTTTGTTATTTAGCCAGATTAGATCCAACTACTCCAATCTAATCAGAGTAAGTAAACTACCCTTACCTACTCCGTTGACCTTTTAGAAGAAAGTACAAAGTAGGTAACTTACCCCACTTGCTCTCATTTAACCCGTCCTCTATATATATTGAACTCCTAGTCTGAAAAAGGAGTTAGAAAATCTATAAAAGAAAGAAAAAGTAAGAGGTGAAGAGAAAGGGGGAGCTTTAGGCCAGTTGGAGTGGACAGTTTGGAAATCAGGCAAGTGTACTTTCCGATTTTAAGATCAGACTTTTAGAACATTTTAATACAAGAGTACTTCAGACTTATTTTCTATAATTACTGCTTTTAAATATCTCTATATGTTAGTTGCGAGGAATGTATGAATAATATGATTTTAATTCGTAACCTTGATTTCATGTACGGTCGGATTGTTTTGCATGAATGAAACTCTGATTTTGATTTCATGTTAGCCCATGTTTCTGTTCAAACCATATTCGAATTTGCTTCGCATGAAAATTTGGCATGAAACTGGAATAACAAAATGTGAAGGCCCTTTGAATCTGTCTGAAAAATGGAACATATGAATTATGAATCGACATTGAGACATGATATCAAAATAGGAAGGCCCTTTGTATTTGTCCAGAAAATGGAGTATATAAATTGTAAATCGGCCTTAAGACACGATGGAACCAGTATGAACTATGAATGAATAAGATCGGACCTAGCACTGTTACACAGTCAGATAAAGTTTTTCGGCATGCCTTAGAACGTTACGATAGTAATTGGAAATAGTATCGTCCATGGAGTAATACGTGGTCCGCCCCTCCTGGGGACATAATGAGAGGGTAAAAATTGAATATCGAACAGAGGCCTTTGATTGTGTGGAATGAATACAATCTATCATATGGAAAGGACATGAATGTGAATTTTGAATAAAGGTCTTTGATTGTGTGAAGTGAATATAATCTGTTCCCAATTACTCTCCCCCTTAGTTGGTAGGGTCTACCAGCCTAGGTCCCTTTGGATAATAAAGATTAGTAAAAATGATATAAACTTGAGAACTTTGGATTTTGACATGAGCCATGAACTTCAGACTTTGACACTAAATTTTGGACTCCGAAAATTTATATGAGACAGTAAAGTTATATGTTTTGAAAACTAACACTGAGCAATTATATTATGTACTTTAGAAATTGGCATTGATCATGCATCTTGAAATTTCCATGTTTATTTCATGTTTTTAGTACCTTATTGGGTTTTGACTCATTCTTTTATAATTATTTCAAATGAGACTATAGAATTAATGCCAGACGAGCAAAACTAGATCAAGCTAAGCAGGAAGGAATCTTGGATTCGGAGAGTCTGTCGAAGATTTTTGGAGGATTTTGATAGCCTTAAATGTAATTATCTTTGAATAGTATGTATGAGAATGTCTATGCTTCCGCTTATGTACCTTTTGGAGTATATCTACTTCCGCCATTATCTTTTGATTGTAATCAGATTTTAGAATGGCATCTCTGCATGAATATTGGTTCAATGACTTGGAATGCTAAAAGAATTGGAACCAAGAATATTATATAGCATTTGGCGATCCTATGGTTGCGTTATTTATACTTTTAATAAATCTATTTTGTGTGGCATGACCAGTCCAGACTGTTTTACCTAAGAGTTTGAAATCTTAGGTTTTAGTTTCGGATGGTCTCTAACGATGAAAAGAAAATAAGGTTCCATCACAAGAACTAAATGCCAATAGAGTCTCACGAACTAAATGAGTGGATAATTAAAACTCATGTTATATTTATTTTCACACAACAAAAGGTTATATGCTACTATTCAACACCATAGGTAAGACATCATACATATAACCCTATGGACGGAGCCAAACGTCACTTTCACCTACGAATAATATGTTCAAACCTCGATTACCACTTAATATACTAAAGTATGCTATAATATACTACCTGTTAAAAAAATACCATACTCTAAAGCATATATTTATGAAAACTCTATACTTTTTTCATATTTCTTAATTTTTTCATTCTGAAGAAAATGTTTCTTAACATATTGTAGAAATTCCCACATAATTCCTTTCAATTAATCTTCATGCAGTGCATAAAATTCTACAAAAATTTACATGTGTAATTTCAGAACATATATGAGCTGTATCATGAGATTTTACAAACTTGTAAAACTATTTATACTAAATGTTGCAGAGAAAACCAAACTGATCAATGCTAAAAGTTTACTATAGAAAATTAGCAACATTAATTGACATGCAGAGTAATTTTATAAGTTTCCAAAACATGCAATGTATATTTACTACAAATTTAAATATGCAAGAACTTCATAAATGAAAATCAAATATGAGAGAGTATTATATCATAAATTTAAGGCATACATGAAGGTATATTACAAAAATTAGCTAAGTGATGCAAAATACAGGAGCATAGACATGAATTTCATGTATTTTTACAAAAGATTGAGGAGAATTTTATATGCATGTTAAATAAAAATATTTTAGCAGTGAAATTGTGCAATATATAAGTATTTAAAATAAAAAATATTTAGAAAATTAAGAAAAAAACAGTAAGAATAGAATGATAGTTTAGAACACACTTGCTTTAACTCTGAATTATCAAAGTTCTAACTTTGATTCACTTGAATTGAGTTTCTTCTCTCTCTCTTCTCCTCTTTTTCTTCTCTCTTTTCATTCAAATTCTGTTAAAAAATAACAAAAAATTAATTAGACTTCATATTTATACTAGATTGGTACTCGAGCACTGGTCTGATACGCGTCAAGGATTGTGGCTAAACAATATGGCACACGAGTGCTGCAACACTCAAGAGATAGGGCTTGAGGCTCAGGAGCCTGATACCGGTATTGGAAACAAAAAACAATTAGTGAATGTAGATCTATAGTGATCACATAGCTACAATAATAGCTGCTTAGTTATTAAATCTCAAGGATGCACAAAGTGCTTATGAAGCAACAGTGCTCACTATTGGCCATGCTCATTCAACCAAGATGATCAAGGGATTAGAATCTGATCAATCTAATACTCATGTGATGATTTGAAGTCAAATGTGCAAAGATGGTTGCAAACCAATAACACTTCAAAGCTCAAAGAGCTCAAGACTTGAATTGATCCGAGCCCGTAGAAAGTCAAATGTCTAATATGTGCAATGCATCCTCATTCACACATCTAGCTAATGAACATCAATAAGTAGAAGCTACATCCACATCAAGCCAAACTAATGCAGTTGCACAATTCTCCCATAAAAATTTAGAATATTCTGACAATAATAACCTAATAACTTAGTTGGAAGGTCCAAATAATAACTTAAAAAAGGAATGTAAAAGTTATAAGTACATAATAAAAATAAGGTTTTCTTAAGGATTAAGCAATATAATAGAAAGTGATGTAGCAAAATGCTATAAATTGATAGAAGGTGAATGATCAGAAGACTCCTCACGGCATAGAAGTGGAGCGTCGATGGAAATTCTCTAAACCATCATTTACATGAGTATGAGAGATATCTAAGAACTACACAACCTCACTCTCATAGCAAAATCCCTCTCCTCAGTAGCAATAAGCCTTGCTCTAAAAGTTCGTAAGAGAGACATCATCCAATTACAATCCGTCAAAAAGTAAACAACATTTCCAATATCGAACACTAGAGAACTACAGTTGAACTCAGGGACTAACCAATGTCGACGCCTAGGGCTTGTGAAAGTCCAATCAACAATCATGAGCAAGTAGGCAACATGCTCAGTATTAGAAAACGACAAGAGAAAAAGAGCTATAGCAACAAATACAAGAAATGTTCCACAGAGGACACTTGAGTGACCAAAAATAATTTGTTTAGTAGCAGCAAGCACTAATCATGATACAACCCTACAAATTGGAGGCTTAAGGTGCAAGCTGAAGATTTTTTGCATCTGAAAGTGATGATAGCAAGCTTCCCACAGTCTACGCCATCTTTATGGAAGTGGCAATGCCAAAAAGCAACTATCTCTTCTAGAGCAGCCACAGTGATCCCGAAACTACATGTAGCCAGCCACCTCCTCTTCTTGGGAGGAAGAATGTTAGTAAGAATTAAAGTCGTAGCAATATCATTTAAAATGCCATAGAATCATTTCATTCTCCTTCAAATGTCCTAATTTGAGAGCAAGCTAACCTCTTTCACAGTGTCAAGGCACTACCAAAACATGTGCAATGTGATGTCACTGAAAATTACAGCAATCCTTTCAATAGAAGGCACATTGCACAAGCCTCCAAGGTCTAAAGAACTCTCCATTGGCACAAAAGAGCACCAACTCTTACCCTTTACATAGGCCTTGTAATATACCGATTTTCGAATATCCCCTTGTAATTAAAAATATTAAGTTACGCCAAAGTTATTATAATGACCATGAAATTTATAACTGCTAGGAACTAGAAAGATCACTAATGAATTACATAGTTGACTAGAATAGGAAAACGTTGACCAGCCTTCCGGAGACGAACTTTCGGAGACCATGATAAATTTTCCGAAGACCTAGAAGCCATGAGATGATCCCGAGACCTTGGATGAAAACTTCCGGAGACCAAGATGCATGTAAAATTTCGGAGACCTTGGAGAACATGAGGATGCCCGAAGACCTTGGAGAACATGAGGATGCCCGGAGACCTTGGATGAAATTCCGGAGACCTTGGAGAACATGGAGATGTCCAAAGACTTTGGATGGAAACTTCCGGAGACCTTGGATGCCAAAGGAGATGATTTGGAGACCTTGGATGAAAACTTCCGAAGACCATGAACCAAAGTTGCTTCTGGAGACCATGGTGATGTTCAGGGACCTTGGTAAGCTTCCAGAGACCATGAAGTTATCCGGAGACCATGATAAACCTCCGGAGACCATGAGAAGGTGTCCAGAGATCATGAGGGGTTTCCAAAGACCATGAAAGATAATCCGAAGACCATGATGGATTTTCGGATTATTCGGAGATCATGAGCGATTTTCAGAGACAATTTCTAGAGATGAAAATCCGAAAATATTTTTTGGAGATGATTTTCATAGAGGACATCTGGAAAATTCCAAGAGAGGAAGTTGGAGTCCGCAAGTTAACCGGAAATAATGAGGTAAGCAGAGTAGATTGATAGTAGACATGAATTGTTGAGCGATTATAATAGATAACCGGATTGACTTGATGGCCGGTTTTGATTAAAGATTGATTGACTAAATATGGGTAGGTGACGTACTCCCACTCACTTCACTGACTTTCTAGAAAGGAAAGGGGGCAAGAAAAGAAATATAAATTAGTTAACTTGCCCCACTTACTATCACCAACCCTAATGCCTATAAATATTGAATTTGATAATTGCGATAGAAGATTGGAGCAATTTTTTGGTAAAAGCATGAAGGATTTCAGGCCAGATTTAAGTAAGAAAATTCATAGATCCGATTCCAGGAACGTGTGCCCTACGTTTTCGACAAGTTCATATTTAAAGTCTATAAAGTATTATTGTTTTCATACTACATAAAGTATGATAAGGTAATTAACTTCTGCATGTTGTCATTATTTATGAATACATCATTGAAGAATTTTGATCATTTGAATTAAGAAAGAATTTTAAGAAGTCAGTTATTTATGAACATAAGCACACCTTAAAAGATCCCAAGACTCTCATGCCCTTAAAGACCTCCAGACTTTTTCTTATTACTTTTAGAAGGTCATAATTTGAAGAATGGAGTTTTGATGGCCAAGTAACTTAAGCCTAAAATGTAGTCATTTCTAATCATGGTAGTCGAGTAGCTGCAGGCCTAAAAAATATAGCCGTTTCTGATCATGTGACCAAGTAACTACAGGCCTAAAATGTAGCTGTCTTCGAACCCCAGTGGCCGAATAGTTGCAGGCCTAAAATATAGTCGTTTCCGAACAATGATGGTTGAGTAGTTGCAGGCCTAAAATGTAGCCGGTTTTTGAAAAGGGAAAAGTTTGATTTTTTGGGCTTAAGTTTTGATTTGGCAATTTGTCTTCATGAATTTACTTCAGATCAGTGATATTTTGTATGCATGATACTTTCACCTAGTTTCATTGATTTCGTCTTAAAACTATAGTCATATATGTTTTAGCTTAATGGTACACTGCTGAGTATTGCTCACTCCTTATTATTTTCTAACTTTCAAGGAACAAGAATTTATGACCAGATAAAAAGGAATAGAGTTGGACAGACTAGTTAGGCTGATCTATCATGCTGGATTAATATAGTCAAATCTTGGGCAAAATTGATGTATTTTGAAATGTTTTGGAAATTTTTGTATTATGGGCTTGTTATGTAAATAAAACAAGTATTTAGACGCTTCCGTAAAATTTTATGGTTTGGGAAATTTTGGTCTTTAGTGGCATCTCGCTCATCTTTTGTTTTGCGTTGTAACCGACCAACCTAGTTTTCTTGCCGGTCAAAATAAGATTGACCAAAGACCTTGATGGCCAACTTGAGAAGTTTGGCCATTGATTCTGTGTGTGAGTCAAAGAGAAAAGAAAAAGCAAAGAGAAATTTTATAAGTGGGAGTCTCTAAGTATGAGATTTATATACTAAAGAACGTATATGGTCCCTGGTGTTATATACGTATGTATGTATGGACGATTATTGACAGTGGTCAACGAGATTTATGACCCATTCCGTCACAGGCCCTATGAATTGAAATAATAGCATGTTAACTGATAAGAAATTATCTCCCAATGAAGAAGCAACTTCAAAGCAAATCTCTAGAGATGTGCAACTCAATGCTTGATTTCTTCAAGTTGCCGATGTACAAGTTTGCCTAACATTGAAGTCATCAGCTATAGAAGAGCAACATTTAATCATATTCTTAGAGTCACACGAAAAAGGACAAAAAGATGAGGAAAGAAGCATGACAAAGTTTGACTTGCATGCCTCAGTGGACTAATACAAGTCAAAATGGTAGGGCCAGAAAAAGTATCTATTAGATAGTCCCTTTGTCTTCAAAGTCACGAGTTCGACTCAGACAAAGATGAACACTTCAAGCTGGTCTCATTTCGATAGCCCACTTAGGAGTAGCTTGGATCTAAATGATCTCAATCCAAGGGTAGACTAACATCTTTGATTCCTAAATTTGATCTTTGAGGCTTAGGAATTGGTCATAGGTTTAGCAACACATAATAAACATTGGGATGAAAGATGCCAAGAGAATGCATATTTACATGCACCCAAATTACCTAGATAAACTGTCAAATTGCCAAGGGGTCAAACTGTTGAGTAGCCAAATAACCAAGTGGTATTATTATTAAGTGATGTATTGCCAAGCAAACAAACCATAAAGCCGTCAAGTTGCTTAAATACTACATTGTTAACCCATCAAGCAACCCTGCCTAGATGGAGTTTGCCAAACATGAGAAATCAACCATTCTATTGCTTTCAAATACCATACCATAATGATATAACCAAAGTTCAAGAAACTTGTACTAATGGAGACAATGTGTCATTTATGATTCTTTAACTAATAGTCTAAAACTATCTATTAAGTTTATATTTATAAATGTGACAATTAAATCCTAAAATTAAGGAGACGTAACCCAACATCAATACTCCAATCAATAAAATAGTGTAGAACCACCCATAAAATCATATTTATAAATAAACAGCTAATTTTGAAAACACAAACTTCCCAAAAGGAAATTAATTACTATATAATTATCCATAATTCCTCAGAACAAAAATGGCCATTAAGTGATGTTACTTAAATGGCTCAAAACAAGTCGAATATCTTTATGAATACAAAGTTTCTTAGCATAGAAAGGACGTATTGTCACAAATTTAAATCAAAAAAAGATAATATAATAATCCGTAAAAATAATAATGCATATAAATAAAATTTTGAAATAAAACAATATCCACATCGCATTCAAATTCATGTTGATGCGTACCTGGATCCGACTTCGAACAGATTCGGATTCTTCTGGATGGTTTGAACCGGTTCCATTCACTGAGTATGAATCCTGCACACCACTAAAACGAACAAGAGGTCAGCGTTATCGGCGGGAAGTTGTCCCACCGAAAACACTCCGACGCTCAAGTCAGTAAAACAGTCTTCAAAAGGAAGAAACTGAAAAATAGAGAGAGACAGTTTGAGTGTTCTATCCAGATGTAAGAGAGACGTGAGGTCTTCTTGAATCTGGATGGTGGGATGGCAGTAAACGGCCGTGAGGGCACGCTTGTTGCCTTAGGGCTTTTTGGGAGAACGAAGGTGGCAGAGAAGGTAGGCTTCTGTGAGCACTCAATCGTCCCAGAAAACGTATGCACTTGGCTATCTCGAAATGTATAAGCTGTTGAAAGCATAGGAGAAAGCATGCCCTTGACGGTGGGTCAAGGGTTTCTTTTGTAGTTGAGAAGCCAATCCTCCTTCTTTGGAAGGAGCGATTGCCTTCCTGATTTGTTGGCGGGCTTGCCTTCTGGAGCAGATGCCTGTTGCCATGTGATCGTGATTGTTTCCTTGTGAGGCTGTCAACAACTTTCCAAATGGGCTTCCTTCCTCCTCAGCATATTACCGTTGGAGTACCTTGGTTGGCAAGGAATAGAGAAGATTTGGCGCTTTCCTTCTTTGAAGGGCGCCAATCTTGTCAACATCCTTTCTGGTGCAAATTGAGATCGTGGAAGACACTTGGAAAGCTGTGGTTGGCTGTCTGATGAGTGGTGGGCCCAAACGGAGTAGGCCCATTACTGCTAAAAGGCATCATTTGGGCCCAATGTATAGGGCACAGACGGTCAACGTCCGAGTTGACCGTCAGCGTGTTGGCCGCCTTCGTGGTGAATGAAGGGAGAGTAGCTAGCGATCAACTGATGGGTTTGGGCCAAAATGGAATAGGCTCATCACTGTAGCAAAGCCTCTAAAGGCCCAATCGAGCTGCGCAAGGACGGTCAACATTGCGTTGACCGTTGGCGAGCAAGTTAACCGTCTTGGGCTTTCCAGTTCCTGGGTCGTCTTCTTATTGGGCCGTCAAAAATGCTGACTGGCCTTTTTGGGCTCCCGTTGACCTTTCTTTGGGCCAGCCCATTATTGGTGTACCCATCACTAGCCCCCCATGCTGGTAGCCAGAAGTCTGGCCTCCAGTATGTTCATGATGGGATGCATTTCCTTGCTTTGAGGATCTCGTGGGAATTCATAAAAAGCGTGAAGGAGAGTTTAACCGGGATTGTTGACCGTTTTGGTCAATTATGGAGCACCAGAATTGTTGACCGTTTTTGGCCAATTCTGGGAATGCTTTCTGCCATCTTTTTGCCGGCTTGCAAGGCAGAAATCGACACGTGTCTTCCTTTGATTGGGCGGAGATCCTGGTCATTAATGTGCCAAAGATCCGTCCTTTGGCAGGGCCAAGTAGGGAGGTGACATGTGGCTTAACTGACGGCGTCATTAATGAGGAGTTTCGTGCTAGAGACCCGTCCTTTTGTGAGGTCAAGCGAGAAAGTGACGCGTAGCAAAACTGACGGCTTCCTTTGTATGCTTGGCGCTTAAGTTTTCCTCCGTATTTTGAAATTGTTTGCGCTTCTAGTCCGTCGTCTTCTTCCTTCTATTCCTTCGAAAGTATTTTCTGGAAACCCTAGCCTTCGCTCGATTTATGGCTTCCATGGCTGATTTCTCGTCCGATCTGAGAGAAAATGTTGTCAAGGCTCTGTGCGTCGAGTTTAACATCCCCAAAGAGATGGCCTGGAAGGTCCCAGGCAAGGACGACAAAGCCTTTTCTCCACCGGAGGGCTACATTACTGTTTATGAGGCTCATCTAAGGAGCGGCCTCCGCCGCCATTTGCTGGAGGAACTCGAATTGACCATAAAGGCTTTGCAAGTTCCCATCGCCCAGCTTCATGCCAATGTAGTGAGGTATCTCTGCACTTTGTGTATTTTTGCTCGAAGGCTTGACAAAAAGTTTAGGATGACGGGCGTTAGGGTTGTATTTAAAGTAATTCAGGGGGGAGAATGGATATCGCTCACCCCTCACGTTGGAATAAAAATTAGCACGGCCATCCACGATTCGTTGAAGAACTGAAAAAATCGGTTTTTCTTCGTGAAGGTGTCGGAGAAGTGGCCTCTTGCCAGGAGCTGGGGCATGATTCCGGAGGCCTACTTTGGGACACCGGTCCCCCGACGGAATCGTCACACGAGTGGTCATTTTGATGGAATAAAGAAGAATCCACGATGATTTTAAGCGGGACTTTTGGTTTCTGAATAGAGTCTAAGAAAGTTAATCGGGGCCGCCGTCTCTAGTTCAAGCACAAGGCTCCGTCAGGGAGCACCCAGTCGCGAGAGGCTCAGAAGACGCTGGTTATTGGTAATCCCAATACCGGCGGCCCTCTTCCGAAAAGGGTTTCTTTGCCAACGTCCTCCTCGTCGTCCTCGGGGCCAGACATTACTGCGGCTGGGATATGCTGTGGCTCCGGTAGCACTGCCGGAATAGAGAAGACGGCAGAGGACTTGCCGGGGGGCGAAACGATTGGAGTCATACTCGCACACCGACGCCGCAGTGGTTCTGGTCTTGAATCGTGGGACCTTTTGAGGAGCCGCTCGAGGCGGTTGCGCGGACTTCTGCCACGGAGCCAATGGTGGGGCTCGACTCTTTAGCAGCTGCTCCAGAGGCCGCCAGAGAGGAGCCCGTGGCAGCTACTCCAGAGGCTGCAAGAGAGGAGCTTGTTGCTGCTGTTGATGATGATGAGCTTTGGATCGTATTTTGGATGAGGCAGCGGCGTGTTCTGCGCGAGAGGGTGCTCCTGGCTCGTTATCTCCTATTCCACCGCCAACTGGACCTGGCCTGGAGTCCAGGCCCGTGAGGCCCTTCAGGAAGACTTATGAGGTATGACTTCTGCAATGGCTCTCTTGTATTTCTTTCTTCCTTGTGTTTATAAACTCACACTTTGCTTTTGTCCTGTGCAACTAAGAAGGTTGGCCTCAGTTGTCTCCTGGGAAATGGAGTAACGCGATCGCATCATTGCGGATCGGGAGGCTGAGATTGCCTGGCTAGAGGCCAAGCTAGCCGCCTCAGGAGGGGAGCTCCGTGAGCAGACCGTCGCTCTTGAGGCTGTCATGGCGGGCGTGGAGGCAGAGAATGCTGAGCTGAAGGCCGAGGTTGCTCGCTTGAAGGAGGAGGATGATCGACTTAGGGCGAGCAACAAACGCCTTGCAGATCGAGCCGCCGCCGCAGAGAATTAGCCGCCACTCGGATGAGCTCCCACGAGGTCGGGGCGCACCTCACGCCCTACTGGAGGAGGGGCTCAACATTGGACGGCGCGTTGTACTGTTGATCGTTCTTGACTTCCCAGTGGAGTTTATCAACCAAAGAAACCGCGCAGCGCAACGTAAGAAAGATCTGGAGGGAGAGCCCCGAGACAGCCAGGGTGGTCCGCCACCCCTATAGCATTTTGTATTTCTTTTGCTTTTTGGACCTTATGCAAATTGTAATACATTTTGTGAGCAACAAAATAGAAATCCTTCTCAGTTTGGTGTCCGCCGTCTTTTATTGCTTTTCCTGTTTGCGTGAGTCGTTGCATTGGGCAACCAACCTGGTTGGTCGGTGACCGTTGCTTGGTTGCCTAAGGAGCTGAGTCCCTGGGCTTGACGGGTGATTGCGTTAACCAGCCTTGCGGTGCTATCCAAGTGGAAACTTGGGCAGTCAGCGTTAGAGAAGGAACGCTTCTCGTTGTTGTTTAATCACGCTATCCTTTCGTCGAGAAGGTTAGTGCGTGGGGTAGCCAACTTGGTTGGCCGGGCCGCCTAAGGAGTAAGATCCTTAAGGCGAGCGGCGCGGTTGTTATAACCAGCCTGGTGGCGCCGTGCAAGTGACGACTTGGGCTGCCAATGTTGGAAAAGAAGTGTTTCTCCCTTCGACCGTCGTTGACTGGCGTTGCTTCTCCCCGAGAGGAGGTCGTCGCGTGTGCCATACTTGCCCCCTAAGGTTTTTAGACCGCTATGAGCCATTTGGATGACCAAGGTTTCAGACCGCTCATGGGCCACCTAGATGACCAGGGTTTCAGACCGCTCATGGGCCACTTGGATGACCAAGGTTTCAGACCGCTCATAAGCCATCTGGATGACTAGGGTTTCAGACCGCTCATTGGCCACCTAGATGACTAGGGTTTAAGACCGCTTATGGGCCACCTGGATGACCAGGGTTTCAGACCACTTTTTGGGCCACCTAGATGACTAGGATTTAACGAGAGGGTGAAGACTCTCCCGACTTAGGGGCAGTCTAGGTCGGGTAAACCTGCAAGGCAAACACAGTCATACACAAAGCCTAGGATTCTATATGCTAAGTAAACTCCCCATTTTATCAAATTAAAACAATCATACGAATGAATGCACACAAGTGAGTGAGTGCGTACCTGGGTTCCATATTGGAAGTAGCGCTTTAGGTGGGTTGCATTCCACGTTCGTGGGACCAACTTTCCGTCCTAGTTTCGGAGTTTGTATGCTCCGTTGTGCAGGACGACGGAGACAATGAAAGGTCCCTCCCAGTTGGGAGAGAGCTTGTTTCGGCCGGCCAGCTTGCCTGTGGCCTCGATGCCTCGTAGGATCAAGTCTCCAATGTCGAATTACCAAGCTTTCACCTTTTTATTGTAGTACCCGGCAGCTTGGTGTTGGTACACTGCTATCCGTCAGGGGTATGAAACTGGTGGGCCCATAATCTCTGCGTTCTGGGGGCCCAATCCGGCGCTGCTTCTGGTGGGAGTGTTCTCCGCCCGTGAACTTTCTTTTTCCTTCTCCAGGGAATGGCCGAGACTGATCCGTTCGTTCTGGACGTTTTGCCTCGTTGGCCTCTTCTGCAGCAGCGTAGGCCCTGGTAATGAATTCCGCCTCGCGAAATGTTTGAGGATTTTTGTGGGCTAGGTGCTTGAAGAAGTCACAGAAAGTAAGCGCTGAGATGAAATTGCCCACTTTCATCTCCTCTGTGATCCTGGGGATCCTTCTGGCCTCAGCCACGAAGCGATCCAAGAAACGCCGTGGGTTCTCTCCCTATTTCTGCTTTATGTGGGAGAGGTGCCATGATCAAGCTTCTCTTCCGTCGGCTCAAGCGTCTTGAGTCGGGAAGAGATCCGTGAGTTCACTAAGCCGCCGACAAAGGCTCGAAGGAGGTGATGGAACCAGATTGAGCGTCTCCCTTCGGTGAGACGGAAAACAAATGCACATCATTGAGTCTTCTAGCCCTTGTAGACTCAGATGGGTGCGGAAGTGATCCAGGTGATCAACCGGATCACTGCCCCCATCGTATAAGTCAAGGGACGGCATCTTGAACTTTGTGGGCAGTGGACGGCTTAGGATCTCCGCAGTAAAAGGAGATCAGTCTAAGTCGACTGCGCGCTCCTCCTCTTAGAACACATGTTTCCATATCTTGTCCACCCGTGGATCGGTGCGAGCGACGTTTGCTGATCGCCTGGAGTTGAGGTAGTCCTCAACTCGTCTGTCTTATTCAATGGGTTCAAGCGGCTTGGCCGGCCGCCGCCTCCGGTGGATCGGGCGATCCCGAGGCTCGCTCCTGGACTGCGTGGTGGTCTTCTCCCCTGAGTATCGGGGATTTCTTCTTTCTGGGCTCTCTATCGGAGACGTACTCTTGGAGCGTTTCACAGGCCTATTTTGGCCAGGAACGCGGGAGGACGCTGGAGCCAGATTGTCTCTAGTCTTTCTGGGCCTCTTGGTCGGCTTCTTCTTCCTCTGGCCACCCCTTTTGGTGGCAGGAGCAGGAATGGCTGCTAGTGGAGCCGCTTGTCGTTGTTGCTCGTTCTGTGCTCAAAGTAGTTGGAGCAGGCGATTGTTGGCCTACATCTGCTTCACCAGTTGCTAAAAGTAAGACGATGGAACTCCGCCCGTGGCCCAGTTGACCATGGCACCAGCAGCGTGGTCCTGGTCGGGGTTAGCAGTGTCTCTAGCGGGATCGCTAGCCTGAGCCCTCGTGTTCACCATTGTAGAAGCAGAAGGTGACAAAGAGCTTGTGCTGATTTTTGTGGTAGGCTTTTTGTAAACGCTTCCCACAGACGGCGCCAATGATGTGTACCTGGATCCGACTTCGAACAAATTCGGATTCTTCTAGATGGTTTGAACCGGCTCCGTTCACTGAGTACGAATTCTTCACACCACTAAAACGAACAAGAGGTCAGCGTTATCGGCAGGAAGTTGTCCCACCGAAAACACTCCAATGCTCAATCAGTAAAACAGTCTTCAAAAGGAAGAAACTGAAAAATAGAGAGAGAGAGAGTTTGAGTGTTTTATCTAGATGTAAGAGAGACGTGAGGTCTTCTTAAATCTGGATGGTGGGAAGGTAGTAAATGGTCGTGAGGGCACGCTTGTTGCCTTAGGGTTTTTTGGGAGAACGAAGGTGGTAGAGAAGGCAGGCTTCTGTGAGCACTCAGTCGTCCCAGAAAACGTATGCACTTGGCTGTCTCGAAATGTGTAAGCTGTTGAAAGCATGGGAGAAAGCATGCCCTTGACGGTGGGTCAAGGGTTTCTTTTGTAGCTGAAAAGCCAATCCTTCTTCTTTAGAAGGAGCGATTGCCTTCCTGATTTGTTGGCGGGCTTGCCTTCTGGAGCAGATGCCTGTTGCCATGTGATCGTGATTGTTTCCTTGTGAGGCTGTCAACCACTTTCCAGATGGGCTTCTTTCCTCCTCAGCATATTACCGTTGGAGTACCTTGGTTGGCAAGGAATAGAGAAGATTTGGCGCTTTCCTTCTTTGAAGAGCGTCAATCTTGTCAACATCCTTTCTGATGTAAATTGAGATCTGGAAGACACTTGGAAAGCTATGGTTGGCTGTCTGATGAGTGGTGGGCCCAAACGGAGCAGGCCCATTACTGTAGAAAGGGGTCATTTGGGCCCAATGTATAGGGCGCAGACGGTCAACTTCCGAGTTGACCGTCAGCGTGTTGGCCGCCTTCGTGGTGAATGAATGGAGAGTAGCTAGCGATCAACTGATGGGTTTGGGCCAAAATGGAATAGGCTCATCACTGTAGCAAAGCCTCTAAAGGCCTAATCGAGCTGCGTAAGGACGGTCAACATTGCGTTGACCGTTGGCGAGCAAGTTGGCCGCCAAGACGGTCAACGCCAACGTTGACCGTTTTGGGCTTTCCAGTTCCTGAGCCTGTCTTCTTATTGGGCCGTCAAAAATGCTAACTGGCCTTTTTGGGCTCCCGTTGACCTTTCTTTGGGCCAGCTCATTATTGGTGTACCCATCACATGTCATGCTCCAAAATTTAACATGTCTAATTATTTATTATTTATAAAATTAAAATCCTAAATAAATTAAAAAATAAACATTAAATCTTAAAATTTGGGTGTGACAAATCAAATATACAGGACCTGACAAATCAAAATTCGCACAGGACCTCATTAGATAATTGTCTGAATAAAATAAATATGACTTGTTTTATGAATAGTCATAAGGAGAATAACCAAATAATATAACAACTCATCCACATAATGAGATAAAACCATAAGTTCCCAATACATGGTCCAAAGGTCTACATTCGTCCGAATTCAATATCCGAATACATTCCAACCAAAACCCAAACGAGGGAATTAAAACATAGCCGATGCCATCTATATCTAAAGGGATATAATACTCACCAAAATATGAGATGCTATGTCAAATCTTTTCCAACTCCTACCAAGTGTCCAAACTATTTACTTTTAATTAGTAAAATAGAAAACGTGAATCGAAAGTTTAGCAAGTATAAATCATATTCGTATATAAAATAATATATATTAATTAGAAGGAGGAGGAGGTCACATAACAAATCATATAAAATAACTCATAGGATTTGAAAATCCACTAAAGGTTTGAGGGTAGCCTCTAACTCCAATCACATATCAGATCACCCCATCCATTGGGATACCTTTGTAACAAGTCATGATTCAATACCACGTCGCACAAACCGTGACCGCCTTCACCTCCACGTGGGACACATATCAAAATCTAGATCCGAATCTCAACTGCATAGACAACGGCTATTTTTTAGGCCTGCAACTATTTGGCAAACTTTTTACTATTATCGGCTACATTTTAGGCATGCAACTATTCGACCATCTTTTTACTATTATCGGCTATATTTTAAGTCTATAATTATTCGACCAACTTATTATCATTATTGTCTATTGGATCACATATTGATCCACTAGGTCCTCAGACTACTAGGGTCTTACACATATATATCGACCGACCAAGGCCACGGAACATAGGGTCCCACACATATATGACAACCTACTAATGCTTTAGACCACCAAAGTCCCACACACATATATCGACCCACTAGACTAGGGTCTTACACACATATATTGATCCACAAGGGTTAAGGACCACAAGGGTCTCACACACATATATCAGCCCATTAGGGTCTTGGACCACACACATATGTCGGTCCACTCGAGTCTTGGTCCCTCATACATATTTTGACCCATCAAGGCCTTCCACAATGCTCGCTACACAAATACTCTTACTCTCACCCTTTATCACCTTATCTCCACCACCTACCTCTCTACTAGTCAAAACTCTTTTCCTCCTAGTGAAATTTCTAACCGGTACAACCTAAGGCCACTTCTTCTCAGTCAAGCTCTTGTATAATGACTTCCGGATGCCAGAAAACTCTCCAAAGTCACAAAATTAACAAAACCTCCAAATTGACTGATAAATTATCATGCATGTAGATAATAAATAAATAGAGCGTATAAAAATAAAATGCATGTAAATAAAATCTTCAAAATACAAGTGAATATCATCAGATATGAAATCAGACAAATGATATGGCTTATAGATACTTGTTTTGGCCTTTATACCGGGCAAGTTTGATAAAAGAATGCTATGAGGTGTCCAAACTCTTCTTCTCTCTCCTTTCATGCCTCTTCCCCTGTGCTCCTCTCCTTTGCATTGCTCTACCTTCACCCAGGCGCTTGCCCTTTTCTCCTTCTCCCCACTTCTCTTCCCGTGTGCGTCTTCTTCTGTCTCTCTTTCTCCTCTCTTCCCACACATGCCTCTTCCTTTGCCCACTAGAGCCATAGCTTTATTTTTACCCTCAACCAAGATTTTGGCCAATTTTCCTTAAAATCGATACATGCAAGCAAAGAATTAACATGAATAAAGAGAAGGGAAGGAATTAGTTGTCTTAATTTCATACATTTCTTTCAGCGACAGCGATAGTAGTAGTTTACCCTTTGCTCATCCTCTTCGTTCTTCCACCCTTTTCCCTACCCCATACTTCAAATAAAGGAGGGAAGTCGCATCCTAGGTCTACTTCATTTTCAATTTTGCACACCAACTTCCTTCCTCCTATGAACAATCATCGTGTCTCTTTCTTTCTCTTTTTCTATCCTTCTTTCTTTCTTTTCTTTCTTTCTTTCTTTTCCTTCTTTTGCTATCACACGATGTTTCCCCCCTTTCTCCTTATATTGTTATTATTATTATTATTATTCATTTATTATCCAATCGGCATTCAAACGCCAACACCAGAATGCCTTGGGCGCGAGCCCACTGGAATCAGTGTTTAGATACCTCTTAGGCACCAACCCTACTAATTCAAATATTCCTTAAAATCTTATAATATTTAATTAATTTTTATCATATTTAAATTATTTAAAATAATGAATAATACCGAAATAAATTTAATGGGAATCTAGGATGCTACAATTCGAGCGTGACTTGACAAAGCATCCACATATCCCCAATGATAACAATAGTAATAGATATTATCAATAACTATTATAGGATCTCTCTAAACTACCAATCCGGATAATAATATATGCACAACTTGCTTCAAATGTCCAAAAGAAAAAAGTGACCGTCCAAATAATACAACCAAGCGCCATAATTTACCAAACAATGAAAATAATCTAAACTCTAATTTTATAATAATAAAATATACTAACATCAACACATTCTTTGCTTAAACGGTGCTAAAATACAGCCAATACACATACAATCTAATTACAAAATTAATACTCACAGAATATGAATTAAATCTCTACTAATGATCACGTCCAAACTCCACACAAAATATTCGTAGCCCTTTAATCTAGAATGGTCAGAATAACAAAAATGTGAGTCGAATACTCAATAAATATCGATATATAATATATAACAAATAATACGTCCAAAATCAGGATGAAATAACAAACAAAATAAATAAAGTCTATAAAAGCCAAAGTTTAAATATTTGATATGTCAAACCAATGAATGTTCTAATATGGTCTTACACTAAAAAGTATAGCTAAAAAATAATGGCCAAATATTTCAAATGTATGAGACTAGCCATATCCGATATCCAACAAATTGGCGATTGAAATATGCGAATCTAAAATCAAAATTTTAAGTATTCAATTCAATACAAGTAAAACATATTGAAAAATCTAAAACATACTCAAATTATATCCAAATGAATTTAAACATACAGCTTAAATTAAAAGTATTTAAGCTAATAAATTACTAATATCTGTATTATGCTTAAATTTTAAGAGTAGCTATAGTTGTGGAGGCACTGATTTAAAAAAAAAGAATAATTTTTATTATGAGACATTTATTAAAAGATAGAGTTCATTCTAAAAGAATAGTGATCAAATATTTTAAATTTTTTATTATGATATATAAATGATTTAATATGATAGATTCATAAATACAAAATTATTTTTAATAACAAAAATTGTTTAAATCCAACTTCCTTAGACATTGATTTAATCGGTTTTAATTCAATTCGATGATTAGTTTACGTAATTTGATTACCTATCAACCGGAATAAAAACGGGTTTCCGGAGCGCAAGAAAATAATGGGTTTTGAGTGACGGTAAACCAAGAAAGTAATTGACCGTACCGCAGCACCAGGAAGGAGGACAGGCAACAACGTATGCGGAATCATTATTAGGTTGATTCCCGAAGAGGGAAGAGGGAAGAGGGAAGAGGGAAGAGGGAGAGAGTCTGGCGAGCGATGGATTTGCTTCCTGCCGAGACGTCGCAGATCGCGAAACGCCATGGATTCCGGTCGCTGAAGCTCCTAAATGTCGACATGGACAAAGAGCTCGGCGAAAAGCCCTTTGGAGTTGACTGTGGTAGACTCGAGAATGGCCTCTTCTACTACGTCCGATCCAATTCCAAACCTAGAATGAGGGCTGCCCTTGCTCTTGCGGTCAAAGCTGGGTCAGTGATTTCTGCGCATTTTGCCTCTACAGTCCCTCCTCTCACCTGTTTGCAATTGTGTAGCTCCGTATTTTAACGCGGATCTTGTACCAATTTGATTGATTGAAATTCTTTTTGACTTTTATGATCTAGTAAATACAATTAGAGTAAATTGTGATTGTGGAATAAGTTCTTATCATCAGAGTGTGATTCCTAACTTTCAACTCCAGAGCTGATTTATCGGTAAATTAGATGTTGCTACCCTGAGATTTGAGGAAATAACACACTGATAGCCTAGCATTTAGGCAATAACATAGCGGTACGGTGATATTTGAAAGTTAATAACAGATTTTAACAATGTTACAATATTTTATTTTCCACCTAAAGATGACAGGCCTCGATATGCTTTCTGTAGAAAATAATTTAATGAAATTCAATCCTTTAAGCTCTGTTATTTGAATTGAAAGTATGAAGAAATTATACTTCATTTATTACGGATTGTTGCTCATATAAACAGAGAATAGGCCTCGGTGCAACAATAAGGCTGCTATATTATGATATAAAGGTCACATGTTCAATCCAAAAAGAAAAAAAAAAAAGAAAAATCTCTCTGCAAAGCAAGATTAAAACTGTGTATATCTTATTGTTTCAAAGACCTCACCATGTGTGAGTTTGTGGGTTCAAATAATAGAAATAAATTCTCTGTAGTGTAGGGCTAAAAATAGTTTACATCTCTCCTAGAGCCCATGATATGGTAATTTCAAGAATAGGATCTTTTCTTTTTCATATAAACTATGATATCTAAATACAAGCAACAAGCTTGCCTCCTCCCATTGTCAATATTTTGATAATTGCAGTTAACTTTAGATCATTGGGGTACCATTATTTTTATATCAACATGTATTTGACCAAGCCTCACAGAACTGGCACATGATGCTCTACTGGTTTATTTAATTTTTTTAGCATTAACTTTCCAGTTTTTGAGTAACACTGGGTGGGGGACTTTTCTTTTTCTTAGCAACACTTGTGGGACTAAAAATTGAATTCTGGTGGTTAGGCTCATTTCTTCAGAGCAATGTGCTTTATGTGAATCATATGCAGAATAGAGATGTTGCTATGTTTGTGAAGTTTGAAACTAATTGTCTAGTTTCTTCATTAAATTAGTGCCATTTGAATTATCATAGAAGCTTCCAACAAATTTATCATTTTATCTAACTTCATATTTGTTACTTAAAAATCTGAGGTACGTGTTTGGGAAAACTGATATCTTTTACACTTTCATTCTTTTGATGGAAATACAGGGCATTTTACAGATATCCTCTTGCCTCTAATGTTGAACTGAGTTTCTAAATAAAAAATATCTTTAACTATTGGTATGATTACTATGTTTGCATCTATCACCATATTTTTTCAGTATTTTGTGAGATAACCTGGGTCGATATGCTTCTATCCCATTATGTTTTTATTCTTTTCCTTTTTATGCATGTGCTGATTATTGGGTTTGTGACAGCTCAGTTTTGGAAGAGGAAGATGAACGAGGGATTGCGCACATAGTTGAACATCTTGCTTTCAGTGCAACAACAAAGTACACAAATCATGATATCATCAAATTTCTGGAAAGCATTGGAGCAGAATTTGGTGCTTGTCAAAATGCTGTAACCTCTGCTGATGAAACTGTTTATGAGCTGTTTGTTCCTGTAGATAAGCCTGATCTATTATCGCAGGCTATGTCAGTTTTGGCAGAATTCAGTACAGAGGTATGGTATTATTTTTCTTTATGCATGGCCTTGTTTGAAGTTCCTTTTCAGTTATTTTATATGGCTTTTGTAGATTCGAGTTTCAGCAGGTGACTTGGAAAAAGAAAGGGGAGCTGTTATGGAAGAGTACAGGGGAAGCCGAAATGCAAATGGCCGGATGCAGGATGCACATTGGGGTTTGATGATGGCTGGTTCCAAGGTATCACTTAAGCCTTCCCCCACCCCCTTGAGCATCACTTGAGAGGAAATCATTTGTCTGTTATCCAACTTCATCAGTGTACTGAGCGCTTCTTTTCCCTGCTAATAAGCAGAAATTGTTTGCCAATCATCAAACCTCATCAACGCACCATTTAAGCATTTCATGATTTCTTCTGTTTGGAAATCCAGCTGTGATGCTAGAGTTGTTAACTGGAAGTATAGATTGAATGATCGGCAAACTCTTTTCATCATTTGACCAGGAAATTATATAATTTATTTTTAAATTAAAATTTGCTGGCTTTTGACCCTCATTGTCACTTGTTTTACCACTCATGTTGATGTTCAAAAGATGATTTGGCTGTGTGGCCGTTGGACATTGATTCAAATTTAAGATAAATGTTGGGAATTTTGTATCAGTGCCAACTTTGCTCTTGTAAACTAAAATGTACTAGCATCATTTTTAATTTGGGAGCAACTTTTGAGAAATAGGTTTTAAAATATGGTCCAGCATATGTCAGGAAGGCTCAGTAACTTTAGTCAAAAGGTTTCTTCTTGATGAAGCTGCGGACTAAAAGAAGTGGGTCAAGATTGCAATGAAAATTACAATGTGAAGGCTATGGCGGTTAATGGTTAATCAAATTAAACTGAACTAAGCATTTTGCCACTAAGTGGGATCATATGCATGGATTCTTTGAGACATAAGCTCTGTTGTAGGTTGTTACTTATTAATCATGTGGTGATCAGAACCTGGAGCATCTGAACTTGACTTGGACCAGCCACACAGATGTCCTGAACACTTAAATACCATAATATGACTTCATAAATAAAGCATCAATGCTAAATGTTCATATCCTTGTAAATACTGAGGTAAAGGTCTAGGTATATTCAAAACTCTAAGGGATGCAATCTCGAAAAGCAATATCCATCTAATGTCTAGGGAAGCAAATGAAATCTCTCAAACTCTCAAACATAAAAACGGTTAGACTTCGAGATCATTTTTACTTGGTATCTCAATCACAAAAACTTGAACTCTAGTTAGCACTACGATACTGCTCTAATTTGGAACCAACAAAATGTAAGGGTGTGCCAAATATCTAATAAGTAATAATAATCAATAGTATATAATAATTGATAATTATCTTGGATAAATAATAGCAATATATGTATAAGTAATAACAATGACATAAAAGTTAATAATAAATTCTATTCAAAACTCTACAAATCGTTGTAATTATTATTCAAAAGTAAAAATAAGAATGGGCCCTGCTGAATTAGTATATCACAAAGGCAAAAATGATTCCATAGAATCCTAATGGGTCGGTAGCTTATGGGCTGGCCTAAAACTGGCCTACAGAGAGAAGATTAGCCAGGAAGTCATAGCCCAACAAGAGCTCCTCTAAGCCCGAGGTCTAGAGTTCATAACGGTGGTCCCAAGTAGCACGACCCAAGACTTTCTAGCAATATATGGGTTGTCAGGGTTGGCCGTTAGACAATCTTCACAAGCGCAGCTTAGCCCACTCCAGCTCAACAGATGAGTCCAAATTGCCGTTGTCACCATGTGGTCCTTCATGCTTGTAGGAGCAAGAACCGCAGGTGGCAACTGTAGCCTGTCGCCCTGAGGATTACAACGGTTTAGAGCACTGGTGATGACAGCTCCCCCAGAGGCACAGAGCCATAGCACCTGTAGCCCACAACCACAAGCGCATGGTGTCGGCTACTCAAGATCGCAGAATCACGAGGTCCTAGGGCTAGCTACCCAACACTCACTCTATAAATACATCAATTCCTTAACAGAAAAAGGGAATGATCCCGATTCCACTTTCAATCTTGATACGCAAATCGATCCAGTGATCAAGCTATTGAGAGCAATCAAGCGCCTGAACACTCGAACGCCCTGGGGCTACCCTCTCTACCTTACAAAAAAGCCACTCTTCGGCGAGTACAACCTTCTCAAAAGCCACTTATCCCAAGAGTGCAACTCTCATTCTTAAAGCCACTCTCCCGTGGTGCAAATTCCTCAAAGCCGCTCACCCTTTGAGCGCATTAAACGAAGCCTAACCTTCTACTAAATACTCAATCCTCTTATACTTATATCTACGCATTATACTCTCTCATCCTTCCATCTTTCTATTTGACTAAGAAAAGTGACTGACTTGAGTATTAGAGGATATATTAGAGAGCGAGTCCCACCATCCTCTGACATCTTGTTTGTTAGTTGTGGTGTGTAGGATTTAGGTTCGAAGTAATAAAGACTGGACTCGCTTCCAATTGGACACCCGAATCAGACGGCTCCCTAATTTGTTCAGTAATCCGAATCTAGGGATGTATCATTGGCGCGATTTGTGGGAAGCGTGACAAAGAGCCTACCCCCACAACCAAAGCAAGAAAGTATAGTAAGTACTAGGGCTCAAGCGAGCATGCCTGCTAAAGATGTTGTCTCCCATACCAACGACCTGATCGTAGGTAGTCATAGGAATGATCATCCACCCACTAACATGGTAGCACTAGCTACCCTGGTGGATGCACTGACAAGGCTGCTCTAAACTGTCTGTACCCATCTAGAGATACCACCGCTAGGGGCTCCCTTCTCAAACTCCCAGACTTCGGCATCCAAAAGGAAAAATCGGAGGAAAAGATAGCTCACCAAAGAGAAGACCCAACGGCCTGACAATCTTGAGGCCCGAGCGGCCACCAGCGATAGGACCCATACAAGGTCGGAGGGCTAATGTAGTCACGAAGCGTGGGATGAAAGCCCGAAGTGGTGGAACCCACATAGCTCCCATGATGACTGAAAGCCCCCAGCCCAAGAGGAGACCTCCTGTAGCACCCAGCCTAGGAGAGCTCACAGCCGTCCAATCCGGTGCATCTCCTCGAACCAATCAGAGTTGAGGTCTTTCCTTAACACAAAGAGAATTGCATCCTCCTCTTAAGTGGAGGAGAGAATAAGAAAGATTGAGTAGCAGCTATTCAGAGGAAGCATTGATAGACACTTAGCTGACTTGAGAAGGTCACAATTCATAAGGGAGATATGGATGCAACTATTCCCTTACAAGTTCAAAATGCTGATCTTGGAGCTTTGCGATGGAAGTTCCAATCTGATGGACTATCTGGATCACTTTTGCACTGTGCTGGGCTTAGAGGGCTTTAACTATGCGGCCATGTCTCTGTAATTTTTTCTGACCCTTAAGGGAGATGCTCAGAATTGGTTCTATCGCTTGTAGCCAAATTTAATCTGAATGTTCCAAAAACTGGTCGACATCTTCTTGTTGTAGTTTGCCTCCAGTGGAAGGAAGGAGTAGTAGCCTTGACACCTCGTTCGCATCTGACAAGGGCTAAATGAAAGTCTGAAGTGTTTCTTGTTCTGATTCAATGCTGAGGCCGGGGAAATATCTAGGCTCACCGATGAGGTGAAACTAAATACCTTTGTGGCGACTTTGTAGCCGAGCAATTTCTTCAAGCATTTGGTCCAATAGGAGTTTTAAACCTTCCTGGAGGCAGAAACCATCGCCTTTGTGTTCATAGCCGCTGAGGAGGCCAACAAAGCGAAGTTGCTAGAGCGCATGGATCACTACTATCAGGGATCGATGAATGGAAAGAAGAGGAACGGAAACAACACCCACTCCTGAGATCCCAAGAAGCAGCCTAGGATGGAGCCGGGTGTTCGAAGAGAGTTCAGATCTCTGAACCTGACTCCTTTGAATGACATCCAGATGAACATTCTCATGCAGATTTGGGACGAGAAATTTTTAAAGTGGTCTAAGTAATCCCAAGAACCTAGGGGAAGGAGATCAATTTAAGTACTGGTTCTACTATCGATTTTCGGATCACAGTACTGAGGACTACAAGATGCTGCAGAAAGAGATCGAGGCCCTTGTCTGCAGAAGATACCTCAACAAGATCCTAAGAAGCTCCAGGAAAACCATCGAGAGAGCTAAAGATGATGAACCAGGCCAGCAGGAATAGCCATGCAACTGGGTTGCGGCTAGAATTGTCAACGTAGTGTCCACGAGACTATCTGAGAGCAACTCTTTGGCCCTCCTAGAGAAGGATTCCAGTAGCAAAAGGTCGAGGATAGGAGTTAGAAATAATGTCATTAGTTTTAACAATGATAATATAACACATGTAATAACTCCCAATTCTAACCTTCTCATTATATTCACACTTGTCTCGGACGGTATGCTTGAATACTAATTGAGACGAGTCTTTGCTGATAATTGAAGCTCAAGGAATTGGTGTATCTTGATACCTACTTTAAGCTCGAACTAAAAATAGATCAAATGAGACCTACTAAGGGACCTCTATCCGGATTGGACAATGAACCCATTTTGATTAGAGGACCATCTAATTGGAGGTCATGCTAGGGACATACTCGAAGACAGCATCTTGTATACTCGCGTTCCTGGTAGTTGATCTACCCTCAGTCTATAACACCATACTGGGACCACTCTACTTAGTTTCCTTCGAAGCAATAACGTTGATCCCACATTTGAAAATGAAATTTATGACAACATGTGGCATCGGAGAAGTCCTAGGCAAGCAAGTCCCTGTCAAACATGCTATTTATTCAAAGTCAGCTAAACGATCCCTAATTAGATGATCGAAGATTTTGACCTCTAGGACAAAGCTACACTGCAATAAGGACAGTTCGGTGAATTGACCCTTCAAATTCCCTTAGAACCTAACAAGCCTGATAAATGTGTACAAATTTGTAGCTCGCTACCGGATCACCTTTGCGGGCAATTGATGACTTTCCTTCTGCAAAACTCTAATATATATGCATGGACTCCTGCTAATATGTTCAGGATACTAACTGGAGTAATGGTCCACAGGTTGGGCCTCAATTCTGGTCGCAAGCCCATTACACATAAGCGAAGGAATCATTCCATCAAAAAGTTAATCACCATCAGATAAGAAGTCAGGAAGTTGCTCGACGCGGGTTTTATAAAGGAGATCAAATATCCAGATTGGCTATTAAATGTGGTACTTGTAAAGAAGAGCAATGGGAAATGACGTATGTGCGTTGACTTCACCATTATGGATAAAGTATGCCCGAAAGATAGTTTTTTGTGGCCAAAAATTGATCTATTGGTAAACTCAATTGCTGGGCATAAGCTACTGAGTTTTATGAATATCTATTCAGGCTACAACCATATCCAAATGAGTCATGACGATGAAGATTATACCTCATTCATGACCGACCAACGATGTATTGCTATAAAGTCATGCCTTTTAATCTGAAGAACACAAGAGCTATCTATCAGAGGCTCGTTAATAAGATGTTCGGGAAGCAGATTGGCCAGAATATGGAGATGTATATGAATGACATGCTCATCAAAAGTATAGTAGCCAACCACCATATTTGCAACCTTAGAGAAGTCTTCGAGATGCTTCAGACACACCAGATGAAGCTGATTTCAGTGAAATGTGTATTAGCTTTGGATATATTCCTGGGCTTTATCGTGTCACATCGGAGAATTGAAGCAAACTCTAAGAAGATAAAGGCCATTATGAATATAAATCCGCCTTTATCAATAAAGGAAGTCCAAATACTTACTGGGAGGCTCATGGCACTGTCTAGATTTCTTGCCAAGGCAGCAGAGAAGTACCTCTCCTTCTTCAAGGCTTTGAGAGGGATGAAGGGGAGCGGTTTTCAGTGGACTGTCGACTATCAGGCAGCCTTCCAAGAGTTGAAAGAATACCTCGCCCATCCACATCTCCTGTCCTCTTTGAAAGAAGACGATGAGTTATATCTCTATCTGGCAATATCAGACATAACGTTGAGCTCAGTCTTGATCAGGCAAGAGTCCGAGATGCAACAACCGGTCTATTACGTCAATAAGGTCCTAATGGACATCAAGACTCATTACGCATACGCTAAAAGCATAGCTTTGTCATTGGTCTACTCTCTTTGAAGTTGCGACCATACTTTCAGTCACACTAGATCATCATCTTAACGGACCAACCATTGAAAGTGGTCTTGTAGAGATCCAATATGTCCGGATGGCTGATCAAATGGACCATCGAATTGTGTGAGTTTGACGTAGAGTTTCGACCGCGGCCGACCATAAAAGGATAGGCCCTCGCAAACTTCATAGTAGAATCAGCGACCCCGATTCCCGATGTCCTCGACCGAAACGAAGGGATATGCCAGCAAGAAGTTGAATCATGGATCTTGCACGTGGACGAATCGTTGATGCAATTAGGTAGCGAAGCAGGCATGATATTGAGAACTCCTGACAGGTTGGACATGAAATACTCAATGACCCTTGGATTCTCGGCCACCAATAATGTTACCAAATACGAAGCCCTATTGATTGGACTCAGACTCGCTGAGGAGTGCTTAGCGAAAAGTCTAATAATCTTTAGCAACTCAGAATTGATCGTCAACAAGGCCACCGGGAACTTCGTAGTGTCAAGCCCATTGCTTGTGAGGTATCTCGCTCGAGTGACGGGCCTTGCCGAATCTTTCAATAGAGTGGAGATACTCCACATCCCGAGGGAGGCCAACTGAAAGGTCGATCAACTCGCTAAAGCGGAAGCTATTGGAAATCTGGAGAAGTACACTTGAGATATGCGAGAAGTTCTTGTCACCCCAAGCATAGAATTCCTAGAGCTAGATGTCCTCTTGATCTTAGACGATGAAATCTGGATAACTCTATATTGGAGGTTCCTCTCTAAGAGCCTCCTACCAGAGAATCTGGATGATACCATGCGCATAAAAAAGACAGCAAGTTGGTACACCATCATGAATGGTAGACTGTACCAACGAGGTTATTCAGTCAATTATATGCAGTGTCTTATGTTAGAAGAGATTGACTATGCGCTAAGTGAGGTGCCCATTGGAATATGCGGATTACATGTTGGTGATAAGAGCCTGGCATTCAAAATCATGTGGCAAGACTATTACTAGCTGACAATGAAAAAGGATGCCGCGGAATTTGTGAAAAGTGTGAGAACTGCGAAGTCCATGGCAACATTCCACACCAACCACACACGGAGCTATGAACCCTGCAGTCGTCCTGGCCGTTCACACATTGGGGGCTCGACATTCTAAGCCCATTGCTTGTAGCGTTCGAGTAGAAAAAGTTCATCGTCAGAATCAACTACATAACAAAATGGTTAGAAGTCACCCCACTGGTATGGATCACTGAGCAGAATGCCACCGAGTTCGTGCAGCAGAATATCATATGCAAATTTGAGATTCTCAGTGTCATAATCACTGATAACAAAACCCAATTTCTTGGACAAAGTTTCACTAAGTACTGCACGAGTTTGGGAATTCGGTTGGTTTACGTTTCCATCACCTATCCTTAGGTAAATAGGCAAGTGGAAGTTACAAACCAAACGTTGCTACACAGATTGAAGATGAAGCTTAAAGACGCAAGGGGCTATTGGGCAGACAAACTAACTTCCATGTTGTGGTCTTATAGGATGACACCTAGGGAACCGACATGAGAGACACCCTTCAACTTATACTATGGAACTAAAGCGGTCATCCCGATGGAGATCGATCTACCCAGCCATTGAGTTGAAAGTTTTGACCTGCTAAATAATTCCCAACAATTCAGAGTGCATCTTGACTTATTTGAAGAAGCCCGAGATGCAGCAAGGCTGTGCATGGCGGCTTACCAACAACGGATCACTCGGTATTACAACAAGAAGGTGAAGGCATGCCTGTTCGAAGTAGGGGACTTAGTTCTTCGGATTATAGGGGCAATGGGCAAAACCACCAATAGGAATAAATTGTCTCCAAATTGGAAGTGACCATTCCTAGTTTTAGCAATTCTCCAAAATGAAGTGTATAAACTACACACCCAAAACAAAAAACTGGTCCCAAGGACATGGAATGCTGCCCACCTCAAGAACTACTAACAAGGACCGTTTCAGGCGCAGGTAAATCTAGTGTATCCCACGCGAACTACTTGAATAATGTAAACATGTTTAATTTAATGAAATAATCGTTTGATTCATTTATTATGTCAATCATCTGAGTGCTTGTATATGTGCATCAATTCAAAGGCCTAGATACCCCTAAGTCGGGTGAAATATGTCACCTACGAACCAATCTTCAAGAGCCAGATCTAAGCCTCAATTCCAACAATGAAGCGGCCTAAACGAGGTCGAAAGCTACGGCTCAGGGAGCTTGCGGACTAAAGCTTGACCTGCCCAAAAAGCAACCACTATAAAAGCTACAACCTAGGTACTACGGCCGGGGAGCTTGCGGATAAAAGTTGGACCTGCCCAAAAGAGCAGCTAGTACTAAATAAGACCTTCGGCGGATTGGAACCAGATGCACGAGTGCGACAACTCTCTCTTATTGGGGCAAGCACCATCAGTCAAGTATAGGTGACGGTCTAAACTCCGCCGAAACCTGATGACTACGGCAACTAAATCTAGTCAGCCATCCAGAGTCACTCCCGATGCTATGACGTCCTTTCATAAGAAAGAGCACACGTGACAATCAACCAAGCTCGGTGGCAATAGTAACAGCGTTTAGTCGGCAAACAAAGCAAGTGTTGGATGAAAACAAGTTAGCACAAACTTGAAGACATCAGTGACAATGATTAAGTCAATCTAGTTGATTTATTGAAGAATTTACATGTACAACGAGGAGAGTCCATCTTGAAATACAAAACACTGCCTATGCCTAAGACTTGAATAGATAATAATTCTAAGGTTGGGAGCCCCCCCAGTGAACATGAAGAAGGCTTTCCTCCTGTCTTCGAGAAGTAAATCAAGTTAGATCGACGTTGAGCTCCAGTGTTCCTCGGATCAAGGAAGCCAATAGGAAAGTCCGGAGCTGCCATGGACTTGATCCGCCTGTAGAAGCAAATGCCATCCAGGAATCTCCCGTCCATCATACGGGCAACTTTGTCTTGGTGAAACTGGGTCCTTTGCTCTCCTTTGAGTCAGACGCACTTGTTCTGGAGGTCGGCAAGTTGCTGTTTAGTCTCCCGAAATGTGTCCTCAAGTGAGTTGATCCGATTTAGAGCCAGAGCATTTTCCTCCGAGAGCTCTCAGGATCTCTCCGACTTGGACAACATTCGGTTGAGGTGAGTGGCCCGCTCTTGACTATGTAGAGCCTCGGCAATGGCAGCGTTCACTTGGCACTCCATGTCCTCCAGCATGGCAAGATCATTGTACAACTGGGATAAGCGAGAGATCTCAGCGACTTGCCAATGCATAGCTTCTGCCACCACACGAAGCACTTCTTAAGGCTATCAAGCAAAAGAGGATGATTAGTTAGAGATAGCAGCGAAAGAACATGATCACGAAATGAAGAAATCTGTGAAGCAGTATCTTAAGGAAGGATATACCCCTCTGATGAGACTAACCCTCCTGATAAGAGGGACCGGAAGAATGCTTGGCTCCAGATCTAGCGGAAGGCAGCAAGTATCGCGTCGGCCGAGCGTGATGGAAGGTGGGCTCCTTAAAGCCCTGGAGAGAAGGAGACACACCCGAAGCGTCTAGAAGCACAAGTGTCGAAGCTTCAAGGCAAGGTACTTTCTTAGCAACTGCGACCTCCAGGTTATCCCCGGTCATCTCTTCCTCCATCTCATCATCATTGGCTCCCACCTTAGCCGAGGTGGCAGGGGGGAGTGGAGGCCAGTGGTTCCTACGATGAGTTCACCATGATCGGGACCCCACACTCGGCTGTAGTCGCGACATCGATCAATCCACCTGGCTCGCTGCTGAGGGGCTGACTATTCTAGCAGCAGAACCCGTTGAGGGCTCACCGCCCTCCGCCTCTCTAATTGACTCACTGAAAGTCTAATCACCCAAAGGAGTGGAACTAGGTCTTCGTGACAACTCGCTAGCAACCAAGTGAGGCGCCTTTGCGCAAGCCTCATCAATAGCCCGACACTGTTCAGAAATGGTGGGTGACGGAGGGACAGCCTCGTCAGACGCCCACTCAGTAAAATCTCGAAGGAGCAAATCTCCCCGCTTCCTCTTTGGACGACTGGACAGTGTGGCGGTGGCATCATCACCTTCCACCAGAACCTCCCACTAAACTTCATCAAGCGTACTTTCGGAGACCCGGTAGTTACTATGGCGCAAGATGTCAACGTACTCTTCGACGAGCCTCATCTGCGCTCACGCCATCCGTTCCTCATCCTTCAGAATGTCACCAGCGTAGGCCCTATTGACCGTGCTCCATTTATTCAGGGTTCTCCACTCAAGACTAACCGCTAAATGAAAGAAGCGGTCCTTCCGGCCCTTTATTGAGTTTGGGTTCCCTCAACTTATTTTAACTTTTTGTGGGGAGTGAAGGAAATCCAGTTGGCATCCTTGTTAAACTGGAATTTTACTTTCAAGGCTCGGGCATCCTGAGAAGGCTTTTTCATGTGAAAGAATATGCACAGAGAAACTAGGTACCGAAGAGCGTTGGGATGAAGGCGAGCCACCTGGATTTCCAAAGCTCTCAAAATCTCGCACGACTCCTTCGCAAACGAGATACGAAAGTTGGCTTTCAAATATTCCTTGTAGATGATTATGAACCCTGGACGAGGAGAGCAAGCCGCATTGTCAATACTAGGCATAGTGAAGTGAATGGCACTCGGTATGTTAAATTTCTTGTATAAAGATTCCACATCTCTGCTAGTAAGGATGGATGGAATCTCAATGACGCTTTGAGGAGCCATTTGAAAAACAAAGGAAATCAGAGAAAAGGAAGAGCAAACTATGGCAGAAAGATTCGAAGAATGAAGAAATGCAGAAACGGTTGAGGGCTAGTGCTTAAATAGCCAAGGCCTTGGTCTCAAAACAGCGTCGCATGAGGAATCAAAGAGGCACGTTTCCATAATGACTGCAACACGTGCCCACACCACAGAGTGCTGCAGCGCGTCAGTTTGTTGGACTAGTTATGTTGACTGACACAACACCTCCCTATGCAGCCTGCTAATAGATGATGATTTCGATGCCTAGATTAGCGAGTCGGCAGTGCAGTATAGGTAATCTTGCCCTGACACGCCATTCTCCAAGACGACAGACTGATAACACATGACCCTGACGAGCTCAGGGCTGACTTTACTAATTCACATCCCACTAGGCATTTGGGATAAGTCATTGCAGGTTGGATTGTTAAAAGGTCAATTTGTCAGTAGCCACAGTTGTCAAATTGTTAGAAATTACACAACAAAAAGCAACATTTAACCGTTTCATCCATTCAAAATAGACAAGAATATTGGAGCCATGTAATGAAGACAAATAATGCTGGGGAATTTCCATTCATTAATTCATTTTATAATGTACAATAAGCTTATAACAACAGACATATAACTTAGAAGGAAATAAAAATATATGGAGCAACGACCCAACTCGAGTAGTCCGACCAATCTTAGGACGGACAATTGTAAGAGGAAAGCTCATCTATTAGCCACCGTAGCATCGCTCATCATGTTGCTATACCAGCAAAAAGAGTAGAAAAGCCTTCCCCTGCGAGAACAAGGCACAATTCCCTGAACGACTGTACTTGCTCTCCCCCAGGAGGCAAAAAAATAAATAAATAAATAAAGAAGCACCTCCCCAGCTGACTGTAGAACAATCCTCCCAAGAGCAGCAGAAGGCAGAGTCGCTCAATGGGAGAATGAACGACCCTCTCCCATTTGGGGGAATGAGACGCCTCCTTCTCAAGGCTGTATTAGAGAGGACTACCTGACATCAGTTGGAGAAGAGGAAACTACCCCCCAAAACTCTAATCCCGCTCGGTACAACACGAGGCCGGTTCGGGATGGACATAAAAGAGGTTAACTAAGGCTGACTTCAGATGCATCATCGGGTATTAGCTTCGAACATTGGAGAAGAACTCCCTCCGACTCTAGCTTATGGCTGCGTAGGCTCCATGCTAGCTCTAAGTATGCCCACTCCTTAGTAGATGGGAATTGCTTTGTGATGCAAGGCATAGAGAGCTCCTCCATTTATAGCTGGTGAAGGAGATCAACTAGCATTAAATCAAGGAGATTATGTTGACAACAGAAGATCACTAGTGGTAGGGAATCGAATCAAATCCTGCCAAGCAGAGCAAAAATCTGCAAGATGCTTGAGAAAGGAGTGCGCCTGGGGAAGGAGCACGCGTGAAGACCTGCAGCTAGTGTCCCATTAGTAACACGCCAGGGGTTTAAAATTCAAACCTCTCTGCATGAGGAGTTAGTGACAGGTTTGGTAACTCACAGGCCAGCCTAGAACCTGGCCTGTAGAACGAAGACCAGTCTAGGAAGCTGCAGCCCAGCAAGAGCTCCTCCAAGCCCAAGATTTAGAGTTCACAACGGTGGGCCCAAACAGCATGACCCAAGACTGTCTAGCAATATATAGGCCATCAAGGTTGGTTGTTGGACGGTCCCCACAAGCACAACTCAGCCTACTCCAGCTTAGTAGATGAGTCCAAAGTACCACTGTTACCATGTGGTCCTTCACACCTGCAGGAGCACAAATTGTAGGCAGTAGTCACCAGTAGGTCGCCCTGAGGATTACGGCGGTTCAAAGCACTCGTGGTGGAGCATGATGACGGCTCCCCTAGAGGCACAAAGCCGTAGCACTTGCAGCCCACTTGCAGCCCACAACCGTAGACGCATGATGTCGGTCACTCACAATTGCATAATCATGGGCTCTTAGGGCTAGCTATCTAGCACTCGCTCTATAAATACATTCTTTTCTCCACAGAAAAAGAGGATGATTCTAATTCTACTCTCAACCTTGATACGCAAATCAATCCAGCAATCAAGTTATCAAGAGCAATCAAGTGCATGAACTCTCAAATGCCTTGGGGCCACACTCTCTACCTTATAAAAAAGCCACTCTCCCGTGAGTGCAGCTCCTAGACCGAAAGCCACTCCCCGACGAGTACACTCTTCTCAAAAAGCCACTTTCTAAGAGTTCAACTCTCATTCTCAAAATCACTCCCTTGCAAGTGCAAATTCTTCTAAGCCGCTCACCTTTTGAGCATATTAAACAGAACGTAGCCCTCCATCAAACATTAAATCCCCTCATACTGACATTTACACATTGCACTCTCTCATCCTCCTATCTTTTTATTCAACTAAGAAATGTAACTGATTTGAGCGTCAAAGGATATACCAGTGTGACGGAACGGATTTTTTTTTTGTCCCTAAAAGCTTCCGTCAAAACAGAAACACAATTAACGGTCTAAACATAAGGCAAGACTTTTGCAGAAATTTCGGCAGAGTCTCCTTTGTAACCGGATGAAAACCCAAAAATACAGTCCTGTAAAATCATCCATTACAAGCACACATCTATCCATTATCCACAATCTCCTACAACAAGCATACACAGGATCACAGGTACCATCCATGGCACAAATCTATAAAAACATAGCTACGCTAACGGTTCAATAACAAGATGTCTATGACCTGCATAGTAAATCTAGAGTATATAGCGGAAGTAAACTAATAACCTGCAGAAGCATAGCTTTTTCTTTTATCGACATACATAACATAAGCTTTTCATACACATCATGAGCTTTTTATACAAAAATCGACATGTTCCAAGACATCAATAATCACAAGATCAGTATACAAAAATTATATGCAGCTAGGCCTTTACGTCGACAGGCTCCTCCAAAATAGCTCCAATGTGCTATGATCCTCAAAAGTCTTCAATAAGCTTCTCTCTGTGATTACTCTTTTTCGTCAGATAAAAGCCTTACTGTCTCATCTGGAGAGGGAAAAAATACTAAAACAGTGAGTCGAGGCCCAGCAAGGTACATGCACATGAGCAGTGATACAGTGATGCAAAATAGTTATGTAACTGTGCAGAAATAGGACGGAAATTAGAATGTACTTCAGCAAATAGAGAAAACATGTTTGACTATATTATATTTCGGAATCAGGAATCAGTAGTTAGAAATTGGTGATCAGTAATCATTATAATCCAGAAAGCAGAATCAGAAACTTCTCTTTTATTCAAAACAGTACAGTAATCGGTACGGAACAGAAATCAGTACAATACTAACGGTATAGAGTAGAATAGAATCAGAACAGAATGGTATCAGAACAGAACAGTATAGACCCTGCTAGTATCCCCTACTAGTTGAGGGGGCGAATGATCGAGGATAGATTGTATTCACTCCACATAATCCAAGGCCAGTAACAAAAGTATCCCATCTCGAGGGATCAGTACAGAGTGCCTTCCGAAGGCAAGCCGGTAACAGAATCTTCCTGACCGTAACGCCCCAAGGCAGGGCGGACCACAAATAACTCCACGGACAGAGTTATCCTCGATTACCACCATAAAGTCCTAAGGCATGCCGGAGAACCTATCCGGACTGTAGTCAGTCCCGGGTCCTAAAATAACTGTAACGGAAACCAGAAATTTCACAATATACTTTCAGCACTTCTTTAAATCCACCTGGAAATTTCATCGGTATACGTTCGTTCATATTTTCGAAAACAAATTATACTGGAAGTTGCACATCGATGTCAATTAACTTTCATATAACAGAAGCTACGGTTAAAACTCATCAAAACCTCTTCATTTTCGTACAAAGGGCTTTGCCAAAACCGTCGGACTCAAATCGGTCTTTTACATGTACATTTTTCATGAAATTAATGTCATAGATGCCATGCATATACATTAAATCATGCAACTTACTCAATCTTCACAACATTTTCGAACTAGGGTTTCATCACATGCTTTCCGAGACAAATCGAACACTATTTTCATGCTTATTCACGAAATCGAAGCTAAATCTTGCAATAAACATGGATAAATATAAAATCTAACCGATTAATTGAAGGAAACATGCTTCATGTACTTTAAACATGCATCAATATCATTTTCGTCCACTTTAAAGCAAAATAAACAGTAAAAATGAAAAATAACGTCCGAGGTACACTTGCCTTGACGCGTGCTTTAACTTTTGGCTCACGGGTGGATTCGGGCTCTCGGGCCTCGTTCTCCCTTCTTCTCTCTCTAAGATCGGCGTTCCCTCTCTCTCAAAAACCCTAAACCTGTGCGAAAATGAGAGGAGAGAAGTCAGATCGCGTTTTTATACTGCGCCTGCCGCTCGAGCGGCCAGCGAGAGCTCGGCTTTCGGCACCTAGCCACTCGAGCGGCAAGGATTCGGAATGGCACTGGTTTTTCTGCCCGATAGGCGGGCTCGAGCGTCCAGCGAGCGCCACTCGGCTGCTTGCTGAACTTGGGCACTTTTCCAACTTTTTACTTTTAACTACCACTTTTCACTACATACTTAGTCTCTTACTGATTTTAGTTACCTTAATCACATCTAGTTATTTCGTTTTCTGTTTCGGGTCCTCACAACCAGGGTGTAAGTCTCACCGTCCTCTGACCTCTTATTTATTAGTTGTGGTGTACAGGATCTAGGTTTGAAATAATGAATGCTAAATATGTTTTCAGTTGGACACTCAAATTAGGTAGTCCTCTAATTCGTTTAGTAATTTGGATCCAGGGACGCATCAAATTCGAATCTTAATAAAGACATATTCCACTAAACCTATGACAATAGTGAACTCTACTATAAGAGATATATGAAAAACCTCGTTGGATCTTATTCTCTTACTATAAACCAAAGGCCGTGTATTCATATCCTTGACGGCCGGGCAACTACATGAGGTAAATGACTCTCACAAATTTGATATGCCTCCGAATTCATAGCCTCTCAAAACTTTACCATTGCGGGTGTGCAAACATCTTAATCAAATCCTATAAAGAATTCCAACTCATGATATAGGCACTATGCAAACTCTTTATATAGACACTAGCCCAACAGAATCCTGAATCTCTATATAGGAACTAGCTTTAAAGAATCCCCAACTCTCCGAACATATCAAAGCTATTGTCCCTTGCCATGATATCTCTCAATATCACGTCATATGATGGTCATATGACTATAAACATTTTTCCAATGAAACATAGACCTCAAATTACCAGGATATGAAAATTTATATCGGATAACTATAGATTATGTTACGGTTCCGTAGGTTTCATACTCCTTAATACTATACTCTTTTCTTATAACTTTCTTTACCTTTACTATAAATAACAAGAAGGCCACATTGGAGATCTAAGGTAACGTAAAGAAACGATTGTCAAGGAGATAAGGAAATACATAGATAAATTAAGTATTTGATTCCTACGATCTTATTGGGCCTCTCACGGTCCACTAGGCCATACAATCAAAACATGATTTTTTTTTTCTGGCCCCTAAGTTCAAAAGTAAACGCCAAGTTCAAAACAAACACTAGTTTCAAGACTAACACGGAGTTAATGTAGACTCATAAGATTGTATTTACTCGAAACCATGTTTCCTCAATGGAATATTAATTTACACATATCATAGTACAAAAAAAGTAGTTAAGCATATATGAACGCATCGATTTAACATATAAATAATTAATTCGAAATCCTCAATAGTTTCAGCAAGGATTGGCTGAGACAGCTTTCGGTGGTCACAGCACAACTTTGTTCCTCAATTTCTACCGTTTTGGGTAATCTAACTCAACTTCTGGCAATGTAGTATTAAACTACGCATATTATAGAGTAAGAATGGCAATTTTAATCGTCATGAATGTATTTATTTACCATATGAACAATTGCCTGAATATGGTCCAAAATCACAACCAATTATGAAATAGCAGATTGTATTATTTCTCAGCCCACCTTTGTCACTTGATTTCTATGACTTCAAGACATCAAAATCCAAATTCATCAATGTAATATTAGATTATGCATATTATAATATAAAGACAGTAACTTTATTGATATGAACGTATTAATTTGACATATAAACGGTTGGTCTGAAAATTGCTTATCACTTCAATTAGAGGTGAGATGAATAGATTTAAGTATTTATCGTGGCATCTTCGTCACTCAATTATTATCACTTTAGTAATCGAAATGATGTTTTGTCAACGAAAAATTAAATTACATATAATATAGTATAAAAACGGTAAATTTATTAACATGAATGCACTAATATAATATATAAAAGGTTGGTTCGAAAATCACTCGTCATTTTAATCAGAGGTGAGATAAACAAATTTTAGTATTTATCGTAACATCTTCGTCACTCAATTACTATTACTTTGGTAATCAAAGTCACATTTTATCAAAGAAATATTAAATTATGCATATTATAGTATAAAAACGGTAACTTTATTAAAATGAACACATTAATATAATATACAAATGGCTGGCCTGATAATGATTAGGAAAAACTAGTTTTCCTCACTTGGTACTATTTATCATCTTCTTCGTTACAATGTTACTGTCATTTCGAATTATAAACATGAAAACTATCAAGGATGAACTACCATTATCATCATACTTGTTGCTTACACAAACAAGATGAATCAAGAGATATTGCATGATGATTAATACACGAAAAGCAAAGATGAGTCCCAGCACTGTTACACACAAAACACCATTGCAAGTTCATAATTGTATAAAAGAAATCAAAGTAGTGTTTAGAGACTCATCTGAGATGTTGGAACTGAGTATCCAAAGGAAAGAAGGGATTTACCAAGATGACAACATCAAAAGGATGAAAAATCCACTTGCTAGATTACTCCAAGGCACAGCACAACAGCAGTAGTGGCAACAATGGCGGTCAATTTCTAATAGAGCCTCTGCCTAGGAGGTGATAAACTCCCTCTGCACTCTCTCTTCTCCTCTTTCCATCTCTCTCTCTCTCTATCAAAAACTGAATTTGGTTATCCCTCTCTCCTTTCTATTTTTTTGCTGCAACAGAGGAATGAAGTGGATCTGTTGATGCCTCCAATGGTGAGGAGAGGGACTGCATATATAGACTTTGTCAGGGTAAATTTTGAGAGAAAAAAATTAGTTGTGATTATTCTCACATTGCACTCAACTTGCATTGAATTACAACTTTACCATGGTACAACAAGGGGTGGCTAATGGTTAAATTAAGGAGAGAATGGTTTGAGTAGTCATCTAATTTGTCTTGGTTCCTGGCTGATATAATTTTAATTAGGGGATTCTCCAAAATTTATTATATCCTAATTTTAATAATTTTTCTAATCCTAATCACAATAATTCACAAAATTCCTAACTAATAATTTATAATTCCGAAAGTCAAGTAATAACGTTAATAGTAAAATTAGCAAAATGTCCTCCAAAGCTTTTGTATATCCAACACATCCAAGCTTTTTATAGCACTAGTTCATGCACGATGGTAATTTTTAGTTCCATTAAATTCCATTTTCATCATTATTTCATAATTAAAAACTTCACTCAGTCAAGAGTTTGATTAACCCAAGTTCGAAATACTAGTGTATTACAAATCATATGTGTGAAATCATGCCTGATTCTTTCTTTGGCAAACCCTTTTTTTTATACAAAAGATGTTTGTAATAGGCATACTAGAAGAGGAATAGAATTATCATTAGAACTCTATGTACTGGCTTTGGAATCTAAATGGTCCAATACATGCTTAGGAAGGATATTTGATGATTGACAATGAAAAACAATCTCATACTGCTGTTCAAGACTCGGATTAAAATTTGGGCCCGCAATTGAAAAAAAAGTGAGAAAGTTAGAGATCCAAGGCTTAGGGTTTCAGTATGTTAGCATAACAGAGAAATTCGTCTGGAGTCCTACTAATTGTAAATTACCTCTAAAGATAAAACAAATACTTTATAGAACAGTAACAGAACTGCTCTATCATATGGATCTGATAGTGGGCTGCCAAAATGCAACATATGCAAGACCCTGTGTGGCTAAATTGAGATGTCAAGCTGAATGAGTAATGGTTATACTCAAAACCAAGAGGGAATACACTTGTGGTAAGTTAGAAGTAACAATTACAGCAGAACATAAGACGAGGGAAGGGAATTTGCAATGGTTTGATTTGAGCTGTACAAAGTTCAAACATAGGAACAGTATATGGTGAGAAAGCGGTGATTTGTTCATGGTTACATGTTTGTTAGGCATACAACTTTCAGAAAAGAGAGGATATTGATCCACATTGAGAGCTTTGGCGGAACAGGATATATAACTGGCTACTCATGGTAAGGCTTATTACTGAATTACTTGCAATAGATGTATTTTTACCTTACTGTAAGTGCTCAGGATGGATTATTACTCTGCAATGTGGTTATTGGACTGAGAAAACTTTTATAGCTGTATTTTTTCTATACACAAGTCTAAAGTGATGCTGTTGCATCAGATCCATCAGCAAGGAACAAATTTAGTTTTGCTGTCTCTTCGGAATGATATGTAGACCAAACATTTAATAAATGTCCAACTGCATGTACCACTGCTTTTTTCCATTTTTGCATTTTTTTTTTTGACCACTTTGTCCTTGTTTAGCTGATGGCAAGCCATCGTATGAACTAGGAGATTCTGTCAACTTCATCCCATTCTCAAATATAAATTTCCCCTCATTGACTGCAGTATGCTGAACGTTTGCCGATTGGAACAGAAAAGGTTATTCGAACGGTTTCTGCTGAGACAGTGAAACAATTCTATAGGAAGTGGTACCATTTACACAATATGGCAGTGATAGCTGTTGGAGATTTCCCTGACACACAGGTTGGATTAATTTGATCTATTTATTTCTCTCATCTATGCTTTTCTTGAATAGTCTTTTGTGGCTGAATTCTTTTAACACATTCTCTCTCAGAGTGTCATTGAGTTGATTACAACACATTTTGGGCAAAAACATTCAGCTCCTGACCCTCCTCCGATACCTCCTTTTCTAGTTCCAGCTCATGAGGAGCCACGGTTTTCATGTTTTGTTGAATCCGAAGCTGCTGGTGTAAGTACTCAGTATGCAAAATTTTGCAATCGCCTTTGGTCCCTACCAATGTGATACTGCATTGTAGACCCAGGATATTATAGATATTTCAAAGCAGTCATCCATGAATTTTCTTTGACAGTCTGCCGTGATGATCAGCTGTAAAATGCCAGTCGCTGAGCTGAAGACGGTGAGGGACTACCGGGATTTACTTGTGGAGTCAATGTTCCTTCAAGCTCTGAACCAGAGATTGTTTAAAATATCTCGCAGAAAAGATCCACCCTATTTCTCATGCTCTGCTGCTGCAGATATTCTAGTTCGTTCTATGAAAGCTTATATAATGACATCATCTTGTAAGGAGAGAGGAACTATAGAGGCTTTAGAGTCTATGCTTACAGAGGTGTGTTATCTTCTTAATATGAGCTTCCATTCAATATTGTCCTTTTACTGACTACTTATTTCCAGCTTGCAAGGATTCGGTTGCATGGATTTTCAGAACGGGAAATATCTATAGTTCGAGCTTTACTATTGTCAGAGATTGAATCTGCCTACTTGGAGCGTGATCAGATGCAATCAAGCAATTTGAGGGATGAGTATCTACAGGTAAATTTGTTAAATAGTCAACATGCTTAATTGTCTGCCAATGAAATCTTCAGTCACTAGTTATTTATGTACAATGTTTCATCGTATCAGCATTTTCTTCACAATGAACCTGTGGTTGGAATTGAGTTTGAGGCACAACTTCAGAAAACTCTTCTACCATGTGAGTGACTACTATAAAATTAAAGAAAAAGCTGACTTTTCAAATCATGATCATGTGATTGATCAACTTCAGTGCTGCTAATCCATCCTAATCAATTCAATGTGCAGCTATTTCAGCTTCTGAAGTATCCAAGTATGCTGAGAAATTCCGAACATCATGTAGTTGTGTCATAAAGATGATTGAACCTCATGCTACTGTAGCATTGGATGACCTCAAAAAGGTTGTGTCAAAAATAACTTCTTTTGAGGAAGCACGAAGCATCTTAGCCTGGGATGAGGAGCAGATCCCTGAGGAAATTGTCAGTGTTAAGCCAGATCCCGGGTAAATATCCTCTTTCTTTCAACTTCTCAATTGCCTTGTAGTTGCCTAACTGTATTCTAATGTATTTAACCAATTCTCTTCCAATTTGCTCCATCATGGCTGATAAAAGATATCTTGTTTGACTTTATTTACATGCAAAGAATTCTGAAGTGTCACCGCACTCATCTTTTCTCCCGTATGCAGAATTACTCCCCTTTCCTTGTTTCCTTGTCCAAAACTATTGAGGGGCTAAACAGATATTTTTAATAACGGGCTAAATTGTTAGCTGAAAAAGGGAGTTCCTTAACTTTCTAGTAGAGGATGCATTTAGGAGAGAGCAACATAGTAATCTGGTCATCTTTATGGGACAAAGGGATTTGTTAAATTAGAATATCAGTTAACTGGGTGCCAAAGTAGCAACTCTACACAGCAGAATAAAACATCTAAAAACTCAATTGTAGCATGATTTCTAGGGCACAGGGCATCCATGAAAGATGGCAGTTTTCCGTCTAATGTTTTGGATGCTAGGAAAGAATCACATGTGAATGCTAGCCATTGGGAATTTATTTCACAGAAACTGTTTGCAGTAAGGAATTGTGTTGATAACAATCTAATTTGATAATGTATTATCTGCCTTATTTTTCTATCCATGTCTCATTCACACTTGTTCTTTCACTTCTCACTTTATCTATTTTCCTTCCTGCTTTTGATTTCTTCTATAATCCTTTCAATGTCACAGGATACTTGGTGTCAGATGAGTGTAGCCTGCATCACATTTAATCCAAAAATCTTCTGAACTGTGTCATCCAACTTCCTTATATCTGCATTTTTGCTAATTGATCCCCTTCCAATCTTTCATGTGCAGTAAACACCATTTTGAATAGATTTCATGTTCCTCTCTGTCAAAATTTGTAAGCTGTCATTCACTAAATTACATGTTGTTCAGGCATCCTTTATTTAATCTTCTCATATTGTCAGTTTGATCTAATTTCTTTAATCTATCATTAATCTTCTCATATTGTCAGTTTGATCTAATTTCTTTAATCTATCATTTCTTTATGATAATCCGGTGTCATTCTTTAAGTAATTTCTTTAATTTACTCACCAAAAAAAAAAAAAAAAAAGAAGAGAGGATTAGCCTAAGAAATTATTGCAATAAGAATTGATAGTCCCCACATTTAATACCTTGACATGAATATTATTTTTTAAGGAAAATATATTGCATAATCCCTTGGTATTTCAATGCATGCGTACTTCCACTTCTAGAACTCTATTCTTTTTCTTTTTCCTCATAGGTTAATTTGTAACTTTAACGGGAGCACCTTACATATGACAATTTTTTGGTGAATTCCCTTCTATTATCCCTCTCTATCAGGAGTATTATTCAGCAGTTTGAATATTACAATATTGGGGTCACCGAACTGATTCTATCAAATGGCATGAGAGTTTGCTATAAGCATACTGACTTCCTTGATGACCAGGTACCACTTCCTGTTGATTTTGGAAAATTGTGCTCTTTTGCTGTCCATATTGAGATCTTTTTGCCCATTGAAATAATTTAATTTGGTATGTTTCTGAACCTCTCTAGAGCCATTCAAGGAAGGTTGCGTTGTGCACTAGGTGCTCTTTTTACACCTTTTACACTTAATATGACTTTGGTATTGTGTGTCTATTTTTCGTTCTTGTTGCTTATTTTGTTGTTTTTGTCTGGTTTTGATATTTTCTCCGAATTTTCTTTTGGTCTTTATATTTAAAGGAAAACACATGCAACTTATAAGAAGCACTCTGCAGATAATCAATTTCAGTGCCATTGCAATACTAGAACTTGTAGAAATCATGATTGGCAATGATCAGGCCATAGCTGCTCAATAGCAATGCATCTTTTCTGAGGTAGGCAACTGCTATGCCTAATTGGCTAGAAGAGGGCCTCTTTTTTGCCAAACTTTTCTAATCATGGAAACTCCTATAGTCTTATTGCTTTACTTTATTGGGCCCCTCAACATAATCTTGCTTTTGTCCTATGTGGCCTATTGGCTGACGTTGTCAATATTCAACATAAGAATATACGTAACAAAAATTGAACATACTAATGTAGGGAGGAAGGGAAAAATTAGGGAAGAGAGTTTAGAGTGGTAGAGATAAGAAAGAGAGATTAGAGGGGTAGACACAAGAAAGAGAAAAAACAAAAAAGAAGGGGAAGGAGGTCACAAACACTTGATACATTCAATGTCTCAAAATATTCATCAATACCCTTAAATAATAGAAGTAGGGGTTCTTATATAGAGAATCCGATACTTAAGAAAATTGAAAATAAAATCACTACCAAATAACTCCTAATTGAAAAATATAATAAAAAAGAAATAAAATCAAATTTCTACTAAATAAACAAAATCAAATTAAATCTAATTAATAATTAAAATTACTATGGAAATAAAATTAAATATAATTTGGAAGGCAAATCAAAACAAATCTTTGTCTTGGATGTCCCCGGGTGGCTGAAACTCGATCCCGTCGAGTTAAACTTCTGTAAGCAATCTTCCAACAACAAGCTAAGTGGCTGTGCAACCCTTCAGCGACGGTGATAGACTCGTATAAGGGGAGTCGAAAGCTGATGGAGCAACCAATATCTGTGGGAGGAATTGGATTGGGACCTGAAAAAGTGTAATCCTGCTGATTCTAATAGAACTCCAAAAGATTTGGGTCGAGCTATTGCAGTGCCTCTCTAGAGATCCAAGTATTCTCAGATTCTGATCGGCCAACACGACATATAAGGAAGCATTGAATAACTCCATCCTTGGTAAATATAATCTGCTCATCTAAAATAACATCAATTTTATTGTGGTGTATCGGGAGGGAGGGAAGTGGCCCAGGAGTGGATGAACAGTCAATAAGTGGCGCACTTGGAGGGTGGCAAAGGGGTCAGCAGGTGGGGAAAGGTCGCCTTTATAAGCAATTAAATCTTTCACATTGAAAGTATGATGAAAACCAAAATGAGATGGAATGTCAACAATATATGCATTTGATCCAATGAGCTGTAAAATTTTAAATGGATTAGCACTATGAACCTGCAAGTTAGAGATGTGCTCAGGTAGGCGCCATTCTATTTTGATTCGAACCATAACATAATCTCCTGTAGGCGCCACTTTGGTTTGATTCGAACCATAACATAATCTTCTACATGGAATTTAACATGTCTTTTATGTGAATTAGCGTGAAATTTGTAGGAAGTATTACTTGCCTTTAATTGTTTATTGATCTCGATGTGTAAGTCATGAAGGTATTGTGCAAATGTTTCGGCTGTCATGGACACACTTAGATGTGAAGACATCGGGATGAGGTCCAATGGTTTTCAGGATTTATAACCATGCACAACTTCAAGTGGACTCATACCTAAAGATCTATTGAAAAAGGTATTACATGCAAGTTGGGCAGTGGAAAGGATCAAGTCCCAATTCTTAAGGTGCTCTGGACCCAGACACGGTAATAAGTTACCTAGACTCCGATTGACGACTTCAATTTAACTATCTGTTTGAGGGTGGTATGTAGTAGAAAATTTTAGTTTGGTATCAATCATGTGCCACAGGGTCCTCCAAAAATAGCTAGTAAAATGAACATCCCTATCAAAAACAATAGTCTTAGGAAGACCATATAGCTTAATAATCTCAACGAAGTAAAGGAGAGCAACTCGAGAAGTATCGATAGTCTTATTATAAGGAATGAAGTGGGTCATTTTAGAAAAACGATCCATAATGACAAAAATGGAATCGTGTTTCTTAGGGGTACATAAAAGTCCCAACACAAAATCCATGCTTACGTCCTGTCATGGACCATTAGGTACATGTAGAGGGGTGTAGAGGCTAGTGTTTTGCTTTGTGTGTTTGGTTAGCTGGCATGTTCGACAAGTACTGACGATTTTAGCCACATCCTTTTTCAAATTAGGCCAATAAAATTGTCGTTAAACCTCCTCAATTATCTTATCAAGTCCAAAATGGCCAGATAGACCTTCGGCATGAACTTCCTAAACTATGAAGTCTCGGACAGACATTTTCGGGATGCAAAGTTTATTAACTCGGAATAAGTATCCATCCTGAAGACTAAATCTATGATGAAACTAAAGACCTCTGTTAATAAACATATTAAACTAATGCTTCAATTTTAAACACATTTAATTCTGCAGAAAATCATGCAGAGTTCCCTATAAAAATAGGCCAAAACCATACACAACCTGAATAAACACAACCTGCACAAGACATATACATAGACAATACTCAAAATTAAATCCACTACGCCTCCACAACACATTCACAGGATCAACAAATGTCATATTATCCATGAATCTAACACATTACTCCTAACTATCATATTGGATCTAAGAAAGATGCTATCTAGGATCAAGACAAATCCAAATATCAAAAATAATGCGGAAGCAATTATAACCATAAATCAACCTGCGGAAGCAAAAACAATACATTCATCAAAGTACAAAAAATTCTATATCATCATAATGTACAACATTTATTCCAAATACTAGCTATATACATCCATAAGTCTTCAAAGATTCAAAATCTTTAAAAGCCTTTGAACTCCACAAGGTTCTTTTAGCCAAATCCTATCTTTGGTTTTTCCTATCAAGCTTCAACTTATCTGGAAGGGGAAAAACAAAAGCAACAAGGATGAGCCGAATCCTAGCATGGTACAATAAAAACAGAAATATGCAGAATTCGTATATATATATATATATATATATATAATAGAAGGAAATTAACATGACATGATTAAGAAACAAAAGACATGTAGAAACAGGAGAAAGCATAAAACGATTTAGAAGTATGAGTTTAGAGACAAAAATTCTGTTTTATTTCTTATATCTTTCTTTTGGTTATTTCCTTTACTAATCTAAATCAGAGCATGTGTCGAAAATCAAAGATTAGTTCAAAACCTCGCTTATCTTTTATTTTAACTTTTATTATCCAAATAGGCCCGAGCTAGTAGACTTTATTAGCTGAGGGAGCGAATAATCGAGGTAGATTGTGTTCACTCCACACAATCCAAGGCCAAATTTCAAAGGTTCTCATTTCCCAGCATTCAAAGTTCAAAATTTTCTATCCTTCCAATTTAACACACCGTGGAGAGGCAGACCACGTATCGCTCCATGGATGGAGCTATCCTCGATTAACACCGTAACTTTTTAAGGCATGCCGGAGAACCCTACTTGACTACAAAACAGTCCTAGGTCCAATTTTCTTACTAATTTAGGGTATTCTTGTTCTTTATTCTTAGTTTTAGCTCATCATGTCTCAAATGCCACTTCTAACTCATACAAATCAAACGTTCAGATAATTTTTGAAACTTTTAGAAATTGACAGAATAGGCTTTGAACAAATTCTAAGACAAAAATTATCAAACAAACTTAATTAATGTGTCAAATAACATTCTCATCTCATTTCTCAAAGCTTACAATAATTTCCAACTTCCATTTTTGAATTGGGGTTTAGGGCAAAGCTTTCGGATATAAATCGAACACAAAATTCATGTCAAATCATGAAATCGAAGCCATACATCATCATATTAATGCCTAAATATGAAATCTATCCAATAAATTATGAGAAACATCTTTCGTTCGGAGCAAATCTTAGAAAAAGTGAGTTTAGAGCATAAATGTCAAAATGGAGATCTCAAAAAGCAATAATAGGGAAAAATAAAGTTTAGGGTACACTTGCTTCAGCCTGATTTACCGATTTTTACTCTGATCGGACCGGATGTGATGAAAACATCCCTCATCTTTTCCTCTCTTTCTCCTTCGTGCTGTTCATCGTTCTCCCCTACAGCCCTTCCCTCCTTTTATAAATGAAACTGAGGGTCGGTGGGACAAAATCGCGCAAGCGTTTGAGCACTTATCGAGCGCGTGGCGAACGCAAGTCATCAGGAAATGGTGCCTTTTCGGTGGCTCGAGTGAACAGTGAGCCTGGACCATTATGTTTTCAGTGCCTTCTTTGCACTCGAGTGAGCGGCTTGCACGGGCTTTTCCGGAGCAATTTATTTTTGGCAGCCTCTGCTGTGCTTGAGTTTGCAGTGAGCCCAACCCTGTAGTTTTGCTGCATTAAGTTATTTTCCTAATTTTCTAAATTTCACTTATTTCAAATTTAATTATATCAAGTTAATTATTAGAATTTACTATGTTTTGGGAATTCAGACCTCATAATTCTCCCTACTTATAAAAATTTCGTCCTCGAAATTCAACGAACCTCGAATTCCTTAATCGGAGGAAACCTTTCTAATGTTCCCAAGTTATTTCTTCAATGAAAAGATTATCCTAAAAAACCTTAAGCATTCGAATCACCTTGATCTTTAGTACCTGATTCATTCTATAAATATCTAAATTCACGAAATCCGAAGGCAAACCCAACTCATTAACTACTTCTTCCAACCTAATTCGAAATCTCAAATGGATTAATGATTTTCTTGCTTCAAATTACGCTAAGCTTCAAAAATGATTATTCCTTCTGAGCTTCAAATTGAACCTTAAATATATGGGTTTACCACGATTCTGCTGCGCAACTCTAATTAATCGTCTAACTATAAATCATCCAGTTACAATTCACCACCATATCTGATTTAACTCAACACCCGAAATTCTCTGATCGAGTTTAACCAAAATTTCAACATAAACCTCAAAGTCGAAATATTTTATATTCTCATTAATTCGTTGGTATGATGACAAACCGACATTTCCCTAAAATACATAACCTATGTTGAACACTTAGTAAACAAATTCTGAATTATACATATCATGGAAACAAATACCACAAATCTTCAAATTACACAAAATTAGAAATTTTAATCATAGCAATCTCCCAAAAATTTACATAGCCTTTGGTGATCACCCAAAACCTCAAACTTAAACACTTAGCAATTTTAGGATCTCGTTGGCACACTGATAAGCCAACTGATTTCATCCAAACGCGTTATTCATAATCATGATGGGTGGGTCGTCCTAATCGGCCTAAAACAAAACCATAGGGACTCATCATTCCATGATTTCATGTCCTTGATGCTTCAGATATAATTCCCTCTCCCAAAATCAAAGCATTCCATATGGAGCACCAAGGACACGTTAAATTCAAAGGCTTCCGACATCAATTATCGATCATACTCTTTACTTTCCTCAAAAGATACTAAGATCCACCTTTACTATTCTCAACTCGTCGCCTATACTATCGCATATCCATTTCTTCTTTACGATACAATTTTCTCAAACTTTTAGAATTATTGGATAATTACGATCTCCCATAAGTGACACCTACAAATCCTTAAAGTAGGGACTTCATTGGCTAACCATTACTTTGGGTGGAGTAATTTTGAACTATGAGCTTCTCCCCCACTTTGCTTGTGGGTAGTCACCTATCATGATGTAAGAATCACATAGTTCTAACCTTTCTCAAGAGCATTGCATTCTACTATAACTCACCAAGCCCATTAGGGGTCAATCCCAATCAAAAAGGGTCAACAATTTCTCCTAATTTCCTCGAAGGCTACCTTCACAAGTCCCATTCTTATAAACACTAATCGCTCCTAAGCCAAACGTCTCACAGTTCTACGATCTTCAAGGATTATCCAATTTAGTCAGACCCAATATGACCACACATCTTTGTGACATTAATCAGTCTTCTCAATAAGTTGTTGTTATCAAAGAAGCCTCACGCCCATATCACATTCTTCCTTAGCTGAATTTATATTCCTCTCTCTATTAAGCATATGGTTAGCTGCCTTTCATAATTCATGAAGTCCACAAAAGGCCATCAAATCCAAACGGCATCACTCAATTTTCACAATAATCGGACTAAAACCCAAGGATTTTATAGTTCGATCAAACCTCGAGCAAAATCACAAGGGTTTCTCCTTTCATATTTTCATAATCGCACTGCTCCAATATTGGAACATGTTAGTGGTGACCCTTCACCTCTCTTACGAATATCTAAATCTTAAAGACTCCTAATATCAAATCATTAATTTCTTAGTTAACCTAATTTTCAAAATTCCCCAAATAACCTCATCGATTTCATTTGAATCCTTAAGATCAGTGTCGATTTTGGCACAACTTTAACAGCAACTTTATTTGCCAGTTAGAAGATGAGATAGGCTAATCCTTTCTTTTAACAGTTTCCTTTAATTTCCTTGTCCGCATAATGACTTCCAGATATGACCTAATATGCCATCTGCACTTAGACACATATTTTCATCATATACCTTGTAGTTACAATGATATTATTTCTGTTACCTCTTTTTGCGACTCATCTGATATTTTAAAACCTACAATTCCAATTGCAAGTCAGAATACTATTTTTAAAATTATCTATTCTAGTGTGACAATTTGCCAACCAAATCAACATAGTATTCCATCAAAGTCCAGTATTTCAAATTAGATCGATTAATCATTCACAGTCCCAAACCAAACATTAGAACACATAATTCTATCAGACAAGGATTTACCCATCGGGGGTTGACATCATCAAAGTTCTTTCTAGAAATTAGGACACATATAAAATTGCACTTAATCTGTGGGTTATAGACTTGTTATCTAATTTTAACTTCTAGACATCCCAAGTATTTCATGAAGAAAGGAGGTTCTTCTAAAATTGCCTTCAAAACTTTCCAAGGGATAGAGTGTGATACTAGGAAACCCACCATCAGCCTTGCCTTACACTCAACTTATGGCAATGAACTAACTTTATCTTGACAACCAAAAACCTTGAACACTTTCTTTTATTTCCTCAAGCTCAATATCAGCATTGACCTTGATCGGATTGAAAATTTTCATATAATGCTTCAAAGGACGCATACTAAATTGATCATCCTTTATATATCCGTAGGAACCCAAATGAAATTATCCTTCTGGCACTACATCCATTCGCCCAGATATTTAATCAATTATCCACTTATAATAAGCCTCAAAAGGATCCATCCAAATATTCCTTTGATAGTCATAATCCAAAACAAGCTAGCGGCAATTCAATTATCCTAGAACTGTTATCCTCAAAGTAGATTTCAAATCAGATTTCCTACTTTAAAAACTCAAATCAAACTTCATAACCCAGAGCTATGGTCTCATAGAGTTCCAAGTTCTGTCGTCTTCTATTCACTTTGAATTCCGAAACAAAAGTAACTCTATTAGATCAAAATTCAGGCTTTAGCATCAACTAGGACACGAAGCTTCTTAGACATAACATCCTGATCCTGCTTGATGGTAGCCCACTTTGCCGGACTGGAATGGTTAACTCTATCCGATTTGTCTTATGTTTTCATCTACTTATTCAATCTATCTTATTCTAACCTAAGCTTCCGCATAAGATTCAAATCAAACCCAAGGTATTACTATTTCTCTGATACCAACTGTGACGGAATGAGTCCTTATCCTCTATAGACCTCCATCAATAAATATACAAAACTAATGTTTCAATTTTACACACATTTAATTCAATCGAAAATCGGGCAGAGTTCCCTATAAAAATGGGCCAAAATGATACGAATAACCTGAATAAATACAATTTGCACAAGACATATACATAGACAATCCTAAAAATTAAATCCACTACACATCTACAACACATTCACAGGATCAGCAAATGCCATATCATCCATGACTCTAACATAGTACTCCTAACTATCATGTTGGATCTAAGAGAGATGCCATTTAGGACGAAGACAAATCCAAATATCAAAAATAATGCGGAAGCAACTACAACAATAAATCAACCTGCGGAAGCAAAACAATATATTCATCAAAGTACAAAAACATTCTATATCATCACAATGTACAACATTCATTCCAAATATTGGCTATATACATTCACAAGTCTTCAAAGATTCAAAATCTTCAAAAGCTTTCGAATTCCACAAGCTTTTCTAGCCAAATCCTATCTTTGGTCATTCCTATCAGGTTTCAGCTTATTTGGGAAGGGAAAAACAAAAGCAATAAGGATGAGTCAAAGCCCAATAAGGTACCATAAAAACAGAAATATACGAATTGATGTGAAGGAAATTGATGTGACATGATTAAGAAACAAAAGGCATGCAGAAACAGGAGAAAGCATGAAATGATTTAAAAAATAATAAACGGTAAAGAAAGGGAAAGAAAGATATAAAAGAAAGAAAGAAAAACAAAAAAAAAAATGGAAAGAACGGGAGAAAAGAAAGAGGGGGAAGGAGGAAAGAAGACATGAGTTCAGAAATGAAAATCCTGTTTTATTTCTTATATTTTTTCTTTGGATATTTCCTTTACTAATCTAAATCAGAACATGTGCCGAAAATCAAAGTTCAGTTCAAAACCTCGCTTCTCCTTTATTTTAACTTTTACTATCTAAAGGGACTCGAGCTCGTAGATCCTATTAGCTGAGGGAGCGAATAATCGAGGATAGATTGTGTTCACTCCACACAATCCAAGGCCAAAGTTCAAAGGTTTTCATTTCCCAACTTTCAAAGTTCAAAAGTTTCTATCCTTCTAATTTAACGCTCTGAGGAAGGCGGACCACGTATCACTCCCTGGACAGAGTTATCCTCAATTACCACCGTAACGTTTTAAGGTATGCCGGAAAACCCTACCTAACTACAAAATAGTCCTAGGTCTAATTTTCTTACTGACTTAGGGTATCTTGTTCTTTATTCTTAGTCTTAGCTCATCATGTCTCAAAGGCCACTTTAAATTCATACAAATCAAACGTTTAGATAATTTCTGAAACTCTTTGATATTGATAGAATAGCCTTCGAACAAATTCTAAGACAAAAATTATCAAACAAACTTAACTAATGTGTCAAATAACATTCTCATCTCATTTCTCAAAACTTACAATAATTTCCAACTTCCATTTTCGAATTAGGGTTTAGGGCAAAGCTTCCGGATGTAAATCGAACACAAAATTCATGCCAAATCACGAAATCGAAACTATTCATCATCATATTAATGCCTAAACATGAAATCTATCTAATAAATCATGAGAAATATGTATCGTTCGGAGCAAATCTTAGAAAAAGAGAGTTTAGAGCATAAATGTCAAAATGGAGATCTCAAAAAGCAATAATAGAGGAAAATAAAGTTTATTGTACACTTGTCTCAGATTGATTTACCGATTTTCTTATTCTGATCGGATCGGATGTAGCGAAAACATCCCTCCTCTTTTCCTCTCTTTCTCCTTCATGCTGTTCGTCGTTCCCCCCTAAAACCCTTCCCCCTTCCCCCTTTTTATAAATGAAACTGAGGGTCGGTGGGACAAAATCGCGCACGCGCTGGAGTGCCTATTGAGCGTGTAGCGAGCGCAAGTCATCAGGAAATGGTGCCCTCTAGGTGGCTGGAGCGAATAGCGAGCCTAGACCATTATGTTTTTAGCGCCTCCTTTGCGCTTGACCGAGCGGCATGGTGGGCTTTTTCGGAGCAATCTGTTTATGGCGCTCTCTGTTGGGCTCGAACTTGCAACGAGTCCAACCCTGTTATTTTGCTACATTAAGTAATTTTTTAAATTTTACTTATTCCAAATTTAATTACATCAAGTTAATTACTAGAATTTATTATGTTTTGGAAACTCGGACCTCACAAAATCCATCCGTGGTGTCCAAGTGCCCACACTGTAAAGCGAGGAAGATCTTGCTAAAATCAATGCAGGATTCATATTCTTCCTTAAGTCTTTCGAAGCTAACAATTTTAACTTGAACAGCAAATAGTAAGGTCAAACGTTGGCTCAAGGTATCGGCTACTTGATTCTCGACTCTTTTTTTGTGCTTTAAGACAAAAGAATAAGCTTGTAAATATTCGATCCACCGACTATTCCTATAACTTAATTTCTTCTGAGAGTTAAGGAACCGAAGAGTTTCATAATCCAAATAAAGGACAAACTCTTGAGGTAGCAAGTAGTGGCGTCAATAGCGTAAGGCTTGTACGACGGCATATAATTCCTTATCATAAGTAGAGTATTGTCGCTTGATATCATTCAACTTTTCGCTAAAGTAGGCAATTGGGTGATGTTCTTGACTAAGAACTCTTCTTATGCCTACACCTGACGCATCACACCCTACCTCAAACATTTTGGAGAAATCAAAAAGCCGCATGATGGGAGCTGTTGTCATTCTTTCTTTAATGAGTTTGAAAGCTTTAGCAGTATTGGGAGACCAAGTGAAGTCACCCTTCTTCATGCACTCAGCGAGGTGATTCATGATTGTGTTAAAGCCCTTGATTAACTGGCGATAGAATGTGGCCAAGCCGTGAAAATTCTGAACTTAATGGATGGATTTAGGTTCTGGCTAATTTATAATTGCTTGGATTTTTATAGGGTCGGCAGAAATCCCATCAGAAGAAACAATAAAGCCCAGGAAGGCCACTTTATTTGAGAAGAAAGAATATTTCTTAAGGTTAGCAAATAAATTTTCTTTTCTAAGAGTAAGGCAAACTTGTGTGAGATGTTCTAAATGCTGCTCATTGATCTTACTGTAAATGATGATATCATCAAAATAGACTACTAGGAACTGTCCTATGAAAAGCCGTAAAGTCTGGGTTATAACCCTCATGAAAGTGCTTGGTGCGTTAGAAAGCCCAAAAGGCATAACCAACCACTCATAGAGGCCGTCATTTATCTTGAAAGCTGTTTTTCACTCATCCCCTGGACAAATTCTGATTTGGTAGTAACCACTCTTTAAATCAAATTTGGAAAATATCGTTACACCAGCTATCATATCTAATATGTCATCAAGTCTAGGAATGGGAAAACGATATTTTATGGTAATTTTGTTGATTGCTCTACTATTAACACACAATCTCCAAGATCCATCCTTCTTAGGTGTTAAGAGAGTTGGTACTGTGCAGGGATTCATACTTTCTCGAACAAATCCCTTGCGAAAAAGTTCTTCAACTTGTCTCTGGAGTTCAGCATATTCGGTAGGATTCATCCTATGATGAGGGAGGTTTGGGAGTGACGCACCTGAAACAAAATCAATGGCATGCTGAATTTCGTGTAAAGGTGGTAAGTGATTGGGAAAGTATTCAGGGAAGATATCTTGAAAGTTTTGAAGAATTTGATGAACCTCATTAGGAATTGGTATGGAAGAGTTTGGAAGGGCTTCGAGGACGATAATGTCAAACACAACTGACTCGCTAATAGCGGCTCGTTCAAATACTGTGGGACTAATAATATCTAATCCTTTGGTCGTTACCACAACCCTTTCTTTATTGGGAGTCATCAGTTTTGGGGGTAGAGGGTAAAGGCGAATCTTCTTTCCCTTGTGAACAAAGGAGTAGGAATTAAAATGACCTTGAATTATCACATCCAAGTCGTAGAGCCAAGGGTGCCCAGGAATAACATGACTTACGTCCATTGGTATAACGTTACACCAAATATGATTTTTGTATTCTAAAAATTGAATGGGTACAAAATAATATTTTTTAACGGATTTAGAAGACGTGTCAATCTAAGTGACGCTGTATAGATTAGTCGGGTGACGACGCCCTTCTATGGGGACGACGCCGACTGTAACTGCTTAGTCGGGCAAGGATTGCTGCTTCGTGGGATGTTTTGCCTCTTCGATTTCTATGTTCCTTTGCTTCTTTTTTTGTCCCACAAACTCAACATTGTTTTTTTTTTTTTTTTTTTGACAATATAAAGAGGAGGTAGTGGTGGTAGATATGGGCCTGCCGGAAGATATACAGTAAGACCTTTGTAGGGTTGCCAACGGGCGGCGGGACAGTCGGTGGTGGGATAGTAGAGGTAGTGGTATGGTGGGTTGCTGGTTGTGGGAAGTTGTGTGGCCAGTTATTGGTTGCGGAAAGGTATTGTTGCTGGATACAAAATGGATAGGACTTTATCTCTGATACCAATTTGATGTAGGGAGGGAGGGGAAAAGTAGGGAAGAGATTTAGAGGAGTAGAGATAAGAAAGAGAAATTAGAAGGGTAGAGGCAAGAAAGAAAAAAAACCAAAGGGGAGAAGGGGAAGGAGCTCACAAACATTTGATTGCATTCAATGTCTCAAAATATTTATTAATGTCCTTAAACAATAGAAGTAGGGGTTCTTATATAGAGAACCCAATGCCTAAGAAAATTGAAAATAAAATTACCACCAAATAACTTCTAATTGGGAAATAGAATTAAAGAGAAATAAAATCAAATTTCTACTAAATAAACAAAATAAAATCTAATCTAATTAATAATTAAAACTGTTATGGAAATAAAATCAAATATAATTTGAAAGGTAAATCAAAGCAAATCTTTGTCTCGGATGTCCACATCACATACTCTCCATAACAACCTTTCAGTTTAACTATTTATTTTTGTTTGATGCTGCAACTGTCAAACAAAGATATCAAATTTGTATGCATCTTTGGTAATGTTGGCGGATGTTACTCTGAACTTGATTGATGTTAAATCTGATAGGTCCTTAGCAAGTTAATATGTGACACCAGCAAATTTGGAGTTGAGGCCTTCATGATTTGGGAGTCCTTCTAATCTGTGATGATTAAGCCTTGTGATTAATCAATCAAACATGGACATATTTGTGAGAGACAGAAAGAAAGGAAATTTAGGAGGGATGTGAATGAAGTGAATTTAGAACTAAAGAACAGAATTAGAGAGGGAAGAGACAATCAGAATTCAGGAGGGAGGAATAGAATTTCATATATTTTAGAGGTACTTGTATAGGCCTAACAACTTTTGCCGCATACAACAAACTTTCCTACCCTTTTTATGTTTTCCAATGACGCCATACATGCTATAACTAACAATAACAACTACAGCCACTTACAAACCTGCTCAATACTCGTACTACTGATATCCCTGATACTCATATTAATACAAAATAATTTACTCTATTCCTATTGTTACATGGTAGTGCTCATGCCTGAAAATGTTTGGTTGACTACGTTGCTTGTACTTGATAAGTGAAGAACTTGAATATCGATAACTGGCTTGTAGTGAGGATGTTCCAATGTGCTCCGAAACTGTAGCTTTCAAAGAGAAAATATAGTTAGGGCCTTGGTGGCGAGATTAGCACCCATTTATCTTTTTGGTGTTTTCATTATAATTATAGCAATCATCTTTTCGGAAGATCAATGGAATTTGTAGTAGGACATCCCTTTTGGTTCCTTGAGCCAAGGTAGAAAATCTCTGTTGGTTGTATTAGATCATGATTTCTCTTCTTGGATACATAATGGTTCAGTGCTGCGAGAATCATTCTTACTTACACTCTCGACCTCTGATCAGTTTGTGTTTTTATCTGTGCAAGAGTTTTTTTGTGTGTCCTTGCATATATGTGGAAAGTGGTGGCACTTATTTGGATTTGTCCCTTCATGATGATCAAGGCTATACTTGAGAATGAAAAGCATTTGAAATAGTAAGTAATTAATTCTTTCTGAGCTGGCTATTGCTCTTCTGCCATTTGCAATGAGAGGAGGAACCCCAACAGAGTTCAAAGAACCCTGCTTCATTTGTTTTCCGTTACTTTGTATTGTGTCAGCGTTAACAAGTTTCACATTGCCTAGGTGTTTCTCTGATTGGTGATATATTGGACTTAAATTAGTATTTTTATTTTGAGGGCTAAATATAAGAATATGGGGACAAGTTGGGATATTTCTTAGAGTTGCATATGGATGTGTGGACCTGTGCTGAAATCTAGGAATATTTGAGTATTGGTGGTCTTATTTATCTGTTATTCTCAGTTGGTTTGTACTGATTTTGAGGAATCTAGGTTGAACATGAATAGATACGATGAACTGAATTTCTTCTCCTTTTCTTTCTCCCTTTATAAAATGGCTAGCCATGGCACAATGGTAATGTTGTTCTAATTTAACTCGGAGGGGTACGACTGTATACATTTTAACCTCCCAAACCCCACAATGTGGAAACCTTGTGTATTGGATCATCATTTCTTTGGCCATGTTCATTGTTAGATGTAGTTCTGATTTGTCAAATTTCAGTTTCTTTCCCTTTGGGTGCCATGTTTTGAGATTCATATGTCTATTTATGTGTGGGTGCTGGATACCCCTCCAGGCCCATGCCCAGTTGTCATGGTTTAACTTGGGTTCTTCTAAGCAGCTTCTTTTGGCTTTGTGTTGCTTGCTGATGTTAACTGTCCTCAGATAGTTTGGCATTGAGCTTCTTATCTATCCAGTGGATTGTTATTTTCAATCTCCTTTTCAACAAACTTGCAGTTCTCCTTTTGGGCCTTCAATTCTCACATAAAGTTCTTGGTGCAACAATTTCACGAGTATGATATGGCCTATTTACTAGTGAATCAATATTCAAATTCATTTCATTTAGTATCTATTACTTATCAAATTATCACATTTGTGAATTTCCATTAGAACCCCCGTAATTTCTTCCCAAACTATCAAAATATGGACATTACGCTCCCATAAACTAATATTTTGTATTATTGATTCTATTCTGGAAGCACATCAAGGCATTTTTTCATTGAGTCACAAGGTAGATCAGCAACTACTCCTTGATTGCAAAAATTATGGCATTCATTATAAGTTTAATATTCTAATCACTACGTGGACCCATGAAACAGTTCTAATTAACTCTTATCTATCATCTTTTCCATAATATTGACCTTCGAAAAAAAATTGGTAACAGTTATTAACCTTATTCACAGTGCAAGATTGTTTCTACCCATATATTGAAGAAAAATTTGAATTCTTAATTCTCTATGACACCAAGGAAATGAAATTATTTCAGATCTGTTGCTATCCGACCTTGTTTCTTGTCATACTGTGTCACATGCTAGTTTTCATGATTGAAATTCCCCTTCTAGAGCACAAGATACTGTGGTACTTGATATTCTTATTGAGATTTTGTTTTGAGCAGGTTCTTTTTTCAGGATTTTCATATGGAGGCCTTTCTGAGCTTCCAGAAAGTGATTATATTTCATGTTCAATGGGTTCAACCATTGCTGGGGAAATAGGTGTATTTGGATACAAACCATCAGTGCTAATGGATATGCTTGCTGGTAAGAGAGCCGAAGTTGGAACAAAGCTTGGAGCATATATGAGAACCTTCTCTGGTGATTGTTCACCAACAGACCTGGAAACTGCATTGCAGGTTTGGTTCTTTATATCATGTTGCTTGTAAACCCTTTCCCCTTTTCTTTTGGGGGGAGGGGGAGCTGGGTTGGGCAACACAGGGGTCCTTGAACAAATTCAATATCTTTCACCAATCAGGACCATAAAACTATGTCATCAGCGTGGTTATTTTATGCTGGTCTCCCCCTTCCTCTCCATCCACCTTCCAAAGACATCTGATAAGCTGCAAATATCTAAGTGACGGGTTAAGATCTGATTGGACGATGAGAAACAATTGACTAGTCTAGGATATCATGCAAATGCTCTGAGAAACTACATCTTCCATCTTTTCTTTCTATGTGGATGCTCATTAGATACATGAGTTGATATAGAATATATGCAATATTATGTTTTGGTTCATCTGGCTTGTGATACTAGAGATAGCTGATAGCCATATTCATTGTTTGATATATTTTTCCCAATAATAAATTTCGTATTCCTCATGCTCAAATATCGTTGCAGAGATTGCTTACAGGTTCTATCTTTTTATCCTTCTTGATGCTAAAAGATTGTGTGCTGTTGCAGCTTGTTTATCAACTGTTTACAACAAATGTGGAACCAGGAGAAGAAGAAGTTAGAATAGTGATGGAAATGGCAAGAGAAGCTGTTCGTGCTCAGGAGAGAGATCCTTACACTGCATTTGCAAACCGTGTGAGGGAGCTTAACTATGGCAATTCTTACTTCTTTAGGGTATGCCTAACCAGTGATTTGGGTTCTTCTGAATTTGTTGCATCAGTGCATTGTTCTACCAACTCATACTTCATGCAATAATTTGTGTGCAGCCAATAAGAATTAGTGACCTTCAAAAAGTTGATCCGTTTAAGGCTTGTGACTATTTCAACAACTGCTTCAAAGACCCATCAACCTTTACCGTTGTGATTGTTGGTAAAATTGACCCAACAATTGCATGTCCTCTAATATTGCAGTACCTGGTGAGCTAGAACATCTCAAATATGTTGCACCATTAATTTAATTGTGCTTCCAATTTGACTATCCTTATTATTTTTGTGCAGGGCGGAATACCAAAGCCTCCCAATCCTATTTTAAAGTTCAGTCGTGATGACCTGAAAGGCTTGCCGTTCAAATTTCCCGAGGCCATAATTAGGTGGATCTCCATTTCAAAAATGGTTGATGCATGCTTCAAATAAAATGCTGCAAGTCCATAATTAGTCACAGTTAAGAATAAAAATGCTGCAAAAAATGTTTGATTGAAATCTCAATGTATGAAAATTTCAGAAAAGATAATTAAAATCCAGCATGATTGAGTACATTTTTGAAGAGTTTTATGCAGTCTAGATATAGAAAGGGAAAAGTCATAGGTCTCTTTGTAGTTTAAGGGAAAAAACTTGACTTTACTCTTGAGGATGAAGCAAATTTTTGAGTCCCGTGCATATTTTACATATTAAGCAACAGCAGCCTGGAAGACCCTGTGGCCTTGCAGAGTTATTTTAATCGTCACAACTTGAGGAGATTTACCCCTTTGTGAAGATGGCGTCCACTGTGGAAGTTCCCACTGCCCCCCAAAAAAAAATTTTTTGGTTGGGTAAGCATAGGGAATAATGTTACTTTCACTGTTAGAGGTCCATTATGTAAGTTTATGGGTTTGGTAATCCCACCTTTTAGATATCCATTTGGGAGTCATTCATTTTTCAAAATAAAAGTTGCCATCCATCCACATCTCTGTTTGACACGGCTTTAATTATTTGCTGTTGGACATATCATGTACCCTGTAATAAAAACCGGGCTTAGTTATTCAACAACTGCGAGATTATTACTAGCAATAGGATATTTCTCAATGCTATTTGATATTTTCTTTTCTAGCAATATTTAAATTTTTTAAAAATTGATTTCTATATTCCCTAGCGAGTTTAGTGCGTCCTCGTGGGTTCGATATAATCTAGCTGGGCTGGTTGCTCAACATAGTTTGATTTAGGATACTTGCAAACGTATCTAGCTGGGCTGGTTGCTCAACATAGCTTGACTTATGTCACTTGTCCGACACGTTTGCAATCCTATGCATTTGTTTATATACAATTAGACTTATAATAGAAAACTAAATAATTGCAGGGAAGTTGTTCGTAGTCCTATGGTTGAAGCTCAATGTTCTGTGCAGCTAAGCTTTCCCGTTGAGCTGAAGAATGGGGCCATGGTGTGTGTTGTTTTCAGTTCATTAGTATGAAGATTGTCATGATATATCTCCTTGTTAATAGTTCACTCCATCTACAGCATACTTTAGTCATTGACATTCTGTTTGAATGTGAACCAGATAGAAGAGATTCACTTTGTTGGATTTTTGAGCAAGCTTCTGGAGACAAAGATGATGCAAGTTCTCCGCTTCAAACATGGACAGGTGTCCACATCTCTATGCATGCTTAGTCACTTGTGCGCTGTTGTCTCTGGCCCTTTCTAATTCTTCTTATGCATATACAACCTAGATATACTCTGCAGGTGTAAATGTTTTCTTAGGTGGCAATAAACCGTCAAGAACCGGTGATGTCCGTGGTGACATTAGCATTAACTTTTCTTGTGACCCCTATATCTCCTCAACACTGGTAGTCTTTTATACTGATGCAAATTCTCTTTTTATTCCTCATATTGATTTGCCAGTTATCCGACTATCTCAATCATGAATTTTTTTTTTGACAGGTTGATCTAGCATTGGATGAAATTTCAATTCTTCAGGAGGAAGGACCTTCAGATCAGGATGTTTCAACCATACTTGAAATTGAGCAAAGAGCCCATGAAAATGGACTGCAGGTATGTTTCATAATGTAGATTTTTTCTTTACTATTTGATTGATGGTAGACAAATGCGCAAATGCATGCATTCATATCCGCTAATATAGGTTGTTTTGTATAACCAATTTCTTTCTTCTAATGGGTTCTTTGTTTTTCAGGAGAATTGTTACTGGCTAGACAGGATTTTAAGAAGCTATCAATCAAGAATGTATTGCGGCGATTTGGGGTCGTCTTTTGAGGTCAGTTGTTTTGTGTTTTCTATTGCCTTCACAGCAAAGTTTATACTCACTTTCTCCTCGATCAATTATGAAACTCTGTTGTTCTAACTTGGAGAGAACATTAAAATAGAATGTATGGAGTGTCTGCATTTCTTGATGTGAAGTAGCTAGGTATTTTGTCATGGATTATAGAGCATCCTTTTTTTTTTTCCTTTGGTGAGTGCACTTGAAGTCTTGCCAAACCACCCTTAAATAAGGGGGAAATTGAAGCCTTCCTTTATCCTTCTTTGACTGCTGTCTCTTTCCTTCGGCTTTCCTTTTCCTCACTCTGCTCCATCTCCCTCTTCTAGTCCATTTTGGGACTGAACAAGATAGCCATGTGTGTGTTGTCCGTACATGTGAATATGGTTATATGTTCTCTGTTAGCAATTAGTCTGAAAGCTTGTCATTAAATGCATTGATTTGTTTTTTAATGTTCTTATGTTATTCATTGGTTCTACTGTCGGAGCAGATTCAAGATGAAGGGCGTTTGAAAGTAAGACAATCTCTAACACCAACAACAGCGCAGTCAGCATTACAAAGAATATTACCTTCTCCTTGCAAAAAGAAGTATACTGTGGTTATTCTAAGGCCCCAGAGATCTCGCTATCAGTTAATAAAGTCATTCTTTCGGTCTTCTAGGCAGGGTTACAGTAGCAATGCAAAGGTCAGTCGTGTTTCAGCTTTGCTGCATCTCCTGCACAACTTCATATACATAGGCATGACCCATGTTTCAGTGCAGTAGTATGGAGATCTTCCCTGGCCATTGATATGCATGCTATACCATATAATATGAAATTTTTGTGCACAAACATCAGCAAAATTTGCAAATTTATCTGACTTTTTTTTACAACATTTTTTCTTGTGCTTTTTGAAAATTATCAATTCCATTCAACTATATAAATAGAAAGAAAAATAAAGTTGAGGTTTCTCAATTCTTCCTCTCAGTTTTCCTCTCTTTCTCTCTCTCTCTCTCTCTCTGGCTCCCCACCCACTATCTCCCCTCCCCCCACCGATGGGGAAGGCACCAGGAGATAAGATGGAACTCTTGCCTGCAGTCGTCATTGATAGAACAAGGTAGAAGGCTAGATCTGCAGGGCATTTATGCCATCATCCAGACTCTATGTTTTGCAATGACGATAACCCTCCGCCAGGAAACCACAGAGAAGACATTGCATGTGCAGCGCAGCACAGCCCTACCTTCCTGAAAATGGTGATGAGTAAATGCAACGGCCTCAGGCTTGCTTTTGACGAGATTCAAATAATGTGGCTGAAGAGGGTGACTTCCTGATTGATTGTTCTTTAGAATGGCTGGCCGTAATCATCTCAGAAAAGCTTGAAGGTAAATGTTTTTAAGGATTAGGAACAATCTGTTATTGTTAAGCATTTTGGTGGAAACATAGGGTATAAAGCTCTTTACAGCAAGATTTCCAGCCTCTGGAACATAAGGGAAGCTTCAAAATTATTGATCTTGATTTCAGTTTTTCCTGGTCCAAATCGCTAACCCAAGTGACTATGCCCACGTTCTGATGAGTGGACCATGGATGATTTTTTAACATTATTTGACTGTTAACGCTTGGACTCTTGAAATTCACCCGTCAGAGAAGGAGGTTACTTCGGCAATCGTTTGGGTGAGACTACTAGGGCTCCCTCTCCAGTATTTCAGGAAAAATGTTCTTTGGGCTGTGGGAAACCTAATTGGGGAGCCTATTTGTCGATACCTACACTTGTAGTGCTGGGCGTGGGTACTTTGCCAAAATCACTGCAAAGATTGATTTATCCTAGCCTCTGTTAGCCAAATGCTATGTTGATGGAGAGGCCCTAAGAATTGAATACGAAGGGATACCTGCTTTGAATGTGTGTGTGTGGGTCACATTTCAAAGGATTGCGAGTTTGGTACTAAGCCAAAAATTCCAGGGGTTTTACGAAGCGACAACTGGAGAACCACCTGAGAAGCTCATCCAGAATATCAGATGGGAATGAAGGGGAATGAGTCCTCTGGACCCTGGCTTCACTCTACCAAAAGAACGAGAAGGCCAAACAAAATGACGGATTTCAAATAGCAGATAATCAATAGAAAATCCAGCAAGCAAGAAGCAGGAGGCTCCAGATTTACTGTCCTCAACAGCCCGTTAGAGATGGAATCTCCTCCAGACCTAGAGGATCATCTCAAAGACGCCCGTACTTCCTCTCAAATGATAACCCAAGTCCCTCCCCAGCCAAACCCCACAAATTTGAATCCATGCCTCTGGACAGCCCTCATTCATCCAAACAAAAACCCTCAAGTCATGAAAACCAAATGAAAAAAGATGCCCACTCACTTCCTCCATCTGAACAAATATGCAGCCATTCAATGTCCTCTAACCAAGCACTTCATGACATATCCAACCTCCTTTTGCAGCTAATTGATCACCTCACCCAAGAAGACTCTTGGAACCCTGTAGGTCTGACCCAAAAACCACTGCTTCCTCCTGCTGCTCCACTTCTGCTAATAATCTGACTGACAGAACCTCCTTGCCCAATCAGCCAACCCATCCCCCTGACCCAAAACATGATCACCAGATCCCCAACCAGGTGGCTACTGGAGAAATCTTCAATTGTGACCATATGGAACCAAATGAAGATACAGTCACAACTTTTTGTGAGACGAGTGGATCATCTTCTGAATGGAGAGAAGATGTAGACATGGGAGAGGCAGGTCCCCCCTCCCAGCTCTGTTTATTAATTTCTGTCATTGCCTGGAATTGCCGTGGAGCGGCTAAAAAGGGCTTCCATAGTGAATTCAGAGATCTTGTTCACTGTGACATGCCAGATATCTTCACAATATTGAAACACATAGTTAGTGGTAAAAGTACCCATAGAGTTATTAGCCAGTTGGGCTTTGATGGTTCCGCAATCAGTGAAGTCAGGGGTTTCTCTGGAGGCATTTGCATCATTTGGTATCGGAGGCTTATTGACGTCAGTATTCTTGGAATTTTGGATCAAGTGGTGCATATTGGCATAAAAGACCACAACGGCAGCCTTGATTTCCTGATTTCTTTTGTTTATGCTAATACGGACATCCTCTTGCGGAATCGCCTTTAGTTGGATCTGGAAGATTATGCCAGTAGCTTCTCCCTCCCTTGGTTCGTTATGGGAGACTTCAACAATATCATCAGCTTGGATGAAAAGTGGGGCAAAAAGGCTGCCAACCTTGGTAAATGCTCTTTATTCCAAAAACTGGGTGGGTAACAGTGGATTGCCTGATTTGGGTTGCAAGGGTCCAAAGCTCACCTGGTGGAACATGAGGCAACTTCTGGCTTCTATCCGGAAAAGGCTTGACAGAGCCCTTTATAATGAGGAATGGACTCTTAAATTTAAGAATACTGTGGTCACTAACCTCCTAAGGGTCTCTTCGGACCATAACCCAATCTCCATGGATACCGAGCTCACTATTCGGTAGTCCCTTATCAAGAAGCCTTTCTACTTTGAGGCCATGTAGTGAAGCCACCCAGACTTTAAAGCTATGATCCATCAGGCTTGGTCTAGCAACATTGGCCATGCCATCCACAAACTTAAGGCCTTGACAAACAAGTTGTGAGCAAAACCAGCTTCGGTAACATCACACACAAAAAAAGAGTCTTGTCTAACCGCATCAGAGGAGTCCAAGCTGTGCTCTGCAGGACCTTCTGTCAGGCTGAGAAGTCTCAAGGCTGACCTTTTAGCCAGGTTTAGAGAGACCATTGACAGAAAGGAAGTTTTCTGGTTTTAGGAATCAAGAGTTGACTGGATGACTTCTGGTGAAAGAAATATAAGATTCTTTAATGCCGTTATGTTGAACCGAAGGAGAAACAGGATAACTACCATCAATGATGAGGATGGCAACTGGCAAAGCAGCAACAATATCCTCAGCAACATGGCAGTTCAGCATTTCAAGGCCACCTTCCATGATCCCAAACCTCTATGCAAGGGTTACCTTCCCATGCATAGGCTACTCGTTAGAGCTTCTGAGTTGGAAAATCTGGGATCCTTTCCCACTTTGGAGGAAGCCAAAGACACCCTTTTCTCCATGAAACCATTCAATGCCCTAGGCCCAGATGGTTTCCTGGCTTTCTTCTTCCAAAGGTACTAGGACATGGTGAAAAAAGACATCCACATTTGGCTATGGATGCTTTTCATGGGAATCTTCTCCCCGTTGGCTTAAACCACACGTATTGCCTTCATTCCAAAGATCCAATGCCCGGAAAATCTCCACCACTTTTGGCCCATCTACTCTTGAATAAACTCATTGTCCCGAGCAAGCCAGTTTCATCCAAGGAAGGACTCCTCATGATAACAACATTCTTGTGGCCTAGGAAGTTATCCACTCTCTTACCAGGGCTGAAGGAAAAAACGCAGGGATAGTCTTTAAGATTGATCTGGCCAAAGCTTTTGACAAGATTCATTGGAGCTTTGTTGAAGATACCCTCTCCTCTCTCGGCTTCCCCAGAAATCTCATCCAGCTTATCATGAATCGCATGCCCATCTTTTGCAGTCTTATGGAATGGTGATATCAGATAGCTTCCACTCATCTTGGTGTCTTCGACGAGGGGATCCCCTCACTCCATACATCTTCCTCCTGTGAATCGAAAGACTGTCCCCCTTGATTAACCTGGAGGTGTGCAAAAGGTACTTGGAAGCTTCTTCAGGTTTGCAACAGGGACCCGTCTTTCTCTCATCTCTTCTTTGCAGGCGGCCTCCTTTTTTCCAAGCGACGACGACCAATCAAGTCATCATTGTATTTGAGATGCTTGAGGTGTTCTGTCATGCTTCAGGCAAGGGTGTCAACCTCCACAAATCTGATTTCTTCTTCTCTCTCCTATGACTGGAATCGACTTTGCAAGGAGAATTCAAGATGCTTGTGGTATCAAAAAGACTAAGGAGCTGGGCAAATACTTGGGTACCAGGCTCATTCAGGGGGAATTTTCCAAAGAAACATCATGTGGCTATCATTGAAAACTGCACGGAAAATTTCAAGACTGGTTGGGCACCTTGATCCAAGCTATTGCCCAGGCAATTTCCACTGCTTGCTGGGAGGATTTATGCTCCCCGAAGAATTCAGTGGCCTTGGTTTGAGGAATGCTAAAGATAACAATCTAGCTTTGCTTGGGGAAGATCTGATGGGAGCTTCCCGGTGGATCTGAAAAGCCTTGAGCCCATGTCTTCAGAAGGAAGTATCTTAAGAACAAGGGGTTCCTATCTGCAAAGAAAACACCCGGCTCCTCTGGCACGTGGCGCAGCTTCCTTAAAACCGACTTGCTGGTTAGGGGTAGTAAGTGGGTTGTGGGTAATGACAGGAACATTTTTTTCTGGTATGATAATTGGTTGGGCAACACTCCTCTCATCCATAGGGCCACAGCCAGCATTCTGGTTGAGCAACGTTGCCTTAAGGTAGCTGACCTTGCCCTACCAAATGAAAATTAGAATTGGCCCTTATTTGTAAACAAGCTCACTCAAGAAGACTGCTTTGGGATTAGATTAATTCACTTATCAAACCCTTCTTGCCCTCACGACAGAGTCATCTGGTGTGGTGACTCGGAGAATTACAGTGTTAAGAGGGCATACAAACTTTTGCAGGGGCATGCTGACAACAATGGGAACTGGTGGAAGAGACTATGGAAACTTGACACCCCTGGCCCCCTAAACGTTGTGTTTATCTAGCTCGCTTGGAAGAATAAGCTACTAACTATTGACAACATTGTGATGAAGTGGAATCTGTTGTCCACATTCTTGGTGACTGCCCAAAGGCCAAATCTGTTTGGATTAAAGTTATTGGCGAGGCAGGGCTTTCTTCCTGGCTTCAGTCAAACCTTTTCAGCCATTGGAGGGAGTCCTTACCGGCTTCAGTCAAACCTTTTCAGCCATTGGAGGGAGTCCTTACCCTCTAAGTTAACTTTGTTGCATCTGTTTTGCTCTCGTGCAATTCGAGGAATGGAGCTGTCTTGGATGAGGATTTTACAGAGGATCTCTGCCCAGCCTCCTGTGTGGCTTTGTTGGCTGCGAAACTTAACACCAAAACCTTGCTCCTAGCGCTCACCATTGCCAGCAAATCGCATTTCCAGAAGGGGAAGTGGCAAGCACCACCCCCATCCTGGTGCAAATTGAATACTGCTGCAAACCAGGATTCCCAGGCCAGTGCCTCCATTGGGGGACTGTGTTGCAACGCAAAGTTTACCTCCCCTATTCAAGATTTAGACCCTGACAAGGGAGTTGTTGCGCAATGCTTCAACTTGAATGTCTCATCCCATTTTCCTAAGTCAAGCATATCTATAGGGAAGGGAACAATTGCCAGATTAGGCACTGATATGGATGCCAAATACTATTAATGGATGACCACCCCAAGTGAACTCCTGGCGATCACCGCTGATTGCCCAGAAGATCTTAGCTCAATGCGGGTTTTTACTTTTGATCCTGAATGACCCTGTGTTCCCCACGCCCTTGGCTTTTTGTTTTTTCTAATCAATGCAATGCCACAAAAAAAAATAAAAAAATAAATAAAAAGAGCTTTAGTACAAGAATTAATGTGCCGCAAAAAAAGAGATGATAACAAATGAGCAAATTTCGTAAATGCTTGCAAACAAATTGCTATTTACTGGTGATAGTTGAGAACTGCTTTGGCCACCATTTGTGCCTATTTTTAAGATGGAACATTTGTCAAACTTTAACTGCGCAATATCTGAAAGGGCAGACATATCTTTAGGAAGGCTAATGAAGTACTTGTCCAGCCAACTTAACATTTCATGACTTGAGATGCAAGGTTTACTTGAGGGTAATGCCAATGTTGATACAATAATGTCTTCACACTTAAATAAAGCAAATGAGTGCACAACCCCATATTGAATCTCTCTCCTACTGCTATCCCGTTGAACAATCCTTCAACATTCATCACAAAGCTAATTTTTTTATTATCATTTTTGAATGTGGCAGGCTATGGTTGGCATTGCTAGTCTGACTATTTTAGCTGTCGCGTTGTGGCGATACTCAAGGAGTGCCATCAAATCAGAGGGGAAGTAGCTATTCACTGTAACTCGCATGCTTAAATATTCTTGAAGTTTGACATCAATTCTGAGAGAAAATATATATGGCACGTATTCTATGTTGCTAAGGAATAGATTTCTCAATACAGATCCTCGACTTGTCTTGTAAATGTCTGCCATTGGAGGATGGAAATTCACATGCCAACGCCAGCCAGCTGCTTCAGATTCAGATACTTGGATTTTTTGCTTAGTTTGGCCAAGTTCATGTAGGTGGGTCTAGGCCCTCATTCCCCCGAAAGTTTTACTACGGCATCAGTGTTTAAAATTAGAAACATTTTCAAGCATATTTTCAGGCAGATTGATGAGTGCTTCAACTCGCTGTTTCTTAAGACATGCAATATAAATAGTAGGTTTGTATATATACTTTGTATGAATAATGGTAGTGCTTCATAAACTGTAACTTCTAACTGATCGGCAGGGTTTGTTTAAAGCCTTCAGCTACTTGTTACAAAGAACTCATTGTCATGACTAAACTTAATAGAAGTTTGGATTGTAAGCATTAATTTATTAAAATAGCTTGCGGATTTTCGAATGTGTTCTCTAGCTGTCAGGAGCTAATAGAGTTCTTGTAGCTGCTTTCATTAGTTGCTGTTGCATTTCTCATAACATTGCACCATCATTGCAGCTTTACAAATTACAAATTATGCATAGATTGCTCGAATTATGTTGTGTCATGGGCATAATCCAAATGGAAATTTGTAGCCAAAATGAACAGAGCTAGCCAACGCGTACAGGTAGGGATGGCCATCGGTCAGGATATAGTGGGTAGAATCAAATCCAAATCTAACCTAATGCCTTAAATCCATTATCGAAATTCAATACACAATGCTTCCAATTGTATAAAATTTAGATAATTTAGGTTAATTCTGAACTTGAACCCCACCCAAAAAACTGTTTCCTTGATGTTAAAGAAAAATTAAATATTTTGAAAATATTAGGACAGTATTAAGTCAACATAATTTATTAACAAATATGTAGATTTATAATCCATTAAATATAGATTAGCTTATAATAAGCATCATCAAATAAGGGCACATTTTACATCTCAAATTAGAAAAGCAACGGAAATTTTCAGTTTTTCAAGCGCCAAATAACTCAGGTACGTGTGACACCAAAATGAGAATTTACATTATATAAAATAGGGCTTCTTACACCATATAAAGGCATAAACGCTCTCTTAGTTCTGGTCTTCCATCAATCTTTGGATCCTCGCACCCTTTTTTATCCAAAAGTTGGAGCCATGGTTGAAAGTATCAGTTCGCTTTGTAAGCATACATGTAACTTCGAAGCTTGTGCACTTCCTTTGCCGATTCGTTGAGCAGATGGTCTAAGTAAAGGCAGATTCCAGCTCCACTGTATGTTGTAAAATGAGGGCATATGTTATGACGAACCACATGCCACTATCGTGAATATGAGACCAACGAACTGCAGACATACCCTAGGGGGCCGAATGGAAGCCAAACAATATCCCATCGGAACCTTGGCATTCTACAGCATCAACGAAAAGTCAAATAAGCAAAGCCAAACGAAAAATACAGCATGGTAATGAACACTTAAGGTGGTAAAAGATAGCTTAGAATATAATAACATAAAATCTCAAAGGATAGTACACTAGATCAAATGAGATGACGAAAACGGAATCACATGGTTAACTGCACTTATCATGAGCTCCCTACGATGCTGCGCAACAAAGCTATCCTCCATTTAGTGAATTACCTTAGCATGTAATATAACCAGAAGGCTGCAAGTAAAGTGCCAGGAAAGCAGGAGTACCAAATCCACCGCCTATGGTGCTTTGAACCGTGGAGCAGCCCCACAATGGCCATCGAACAAGCCAAAACAGCCAACCATTCTGGAATATTCCACAACCACAACCATCATGTAAAAAAGCACAAAAGGCAAAATCCTTTAATGATAATTAGAACAGGCAAGGTATACAACTTGTGGAGACTGAAAACGAATGACAGTCTAATTATAATGTTCTATCTCCTAACCAAACCGAAGGTGATATATTTGACATTTTAATTTGAAATATAGTGAAAATCGATACGATTGGTATTGTAAAGAAAAAGAATTCTGCAATAGGGGACAATTATTTTCGATACCACAAAATGAAAAGTGAGACGTAAATAGCAACATGGAAGGAGCAGAGACTAAACCTGCAAGCACGACGACCCATGAATCTATGTCATCCATAAAGTAAGCATGATAGCGCTGTTAGTCAGAAGGTAGTATGATTTAGCATAGAATGAGAAATCGAGATATCTATTAGCACTCAAAACACATTTACAAGAGCAATTTAGAGTATGCTAACTATATCATTACTTCCAGGGAAATTTAGTGACTAATTCGACACACAAACAGCTGGGGATCCTCGTTTAATAAGCTTCTTGTGTGCTTACCTATTTGAATGAGAAATTCTCGTTTAATAAGCTTCCTGTGCGCTTACCCATTTGAATGCCTTGCTTTCCCACTATTGCCTTAGGGTCTCCCTCCCATACTAGTGCTTTTAGTTATGCATCCTCTACTACACAAATTTTAAACGTACTACTATGACAATCAGACCAGATCCTCTCAATAGCAACATATGAGTAACCACTGAATGCTCATCCCCTAAAATATTTGAATCCTACAAACTACATCTTCTGATAATTTGGATATTCTTCTCCCTTCCTTTTCTCCAGTTAATTTATTTGGTATTGTTACTGAAACGCAGAAATATCCAGACATTTTGAACAGATCTTCATGAGCTCCGCCTAATCAACTCCTAAGGAGCATTGAAATAGTGATGGAAGTGCTACAGATGACAATAGACAAGTCTAATAAAACAAAATAATAATAAAAAAAAAAACAGGTTAATCCTCATATTTTGAATGTGTTATTGATAAACCATAAGTAATTGCAAATATAAGCTTCCAAAAGATAATAAATTAAAAAAAATTCCTTCGAAACTCATCACAACAATTTTTTTTTCTCGTTTTCAAAATTTGGTTGTTCTTTAAGTTGCCTTGTCACTTTCATTTACCAATCGCAATAATCAAGCATCAAAAATTCAAATTGGGCAACGAAAAAAAAAACCCAGCAATGTTATATAGATAACAGGACAGTACCATATTTGCAGGAAACGATTCGATGAATACTAGACACTGTTTAAAAAAAAAAAAAAAGAACGGGGGAACTTCAGATTTGAAAGATGGGAAAACAGTTAAGAAATGGAAGAATTACCAACTCCCAGGGATAAATGGCCTGCTGATAAATGGAATAAATGAGGAAGGCCCAGAAACAACATAGCAATACCGCAAAAACACTCTGCAAGTAACAGAAAGAGAAAAATGACGGTGTAACGACCCCAGAAAAAAAAAACAAAAAAACGAAAAAAAAATCAGAGAGAAAAATTTCAGAGGAAGAGATAGAAAGGGGCAACAGGACGACAAGGCATACCCTCCATAAGCGACTTTGCTGAGCGACTTCCTTTTCGAATGATCGAACCAAGTCTTCCTGCTCTGTACATAAGGATTCAGAATGAGTAGTGCCACATTACAGGATTGTGTATAGAGAATAGTAAAGTGAAGAAACCCTAATGAAGAGAGACCTTGAGTGTCGATGGGACGGCCGCCGTCGACACGAGGAAGAGAGAATCTATCGTCGTCGGCTGTCTGACTGGCAGACTTCTTCAGCTTTCTTGCCAGCCTCTTCGCAGACGACATCGTCGGACTCCCTCCAACCAGCTATTTTTAATGGCGCAACAACCACTGGCTCTTTCAATTTTAGAGCCGGCAACCTCGTCGGCTCGTCCCTGCTCTTTCCTTAAAAAGAAAAAAAAAATATTTCTTTCGTTTATATTTTTGACATAGAATTTTTTTTTTTTTTTTTTTGTCTCCCAACAATAAATGGGGAGAAATTAGTACAGTCGAATCTAAACCCAAACTCAAAACTTTGATTTTGATGGAAACTTACCTATGATTCTCATATATTTTAAGAGAAATAAATTTATATGTGCACTTATATCAAAATTATTAAGATTTGTAGTAAAAAGAGAATGTGTGAGAGAAAAACAAAATAAAATGTGACCCGTATATTTTCAATAATTTTGATGGCAGTTGCACATTAGCGGGTATATAAATTATATTCTTTTATATTTTTAAATATAAATAATATTGCGGTTAGATTAGTGACATGATACAGGAATAATTAGTTTTAGCATTTCTTCACCCCTTGCATGGCAGGGTAAAAAGGGCATAACCCCACCCTGGTATCCATTTGAAAGCTATCCAACCTCTTTGGTCATGAAAACTTATTTACAACATTATTTTATACACACGTATATATAAGGTCTTAATTATAGCGGCCATAGTTGACATTAAACAATAACTGCTGAATTGATATATTTTTTTAATTATACTAATTAATCTTTTAAAAAATAGACTAAAAGAGAATTTTTTTTATTTTTCTGATTCTCAGCCGATGCTAAAAATGTCCAAAGCCTCGTGATTGATTGAGAGAAAGAGCGTAAGCGAAAGAGGTGAATTATTATTAATAAAAATACATAAGAATTCTTCAATAATTACATTCAAATAGATGTTTTGTTTTTGGTTACTAACATTCAACGATACATTCTAATAAGAAAATGTGATTTCCAATCAATCTAGAACAGATTTATTGACACAAAATGCTTCTTTAGTAATCAATAGAGTATAAAAAGGTAATCCTTCCATCACATTATTAGTTTCATTTTTATTAACAACATAAGTAAAAGTTGTTAATCTCATTTGATTAATATCAATCTCTTTAAATTGAAAGCTTTTCCAGAAATTTCTTCCTAATCTATGGAACCATCTTTTTTTTTTTTTTTGGTAAGTCTAATCTATTGAACCATCGCTTTTCTAATAATTGAAAGGAGAGTACCCTGAACACTATAATTGGCTATCGACACAACACCCTCTCTACCATCGGTTGACAATGCCACCAACACCACTACTAACAGACAATATAACCACATTAATGGCCAATTGTATCACCAATCGAAATTTACTATCAGAAATGTTATAATTCTCTAAAATCATAAATATCCATTATTTTTAATTAATTTATATGATAATCTAAATTTTTTCCTTACACCAAATGTTGAAAATATTATAAGGAGAAAGTTTTTTCTTTGAAAATATTTTTATGAAAACATTTTCAAAAAAATGTTTTTCAAAAAGATAGTTTAGGTGAAAAATAATTTCTACTTGGCTAATAACAGGTTCGATTAAAATTCAATTTAACTTGAATCTACCAGCCTTGGGTTGAGATCGAGATAACAAGTTAAAATTATTTGGAGGTCAAAATGTCAACCGCCCAGTCCAGGAATCAAGCCTTCATCAATTGGCTTAAATTTGAATGATTCAATAATAAGATTAATCATCGAGTATCAGAGTGGCCAAATAATCGAGCTACTGAAGAACCAAAAAATTCAGAGTCTAACTATCTTATAAGGCAGCTGGCAATAGTATATCAAAAGATGCAAGTCAAGACGGGCAAACTATTGAGTTATTTATCAAACCTCTCCGTACTCAACTAATTTCTTGATTATTTAGTGTCGACTCATCGGTTAAGTTGGATAGTCAATTTATCAAATTTATCGAGCCGTTGACTAGAGTCAAAGAGGTCGGCACTAGATGAGATTTCTACATTAGGATTATCTTCTAGAAAATCTTTTGAAATTATCTACTAAACCCATATCCATAAGCATATCACTTGGATCCTAAAATCAATGAGATGTGACATACTATCATAACTCTAATCAATAAAACCATATGGAATTGATCATTAAGTCATGTTCATAAATGTGGGTAGTTAATCAAAAAAGTACAATCTCTTTAAAATAAAATCGACTACTGCATAACTGTCCAGAAATTCTCAGAATAAGAATGATCATTTATGAGAGCTTACGCAACCGACTCCAAACAAGTTTAATACTTTTATAAATACAAAACCCTTTTCACACCGTAAACGCATATGGTAATATTACGATTAATGTTCTTACAATCAAGTAACTGATAATTTGATAATCCTATGATTTGAGTAGATCAAATTAAAATCTCAAAACTTCTAATCACAAAATAATCCCTATAATGTCTATAGTTTAAAATTAGTTTTGTAGTACTTGACCTAAAAAAAAAAAAAAGTTTCAAGTTAGCCCTTTAAAACACCTCCTTCCATAAAAATTCCTTTGAGCCTCCATCCGTCTATCTATCCTTCTGTGGCGACCAACCCGAATAACTCAAAACGAAGCATCGGGCCGCTTCGCGAAATCAAAAAATTTAAAACCAAATAAAGCCATTCAATAATCTCATATCAATTCTATCCGCCTCCTGATAACCATACATCATCCATACAAAATTAAAAGTTAAAACCAACGAAATTAAATAAGTTCCCTAATAATTTAAATCTAATCCTCTCATTCATCGATCATCTTCTCACGACTTAAGCTATCATCTCAACTGAAAGAAAACACAAGGGTGAGAACTATAATATAATCATCACAATAAAAATTTGATTTGGCTCTATTAACAACCTACTATATCCGAGATAGAATACGACTCTACTCCATAAGACCCGAACATCCAAAAATAACAAGAGTGCTTAATCCGATCTCAACGAAAACTTTAATTATGATAAAATAACAAAGAAGATACTCCACACAAGGATATTGCCAAACAAATGAGGTTTCATATGGAATCACGAAGAATCTCCTGATCTTATAAACATTGGATGAATTAGATGTGTAGAAAAATTTGGTCCACAGAATATTTTGGTAATTTCTATTTAGTAGGCAAAATACCTCAATCCACCATTTTATTATATTATTTTATTATCTATGATTTAATTTTTCATAACATTAGATTATTTGCAACATTATGTGTATAAATTAAAAAAGGAACGTAAAAAAATAAACTTATTAATTTCACTATCTTTCCATTTTTTATCACGATATTAAAACAACATAATTTAAATTTCCATCCACAACAATTAATGATTAACATTCATTACTTCATACATATTCCTTCATATATATAATTAAATATATATACACAATTTCTACTTAAATCAAATCAAGCCCACGGCCCACTTTATTCTTCACTTTACCTACACTCATTCTAATTTCTCCCAAACACGTACACACAAATACTCAAACATACCTTAGACTCAATATGCCCTTCTAAAACACCCACACATCCACACACGTAAGGCCCAACTCACTCTTGGGCCTCAGACACAGTTGGGCCCCCAACGTCATTCTCCTCTTTTCTGCTTCCTTCGCCGCTCACCAACGCCGTTCACCATGCCTCCCCGTTTCACCGACCACCACCGGCCCGAACCCAACGCCGACCAACCCGAAACCCATATCTGGAAACTCTAACTTAACACCCATACATACGATAAAAATCAAACCAAATGGATATACATATACGAATAATACATATACACACATCCTTTTCCCTCACCTTTTGCGTATTTCTTCCCAAAACCAGCTCCCCTCACCCTCAAACCAAATACACAACAGAATAAATTGGAGGTTCAGCTCCTCCCAATAAATGGAAACAAATGAAGTTTTATCCTGAGAAGAAAATTTGGTGGATGATTCACCAAGAGAAAAGACGGGAATACTTGCACGATTAACACGGCTCGACCCTAGCATTCAAGACTTCGCAGCAACCAAATGGCAACGGCAGACCGAGGTTTTGGAAAGAAAAAGATGAAACGGCTATTTTCTTCTTCCTTCACTTCGCCATGAACCCACAACCGCGCTTCATTTAAATCGAGAGGCCACAATGGAGCCGTTAGAGAAAGATAAAGGGAGAGAGGGAGATTGTGAGGGAAATTGTGGGAAAATGGCGCCGGGAGCTTCGGGAAGAAGGTACTTGGGTTTTGTTTTTATTATTATTATTATTATTGTTTATATAAATATTTAAATCATTATTTATATATTTTTATTTCAGAATAAATTTAATTTCACCCGATTAAATCTTTTAATTTCATTCATAAAAATATCCGATGAATTTCCATATACAAATACAATCTCAACCACTAAACAAATGGGAATATTTTTCCTTGACCTCATCCTCCAACTCCCACGTTGCTCGTGGTAGACTCCACCGAACCTTCACCATCGGAATCACCTTTACGTCTTATCTTGAATCCAATATCTTCATTGGGCTCTTCAAAAGATGATCCTCACGGACAATAATCAATCACGTGCGTTGGATCGTATATATTTAACATGGAAACATGGAAGACATTGTGCACTCAGGCCAATTTGTAAGCAACCTCACCGACACGCTTATCTAAATAAACGCGGGTGAGCTTTCCCTTCATGCCAAAACGAAAACACCTTTCCAAGGGGAAACCTGTCATTTTTTGTAATATTAAAACTGATCTTAGTTCTCCGACTAGTATGTAAACTTTCGTTGGGGCACTAGAATTTCAGAGGTGTTATCCTCAAGGCAGATTTGAGTTTTGAAAATCCGCCGAACTTAAGTTAAACTCCCGATGCAACTCCGCCAAAATCTTATAATGGTCACTGGAATATTGAATAATCTCCTCAATGTATAGTCCGGCCAAACGTCTAAGGGCAACGTAACTCACGGTGGCCAAAAAATGAGCGGTTCAAATTTCACAAACGGCCGACCACCCAAACACGGTCATGTTTATGGTCTTCCATGTGTGGAATAGACCATTGGTTAGGATCAAAGAACATTTCTTCAATACCGACATCCTTCTCAAATCTACATCTTATTTGTTCTAGCATCAAGAATCTCGTGACGACATCGGATGTCCCGAGTTTTCAGATGAAAACCCGCTCAGAGGACACAACAATGGATCTTCATGTAGTTTCTTTGATGCGACCATTTGGCACTTGCATATGACACTCTGGTGCATGTCCTAGGGTGATTGTCTAGTGTTATTTCGTGATCCGTTTAGAGTCCTTCAGGGATAGTGGATATTGAGCTCCTTCTGCGAGAACAGATGTGATCCATGTCTCGCCAGTGTCTCCAAATCTTCAAGGCAAACACGATATTTAGTGTCTCGTACACGAGATCCATAAGCAACGTCTTCTTTTATCATTCTCACCCAAGACCTCTCAATGATGCTTTGCATAATATTCCGGAAACAAGTTAGTATCTTTATTATCCATGAACTTTGGGTAAATGAGAAGTCTAATAAAAATAGTATGGAAAGGAAGCTCAAAAAAATATAAAACTTGTAAATAATATGAACCTCACATTTCTTGAGTTTCCCATAGAGTAACCTAAGAGTTCCCATATTCTCAAATGCTCCTTGTTAAATGTCTAATTCATAATACCACCAAAAGTGATCCAATTGATGTCCATGAAGGCCGCCCATTTAGTTGGAAATGGCATTACTATATTCATAATGCCCATGATTTATCATATGGTGTGATATCGAGATCAATCTTAAAACACTTGATTGATCAAATAGATCATCGAGAGATATTTGTTCTTTACCGTAACCTTGTTGAGCTCACGGTAATCGATTCATGGATCCATCCTTCTTCTTCACAAATAGAACAGGGCTCCCAGGCGATGTGCTGGGCCGAATGAAACCCAAGTCTAAAAGTTCCTGCAATCGGGTGATTCCTATACGCCATTTGATTTGGCCTTGGAAATAGAATGGAATTTCCCTTTCGAGATCATCCGTAATTTCACGTACCACGGGAATATCTTCCAATTTGGCCTTAGGGGCGGCTTCCACCGATACATATGCTAAGAAGCCTCTACCACCTCCAAGTAGCAAATGTCTAGCATGCATATTGGAAGAGAACCTCTACCCACGAAATGAAAGGTGGAAACTTGGATTAAAGCGTATGAGCTTCTTTGCACGATCTTGGCAAAAAAACCAATCCATCCCGAGGATAGCATCGAATTCCAACATATCCCATCGGATCTACTCAGATGATCTCCTATTCGGTAAAAAAAAACTTCCATCAAAACAGTTAGAATATGAAATCTAATGGCCGATTCCCAAATGTGGAACAAAAAGCGAGACACAAAGGAATGAGTGGCTCCCGAGAACATAAGCGATAGTCACATATATGAATGGTACCTTGAAACGTCGGGTCATATACCTAGGCCTCTGGGCAAAGAAAAATGTCTAGCCTGTCACATGTCAAAAACTCTCTAGATTATGACGAAGGATGGGTTACCTGATGCAGTCTGAATACCTTATGTAAATCAAAACACGACTTTCCTCCTTGACCTTTGATAGAAAGAAGAGTACTTGGACTTCATGGCGCGCTTTATATTAATGACGTCGATATCTTGAAATCGCCGGGCCTTCCTCTCAAGATCAAGTAAGAATATTATTCCCTTGATAATATTCATATTCCTCCCAGTGAGCGTGTCCACCTATGTTAAAACCAATGGTCTGCCTCAATGATGAACAATTTGAACTTTTTCCATCCGTGACATCCAATCCTCCGCTATCATCGGATTCGTAAACCCGAAACTTAGAGGACCCGTCAAGAAAATCACGCAACACACGACGCCCTCGATCCAAACGCATGATGGTGATCTCCTGCTTTTTGATGAAGTGCTACCCGGGGTCCTAGAGCTTGAGCTTTTGGTATCCCGTAGAGCACTCGGACTTCCTGCCAATTTTCATTGCTTGCATGCTCAAAGTTCGATTCGCGTTAACACTTCGTTGTCCTGAAATAACAGATTTTTTGCAGCGTCCTCTAAATCTTTGAATACTACCCAACACCAATACTCAATTAAATTTTCATGATCAAAATATCACACACCAATTCCTTAGACTCCAAATCCTTGATCAACTCCACAGAGCTAACTTTTTGCTCGATACCATTATTATAACTCAAAACGATTGCCATTCATAATCATTCAATCATTACTATTCAATAACCATACATCATCCATACAAAATTAAAAAGTCATAAAACCAACGATTAAATAAGTTCCTAATAATTTAAATCTAATCCTCTCATTCATCGCATCTTCTCACTTTTAATTCTCAACTGGAGCCAAGAAAACACAAGGGTTTGTGTTTTATTCAACTACTAAGTTCCAACAACCTAGTAGCGCGACTCTAGGCAAAACGGTCCATAAGACCCGAACATCCAAAAATAACAAGAGTGCGAAAACAACGGAAATCCCCGGAAAACACTTTGGGAACTTCCCCGCTATATGGGACACACTCACGATAACAATACAACATGGATTCTATCAATCCGAGTATCACAAGATCCATCTTTGCCACCACAACAAATAGACTCACAATCATATGGAATCACGAAGAATGTAGTTAAAGGATCCTAGAAATCCATGGTCCATATACCTCATGCTCCTCACATCGCCAAACCCAAAGATCTCCCGCCATATATCCTCGATAGACGTTTAAAAGATCCCGCCATTTACTTTTACCATTATAGTAAATATATTAAAGTTATTTTTTAGGACATGTCTCAACCTATAGTTTTAAAAATACACATACTCACACCGAAGGACTTTTTATTTCTACCTCAAATCCAACACAAAGAACGTGTCTCGTTTAAGAAATACAAAGATGGACTTTTTCCATTTTTATGGATAAGGCTTTTAATTTCCATCCACAACAATTAATGATTAACATTCATATTGAATATTCCTTCATATATAATTAAATATATATACACAATTTCTACTTAAATCAAATCAAGCCCACGGCCCACTTATTCTTCACTTTACCTACACTCACAATTGGGCCACTAAACACACACAACACACCATTTGGGCCCAGCCACAAATACTCAAACATTTGCCCAGCACAAACACAAATCAAACATACCCACGTTAGACTCACAGCCCAAACCTACAACCCACTGTTGGGCCCATGGCCCAGCACACCAACACACACACTCACTGTTGGGCCTATGGCCCAACTCACCTAAACATTGATCCACACACGTTTCAAGGCCCAACTCAACACACACTTTGGGGGCCTCATGGCCCAACACACACACCTTTGGGCCAAAGGCCCAACGTTCCTCTCTCATTCTCACGTCGGGCAAAGGCCCAACGTTTCTCGCCTCCCAACACCCATGGGCAAAGCCCATGCTTCCTTCACCGCTCACCAACGCCGTTCACCACAGCCCACGCCGCCGTTCACCCACGCCACACACCTCACCGACCACCACCGACCCGAACTCCGCAAAGCCCGAAACCCATAGCCAAACTCGACCCCAACACCCATACATACGATGCGTATTTGCATACATACGTACAATATACATATACATATACGAATAATACATATACACACATAAAGGATTTCCCAATATTTCCCTTCCCATTTTGCGTATTTCTTCCCAAAACCACGGCTGAGGTCTTTGCTCACGGCCTTCACCCGATTTGCCTTCAAACCAAATACACAATGAATCAAATACAGAGGAAGAATGGAGGTTCGGTTCGAAATCAGAAAAACCCATTCCTTCCCGGATTTCGGATGAAAAAATGAAGAAATCGTAAATCAATGCGAAATGGAACGGGACGATAGGGATGAAGTTTTCCCAAAAGAAGAAAATTTGGTGGATGATTCACTTGCAGATTGAAGAGAAACGACAGGAATACTTGCGATTAACACGGCTCGAGAACGGCTTCAAATCGGCTCCGGTTCCAGCTATCTGAAAGCGGCAACTTCGCGGCAGTCCAAATGGCAACGGCAACGGCGACGAAACTCGGCGACGGTTTTGGAAGACGACCTATCCGATTTTCTTCTTCCTTCACTTCGCAGACGAACCCACAACCGCGCTTCATTTAAATCGACAGTTCCCTGCCACAATGGAGCCAAATCCGAGAGAAGAGAGAGAGGAGAGAACTTGACGAGGCGAGAAAGAGGAGAGAGGGAGATTGTGAGGGAAATTGTGGGAAAATGGCGCGGAGCTTCGGGAAGAAGGTGGGGGTGACGGGTTGGGTTTTGTTTTTATTATTATTATTATTATTATTATACGTTTATATAAATATTTAAATTTATTATTATTTATATCACCATAAGTATTTATATATTTTTATTTCGTAATAAATTTAATTTCACCCGATTAAATCTTTTAATTTCATTCATAAAAATATCCGGGTATTACACTATCTCTATCCCATTGGTTAGAAAAGATTGATGACTTAAGAATTGAAAAAGAACTATAGTATCACAATAATTTGATTTGGATTAATAGAACTCCTAACTGTTTAAGAAATTTAATTATGAAAATAACAAAGAAGATACTTATGAAACTAATAATTTATAAGTAAGAATAGACTAATCTTATAAACATTGGATGAATTAGATGTGTAGAAAATTTTACAGAATATTTTGGTAATTTATTTAGTAGGCAAAAGAATTATTTTTATTATATTATTTTATTATCTATGATTTATTATAACATTAGATTATACTTATGTGTATAATTAAAATAAAAAAATAAACTTATTAAGATATTAAAATTAATAAAGCTTTACCTAAATTCTAATTTCTCCTTAAAAACCTCAATATGCCCTTCTAAAATCCTAAGTCACTCTTGGAGACAAGGCCCCCTCATCCTCTTTTCTGCGGCCGCCACACCCCCTCCCCTTAAATAATATCTAACTTAAATAAGAGTAAAAATAAATCAAATGGAGCCCAAATTCCTTCCCTCACCTGCAGTCCCTCACCCTCAAACCCTAATTCTCAGCTCCTCCCTATAAACAAAACCCTTCGGCGATCCCCCAATTTTCATCCAACCCTAGCATTCAAGAGAAAAAGCGGCAGAGCGAGAAAGAAAAAGAGAAAATAGCCATGGTCATGAGAGGCAAGGGAAAATAAAATATTACTATTTTATTACTTGTTCTTTATATCATTAAATTTATAGATTGACTGAACGTACGATGCCATATACAAATGCCAAGATAGGCTCGTGGTAGATCAATAAATTTACGAACCTAATCATGGGCTCATGAGGACATATCTCAGCGGACGTATATTTAGTGAGCTACAGGCCTTAGTTATTAAATATTGTGAAAAAATAGTGTCATTTTGTAATATTAAAACTGATGTTTGACTAGTATGTAAAGTTGCACTAGAATTTCAGAGGTGTTATAAGGCAGATTTGAGTTTTAAAAAATCCGCCGGTTAAAGATCTTGCAAGATATATTTTCCTTATTTTATGGTCTTAGTGGGATAGACCATTGGTTAGGATGTTGTATACACCCCACATAGTATTTGTTCTAGCATAAGAGTGACGTGAGATGTAGTTTTCAGTCGCTAGAGGACCAGAGTACTGATTTGGCCTATATCTCTGGTGCATGTCCTAGGGTGATTGTCCTAGTGTTATTTCGTGAGTTTAGAGGGATAGTGGACCGAAAGTGTGCCATGTAGAGAATATTTAGTGTACACGGAAGTCTTCTTTTATCATTCTCGGTAACGCTTTCTTTGCATAATATTTAAACATGTTAGTATCTTTATTATCCATGAATGGGTAAATGAGACTAATAAAAATAGTATGGAATCAAAAAAAATATAAAACTTGTAGAACCGTGGTATAATATATAGTTGTTAAATGTCTAATTCATATCCTAATAAATTGATGTCTATTTGTTGGAGGGATTCTTATTCTAATATGATTATCATATGGTGTGAAATCAAAAGATATTACCATAAGAGACACTGAATGTTAACATATATGAATATATTGATTCCTATACTTTGATTTGACGAATGGAATTTGAGATAGTAATTTCTATACTTAAATTGGGCAAAGGGAATTGTTACGATGAATATTGATTCCTATACCTAAACTGGGTAAAAAAAATGTGTAATTCCCATACTCAGATTAGGTAAAAAAAAATTGTTAGAATATATGCCGATTCCTATACCCAAATTAGCAAAGGAAATTCGAGGGAGCAATTCATATACCTAGGCCGGGCAAAGAAAATTGTCACATGTCAAACTCACTATTATCGGTTACCTCATGTTATAAATCAACCGTCGGGGATAGAAATACTTGGACTTTGGTTTATATTAATAAAATAAGATCAAAGAATATTATTCATAATATTCATATTCTAGACCTATGTTAAAATAGGTTCAATGAATTTGAACTCATATCGACATTCGGATTCTTTAGAATTTTGATTACATTCATGATTTTCGAGTTTCAGGTAGCTTTTGGTGGTCAATTTTGGACGTGTTCCTAAGTTGTGATTTTAGCGTGTTATAAAGCATTAGATAGAGTACAGTTGACTGACGGTATTATTATTACGATTGCATATCATAATATTACTATTCAATATTATTTTACTCAGATTGTATTGTTAATTATATTATTTGCTTGACTTTTAATTCAAATTTGTGTTTTATTAGTTCCATAGTAGCGCAGAATTAAAACACTAGCGGGAGATTGAATCTTTGATAGATAGCGTGTAGTTAAAGGATCCTAGAGATATACCTTTACATATTAAGAGTTTAAAAGAATTTACTTTTACCATTATAGTAAATATAGTTATTTTTTAGGACATGTCTCTATAGTTTTAAATATATCGGACTTTTTATTTCTACCTCGTGGTTTAAGAAATTGGACTTTTAATGGATGCTTTTATTTTTATGAATCTCATATTGAATATTTATGGTTTGAAAATTTTCATGTGAGTTGTCTACATTGAATTTGAAAGTTTTGGGTCCAAGTTGCCATAATTATGCAAAGAGTTTTGATTCCCAATAGTCTAAACTCCCATTTTGATTTGCATTATGAAGAAATTTTGGGTCTTAAGAATAAGGCCCAGAGAAATTGTAGTCAAGTAGCTATCTCGGCCCAATATTCAAAACTGATTTTAAAAGTTTAAGAAGGTTAGCGTTACCCATTGCGGCTTGAGAACAAATCCCGTTTCTACCTAGTCTCCTTCGCCACCACAAGGCGACAACTAACATGCCGATGACCACCACTGGGCAACGGCCGATGTGAGACCCCAAAATCTAATGGCTTAAAATGTTGACCGGAAAGTACACTAAGTTGACCGGCATCCCAAAATAAAAATTGAAACCGACTTAAACTTGGCCATGAAATGGAACTCGCCCTTCTAATCACAAACAGCCAACAAGGATGGCATTTTGAAAATGGAGCGGTTGGCTTAAATTAATGGTAACTAAAGATAAAAAGTAAACTTTCTTGTTTAGTTAGAATCCAACTAGGGCGCAAACTAGGCGGCCCAAATGGATAGATTAATATAGTTACTCTCACCTACCGTAGCAAGTGACTTACCCCACTTACACAAAACCCCTCATCTATAAAAACCCAACGCTTTTATGTATTGAAAGGCAAACGCACTGCGAGGGGAAGAAGTAGATGAGAGAAAAACTTCCAATATTGGCAAGAATACCAATGCAAATATATGCTCTGTTTTTGATATTGCAAGTGTACTTCGGATGTTACTCCCTTAAGTTTTGTTTTTAAGAATATTGTTAAGTGTACCCCAATTTTAAAAGTTTATACTTTGAGAACTCTCGTTTCTAAGTCCAGTTCTAAGAAAAATTGCTAGTGTTTCTCCTTCCAATTCAGAATGCTCACCATTTTAAAGTTACGGCTTAAGTTGTAATTACGGCATGATGGATTTCATGGTTAGTTCATATTCTCTGTTTTCTATCGCTGTTCCTGCTTAAACCGAAATTTGCATAAAAATCCGGACTAAAAACGAAATCGGCATGGTAAGCACCAAAATCGGCCCATCTTGGTTACAATCAAGTCGGCCCTTGTTTGTAAAACAAATCAAGTTCGGCCTTTTTATATTGAAATCGAGTCCGGTTCACCCTTTTGCATGAAATAATCAAGTCCGGCCCTTTTTTTTTTTGCATGAATTAATGAAGTCTGGCCCTTTTTGCAAGAATAAATCAAGTCCGGCCATGTTCATGCATTGTGCATACTAAAATCCAGTCCCGCCCACTTAGCCCCTTTAAAAAGTAGTCCGCCCTTTTTGCATCAACTCCTGCCCCCTTTAAAAGAAGTAGTCCGCCCCTTTTTGCATCAACTCCAGCCCCCTTTAAAAGAAGCAGTCCTGCCCTTTTTGCATATGAAATCAACTCCGGCCCCTTTAAAAAGAAGTAGTCCGGCCCTTGTGCATGTGAAATCAACTTCAGTCCCCTTGAAAAGAAGTCCGGTCCTTGTGAATCTTGAATAATTAAGTCCGGTTTCTTAATAAGGAAATCAAGTTTGGATTTCTTGAGTGAAGAAATCAGGTCCGGTTTCCTTGGGGAAGAAATCAAGTTCGGCTTTCATGTAATAAAGAAATTAAGTCCGGTTTTCTTATGGAAATTCAGGTTCGGTTTCCTTAAATGGAAGTCAAGTTCGGTCCTCTTGTGACAATCAACTTCGGTTTCCCTTAAGGCAAAAAAATCAAGTCCGGCTTTGTGCAGTCCGGCCTTGTGCATATTAAAATCAAGTCCGGCCCTTTCTGTTACAATCAAGTCCGGCTTTGTGCAGTCCGGCCTTGTGCATATTAAAATCCAGTCCGGCCCTTGCTGTTACAATCAAGTCCGGCCCTTTCGAATCTTAAAAATCAAGACCGGTTCTCCTAAGGAAGAATCAAGTCCGGCTACTTAATGAAAATCAAGTCCGGTTTCTCAAGTAAAGAAATCAGATCCGGTTCTCCCAAATAATGAAAATCAGGTCCGGTTTCTCAAGTAAAGAAATCAGATCCGATTCTCCCAAATAAAGAAAATCAGGTCCGATTTTCTTAGTGAAGAAATCAAATTCGGTATTCTTATGATAAATCAACTTCGGTTTCCTTAATGCAAATCAAGTTCTGTTTTTCCCCTCGCGTCAAAATAAGGTCCAGCCTTGTGTAAAAAGAAGTTCATCCTCCCCTTGTGTCAAAATAGGGTCAGACCTTGTGTAAAAAGAAGCTCAACCACCTTTGTGTCAAATTGGGGTCCGGCCTTATGTGAATAGAAGTTCAACCTCCCATTGTGACAAAATGAGGTTCGGATTGTGTAAAAAGAAAATCAGGTCTGTCCCTTAAAGCATGAAAATACCACAACTCCGGCTCTTAAACTCCGGCTTTTTGTTGAAAAAGAACTCCGACTTTTTGAGAAAAAAGGAACTCCGGCTTTTTGAGAGAAAAGGAACTCCGGCATTTAAGCTCCGGCTTTTGTTTGAAGAAAATGAAGTTCGGCTTCCCTTCTCATAAGATCCAAACAAAGATAAACTCTGAACCGGCTTTATATTAAGACAAATAAGTTCTGACTTTAGTTTTGTGAGATAAGGTTCTCCGGCATGCCTTAGAACTTTATGGTAGTAATCAAGGAAACTCTGTCCATGGAGTTAATCATGGTCCACCCTGTCCTCGGGGCATTACGGTCAGGAGGAAAGCGAACTCTGTCCATGGAGCTATTTGTAATCCGCCCTTCCTCGGGGCGTTACGGTCAGGAGGAAAGCATAAGTTTCTAGCCTACCTTCGGGTGGCACACCAATCCCACGAGACGTGATACTTCTGTTTAGTTATCAACCTTGGATTGTGTGGACTAAACACAATCTATCCTCGATTAACACCCCATCCGCAAGCAGAAGAATAAAAGAAGACTTTTATAACGAAACCGACACTGTTTTATGCTATGACATTCTGTTCGACCACTAAATGCTCATCAACCCTCACCCTTGCATTCACGCACTCCCAACGCATTCACAACACATCTTCGCGCATCTCTAAGCATGCACCCATTTCCGTTCATTGCGAAAAGTTGCTAATTTGAGCGTCGGAGTGTTTTCGGTAGGAGAGATCCCGTCGGATCTCTGACCTCTCATTTGTGATTTGTGTTGTGCAGGTTCCCGTTTACAGCAACGAGGATCGGACCCGCTCGAGATTCAATCCGGACCAAGAATCTGAAGACTCCCAAATCCATATGACAATTTAGGACCCGGGACACAATATTAACACCGTCTGTGGGAACGTGACAAAAAGTCTAGCGTCTCCCTTCAACACTCACTCCTTTACAATAGGATAGTTAACATTGGGGCGCAAGCCAGCGCCCCAGCAAGAGATGCAGCCACACACGGCGACGACCCTTCAGTGGGTAGCCATGCTGACGTCCGTCCGCAGCCTGATGTTCACCAGCTAGTAGCCGAAATGGGTGACTTGAGGCTAATGCTCCAGGCTCTCTGTACCCGGACGGGCACACAGTGGATGGGGGTTGCTCCCCCAGCACCTCAGGTGTCATCCTCCAGACGGGGAAGGTGTCATCCTCCAGGCGGGGAAGGCGTTGCACCAGATCCCCTAGGGGCAGACAGATTGGCCTGACGACACGAAGCTGAGATGGCCTCCGACAACAGGGCTTAGTCGGTGGCTAGAAGCCATCCTAGCTAGGACGAGCGGGGGAAGAGCCCAAAGTGGTGTAACCCCCGCAGCGAGAGGAGGCAGACAGTCGCAGACTCATACAATGCGCGACCCCCCTGCGCAGAAAGCCGCCGCAATCGATAAGTCAACACCACCAGCAGGGTCACAAGGAGCTCTGCGATGTCATCAATGTGCGGAGAAGCGAGTCTGACTCCACAATGGAAGAAAATGTGAAGGTGCACTGGGACATACACAGGGAGAAATCAACGCGGTCTTCCGCTAACCTGCGAAGATCACCCTTCGCCATGGATCTCTCGACCCAGCCGCTCCCCCGCAAGTTTAAAATGCTGACACTGGATGGGTATGACGGCAGAAAGGATCCGATAGACCATCTCAACTACTTTCGCACTCACCTGTCCCTCCATGGAGCGAGTGAGGCCGTGACATGCTAGTGCTTCCCCATCACCCCCAAGGGGGACATACTGCTTTGGTTCCATGGCCTCCCGCCAATCTCCATCCACTCCTTCGACAAGCTCGCGGACTGCTTTTTGAGCTAGTTTGCTTTCAGTCGCAAAGAAGATAAACGGCCTTGACACCTGGTTCACCTCCGCCAGAGGACAGACGAAAGCCTGAAGAGATTCCTCAACCGCTTCATCACTGAGGCACGCTAGATCCCCTAACTCTCTGATGAACTGAAACTCAACACCTTTGTTACCACCATGGCGGCGGGAGAATTCTTCAAGCACCTGTCGCATCGGACCCTCAGTCATCCGGGAAGCAGAGGCAATCACCCGAGCCTACATCTCTGCGGAAGAGGCCAACGAGGCAAAGTGTCCCAAACCATGGACCTCCCTCTCAAAGGGCCTAAGCCGGCAGTCGGGAAAATGAGGAACGGCGACGATGGCCACTTCCAGAATGCCGGCAAGCAATCGCGGCCTTCGCCGGGATCTAGGAGGGAATATGGGCCAACGTCCTTAACTCCCCTAAACGACACCTACGTAAACATCCTGATACAGATCCAAAATGAAAAGTTCTTCAAGTGGCCTAAAGAACCGAAGGGCCTGAGCAGTGGTGATTAGATGAAGTACTGTCAGTACCACCGTTGCCTGGGACATTCCACAAAGAACTGTCAGACCTTGCAGTAAGAGATAGAAGACTTGATTCACTGCGGACACCTTAGATGATTCATGAAGGGCTCAGGACAGGCCCCGGTAGTCTCAAAAGGCAAGGCAAGAGAGCCTCCAAAGAACCGAACGGTCGCTGGCATGATCAGCATGATCTCAACCGCGCCAGCCAAGAGCAGCCGGCAAGCGCAGCCCAAGCAGGCTTCCAATAGTAAGAAAGCAATGATAGGGGATAGGAATGATGTCATTAGCTTTAACAGCGACGATATAACTCATAACCTCCCCCCTTCTGATTTCCTTGTATCCGTCTTCGTTTCAAATGATACAGTTGATTATCAACTGAAATAAATCTTTGTTGATAACAAAAGCTCTCAAAATTTGTTGTATCTTGTTGCCTTCTTTAAACTTGGATTGAGAAAAAGCCAGATGAAAGCGACCGATGGCCCTCTATATGATCTGGACGAGCTCGTATCTATACAGGGGGTCGTCGAACTGGAGATCACGATAGGAACCTATTCGCGTATTGCAACGCGAGAGCTAACATTCCTTATTGTCGATCTACCGGCAGTCTACAATTCCATCATGGGCAGACCATTCCTCACGACATTCAGGGCCGTTACTTCGATCCCTCAGTTAAAGATGAAATTTCTAACCCTGTACGGCATAGGGGAGGTGCTTGGTGATCAGGTGATGGGATGGACGTGCTACCTGTCCAAAGACTCTCCAGCGCCGCCAGACCACATGGACGGAGACTTGAACCTTCGTGATGAAGCCACACTGCAGCAGGCCTAGTTAGGAGAAGCGACTGAAGTGATATCTCTAGACCTCACTGAGCCGGAGAAGTGTGTAAATATCGACAGCTCTCTCACTGTGACATCCCGAAATATTTTTATCCGATTAAATTAAAATTATTTATTATTTTGGGTAATTCTGAGTAATTTGGGCTTGAAAAAAATTACTTAAATATTATAAAATTTTGGAAGAATATTTGAAATTATTGGACCGATGCCCAGAGTGCGTCCATTTGATCATTCGAGTATCAAATTAAAATTTAAGATTAAAAGAAAACGTAATATATATATAATATAATAATAATAATAATAATGTTAAAATGAAAAAGAATAAAAAAAGCAGAAGGAAAACAAAATCAAAAGGAGAATCGAGAGAGAGGGGTGTTCGGGGAGAGAGGGGGCAGTGTGAGGATTTGGGTTTCGTGGGTGATGGTGGGCTTGGCCAGTGGCGTACGGAGGCGGGCGGTGGTCGGCCATGGCATTCGGGCACCAACAGCACGTGGGCAAGGCTGCAATGGCCGCAGTGAGGAGCCATACGAAGGAAAAGAGGAGAAAATGGAGACTTTCGGATCCGATTACGAGCTCAAGGTAGTTGGAGAAAGCGTAGAGCACGTTGAGGTAAGTGTTCTCATACTTACTATTTACCCTCTTTCGATTTTTATTCTTTCTCTATCTGACATTATCGTTCTGATACTCACCCAAAACGTGAAAAATCGTGTAGCCCATGATTTATGTTCAATAAATATGTAGTTATTTGTCAAATTTCTTGTCCAAATTGTTCGATTTGGTATCGTCAAACCCTCACCCCACGTCAGATTCGGGATTCCCATTTTCCCCATATATTATGTTAAATTGACTTTAAAATATGAATCACCATGTCCCAATTATGTACATATATCGACCGAACGTCCATTCTTACAAGAATAAATCCATTTGCGTCGTCCGAATGCTCTAAAACGGCCATGATACTATTCACCCGAGAATAAATATAATTTTTGAATGTTCCCATTGTAATAAATTGTTATGTGAGTTATGATAAATTATTTATTTGTAATTGTAAGCCCCGAAAAAATATGTTTGTACTCCGTTTGCAAAGAAAAGTGTTCCGGAGGATGCAAAGATGAATTTGCTCATCGGTGGTAAAGAATTCTGCTCTTTTCCACGAATTATGATACTTATGAATGTAATTCAAATTGTTAATTTAAAAGCAAGATAATAAGCTTTGGAATATTTGGTAATTCAAATTGTCAATTTGCAAGCAAGATAATACGTTTTGGAACATTTGGATGGAAATTTCACATTTGGAAATGTGATGGATCTGATTTTCCGGATGGAGATATTTGTGAAATGAGTTTGGTGGATTCTTCCTCAAAAATGATAATGAATCTTGAAACTAGGACCATGGACTTATATTCTTTGGGTAGTATTCTCTGGCTGACCATTAATATCACGGTAGAAGCCCGAGGGTTACTTTGGTCGCGTATCCCTGCCGCTTATGTAAGCGGGTGACGTTTGTAGCACGCTTTAGAATACTACTGTGGAAGGATGGGGATTGCCTCTAGACCGCGGGAGGTTAGGGTATCGGGTGACTGGCACGCTGCTATGCCACGTGGTGTTTGGCCTGTTATGGGTGATTTGTTTGGACATAGAGTACGTCATTTAGACCTTAGATCATGTGGGATATCATGATCCTTTTTCCGTCCTCTCGCATCATTTGCTGGTACGACCTACTGGCCATGATCCGTAAAATTTAATGAGATTGATAAAAAGGAAAATAAAAACGTATCTAATGTTAATATGCGACTCATGCGATCCCAAAGGCCCCCTTCCTCGCATGTTCCCTTTTTAATTGAAGTTATATGATTTTTTCCCATCCTACCATTGTTTCTATTGTTTATCTATCCTCCGATAGTGACGTATGTTTACACTTGCTGGGCTTTTTAGCTTACGCTTGTTGTCTCTCCTTTCGGATGAGAATACTGTGATGCTTGGCGAGACTGAGTAAGCTGTAGGGGCGAGATAGGCGACCTGATTTCCTGTGCGGAGTTTGAAGACTTAGCTTGATTATATATGGAGTAGGCATCTGTATTTTATTTTAAGAATCTTAATTATATATTATGTTATATATGTATATGTGGATGTGGGTGAATAGTTTGGTTTCTTGTGTATTATGATTGTCATGCTTCCGCAGGTTACTTATTGTGGTCATGTTTAACGATGCCACTAGAGGTGTTGAGGTGGTGGTGAGATCCTGTGATTGTATAATTGTATTTGTGAATTATTGTATAGGGTTGATACAGGTATTTATATTTTGGCAAATATCTGATTTACAAACGAAACTTTTTCCAATTTTCTATAGAAATTTTATAATATTATTTATGGGCTTTAATTATGTGTTTATTAATGGAAGTTATTTAAGAAAAAATAACCCGATCCGTCACAGTTGGTATTAGAGAAAGAGATGCCTTAAGATCGATCTAAATCGTATACAGAAAGCCTAGGTTGAATAAAGTAGTCGAAGGCGTAGGATGACTAAGATAAGACGAATAGTTCTAGTTGCCCTAGTTTATACGACTTAGGCTAAGATTTAGTCAGAATTAGTAAATAGGAGTGGTTGCTAGGTTGCAGTACCCTAAGTTACTGCTTTAGCTGAGATATATTGGTTAATTTGGGCTAGAACTAAGATAAAAGTTAATGAATAAGTGGGGGTTTATAGCCTTCAATATCTTAGTTTGTGTCTAAGTGGTGAACTAATCTGTATTGTCTTGTCCCGGAATAGATATCTATGGCCAATTGTGCCACTTAGACTAAGGTTAAGGCGTTGAAGTGGTCAACCGCATGACGGTGGGGGCCGGGCATTTATATTTGTTGAATGATTTAGTGGGACTCAAAGATTTTAGAATGTCTCGTTTGGACGAGAACCGAAAGATGAAATGTTGAAGGAGAATACCTTAAGGTCTGAGGATTAGGATTAGGAATGCTTAGATAGCATGGTAAGTGAAATGGATAAAGCGAATCGTGAGCTCGAGATCTGGATGACTCGGGCTTGATTTTAGTATTTGTAAATCTAAGAATGGTGAATTGTGATCGGTATAATACCGATTAAGTGTTTAAATTCTAAGTGACTCGAATTCTGTGAAAGTTGAAACATGGATCATAAGTATTGAAATGGTGTTTCTGGTAGCCTAATGCTCCGAAAGATAAGAAGTATTGTAGGACATCTGCATGGATGTTCTTTAATCGATAGGTATTCTTCCCAACAAGTTAAGAAGTATGATTCTGATTGTAGTCAATTCGATCGCAAGATTAAGGAATGCCCTCAACCATGGTCGGACGGTGTAGAGGTCCAGTGTTTTGAATCGGGATTCTAAGGTATTAACACAATGTTAAGTGTCTCCTGTCGTGATAAAAGGTGAGGCTCTTGGGTTTGATATTGCAATCTGGTGTCATTTTAGGGATTTCAAGCCTATGTTTTCATTGTATTTTCAAATTATGTATAATTGGAGGATCTAAGTTTTGCAATAGTGGCATAGAGATTTACGACATTTTGGGTCCATGGATATGATTGGTTGGGTTAATATGAATCATTTTGTGGTACTAACCTTGATGCGACATTAAGGATTATTTGGTCAGTAAGTCGTCGAGTTGATATAATTGGGTTGATAAGTACATTATGTCTTACAATTGAATTGTACAATTTTGGGTATGAACTTGAGTTAAGGTATCAATAAATTATTATCGTTTTACCTATAGGTTGTGTTTCAAGGGATCTATGCTAGGTTTGTCTAATAATAATGCCACACCTAGAAGTCATCTTGTGGTCACTAAGAGGCTTTGGTTGCATTAACATTTGAGGATGTTTCTTAAAGGAAAAGATTAGATTGGTTGATCTTGGATCGGTAGATTAAGACTATCGATATCAACATCAATCTTTAAGGACCACATAGTTGAATCGTTTGATCTTTTGTAAGGGTTAGATGATTTCTAAGATCGATTCCTACCCATGGCGTTGTCGATTGCGAACAATTGAGAGCTGATCCTGTGGCAACCATCGACATAAGATGGGGCCGTTGCAAGTTTCGATGATGCTGTTTCGGTTTGTAGATTTATTGGCGTGCTTATGAATTGTATGGCCTAGATCTTTCGGCCATAATTGAGTCAGTATTGTGATAGCCTCGTTGATGAGCTCAAGGAATCATAGGAAGTGTTATCCTTAGTTGTGGGCTGTGCCATGAAATAAGAAGGCTGTTAGTCGCGTGTTTGGTTGATGTCAAAGTGTGGGTTTTGGTAAAAGAAGATGTCGTATCAGGTATGCGGTCTTTTTTGGTAGCACGAATGTGGTCCTGCAGGGATTTGAATGATACTTAACTTAGGGAAGTCAGAGTAAGGTCACATGGGTGCACAGTTTCCTTGGGCTTAGTCGTGTCAGATAAGATATTCATTAAGTGTGAGATTTTGGGTTAAGAACATAATAATTAGAAAGTAATTAAATTAATATAGGTGAATTGTGGTCAAAAGGTACGGAAGGAATCGAATTGAAAAGCTCAAAGAGTCGAAATTGGTAAATTAGGAACGAAAATTGTAAGCCGCAAAATATTAATTCGTAAATAAGATTTTGGGCTTTAATTATTATAATCATGACTTATTAAGGTTATATAATTAAAAGTAAGGTCTAAGAATGTGAAAGATTGGGGTAAAATGGTCGAAATGGCTCCCGAACGGCAAAAACGCGAAGTAGGCTTATTGTAGGCTTGCTGCAGGCCTGACCCGTGCCCTTCGTGGGCTCGAGCCCATAGAAAGCACAAAATCCATATTGTCTGTGCTCGCCACGCGCTCGAGCCGGCTCGAGCAGTAAGACTGCGCTCGCCACGCGCTCGAGCACCAGCCCATTTTAAAACCGCTTGCTGCTTTGCGATTTTTATTTTCTCCACGAACCAAACCCTTCTAGAGAGAGAGAGAGCGCCGATTCTAGAAAGAGGAAGGAGGAGATCGAGCCCGTGGAGTCTGAATCCGTGCAAGAGCTAGTTATAAAAGTGGTAATACGCGTCGAGGCAAGTGTTCTCATACTTACTAATTTTTCTCTTTCGATGTTTTTCATTTATCGGGTATTTTTGTGTCAATACCCGCCCAAACCATGGATAATGTATTACTCATGACTTGAGACCCAAGATTTTGTAGTTTATTATCCGATTTACTCACCGATCCGGTCGGTGAAGTTCCACCAAACCCTAACTAACGGAAATTTGGGGTTTTCCGTTTTCCTGCCATATTTCGTTGAATTAACCCTAAAATATGAATCACCACGTTCCAAATGCGTATATATGTCCGCCACGCGATCGATCTCTCACATTTCGACCCGTTCGTGGCGTCCAAGCCATCTAAAAGTGCACTGTTACTGTTCATACAAAATGAAATGGAAAATTTGCAGGTTTTCACCGCTGTGTTATGTTAAATTGACTCCAAAATATAAATCACCACATCCCAATTATATGTATATATCGACCGGATTCCAATTCCACAAGAATCGACCCGTTTGCGACGTTCGGGAGCTCTAAAAGCCCCCTATTACTATTCACCCATGTTTGAATGGGAAACTTTGCATGCTTCCACCATTTAATGCTTATAAAATTTGTGTCTAATTAATCATGTTAAATTGTAAGCCTTAAAAATATGCAATTATGCACTGAAAGTAAGAGTATGCGTCCTGGAGGCTTCTAGGGTGGTATTTGATTACCGGAAGTAAATAAATCAAACTCACTTGTGTGCTTGAATTGAATTATTAAAAAGGTTTAAGTTCCAAAGAAAGGAAGAAACCAACAAGTAAATGGAGGGAAATCCACTAAAGTACGATTGATGGATTTGATCTCCCGGATGGAGATAAGGATGAAAATGTGATTTCCCGATTAAAAAATGTGATGTATTTATAGTAGATCTTCCCTTAAGGAAGGATTAATCCTAAAACAAGGACCATGGTTTATAGGGGTAGTATTCTCTGGTTTGTCATGTCCATCATGGTGTGAACCCAACGAATGCTTAGCCGCGTATTCTGGCTGCTCGTGGAAGCGGCTGATGTTCATCGTACGCTTTAGGATACTACTGTGGAAGAACGAGGATTGCCCTGGTCCCTAGGGGATATGGGGTGAGTTAAGATGGCCAAGTGCTACAGGCCTAAAATGTAGCCGATGGTCGAATGCTGCAGACCTCAAATGTAGCCGACTTTAGAATGTGTGGTGACACATTCCTTTCCTCGTTCTCCCACATCGTTGATTAGTACGATCTGCTAGCCCGATTCTGTAAAGATTAATAAAGTAATGAAAATGAATAAACATAACAAGAACAAGCATGTGAACCAGATGATCCCAGATGTCCCCTCTTATCGCATGCTTCCTTTTTATTCAAGTTATATGTTTCCCCTACCTAATTACTATTTTTCCTGTTATTTGCTGTAGTTAGTGATGTATGATTATATTTGCTGAGCTGTATGCTCACTCTTACTGTTCTCCCTCCAGATGAGAACATTAAGCCGGTGCCCGATTAGTTAAAAGAAGGAGAAAAACTTGCTTGAGGAGATTAGCTGAATGTCGAAGGGCCTGAAAATTTGGATACGTCTGTTGTAATAGAATGTAAACAGTCTAGTAGTTCAATACGGTTTGTTATTATTTTATGGTTAGTATTGTACTTCCGCAGGTTTCTGAATTTAGCTATGCTTCTGCAATAATATTGAATATTTTGTATTTTATTTAGTCCTAAATGACATCTCTTCAGACCCAATACAGTAGTTAGGAGTACTGTGTTGGAGCCATAGATAGTATTGTGATGTAGTCCTGTGTATTGTATTGGAGTCCAAAATATCCAAATTGGACAGTTATATGCTTGTGCATGTTATTTTAAACATGTTGTATTTTTTTATTTTTCGTCTATTGTAGAGAAAACTCTACCGAAATTTATGTAGAATCTATAATGATAAATTATGGGCATAAGTTTATGTTACCAATGACGGAGATTATTTAAGGGGAATAACACGATCCGTCACATTAAGAGTTCTTCGAGGTTCTGTAATATCCACGGAGCCGAGACTTAGAAGCGATCGACGTCAGTCAGAAGTAAGGTACGTGAGAATAACCTTTTAGGTTTAAATGATAATTGTTAACTATGTCATTTGGGCTGATCCCCGAAGGACCAAAGGTATTGTAGTAACGCATGTTGCCTTTCCTGCATCATTTGGGGGCGGTTTCCCTCTTAATAAGTGGAGGGGAAACCCGTGATCAGGATTACTTTAAGCATGCTTCGAAGATAGCAATTGGGGACCGTTGCTTCGAGGGTCTATAAGTTTGCTTATGGATGTAGTTACCGTTTAGCTAATCCTAGATGTCTGAATAGTCATGTCATGCGGAAGATGTGATATTGCACTAGTGTAAATGGGTAATTTGTTTAAAAGATGATAAGTCCTTGCGATCTTGTTTTGAGATTATTTGAACAGTAAGGATTTTGGGGATCGGAATGATTGTGCATGAGCTATTGAGGACTTTCCATTTATCTCGAAATTGGGTAGTGCATGCGGGTCAAATATGTTGACTCGTTGGTATGCTCACGGGACAATAAGTTTGTTGTGCAGTTAGATTCCAATGACCTAAGTGGTGATTTGAAGCTATGCCGAGTTTTGGGTAATTATTACAATCAGAGTATCTAATTTAGCTATAATTTGAGAATGGTGGGATTTGTCTTTATAGTGTAGATATTTTAGAATTCGTTCTAATTATAGCTGCTGTATATTATAGATGTTTTGTATAGATCGTATATTTTTGAAAAATGTCGACTTGATGACATACCAATGAAATAATGACGATATGAAGTATTTCGACCTTGAGATCTAATTGTAATATGAGGTTTATATCAAAATCTTAGCCAAGCTGGATCAAGAAAATTTGGGCATCGAGTTAAATTAAATGTGCTAAGGAATGATAATTGGATGATTTGTAGTTACATAAATAAATAGAGTGGCGCAGTAGAAATGAGGTAAGCCCACATAAGATAAGGTTTAATTTGGGATTTAGAAGGAATAGTTTCTTTCGAGGCTTAGGGTAGGTTGAAGCTAGAATTTTCAGTCATTTGAGGTCTCGAGCTAAGTTGGTTAAGTAAGTTAATGAATTTCGATTGTTTTTGAACTTGGTAAAATTAGATTTTTGATCTAACGCATTGGGTAGTAAGAATTGGCGGGGTTTAAAATGCTCAAGGTTCATTGAGGTAATCGTATAATTAAGGAAGTGACCTAGGAAAGCTATAAAATCTAGAAGTTTACCTCCAATTATGAAAATTTGAGGTTCGTTAAATTTTGAAAATGAAATTTCTATAAATAGAGGAGAATGTGACATTCCGAAATATTTTTATCCGATTAAATTGAGATTATTTATTATTTTGGATAATTTTGAATAATTTTGGCGTGAGAAAAATTATTTATATATTATAAAATTTTGAGATAATATTTAAAATTATTGGGCCGGTGCCCGGAGTGTGCCCATTCGATCATTTGGGTATCGATTTAAAATTTGAGATTAAAACAAAACATAATAATAATAATAATAATAATAATAATAACGTTAAAAAGAAAAAAAAATAAAAGCATAAGAAAAACAAAAGCAAAAAGAGAATAGAGAGAGAGAGGGGGGCGTTCGGGGAGAGAGGGGGCTGCGTAAGGGTTTGGGTTTCGTGGGTGACGGTCGGCTTGGCCGGCAGCGTACGGTGGCCGGCAGTGATCGGCCATGGTGGTCAGGCGCCAACAACACGCGTGCAAGGCGGCGGTGGTCGCAGTGAGGCTGCTGCGTGCGCAGAGGCCGTCGAGTGAGGAGGAGCCATGTGAACGAGAAGAGGAGAAAATGAAAGCTTTCAGGTTCGATTCCAAGCTCGAGGTAGCTAGAGAAAACGTAGAGCACATCAAGGGAAGTGTTCTCATACTCACTATTTACTCTCTTTCGATTTTTATTAGTTTTCCAACGGGTAATATCGTTCTGATACCCACCCAAAACGTGAAAATCATGTAGTCCATGATTTACGTTCAATAAATATGTAGTTATTTGTCCAATTTGTTGTCCAAATTTTCGATTTGGTATCGCCAAACCCTAACCCCACGTCAGATTCGAGATTCCCATTTTTCCCATGTATTATGTTAAATTGACCTCAAAATATAAATCACTACATCCCAATTATACACATATATCGATCGGACGTCCGATCTCATAAGAATCGACCCGTTTGCGGCATCTGAACGCTCTAAAACGGTCCTGACACTGTTTACCAGAGAAAAATTATAATTTTTGAATGTTCCCATTGTAATAAATTGTGATGTGAGTTATGACAAATTGTTTATGTGTAATTGTCAACCCTGAAAAAATATGTTTGTACTCCGTTTGCAAAGAAAAATATTCCGGAGGATCCAAAGATGAATTTGCTCATCGGTCGTAAGGAATTCTGCTCTTCTCCATGAATTATGATATTTATGAATGTAATTTGAATTATCAATTTAAAAGCAAGATAATAAGCTTTGGAATATTTGGTAATTTGAATTGTCAATTTGCAAGCAAGATAGTAAGCTTTGGAATATTTGGATGGAAATTCCACATTTGAAAATGTGATAGATTTGATCTCCCGGAAAGGGATATTTGTGATATGAGTTTAATAGATTCTCCCTCAAAAAGGATAATAAATCTTGAAACTGGACCATAGACTTATGTTCTTTTTGTAGTATTCTCTGGCTAACCATTAACATCACGGTAGAAGCCCGAGGTTTACTTTGGTCGTGTATCCCAACCGCTTATGTAAACGGCTGCTGTTTGTGGTACGTCTTAGGATACTACTATGAAAGGACAATGACTGCTTCTGGACCGCGGGAGGTCAGGGTAACGGGTAACTGACACGCCGCTATGCCACGTAGTGTTCAGCCTGTTATGATCGATTTGTTTGGACGTAGAGTACGTCGTTTAGACCTTAGATCATGTGGGATATCATGATCCTTTCCCAGTCCTCTCGTATCGTTTGCTAGTACGACCAACTGGCTCTGGTCCGCAAATATTAATGAGATTGATAAAAAGGAAAATAAAAACGTATCTAATGTTAATATGCGACCCATGCGATCCCAAAGGCCTCCTTCCTCGCATGTTCCCTTTTTAATCGAAGTTATATAATTTTCTCCCATCCCACCATCGTTTCTATTGTTTATCTATCCTCTGATAGTGACGTATATTTACACTTGCTTAGCTTTTTAGCTCACGCATGTTATCTCTCCTTTTAGATGAGAATGTTGTGCTACTCGACGAGACTGAGTAAGCTGTAGGGGTGAGATAGGCGACCTGATTTCCTATGCGGAGCTTGAGGACTTAGTTTGATTATGAATGGAGCAGGGATCTGTATTTTATTTTGAAAATCTTAATTATATATTATGTTATATATGTATATGTAGACGTGGGTGAATAGTTTGATTTCTTGTGTATTATGGTTATCATGCTTCCGCAGGTTACTTATTGTGGTCATGTTTGGTTTTCTTTTAGTTAGCATCCTTTCTGAGCCAGCATTATACCTGAATTATGACGTCAGTGCCACCGGAGGTATTGAGGTAGTTGTGAGATCCTATGATTGTGTAGTTGTATTTATGGATTATTGTATAGGTGTTTGTATTTTGACAAATGTCCAACTTACAAACGAAACTCTATCCAATTTTCTATAGAAATTTTATAATATTATTTATGGGCTTTAATTATGTGTTTATTGACGGAATTTACTTAAGAAAAAATAACCCGGTCCTTCACACTCATTGTGGCCAATCGCGATCGGCTAATTATCTTTCTCCGGAAGAACTCCGACGTGTTCGCGTAGGTCCCTACTGACATACTAGAGATACCGACCGAAATAATGGTCCACAAGTTGGACATCAATCCTGATCATAAGCCTATTAGGAAAAAGTGTAGAAACCATTCCATCGAAAAACTAATGACCATAAGAGAGGAAGTGAAGAGACTGCTAGACGCCAAATTCATTAGAAAGGTCCAGTACCCAAACTGGCTATCCAATATCGTGTTTATGAAGAAGAGCAACGACAAGTGACGGATGTACATAGACTTCACCGATGTAAACAAGCTTGTCCTAAGGATAGCTCCCCGCTCCCTCGGATAGATCAACTAGTAGATTCTATGTCCGGGCACAAGCTCCTCAGCTTCATGGACGCCTACTCAGTTACAAACCAAATCAGGATGGACCCGGACAATGAGGAACACACCTTCTTCATGACCGATCAGGGAACGTACTGCTATAAGATAATACCGTTCGGTCTCAAGAACACTGGGGCAACCTACCAGCGCCTCATAAACGAAGTGTTTGAGGCCCAGATTGGAAGGAACATCGTGAAAAGCCGACTAGCAGACGACCATATTCGTGATTTAGGGAAAACCTTCCAGGTACTTCGAGCTCACAAGATGAAACTCAACCCGACCAAATGTGCATTCTGGGTGACCTCCGGAAAGTTCTTGGGCTTTATTATGTCCCAGAGCGACATAGAAGCTAACCCAGAGAAGATTAGAGCCATCCTTGACATAAATCTCTCACGGACTATGAAACAAGTCCTGAAACTCACAAGGCATCTGTAATAGCATGAATTTTTTATCTGAATTAATTTAGATTTATTTATTTTTGGATAATTTGTGTGTGATAGAAAATTAATTAAATATTATAAAAATTTTAAAAAATATTTGGAATTATCCGGCCGATGCTCGGAATACGCCAATTTGATCACTCGAATATCGATTTAAATTTTGAGATTTAAAAAATAATAATAATAATAATAATAATAATAATAATAACAACGTTGAAAATAGGAGGCAGAAGGAAAATCGCGGGATGAGGGTTTGGGCAAGGGTTTCGGGGGAGAGAGAGAGAGGAGGAGAGCGGCGCCGATGGAGGCAGTGCACGGGTCGGCGGTGGCCGACCACGGACGTGCGTGGCGTGGCTGGCTGGCGGTAGCATGGAGCAGCGGCAGCAACAGCAAGAGATCTGCGAAGGAGGGGAGCCACGTGAATGAGAAGAGAAGAAAATAGAGGCTCTTGGATCTGAATCCATCCTAGAGCCAATTAGAAAAGTGATAGAGCGAGTCAAAGCAAATACACTCATACCCTCCTCTTTTGTTTTCTTACACTTTCGTCTTATTTTCTTCTGATATCCTCATTCTGATATCTGATTAGATTTATATTTTGTAATCCCCTTTCTCATTACGTGCATATATGTAAATTTGGAACTCAAAAATATAGATTTGAGACTTTTATGGACGACGTAAACCCTAATCTCCGCGGCTGATCGTGATACCCACGAAAATTTGGGTTATTTGTCAAATTTAGGACTAGAATGAGCTTACCCACAACTTAGATATGTTAATTTATTGATGGGGTATCTGAATTTGTGATCAGAGGTGGAAATTCATTCGCGGAGCCCCCGACCCGCGCTCGGATACCGTTGAGTTTCAATTTGGAGATTAATGTATAAATTGACTTGGATAATAGTTGCTCATGCCTTGGGTTCGATAATTTAACCATTAGATGTCTGAAATTTCGAGAATTAACAGATATATGAAATCCGTGCACTCTTCAGGGTACTATTCACCCAATGCTTCGGACAATATTGTGTAATTTTCCTATGTTTAATTGCTAATCAATTGATATGTATGTATAAGTTCAACTATATAATCTAGAAGTTCCGGATTTGTGGTATTGTATGAAGTTTCGTTCGTGGAAACCATAACCCGTGTCCCGACTCTATTAATGGATTAATTTGGGTTATGACACAGCAATTGGCTTGGGATAATAAGTACCCATGTTGTGAATTTGATGATATGACCGTTGGATGTCGGAAATATTGAGGATTAATCGATATGTGTATTCGAATACTGTTCAACGAAGTCAATGGACAATGTTTTGCACAACTTTTCACATTTAAATGCTAATTAATTGACATGTATAGGTATTTACCTATATAAGTCCAATTGTATAATCTGGAAGCTTCGGCATGAGCAAATACAAAGGGAATATGTATCCGAAAGCCCTTCGAATCAATCTGCTTCACGATGGTAAGAATTCTGAATTCTCTCTACGCATATGATACTCGTACATTGAGTTAAGTCATGAAAAGATTCCAATTCGAATGAAAGATAAAAATTGCAAATATGTGAATGGGGAAAACCCACAATTGAATGTGATCAAATTGATCTCCCAAATGGAGATATTGTGAATGAATTATCGTATGTGTGATTGGAGGAAAGTCCACAATAAGATATGTGAATGATTGAATCTTCCGAATGGAAATATTGTGATTTGAATTAGATATGGTGGGCTTTTCCTCAAATGACAATGAAATAACGAAACTAGGACCATGGACTATGTAACGATGGGTAATATCCCTTGGCATAACATGAGTATCATAGTGAAAATTCAAAGATTAGACTGGCCGCGTATCCTTGCCGCTTATTGAAGCGGGTGATGCTCCTGTCAAGCCTTAAGATATTACTGTGGAAAGACGATGACTGCCTATGGACCGCGGGAGGTAAGGGTAATGGGTGACACCTGAACACCACGTGGTGTTCAGGCCTATGTTGGTCAATTGATACCTATGTTGGTAGATCGATATTAGACGTTTATTACGTCATGTGAGCCTTAGATCATGTGACTATCATGATCTTTTTCTCGTCCTTCCACACATTTTCTTGGTAAAACCTACTGACCCTGGTCTGCAAATATAAATATTTATATTTAATGCATATCCTAAAGAAAATAAGAATAAAAGAGAAAAGTGAATTGTATCCCAGTATGTTTAATCACGATCCTATTTATGTATTCCGTTCATGTTCATATATCTGTTTTTTACTTAATTTTGTTATTATTATTTATTACATTTGTATATAATTGTACTTACTGAATTGTTAGCTCACCCTTACTTCTTTGTCCTTCCAATATTAATTATGAAATTTATTTATGTGTTTATTGAAGGAAGTTATTTAAAAAAAATAACCTGATCCGTCACAGCGCCTGGCAGCCCTATCGCAATTCTTGGCCAAATCCACGGAGAAATACCTGCCCTTCTTCAAAGCGCTTAGAGGGACTAAAGCATTGGAATTTCAGTTGACGGACGAGTGCGACGAAGCATTTTGAGAACTGAAAACGTATCTCGTCAGCCCACCTCTCTTGAGTTCACCATCTGTGGGCGAGGATCTGTACCTCTACCTACCACGTTAGAAATGGCGCTTAGCTCAGTGCTCGTCAGAGAGCACGAGTGCGCACAGCGACCCGTGTACTACGTGAGCAGGGTATTGACGGACGTGGAAACTCGCTATCCGCATGCAGAAAGGATTGCGCTGACCCTTATTTATTCGGCGTGAAAGCCGAGGCCATACTTTCAAGCATACTGAGTCATCGTCCTAACGGATCAATCCTTGAAGTCGATCCTGCAGAAACCGGAGACTTCCAGGCGGCTGGTCAAGTGAGCTATAAAACTGGGAGAGTTAGACATGGAGTTCCGACCACGACCAGCTCTTAAGGGCCAAACTCTAGCAGACTTCATCGTTGAGGAGGCGATAGTGCTCTTAAGGGTATATATATAATACCCTTCACCGTTAGGGCATCAATGGTGCTCGCCGTCAAAACGGACTCAGTATTGTTAACCCCATGACAAACAATGCGAGAAACTCATGAAGAGGAAGGGGATCCTTTCTTCTTTGCCATCTCTCCCTTTCGAGAATAAGCCAACAGCCTTCAGCGCAAGGAAGCATAAAATAGGGGTTTTACTGAAACGTCGCTTAAATAGGCCACGGGGTGCCAACACGCGGGAAAACTCAAACAACGCCTTTGCTTAATGGTCAGGCCATATGCCCGCTCAGCAGGAGCGTCACGAGTCCCAAGCGACAGCCAATCATGGCCCCTGCCAGACTGCAGATTGAAGTCACTTCAACCGCCTGCCAGAATCCCGACTGCCATACCTGCATTTGATGTGGGGATCATAACCGCCAGGGACAACGGCAGAAAGACTGCCAAGGCAAATGCACGGGAGAAACAACAAACCATCCAAGCATGGCAAGCGACAGAAAATCAATGGCACAACTAAGTATAAAGTTTTATTATCTAATTCATTATTAACTCTTTACAAAAGCTTGTGGCCGCAAAGTACAACTAACGGCCTCTTCTGAACCAGGAAGAATCTGGAGTCGTGTACTCCGTCAGGTCCACGCGCATCAGGATGCCTAAGTTTCGAGAGTCCAGGATGCCGATACGGAAGTTAGTCTCCGGCTGAGATGGATGCAGTCCTGGAAGTTCCTTTCCAGTGCAAGAACAACGTCCTCAAACGAAAACCTCGACCTCAGCTCGGTTCCCATCCGCATGCACTCCTCTCTAAACCGCACCCGGAGTCGCTCAAGCTCGTCCTGAAGAGCCAGTATGCGGTCCCGAGCCTTCATGTTAGCGCCGGCAAGCGTGGACGCCCTTGCTTCCGATTCAGCCCATGCCCCCTCAAAGTATGCGGCGCAAGCCCTCGTTTATTCATTCTCACCGACTGCAACCTACACCCTAACTTCAAAGTCTTCAACGGCCCTGGCGACTCAATGAAGTGAGGGATCCGCCCTCCTGGACCTACGATTCCGTGAAGAAGCGGACGCCTCCCTCTGAAAGCCTGGAGGTGCCCTCTGAAATCGCATCGGGCCCACAATAGTGGCCTCTGAATGACATCCCTTTGCCGCCGCTGTGCCAACCGCGGTCGTGCCAGAGATCCCTGAAGCATGAGTGTCACTCACAAGCTCTTCGAAAGAAGATTCAGATCCTGATGACGATGACGACCTTTCTATTAAAACTGTAACATGGAAAGAGAGACAAAAAGACGCGAAGGCAACGCAAAACTTCACGCCGTCAAAGTAGGAATAGGGCACACGGTCTTGGAGGGAAATCAGGCGTTTAAATAGCCAAATGCCCCCAGTGAAACGACGACGTTTAGAAACAAAAACGTGTTGGAAGAGGGCCAGTAGACTCCTTCCACGTGGCGAATCCTCAAAGCGTCGCGCCTTTCAAAAGAAGAATTATGGCGCAACGCCATGAAATCCCCCGCGCAATCAATGCGTCAGACTATCTAGCGAATGTGACGTCTGTCAGCAACATTTGACCTCCTCGAATAACCACCGTCAACAAACTCTCAACATCACGTCCTCCCATCGACAGTCAGCACAGCGACTCGAGAAAGAGCGTCGACAAAGACAGGTTGCAGGCCATTGGAGGCGCTCAAACGTGCAAATCAGTGCGTGCGATGAAAAAAGAAGCCCTGCAACCTGAGCAATGTAATGCACCAAGTGACAAAAGGGGAAAGGATTCATGCGACAGGCAAAGAGAATAAAAGCAATATCTATTGTTTTTATTAATCAAAGTTCTTTTACAAGTACAATGTTCATAACAGCAAAAGTACACAGAAGAGGAAGAAGGTACGGCACGGGCCATAAACCCCGAAGTGACCGCCCCGGATGCCCGGAGCATGGTTGGGGGAACGTGGTTCACATGAGATCACCACGACTCCACTGCCGGAACCCCAACACCCCGAAGCACCGGGACCGTCAGTGTTGGCCATCTCCTGCGGGCTAGCCCAATGCTAACCGCGGAGGCAGAACCAACACCCGTAGCAGGAATCTCCGACAGGAACTCAAAGAGCTTGCGCTCCCCTACAGAGACTACGCCCTTCGCCTCCCCTCCAGAAGGCACATATAATGATCCAAGTGGAGTGGAGACCGCGAGCGACGCACTACACTGGAGGCAAGGCGCTCTATGATAGCTCCACCGCGATCCTCCGCCACACGGGAGATCACCACAGCTTGGAGGGAGGCATACGACGACGGCAGAGTGACGGAGCCACCCTCGTTAGCATGAGGAGCCAACTGAGGTGAGGGTGTGAGGACAATCTTCCTCAAAAGCTCTGGATCTCCAGCTAGTCCATCCGACTCCTTTGCGAACTCCCACTGGAAGCGAGACGAGCCAAGACCCTAGCATTGCTTCTCCAAAATCAGCCAAGAGATGAGCCACACTGGTCGAATGACTCCTCTATTTATAGACGAAACAGCATCATACCCGCGCTCAGCTGGGCTTGCTCCCCGGTAGCCATCATTCATGAAGAAGAAAAGTTCTCAATACCGTTATGATCTTAGGCGTGCAAATCTATCCCCTCAGGGCACCGAATCACTGCAGCACCTGAAAAGCCTACATGACTACCTAGGGAAAGTGCAATGCCAGAAGCAGACAAAGCCTAGCGCATCTCGAGGAGGGCAGCGGGGCGACCAGCTGGACCCGAAACAAACATGCCAAGCCTCGACCACAAGTCGGCCCAGGCATGGGGGCTAGTGTTAGGTCCAGTACTGGTATGGCCCAGAAGAACGTAAGGCTCAATCCATGAAGCAGCAGTCCAAGTAGCTATCTTAGCCCAATATTCAAAACTGCCGACATGGGAGCCTAGTACTCGCAACCTATTAGCGCCACCTGTAGCCCATTAATGCGGCTGGCACAGAGCAAGTAAAGCACAGAGGAAACGAGCCAATAAGGAGAAGTTCAGCGTTGCCAGCCGCGGCTCACGCTGCTGTCTACGGTTCTCCAGCCAATCCTAGCATGAAAGGTAGACCAAGCATGGCCTAAGACACACGACGGTTTCCCCACCACCACAATGCGACAATTGACATGCCGACGACCACCACTAGGCAACAGCTGATGAATCCCTGCAGGAAGGATTATCGCGCCCAAAGCTCCAAACCAAGGAGCCTATAAATTCCCTCTCCTTGTACAGGAGACAGGATCGGATCCTGGACATTTAGCTTAATATTGTGCAGCAAAACACTCACCCCAGAGTTCAAACTCTCAAATCAGTGCCTAGATCCTACCTTTACAGCCTTACTCATGCTACGAGAGAGTGCGCCACCCTCTGCGGTGGCATACAGGAGTCAGGCCTCCCACTAAATGCTCATAAATCCATCACCCTTGCATTCACGCACTCTCAACGCATTCATAGCACATCTTCGCGTACCTCTAAGTGTACACTCCTTTCCGTTCATTGTGGGAAGTTGTTGACTTAAGCGTCGAAGTGTTTTCAGTAGAAAAGATCCCGCTAGACCTCTCACCTCTTGTTTATGGTTTGTATTGTGCAGATTCTAGGTTTACAATGACGGAAACCAAACCAGCTCGAGATTTAATCCGGATCAGGAATCTAAAGGTTTCATAATCCGTACGACAATCCGGGACCCGGGATACAACACTACTTTAAAATCACTCAAGCCTGAAAGGATGAAGCGTCAGAATGATCAATGCACAAAATTTCTTATAATTTAAACTTTAGGTATACATATTTTTACGACAGAGAAAATATTTTCATAACTTTAATTTATGACATCTATATCTTTTCCAAAAACAGCACATCCTTTGCAGAAACAATTTTAGGTATCAACACCAAGAGGCTCTACCATTGTCAAGCAAAATCCCATGAGGTAAATTCCAAGGGAAAAAAGGAATTCCATCTGAATATGATTATACCCTTCTAAATCGCAACTCCTCTTCTCTGAAGATTCACCAAACATAATTGAAGATAAATTGAAGTGAAGATAAATCCGTTCATAAAGAAAAAACTCATCAAATGCCCAAATAATAGGTAAATCTTAACTCAAATGACACAGTTACACTACCGATTTCTTTACCGATTGGGTGGGTTTCAGCATCTTGATACTGCGGGGCAATATGTATGATTTAAGACCGAAAAACCATTTTCAGGATAGTTAATCTCCTGCATCACTTTGCAACGTATAGTTGACGACAAAGATAATTAATATACTCAAATTCATGCTAACATTCCTTTAAGTTTATCTAGAGATCTGCACGGCAGCGTGGTGATTGTTCTGCAGAATAGGATGTAGCCACTATTGCAAAACCTATTCTTATATAAGTCGAAAAACTGCCACCTTCAACCAGCATAAATGCAATGGCTATCTCTGCTTTTTAATAAGACAATACCAGGACATGTTCCACAATTGTTTAAATTCCCCCTTTTTTTATCAAAGATTGAAGCCATCAAAGAAACTTCTCCAATAAATTTGAAAATAAATTACAAAAAACTATAATATTTATTTTAATAAATAACTAAATATATATCACATCATGTAATATAACTCTAACACTATCACCTCATTGTAGAAGTTGAACGATGCTTCTTAAGCATCTCACAACAATTAGATGTGCAATGTTCAGTCAATCAAGCAAGATGCAGCTCTCATATAGCTCAGTTACATGAGAGGGTGACTCTAAATAGCCCCCGCCGCATTTTCACCTATGACACGAGACGACATTTTTCTTATTTCAACAGCACTTCCCTAGCTCATATCCATAATATATAAACAAGTTATCCTTTTCCCGATGTTTTCCTAAAACCCGTGACACCCTACTTATTCACCGTGTCAAGAAGTGTCTACTTCAACTAGTTGTTATATGGTGATGCCGACCATCTGCTACAATGAATCTGCAACGGGCATTTTATTGCCACCTGCTGATGCATATATGCCGGCAAGGGGATACAATTGATTGCATGATCGATAATATGAATGGGAATTGAGATTTCCACTGTGTAGTATGAATGGAGGAGAATGACAGATTGTGTTAGGATTCCCATTTCCTAATTTAAATTCCTATCCAACAATCCAAACAAAGCAATCTGCCACCACCATGTTTGAATCTCCAACAAACCACCCTATTCTAGCCAACATTGTGAAATGTCAATATTGGTATAAGAAACCCAGTAAGAACGCAGCAGCAGGACTGCCCAGATGTGCCCAGCATATTTTGAGTTGAAAGGAAGCTACATGCCAAGAGGATGCCCAAGCACCATAGTATTGCCCCTGACAGTTATTTTTCAGGATACCATGACAAAATCATGGCATATTACCACATCAATAATATATTGTGATATGTTAGATGATATTTCTCCCTAGGTTTCAATTCACAAAAAAATGTCTAATGTGTCTGATACTTATGAGCATTATCTGATATAGCCAAAATCAATACTACCACGACTGATGTTGTTTTGATATTTTATCCATGCTCAACGAAATCACATTAGAAGCCTAAACGCAAACCATGGAATATAAAGCTACTTTTAGAAGAACCAAAATGATGTTCATAACTCGCGTCATAAATTAAAGGGGAAAAAATAGTTGACCTATGCAATTATATTCTTTTTGGAGCTTCCCATAAGGAATAATGATAATTATAAACTTTGCTTAGAATCAAAATCAACAAGAATACAATAGAGAAAAGTAACCACCAGATTGAGGGCAGTATTTTCAAAGATCTGCTCTTCCTGGGTACCTTGGGAAAGGTATGACGTCTCTGATGTTGTCAATGCCAGTGGCAAAAAGAATCATTCTATCAAATCCCATACCATATCCAGCATGTCTCACTGTCCCATAGCGACGGAGGTCAAGGTACCACTCATATGGCTCCGGAGACAATCCCATCTCAAATATCCTGTATTAAGGAGAAGCACGCACATCACCGCCATTACTTAGTCATTTATTACTACACATCAGTCTCTATGGAATGAAATATCAAGCAACTTATACCAGTATTGAGTCCCCTTCAAGACTAATATTTCCAATATTTCAACAAAATCGTAATATGTTGCCGTATTAGCGATATATCGCAATACGTCAATCGATATTTTCCCACAAAGTTTTAATTTGCTTTGATATCAATACTGATATCAATAATTTTTAACCGGCTGTGCAGATCTATAAAATCTTGGAAATTTGAATTTTGATGTTAGTTACAGTTTAATCACATTTTCTTCCAGACCTTTGTTTTCCTTGATATCTTCTGGAATCCAAACAAATCATTAAAAAAAGCCAGATGTATAAAGTTAGCTATCATTTTCCCACCTGTTCTGAATGGCCTCAAGGCGCTCCTCCCTCTCACTTCCTCCAATCAATTCCCCAACCTGAAAATATAGGTACAGACAATATCATGACTGCAGCAGCTACCAATACCAAAATACAGTACCCAGCAGGGGATGGACTTTAAGAGCCAACAAATTGTCCGTGTTAAATATCCTAAACAATAGAGAAAGCAAAATCTGATGGAATAAGCAAACAAAAGCTCAAAATGAGCAAGGCACAAACCTTTGGTAGAAGCACATCCATAGCAGCAACTGTTTTATCATCGTCGTTTACCCTCATATAAAATGGTTTTATACCTTTTGGGTAATTATAAACAATAACAGGCTTCTTGAATAGAACCTCTGTCAGGTATCTGCACAAGAAAAACTATGATTAAATGTCACATTACACCAATAGAGTTTATCCCACAGAGAGATTTTTTACTAACCTTTCATGTTCTGAAGCTAAATCGATACCCCACTGTACTTTATTCTCAAATTTCTTATCTTCGACTTTCTCTAAAAGTGCCACAGCATCAGTATAAGTAATTCGCTCAAATGGGGTCGAAGTAACCGTTCTTAAACGGTCAATGACAGTTTTGTCGAAATTTTTTGCCATGAACTCCATATCGTCAAGGCAGTTGTCCAGTAACCACTGACACATAAATTTGACGTGTGCCTCTGCACAATTCATATCATCCTAGAGGAAAAGAAGAAATGATTCATTTTACTGTTAGTCAGGTTATTAAAAGAACCCCAGCATGAAATACTATGTCCGCCTCAGAAGTGTATGTGGTTGTGTATAAAACAAATGTAAGCTGAATCTATGCTAAATGTGGTTTATAATTGCATGAAAGTTAGAAAAGTTGCAAATATAAGAAAATCACAGAAACTCTGAGACTGTCATCAAGGGAAAAGGAAAAAGAAGAGAAACAGAAAGATCCTCAACTAAAAGATGCGTTAAAATTACAAGGCCAGCAGTACCAAGGGAAATAACAAGTACAAGTATCTTCTAAAAGTGGTTGAGAATAGGATGATAAAAGAATCTTTCCAGAGCTAGTACGCTGCAAACACCAATTATATTTCAGCATAATTTCCACGTTAATCATGTTAAAAACGGAAGACTGCTGCATATACAAATAAATGCAACCAGGAGACATCTGTTGAACAGGAAAGATAACAAACAAGAAGCACGGGTTCATCATCCAGGAAACCATTAACATAATTGTCACAATATTTGCATGATAAATGTATAACATGCAAAGTGATCCAACTAGGTCACCACCAATCCTTCCAAGGCTTCAAGCGCCTTATTACCAAAACAATTCAATTACCTCGAGATCAGAAAATGGTATCTCTATCTCCACCATCCAAAATTCAGCCAAATGTCTTGAAGTGTGGGAGTGTTCAGCACGAAATGTGGGCCCAAATGTATACACGCTTCCTACGCCACATGCATATGTTTCAACTTGTAGCTGTCCAGAAACAGTCAAAAATGCTTGACGAGCAAAGAAATCCTGAGAATAATCTATCTTCCCATCTTTTTGTGGGAGTCCGGGTTTAAGCTTAGCTTTCTCTTCCAATTTTGAGAGAACTTCTTTAGCTTTTGTTAGTAAAGCAACAGCAGCACTGATTTCCTCCTTGCTCACTTCAGCTAACTTTAGTTGTGCAACAGCTTCCCCCTTCTCCTCAACCACAAGCTTTGCAGCTTCTATCTCACCTTCTGACGGGGGTGGATTTTTCTTCAATTGTTTCTCCATCTTTTCTAAATCATTAATCAAGGTGGTGACTTGAAACATCTCACCAGCCCCCTCACAATCACTAGTGGTGATTATTGGCGTATGCACATAAAGAAACCCATGCTGTTGGAAGAATGTATGAGTGGCATATGCAAGCGCATTACGAATTCGAGCAACAGCAGAAATCTGATGCAAGAAGAACAGATTGAATAAGTAGGCAGCAGCATACAGCAACAATTAACAAGATACTGACATTGCAGTTAAGTATGTCAAAATTTAAAACATCCGAACGCATGTAGCTGTCATGTTAGAAGTAGACACAAAATAGTAAACCCTGACCGCAGGACTTTTTAACAGCGCAGGATTAATCAATTGATAAACAAATTTCCCTTTCATCTATAGCTGCAAACATAGCTTCCAGCCACATGCACTTAAAATTTCATAGTTTCCAAATACTTGTAAACAAACATTTTGAATGCATAAATATTCAAAATCATACCATGTATGACAGAAATTTGCAGAAAGCATAAAAAAAGAATTTTCTGAAACTTTAAAAGAAAAATTAACAACTCCTTAACCAAAATCTAAATTTCCAGCCACACCAATTATTGACAGAGCAAAATCACACAAATATCTTATATTTATGCGTATTACATGCTCCATGTCGATCAAACAAATAAATGAATAAACAAATACACCTATGTGCTATTTTCAAACTTAATTTTTAGCTAAAACTTTCAGAACTTTGACTGTTCTGCTCATACAACAGTTCTCATGCAAGACTTATTTTTCAACATATCTTGATTTTTCAGCACTCAAATGTTTTCTCTCTTAAATTCTGGCACTTAAAGTTTTCAATACAACCTCTTATGGGGTTTTAATTAGTCAAAATATACCATAAATACCTATGGTATTAAATTAAAGTCGCAAAGCCTTATCACAAAGCAATATCATACTTTTTGACATTTTGTGAAAATCAAAGATGAACTTCAGAATTTCAACATGTTTATCGATGTTTCAGATCTTAGACTCTTCAAATTTAGAATTTCAGCATGAAAGAATACCTCTTAAAAACTAATGACGTCCCTTCAGCACCTTCTAAATTTTTAGCACTTAAGAATAAGCTTACAAAAGAGCAATCCCTATGTAGTTGAAGGCAATTCAGAATTTTAACAAATGAAAGTATGCACAATCCATCCAAGTGTTGTAAACTTAAAATACCCCACCGACACATAAAACTTCAAACATCTGACAAAAGCACAACAACATTTAAAGACTGGGGATTCCTAGTCAATAAGAGTAAAAAAACACAACAAACAAGGGATCATCTTGGGGGACAAAGATGCCTTCAGAATAAAGACCAAACACTTCATTTATGAATTCTATTCCTCTTTTTTCTCCTTTCATGGAGGACTCATCTCTCCAGCATCAATGGATTTTTGTGTCCCTACCCACAATTCATTTACTATCTCAGTAAATGACTTGATACTGCTCATACACGAAAATATATCAAGAAATCTAAGCAAATACCTACACGGCAACAGAAAAAGCTACAGAAACACAATGTCCTACTGTGGAAGATTCAGATAATCCTATCAGTAAGCAACAATGGCAGCAATAAAATCAACCTACCCTCCCAACATGCACGCCAACACAAAAACCATAACGAAAGGACTTCAATAGCTATGTACTAAATACAACAAGATCTACAAAATTCCTGTTAAACACCATTTAGTTCAAGGGACGAATATCTCACAATATAAGAAAAATAGAGAACTACAAATAGAGACGTTCAATTCTAAATGACGGTATCTAACATTCCCCAATACATTTATTCCTAAACCCTCAATTTTATAGCCACTCTCTGGATATGACTTAATAAATTATATGCGTAATCTCATCACTAACTAATGCAACATCCATCAAGTGCACAAGAAAATGTTCATGGATCACCACTGTCATTCTTGTGCCACGCGGGCTTCAAACTTCATAAATAACCATCCGCCAACGAAGTGAAACATGCTTCAAATTTTGTTGAAAGAAACTATAGTGATAAATCAGATCCCCGCACCCAATAACATCAGGTATTCTAATATTTCACCTTTGATCAGAAAAAGGCTAAATTGTTGATACTAAATTATAGCACATAAATCAATCCATCACCGTGTTTGTCCGAGGCCTGAGATGCACAAAATCTCTTAAAAACTCAAGAGTCAACCTCGTCTTTGGCAACGGATACTTGGCCGGATCGACCGTTCCGACCTCTATGAACTTCTCCACTCTCAGCTCAATCTTCTGCCTAGTCCCTTCCGGCGGCTCCTTCAGCTTTCCTTCCACTGCTACGCAAGTTCCAGTGTGCACGAGCTGTCCCAGTGGCGCCACGGAAGCGTCGACTATCACCTGCAAGTTCGCTGCGCAGGACCCGTCGTTGAGCTCTAGAAATGCGAAAGTTCCCTTTCCCTGTTCTCTTCCTGTCTTCACCCACCCGCCGACGGTCACCTTCTGCCCCGCCAGGCCGGCACCACCGTCGGGCCGGCAAATGATGGAACGGATCGGAACATTCTTTGCGAAGTGTGCTCGCTGGACAGCTTCTGCGGAGTTTCTGGTGAGCGAGACGGAGGACATTTCTGCCACTGGCGGCGTTGTGTGGCCTTCAGCCATCGGTGTCGCGCAGAAAGACAGAAACAATGGGAAGTTGGCGTTGGGAAATGTTTGCGGTATCTACACCCTGATCGTCGAAACCCTAAGAGGAAATAGAGTTTGAAAGATCGGGCACTTAACGTATTCGGGTAAAACCAGATCAGGTTATGGCCCGGTTTCGAATGCCCGGAGATTCCCGGGTTCATTGGAGTCATTTTATGCCCGGTGGGACTCCACAGAGATTTATTTGAACGGAAAAGGAGTCGGGGTTTGACTTGGTCAAAAATCAACTGTCGGTTTAGCAGCTACGGCTCATTTTCATTGTTGACTTCAGGTCAAGAAGGTTTCGGGCTTGAAAATTTTACTAGTTCGAAAGTTGAATGACCATGTTATTATAAATTATCATTTTTTATAACAATTTAATTATTTTTACTGGCTATAAAATTACATATCTTCTAAAAATAAAATAATTTATTTAATAATAATGTATAAATAAAAAAGATATCAACATAGTTGATGATGCCTAAGTATTGTGGGGCCCAAGTGTAGTGGCACCAAACAAGTGGAGGCCCTATCCACATCAATAAAGAGCAGATGATCCAAAATATAATCAATAGATTCAACTATATATTAACATAGCAGTTAAATTATAAAATAACAAAAAAATTTATTATGGTATTTATTCTTCTAATCTTTTTAAAATTCAGTATTATAATTAGAATTACAATCTTATATCATGTTTAAATTTTAAAGGATTTAAAATACCACTAAAAAAGAAGAAAGATACATATAAACAAAGGTTAAAAAGTTATGTTCTTATATCAGGTTCAAATTCTAAAATATTTAAAATCCCACCATAAAAGAAAAAAGATACGTATATACAAAGGACGTTTAACTTTTTGATTTCTTAACTTTTGAGCTCATTGACTTCATGACATATGACTCTTGTGAATTAACTACTAAGATTTTCCTTCCTTTGAGGAAAAAATTGTTGTCATACTACAAATAATTTCATATAGGCAAGCTATGTTCACCCCCCATAAAAACATAAGCAAAGGTTAAGTCTCAACCCATGCGGCCATCATCCATTTTATTTTTAGCCATGATTGAATTGCTCATCTGACATTATCCAATTTATGACTTCTTATAACCCTAATTTTGATTATCCAGATGGAATACTGTGGAGGATTAGAGCCAATAGTTCCTTTTGTTCTTAGTCTGCTCACAAAATTTTACAATTGAAGGGAATTCAGATTCCGTAATTTGGATTGGTGTGAGCTCTTGCTGATTTCCTACTCACTACTTTATTTTTTGATTGGCGATTGGAGAACATCTTGACACAAAAGATCAAGTGTATATATTTGTTAATTGCAGCCCTATTTGTTCCTTATATGGTACTTAGGCTAATATCATCATCATATTTTCTTTGGTTGTTATTTTTCTTGAATGGTTTAGAAGTCACTTTTGTAGCAACCTAAACACGAATCATGATCACCGCTCAGACCTAACCACTTAAAAAATCATAAATATCAAAAAAATAGTATCCATCTTATACTATAATGATAAATATGATCGTTAATGTCTAAAATATCTAATATAGCCCAACTAAGGGGAAAACATATTCATAAAAACCATCAAAATAAAACTTAAGTACTGAATATATCTATATAATATAAAATAAATAAAAATATCACAAACTAGGCTCCAAAAAATGCTAAAATACATGGCTCTTCCTCTAACTATAGAGTTAAAACATCTCTATTATGTTCTACCCTAAAAGAAAGAAATAATAAAGATGAGTTAAAAGCCTAACAAATAATTTTGACCCAAGTCAATAATAGTGAAAATCAAGTTATCTAAAAAACTCATATGTCAAAATAAACTCTAAGACAACAGAATATATTTATATATGTGGCAGTAATTATTTTTGGATATCAATAAAATAACAACTATCAATGACTTAATAAAACAGTCAATATGGTAGCTCAATAAACAATGTGAATAATAATATTGACGATATTGATGCGTCCCTAAATCCGTATTATTGTATATATTAGGAGACCTCTTGATCTTCCACGACAGTTCAAACTTATGTAGGTCCGGCCTTCATATCCGATAACCTAGGTTTTGCGCAATATAATGACAAATAAGATGTCAAAGGGTTAGTAGGACTCACTCCTTACTTTAGCTTTTGATATTCAAATTAAAAATTTTTTTGTAAGAAAAGAAAGATGGAGGATGTAAAGTGCAATAATGCATGGGTAAATGGAATGAGAGTGATGGTGGAAGTTTTGACTTCGACGGTTGCGCTCGACAGGGAGCAGCTTGTGAATGTGCTCACAAGGGAGCAGCTGTAAGAGAGAAAAAAAAGAGCGAGTTTCCTTTAAGAATTGATGGCTCCGAGAGTGGGAGAGAGCTCTTTGAATTTTTTGGGCAATCAAAGGTAAGGATCATTCTCTCCTTTTATCGGTAGGATTGAAAGGATATTTATAAGATTAGTATTGATTATGTGTATCTTAGGTGCCAAGGGCTGGTGATAGTTGCCCTACGAGGATTCACTGAGCTGTCTGTGCGATAGTGAAAACTGTCAATGACAGTTGTCTTTTAGGCGCAATTGTGCGACCGTGGGTGGTCATCCCAGTATGTTCATCAGCAACAATGATTGTCCATTTGGGAGTGTTCAGATGATCATGAGCCACTTTCATGGCACATTTGTCAAGCTACCTCTACTACCACGGTAGGTGCCTCTTGCATGTGCGCTCTGCTCTGATTGCGTTACTGGCCGCTGAGCTGGAAGGCTCTCTGGGCTGTGGTTAGCTAGTTCATAGGGGTTGTCTATTAGGCCTACTTATCACCTTTCTTTATCTGTCCATCATGAGTTGGGCTACGCAGTGGCGCCCTCTGGGTTTTGTGCTGCACGAGACCTCGCTGGGCTTCAGCCCCTTGGACACACTAATGGACGGGCTCTTCTCTAGGCTAACCCATAAAATCATATGACTCATCACTAGTCTCTCATTCCAGGTTGCTGGGTTTTGCTAGTTCTTGGCAAGTCTGATGATGGGACATCACCTGATGTGACTAGCTCATGTGTTCCTTTTTGAGGCATTCTGCAACTATCTGTACAGGTGCTCGGTGATTCAGCATTCAATTGGGAAAGACTTGGGATGATTCTCTATGGACGGCACCAGCAGATGTGATCTTCTGCATTAATGGCTCATCGATCCCCTTTTCTGGTTATAAATGGAGTGGCTTCTTATGCCTCACTTCATGAATCGATCCTTCACCAATCGAGTAGTGTGAGAGTTCAGAGTAAACATGGAGCTTGCACTACCATTGGCCGGTTTAGATAGAGCTCTGTGGGATTCGAAGAAGCATTTAAAGTCTACCATGATTTCCCTACTTAGGCTATTCTCTTGCTGTAATAAGGATGGTCCAATCATAGGGTCACCGTTATCTTCTTCTCCTTGCTGGCATTTGGTTGTCCGCCGCTGGAGGAACTTTAAAGGGCAGGTGCTCCAGCCCGCCGACATGCTCTCGGGCCCAGGGCAAGTGCAGTCAGTTTCAGTTCTCTCTAGCGGGGTCGCTTTTGAATGCTACTCGAGGAGGAGCTTTCGGGGTCTACTTGAGACAAGGCATTAGTGTTGAGTCTGGCTTAGTTCTCTTGGCTATGGCTAGTCTTGATGGAAGATCTCTAAGGGGGTGCCTCCCACACGAGAGTAGTGGCATCATGCTTCATTCTTGCATGGGAGAGCTTTCCATTTCTTTCTTGCTGTGCCTGGTCCTTGGATGGGATGGTCAGCAGGGGGCTAGTCTCTGTGAAGATAACTTCATTTTATTTCCTTATCATGCCTATCTTTCTAGGGTCGGCCAGACAAGTTCCGTCGGATCGTCGTTCCATGTACCTTTTCTTTCTTATTACCTTGTACATTCGCTGATATAAGTTTTATGCTTTATAAAAGAAATTAATGAATGAAACTACCACATACTTTTTGTCTTTATCACTTGGCTGCAACACTCTTGTATAATTTGAATAATTAAAACATTCTGTTGCTACCTTTGACCACTCGGGCCTTGCTAGCCGGACATTTCGGTCTTGCTGGCAACTCGGTTTGTTAGCTGTTTGACTTGTGACGGCTTGTCCTAATGCTTAGTTGGGACACGATCAGTCGAACCAGCCTAGAGTCTGCCAAGGCAGTGTGCCATCAGTCCCCAATCATGAGGAGTGATGCATTAAGGTATTGATTGCTGAGTTGCACCATTGTTGTGTCAATCGGAGCGTTAGAATGTATTGATTGTGATAGAAAGCACAATGCCATGTCATAATGGCACTGGTGAAAAGACATGCCACTTCATTGCCTTCAAATGACATTGCTGCCAGGTTGAGATGTTGGCTATTTAAGTACTAGACCTCAACCATTTTCTTCATTGCATGGCTTTTATGAACATCTCAGCCCTGGTCTTGCCATCTTTCCTTCCGACCAACCTCTGCTTTCCTAAATAGCTCACCGAGGCATTATTGACAATTTGACATCATCTGTCTCATCATCGAGAGCATCATTTTCCTCTGTCTCTAGGACTTTGGCTGAGGAGGGAGGTGCAGATGAGCGAATTATAGAGGTCATTAGATAAGATGACCTAATAGGGGCAGCTACTACAGAGGAGGAGTGCCACCCGGGTGCCCCAATTCCTGAGCCCCATGGGGCCCTAAGGGCACCTCAAGGCTTCGAGTCTATCGGGCCCTCCCGCCAAGTATGTTTATCTCTTTGGGAGGTAGTATAAATTTTTGCATATGCACTTTGTTGCGGTAGCCTCTGACTGACCACTCTTTTCTATTTGACAGCTACGGAGGGTGCCTCTCTAGATGGAGGCCGTGCACTTGCAAGGAGATGAGATTGCTCACTTTCTACGTACGCACGCTGATCGAGTGACCAAGGAGATTGACCATTGGGTCCATGTTACCGTCGGGGAGGCACTGAGAGTCAGACGCGCACCAATTATTTTAATCAGGCTCTATCTAAGTCTAAGGCGAGATCGCTAGAGCTCTTCGAACCCATGTCCGGGCTCTAGATCGGATTGCCTCACTCGAGAATGAGCTAAGGACCAGGTTTCGTCCTGAGGAGGTGGCCTCACTACTAGACGAACGGTTTTAGGAGGACATCAGTTTCTGTAGGCGGATATTCGGACTTCCTTGTCGGCTTCCTGAACTCGAAAAATGATGGGGCTTCTCGTCGCGGAGAGCTAATTTCCTATCCGGGGGGAGAGGGCGGAGTGCTTGCCTGTATCCTTGGGGGGTCCCCAGTCGTAGGATGGAACCTCTACTAGGCCGTAGGTGTAGGTAGCATTTTGTGTACTTTGAGGTCTATAGATGCCCTTATAATATACATCCTGAATTTTTAATAAAACATGCTAAACTGATTTAATTATTGTCACATATTGTGTGTGGTTGGAGCATTAAAATGTTGTTTTCTGCTGCATGGTGACCGTCAAACAGGTTGCTCAGGCTCACCAAGGTCGCATGTCGCTAGTTCTGCCATTTTGGTAAACAAGGCATCCAGGCCTCAGAACCTGTGCCTCCCTGTCAATTTGGCAACCCAAATTTGATTGGGAGGCGCCACCTGCGTAAGGAAACGAATTGTTTGGCCATCATTATGGGTGATGGGGAACTAACACGCAACAGTGTCTCATGGTGCGAACACATGCCACTGCCATCACGAGTGTAACTTTTCGATTTCCCACACGACTTTGTTTCGGACGAGGGCTTTGGCTTATTTAAACCTTACGCCTCTCATCACTTCTTGCACTATTCCTTCTCAATTAAAATTGCTTCGCATCTATATTTCCTTCCTGGCTCTTCATGGCTTTTGAGGGTGTCAACACAATTTCGTCCATTCTCACCTCTTGTGACGTTGAGTCCTTGTTTGCTTGGCACAAGATTCCGAGTACCATGGAATATACAGTGCCCGGTGAAGATGGTAGGGCATGCTCTCCACCGCAGGAGTTCATCACCATCTATGAAGCCCATCTAAAAGGAGGGATTTGCTTCCCGATGGCCCTGGAGTTATATGAGATTTTGATGGGTTTGACCAATCCAGTTGTGTGGCTTCATTCAAATGTAGTCTGGTACCTACTCTCTCCATGCTTCTTTGCCTACTACTATGACCATAAGTTGAGCGTCAAGGCCATGAAGGTGATTTTTTGTTTTAACCAAGGTGCAAACTGGATTTCATTTTCCCCTTGCTTGAAGTTTCAGCTATGTGGGGACAACCTTGACTCGAACAAAAAATGAAAGGACTGGTATTCTTATTTGGTGGTCCCTTCCTAGTAGGCCCTCTCCAATAAGTGGGGCAAGGTGCGAACTACCTTCACTAGTAAAGTGGAAGATTGGGAGAAGGATAGGATGAAGCTGTTGACGAACCTTGTTTAGTCACATGCTAGTACTTTTCGCGAGAAGAGGAATTGGTTGTCTGCAGAAGCCTTTGCATGAGCTAAGTGGGAATCCCCCTCTAAGGGGGCTGACGTTGCCCCCATGCTGCTTGTTGTACCCAAAAGGAATCTTGGGACTCTGCACATTTGGGATTCTCCTAACAAGGCAGCCAAGCGACGGGAGGCCTCATCGAGTTCTTCCTCTGGTGATGATCAAGTCCCCTTGGGATGGCTTGTAACGACTTAAGCCCGAGTCCTCGGACCTGGCCCAGACCATCCCTATGGGAACATATCAAATCATCCAAATTCATCAATTATCCAAAATAAATTCTAAAATCCATCAATATATATATATATACTCAAAATTATCAAATTACTAAAAATTACCATACTATAAATGATTCTCATAAATATATCAATTAATATAATATCCATAATTATAAATTACTCAAAATAAAAGAAATATTTTTCACTATCGCTTATATACCGCTAACTCTAAAATCTTCTTTATCTGGTGCTCAACAATAGTTCCATAAATTTCGACTAGCACGTATGATACCTCTTCAATTTGAAGTTAAGAAAATGTAAGAGTGAGTTGAATGTCCAAAAAGTAAATAAAATCAGCAATATAAGAGTACAAATAATTATCTCAAATAATAATATCAAATTTATAAAATGAATAATAACATGCGATATACTAACTACTATCCAAGATTCAATAACATATCGTATCCACGACCTAAAACTCATATGAACAATTAGATATCAGGAATGTAATATGACTCCACCGAGTACAATCATAACTCAATACGAAATCACAACTGTACAAGATAAGAACAATCTCCACTATGTGATATAACAATAATCTCTATAGATGATCATATTTTGTCATAGTGAACCAAATGCCGCGTATTTACACTCCAAATAGTTGGGTAAGTATCACAATATTATCCGATATTTATAATATCCACACTATCTCTACAGTCCTCTTAGAGGCTGTACCAGTAGTATACTCATACCACTCTGATACCTCTCGCCAATAATACCCTAATATTATCATCTATGATGATCATCAGATTATAAGTGTCCCTCCTCAATATCAATAACATCGACCTCCGGAATAGAATAGGTATTAGAAAAGAATGACTATTCTAAGGTCTCATAAACTCCTATCCGTCCGAATATTATAGAGTTTTTGTATACACTTCTTTACTTATCTATAGAGTACCAATAAATATACCTACACGATCAAATCCAATGCAAAGAATTATTTATCACAGAAATAAGAGAAAGTCCAAAGAATATTTGATAAAAAATCCTAATATTTTATTAAAGCCTACATATATATGCATTCATATATTATCACACATTCCACACATTACAACTCCCACGGCTGTTCTCTCTCTCTCTCTCTCTCACCCACACACACTGCAGCACACACACACTGCTCACACTCACATAGCTACACACATAGCAGCACACAGTTGCACCCTCTGCCAATTTATACTTACCACTTTTGCTGATTAAATCTACCATTCCACATATACATCACATAAACATACTTACATTATTATATAAATACAAACATAGAACACACAACACACACAGCAGCATACACGATGCATACACATATACACACACACAGACTGAGGCAACAAAAATCCTAACTTTCGTCTTACCTCATGTAAAGCACAGATTTCAGGACATAATCTACAAATTTTCAAGCCCAATGCATCATGAACCCCTCAGAAAATCATCAACAAAGCCGTATACTATGTTCATCATTTACAGATTCCAACATGCATATATATAAGCACATGTTTATTTTCGACGCACGGCTACATACATAAATATTTATTTGTACTTATCTCTATAATTGTATAGTATTTGGTCCATATGACTCTTTAGCATTGCCATCTTCCAGATCTCTTCCTCACCAATTTGGTAACATTAATAGTACATAGTACTCCGGTCCACGCTCACTTATAATTTTCACAATAAATCAGAAAATCCCCAATTTTTTTCTCTTCACATGTGAAAAGTAAGGATTGAATATTATTAACCACAAATTTTGTATCCCAAATCATCATGTAATTCTAAAAATTTTGGATTTTTCTCACCACAAAGCCAAGACCTTGTTTCCCCAACTTCTTCACTTTTACAAAATAATACAATCCAATTCTTAAAATTAACTTATAGATTAACCTTAATAAGGAGAATGGAAGAATTTACTTGTAGGAATTAGAAGTTTTATTTTCGTAAATGAGATGTCACGAATTAACTTGCAAGAATAGAAAGATTACTTACCTGATTTATGATGATGCTGTAGCAATTGCGAGGGTTGTGACGGTGGCGACTTTGAGCAGTCCTGGCAACATTCCCTCTAGCATTGATTAACGATAGCGACAATAGCAGCAGACTTTATGACACCTTCTCTCTTTCACTTGTGTGCGGCTTTTCTCTTTGGTTAGTGCATCTCCAGCTCCCTCCTCACTATCTCCTTCATTAATAAAGGATCCATCTAGGGTTGGGTTCTTCATTTGGAGTATCAATTTCTTTCCTCACATGACCCTAATTTGTCACTGCGCCTCCCTCTCTTTTTTTTTTTATTTCCTTTTCTTTATTGATTTATTTATTATTTGTTATTAATTATTATCATTGTTATAAATAATTATTATATTATATATATTATTATATTTAGTTATTATTATTATTATTATCATTTTTTGTATATATTATTATATATAGTTATTATTATATATATATATTTATATATTTATTTATCTCTAATTAATTAATCAATCAATTATCAAATTACCATTATAATAATATTTATAATTTTGATCTCACTTTCTAATATTTTAACCTCTTTAAAATTTAATTATATTTTTTTATCAATAAATTTTAATATACTAAAATCTACCTGGTAAATATTTATTTAATTAGTTTGATTCAATTTTAAAATTAATTTAACCTAATTTACTAATTAATCTAAACTTAAATTAATAGTCCAAGCATCCAAACCCAATTTATCGATCCAAATATTTTAAACTTATTAAGTCCAAATATTTAATGTTTACTTAATTTTTAAACGGTCAATATATTAGCTAATTTTCATCAATTTCTTAAAAGAAGTTTCTTTTCAAATAGATTTTTTAATTTAATTCCAAAAATAAGCCTCACAATTAAAATTTCTCATGTACGGCCCTTAAGGTAATTTAAACCCAAATTTTAAACCTGTTGCGTTCCGGGCCCACGGTTGTCGTACGGATTAGAGAGCCTTCGGATTCCTAAGCGTGCGGCTGCTTTGGAAGAAGGATCCGGTCTCCGTCCCTGTGAACCTGGACCTGCACAACACAAACAACAAACAAGAGGTCAAGTTAGCAAATTCCCGCAATGAACGGAAATGGCACACGCTAAAGGGGTACCCGGAGAAATGCTGTGTAAGCGTAGGAGGTGCTTGTGCGGTGATGTGGAGAATGCAATGAGCAGGTGATGGAAGGCCTGGCTTCCTTGATACACCGCAATGGGTGGCTGACTTTCCCGTGATCTCAGGAGATGTTGGGATGGTGAGCGAGTTAGCTACTGCAGATGAGACTGCGCTCCGTCTCGACTCGTCACTCTTGTGTTCTTAATTAGAGAAGAGGGAAGCAGTTGAGTATGATCGGCCGTTTGAATTCTTGATTCAAAGGGAAGTAGAGGAGCAAGGATGCTCGAAGAGATGTTGAGAGAAGGTCCCTTTCTCTGTGGGGTGTGAGGGCTCTTATACACCTCTCCCTTTTGGACTCTTGGGCGCCAAAACGCCCGTTGCTTGGGCCATTGTGCCGCTGGTCGCTGTCATGGACCGTCGGTCACGCCGGCTGTCCTGTTGCCGTGCTTGGCACGCTGCTGAGCGTTGTTGACCACGCCTGATTTTCCCCTGAGCGGGGATTGGTTGGCCACCTGCAGACGGCAGCGGGTGCCGTTGGCGCTGCGCCAGCCATGCCTCTATTGGCTAGCCTTTCCGCCTGTTCCCGGCAACGCATTTAATGCGCTGCAGGTTTTCGTTGCCTTCCTCCATCGAGGATTCGCGCCTTTCAACCCTTGGACTGGGCTGACCGCTTCACGTGGGCTTCTGGATCCTTCGTGGGCCGCGATCTGCTTCGTGGGCTTGGACATGTCTCATGGGCCAAGACATGGGACCCAACACTAGCCCCCCATGCCTGGGCCAGCCAATGGTCGGGCCCGACATGTCCTCTGGGCCCATTTCCGCAGCCTCATACCCTTCCTCGTGCCGCGTCATTTTTGTCGTCTTCCGGGTTCGCGCCTTTCCCAGGAGCCAGGGCAGGCTTTTCAGGCGTTGCCGTGACCCGTCACTTCATTAGGCGAGATTCGCGCGCCTTGGGTTGCGTCTGACCAGTGGTCGTTGCTGTTGCCCGAAAGATATTTGCTAGATGCCGTGTTGCGGCTGGGTGAGGGGATAGCTTGCACCCTGCCCATAAATAGGAGGGGCACTTGAGCAAGTTGAGTCCATCCCTTATCAGCAAATCAAGAGGCAATGAGAAGATTTTGGCTCTCCCCGCCTATGGCGGGCACTTGAGAAGGAGTTGGATGGACCACTTGGATGCCTGAGATCCCTGGTGGAGACCGTTGTAGCCTACGCCCTGTGGCTTGCCTTCTTTGCTAACGAGAGTGGCTCGGCCACTCCGCTGTCGTCGCGTGCTTCCTTCCGGGTTGTGGCTTGGCTGGCTTGAGCGGATTCTTGGAGGATCCCCGAGGCCGCCTTCGCCTGTTAGGTGACGGCTTTCGCAAGGGACCACTCCGCGAGCCACGTCAGGGCGCCAACCGCGGAAGGAGTGCGAGGTCAGTAGCCCTCTATGGAAGCTGGGTTTCTTGCCCAACTTTCCCGGAGCGCCTGACTTCAGTGCTTCCTGGACCCCGGTGGATTGGACGCTTTAAACCTCCACCGGGGATGCCCCTTGCCTCCGACCCAGTGCGCTTGGCGAAATACCGACTGCTTTCGCCGTCGGGATCTGGCGCAGATCACGTTCGCTGAGCTCACCTGGGGCACGGCAAGGGAGCATACGGGGGTTCGCACCGTAGTCTTCTTTCGTCTTTCTCGCAGCTTCATGGTTGTAGATCTTGTACTTTGTAAGAAAGCATTGATTAATAAAAGAAGTAGCCTCCTTTTGTCTTCAATTTTTATCTCGTCTTCATAAATGTTCTTCTGTCGCCGGTGGCCTTGCCCTGAGGATCCACGCGTCATCCTTTGGGAGCTTGTGGAGTCCCTGTCAACCGTCACGTCTCTCAGGACAGCCAGCGCATTTAATCTCTGCGCGGCCAAGAGACGTCGTTTCGTCTTGGAAACGCGCAAGTTTTCAGGGGCCTCCCACGTGGAGAATCCTCATTGGCCCTTCCTTAAATGCTTTCAGCCTTTTGGAGTTGCCGCCCTTTCAGGAGAAGATTTGCTTATTTAAATACGCCACTTTCTTCCGAAATCTGGCACGTCTCTGTACTTGTACATCTACTGGCAGCTTGATCTTCCTCTGCGTGTTTCCTTGCCGTAAAATTAATGGAGGACACATCCAGCGACTCGGAACGTTCTTCCGATGAGTCAGAGTTTGGCTCTCACGCCCCTGGGTCCTTAGGAGAGGCCCGCTCTGAAGCCACGGTCGCTGGCCCTTCGCGGAGTCAGGGACCGCCTCCAGGTTTCGAGAGAGTCCAACCGCGTCGAGGGGCTACTGCGATTCAGGTGGAATGGCTGAGGGCCCGCGTCGCGCATTTAGAGAGCGCTCTGGCCGAGTCGGAGGTCAGGGCCACACGACTGGTGGGTGCCAACGTGGGGGCGGCAGATCACATATTGGACTTAAAGGAGAAACGGAGCGGCTCAGGCAGCAACACGAGGCTGAAGTTGTAGAGTTGCGGTCGGAGCTGAGAATGAGGCTCCGGCCGGAGGGAGTGGATCCCGCCCTAGAGCGGTCTTACTTTGATGCCTTCAGGCTCGCCTGGAGACTGGCTTCGCTGGAGGATCCGGGTTTCCACGTGGGGGTTCTGGACCCTCGCAATTCGCAAGCCAGAACTCGTCGCCGGTTGGTGGATTATCACGTCCAAAGTTCTTCTACTGGTCACCGGGACCGCTAGCCTTTTCATCACTGTTGCGCTTTTCTTCTTTAGTTGTAATCGCTGTAACGAAAATTTGTTGACGTAATAAGAATTGTTGGTTCTTCGTTCCACTTTGTCCGCCGAAGGAGTTTTTCTTCCTCCCCTCTTTTTTTTAACTTTGCGCTTATCGTGCGCGTTTTCGGGGGTTCTGCTATCGTGAGCCCCCATTTAATGCGGCGGCGCCAGCGTGGACCGTAGCCAGGCAGCTGAAGGGTTGCACCAGTTAGCCTGGCGCCTAGCCATCATTGCAATCGATTGAGATTCTGTGGTGCGCCTGGATGCCACCACGTGTTCCAATCTCCGGTGGCGGTGGCGTTTTGGTTTCTCACCTTTTGGCTTAGCGTTGTCTATTTAAACCAAGTGACGATCGTTTCCTCCCTTCCGCCGATTTCTTCCCCTTTTACACTTGTGATTTTCGAGAGATAAATGGCAGCGAAAGTAGAGAGCTCTTCTTCTTCCCGTGCCTCCAGAGCCGTGCGCCATGGTGTTCTCAACACTAGGTCTGTCATGACTGCTGGGCACATCGCCTCGCTCATGGTAGATTACGCGATTCCCAGTGACTGGAGTTACCGCGTTCCCGGCGAGTTGGACAGAGCCAACGCCCCTCCAGCAGGCTTTATCACGGTGTACGAGCACCATCTGAGGGGGGGCTTCGTTTTTCCCGAACTGCTCGTTGTACGCAGTGGTTGACGCGCTGGAAGTCCCGATGGTAAGGCTACATCCCAATGCCTTACGCTATCTGGTATCCTTGTGTGTGTTTGCTCTTATGCACGAATGCACCTTCGATGCGAAGGCGGCAAGGATAATCTTTCGGTTCACGGAGTCGGAGGACTGGGTATCGCTTTCCCCCAAGCCGGGGTTCAACCTTCGCGGGACCAATCCCGACTCAGTGAAGGGCTGGAAGGAGCGCTTCTTCTTCCTGCAGGAGCCCCCTAATTGTGAGCTACCGAGGGCGTGGGGCCCAATCTCAGAATACTTCCGAGACAAGCCCACCGACAAGGACATTGCAGGATCTTTGAAGCTGATATCCATCATTAAGTCGGAAGAGAAGAGGTTCTCGATCCAGGGCTATTACCTCACGTCTATCACGTTTGAGATTGGCAGATGGGGACCTCCTGCTGGTTGGGCGATAGCCGGTCCTGGCAAGGAGTACCCTGGAGAGACAGCTGCTTCCCTACCGCCCGGGGGGAATGAGGAGGGAAGTTGTTCGTTGCTGGCATCGTCGTCAAGTGACGATGAGGATGCGGCCGCCCTTAAACCGCTAAGGGAAGCCGAAGGGACCCCTTTGAGGAGGTCCCGGAGACGAGTCGCCGGTCCTTCCATTGCGGGAAGTCCGGCGCCGAAGAGACCTGCCAGCGCGGGTCGCCAGAGGGAAACTACCGAACCCTCGTCGACTTCGATCGCGGAACTGGCCACTCGCGAAGTCTGCGAGGTCGAGTCTCTACCCGCTGGGGATCCACCCGCTAGTTGTGCTGTTGAGGCGTCGGATGACGTTGTCATTTTAGAGGACCCGGAGGAGCCATTCGCTGCTGCTTCTGTGCCAGCGACGGGGTCAGGGAGCCTGGAGAGCCAGCCGTGATCTTTGCGGAGCCCATCTCTGAATTCAGGCCTCCGGGAGGTTCAATTCCATCTTCAGAGGAAGGCGTCGCGTTCGTCGCCGATCCGGTCGGGGCTAGCGAAGGGGCAGCCGGGACGTCCTCGAGGCAGGAGCCTTCGAGCGCTCCTACGGCCGCCGCGCTTCCAGCCAGCCCGCCTCCAGCGGGCGAAAGAGCGGAGACCCAGGGAGAAGCTCTCCCGAGTGATCTGGCACGCTCCCCGCGCGTCGCCTCTTCTCCGGTACGGTTGCTTCTTTCTGGCCTTCTCCCTTTGTCGCTTATTTTGGGAGTGTCTCTGACCTTGCCTTCTATGCAGGGTCCTGGTGGTGTGGTCCCCTTCGATGCTCAAGCTTCCCTTTTTCGCGGGGACCTACAGCGGACCACCCTCAGCGGACAGCAACTCGTCTACAGCGGTCAGGCCCAGATCGCATCTCTTACAGAGGAGGTCGGGCAGCTGCGGCAGAGAGTTGAGCAACTGGAGGGTCTTCTCACCGTCGCGGAGGAAAGAGTCGCCAGGTTCGCTAGGGAGATGGTTGGCCGTCATTCTTCTGCAGAGATACAGCTGGCGTTGGAGGCCCGGTATTGGGACGGCATCCGCCTATGTCGCAGGATTGCTTCTTTGGTCGCTCCCCACGTTCCTGAGGGTATTTTTCACCCGGGAAACACCGGAGTAGACGCGGCGTCTCGGTTGAAGGATTTTCACGAGGGGGCTGGCCCGTCGAGTTTGCCAGATTAGTCTTGGCTCGCGCTGGTTTTTCTGATTGGTCTTTGTCTTTGTCTTTGTAACATGTTCGTTTTTCCGCATGAATGAGAAGCATCGTTTTATACTTTGCGTCCATGCTTTTTCCGTCGTAGAGTGTTGCCCACTTTTTGCCTTTGTTTTCGTCCGTTGGATCATGCTTCATGTTTGAACGTCGGGCTCTTTGGAGCCGCTGTTGTTAAGGCCCTATCCAGGCGCCTTCTTGCGTGGTGCTCGTCCTTCGTAAGAGGATGTCATCACAACTCACACGTTTGGGGGGCTCGATCCGGTGAAGCGGATGTTGTCGCCAAGCCCCTGGAGCCTCAACGAGGGTCGGCCGCAGCGTCGTGCCGCGCAACCGGACTCCTGGGTCTAGGACTCGGTCGCGTACGATTGCGGGAGGTGCGTCGCTCCTGCTCAAAGCGTTATAATCACCAAGTTGAGGTCCTAGCCCACGACCATTGTAGACTGAGGGTGCTCTCTTCTGTTGGAGAAGGTCGCCGCACGCCTGCGATTCTTTGCCCCGTAAGGTTTTGCTGGCCGTAGAGTGGGGACTCAGGGAGCCCCCAGGCCTAATGCTTTGACCGCACGGGTCGTTGGCGTGAAGCCTTTGGAATGGATCGCCTGGATCATTTGTCCCAGCCTACGGCTGGATGCCTCTATGCTGCCTAGCACGGGGCTTAGTCTCTGGGTGGCCGCTGGGGCCTTTTGGCGCGGAGCCATGGTGAGTAAAGCCATCCCCAGGCCGCCTGGCGTGAGGACGGAGTCCTGGGACGGCCTGCTTCGGACCGCCTGGCATTGAGCCAAGGACTGGTTTTACGGACGGACGCCTGTCCTCCCTACTTGGGGGCAGTCTAGGTCGTTTGATTTAAGAATGTGATGCATGTCATTAACTCACACGAATGAATATGCAGGATGATAGATCAATTATGCTAATCGAAGATAAAACTCATGTTCAAGCACTCGTTATGATGCATGCGTGTACGACTTACCTGAGCCGGAGTTACATTACTAATAGTATTTTCTTAAGTTGGCGGCATTCCAGGTCCTCCGGACCAGTTTGCCGTTCTCGGCGCGTAGCTTGTACGCTCCACTCCGGAGGATTGCGGAGATGAGGAACGGCCCCTCCCACCCAGGGGAGAGTTTGTTCCTATTTGCGATCTTTCCTGCAGCCTCTACGCTCCGGAGGACCAGATCTCCAACTTCCAGCGGGCGTGCCTTTACTCGCTTGTTGTAGTACCGCGCGACTCGCTGTTGGTAGGCTGCGGTTCTGAGTCGTGCGGCGTCTCGAACTTCCGAGAGCAAGTCCAGACTTTCCCGAAGCCTTCGTTCATTGGTGGCTGGGTCGAAGCATTCGATCCGCAGGCTTGGCATCCCCATTTCCACGGGTACCACAGCCTCAGCCCCAAAGCAAAGGTTGAAGGGCGTCTCCCTTGTTGGCTCTCTCGCAGTTGTTCGGTACGACCATAGCACTGACGGTAGCTCCTCAGTCCAGGAGCCCCCTGCGTCTTCCAATCTGGTTTTCAACCCGTGCAGCAGTGTGCGGTTGGTGACTTCGACCTGCTCGTTTGCTTGAGGGTGCGCCACGGATGTGTGCACCAGCTTAATGCGAAGGTTGCGGAAGTACTTTGTAAAGCGTTTACCGGTGAACTGGGTTCCGTTATCGGTTACTACGACCTCAGGAATCCCAAAGCGGCAAAAGATGCCCTGACGGAGGAACTCCGTCGCGTTTTGTTCTATGATCTTTGCGAGAGGGACGGCTTCCACCCACTTCGTAAAGTAGTCGATGCCAACAATCAAGAATTTCCTCTGTCCGGCGGCCATTGGTAGGGGTCCAAGTATGTCGAGCCCCCATTGTGCGAACGGCCATGGGGATTGGAGATAGTGCAGTTCGGTGTGCGGCTGGTGCGTCTTGTTGCCATGGACATGGCAACTTTCACACTTGCGGACGAATTCCATAGCGTCTCGTTTCATGGTGGGCCAATAGAACCCTTGCCGCATGACGTTGAACGCTAAGTTCTTTTCGCCAATGTGTGATCCGCACAGCCCCAGGTGTACTTCTGCCAACGCATAGTCGGCTTCCTCCGGAGTGAGGCACTTCAGGAGAGGGGTGGATTATCCTCGCCTGTATAGTTTCCCATTTAGGACCGTGTACCATCCTGCCGTCTTCTTGATTCGCTTGGCTTCGTTGATGTCTTCTGGTAGGGTTTCTTCAGTTAGGAACCTTACGTATGGCGTAATCCAGTTGTCTCTCGTGTTGACATGAAGGACTTCTTTGTCTTCGGCGTCGATGCTGGGTACGTTCTGGACTTCCCTGGGCTCCCTCACGTACTGCTCTATAGTTCTAGCGGCCGCATCCCGGGCCAGTCGGTCAGCGCGTTCGTTATCCGATCTCGGGATATGTTCGATCTCACACCGACCGAACTCAGGGATCAGGGCCCTTACTTTCGCTAGATACCTCACAAGTTGTGGGTTCGAGGCTTCGAAGTTCCCTTCACCAGATTGACCGCGAGTTCAGAGTCACTACGCACGACCAACGACCGCGCGGAACACTCACTCGCCAGCCGTAGGCCCGCGAGAAGGGCCTCATACTCCACAACGTTGTTCGTGGCCGGGAAGGCCAAAGTAACGGAGTATACGATCTCCATGCCCTCGGGCGTCCTCAGCACGATACCAGCTCCGCTGCCTGTCTGGGTAGACGATCCGTCTACGTTTAGGGTCCACACAGGTGAATTGTCGTGCTCCATACCTCCTGGATTGCTGTCCTCTTCTCGTGCTGGCGTCGCCGCCTCGACGATAAACTCCGCCAGGGCCTGTCCTTTCACGGCTAGCCGGGGCCGAAATTCTAGATCGAATTCTCCTAGCTCGACGGCCCACTTAACCAGCCGTCCTGACATCTCCGGTTTCTGTAAGATCGACTTCAGCGGTTGGTCCGTCAGCACGACGATCCGGTGAGACTGGAAGTAGGGTCGCAGCTTCCGCGCCGCATAGACAAGCGTGAGCGCCATCTTTTCTGCGTGCGGATAGCGGGCCTCCACGTCAGTCAGCACCCTGCTTACGTAATACACCGGTTGTTGCCTGCCCTCGTGCTCCGCAACTAGTACGGAGCTGAGGGCTGACGCCGATGTGGCTAGGTAGAGATAGAGGTCTTCCCCCTCGCGCGGCGAGCTTAAGAGCGGCGCGCTGGAGAGGTAAGTCTTCAGTTCCCTGAAGGCTTCGTCACATTCGTCATTCCATTTGAATTCGTGCGATTTAGTGCCCCTTAGCGCCTTGAAGAAGGGCAAATATTTCTCGGCTGACTTAGCTAGGAACCGCGAGAGGGCGGCTATCTGCCCTGTCAGCTTCTGAACTTCTTTTATTGTCTGCGGTGGGTTCAAGTCGAGTATGGCGTTGATCTTTTCTGGATTGGCTTCTATGCGGCGTTGAGACACGATGAAGCCTAAGAACTTTCCAGAGGTCACCCCGAACGCGCATTTGACAGGATTGAGCTTCATCTCGTGCCGTCAGAGGATCTGAAAGGTCTCATCTAAGTCGTTGACGTGGTGGCTCGCGACCTTGCTTTTCACAAGCATGTCGTCGACGTACACCTCCACGTTCCGTCCGATTTGAGCTTCGAACATTTTGTTCACAAGGCGCTGGTACGTCGCGCTAGCATTCTTGAGACCAAAGGGCATCATTTTATAGCAATATGTCCCATGATCTGTCATGAACGAGGTGTGCTACTCGTCTTCTGGGTCCATCCTGAACTGGTTGTACCCAGAGTATGCGTCCATGAAGCTCAGTAGTTCGTGTCCGGACGTGGAATCCACGAGCTGGTCAATCCTGGGAAGTGGAAAGCTATCTTTGGGGCAGGCCTTATTCACGTCCGTGAAGTCGACGCACATCCGCCACTTGCCGCTGCTCTTTCTCACCAGCACGACGTTGGACAGCCACTCCGGGTACTGGACTTCTCTGATGAATCCGGCATCCAGGAGCCTCTTCACTTCTTCCCTGATGGCGACCAACTTCTCCACAGAGTGGTTCCTTCGCTTCTGCCGGACGGGTTTTCGGCTCGCGTCAAGGCCCAGCTTGTGGACTATGACCTCGGCCGATATCCCGGGCATGTCAGCGGGGACTCAGGAGAACACGTCGGAGTTAGCCCTAAGGAAGGTAATCAATCTGTCGTGCTCCGCAGGTTGGAGGGATCTCCCCACGTTGACGCACCGTTCCGGATCGGAAGGGTTGAGCGGGATCGCCTCAGTTTCCTCCCCTGACTGGGCTTGTTGCAGCGACATCTCGTCGCGGAGATCAAGGTCTTCGCTCGGTTTGCATGGTGCCACGGGGTTGATTTGGGACAAGTAGCAGGTCCGTCCCATTTCTTGGTCTCCAAGCACTTCTCCCACGCCCCAGGGGGTGGGAAATTTCACCTTTAGGTGCGGGATGGACGTTACGGCCTCGAAGGCGGTCAAGAAAGGTCTGCCGAATATGGCGTTGTAGACGGATGGAAGGTCGACGACAAGGAACGCCAGCTCGCGCGTCATGGAGCGCGGGTGTGTCCCCATCGTGACTTCTAGCCGCACTATCCCTTGTACGGGAACCAGCTCGTTGTCCAAGCCGTACAATGGTCCGCTTGCGGCCTTCATTTGGTTCCGTTTTAGTCCAAGTTTGAGGAACGCAGTGAGATACAGCAAATTTTGTGAACTTCCATTATCAATGAAGACCCGTTTCAGTTGGTAGTCATCACCACCAGCTGAAACAAGGGCCGATACAACAAGGGGGTTAGTGTGGGGAGAGGTTACATGAGCCATGTCGTCGCTACTAAAGCTAATGACATCATTCCTAACCCCTATCTTCGCCCGCTTGTTGCTGGAAGTTGTCTCCGGTTGTCCGCGCCTGGCGCTCGCGGCGTCGGCGGAAGAAATCATGTGGACTACGCCGGCAGTCGTGCAGGCTCTCGGAGGCTCGCTGGCCTCATCGTCGGAGGGAGCAGGTTCCCGCCCCGGACTCTTCGCGAACCGCTTCAAGTGTCCGCGTCGGATCAGATCTTCAATTTCCCGCTGCAGGGTGCGGCAGTTCTCAGTCGAGTGCCCTGCATACAGTGGTACCGGGCAAGATTTGCTTTGCCGCCGCCGGACCCTTGGGCGTTTTTGGCCACTTGAAGAATTTTTCATCCTGGATCTGCATCAGAATGTTTGCGCGGCTGTCGTTCAGCGGGGTCAGGGAGGTCTTGCTGTAATCCCTTTTGGGCCCCGGCGGGGGCCGCTGCTGCTTTCGGCGCTCCGAGTAGTGCTGGCTGTCGCTGTCCCTCTTTCTCCCTCCAGAAGCTCTAGGGGCTTCCGGGGGCCGGTCCACTCGCTCGGGGCGCTTCGCCTCGTTGGCCTCTTCGGCCGTGATGTACGCCCGGGCAATGGTCTCAGCCTCCCGGAAGGTCGAGGCGCCGTGCGACAGGTGTTTGAAGAAGTCCCCCGCTGCCAGTGTTGCGACGAAGGCGTTGAGTTTCAGCTCGTCGGAGAGGTGAGGGATCCGCCGCGCCTCAGTAATGAAATGGTCCAGAAACCGTTTTAAGCTTTCATCTTGCCTTTGTCGGAGGCGGACCAGGTGCCAGGGTTGCCTCTCCTCCCTCCTGCTGGAGGCTAACTGGCTCAAGAAGCTATCAGCAAGCTCGTCAAACGAGCGTATGGAGTTCGGGGGGAGGCCGTGGAACCAGAGCAGCGCGTCACCCCTGAGGGTGACGGGGAAACACTGGCACATCAGGGCCTCGCTTGCCCCTTGTAGAGAGAGGTGGGTGCGGAAGCAGTTGAGATGGTCCATCGGGTCCTTGCTTCCGTTGTACCGCTCCAGGACCGGCATTTTGAACTTGCTCGGCAACGGCTGCGTCCGCAAGTCCATGGTGAAGGGCGATCTACGGAGGTCGGCGGAGGAGGGCGTGGGCTTCTCCTTATGCAGGGTGTCCCACAACACCTTGACTTTCTCCTCCATCGAGGGGTCCGTAGAGCCTCTCCGCACATTGAGGACGTCACGGAGCTCCGTATTGCCCTGGAGGTGTGTCTGAGCTCGTCGGGGGTGGCGACTCTTCACCTGGGAGGCGCGTTCGCCATTGGAGCCTGCGGCGGGTGGCCCCCTATTGCCACGCGAGTTACGGGGGTTGCGCCTTTTGGGGCTGTCCTCCCTGTCATCGTCGGCGGGATGGCTTTCCGCCTCATTCTGGCCATTTTCACTTGGGGCCGCCGGGGCTGCAGCGCGGTCGAGTCGGTTAGCTCGCCTCCTGCGAGTGGCCTCTCGACGCCTTTCTCTCTTGGAGTGGAGGCCTGGGTTGCTGGAGGAGCGGTCCTGGGCTAGACAGTCCCAGTGTTCTCAAATACGGCGAGGAGGATCTCCCTCAGATTATTTATGTCCGCAGCTAGGCAGCGGACGTCAGGCTCCGGTTGATCGTTTGCTTGGTTCCCCGCGGGGGGAACTTCGTTTTGGGTGGTGACTTCCACCGCAGGAGCACTAGCTTGTGCTCGGGTGTTCACCATCGCTTGTGATTGAGGAACAAGGTGGGAAGGAGACACTTGGCTTTCTGTCAGTTTCCCACAGACGGCGCCAATGTTGCGTCCTGGGCCCACGGTTGTCGTACGGATTAGAGAGCCTTCGGATTCCTAAGCGTGCGGCTGCTTCAGAAGAAGGGTCCGGTCTCCGTCCCTATGAACCTGGACCTGCACAACACAAACAACAAACAACAAACAAGAGGTCAAGGGTCCGGCAGGATTTCTCCCACCGAGGCCGCTCCGACGCTCAAGTCAGCAAATTCCCGCAATGAACGGAAATGGCGCACGCTAAAGGGGTGCGCGGAGAAATGCTGTGTAAGCATAAGAGGTGCTTGTGCGGTGATGTGGAGAATGCAATGAGCAGGTGATGGAAGGCCTGGCTTCCTTGATGCACCGCAATGGGTGGCTGACTTTCCCGTGATCTCAGGAGATGCTGGGATGGTGAGCGAGTTAGCTACTGTAGATGAGACTGCGCTCCATCTTGACTCGTCACTCTTGTGTTCTTAATTAGAGAAGAGGGAAGCACTTGAGTATGATCGGCCGTTTGAATTCTTGATTCAAAGGGAAGTAGAGGAGCAAGGATGCTCGAAGAGATGTTGAGAGAAGGTCCCTTTCTCTGTGGGATGTGAGGGCTCTTATACGCCTCTCCCTTTTGGACTCTTGGGCGCCAAAACGCCCGTTGCTTGGGCCATTGCGCCGCTGGTCGCTGTCGTGGACCGCCGGTCACGCCGGCTGTCCTGTTGCCGTGCTGGGCACGCTGCTGAGCGTTGTTGACCACGCCTGATTTTCCCCTGAGCGGGGATTGGTTGGCCACCTGCAGACGGCAGCGGGTGCCGTTGACGCTGCGCCAGCCACGCCTCTATTGGCTAGCCTTTCCGCCTGTTCCTGGCGACACATTTAATGCGCTGCAGGTTTCCATTGCCTTCCTCCATCGAGGATTCACGCCTTTCAACCCTTGGACTGGGCTGACCGCTTCACGTGGGCTTCTGGATCCTTCGTGGGCCGCGATCTGCTTCGTAGGCCTGGGCATGTCTCATGGGCCAAGACATGGGACCCAACAAAACCCAATTACAAAATTTTATGTCTAAATAATTACTAAAAATAGTTAAATAATTATCACAACTAATCAAATAATTTATTATTAAAAAATAATAAAATCTGAAATATTCATAATATTACACGGCTGCTGAGAGCTAGCGGGTATTCAAAGAGAACAGCTCTCACCCCACCTTCTTTTTCGGGTCAGACGTCTAGGGCCATTGAGTCTGCTGGGGGTGGCCAGCCCCTTGCGCCTCCAGCTTTGGCCGTGGGCACCCGGGGAGTCAATACGCAGGATGAGCTAATCTCTACACCAACCTTAGCCCAGTACAAGGTTCCGGTCGTTGCTCCATTGCCGTGTGAGGATCCTGTGCCTAGCTTTCTTGCTAATTTTGCTAAGGAGGTCTCCCATGGGAACTAGATTGCCGAAGATTAAGCAGGGGGCAGTCATCGAGGCTTGCAAGGCAGCTGATGTGGCCCCTGAGGCGATGGTGGTTGGCGCAGTCGTTGAAGTGAGGGATGATGAGGTTCTTGGTCGGGGGTGTGGGGCTGCCAAGATGTCCCACCCTAAGTCCCCAAAGCTGGAGATCTTGGAGATGGTTGAGGTGAGCAGAGCCACAAAGGTTACTGAAGGACCTCATCTTGAGTCTTCGGAGCTTGAGGTTCGGGGGCAATTGGTGTTGAAGATGCTGTGGAAGTGCCCTATTTTGAATGCCCGACGTCTAAGATTGAGAGGTCCCTGTGGCATCCAGCTCCGATCCCTTGGCATATGATGCCCTAGGGGCCTTGGCCACTTTGCTGAGTTGTCGACCTTTAGGGAGGCTGTCCTTCACCGAGGCATCGATCGCGCAGATTATTGTTTCCCATTTCAGCTTCTATTGTTATTTGGCTGACATGCTTTCCTTTTGCAAGTTTAGGAGAGGTTCTACCAGTGCATCACCATCATTGGTCCCCTATCTCAGTCATACACGGACTCGGCGGTGCTCAAAGAGGTGGAGGACTGGGTGAGACAGAGTGAAGAGAGGGCCACTTGCCTCCATCGCAAGCTATTCAAGTCTAGGGTGAGGATTGCTTTCCTTGAGGATGCACTTTATGGGACTGAGCAAAGCCATGCTCATCTTTGGGAGAAGAATCTCAAGCTCGATGGCGAGTTCAGGGTCTGACTTAGCCCTGACGAGATTGGCTAGGCAATGGAGTCTTGATACTGGGCAGCTGTCCACCTCTGCCGACAAATGGCGTGCCTGGTAGACCTAAGCTTTTCAGTTACCTTCCTTCATCCGAGGAACACTAGTGCCCGACTCCTATCAGAGCTACTTGGTCCTTCTAGAGGTGACATGGGGCCCTCGTCTCGTTCGCTAAGGAGCCCCCACCCCCAGGTTCGTCCTTTTCATGGCAGTAGGCAGCTTTTGTATCTTCTTAAGCAAATGTCCCACGTTGTATATTTCGGATCTTGTAATAAAATTAGTTAGACCATAGTGATCATCGCCGCTGACGCCCATGTGTTCTTGTTGAGCTTTCCTTTTCTTTCTTTTTCGCATTTTTTTGATTTGCAAACTAGATGTTATTGCCATTGTTGCCAGGCTTATTTTCGATGTATTAGTTTGATTAGGCTCAATCCTTCAAGGGGATATCGTAGCACTTCGATTCTACAGGGTGGTGCTCTTTCCCCTAAGTAGGACGTTGTCACACATTTATGAGTGAGCCTCACTAGGGCCGATTGGGTTTCATGACCGCAGCTGTTGGGCTCTAATGGAGTCATACGCCATCGTCTACATGTAACCATCGGTGCTTGGTCTTGCTAGAGGACATCGTAAATTTCGTACGTCTAGCCTTTGTCCACTGACCATGGTTGATTGATGGCACACATCCCCCTGGGAGAGAGTTGTCACATGCATATTTGAAGGAGACCTTTAAGGTTTTGTATTCAACCATGTATGGGCCACTTGTTGCAGGTTTGAGGTTCTTTGATTGGTCATAGGCCAAGTTATGGGTGGACAAAGGTTCACCTGATTTAGGAGCAATTTAGGTCATTCGATCTTATGAAGTGACAAGCAAGCACTCACATAAACAATCAAGAATAAACCACAATCATTTTATTAATTGATGTGGTATATTTTACAAGCATTTCAAATGATACATGTTAACCTTACCTAAGTGTGGTAGAGCCTTATTGGTAGTACTTTTTGAGGTGGAAAGCATTCCATATCCTCGAGACTAATTTGTCATCCTAGGTGCACTGCTTGTACACACTGCTTCGAAGGATGGTCAAGATGAGGAACGATCATTCTTAGTTGGGAGAGAGTTTATTCCTGTTGGCGATCTTACATTATCTCTATGTCCTGTAGGAGTAGGTCTCCCACCTCAAATTGGTAAGCTTTCGCCTTCTTGTTGTAGTACCACATGACTCGTTACTGGTAGGCTACTGTTCATAGGCGTGCTACATCTCAGGTCTCCTCAAGCATGTCAAGGTGCTCTTTGAGCCTTCGGGAGTTATTAAGTAGGTTAAAGCATTCAACTCAGAGGCTAGGCTACCCAACCTCCACTAGGATAGCTGCCTTAGTCACGTAGTATAGGCTGAAGAGTGTTTTGTGAGTTGGCTCCCTCGGCATCATCCTGTATGATGATACCAAGGATGGCAGCTCATCCTCCCATGAACCCCTAGTGTCTTCTAACTTCACCTTTAACCTGTGTAGCAGCGTACGGTTCGTCACTTCTACTTGCCTGTTGACCTATGGGTAAGCGACAGAAGTGTGAACCATCCTTATCGATAAATTCATGCAACACTTAGTGAACCATTTGCTAGTGGATTAGGTTTTGTTACTGGTCACTATGACCTCGGGAATCCCAAACTTACATACGATGCTTTGGGGAACAAAATTCGTGGCGTTCTTCTCGGTGATTAGTGCTAGTGGGGCAATTTCGACCCATTTGGGGAAGTAGTCAATACTGACTATGAGAAACATTTCTTACCCGAATGCTATGGGCAAAGGGTCGAGTATGTCGAGCATCCACTATGCAAACGACTACGGCAACTGTAGGGCCTGCAACTCCATGTGTGGCTGATGAGGCATGTTGCAATGGACCTAATAGTATTTACATTTCCACACGAATTTCATGGCATCATGCTTCATTGAGGGTCAGTAATAACCTTACTACATGGTTTTGAAGGTAAGATTTTTGTCCCCGATGTACAACACGCAAATGCCAAGATGCACCTTACCCGGCGTGTAGTCAGCCTCTTCTTATGTGAGACACTTCATATAGGGAGTCAAGCACCATCGGCAATACAACTTTTAGTCCATAATGGTATACCAACCTGCTGTCATCTTTATGCACTTGGCATCTTCTGGGTTCTTCGGTTAGACGCCATCAGTTAGGTATCTTCTATATGGGGTTATCCAATTAGCACCGTTGACCACCCGCAGCACTTTGCACTCGGGATGGTCTATGCTTGGTTTGAGATAAGGACTTCCCACATGTCTAGGGAGTACTGTTCCAGGTTTCTGGTTGTCATTGCCTTCGTTAGCTGGTTGGCCTTCTAATTTTCCTCCCTTAGGACGTGGACTACTTTAACTTTGTTGAACGTCTAGGTCACATTCCTTGCTCCAATGAGGTACTTCATGAGCAAGGAATTTGATGCCTCAAAGTTTTTGTTGATCTGGTTGATGACCAATTTGAATCACTATAGATGATTAGGGCTTTGGCCTAACATTCTTTTGCAAGTCGGAGTCCAACAAGTTACACTTCATACTCAGCGATATTGTTGGTGGTTGGAAATCTGAGGATTATCGACTACTTTATCTCTGATTTGTCCGGAGTCCTCAAGACCATGCCTGCCTCGCCACCCTCCTATGTCGATGACCTATCAACATGTAAGGTCCAGGTGGAGGCGTTCGGCTTTTCGATGTCTTCAATGAGGTTAGGGGCATCCAAAATCGAGGTCATCATCTCAACAATGAAGTTCGTGAGAGCTTAGCCTTTTTTGGCCAATTGTGATTGAAACTCTACGGTGAACTCGCCCAATTTGACAGCCCATTTGATCAGTTATTCAGATTTTATGGCTTCTATAAGATCTCCTTTAGCGCCTGATCAGTCAGGGCAACAATCTTATATGCTTGGAAGTACGGGCATAGCATCCTAGCGAAGCAGTGTCTTGCTCTGTTAGAGCGGAGTGATCCTCTTGACGTTCGACTAACGTGTCTCGAGATCTGTCAGGGTCTTACTAAGATAGTACACTGGTAGTTATATGCTAAACTGTTGCTGGATGAGGACTGAACTTAGTGCCATGCCAGAAACGGCGAGGTATAGATATAACTCTTCGCCATCTTCAGGCCAAGTTAGGAGAGGGGGGGTTGGAAAGATACTTTTTTAACTCCTAGAAGGTGGCTTCACAATTGGTCATCCAATGGAAGCTAGTGGCCTTGGTCCCTCTCAACACTTTGAAGAAAGGCAGGTACTTCTTCACAAATTTTGTTAGAAACTGGAAAGAGCGCGCAAGTCTCCCAGTGTGCTCGTGGACCTCCTTCACGGTTTGAGTTAGGCTCATGTCGAGGATGGCCTTTATCTTCACGGGATTCACCTTGATACCTCATTGAGAGACGATAAAACCCAAGAACGTCCCTAAAGTCATGCCTAATACACATTTTGTGGGATTCAACTTCATTTGATGTGCCCTGAGGACTCCAAAGGCCTTGCCTAAGTTGTGAATATGGTCATCGGTGGCCTTGCTTTGGACAAGAATGTTGTCCACATACATATCTATATTTCGGCCGATCTGGGCTTCGACCATCTTATTCATAAGTCACTAGTAGCTTGCTCCGATATTTCGGCCAACCTGCAGACACTTTTTAGGTTCATTGGGATCCAAGAGAACTTGCTTGGAGGATTCACCAAACTGGACCTGTAGTGTAGTGGTTTTATCTCAAAACTTGTGAGGTTCCGGGTTTATAGGGAAGGTAGTTAAGGGTTAATCGTCGTTTTAGTAATTAATTGCAGATTAATTGATTGATGTAGGGATGTGTATAAGGTAAAAAGGTGGGAAATATCCGGAATTTCTCCTGAAGAAGGCTGGGGTCTGCAGCCAGTGCCGGCTGGCCGCTCGAGCTCGGCTCGAGCGGATGAACCAGTAGCGGACCCGCTCGCTGGCCGCCAGCCGGCTCGGCGGATAATCCGGAGCGGATAATCCCCCGGAGCGGGCGCGTGCTCCGTGGCCGCCCGCTCGCTGCCTTCGAGCCGGGAGCGGGCGGCGCATTGAAGATAAAAACGCGCCCCGTCCCTTTCCCCGTCATTTTCACGCTGCTAGGGTTTCTGGAGAGAGAGAGAGCCGCGTTTCTAGAGTGAGAAAGAGGGAGAACGAGGCTTTGAAGCCCGATTCGGTCCGTGAGCCAATTATTAAAGTTAAAGCACGCGTCGAGGCAAGTGTTCTCATACCCACTAACTTTCCTCTTTCGTTGATTTTCGTTATTCGTCGGGTATTTTCGTGTTTATACCCACCCATGGCTTCGGAAATCCAGTACCCGAGACCCGAGACCAAGGATAGCATAATCTATTTGCTGATTTGCTCACCGATTCGTTCGGTGGAGCTTCGCCCGAACCCTAACCTACGGGATTTGGGGGTTTTCCATTTCCCACCGATAAATCATTAAATTGACTTCATAATATGGATCCCCATGTTCCTCTTGTGCATATATGTTGGCCGCGGGAAAAATCTCACGCGTTAAGACCCGTTCGTGACCTCCGAGTCCTCTAAATTACTGTTCACCCGTGAATAAATGGGGAAATTGCTTTTGTTGCTTCTATATAATTATGATGGAGCTTATGTGATGCATTAATGAGAAAATATAAGCTTTGAACTTCATAAGTTGTGCATTGGAAACGTGGGAACGTGTCCCGAGAGCCTTTAAGGCGGTGGTTGTCCACCGGAGGTAAGAATTCCAACTCCTTGCTAACCTTGTGCTAAATTGTGATAAAAGACAATCCTAAAGAAGAAATTAAGTCCAATAAGTAGTGGAGGGAGACCCACTAGTTGTGTTGTGGAAACCGTGATCTCCCGGATGGAGACGTGTGACGGGAATGAGACTTCCCGGTGATGTTTGATTGTGTCGTGTAGTGGGTCCCCCCCCTCCCGAAGAGTCAAACCTTGAAACTAGGACCGTGGTCGATAGGCGTGGTGTCCTCCAACCTGCCACGTGCATCATGGTGGGAACCCAAGACATACTCTGGTCGCCCTTTTGGGGTGGGTGACGTACATGGCAAGTTCCAGGACACTGCAGTGAAAGAACGAGGATTGCCCTGGTCCCCGGGGGTGTGGGGCGTGTCGTTGAACACTACATATTGAGATGTAGTTGTTCCGTGGATTGTTGCATGGATGCAACCAGTGGTCGTGTGCTACCGACCTAAGAATGTAGCCGTGGCTTTTGAATGTGTAGCGAACACATTACTTTCCTCGTTCTCTTACTTCGTTGGCTAGTACGATCCACTAGCTCCAGGGTCCGCAAAGATAATTATTTAAATAAAGATGTATGAAATGAATCAAATAATTCCAAGTTCTCTTCTATCTTTTATGCTTCTTGTACTGTTCCTTACTCTTTCTCTCAGTACCATTGCCTGTTGTTAGTTAGTGGGATATGATTTCATTTGCTGGGCTTTATGCTCACCCTTGCTTTATGTTTTTCGGATGAGAATACATTGATGCTGATGAGTCAAAGATAGATCATAGAAGCTTGGTAGCTAGTCATCTTGCGTGTTGGCTCGAGACTTGGACTTGGATTGGCTTGATGTATGCCAAGAATATTTTGGGTTTTTAGCTTTTGTATCAGTTCAAACTTGTATGGAGATGACTTATGCTAGTAGATGGTGGATGATGCATATGTATTAGTCTGCTGTATTTTGTGGTTTACATGCTTCCGCATGTTTTATCTTATGGTGACGTCGGGGATCCTAGTTGGCATCCTTCTTGAACGGTGTCTTCTGATTTAAGTCGCCGGTGCCACCTTAGTTAGTTGTGGCATTTTGGGTCCTGTGTGGTTGTAGTTGGACTTTACAAGAAAATTATTTGTGGATTATTGTGCAGGGTTGTGTTTTTCAGGTGTTTGTATTTTGGAAACGTCCGATTTACAAACGGAACTCTGCCCAATTTTCCGTAGAATTTATAATAATTATATCCTCAATTTGTCCTTAGATTATTGACGAGGGTTATTCAATGGGGAATAACCTGTTCCGTCACAAAACTTAAGGTCTTCAGTTAGCTGGTTGGGGGCACCTGAGTAATTTGAGACAGTTAACACATTTGGCTGGTCACTTAGTCTCCCAAGACCTCCCTAATGTTGCATGGGGTCAAAAACTTCATTTTTAAGTGTAGAATTAACGTCACTACCCCAAAAGCGGTCAAGTAGGGTCATCATAGGATGGCATTGTAGACCGAGGGAATACCCACTACTAAGAACGTGAGCACCCTGGAGGCTGTCTTAGAGTAAGCCCCCATCATGACCTCTAGCTACATGGCCCCCTAGATGGGCACCAGCTTGTTGTCTAGCCCCTACAGTGGTCCCTCAGTCAACTTTATTTGGCTCTTTCTTAGCCTAAGTTTAAAGTAAGTATCAAGGTAAAGTAAATTTTAAAAATTTTATTATCAACAAAAACTCATTTTAATTGGTAATCAATCATACCGTTTAAAATGAGAGCCGATATAACTAGAGGGTCAAAATGGAAAGTTATTACATGGGCGATATCATTGTTACTAAAACTAATGATATCATTTCTAACTCCTACCATTGGCTTTTGCTGCTAGAAACTGTCTCCGAGCGGTCTGGGGCATTGTTCTTAGTAAGCTTAGTCATCACTACATTAACAATCCCAGCTGCAACTCGATTCCTCGGCTGCCCTGGTTCATCCTCACCTGCCCCTCTGGGGGCTTGCCTCAGGTTCTGTAGAAATTCAGTGAGGTGGCCTTTGTGAACCAAGATTTTGATCTCCATCTGTACCGTCTGATAGTTTTTAGTATTGTGATCCGGAGATCGATAATAGTAATAGTACTTAAACTGATCTCCTCCCTCCGGATTCTTCGACGCTTTAGGTCACTTCAAGAGTTTTTCATTCCGAATCTGCGTTAGGATGTTGGTATCTGTATCATTCAGAGGAGTCAGGTTTTGAGGCTTGAACTCTATCCAGAAACCAGGCTTTGTCTGTAGCTGCGTCTTGGGACTCTGGGAGCGGTTTTCATCTCATTCCTCTTGTTCCTATCTACTAGACCCTCAAGGGGTCGATTCGCGTGCTTTGGCAACTTCGTTTCATTGGCTTCCTCGACCACTATGTATACTCGGATAATTGTTTTAGCCTCCTAGAAGGTTTAAGGGTTTTGATCGGCAGGTGCTTGAAGAAATTAGCTGGCTCTAGAGTTATGACGAAGGCTCTTTGGCAAGCTTGGATATATTTTGGGCCTTGATGGTGAACCGGGCCAAAAAGTGCTTCAAGCTTTCATCTTGCTTTTGTTAGAGGCAAACGAGGTGCGATGACTGCTTCTCTTTCCTCTGGTTGGAGGCAAATCGTAATAGGAAATAGTCAGCAAGCACCTCAAATGACTTGATTAAGTTTGGTTGAAGGCTGTAGAACCAAATAGAGCATCATTTTTGAGGGTTAAAGGAAAGTACTGACACATGACAGCTTCACCCAAGCCTTGGAAGCTCAGCAGAGTGTGGAAATAATCTAGGTGATCTATCGGGTCAGAATTCTCGTCATAAGGTTCTAGGGCCGGTATCTTGATTTTGTGGGGGAGTGGCTACATCTGAATTCTATCATAAATGGCAATCTTCTCAAATCCATAGAGTGTCTGCTGACGTCTCCTCTAAACATGTCTTGCCATATCTTCTCCACTTTCTCCTCCATTCGAGGGGAGGACACAATCCTCTTAGTATTGAGGAATGTCCTCAACTCCAAATGGTTTGGAGAGGGATGTGGGTTAGGGTGACTACCAGCCCATGGCAGTCGCATACTGCAAGAGGCTTCTCCTTGGGTCGAGGGCCTCCTATTGCTATGAGAGTAGCAGGAATTCTGCCGCTCTAGGCTATCCTTTTGTGTCTTGTGACTCAGTCGGCCTTTCGACCATATTCGGGCCCTATTGCTTGAGGCTGTGTGGGCCCTAGCATCATTGGGTTGTGGAGTCTTCTCGGCCTGTTGCGTCTTTTCCCGATTCATTTGCTTCGAGGCCAAAGCTTGTATGACAGAGGCGTAAGCCCCTAGTTGCTACTCGTCTAGACCCGCATTGTTCATTAGGAATATCTTGAACACATCTCCCATCTGGGTAGTGAGCACGCGCACATTAGGTTCAGGCTACCCGCCTGCATGACTACCTAATGAGGGGTCATTGCCTTGGGTGGTGGTGTCCTTGGCCGGCATGTTGGCTTGTACCTTGGTGATGACCATGTTTTCTTCATGAACGTGGTGGTTAGGCTTTTCAAGTTGTTTTCTATAGACGGTGCCAATGATGAGTCCCTAGATCCGGATTAATTGTACGGATTGGGAGCTTCTTGATTTTTTACGATGGATTGAACTTAGGTGGGTTTGGTTTTCATCTCTAATAGTTTCGATTATACGCAATACAATGAACAAATAAGAGGTTAGAGGATTGACGGAATTCAGTTCTCTATTTATCCTCCAATACATAAGTCAGAAATCTTTTCATGAGAAAAGAAAGGTGGAAAATGTAAGGTGCAATGATGCATGAGGGAAGGGAATGAGAGTGACTACGAAGGTCTTGGCTCCGAGGGTCGCGCTTGATAGGGAGCAGCTTGTGAGTGTGCTTGTAGGGGAGCGACTATGAGAGAAAAAGAGAGAGTTCCTTCTAAGAATTGATGGCTCCGAGAGCAGGAGAGAGCTCTTTGTTTTTTCTAGGCAATTGATGGCAAGGATCGTTCTCCCCTTTCACCGGCAAGGGTGAAGGGGTATTTGTAAGATTGGCATTAATTTTGCATATATTGGGCACCAAGTGCTGGTGATAGCTACCTTATGAGGATTCATAAGCTATCTGTGTGATAGTAGAAGCTGTCAATGGCAATTGTTATTTAGGGGCAATTGTGCAACTGTGGGTAGTCCTCCCAGTATGTTTACCGACAACAACAGTTGTCCTTTTAGGGGTGTTCAGGCAATCGTGAGCCATTTTCCAAGCATATTTGACAGGCTGCCTCTGTTGCCACGGACAGTGCTTCTTGCACGCGCACTTTGCTCTAATCAGGCTATCGGCCACTGAGCTAGAAGGCTCCCTATGCCGTGGTTGGTTGGTTCATAGGGTTTGCCTATTGGGCCTGCTTGTCGCTTTTCTTTACTTGCTAATCACAAGTTGGGCCGTGTAGTGGCATACTCTGGGTTTTGCTCCTTATGGGACCCTGCTAGGCTTCAGCCACCTAGGCATACCGACAGATAGGCTTTTCTCTCGGCTAGCCTATAAGATCATAGGACCCATCAGATGTCAACTCTATAATAATCTCAATATTTCAAAGAATGTCCACCATATTTCACACAAATCCTAGTAAATATAACCAATTCTTAAAATATCCAAAATATTAATGTGCTCACTTAGATTTTTTAGAAATCTAATTGGTCAGGAGGTTGCAACAATATGATATATGAATAAATTCATATGGATCTTATTTTGCTAATATGGTCAAAGGCCAAGTATTCACGATCTTATTAGTTGGGTAAATATTTTGAGATCTTGGTATCCCATGGTATTTTCATTACCCCTATAATTCTCTTAAAGTTTGTATATGTTGTATATTCATATCATCTACGATATCCATTATCTATGATATTCTGAATATCATCTCAATACATTAGTTATAAAGTTAAAAGTACTAACCACAAAATTAATCGACTTCAACCACTAGAAATGGAGTAGGTATTACAAAAGTCTAAATTATACTAAAATTTCATAAACTTTTATTTAATTAGATACCTTAACTTCTTTATATACTCTTCTTTACTTAGTTATAGAATACCAAAAAATATATTTATATGAATTAAATGATAACTCCAATGAAACCAATAGATTAATAAAATCAGGAAATCAACAGGAGTACCTAGTACTCCAAGCAATCACCTGTTGCGAAGATCTATAAAAAATTCTCTAACTAATGAGTCCAGCTTTGGGATTTTTCTTTTTGATTATTATAAATCAATCACATAGAATAATTACTAATATTCTCAACTCCACTCTAATTCTACCCCTCAATGCAGCCCACTAGAGGTTAACAAGTCTCTTCTATCAACTATTTATTTTATAAGTTAAGATTATAAAAGTTTCTAAGATTCTCACTAAAATCATGTTATAACACAATCATTATGTATTCAATTCTTCCTCATATATCACCAAGGCATCATTTTTCTAGCATATAGTCTATTATTCACTAAGGAAAAATCATAGTTCCATAAATCCTCATACAATATATGTATATACATTATACACTCTAATTAATTGTCATCATGTGACAGCCTACTAGAAAATTATGTATGCTATTCCTAGATTTTGATAGATTAAGATCTAATATTTATCGTAGAGTCATGAATTTAGAATAAACTATTAAAGACCATAACATATCTTGATAAGATGTTCAGTTTTTTTTATCATTAGTCTCAAGATTTAAATCCTCATTAAAATGGAGATATTATTAAAGGTTACAAGATGATTGATTTAATAATAGAGGTATGATTTTTGTATAACATTCTTACTTGTCATTTTGAGCCTTAAATGACTGTTTATTTTTCATCACCAAATTGAAACATACTACTTAATTTATATAGAAGAAGATATAAACATACGATGATACATGTGGATTATTTAGAAGGATTCAACAGATGTATAAGGAATATATCATTAGTAAACTTACCTTAGGATATTTATTCTTTACATTTCCTTCTTTCTTTTGTTCAGCTCTACTTCGTTGGTTTACTTCTCCTCATTTTTTTTTTTTACTTGGATGACAATTATAAGGGTAAACAATAAGAAAATTTAAGGGCTAATATAATAAGGCTTAAGTGGTGATTTCCCTCCCCCTTTCTTTTAGAAATAGAAGGAAATCTGGCAGAGACTTGCTTCCCCAAATCAGCCAAAAACCTCCATCAAAATGCAGCAAATCAACCACTCAACTATGGCTACCAATGATTAAGCTAACCACCTAACAATTCACTTTAAGGTTGGATACAAATGGGGTGGCCGGATGATGATCTAAGTGGAAATAGGTTGATGGTTTAACTCCTTGATGCAACCGAATCCCTCAAATTTGTTAATCCCTAACCATTTTTATTAGATGTATCTTTGACCTCTATTATCCTATAACTAATAACAACAATCACCTCGTTCAACTCCCTCGGCAGAGCCCTCTATTATTATTAAGTCAATAATGTTTCCTTTATTTTTATCCATGTGGCATCAAGGGGAAATAATAAAGCTAGAGTAATTCGTTTACTTCTCCTCTTTCTTCACCTAATCATTGGCTTATTATTCACCAAACTTTTCTGAAACAACTAGTCCCCAAATATTTCCATTTATCCTTTGTCTTACCATGGTTGCTTACCATTATCCCTTTTGAAGTAACGAATCCTGTATGTGTTTCTAAGAAGTTGTTCAATGATTGCAAGACTCTTGATTGGAGGGGACATCAAAGGCCTGCTAAAATGCCCAATGTCCCCACTGTAATGTGATGAGAAATACTTAGTTGACATTCATAAAAAATATCTAATTATATACCTAAAGAAATATTTTACTTCTATTTTATGATAAAGGGTTCTAGTCTCGGAAGGAATGCATCATTACTAGCTATTCATAGAAGAAAGGTCCTCTCAATACTCTAACGCCCATATCCGATATGGACCCGAATGATCGATAACTAAATTTTCTTCAATTGTTTATCTCTTGCCTTTAATTTTCCTCAAGTTAGCTTTTGTAAGAAAATAGCGGATCCTCCTTCCCCTGCAAATTCCACAAATAAATAAGGGGGAGGTCCTAATACCTTGACGATTCCCACTCGTTAATACATATGAGCAACACCATCTCTTTCTAAGTAATTCTATCAATATTGTATTTGTCCTAAAATACCTAACTTGTCCAAATCTAATCAAAAGAATTTGTTAACTCGAAAAAAAACTTATCCATTGAAGCTGAGGATTATTTTCTCAAATTTAGAAGATAATATAATTATCTTTGATTGCTATAACATTGACTATGATTTATTGTTAATGTCTAATTGAAACTCCACCTGGTAAAATGATTGTTTTACACGTAGAAGCAGATCATGCTACTACATTTATACCAAAGTTATTAAAATGGGATGAAATCACGTTGCCACCACAATGGCAAATTAATCTTACACAACTACCTAGGCATTTAAATAGAAGGAAATTTTCTGAAATTTCAGAAACTTCTGAAGAAAATATTATTTTTAATTTTCAAACTCCGTAGATACCACGATCATTAAGTTTTAATACAAATAGATCACAAACACTTTTATCTGATTATGAAAGCACCAGACCATTTGTTAGTACATGTTATCAGTCTACACAAGAACAATTCCGAAGAGAATAGTGTCACCTATTCCCTCCCCAGACACAAGAAAATGAGACACTTGTCTCTGATACAATTTAGGACAATCGTGGATACTGTTCGCTTTGGGACTGAAAGTCCTCACGGTTTTCCTCAAAACGCGTCCACGAAGGTAAGGGCCTCCACGCCTTATAAGCGCTTCAATGGCTCCTTCCCAAACCGATGTGGGACATCCTCCATGGTAAATGACAGAAAAAATATTCTGAACTCATTAATTCTGAATTTATTCCTGATATAGATATGTTAAGAAAAGAGTTCATGTCTAATAAAAATAAAAATGTTAGGGATTGGTATTTTAAAACATATAATAAAATACAACTTGAAGAATTTATAGTACTATGGAAACAACAAATGATGTCATTAAGAAGAAATTTACTGTTTTTCAAATGGTTCCTTCCGTATATTCAGAATACTTTCCAACCATCTCGAAATACAAAAAATCTTAATGTTAATACTAGAACTACTACTACTTGGAATACGACTAATAGGCAACAAGTTACATCTGTCCATCCTCCTCTTACAGGATTAAAATTAAATATTGATAATACAACTATCACTGCAACTCCATTTAAAAAAGGCGCTGGTAGAGAAAATAAAAGTGATGCAATATTAGAAGATATGAAAAAGGTGTACGAACAAAATAATTATGAATCTCAAATACTCCATACGGTTGCTCAGCAAGTTGATAGAATTGAACATACTCTACAAACTAAAGTAGGAAATCCATATCAATTTTCACTTAGTATAGCCCCTTTACCAAGTTCTCATTTACCTACTATTACTAATGTTCAATTTCTACCAAAACGTTCGAATATATTATTAGAATAAATAACAAAACGTTTATATGAATTACCATCAACTTCGTCTATGCCTAAAACATCATATCTTAAAACAGTTCAAACATGGGATCATCAATAATCTAAAATATTAACTAGAAAACCTAGTTATACTAATAATCAAAAATTAAGTAACAAATTTTCTAAAATCCAATTTGTTAAGAAAAAATATAAAGATAAAAAGGTTCAAACTGTAGAAAAACGAAAGAAGAAGAAAAGGAGAAAGGAAAAACATAATTTAGTGGAAACTCCACATTCTCTCTTAAAATCCACTAAATTTACCAAACAAGTATCCTTATTAAAGTTTAAATCAGTACACTCTCTACCACTTTCTCCATTCTCTCAACAAAATATAGTGGAATTACCACCTCCACCTAACACTAACCTTTTAGAACCACCATCAAAACATAACTTAGTGGAATCTAAACATGACTTACTTTCTCTACCATCTTCACTAACTCCTAAAGAAACCATTACTACTCCTACTACATCTAGTGCTAAGTATATTTCTACGGCAATAAATACTGTCTCTATAACAACAGATATAAATGATTTAGAAATAATACCTTTCTGTACTAAAAAACGTCGACCTATAAGTAAAAATTTATCAATTGATGATATTACAAAATCACCTGATAACATATCATTTAGAGAAAAGACGTTAACTTACAAAAGATCTTCTATTCGTAATACGTACATATTAATCTTACAACAACCTTCTGTTTTCCATATCCAAGTAACATCAACTGAAATACGAATACAAAATCAATCTTTTGACCTTCGTATAACAAAAGACTTATCTTTAATCACCAACCTCGACTAGTAGAATCTTTTGAAGAAACTTTGTTTCTACTTAATACTCCTAATCCTCATAGAAATTTATCTTTTATTTTAACTTTTAACAATGAGCCAAAGAATTCAACTATCTATCAAACATAGCAAATTACCCTCAATTCTCCTTCTTTACACAATCAATCAATCATCTTATACAATACGTTCATCAAGGAAGATCAATCAACTCCTAATATATTTCTCGAACGATTACTCTATAATCATTCCTTTCTCTATAATAATTCCTTTCTAGATCCTTTCGATCCTTTCCATCCTTGCTCTCCCGTCTTCAAACACGATGTGTTTGGGGGGGTATGGGATCTGACTTTCATTATTTTAATTACTTTAACTTTGACTTTAACTTTAAGTATTTTAACTTTACCTTTAATATTAATGACTTTACTTCCAACTTTACTAGTTCTAATTATCATTCTAAATATAATTATGACTCCACGTTTTCTAACTTAACGTCTGCATTTAACTCTTCTGGATTAATGATACCAATTCTTGACTATATGAAATTTCGAATATTATTATTTGAAAAATCTATATGCAAATTAATATTTGATTCTTTCGTTCCTCTTTACATAGCACAATCATACTTAGAAACTTGTATTCAAATAACTCTTCAAGATAATATCAAGCTACTTAGTAAAAATATTTCACCCAATACTACGAAAAAGAAATTACTAAGAAGACTAGCAAATAATTTACGCCTTATACAAGAAAGAAATAGATATATGAAGTATAAGAACTTTCGATATCAAAGAAAAAAGGATACTGATTACGTTTCAATTCAAACTCAAACTAATTGACAATATATCAAACGACGATATTCAAACCCAGCAATTAATAAGCGAAAAAAGAGTAGAAAATATATCTTACTTCGAAATCAATATCAACATATCTATCAAAATATTATTATTAGAAAATATCAACAATATTCAAATTATGATCGGAAAAATATATTTGAATGGTCCAATCAAATTTTATGAATTAATAGAAAAGGCTATAACAAAAAGGGTAGTATACGCTATAGTACCATATACGCATATTTATACTACACTCATGGTATACATGTTTTCTGCAAACAAATTTTATTCTTATATCAACATTTTCATAAACGAATTTACATAAAACAAAACATATTCAAAGCATGTTTTCATCTGTCATCAATATTTGTTTTCTGGACGAATTTATTTTACAAATTCATTAAAGTAAGTTTTAACAAAGATTTATTAAGTTTTGGGCCTTCATACAGGACCAGTATGCCTTCTAAAAAGGATAAAGGTAAGCAAGTATTGCCTCCCTCTACTCCAGCCAAACTGCTCTTGTCTATGCCATGACACCTCCACAAATTATACCCACTCCTTCTCCTCATCAAACATCAGCCTCTTCATCTTCTTCCTTTCAGCTGTCTGATTATTTTGTCAAACCTATTAAACAACATATCACCATGACAGGCTTATACAAACCTTTATCTCTACAAGAATTACTCAATGTTACGAATCGTATATTTCAACCTGATTGCCTATGTCCAACAGTCAAACCCTTAAAAACACAAAAATTCTATGAACTAATCCTTGTTGATTCGGATTCAATAGAACTCAAACATCATCGAAATTCTCATGATAACTCTATCACTTACTCCATTTGCAAAATTAAAAAGATTCGACCTCATCAAGACATTGCTCTTGATCATTTAGACATCAAACCATTTTCTGTTCACTATCAACCCATGGGATATAATTATTAAGATTATAAGGATGCCTGGTATAATGTATTCTTTCTTCGCTCTTATAGTCATTCCTGGTTTTTAAAATTTGATCAAAACTGCCCTAAGAAAATTTCTTTTTGGTTCTCGAAATGGTGACTCTATTTTAGACCTTATCCTAATATTTATCCAACTCCAATCAATGAAGCACGCCTCTATTGTGAAACACTTACACCTGAAATATTTCTTGATCATCATAAAATTTCTTTTCATATTGATTATGCAATTCCATGGATAATGTCTTGGGCTTTAATTGTCGATCAATGTATCTGGATGCACCGCTATCTATTGTTAGAGATTTTAAAGTAAAATGGTGGGATAAATTTGATTTCGTGGCCATTACTCCTTAAAATATTCAGAAAGATCTTCAGGTAAAAAAATCATTTTATTAAGATCTTAAGCAACTATCACCAACAATATCTCGTTACAGAGATCCTACGGTGGATGGCATTTATCATCAGATCTTCACGAAAAATACACTAGCTGTACAAATTCCGAAGACTTCTCCAATACCATTTGTACATTCTTGTTGATCTCGAAGAATTTCTCATCCTCGATTTTTAGTTCAGATTCACAACGACATTAACGATATACTCCAACACATTCGAGAATCACAAGACAGAGCACAAGCCAGAATTACAAATATAAAATTTTTATTACAAAAGTAACGACGAAGTTGGGCCTTTATCGCTAATGAAGAAGACTTAGTAGCAGCTGAAGCCGCTCTCACTAAAGAAATGGCTAATACTGAAGCAGAAAAGGTGGGCTCATCCTCATCATCTACACCACCAACCAGTCCATTTCCTTTTGACCAAACAAAGGATCCAGGCAGACATGCACAAGATCTATTTGATCTTTGAGCCCATGATTTGTAAAAAAAAAATATTTTTCTAACAAGTTTATGTGCAGGTACATCCACTAAAAGAAGTGCTTGATGATTCCTCCCATTATCATTCCCCACTTCAACAACTTCCCGACAAAAGTGAATAGTAATTACCGACACGTTACTATTTATAAAAGTATGAAATGACGCAAAACAAACTCCACTTTTTCAAAATCAAAGAAGAGATGTGTAACAAACTTAAAGAAGCAAAGTGACATAAAACATCGACAAGACATTTACCGAACTAAAGCAGATGCTCCATCAACGGTCCTGATCATTTGTTCATCAACGGCTCTGATCAACTTCTCACATCTATATAAGGCCATCCAAGATTGAAGACAAGGCAGAGCGAACTCAAGAGCGAATTTAAGAGCTTAGACACCACATCTTCAGAGCTACTGAGTCCAACCAACCACGAGAAGCAAGAAGAGTCGCTTCTTCTCTTCTCACATCTACTTTGTAAATTACCCTTGTAAATATCCTAGTTGTCCTTCTACCTTATCCTTGTATCTACCATCGTGTGTTTATTTCCTTTTGAGAGTTGTGAGGTTTGCTGAGTGTTACCTCTGTCTTCTATGTACTGAAGTTCTCTATGGTTTTCGTTCAATTAAAACTTTGAAGGTTTTCTGAACTGCTGGTATAATCTATCATCTCTTTGATTTAATGCATATTTTGAAGTTTTGAATGAAAAGATCCTGCGTAGTCCTAATTGGTATCAGAGAGAAGTGCCTTATTTTCTTGTGTCTGGGGAGAGAATAGGTGATACTGTTCTCTGCGGGATTATTCTTGTTTGATTTCGGTATTGCTTTTGCATAATCTATTTGCATATTTCTACATACACAATAAATTTGCGTACACTTGCACCGAATCGGAACAATGTTGGTTTAGCCTGTTTAACCGTTGGTCAGCCCGTGAAAATCAATAGTGAAATTGGATGATCCCGGGGGTGGTCCCGTCAACTGACTCTGTAAGAGTGTGTGAAGAATTGTGTCTGTAGAACCGTATTGAGAAAATTGTATATTAAGTCGTAAAGAAATTAAACTATGACAACCTGGCTAAGTGAACTAATCAGGGGAGATAGTTCAACTTCTAGTATGTCAATAAACTCTAGAGAGTCGACCTTTATACCTAGCTTTTACCCTAAGGGAGAATTTGTCCCAGATATAGAATCCCTTCGAAAATAATTTATGCTTGATAAAAATAAATATGTTCGAAATTGGTATTTCAAGAACTTTTCTAAAAATGAATTGGAAGAATATCAATTATCATGGAAAGTAACAATGATAAAGGAAAAAAAGAATCTTCCATTCTTTGAGTGGTTCCTACCTTTTATTCAAGAAAAGAAAACCAAGAAATTTAGGCAAAATAAATCTAGAAAGACAGAAGGTAAACGACAAAAAAATGAAATGTTGTTAGCATCACCAGAAGAACAACCTATGTTAAATGAAAATATTACTGTAACTAAAGAAATATCCACTAGTACTAGTGATCTTGAAAATGATAGATCTTCTAATGAATTTGATAAAGATGATGACTTTAGGAATTCTAAAAAGAAACATCTAGAAAACTCTTTGTCTTTGTCTTCTGTTGAAGCTACTGAAAATATTGAACGTATAGATTAGTCTGAAAGTGACAAACTTGCAGATCTGTCTAAAATGTCTGATAATGTTGAACCTAAAAGTGATTTTGAAATTAAACATCATCAAAATCTTTCTAAAATATCTGAAACTTTGGCTATTCAAACTATTAATATACATTTACGTGAAGATACTAAAATCGACCAAGAAATCAATAGAGTAAGGAATACGCCCAACTCTTTTACAAAAAATTATTATCCACGGCCAACACCACCGGATATAAAATATGAAGAAAGGTATCAATATTCTCCACGAATTTATGATGCTAATAATATACACCAATGGAATATTGATGGAAAATCTGAATATAAAATTACGTGTTTATTACATGACATGAAAATTACTGCTTCTGCATATCTTGTCTGTAATACAACAATGACTGAACCTAATGCTACGAAATTACTGGTAATCGATTTTGCTGGAACTTTAAAATATTGGTGGGAAAATACTTTAAATGCTAATGAAAGAAATTATATTTTAAATCATACTGAATCTGTTCAACAAGAAGGACCAAATGGAGAAATTCAGTTTGTTCAGAGACCAAATTCCTTAGAAATTCTAATTATTACTATTAGTCAAGTCTTTCTAGGAAACGTTAAAGATGACTATTTAAGCTCACATGTAATCTTGATGAATCTGAGATGTCCTACCCTTCAAGACTTTCGTTGGTATAAAGATATGTTCCTTACGCATATCTTTAGAAGACAAGACTGTAATGAATCATTCTGGAAGGAACGATTTGTTGCTGGTCTTCCTTTACTCTTCGACAACCGAGTTATGACCAAACTCACTGAGTTAGGAGGAGGTCGAGCCATTCAATGGAATCAAATGACTTATGGTCAATTATTTTCCTTCATAAAAAAGGAAGGACTATAACTATGTCAAGAATATAAAGAACAAACAAAACTTCAAAATGATAAAAAATAATTTAAGGCTCAATTAGGAACTTTTTGTTATCAGTATGGCATTGAAAAAACTCAAAGCACCTTCCCAACAAAAACCTAAATATATGTTTAAAAAACCTATCAATCTAATTCTTATACCCCGCATAAGAAACGAACTGTCAAAAAATCAAATACTCAATCTAAAACTTTTTATCAGTCTCAACATTCTAAAGCTATCTGTTGAAAATGTAAACGACTTGGCCATATGGCAAACCAGTGTAAAGTAAAAAAGAAAATTGATGAAATATTTAAAGATTATTCACATTTAAGCAATAAGTTAACTGCTCTATTATTAAGTGATAATGAATCTGAAAATGACTGTATTTTTTATTATGAAGCGGCTAATATTAATGAAGAAATTAATGAATCAATTGAAGCCTTCTTTGAATCAAAATCTGAAGAAAAAGAAAATATTCCTCATAAATAATTATGTAATTGTAAATTTTAACTTAATATGTTAATATCAAATAATGAAACAGAATATCTACTTGAAATGATTGATAAAATTGATGATCTAGAATTGAGGAGACAATATTTACAGAAGTTAAAGGATTTACTTATTACTACACCAAAAGAGCCACAAGAATTCAGTTTAACAAAATTATTTAATAAGTATTCTTCGCCTTCTTTATTTCAGCAAGTAACAACTGGTGATCTACAACGAGAAATTAAACAAATAAAAGCTGAAGTAAAAGAATTAAAAGATAACTTACGAGAAATCAAGTTTAGTGAATTACATTTGAATACACGTCTGGCTATTTTAGAATCTAAGCAAAATACAGAAGAAGAATCTAGTCATAACTATGAAATATAATCTACGGATCAAACTGAATATTTACAGCTCATTTTAAAAATTAATTTTTAAAAGTGGTACTGTCCTATTACCTTAGTAATTAATCAAGAATATCATCTAAAAATACTAGCCTTACTGGACACTGGTGCAGATCAAAATTGTATTTAAGAAGGATTGATTCCTATAAAATATTATCAAAAGACAACGAAAAAATTACATACGGTCAGTGGATCAAAACTAAATATTAAATATAAATTAACACGTGTAGCAATTTGTAACCAAGGTTACTGCTTTAAATCAACATTTATATTAGTAAAAGATTTACAACAAGATGTTATCCTAGGCACACCATTTTTTACACAAATATATCCTTTTGCTGCCTCTGCTGAAGGTATTTCTACCGATGCCCTAGGAATTCCTATTATATTCCAATTTCTACATCCTATTAAACAAAAAGAAATATAAGAACTACAAGAAATGACGATTTCTAAATAAATAAATCTCATAATTAAAAAGAAAAAATAAATTAATTACTTACAAGAAGAAATACAGACAAACAATATTGAACAACAACTAAAACAAGCCATTGTACAAACAAAAATTGCTAATCTACTCCAGCGATTTGGGAAAGAAGTATGTTCTACTTTACCTACCGCCTTTTGGAATCGAAAGCAACATCATGTCTCTTTACCATATGAACCAGACTTTCATGAAAGTAAAATTCCAACCAAAGCGTGTCCAATTCAAATGAATAAAGAATTGCTAGAATATTACAAGAAGGAGATTCAAGATCCTCTTGATAAAAAGTTAATTCAAACATCTAAATCACCTTGGAGTTGCTCTGCCTTTTACGTCATGAATAATGCTGAAAAGGAAAGAGGAGTACCTCGATTAGTTATAAATTACAAACCCTTAAACAAGGCACTCCAATGAATTGGGTATCCTATACCTAATAAACGTGATTTAATTAATAGACTGTACAATGCAAACATTTTTTTAAATTTGATATGAAATCTGGATTTTGGTAAATTCAAATCCAAGAAAAAGATCGCTATAAAACAGCTTTTACAGTACCCTTTGGTCACTATGAATAAAATGTTATGCCCTTTGGATTAAAAAATGCTCCGTCTGAATTTTAAAATATCATAAATCAAATATTTAATCTTTATACAGAGTTTATTATTGTTTATATTGACGATGTATTTGTATTCTCCAATTCTATTGACCAACATTTTAAACATCTTTATCAAATTTTAAACATTATTAAACAAAATGAATTAGTTGTATATCTACCTAAAATCAAACTATTCCAGACAAAAATAAGATTTTTAGGCTTTAATATCTATCAACATTCGATAACGCCTATTCAAAGATTAAACGAATTCGCTGCTAAATTTCCTAATGAAATCAAAGATAAAACTCAATTACAATGATTTCTAGGTTATTTAAATTATATTGCAGAATATATACCAAAATTAAGGCAAACATGTAAACATTTATATCAACGACTTTAAAAGAATCCTTTTGTCTGGACGGATGAACATACGAATATTGTTAAACAACTAGAACAACAAGTTCAATATTTACCATACCTAGGTATCCCATATCCTAAAGCTTTTACTTATTATCGAAACAGATGCATCTGACTTAGGATATGGTGGCATATTAAAACAAAAATTAGAAACAATCCAACCTCAAATTGTTCGATTTCATTCTGGCATTTGGCTTGGACCACAAAAGAATTATTCCACTATCAAAAAAGAAATTTTATCCATTGTTTTATGCATATCTAAATTTCAAGATAATTTATACAATAAGAAATTTTTACGACGAATTGATTGTAAAGTTACAAAAGATGTTTTACAAAAGGATGTCAAAAATCTTGTCTCCAAGTAAATATTTGCTCGATGGCAAGCAATTTTATCTGTCTTTGATTTTGATATTGAATTTATCAAAGGGACTTCAAATTCTTTACTCGATTTCTTAACTAGAGAATTTCTACAAGGCTAGCATGACACCTCCACCTAAACCCGAGTTTTCTTTTCTTCTTTTTACTTATGACCATTTGTTTGAATTATTTTCTTGGCTTTTTGTCAAAACTTTTCTTAAATTCACCTCTATATCAAAATCCTGTGTTCAATTTCTATCAAACACTGTTTTCATTCAACATGTTTCTCTGTCTACGGGAAATTCCACGACATTGCAACTACCATCTGGTGCATGGAAATCTGCTGACGTATTTAGTTGGGATCTACACTTATTTAAGTGGCATGCTCATATCTCTCAGAAGGCCTCTATTGCTCTTATTAAATTCGAACAGTGATATAAACTGACGATATGGATCCGAAGACGGACAAATTGGATTTACCTTCGAACTATTACAGTGTTCAAACTTATCAAAGAAATTCGACCGATCATATGGCTCATCTTTACTTCTGCCACAAAGCTCTATCGGTATAATCTGTTAGCACAAGATATTTCTTCGATTGAAGATCTCGGTCCACATCAAATGTTCAATTGCTTGGAATATTCCATCTTCTCTGCTGATAATATTCTCATACGACCATTCACAAGCACTCTTCGTTTGTAAAAAAAAAAAAATTCTAACTAGTTTATGTGCAGGTACATCAACTAAAAGAAGTGCTTGATGACTCCTCCCATTATCATTCCCCACTTCAACCACTTCCTGACAAAAGTGAATAGTAATTACCAACCCGTTACTATTCAAAAAGTATGAAGTGACGTAAAACAAACTCCACTTTCTCAAAAGCAAAGAAGAGATGTTTAACAAACTTAAAGAAGCAAAGTGACATAAAGTATCGACAAGACATTTACCAAACAAAAGTAGATGCTTCATCAACGGTTCTGATCGAATTTTCATCAACGGCTTTGGTCAATTCCTTACACCTATATAAGGCCATCCAAGATTGAAGACAAGGCAGAGCAAACTCAACAGCTAACTTGAGAGCCAACTTGAGAGCAAACTTAAGAGCTTAAATGCCACATCCTCAGAGCAAAAACAAATCCATCTACGACTGAGAAGCAAGAAGAGTCTCTCCTTCTTTTCTCACATCAACCCTTATCAACCTTTGTATATAACCCTTGTAAATATCCTTGTTTTCCTTCTACCTTATCCTTATAATTACCATCGTGTGTTTGTATTGCCTTTTGAGTGTTGTGAGATTTGCTGAGTGTTACCTTTGTCTACTATGTACTGAAGTCCTGTACGGTTTTCGTTCAATTAAAGTTTTGAAGGTTTTCTGAACTGCTGGTATAATCTCTCATCTCTTTGATTTAATGCATTGCTTGAAGTTTTGAATGAAAAGATCCTGCGTAGTCTTAATTGGCATTCAGGATAATCGTGGATACTGTCCGCTTTGGGCCTGGAAGCCCTCACGGTTTTTCTCAAAACGCGTCCACGTAGATAAGGGCCTCCACGCCTTATAAGCGCTTCAACGACTCTTTCCCAAACCGATGTGGGATATCCTCCCTCACGGCCTTGTCTCTGATATCATTCAGGACAATCGTGGATACTGTCTACTTTGGGCCTGGAAGCCCTCACGGTTTTCCTCAAAACTCGTCCATGCCGGTAAGGGCCTCCACGCCTTATAAGCGCTTCAACAGCTCCTTCCCATAAAGGGTTCTAGTCTTGGAAGGAATGCATCATTATGAGTTGTTCGTAGAAGAAAGGTCCTCTCAATACTCTAACGGCCACACCGGATATGGACCCAAATGATCGATAGCTAAATTTTCTTCAATTGTTTATCTGTTGCCTTTAACTTTCCTCAAGTTAACTTTTGTAAGAAAATAGCGGATCTTCCTTCCCCCTCAAATTCCACAAATAAATAAGGGGGAGGTCCCAATACCTTGACGATTCCCACTCGTTAATACATATGAGCAACACCATCTCTTCCTAAGTAATTCTATCATTATTGTATTTGTCCTAAAATACCTGACTTGTCCAAATCTAATCAAAAGAATTTGTTAACTTGAAAACAAACTCATCCATTGAAGCTGAGGATTATTTTCTCAAATTTAGAAGATAATATAATTATCTTTGATTTGCTATAACACTGACTATGATTTATCGTTAATGTCCAAGTCGCAATTCACCTACTAAATTGTTTAAGTCCACGAGTCGAAGATCTACAATGTCTATGTCCTAACAATCTGTCTACTTATTAGGTAATAATATATATCTAAGCAAAAATTTTCACTTTATAATTCTAACACTAATGCCAACTTGGATTTTGTTCAAATACTGCAACCAAGTCTAATTCCTAATTATCCATATATTTTCCAAGCCCACGGTCCAATACCAAGAAATTCTGTTGGTTAAATTAATTCCTTTAGTTAATCTACTTTTAAATAATTAATTATAATATCCATATAATAATTTTATCTATTTGTTCTGCCCGCTAAATTCACTAAATCTGTATCCTTAATTTATCATATCCAAATTTTAAATCTAAATTCTAAATTTTGGGTTTAAGAGAGCCTAAAAGAGTGATCCAATAATAATATTATAGACCTCTAGGCCCAAACTCATATAACTAGCCGGTAATTCAATTTTCCCAATCAAATTACTTTTAAAATATTCATACAATATCACATGTCATGATTATGGAGCAAAGCAGGTCCTAATAATATTCTAGAATGTAAATGACTCACAAAATTAAATCATAAAAATAGAGCAATAACCAAGATAAATTTTAAGGTGTGACCTGATGACAATCTATATGACCTTAATATTCAATAATAATAAATTAGAATACAAATTATTTGTAGGATCTCATTAGATAACTTATTCGGACAAACAAAATAATCACGAGCTACTCCCCAATGATCGTAAAGAAAAGTGACTAATGACAACACTAATAAAATCACTGATTCATCAAAAACCAAACGCTACAAATATTTTAACAACGGAAATGAATCAAACTCTGATTTCATAATAACAAAATATATAATTATTATTTCAATTGTTGTCCCAAATAATACAAAAATACATTTGATTGTAAGGCTGATACTCATAGAAAATATATAAAATTTCAATTAAATCCGCATCCGAGCTCCTTACAGTGTATCCATGGCTCACTAATATGAAGGGATAAAAATAATAATTTTATGAGTTGAAAGCATAACAAGTATCAATATATATAATATACAACAAATGATGCATCTATAAGCAGAATAAAGGAGATCAAAATATATACAAAAGCCCATAAAAATCAATATCCAAATGTCTACAATATCATATCAATGAAAGTCCGAATATGGTCTCGTAATCAAAAGTATAATTAGAAATGAAGATCAAAAGTTTTAAATGTACAAGATCAACCAAATTCCCAATAATAGGTGAAACCTGTAAATCTCAATCGAAATTTCAAATACTAATTAATATAAGTAAAACATATTGAAAATCTAAAACATATACAAATCAAAGAACCAAAGACCAAAAAACTAATTTAAGAAAGGATTATACGTATTTTCGGTAATCTTAGGTCATAAGTTACTATTTAGAACTATAGACGGGTCGTCTATGTATTATTTCCTATAGACAAAATTGAATAACACTTTCTTTTACCATCTATGGATGATAGGTATACTTCTTAAATTTATCTAATATATTAGGATATCCGAATATATTAGGATCGTTCAAATCCTTACGATGGCTATCATAAAACACAATCAATGAGAGTCTTTATATTACATATTATAAAATTTTTCCTATCTGACAAACAAGGTCAAAGCTTCCACTTGAAAAGATCAAATCTCAAAGTATTTCCTTTAGAAAAGTTTACATATCAAATCACATAGTGAAGATAGACCTTGACTTAAAGTATAATGTATGGACACCATATACATGATCTATATATAAGTTTTTATAATTTTTTTTTTACAAATACACTTATATATAAATATAATCCTAAAAATATTTACCTCTTTTTACAAAATAAATAAAATCCTCAAATATTAGCCAAAATAGTTGCAAAATTTCAAAATAATTGGTAAAAGTGATATGCATGCATGAATGAGTTAACTAGGGTGAGTAAAATAACCAAAATCACCTTACTCATTTCTCTTCCTTCCTCTCCTCTTCTCTTTCTCTCTCCTTTCTCTTTTTCCGGCACAAAAATGATCAAAATAGTATGTGTCAGTTCTTATACAGTCTAATCGGCACATGAGTTTCACTTAGGAGTGTGCCAAGTGCCTAATCTTTTCTACGCATGAGCGCCGCCTTGGGCGCGCATCGAGTGCTCTCATACTGAAATTTGCCCTTGAGCATCGCCTCGAGTGTGCCCACATGGGAATCCATGCTCAAGTGAGCATCGGGCATACCTCAAATGCTAATTTGCTTCATTCTTTTAAATATTTTTAAATCTATATTACACAATTATTTCTGATATACCTAAAATTAACCTAAAACAAACAAATAATATCAAATTAAATTTGATAGGAATTGGGTATTATGTCACACAATATTATATGCTTGAATTTTTAAATCAAAAACATCCAAGATATTAGTGGATGCTTTGGCCCTACGAAATCTAACCTCTTGGTATTCAATGGGCTAACATTAGGTCCAAGGGGACAAATTAAATTTTAGAAGTTTTCAAATTATTTGTTACTATGGTTATTTACTTTTTATGGTGTACTAAGAATGTCATCGGGTTTAATGGGGGCTAGTTTGGGACCAAATCTTATCATTAAGCAAATTTCATTATATTCAGGATAAGTTATTCTCAATACCTTAGCTTGTAATGGGTGTCAGTCTCTTCATTCTCAAAAGTTAGGGCTTTATGTGATACCCATTATTTCATTTTGGACTACTTGAAGTGATGATCAGTAGAGATCATTAATTAAAAAAAGTTAACGTGCAAACAAAGTTTTTGAAGCTGATAATTTACGGTTGGGTCCAAAATGACCTTATAAAAAGCCTAGATACTTTGGGCTCACAAAATATTCTTAAGGACATTTTGATTGTTTTTTTAGTAGTAGTAAAAAAATGACTTTTGAAATTATAATTGTTAGTTAGGAACTTTTGTGATTATGAATAATGTATTTTTGGATCAGGAAAAATTAAAATTATGATTTGTTAAAAGTATTGCGAATCCTCTAAATTCTATTATACCTTATAGAGCACTCTCATAAGTCTGTCTAAATGAATATTTATATTTAAATATAATTACTCAAATTAAAAAAAAAGATGTTACATTATGTTATCTAAATTTTTATAAATTATTTAAAATTTAGACTTTATAAATAGAATGATTTAATTTAAATACTCTAAATTCAAACGTTTATCTATTATTGACGTGTGACGTACTGTATTTTTAATCAAAAATTTGACAAAATTTTGACTGTAATATGGATGTCGACTAAATACAAAACTTATTAATAACCTATACAACACAATAAATAACCACAATAGAACCCAATAACCAAACACACACCCCGACATAGGATCCAAAAAAACACTGAACTACACGTGGCGTCAACGTCATAACTGCGTGTATGATGTTGGTTCAAATAAGATGCCACCAGAATCCCCGAACAACCTTAAGTACTTATGGAAGCAAATACATTCAATACAAATAGCGAAAACTACGCTACATATATGCCATCATCATGCACATACATCATTATACATATCCATTTCAAAGTAATACAAATGTTCCCCAAAAAGGAAAAATCACAAAATTACATCCTCAAGGTTCATCCGTCATGGTCCGTAGCCTAAAGAGCTCCTAAGTTCTCACTTTGACTCATCAGGTATAAGAGCGTACTCATCTCGAGTAAGGAAGGCAATAAGGGTAAGCAAATGGCTCTGCAAGTGAATAAAATTAAAGACAGTAAAATGACATACATAATATGAATAAGAGAGAGAGAGTATATGAGCATGATATGAATGCATGCATCATGAAACGTGATCAAAGGCGCTTGTGGAATGCAATTATCTTTTAATTGTTACTTATTCTTTCTCTAAGTTCTAGAACATGTATGAACTTCTTTTTTTTCACGGATTAAGATCAATAGACCTTACCAATTAACGGAGTAATCGATCAAGGAAAGGAATGTATTTGAACGCACATATTCTAAACAGTGCCCGATACCTTGGGCCAGAAAACAGATATACTACCAGAATGCCTCTCATGGTCCAGGATGCTATCCATGCCAACTTTAACGTCCCGTGGTGAACAGTGCCCAATACTTAGGGTCAGAAACAAATATACCACATGAACGTCTCTTGTGGTCCGGGAGCATTTCTCAATTTATCATTATAATATTCTAAGGTATGCTAAGAAATATCACCCGTTATAATACACGGCCAGGGTAATCCCTTGTATTTCCACTATAATACTAATGGCATACCGGGGGATACTACCCTTTGAAATACAATTCCATTGTACAAATTCTTAATTACTTATTCTTACAACTCTTGCTTAATTCTTATATGCAGATACGGATCATCATTTCTTATGAGCTTAAATCTTCGCGCAACTTGAACATATGCATAGTTTAACATGAGGTTTTGAAATAATTAAGAATTCCTTATCACATCGGGGCAACGTGACTTTAGAGCTCTCAGACGATAATTCCTTCTCAAATGGTTCGCTATAATATTTTCGGACTATACAATTAAATATTTACAATTATATATAATTAAATACCAAATAAAACAAAGTAGAATTATGGGAAAATCCCTAAAACTCGAGTGAATATTGCCGATGTGGGTTTTAGGGTTCCCGGTTGCATGAAATCGGTCAAAACTTGAAAATCGAACACCCAACTGATAAATACACATATTCAAGACATCGGTAATTTATAATGAAGGCCAAATTATGCATTATTTACCATAATTTTGGGTATAAGCAAAGGGGCGCGGGTTTAGGGTTTTAGGTACGAAAAACCATACAAATCACACTAATTGGATACGAAATAACAACTTAATTGGGTATCAGAACGAGGATACCTAAAGAAAATAAGATGAATACACGAGAAAATGAGAGAAAAGAGTATGAGAATATTTGTCTCAACCCGATCTATAACGTTTCTAACTAGCACGAGCTTGGATTTGGACTTGGGAAGCTTGGATCCTTCCTTCTCTCTCTACCCCTTCGAGCTCTCTGTCTCTCTATACCAAAAATGGCAGAAAATAAAATGACCATCGAACCCTCGTGTGATTTTATATCATAGGCCGGCGTGGCTAGTTCTGTTTTGGGTGCTCGCGGCACTGCCTGAGGCTCCCAACGAGTGCCCCTCGTCGATAAATCTTGTGTTCCCGAAACTTGATTTTCCCATAAAAATTAAGCCCCATTTTGATTATACAACTTAAGTATCTCCTAGATATTATGTGTTGAAAATCGAAACCTCACAACTCTCCCCCACTTAGAAAATTTCGTCTCCGAAATTAACAAATCTTAGCACTTAAACAAGAAGACATACCTTGAAATAAATAGGGATTCTTGTCCCAAATCTCCATCTCCCTCTCCCACGTCATCTCCTCGCGAGAGCGATTCCTCCACAAAATTTTAACTAGAGCAATGGTCTTCGAACGCAGGATCTAATCCTTTCGATCTAAAATCTTAACTGCCTCCTCCGAATATGATAAGTCTTCCTGGATAGCCAAGAGGCCGTAATCTATGACGTGTGCTGGATCATAGACGTACTTTCTCAACATCAAAACATGGAAGACATTGTATACCTCAACCAAACTCGGCGGTAACGCCAAACAATATGCCACTTTACCAACTCTCTCAATGATCTCAAAGGGTCCAATAAATCGCAACTTCAATTTCCATTTGACACCAAATTTGGAAACTCCCTTCCATGGTGACACCTTGAGGGAAATAAAATCTCCGACCTCGAATCTAAGCTCAGATCTCCTCTGATCGATATAACTCTTCTACCAATTCTGAGCGATCTTCAACTTCTCAAAAACCACCGCGATCTTTTCTGATATTTTTCGAATTACATCAGGACCCAACAAACGTCTATCCCCTGTCTCCTCCCAATAAATGAGTGATCGGCACTTCCTATCATAAAGTGCCTCAAAAGGAGTCATATCGATACTTGCTTGGAAACTATTGTTAGAAGCAAACTCGGCCAATATCAAGTGATCATTCCAATTCCCTTTCATCTCCATCACTAAGGCTCTAAGCATATCCTCTAATATCTGAATCATCCACTCAGATTGGCCATCGGTCTAAAGGTGATACGATGTACTGAATTTTAGGTTCGTCTCTAGTTCCTGGTGTAAACTCTCCCAGAACTTAGAGATGAAACGTGGATCATGATCGGATACAATAGATACTGGCACACCATGCAGTCTAATAATTTCATTAATATACAACTGCGCAAGGCGATCATGGAAGTACGTTGTTCGAATGGAAATGAAATGAGCTGACTTCATTAGCCGATCCACAATGACCCAAATAGTATCGTGATTCCTCCAGGTCCTAGGCAAGCTCGAAACAAAATCTATAGAAATATCTTTCCCCTTCCAACTCAAAATGGACAAAGGCTGCAACAAACCCATGGGCTTCCTTGTAATGTACCAATTTTTGGAGACCTTTTATCATCAAAAAAATATAAAGACCAAATTCTTCTATGGCAGAAAAGATGAAGGAGCCCTTACAAATGTAATGGAAAGTAATCCTGTCACGGTAAGTTAATCCAGTCAACGCTTGTTGACCAAAATATGTAAAAAGAAGCAACTAAATTCGGTCAACGCCAGTTGATCGAGAACGCAAAAGAGAAACTTAATCCGGTCAACGATAGTTGACTAGAAATGATGAAAGAACAATTAAAAGAATTAAAGGTGAACCGGGGTAGTTGTTGACCGGTGCCAAGATGGAGGCCGAAAGTGTTGAGACGAGAGAAAGCCGTGAAAGTAAACATATCCGGTCAATGCCAGTTTGTGACGGATCGGTCATATTCCACCACATAAGGCTGTCGTCAAACCTATCCTTTACATCATATAGAGAATAAATACCAACTAGGTGGACATAAAATTTTTTCTTTTCTTTTATATATACCATTCATTTCGTACACAGGATCGCTTAAGGTCGAACTCCTTGGTTGGCCATCACAGTGTTAAGTCTCACACCTGGCCAGCCAACACTCAGGTCGGTTGACTACAAAAATCTTGACATGACATGAGATGCTACTAGAAATATCAACTTCATTCACCATATTATAACTACGGAAACATGCTAACATTTATAAATTCTTTTACAGCGCAACTTGTTTTACAAATCATTCTCAAAACATCAAAAGAAATACATCAATTCTTTCACTGATCAGCTCCGGCCAGTTATGCAGTCTAGTTACTTCATATGACTCTATTCAATTTCGTCCTCCATAAACTTCTCATCATCTGAAAAATGGCAAAAGTGAGCTACAAAGCCCAGCAAGGTACCCACATGCAGAAAACATTAATATACATATAATCAGATCAAAATAAGGGTTCATAACCTAACTTAGCATACAAAAATCATCATATCATTTCTTCTTAAGTTTGAAATTCCTTGTTCTTATTCTTATTATCTTGTGTTCAGAAAATCCTTAAAAGCCGAACAAAATACTTATCATCTTTAGGGACCGGACGGGAGCGAACAACATCGAGGAAGGGTTGTGTGCTATCTCACAACCTAGAGCCGTATCATCTCATTATGCTCCCCGAGGCGGGAGATAATGCCTTTAACCTGGCATACGAGGCCGTAGTCCAAAAGCCTTATGCCACCAGAAATTTCCCGTGGCCGAGGGGCAGTCCTCGAGTGTCACTTCAATATCCTTTATCCATCTTTAACAACAAGTTTAAAGGAAACTCGATTATTAGTTCATGTCTTTTAATGGCCATTCATCATAGTTTGAAAGTCGAAAGTCGTAGAGTTTCACTTGCTATCCGGATTACATACATTTTTCCTAGTTCTTATAACATTTGTTCTTAACTGCAAACAATTGAAGTCCGTATAGCCGTTCCTTTAACATCTTAAAACCGATGGTCTTTTGTCAAATATCAGAGGTCTTACTTATCAAAGCCGGAGGTCTTTTCTCAAAAGCTAATTTCAAATCATTGATCTTATATGTCACTTTACAAACCGGTTTCAAATTCGTGGGACAAATTTTCGATTTCAAAACATGCTCTAAGACTGGTTTAAATTTCATGAACAATTTTCCGGTTTCAAAATGCTCCAAAGCCGGTTCAACTTTCATGAACAATTTTCTGGTTTCAAAATGCTCTAAGGCCTGTTCAACTTTTATGAACAATGTTCCGGTTTCAAAATGCTCTAAGGCCGGTTCAACTTTTATGAATAATTTTCCAGTTTCAAAATGCTCTAAGGCCTGTTGAACTTTCAAGAACAAATTTTCGATTTCGAAATGCTCTAAGGCCGGTTCAACTTTTAAGAACAATTTTCCGGTTTCAAAATGCTCTAAGGTCTATTCAACTTTTATGAACAATTTTTCGGTTTCAAAATGCTCTAAGGCCGGTTCAACTTTTATGAACAATTTTTCGGTTTCAAAATGCTCTAAGGCCTATTCAACTTTTATGAACAATTTTCCAGTTTCAAAATGCACTAAGGCCAGTTCATTTTTCATGAACAATTTTTCGGTTTCAAAATGCTCTTCCGGTTTCAAAATGCTCTAAGGTCGGTTCAACTTTCATGAACAATTTTCCGGTTTCAAAATGCTCTTGAGGGCCGGTTTCAATTTTTGGCACACTTGCCAAATACCTTTCTTTTAACAAAGCCGGAGGTTGTTTATCAAAAGCCAAAGGTCATATATCAAAAGCTGAAGGTCTTTTCTCAAAGGTCGGAGGTCTTTTATCAAAAGTCGGAGGTCTTTTTCTTAAAATCGGAGTTCCTTTCCTCAAAAGCCGAAAGTATTTTTCTTAAACGTGCAATTATCGAAGTTCATGCATATCGACAAATAACCATACTTCGGGTATAAAGAAACCTAACATCATGAATAACAGGGCTTCTTTTAAAATGCGGTTAACAAAGATTCTCCCTTAAATCAAACGATCAGAACAGATATCATACATACCATATCATGAGTTCATAAAAAATCAGACATACTTGCGTCGCAAACATGCATATACTTGCATTAAACTTATGATCATAAAAAGTGAGTACTCTTGCCTGAATTCCTTTACTTTACCTTGAAATTTTGGTTTTTCATTCTCTAGAAAATTCTATTGAGAGCCTCGTCCTAACCTCTTTCCTTAAGTTCTCACTTCCTATTTATAGGACTTTGGTCTGAAGGTAGTAGGTAGGGCAGTTCAACCACTCGGGGATGGTTGAGAGTTGGTGACCAACTCAAGCATGGTCATGCTGACTCTACTTTTCGTAAGCACTTCCTTCACTTTCGGTCAACTGGCCTTGACCGGATTTAGGTTTCTCCTTCTTACACATTCCGGTCAACTAGTGTTGACCGGATTTTTCCTTACCTTTAACATTTCTGGTCAACTGGTGTTGACCGGATTACTCTCCTCTTTCCCTTTCTTTCGGTCAACTAGCGTTGACCGGATAAGACTTCCTTTACGTTTTTCGGTCAACAGACGTTGACTGGATTACTTCTTTTCCTCATGCTTTTTGGTCAACACTTGTTGACCGAATTACTATCCTTATCTCATTTTCTGGTCAACTGGCGTTGACCAGATAGCCATCGATTTCCCTCAACTCCTTGATTATACTAACTTGATGTAGGAAATTTTCTATGTTTTAGGATCTGGGCCATTACACAGTTGGCCGGAAATAATGAGGGAGCCCTTACAAAATGTAAAATTAGGATGACCATGCCTAAGTAGGTAACCGACTTTTAACTACTCCCGAATGGTTGACCTGCCCTATCTACTACCGTCAGACCAAAGGCCTATAAATAAGAAATTAGAGAGTGCAAGGAAAAAGGTTAGGAGGAGGCTCTCGGCCAAGCTTCTTAGTGAATTCCAAGCTGAAGTGAAGAAATTCAGGAAAGTGTACCCCCTGTTTTTAAGTTCATGGTTTAATGTAAGCGTACTCATCTTTTCTTCAGTTCATGTTTATAATGCAAGAATACCTGATTTTGATGAACTTATGTTAAGGTATGCTATGATATTTGCTCTGATCATCTGAATTAAGGAAGAATTTCTGTTAACGTTATGTTTAAAAGAAGCTCTGTTATGTGTTTTCATAAAGATCTCTGATTAACCTTACTTACTTACATGAAGTCTGGCCACGAACAGGTTGTCAAGATATCTAATTATAATATGCGTAAAATGACCTCCGGCTTTTGTTAAAAAGATCTTCGGCTTTTGATAAATGACCTCCGGCTTTTGACATAAGACCTCCGATTTTTGTTAAAAAGATCTTCCGCCTTTGATAAATGACCTCCGATTTTTGACACAGGACCTCAGGCTTTGATAAATGAGACATTCGAAACCTTGATAAAAGATCTTCGGTTTTAAGACGTTAAAGGAAAGGCTATTAATGTCATACGGACTTTAGTTGTTTGAAGTTAAGAATGAAGGTTACAGGAACAAAGAAAAATATATATAATCCGTACAGTAAATGGAACTCTATGTTATTCAACATTTGAGATACGATAGATGGCCATCGAACTATATGAACTTTGATCTAAGTTTCCGTTAAACTTGCTATTAAAAAATTGGATGAAAGATAGTGGAGTGACACTCGAGGACTGCCCCTGGGTCACGGGAAAATTTCTGGTGGCAAAGATTTATGGACTACGGTCCCGTATGCCGGGTGAAAGGCATTACCGCCCGCCTCTGGGAGTATAATAGAAGGATATGGCCTTAGGTTGTGGGGTAGTACACAGCCCTTCCTTAATGTTGTCCTCCCCCGTCCGGTCCCTAAAGATGAAAGTATTCTGCATGGTTTTACGATTCTTATGATGATAAAGACAAGACAACTAAGAATAAGAACGAAGATTTCTGAACTTAAAGAAGAAATGATATAGTGAATTTCTTACTCGCATGCTAAGCTTATGTTACAGTCCACTTGTTTGATTTGATGATATATATTGTTGGGCTTTGTAGCTCACTCTTTCTGTTTTTCAGATGACGAGAAGCTTATGAAAGATAAAATGGAATAGAGTCGTACGGAGTAGCTAGACAGTATAGCTGGTCGGAGTTAATCAGTGAAGGAGCAAGGGAATTGATGTATTCACTTTTGATGTTTTGGGAAAGACTTGTAAAACATTGTAAAATTAATGGATATTAGTATGCTTTCGTATTACTATATGGGAGGATGAAGTTTGATATTCCTAGTAGCATCTCAACTCACGTCAAGGTCTTTGTATCTGACTGACCTTAACGCTGGCCGGTCAGATGAGAGCATAAAACTTTAATGGCCAACTTAAGGAGTTTGACCTTAAGTGATCCTGTGCATGCAAAATCTCAAGATAAAAATAGAAGAAAAGAAAGAAAGAAAGAAAATTTTTATGACCACCTAGTTATTCGAAATGTTCATAATTATACCATATATGTTCGATAGGATAGGATTGACGTTGGCCGTATGCGGTGGAATATGTCTGGTCCATCACATTCCTCCTCTCAGCCTTTGGCTATTGACAAATAAGATATCGGCCAACAAAGGTAATAATCTCCCTCTATATATTTCTCTACCAAATTTTTTTCTTAAGCCTTGGTACATCTTGTTTACTCTAGGGTGAATCTTGTACCGATTCTGTGAGCTTCCTTCATGATCTCCTCCTTCAGATCCTTATTCTCAGGTACACACATGATCTCGAAATTACAAGACTCCATTAGTACAGACACAAAAATCTCTTCGAGAGTTTCGATTCAGGTCTTTAACAATGTCCATCAAGAATTGGTTGCTTGCCTACCATTCGTTAATCCTTTGAAGGATCTCGGGTTGCACATGCAAAAAGGACAACATCATTCGGTTGCCTTTGATATAACGCTAGATATTACAAAGTTTCAAGCAATCCAACATCTCCGTCTGCTTGATCTGCGGTTTCGTTATAAGATTAGTCTGACGGCTTAAGCCATTCGCGACTACATTTGTCTTTTTGGGTTGATAGTAGATCTCATAATTATAGTCATTAAAGAACTCGATCCACCTCCGCTACCTCATATTCAGCTCTTTTTACGAGAACAAGTACTTGAGACTCTTGTGATTGGAATATACAAGAAACTTCTTGTTGTATAAGTAATGCCTCCAAATCTTTAATGCGAACACCATGGTAGCTAACTCTAAGTCATGGATCAGGTAGCTCTTTCATGGATCTTCAATTGTCGAGACCTATAAGCTACCACCTTCCCCTTTTGTATCAAAACACAACTAAGGCCAAACTTAGTTGCATCATAGTACATCTCAAAACCACCCGAGCTATCAGGGATAGTCAGGATCGGTGTCGAAGTCAAACAATCCTTCAGCTTCTGGAAGCTTCGATCATACTTTTCGATCCAATCAAAACTTGTTTCCTTCTTCTTCAAATAGGTGAGAGGTAAGGCAATCCGAGAGAAGTTCTCCACAAAACGGAGGTAATAACTAGCCATCCCCAAAAGGCTATGGACTTCGACACAGTTGTGGGTTGACTCCAACTAATCACTGCTTCAACTTTCTTCGGGTCCACCGAGACTCCTTCATCAGAAATGACGTGGCCCAAGAACATTACCTCATTGAGCCAAAACTCACACTTCCTTAGCTTCGCAAACAATTGATACTCCCAAAGGGTCTGAAGTACGATCCTCAAATACTTATCGTGCTCGGTACAACTCTTGGAATAAATCAAGATGTCATCGATGAAAACCATGAAAAATTTATCCAAGTATGGCTGGAAGACCCGGTTCATCAAATCCACAAATACAGCCAGTGTATTAGTCAATTTGAACGACATCACAAGGAACTCGTAATAACCATATCTCATCTAGAAAGTCATCTTCGCCACATCCTACTACTTGATGCGAAGCTGATGATATCCTGATCGAAGATCAATATTAGAGAACACACGAGTCCCCTGCAACTGATTGAAGAGATCATCAATCCATGGCAACGGGTACTTGTTCTTGATCATGATTTTATTCAGCTCGTGAAATTTTATACACAGCCTCAAAGTCCCATCCTTTTTTCACCAATAGGACTGGAGCGCCTCATGGTGAAACATTGCGTTTAATGAAACCCAATTCCAGAAGGTGCTGCATTTACTGCTTTAATTTTTTTTAACTCAGTAGGAGTCATACAATAAGGGGTACTCAAAATAAGTGCTGATCTCGACACAAGATCAATCCCAAACTCAATCTCCTGGTATGGTGGTAAGGTAGACAACTTACCAAGAAACAAATCCTCAGACTCATGCACAACCAGAATCTCCCTAGTCGATAGTTCACGGGTCTCCTCCACACTACCTTCAACCAAATAGGCTTTACATCCACTTCGCAATAGGTGATGGGCTTGCAGGGCTGAAGTGAAGCTAGACAACTCCACCTGTCAAATTCCTTAAATGTAAAAGGCTTCACATCCCAAAATTGTAAAGTCAACTTTCTTATGGAAACAGTCAAAGGTGCATAATTTCTAGACAATCGATCCATACCTAGAATGGTATCAAAATCATGCATCTCCAAAATGATCAAATCAACAAGTAACCGCAGCCCATTAACCTCAACCAGACATCCAGGGTATAAAACATCAGTCACAATAGAAGATCCCATGGGTGTTGACACAACAAATGGACAATCAAGGATAGCGAGAGATGATATCAAATGGCAAGCAAACCAAGGTGATACGAAAGAACGAGTAAATATAGAATCAAAAAGTACACAAGCAGAAGCACCACAAATAAGAAGAATACCTTCCACAACTACATCAGATGCCTTGGTTTCACTGGCAGAGATTGCAAACACTTTTTCCGAAACAGTTGGCTTCGGGGTAAGTGCTTTCTTCTTGAAAGGACAATCCTTGATTATGTGCCCGGGTTGCCCATAGTTGAAACATGTGCCCAACGCCTTGTAACATGGCTTTTCACCATAAGACCTCCCACAATGCTGACACAAATCGGCAGGAGCTTTCTTGGCCGGTGTAACTGGGCTAGCCTTCTTCCCTTGGTCCACTGACATTGATTTCTTAGGCGGCCTAGCTAAACCTGGACTAGAACTAGAGCTGGTGCCACTTCTGCTAGATGTCTATTTCCTGAAATACTCCTCCTTTTCAAGCTCATTCTTACGGATCAAGGCGTGATCCAATACCTACCCATAGGTTGACAGCTTGAGGGTCGCCAGCCGCTTGCGAATATTATCCCACAAGCATTGCATAAACTTTCTGGCTTTCCCCTTTTCGTCTTTGACCATATAAGGAGTATACCAACCTAGCTCCGTGAACTTTGTGTCATAATCAGCTACCATCCTATTCCCCAGCCATAGACAAATAAATTCTTCCTCCTTTTGCACTTGGAAGGTGGACGGGAAATACTTTTTCATAAACATATCCTCGAACATGGCCCAAGTAATCGCATGCTTCAACACACCCAATGCCCTTTCTGCATTTTCCACCAGTGATGGGCTTCTCCTTCCAATCGGTAAGAGGTGAATAACACCCGATCCTCCTCGGGGCAGCAGATGATAGCAAAAACTTTCTTCAGCCTTTGAAACCAAGTATCCACTTTAATCGGATCAGGCTCTCCCAGAAACTCGGAAATCCTTTCTTGGATGAATCGGTCATAAGCAGAGGGTCTAGGATTTGCAGGAGTTGGGGGCAGAGTAGGAACAGGCATTGAAGCAAGATTCCTCTGCTCCAAAATCTCAATGACATCGGCCATTTTGCCTAATAAATTCATATATTCTTCTTCTTGATCGCGAGGCTGGCCACCTCCCCATGTAGACCTCCTTCTTGGAGGTATACTTGGATTTTGATGACTACTCTGAAATGAAAACAGTACGGGCCAGATTATAGATCGGGCATGAACAAGAATATAATAATTCTACGAAATTAAACATAGCTAACGGTCTAAATATGGCATATAATGACAACTAAGACTGCCTGACTAACTTAACCACCCAATATCTACATCTACTTAGTCCATCTAGCCTATACTATTCTAAATTTTCGTATAAAATTCAGATCAAGCCTAAGGCATCTCTTCTCTGATATCAATCGTGATGTACCATATTTTCAATCAAAATATGACAAAATTCTAATTGTAATATGGACGTCGGTCAAATATAAAACCTATCAATAACTTGTACAGCACAATAAATAACCACAATAGAACCCAACAACCAAACACACATCTTGACATAGGATCCAAAAAGCTACTAAACTACGTGTGACACTGACGTCATAATTCTGGGTATGATTCAACTCAGACAAGATGCCACTAGATCCTCAGAACAACCTTAAGTACCTGCAGAAGCAAGTACATTCAATACAAATAGCGAAAATTACACTACATAGACGCCATCATCATGCACATACATTATTATACATATCCAGTTCAAAGTAATACAAATGTTCCCCAAAAAGGCAAAATCACAAAATTATGTCCTCAAGGTTCATCCATCGCGGTCCACCGCCTAAACAGCTCCTAAGCTCTCACTTTGACTCATCAGGTATAAGGACGTGCTCACCTGGATGAAGGAAGGTAGTAAGGGTGAGCAAATCGCTCACCAAGTGTATAAAATCGAAGGCAGTAAAATGATATACATAATATGGAACATAGAGTGTATATGAGTATAATATGAATGCATGCATCATGAAACATGATCAAAAGCACTTGTGGAATGCAATTATCTTTTAAATCTAACTTATTTTTTCTCTAAGTTCTAGAACATGTATGAACTTCTTTTTCTTCACGGATCAGGGCCAGTAGGCCTTTCTAACTAAATAAATAGTTGATCGACCAAAGAAATGTGTTTGAATACACACATTCTAAACGGTACCCGATACCTTGAGCCAAAAAATAGATATATCACCAGAATGTCTCTTGTGATCGAGGATGCTATCCACGCCAACTTTAACGTTCTGTGGCGGACGGTGCTCAATACTTAGGGCTAGAAATAGATACACTACCAGAACATCTCCTATTGTCTTAGAGCATTTCTCAATCTACTATTGTAATATCCTAAGATATGTCAACGAATATTACTCGCTATAATACACAATCAGGGTAATATCTTGAGTTTTCACTGCAATACCGATGGCATGCCAGGGGATACTACCATTTGAAATATAATTCCTTGGTCCAAATTCTTAATTACTTATTCTTACAACTCTTGCTTAATTCTTATATGTAAATACGGATCATCATTTCCTATGGGCTTAAGTCTTCGCGCGACTTAAACATATGCATAGTTTAACATGTGGCTTTGGAACAATTAATAATTCCTTACCATATCGGGGCAAACGTGACTTTAGAGCTCCCGGACGACAATTCCTTAACAAGCGGTTCACCATAATATTTTTGGACTATACAATTGAACATTTACAGTTACATATATTTAAATACCAAATTAAATAAAGTGAAATTATGCAAAAATCCCAAAAAACTTGGGTGAACAGTGCATGCGCGGGTTTTAGGGTTCCCTGTTGCATGAAACAGGTCAAAACTTGAAAATCGAACACTCAACTAATAAATACACATATTCAAGGTATGGGTAATTTATAATGAAGGCCAAATCATGCATTATTTACCATAATTTTGGATATAAACAAAGGGGCGTGGGTTTAGGGTTTTGGGTATGAAAAACCATACAAATCTCACCAATCAGACATCAAATCGAAATATATATATGCTCGGATCATGGGTAATACGAAATAACAACTTAATCGGGTATCGAAATAAGGATACCCAAAGAAAACAAGATGAATGTGTTAGAAAACCAGAGAAAAGGATATAAGAACACTTGTTTCGACCTAATCTATAATTTTTCTAACTAGCACGAGCTCGAATTCAGACTCAGGAAGCTTGGATCCTTCATTCTCTCTCTACCCTTTGAGAGCTCTCTCTCTCTATATTAAAAATGGCCGAAATAAAATGACCGTCGAACCCTTGCGTGATTTTCTATCGCAAGCCGGCGCTCGAGCGCTCGACAAGTGCAGGCCAATCTGTTTTCACTGCCTGGAGCACCCGGCAGGGGCAGCTGGTTCTGTTTTGGGTGCTCGTGGCGCCACCCGAGGCGCCCAACGGGCGCCCCTCACTGATAAATCCTATGTTCTTGAAACTTAATTTTCACATAAGAATTAAGTTTAATTTTAATTATATAACTAAAGCATCTCCTTAATATTATAAGCCGGAAACCCAAACCTCACATGACGTGGAGATCATTTGGGCACTCCCTATTTGTGGAGATCATTTGATGCTGTGGAGTAAATTCAGACAAGTGGCATTCCTAATTTCTTTTACCAGATATCTTCTAGCAAAGGAATTCTTTACTTCCTCGTAAGTTCTAAATCTTGCAAATGTACTCCCATCTCCTTTGGTCGTTCATTTTCGTTATCTTCAACTGTATTCCACGCCTGAAACCAGATCCTGCAGTTGTGTTCCTAAATTCTATTAGCAACTCAGGTCCAGTGAAATAATAAAGTTGTGTGGCTCTTGAATCACTAGAATTTGCTTGAATTTTGTATACAATTGACGGTATGAATTGTTAAAGGAAGGAAGTTTCCATGTGAGGTATTTTCGTACTCTGTAAATTAAGTCAACGATAGTAAATGGATGAGGAAGAAGATGAATAGTAACCGAGAGAAAAATCAGCCTCCTAGCCATTTTTGGACAGACCATTTACGTGTTAAATCAATGTGTTTATATTTATAAATTTGCCTTTCTTTGATACTCAAAGAGTAATATTTCATTAATGAAATGAGATTTTGATTCTTACTTACCAAAAAAAAAAAAGAAATGAGATTTTGATTAGCCGAAAAAGGTTGCGTTTAAGTGACCAAGAAGCAACAATGAACACCTAAATCTACTCCAACCTCGCCTCTCTGTTGAGGTTGCTGTTGCGCTGCTGTGCCGTCGGAGGGGTAATTTCAGGGGATGTGTTCTTGTAATTTATGCTAATCCATGCTTTTGTTGCTATTAATGCATTGTTGATAAATTTATGCACATATGGTCTCATGGATTGGGGATCACAGGGACCGGCAGTGTAAGGTTCTTGTACTGTTGAGGTCAATTTGGAGGCTGCTGTTTTCTATTGTGAAATGGCATTAGTGAAGTGAACTCTTTGGTAAATTATAGCTCACCTGTTTAAGATTTCATTATATATAATGCTATAGTGTTTTTATTGATGAAGTGAAACATGTATGATTCTTCCGAGTTGAAGTAAGCGATGAAGAATAGATTTGGGTGGCTACTGTTCTTCATAAAGTAGCTAAGTGGAGTGAATTTTGGTAAATCGGTAGCTCAACAATTTAAGATTTGATATGCTTCGGATCTGGATTACTATACGGATTAGGTAGTCAAATACCATTTCGTCTAGTTTGAACGATTAAAAGAGGGTCCGATCTTCATATACTTTGAATTTGGATTATGTGTTATACAACAAATAGAACTCACTCTCCAATATATCTTCCGACGCTCAAATTAGTGATCTTTCTTTGTTGAAAGAAAAGAGAAGATGGAGAGTAAGAATGCTTATATAATGATTTTGTAAAGTGCACTTAATGGAAAGTGTAAGGTTCGAGATCTTTCGATCAAACAAATCATAATTAATCGGTGTCAAAGGACGTAAAGAAATTTAGATTAAAGGTTTCGACATTCAGAAACTACTAAAATTAAAATATATGGATTTGAAGACTTCAATTGGTTTAAGGATTTCGAATCGAGGTTTATTATGTCAATTAAGTTATAAAGCCGGAAACCAGATATTCATTGTGGGATATAACGGTAACTCAAAAAATTATCCGATTGAACCAATTAGCAATTAATTCATATACGGTTAATAAAAAAGCAACTTGGCCACCAAAATTCCAACCGATTACCAACCAAATTAATTTTGAGGTAATAAAAAGATAGCTCGGCCACCAAATTTCCACTCGATTAGTAGCTAAATTTAGCTCGGTTAATTTAATATAGTACAAATCAAATTATTTAAGTAAAATTCAATATATTCTAGCACCTCACACACTCAAGAATATGCTGAATTCAGTATGAATTCACTAAGGTTCACGGCAGTAGCAGCATTGAGAAATTGTGATGATAGGGGACATGACGCACACAGACACTCAGGGAAATTTAGGGGAAATATGGGTGAAGGAAACGTGGCACTAAGAGGAGTAACATACACAGCAAATCAGCAAGAAATCAGCAAGAAGAAGCTACCACATGGCAGCATCACATTTCCAAGTTATTAAATAAGAAATTTGCATACACATAGCTCTCCACGGCAGCTGAATTTAATAATTCAGCGAGGAGAGAGAGAGAGATCCACGGTAGCTGCAACTCAGCTAAAATCCAAACAATTCAGATTAAATATACACACACCACGGCAGCTCATAGAGCTTGGCAAACGTAGCCAAATTTGCAGTAAAGTAAAAGTAGTCCACGGCTACTTATTTCAGCAACTGAAGCCAAGCTGCAGCATGGAAGCTGCAGCAGCAGCAGCAGCAGCAGCTCCATGACCGAAGCTGCTCTCCACACCAGCACAGCCTCACACCTCAGCAGCCATCTTAGCAACCAATAAGAATATACCACCAGGCAAAATACTAGGGCAACAGCTAGCAAACAGAAGGATGAATCAGAAAGGCTGAATTAGGACAGCCGGCTGAATTCGGGAGAGGACAGTGGGTGGTGCTGGCAGGAGAATGATGAATCAGCTCTGGCCTTAGTTTTGTATAAGGGAGACGTGAGGAAGAAAAGAAGAAAAGAGGAGTAAACCGAGAGAGAAGGAGAGAAAAGCAGAAGGAAAAACAGAAAGAAAAACATAAGGGAAGCTGAAGCAGAACAGAAGTCAGCAAGAGTTTAGTTAAATATTTGGCAAGTATACTTGAATCCCTTCTTCATTTAGTGTTTCTTATTATTAATTCCTTTAAGTATTATTGTTTTAATACTTAATTGTCCGATGTCTTTGATCATATCATCAAATTAACATGAAATATGTTCGGTTGATGAACTAAGCCAAACCAGTAGCTAGACCAGCTTCTGAACTTTGGCTGAACCGGCGACCAAATGGTCCCCAAATCAGTCCAAATTTGGTATCCAACAAGATTAACCTCTTAATTATGTTGTAACAATTCAGTGCAAGAAAATGAGCTGAATTGGTCAATTAACCGGGTCCTATATTAGTAATAGGATTAACCTCATCAACTCTATTGATAACCGAAATTACAACCTATGAACCGGGTCCCAAACGGGCTGAACAGGCATCCATATTAACTTAAGTTCTTTGTAGCGAAGTTCAAGTATCACTCTGTAAAAATTAGTCCATAACCGGTCATAGACTGGCCACCAAAACTGAAGAAGAAGTTGCCTGCATTAGAATATTACTGATATAGAATCTAGAGTCACAATTTTAACCAGAATTGACTAAGAAATTAGCTTGAATTGGCCGGGAACCAAACATATTCTTAAAAATGAGTCTCTTGGTTGTAAGAAGACTCACTGAACCGGTCAAAAACTGGCCTTGAATTGGCCATGAAATTCATCAAAATAGAACTGGCCATTTGCTTTCCTACTGTTGCTAAATGTGGCAACTTGGGAAAGATTAACTGAATCGGATACAAATCAATTGAACTGGCAGCCAGCCCAACCACAGTATTATGTACTAAGGTTGACCTACCCACCATTAATCCGGCCGCCCAAAATGCTTTGAAATGGGTACTGAACAGGACCCCTAAAATGCTCTAGAACCGGCCCAGCATGCGGATTCTGGCAGTACAAGGAAATGGACTGAACCAGCCCTGAATCGATTGAATCAACACCAATCCCAACCAAGTTATCAAGTACTAAGGTTGAACTATCAACTCATGAAATGGTGGCTAAAAATACCTTGAAATTAATACTAAAATGGGACCCTAAATAGTACCAGACCGGGTGATAGCAACTATGTTGATGCTAGAATTTGGGCTGTTGAACCAGCCCACTTTCTATTCCCAAATTAGTTAAACTAGCACCCAAATTAAACAAGATATTATGAGAAAATGTTAAGGTATCAATTGGCAAAAATATCCCTCAAACAAACCCCCGAATTGGGCCTCAAACAAGACAGAAGAATCGGCCAAATGCTAAAATTTTTAGCAAATGGAGAGGCCTTGAACTGTTGAACCGGTTCATCTAAACCGGTTCACAAGTGATGAATAATAATGAAAATCAATACGGACCAATCCCTTGAACCGACCATTAGTCGGCCATGAACCGATAACCGAATTCGTAAATAGTTGTGCTAAGAAATTAACACTAATCGGCCTTGAACTGACTACCATATGACCAACTGAATCAGCTGAATATATCACACATGAAACCTATATTTTAAAATACATAAAAATTTAAGGTTAAAGCCACTAAAAACAGATAATATATTCATTTCTGTTACGATTTATGGTTTGTTACTAATTATCATATGTGATGATTACATGTTTCGATATGATGGAAAGTTTACATGAGAACTTTGCATGGCCATTGCATTGATTTCTATTATTTATTACTGCATTGTATGGTCTTATATTCATGGAAAGATTGTATAGAAGTTTCACAAGCTTTGAAGAATAATAACCATTTTCTCCCAGAATGGAGAAAATTAAGTAAAGAAGTATTAAGAATAAGGTAAATATTTCCATGAGAAGTTTTCAAGTTTTGAGAAGAAGTAAGAAACTTGACTAAGAAATTATCTTAGCGGGTAATATTTCCTGACATACCATAAATATTATAGTGAAAATTCAAAGATTATTCTAACTATGCATTGTAACAGGTGATATTTCTTGATATACCTTAGGATATTACAATAAAAATTAAAAAATTGATCTAAGAGCTATAAAATGATGACTTTTGGCCTTGTCCACTGGGTGATATCAGTAGTACCACCCACCCAGGGTAAAAAAAGGAGGTAAAGCAGCTGTAAGAAGATAGCTTTTAGCCCTGTCTACTGGGTAATATAAGTAGTACCACCCACTTCGGGGTGTAAAAGGAGGTAAAGGCCTTAGATTGTGGAGATACATACAATCCATCTTATCTTCGGGATGTAAATAATGAAGATATGACTTTAATTTGTGTGGGTTAATATAATCCATTCATCGATTTGTGCACTCTATTAGCTTGTAAGGCCTCTTAGTCCTAGTTTCTAAAGATAAATGATAAAAGAACAAATGCTAATTAAGAATTAGAAAGGAAAAGTTAAAGAAGGCAAAAGTTCTTGAATGTTTTTGAATGATTTCTATTCCTCTAAATTATATGTTTATTTTAAGTATAAATGTATATATCTTGATTTTTATCTGTATCTTATTGAGTATTTGGCTCACTCCCTTACTCAGATGTAAGGCATGAGTTGGTATCTAGTGATCAAAAGTGAAGTCAGAAGGTATTTAGGATCAAACACCGATGGATTGTAATGTATTAGAAAGTCATGTACTCCGTCTTATAATGTATATATACACTATGTTGGTATTTGGTATTGATCGTTTAGTTATGCTTCCACAAAGTGTTATGATTATTATTCATACTTCTGTAAAATTTTTATGGTAATGATTTTGGTTCCTATTAGCATCTCTAAAGGATCTGATACCGTATTCTAGCTGTACAGGGTTGGAGCCACTTGATATGATATCATGTGGATCATGTGTATAATATTTATATATTTTATGGACTTATATATAGTATGATATTTCATTAAGTGTATATAAGGACGTGAGACGTCGCAGAAAGCGTCTTAATGAGAGAGAGAAAATGCACTTAAATCGTCTTAAAATTGTCCATTACTAACTTTTTGGGCTTTTATTTGTTCGTCCTTCCTCTTCCTATTAGAAAGGAATGATATATATAGACTTAAGGGGTAGTTAATTTCTCTGCCAACTATCCATGGAACCATCCGAATGGATAAGAGGATGCTGCTTGGCCAACGATTCTAAACTAGTAGTCGAGTCCTTTAAGCTATCCAGATATGAAAAGGAAGTTGTCTGTTTTGGTCGGTAGAGTTAGAGTCATCATCATACAGGAAGTGAACTATCTAGATAAGATCGACGGGTTCATCTACCCACTTCGGGTTATATGGGCTGACTGAGACTTTATTTCATTATGGGTTGACTGAGACTTTATTTCATTATGGGCTGAATCCTTGACGGACCTTCCACTTGGGTTGGGGGCAATTATACCCATCATTAGCCCCCACTTTCAGAGTTAGTTCATTAAGCTATCCAGAGAGAAGGAAGTTGTTTGTTTCGATTGGTTAGAATTAGTGCCATCATCGTATAAGAAGTGAACTATCAGGATAAGACCGACGGGCTCATCTACCTACATTGGCTATATGGCCTAACTGGGACTTCATTCGGTTATGGGCCAAATCCTTGATAGACCTTCCTCTTGGGTCGGTGATAACTATACCCATCATTAGTCCTCCATATCAGAAGACTTAAAATTCAGCCTTCCAGTATGATGTCTAAGGATAGTTAGTTATCTGAACCCATGCTCCTAATCTAAAGGATTTTATTGGCTAGCTGGATGAGGACTCTCAGTTCGACCAGCTTCATTAGATGTTAAGACGGGGGCTCTTAGTTCGATAGACTTTATTTGTGGTGCCAGCAGCAGTATTAAATGTGAGCTTCTTCGAGTCTCATGTAGTTCTTGAAATTATACTAGTCATCATTATTAACTTCGAACAATTGACATGCTACGCAGTCTATAGGGTTCTGACATATATTGCCGTTATGATGAGGTATATCTTTTAAATTTTCTTTTTCCAAGCATCGTTTTAACCCTAAAGAACTTAGTATAAATTGTTCGAAATCCTTCAGTCCCACACTTCTTCTGATACTCCATTGCTTTTCCTTCTCTTAGAATTTCCTTCGTCTTCTTCCTTCCCTTTAAGTCCCCTAACTTTCTTCAAAGGCTTTTGGAGTTAAGGATACCGAGTCGGTTCTTACATTGGCTAATGGGTTGTCGACTAACTCCATGCTTGGTATAGGATTCCGAGTTTCTTGGTATATCTATTGCCTGGTGTGGGTAGCAGGGGTTGCTCTCCATTGGAGGGATACATCACCGTGTACAAAACTCATATGAAAGGAGGGCTTCATTTCCTAATAGCTTCAAAGCTTATGGAATAATAATGGCTATTCACATTTCTGTTGCAAGGTTGCAACCCAACGCCGTCCGATACCTAGTTTCTATATGCATTTTTGCACGCATCCATGGCGTAGTATTAGACACCAAGGCCGTTAAGGTAATTTTTCGTTTCCACCATGGCGCAAATTGGATTTCAATCTCTCCTAGTCTTGATTTTATGTTGAGCGGGGGAAACCCTGACTCAACTAAAAGGTAGAAAGATTGGTTTTTTCTTTTTGTTGATGTCATCTAGATGCGGATTTCCAATGAATGGGGCTGAGTTACGACATCTTTCAGTACTGATGTGCTTGAACATGAAAAGGAGTTGATGAAGGCGTTGATAGACCTCATCAAGGAGAAAGTTGACTCCTTCAATGAGAATAAAAAAAACTGATGGCTGCTAGTTGAGTATTTTGCACAAGTAAAATGGAAACCTCTTTTGGAGTGGTTGGGAGCACCTCCTGTGTTGTCGGCCCTAAAAAGGAAACCGAAAAGGAAGTAGAGGCCACTACGCATAAGTGAGCCTTCTACCTAGGTGCCTAAATGTCAGGAGGTCTTGATCGGGTCCTCCTCCTTGGACGACGATGAAGCCACCATCGACTGGCTAGTTAGGGCAAAGAGATTGTGGGTGAGAATGGGCCCAATTCCTAGTCCTTTTTCGGCCCAAACATCTAGGGTCATCAAACCTGATGAAGACTGTGAGCCCTTAGAGTTTGCTACTATGGCTGACCCTGAGTCTACTACTATGAAGCCACCATCCCAACTCTAACCCTTGCTTCATATGGGGAGCCGACGTTCTGCCATCTCTATCCGAGGAGCACCAGGCTGGGCTTCTTGCCAACTTTACCGAGGGTGCTTCATGGATCTATGAGAGTCAGTATGGGGGGCCGAGGAAGTGCCTCAAGTCAAGGTTTTGGAGACTAGTATATCAGAGGTGGTTATCCCAAAACTTCCGGTTGAGGTTGCTGAGGAACTTTCTTTTGAGCCTCCAGTGCCTGAGGCCAGAGATGAGGACGAGGTTGAGGGAGGAGTTAAGATGGCAGATGTGCCATGCTTGCAGGCCTCTGTGCCCGAGGCTAAGGGGGAAGAAATATCTGAGGGAGTAGTTGGATCATTTGGTTTTGAGCCCCCAGCATTTGAGGTCCGGGAGGAAGTTTTTGTCAAAGGAGTTAGTAGGGTGGCTAAGGTGGCCTTTGGAGAGCCCTTGGAACCAGAAGTCCATGAAATTTTGGAGGTTCCTACCAGTGACACTCCTACAGGGAGCTCATCCTTCTTTGAGGTATTTGCCAAGCTTTTTCTAAGTTCTTTTGTTTTTTGTTTTGCAGTTTCTAACTTGTTCTTCTTTTGTAACTTCAAAAACTAGCACATTGTCTTGTCTCCACTTTCGACTTCCTATTTTAAAGCTATATCGAGACAGAGAAGTTCATGGCCTTGGAGCAGTGTGATTCTCATCTTAAATACGAGTTGTCTGAGATGAAGTAGAAGTATACTCTTCTTTGTGACTAGAACTTCAGACTAGAGATAGAATTTCAGATCTCCATCAGCTTGAATGATATGAGGTAGGTGATGGAGTACAAATAATGGGACGATATCTAACTTTACCGACACATTATTAAGATGGTGGCTCCAGGAATTCCTATTTTCATATTTCATCTAAGGAACGCGAGTGCTCGTAATAGATCAGATGTATTATACCATCCCAGGGATGATGTGGAGTCTTGGGAGCCTCTGCCGGAGACCCCATAGCCTCAAAGCGATCCTCCCTTGGAATAAAATGTTGTACATTAGACATGTACTTTTTTTAATAAATAAATAAAATTATATTGTGAAAATTGTGTTCATCTTCTCTTTCTCTCTTTATTATTTATGCATCTATATATGTATATGCTAGCCAAGCATTATAGTTTTTAATTGTTGGGCTCTTGAGGTAGCTTAAGCCGTCATCCACTTGTAGCTACTGACCCTCGTCCATGATAGAGGGTATCATAAATTTAGTGTGTTAGACTTATGTTTTTAAATCATAGTCAGCTGATAATGTTATCTCCTTTTGTTAGAGGTCTTCGCATTCGTACTTTAAGGAAGCCCCCTAAGTTTTTAGCCTTCGATTTTATGAGGGCCACTTGGTATTGTGACCAAGTTTTACAATCTGGTCTCGTTAGGGCCGCTCAAAAATATGACCGAGTTTCATTGACCACCGAGTGATGGTCAATGGGCAGTTGAAGGGGCCTCATGTAATAACCCAAGCTCGAGTCCCCGAACCCACCTAACCGAGACCATCCCAGTAAAAATTTTAAATCATTCAAAATCATCAATTACATATCATAGATTATAATATCAAATAACTTAAATGCACTAAAAATTATCGAATCATTAAAATTTAAGATACCATAAATGATCATCATAATTGTATTATTAAATAAGCATTCATAACACCAATTATAAATTACTTGAAATAAAAAAAAAATCAATGTCTATAATGTCAAATCCTCATATAAATAAAAATTTGATAAATATCTATAAGTTAATGAACCAACAAAAATCCCAAATATTTATCATAGAAGCCTCAATCTCCAAGATCACCTCTGTTTAGTATCTACACAATAACGTGTGATCTCTTTTATCCTAATGTCAATCTATCTACTCTGAAACTAATAAAACACAAGATTGAGTCAAATACCCAACAAATAAAAATAATCAACAATAGAGGAGTACAAGTAAGTATCTCGGATAAAATAAACACATGTATAAAATTAATAATAGTAGGTGATATCCCACCCCTATTCAAGACTCAATAACAAGTCCGGTCCATGACCCAAAAGCTATATGAATGACTAGACATTAACAATGCAACATGGATTTCATCGAATTCAATCATCAGCTCAATATGAGGTCACAAACGTACGAAATAATAATAATCCTTGTGGACCTTATTTTGTCATAGTGAACCAAAGGCCACGTATTTACATTCCCAATGGTTGGGTGAGTACCACGAGGTTACTCGATTTCTATGGTATCCCCACTACCCCTACATTCCTCCCAAAGACTGTACCGTTAGCATGTTCATAACATCTCTGATACCCCTCACTAATGATATCCTTGATATCATCATCTATGATGGTCACTAGGCTATAAGTATCGCTCCTTAATAGCAACAACCTAGACCAACTATTGGAGATAATAAGAATTCGATTATTAACCCAATTTGAGGTTAAAATTGTACGTGATAATAAGAATCTCCTTAGACTTTATTCTACCATAGTGGACCAAAGGCCCCGTATTTACGCTCCCAACAATTGGGTGAGTACCATGAGATTAAATGCTCATCTTCTTTCAGCTAGAACTCGCACTTCTTAAGTTTGGTGTAAAGACGCTCATCCCATAATCTTTACAGTACTATTCTTAAATGCTCCTCATGCTCGATTGCATCTTTCGAGTAGATTAGAATGTCATCTATGAAGATCACAACAAATCTGTCTAAAAAGGGTTCGAATGCCCTATTCATCATATCCATGGATGCAGCCAGCGCATTCGTCAAACCAAATGGCGTCACTAATAATTCGTAGTGACCATACTTAGAGTGAAAGGCTGTTTTTTTGGACATCACTCTCTTTGATCTTTAGCTAGTGATATCCTAATTTTAAGTCAATTTTTTAGAATACACTTACTCATTATAACTGATCAAATAAATCATTGATTCGAGGTAGTGGGTATTTATTTTTAATTGTCACCTTGTTGAGCTCCCTGTAGTCGATACACGATTGCATTGAGCCGTCTTTCTTCTCAACAAACAGCACTGGCACTCCCCACAGGGAAATACTAGGTCTAATAAAATCCTGATCGAGAAGTTCTTGTAGTTATGTCTTCAACTCCTTCAGTTCTGTTGGGGCCATTCTATATGGTTCTTTAGATATCGGTGCAGTTCCAGGTAGTAAGTCTATTATAAATTTAATCTCCCATTCTGGGGGTAGCCCAGGCAGCTCTTTAGGGAAAACATCTGTGAATTCTCAAACTACCGAAATGTCCTCTACGTGATGCTCTGATGTTGTTGTAGTAGACACGAACAAGAGAAAACCCCAACATCCTCTATGTAGCAGGTATCGTGCATGAATTGCTGAAATCATGGGAGTCACTGCTCGACTCTCGAAACCGTGAAACGCAAACTCTGAGACTTTGGGAATATAGAATTTATGATCTTTTAGGAATAGTCGATATGAGTATGATAAATAGCAAACTAGTCCATCCCTGAAATTACATCAAAGCTTGCAATTACTAATGGAATAAGATCAGTTGGCAGCTTAAGGTTACTAATATGAACTCTACAACGGGGGTATTTCATCTCCAATTGAACCGTCTCACCCATTGGTGAAGACAAAGATAAAATGAAGTATGAGGGTGCAGCTTTCATTGCTAGTCTTACAGTAAAGTTGGGTGTCACGGATGAATGTGTGAAACTGGAATCAAACAACACATGAGTAGCTATAGATTGGATAAGAAGAGTATCTTCCACGACCATCTGTGTGGCCTCAACATCCTGTTCCATTAGTGCGAACACCTTGCCTTGAATATGGTTCTTTGGTTGTGGGGATGATGCAAACTTCTTGGGTGTATGAAAATCACGAGAAAAATGTCCAGACTTTCCACAATTGTAACAAATGAGAGGTCTAGACTGCTCGCAAGATGAAGATCCTAATTGAGTCTGCCATGTCGTCGCCTGGGTGGGGGTATGGTTCCCGACTATGAGTGGGACGTTGACTGTTTGGAGCAGCAATCCTTGGAAAAATGTTCTACCTTTTCACACTAGAAACAAATCTTTCTTTTCTTTCCTAGAATCATCGGTGGTCTAGTAAGGGCACCAATAGTAGGTACAAGAGCTAGGGCCTCACTCCCTAACTCCTTCTCAATTAGTAATGCCCTTCTTAAGGTTACACTATAGTCCTCGAGATCGTGAGAAGCTAAATAATATCGGATAGCATGTGACAAGCCTTGTCGGAATCTCTCAGCCTTCCTTGCTCCATTAGCAATATGGTAGGGTGCGTAATATGAAAGCTCTGTAAATTTGGCCTCATATTGCGTGACATTCATTGATCCTTACTGTAGATGGAGGAACTTTTTCTCCTTCCTATTTATCAAGTTCTTTGGAAAGTATTTTTCATTGAACATCTGGCGAAAAGCTTCCCAAGTAAGTGTCTCCACCTCAGGTCCCAATTCTCTCAGCTTTGCACGCCACCAATGCTCAGCTTCACCACTCAACTTATACGATGCATAACAAACTCAATCCTTTGAAAAACAGCTCATCACATGAATTCCTTCTCTGTTCTTCCTAGTCAATAATCAGCCTTGGCAAGATCATCCTCTCCCATGAATTTCGGGAGTCTTTGCCCCATGAATTCCTTGAAATAATCACATTTCTTTTGTGTTGGTCCTAAGACCTGTGCTCTAACCGCTTGTGTCACTAGTTTGGTCAGTTGATGAAGTTCTTTGACTACTTTAGCCATATCTGAAGGTGTCGTCGCTTGACTAGGGCTTCTTGAGGGACTCATGGGGTGATAGCTAACTTTGTCAAACATAGCTGCACAACAACAGTGAGATTTAGAAAGGGGCCTCAATAGAATCCTAGGTATTCTAATACCCATACAACCTTAACTGAAAACAAGGCTAGGTCCTCAAATCTCCTTGGTTTGTCTAATATCCTCAAACATCTTTGGACCCTAAAATCCTCAAGTGCTCACACAGAACCTTAAATGTCTGATACCATTTAGGGGTAATGACCCAAGTTTGAGTCCCCAAACCCGGCATGGATCGTCTAAATAAAAATTTCAAATCATCCAAAATCATCAATTACACGCCATATATTATAATATCAAACAATTTAAATGCACTCAAAATTATCACATCACTAATATTTAAGATACCATAAATGATCATCATAATTGCATCATTAAATAAACATCCATAACACCAATTGTAAATTACTTGAAATAAAAAAAAAACATCGTTGTCCATAATGTCAAATCCTCATAAATGAAAATCTGACAAATGTCTAAAAGTCAATGAACCAACAAAAATTTCAAATCTCTATCATGGAAGCCTCAATCCCTGAGATCATCTCTGTTTGGTGTCTACACGATAAAACGTACGATCTCTTTTATCCTGATATCAACCTGTCTACTCTGAAACCAATAAAATTTAAGAGTGAGCTGAATGTCTAGTAAGTAAAAATAATCAACAATAGAGGAGTATAAGTATGTATCCCCGATAATAAAAATAAATGTATAAAATTAATCATACCAGGCGATGTACCTACCCCTATCCAAAACTCAACAAAAAGTCGGGTCTACGACCCAAAAGCTATATGAACGACTAAACATTAAGAATGCAACATGGATTTTATTGAATCCGATCATCAGTTCAATATGATGTCATAATTGTACGAAGTAACAATAATTTTCATGGACCTTATTCTGCCATAGTGAACCAAAAGCCATATATTTACGCTCTCAACGGTTGGATAAGTACTACGAGGTTACTTGATATCTATGGTATCCCTACTGCCCTTACAGTCCTCCCAAAGGTGTACCCGTAGTATATTTATACCATCTTTGATACCCCTCGCCAATGATATCTCTGATATCATTCTCTACGATCGTCACTAAATTTTAAGCATCTTGCCTCAATAGTAATAACCTCAAACAACACTAGGAGATAATAAAAATATGATTATTAGCTCAATTTGAGGTCATAACTGTACAAGATAATAAAAATCTCCTTGGACCTTATTCTACTATAGTGGACCAAAGGCCATGTATTTGTGCCTCCAATGATTGGGTGAGTACCACGAGATTACTCGATATCCATGGTATCCTCACTACCCCTACAATCCTCCTAGAGGTTGTACCCGTAGTATGCTCATACCATCTATGATATCTCTTACTAATGATATCTCTGATATCACCATCTACGATGGTCATTTGATTATAAGCATCCCCTTTTAAGATCAACGGCCTCGATCTCCGGAATAGATAGGTATTAGAAAAGTATAGACTACTCTACGGTCTCACAGACTCCTATTCGCCTGGATGCCATAGAGTTTTCATACACTCTCATTTACTTATTCATAGAGTACTAATAAAATATACACACGCGGTCAAAACCAACGCAAAAATTAATCACCACGAGAATAGGGAAAAATCCAAGGAAATTCATAAAATTCAGCCGACAATATATATATATATATATATTATACTCTATCATAATTGGCCCTCCCGACATATCAAATCTCACTTCTATGGTCACAAGATATCCTCAATTTTGTCGTTATCGAATTAACCCACGATTCTCATCTTATTTAACTATTTCGATTAATTCCACAAAAATCCGATTGAAATAATAATTACCGATAACTTTTCCTTCAATTAATTAACAATTTCAATGTATATATATATATATATATATATATATATACATACATCACTAACTTTCAAAAATATATACAAATACATATATACACATACTCCCACAATTGGGTGTATATACACCCTTATAAACCCACATACTACGGCGCACGACAGCACCACCGTCGCCTCACTCCTGGCTCACAGCGGCACCATCTTCTCACTGCCGGCTCACAACACGACGGTGGCGGCGGCACCATCTTCTCACTGCCGGCTTACCACACGACTCCCTCTCTCAACCCACCGCATTGCACACCCACATACACAAGCAATACACCTACACACACCCAGGTCATGCACAAACATAGACACATACCCACACCGACTGCCTTCCATATACAACATGGCTCAAATATGCTTCGAAATTACTTCACCTCCTTCCTTCAATTTTCAATTAGTTGTGTCACATTTTTAGGGACCCAAATAGAGCACACTTTGTTTTTTTTTTAATTTGCACCGAAGCCATAAGATTGCAAGCTTCAACAATTCAACATGTAAAACAACGATTTTGCAACCTCATTGAACAATTTATCAAGCCCCAATTTAACATGGAGCCATTAAAATTTCAGCTTCTCATCGGATCGGCTGTGGCTCTATTTTTCCCTCATTTTTTTTCATCAACCCAATTTTCATTCGATTTTCCAAAATTCAAGACATGTAAGCAGAGAATCGATATCAAAAAGAGAGGGGAAAATATTTAGGAATTTTACTTGCAAGAAGATTAATTTACTTGCCTATATTCTCTCTTCACTTTCCGATGACGGTGGCAATTGTAAAGCATTCCCTGATTACCTCCTTAAGTAATGGAGGGGCCAGTTAGGGTTTCGTCCATTGTTTCCATATGAGCCGATCCCCTTTCCTTCTTCGCCGCTTCTGCTCGCGCCTTCCCCTCTTTCTTCTCTTTCCTTCTTCCTTTCCTTTCCTTTTCTCTTCTCTCTTTTCTTTCCTTCCTTCTCACCTTCCTCCATTTCTTATAATAATAATAATAATAATATTATTATTATTATTATTATTATTATTATTATTATTTATGTGTCACTATATATATTTATTAATATCTTAATATTTTAACTTCATTAAATTATATTTTCAGTAAACACATTTTGATATACTAAGGCCCAAAGGTGATTAAGAATTATTAAATAAAAAAAAAAATTGATTCGGCAATATATTCTAAATAAATAAAATATTATGGGTGCTACACCTTACCTAATTTAGGAGTAGTCTAAATTATGCAATTTTATGAAACGATAAACAAGTATTTACGTGAATAAAGAACAAATGAATAATTATTTTATTGATAAAATATAGCACATTTACAAGCATTCCGAATAATACATGCTAACTTTACTTGATTGTATGTATATTTATTAATAATATTTCTTGAGATGATAAGCATTCCATGTCCTAGGGATAAGTTTGCCATTTTGGATGCGTAATTTATACTCCCCATTTTAAAGAATGGCTAATACAATGGAAGGCCCTTCCCAGTTGGGCGAGAGTTTGTTCCAATCGACATTCTTGTCAGTTGCTTCAATGCTTTGTAGGACTAAGTCTCCTACCTCAAACTTGCTCGCTTTCACCTTCTTATTATAATATCGGGCAATCCGTTGCTGGTAAGCCGCTGTCCGTAAACGTGCACATCTTGAGCCTTTTCAAATGGATCAAGATTTTTTCAAAGTCTCTGAGAGTTGTTGAGTGGATCAAAACATTTGACCCAAAGATTGGACAGTCTGACCTCTATTGGAATGACAACCTCGATCCTATAGCACAGACTGAAGGGCATCCCACAGGTCAGCTCTTTGGGCATTGTCTTGTGGGACCATAATACAGATGATAGTTTATCCACCCATGAGCCCCCAATACTTTTAAGCTTCATTTTAGACCATGTAGTAGTATGTGGTGAGTAACTTCTACTTGTTCGTTAGTTTGTGGGCAGGCAACGGTAGTGTGAACTAGCCTTATCCTCAAATTAGTACAACATTTTATGAATTACTTGTTAGTGAATTAGGTCCCATTATCAGTCACTATAACTTCTAGAATACCAAATCAACATACAATGTTTTGACAGATGAACTCCGTTGTATTTTGTTCAGTGATTTGGGCCAGAGTGATGATCTCAACCCACTTCGTAAAATAGTCAATTTCTGCGATCACAAACTTCCTTTGTCCAGATGCCATAGGTAAAGGTCTCAGGATATCAAGCCCCCACTATGTAAATGGTTAGGGCAACTACAATGCTTGGAGCTCTATGTGTGGTTGATCGGTGATGTGACGGACCGGGTTATTTTCCTTTTCAATAACCCTTCCGTCAATAAACCAATATAATTTAATATTATAATTTTTTGTAGAAAATTGGGTAGAGTTCCGTTTGTAACTTGAACGTTTACCAAAATACAAGTACCTGTAAGAAACTCTGCACAATATCCACAAATACATTCAACATCATACACAGGATCTCAGATCTACTAAACCCCTGTAGTGGCACCGGCGTCATAACTTAGGTATGACGTCGGCTTAGGTAAAGATGCCAACTATAAGAACCTAAGCATAACCACAAACACAACTGCGGAAGCATAACAACCATCGTATGCAAAAATCAAAACCATTCATCCACAAAAATTTCCATGCCATACATAATCAAGCTAGATCCTCGAGGCTTCTTCAAAATCCACGTCGCCTATCTTGCTTCTTTGTCCTACTCAGTCTTGTCGGGCATCAGGGTATTTTCATCTGAAAAGAGAGAGTGCAGGGGTGAGCTTATCGCCCAGCAAGTGTCAACACACATCACTATCAAAAGCTAGAATCATATGAAAACGATAATGGGGTGGGGGAGACCATGTAAAGGCGTGAAGAGAGGCAATACTTAGAAGAACCAATTTGTCATTTGTCATGTTTTTAATTACCATTTGAACATACTTTCTCAAGTTACTTTCATCTTTGCGGACCAGGGCTAGTAGGTCGTACTAGCAAACGATGCAAGAGAACGAGGAAAGGATCATGATACTCCACATGATCTAAGGCCGTGAGGGATTATCTTTTACGACCCATCCGGGGGGTTGTGCACATTGTGCCGTAAATTGCCCCATTCCCCCGGGGTACCAGGGCAGTCATCGTTCTTTCACAATAGTATCCTAAAGCATGACACGGACACCAGCCGCTTACACACAAGCGACCAGAATACGTGGCCCAAGTATTCTTCGAGTTTATACCGTGATGGACGTGTCAAGCCAGAGAATACTACCCATCTAAAAGTCCATGGTCCTAGTTTCATGATTCTATTTCCATGTTCTTTTGAGGAAAAGTCCACTGTATCTCATGTATCGTATCTCCCGCCATTTGGGAGGTTCCATCATTCATATCACATTTTGGACTTCCCTCCGTTACTCATCGGTTTTCATTTCACTTCGGAATTTAAGCATTTATGTTTACTAAAGATTAGGAAAGATTTGGAATCTCTTACCGTTCATGAGCCAATTTCGTATCGGGGTCCTGTGGAGCCCATATCTTGTCAATTGATGCAATCGATGCTTTATTTCATACGTTCAAGCTTGCATTCACATATGGTTGGTTAGAATAACGATTATCTTAGGGAAGAACATGTAAAATTTCCATTGTACCTCGGATGAATAGTAACCGTAGCATTTTAGAGCGTTCAGACGCCACGAACGGGTCATTTCTTGTGAAATCGGATGCCCGGTTGGTATGTATACATATTCGGGACGTGGTGATTCATAATTTGAGGTCAAATTATCATAATTTGGAGGGGAAAACAGTGAATCCCGAATTTGAGTGAGGGTTAGGGTTTCACGATGACACATCGAACGATTCATCCAACGAGAGGAAGCAATAATCACACATTTATGGAGTATAATTCATGGGTTATACATTTTCCATATTTCGGGTAGGTATCAGTACGATAATACCTGACGGAGATCGAATAAAAATTGAAAGAGAGCAAATAGTGAGTATGAGAACACTTGTCTCGACGCGTGCTATTACTTTTGTAACTGGCTCCCGGACGGATTCGGACTTTACGCCTTGATTTCTCCCTTTCTCTCACTAGGCGTGGCGTTCTCTCTCTCTCTCTCGCCAGAAAGCTGTGGAAAAAGTGGGGAAATAAGTGGGAAAATGAAGATTCGTGAAGCTGGCCGGGTATTTATACTAGTCGGGCCGCTTGAGCGCCTGGCGAGCGAGCAGCAAGCGGGCCAGTTCTGGTTCTTTCCGCTCGAGCGGAGTTCGAGCGGCCAGCGAGCGCTGAGGCTTTCTGGAAGATTCTGAAAAATTTGCCCAGGCGGCTAGCGAGCGCGGGAGCTTTCCGGAAGGTTCTGGAACATGCGCTCGAGTGGGCCTCGAGCTGTAGCAGGCGGGAAGGCTACTGGTTTTTTGGCTCGAGCCAGACTCGAGCGTGCAGCAGGCGGGGAGGTTACTGGTTCTTTGGCTCGAGTGGGGGCTCAAGCGTGTAGCTCGCCGGCGGTACTTCAACCACAATTTCCAAAGATTTTCTCCAAGTTTCCTCCAATGCTCTTATTTAGGCATCCAATAAGTCTAGTATTATTTATTGTTATGATGATTATCTCATATTAATTATATTTTAAATTTGGAACCTCACAGGTGAGGTTCCCATGGATCTGGCAATTCTCACATTTCGATACAAAGTCCATGGCATCATACTTCGTGGTGGAATAGTAGTAACCTTGCTATAAGTTTGAAAGTGAGGTTCTTGCCTCTAACATGGGATCCGCAAATGATGAGGTGTACCTCTCCCAACGTGTATTCGTCTTCTTTTGGCCTAAGACATCGTAGGTATGGGGCGGAGCACCCATGTCGGTACAACTTTGCATCCACGATGGTATACCAACTTGCTATCTTTTTTACGCACTTGGCCTCATTCGGGTTCCCTGGTAGTGTGTCGTCAGATAAATATCTTCTGTAGGGAGTCATCCAGCATTCCGTATCAGCTATTTGCATCATCTCTTTCGCTAGGTCGTCTATGCTAGGAATTTTGAGGATTTTATGCATTTCTCATGCATACTGTTTAGGGTCCCCAATTGCTGTGCCCTTACTAGTAGGTCTGCTTTCCTGTTCTCTTTTCTAGGAATGTGAATCACCTTCATATTGTTGAATGTCACTGTTAAGCTTCAGACTTTAAACAGATACTTGGAAAGCTAAGGGTTGGAAGCCTCAAAACTTCCTCGTACTTGGTTGACGACCAGTTTCGAGTTGCTATAGACGATCAGGTTCTTGGCCGAACACTTTTTAGCCAATTTGAGTTCGGCAAGCAACGGCTCATATTTTGTGACATTATTGGTCGTCGAAAATCTAAGGGTCATTGAGTACTTTATTTCTAATTTATCAGGATTTCTTAGGATCATACTAGCACCACTATAAGTTTACATTGAAGATCCATCCACATGCAAAGTCCATACTAGAGCCATTTGTTGACTGTCAGTCTCAATGAGGTCGAGGGTTCCTAGAGTTGGGGTTGTTGTTTTAGCAATAAAGTTTATCAGGGCTTGGTCTTTTAAGGTCCGCCTTGGTCAAAACTCCACATCGAATTCATCCAACTCAATGGCTTACTTGACCAGTCATCCTAACATGTGCGGCCTCTACAAGATTTCTTTTAGTGGCTTGTTTGTTAGAACAATAATTTTGTGCGTCTTAAAATAACGTCAGAGTTTTCAGGTGGTATAGACAAGTGCTAAGGCCATCATTTCGTCATGAGAGTATCGAGTCTCAGGGTCAGTCAAGACCTTACTGATATAATATATAGGCCGTTGCCCATCTGATTATTGTCGAATCAAGACCGAGTTCAAGGCAATGTCAGATATTGCCAAGTATAAATACAACTCCTCGCTTTCTTGATGGGAAGTAAGAAGTGGTGCGTTCAAGATATACTCATTCAATTTTCAAAATGCTACTTCACAGTCGGTCATCCACCGGAAGTTGGCAGCCTTCATCCCCCTCAAGGTTTTGAAAAACGGCAAGTACTTCTCTGTTGATTTGGTTAAAAATGGAAGAGTGCTACCAGCCTCCCAGTAAACTTCTAGACTTCTTTCAAGGTCTGAAAAAAGAGGATGTCAAGTTGGAGCGGTGCTGGTGCAAGCTCAAGTACGAGCACAGGAAGACCGCCAAAGAGGGTAAAATAGTATGATCAAGACAAGAAGATCAGTCATCCCACACTGACCATGCAAGCTTCAGTTAGTCCTTGCTAGCATTGTGGGAAGCAACATTGAAGCAAGCCTTGCTTCAAGTTGATGGGTGTAGGTTTTAACTGTGGGAAATCGGAACATATGATCAAAGATTATCCCCATCCAAAGAGAGCCCTGGTGACCAAGCCTACTGTTCCAGGCAAGGTCTTTGCAGTGTCTACTGAGGAGGCAAAGGCATCTAGTAGTGTAGTGGAAGGTACTCTTTATCTGTGGTACCTTTAGTTCTGTACTCTTTCATCCTGGCTCTACCCATGCTTTTATTTCACCCCAATTTGCATATCATCTTATATTGTCTCCCAAGATTCTAGACTATTCTTTGGCTATCTCGACACCTACGGGATCATTTATTATTATGGATATCTTGCACATGTTTTGTGTTGTTGAGGTGAATGGGTTACATTTAGCTACTGATTTGATTTTGTTGGAGATGAGTGATTTTGACATGATATTAGGTATGGACTGGTTGTCCAAATATCACACTAATATTAATTTTTTCCATAAGAAAGTGGACTTCACAATTTCGGATGTGAACCTTTCCACATTCAAGGAATTCGACATGTGGAAGAGTCCAATTTTATTTTGACTCTGCATGCTCGACATTTATTGGAGGATAGATGTGAAGCTTATTTAGCATATTCCAGCGTGGTAGAGAGCCATGATATATCTGCTAAGGAGATACCGGTTGTATGTGAATTCGATGACGTATTCCTAAAAGAGCTGCTAGGCTTGCCACCGCACTGGGAGATAGAGTTTGAGGTTAATCACATGCTAGGATCGGCACCTATTTTGAAGGCACCATATTGTATGGCTCCGACTGAGTTAAAAGAATTAAAGCAACAATTATAGGACTTGTTAGACAAGGATTTTATCAGACCTGGTGTGTCACCATGGGATGCATTAGTTTTGTTCATAAAGAAGAAAGATGGGACTTTGCGGCTGTGCATGAATTATTGTGAGCTAAATAAAATCACGATTAAAAATAAGTATCACTTGCCATAGATCAATGATCTCTTTGATCAATTACAAGGAATTTGTGTATTCTCAAAGATCAATATTAGATTAGGGTAACATCAGTTGCATATTAAGCAGGAGGATGTAGCAAAGACTGTATTCTAGATGAGGAATGGTCACTATGAATTCCTCATTATGCCATTTGGTTTGACTAATACTCCTACTACTTTTATGGATCTAATGAATCAAGGTTTTTGGCCATATCTCGATAGCTTTGTAGTGATATTTATTGATAATATTTTGATTTATTCTAAAAGTTATAAAGAGCATGAAGCGCACTTGAGGATTGTGCTCCAGACTCTTTAAGAGTATAAATTATTTGCTAAACTGAAGAAGTGTGAGTTTTAACTTGAAGAAGTTGCATTTTTTGGGTCACATCGGTGGCGGAACGGATTTTTTTTAACTCCATTCGCAACACAGGATCACGGATGCCATCTAGAACACATATATTTTAATCATAAAACGCATAGCGGAAGCTAATCTAACATCTTGCGAAAATATTCATATTCATTCCATAACATTTATTTCCGGATAGGCACAAATGTCTAATTACAAAAGTTTATGGAGTCTAACAATTCATTACACTAATTGATTCTCCGTTGCGATCGTCAAAAAGGTGCTCCTGAATCCTTACGAATCCTTCAGGTCAGCTTTTATCACTCCGTCTCGTCAGGCACAAATTCTAAATTTCCATCTGGGGGGAAAAATAGAAAACAGTGAGCCAAAGCTCAACAAGGTACATGCAGATTTTTTATAAAATGTTCGTACTATCAACAGTTACAGATATATATACAGAATATCATTTGGCTGGAATCATGCAAAACACTTAGGATGGTTAATGCAGGAAATCAGGCATCATATACATACATAGCATTTGGCCGAATAAAAGTAAATCGGAAAGTCAGAACAGATAATATTTGGACATAACACAATAAAGATCATAAATTTAGCTTCTTTTATTTATTGCATAATGGAAGGGGGACTTTAATCGATGATAGAATGTGCACATCTCCTCAAAATCACGGAAATACCTCATGTACAAAGCCCCGAGGACGACTCTCACTTCCTCCTTGTACAAAGCCCCGAGGACGGCTATCACTACCTTCTTGTACAAAGCCCTGAGGACGGCTCTCACTTCAATTATCATCGATTATCACTTTAAGGTCCTAAGGCATGCCGGAGTACCTTGTCTCTCAAGGCTAATGTCTAAACTTATTTGTTTTATCATAAAGTCGATTCTCATTCTCTTTGTTCATCACGAGCTGGTTTCAAAGTTATTTTACAAATGCCGGTTTCAAATTTGTTCTAAGGCTGGTTTCAACTTCAAGGGCCAAATTTTCGATTTCGAAACACACTCGAGGCTAGTTTCTATTTCATCATGCAAAGGGGCCGGTTTCTATTTCATCATGCAAAGGGGCCGAACTTGATTTGATGCAAAGGGCCGAACATAATTTCATGCAAAGGGCCGAACTTGATTTTATGCAAAGGGCCGAACTTGATTTTATGCAAAGGCTGAACTTCATTTCATGCAAAGGGCCGAAGTTGATTTCATGCACAAGGGCTAGTTCCGATTTCAACATGCAAGCAGGTTCTGATTTCAAACATGCAAGGGCTGGTTTTCCGATTTCAACATGCAAAGGTCGGTTCCGATTTCAACATGCAAGCAGGTTCTGATTTTAAACATGCAAGGGCTGGTTTTCCGATTTTAACATGCAAAGGCCGGTTCCGATTTCAACATGCAAGTAGGTTCCGATTTCAAACATGCAAGGGCTGGTTTCCAATTTCAACATGTAAGACCAAGTTCAATTACATGCAAGACCTAGTTCAATTACATGCAAAGCCGGTTTCATGCTTCGCCTAAAAACCGAGTTCAATTTACATGCAAAAACCTAGTTTAATTACATTAAAGGCCGGTTTTCAAATTTATAACTCTAGTTCAGAACTGAAAACATGCATTAACCATGAATATGAGTATGAAATTAGAAACGCAATTTAGATGAAAATCGGTTAGCATTTAATTTAAATCTGAAGGGAAATACTTGTAGTTTTTCTTAAAGTTGGAACTTAAAAATGGGAGTCCTTTAAGCATGAACCTTTTAAAACTGGGTACAAACAGAACTAAAAAAAAGAGTATCATCCGAAGTACACTCGTAATTTTTATAAGACAACCAAAAGTTAAGAACAGAGTATACACTTGCAATATTCTTAAAAACAGAAAGAGTAACGTCCGAAATACACTTGCCTGACAGCCGTTTGCCAACCCTTACCGACTGGAAGCTTTCTCTCCTCTACTCCTTATTGTTCTTCTCGCTGGTTGCTCGTGCCAGCTTCCTTGATCAAAGCTGAGTATTTATAGATGAGGGGTTAGGTGGAGTAAGAGGCGTAAGTCACTTGCTTCGGTACCTCTTTTCAGAGGATAGGTGGGAGTAAGTAAGTTAGTTTACTTACTTTAGTACTTCTCCTCAGACTATAATGAGGTAGTTTACTTACTCCATTTAGTTGATACTTAGTTGGATTCTAACTAAATAGTAAAGTTGGCTTCTGGCTTTAGTTGCCATTAATTTATTCAGGTCAACCTTTCAGTTAATACTCCGTATCATGTTTTATTTCTTTCATTAAAGACCGGTCAATATTTTCAACTCCAACCTTGAGCCTCTTAATTTTTGGACCTCACAACAACATTTCTGATGGGGGTGTCTCGGTAGACCCAAAGAAGATTAAAGTTATAATTAATTAGAGGCGACCAACGACAGTGACGGAGGTTCGGAGTTTCTTAGGTATGGCTGGATATTATCACAGATTTATAGAGAATTTCTCCCGTATTGCTTTGCCACTCACCCAATTGATGAAAAGGATGTTAGATTTGAATGGACCGAAGAATGTGAATGGAGTTTTCAGAAATTAAAGGACTGGTTAACTTCTACACCGATTCTGACTAGTCCTGACAATTTCAATGGCTTTAAAGTGTACTGTGATTCCTCTAAGTCTGGATTGGATTGTGTATTAATGCAGAACGAGAAGGTTGTTGCATATGGGTCTCAACAATTGAAGATTTATGAGAAAAATTACCCAACCCATGATTTTGATCTAGCCATCGTGGTGTTTGCATTGAAAATTTAGAAATATTATCTATACAACAAGAAATTTCTTATGTATTCCAATCACAAAAGTCTCAAATATTTGTTTTTACAAAAGAAGTTAAATATGAGGCAACAAAGATGGATGAAATTTATGAAAGATTATGATTACGAGATTCGACACCATCCAAGAGGAGCCAATGTGGTAGAGGATGCTCTCAGTCACTAAAATAATTTTGTTGCGAGGTTGCAGATCAAGCAAACGGAGATGCTGGATTATTTGAACTGTAACATCCAACGATATGTTAAAGGTAATAGGATGATATTGTCTTATCTGCAGATGCAGCCAGAGATTCTACAACAGATTAAGGAGAAGCAAGAGAATGTTCCATTTTTTATGGATATTACGGGCAATCTTAATTAAGACTCTCGGATTGATTTTAATATTTGAGTTGATGGAGTCTTGAGATTTCGAGATTATTTGTGTGTACCTGATGATAAGGACCTGAAAGAAGAGATCATGAAGGAGACTCATCAAATCAGGTATACTATTTACATTGGAATTAATAAGATGTACTAGGATTTGAGAAAAATATTCTGGTGGAGGTATATATGAAGAGAAATTGTGGCTTTTGTTGGTAGATGCCTTATCTGCCAGCAATTGAAGACTGAAAGGAGAAAACCTTTGGGTTTATTACAACCACTATCCATCTTGAGTTAGAAGTGGGAAGATATTACGATGAGTTTTGTTTCAGGATTACCCAGAACCTCGAAGAATCATGATGCAATTTGGGCCATTGTAGATCGGCTAACGAAATCAGCTCATTTTTTAGTCATTCGAACAACTTATTCTTGTGATCGCTTGGCACAACTGTATATCAATGAGATTGTTGGACTTCACAATGTGCCAACATCTATTGTGTCCGATCGTCATCCATGGCTTATCTCCAAATTTTGAAAAAGTTTATATCAAAAAATAGGGACCAATCTGAAGTTCAACACGGTATATTATCCTCAAACTTACGGCCAATTTGAGTGGAGCATCCAGATCCTGAGGATATTTTCAGGCATCAGTGCTTGAGTTGAGAGATGATTGGGATGATCATTTAGCTTTAGCAAAGTTTGCTTTATAATAATAGTTTTCGAGTAAGCATCAGTATGGCTCCATTTGAAGCTCTATATGGTAGAAAGTATCGATCTCCTATCCATTTGGAAGTGACGGGAGATAGACGGCTTATGGGGCCCGATGTTATTCAAGAGGCATCAAAGAAAATTCTGTTGATCCATGAGAAGTTAAAGATGGCGCAGAGTCAACAAAAGAGTTATGCTGATAGAAGGAGATCGAAGGTAAAATTTGAAATTGGTCATTTTGTTTTTCTTAAAGTATCACCGTCAAAGGGGATATTCAGATTTGGTGCTAAAGGCAAATTAAAGCCAAGGTATATTAGACCCTTTGAGATTTTGGAGAAAGTCAGGGAGGTGGCCTATCATCTAGCACTGCTGTCGAATTTGGCCAGTGTGCATGACGTCTTCCATGTATTGATGTTGCGGAAGTATGTCCATGGCCTAACGCATGTTATTGACTTTGGGGATCTAGTTTTTAAGGAAGATCTATCTTACATGGAAGAACAAGTGCAGATTCTGGATCGAAGAAATCAAACTTTGCACACTAAGACCATTCCATAGGTGAAAGTTTTATAGAAGAATTATTCTCACGAGAAAGCCACGTGGGAACGAGAAGAAGAGATCTGGGATAAATATCCCCATTTTTTTGAGGTATGTAGGAATTGTTTAATTTTAATGATTCATTAAATTTTGATGATGAAATTTTTATAAGTGAAGGAGGATTATAAGGTACTGATTTTCAAAACATGATAATTATGAGTAATTAAGATAATATAATAAAAAATTAGGTTAAGTGTATACGAAAAAATAGGAATTGGAAGCAAAAATAGAAGAGGGGGAAGAGCGCCTGAAATGCGCCCGAACGGTGCTGGGGGCATGATTTCCAATAGTGTGGTGCCCGACTCACACTCGAGCCCAAGGCCATGGCGCGAATTTCAGAATTGGCAAGCCGGCTGCTCACTCGAGCTCAACCAAAGGTACAAAATCAAGGATGTGTGCGCCTAAGGAATGCCTGAGTGGCACTCGAGCGTTGACTAACTCGAAAAGGTGACGTTTGACAGGCGCTCAAGCACTGGCGATGTTTATCCAAACTATTGAATAAGTTTGGGCTAATTTTTAATATATAAAAATTGTTTATAAAGAGGAAAGGAGGAGGAAAAATCTCGAGAAAAATGTGAGGAAGAAGAGGAAGGAGAAAGAAAGAGAAAAGAGCAAAAAGAGAGAGGAGAGAGAAAGTGTAACATTCTGAAATATTTTTTTCTGAAAAAATTATGATTATTTATTATTTTCAATAATTTTGGGTAATTCAGGCGCGACAAAAATTAATTAAAAGTTATAAAATTTTGGAGAATAATTAAATCTGATAGGCCGACGTTCGAAGTGCTCCGTTCGGCCGTCCAAATACCATGATTTATATATATACATATATATATATATATATATAACGTATTATAATAATAATAATAATAATAATAATAATAAAGGTCGAAAAGACGCAAAGCAGGGAGAAAACAGGCGAAAGGGGGGAAATGCCGCACTCCCTCCTCACGTGACCTCTCTCCCTTCTCTTTTAATATTGGAATTGTGGTGACTAAGGAGAAAGAGGGGAAAGTAGCAGCCCGAAGGCAGTAGCAGAACGGGGAGCGGCGAACAGCAGCACGCAGGGAGAAAAAAGGGAAGAAAGGAGGAAAATCATTTGTTCCAATTCGTTTTAGGTAAAAATAACGGTAGTTCAGGCTAAGACAAGTGTACTTCGAATGCTATTTATAATTTTTACAATATTTTAATATCTCAAAAATGGTATTTATGCTTTAAGTCCATGGTTCTGCATGTTTACTATAAATATAGTATATTTCACCTGATTAATTGAATAGATTTCATATTTGCCTATTTTTACTACATTGTATAGCTTCGATTTTTATTTATTACATGCATGTGGTGTGTGTGTGAGCCTCGGCAGAAGCTGCTGCCGTGTGCTGTGTGAGGGTTTTTGTGTGTGTGTGTGGGTTTGGAAGGATATACATATGTGTATATGTTTATGTATATATATATATATATATATGTGTGTGTGTATATGTATATGTATATATATATATATATATATATATATATATATATATATATATATATGCGTGTGTGTATGTATATGTATATATTATTTATACGTACCAACGTATTTATGTGGATAGTTATATGTATTTGGCATCCGTTATTTATAAGGAACTGTACTGTTAAATTCTTGTGAATTTCTGAAGCAAAACTGAAGGATTGACTGTTATATTTCTAACTGTTCTCTGAAACCCAAACCGTTATAAGTTAAAGAAAAATATTTCTGACACTGTTATTTAGAATCCAAGACTGATATATAGTCAGATTAGGTTCTCCGGCATGTCTTAGAACGTTGTGGTGATAATCGAGGATAATTTTGTCCATGGAATTATATGTGGTCCACCCTTCTTAAGGACGTTAACCTAGAGGGTAGTTTACTATTACCGGCCGGCGTACTGTACTGAATCCTGCAAGAAAGGATGTCCCACAAGACGGGACGACTATTTCTGGCATTTGATTGTGTGAAGTGAATATAATTTATCCTCGATTATTTGCCCCCTTTACTAGTAGGGTCTACTGGTAGGGTCCTTTGCTGATTAGAAAAGATTTTCTATTACTCACTGATTTGATATCAAATTTTGATTTTCGACTTCTATTTCCTGATTTCTGATTTACGACGCTTGATTTCGTTATATTGAGCCTTCTCTGCTTTCATGTATTGTTCTGCCACCGTCACGAGTAAGTATTTTCTTGCTATTGTTTATCTGCATATATCCTGCACGGAAGCATATTTTATTGTCTTCTAATTTTTAAAGGTTGATTTAATGTCAAACTAAGCTTATTCTATTTCATTGAACCATCCTGACCTTAAATGCTTTTATGCTTTAATATAAATGCATTACTGTTCTGCGTTCTGAAACCCACTGCATGTGTTAGTACCTTACTGGGCCTTGGCTCACTGTTTTATTATTATTTTTTCTCCAAATGAGATTGTAGAGCTGGTACCTGACGAGAAAGGGTGACTTAAAGCTTATTCTGAAGACTTTCGAGGATCTGAATTACTTTGGAGTCGTCAAAGAGAAATAATTGGATGTAAAGACCTGATTTTGACATATGATTTTGTACACGGGTTTTATGTTTATGGATATATATGTATATATGGGTTCTGTATATAAACAGAAAACTATGTTTCTGCAGGTTAATAATTCTGCTTCCACCATATGCTTTCTGGATGTTCTGTATAGATCCTAAATAGCATCTCACTCATGAACTGTTAATATAGTAGATAGATTGTTAGATTAATGCTATGGATGTCATCTGTGGTCCTATGAACACGTGTTGTAGAAAATTTATGGTATAAATAAATAGTTGTGTGTATGTACTTGTTTGCTATATAGGTTTTGTGCAGGTTTATCTTTCTATTTAGCCTAATTTTAGTAAAAACTCTACCCATTTTTTTCCAGAACCTGAGTGAAACTTTGGCTTCTATTCCTATTCTGAAATGATGGAATTAACTGAGGAAAAAAATCCGTTCCGTCACAATTGATATCAGAGAAATGAGATGCCTTAGGAATGATCTGAATTGTATGCGGAAGCTTAGGAAATGATTATGACTGACTGAATAAATAAGTATAGGCATAGGATGAACTAAGTCTTAGGTATTCTAATCTGTCTAAGTTTAAAATTGACTTGAACTAGGATTTAGTGATTAGGATAATTGATACTGAATGTAGGTTAGGCCTAAACTGATCGATCTAAGTTTAAGAATTCAAGTCGAATTATTCTATATTAGGATGAAATGAAGTAGTTAGGATTAGTTGGAATGTTTATGTCTTGGCTTTAGGAAGTTAATTTTGAAATGCATCGATCCTAACCTCTCCCTCTAATCTAATTATTTGAGGCTCCCTCTAATCTGATTATTTGAGTATTAATAATCTTGTGATGTTTGTGATTATAGGAAGTAATATGACTTTTGGACAAGGGCTTTCCTCTGGGTGTTGCCCAACTGTGAGAATGGGGAAAAGAAATTAAAGGTACATTAAGGATCTGAACTTAAATAAATGATGTGCTAGTGTTGAATATGATAGTGTCCAGTTGAGATTCAATTAGTCAAACTTGTTTAAATGAAAGTTTGATCGGCTTTGGATTGGAATTATTAGGTTAATACGTTATTAGTACAATGCTAATAAAAAAAGATTTTAAAGTTAATGATCAAATATAATGGATAAGATAGAATTAGTAGCTTGAGATTAAGGTATAAATCTTGAAGATTTTGACAGTGTTGGTAGTGTTTGTAGTGATCTGATATATGAAAGAGACAAATTGATGTTATCTCATAAGAGATTAAAAAGGGAAGTCTTGTTGGCGTTGTGAATAAATTAATCTTGATAGAGTGTTAAGATGATCTGGATGGAAAATCGCCACATTAAAACTAATAAATTTTAAAAGAATAATATGAATTATGAATTGTAAGAGAGGTAATAGAATTAATATAAAGGTACTTGTAAGTTATATAATGAGGTGTGTGCTAAGTATAGATGGCGTATTGGGCGATACTTAGAGAGTTATTAAGTAGATGAGGAAATTTAAAGAAACTGTTAAAAAAAAGATCTGCCAATCTGATTGAAGAATAAAGTTGCTATTGAAGTTGTGCCAAGACCAAAAATGATCTTAAGGATTCAAGTACAATTGATGAGGATATTTGACAAATTTTGAAATAATCCGAAGTTAATGATTTGTTAATTGGGAGTCTCTGAAATTGAGATATCCGTAAGATAGGTGAAGGATTGCTGCGAATCGGTTCCATTATCGGAACAAGTATGGTTATGAAAGCCTGAAATGAGAACCCTTGTGAGTTTTGCTTGAAGTTAATCAAACAGTAAGGCCCCTGGGTTTTAGTCAAATTATTGTAAAAATTAGAGTGGTCTGATTTGGGAAGAATGAAATTGCTTGACAGTAGAATATTAAGTTACTAAATATTAAGGTTTCAATGATAATTGGAGACTGTGCTAACATTTTGGAATGATTATCTCAGTAGTGTCCTTGTGCCAATTAAATATCTGAAATTTATGGATTTTGCTTTTATGATGTTAATTTCTTCAGGATCTTTTTGGAGTTATGAAGATTCTTTTAGACATTGGGATGGTGCTCGAGGATACTTGTGTAAATTGTATTGAGAGAATAAGATACCCAGTAATTTGGTTGAAAATTCTGAGTAAAAGGCAAAATTAATTGAGTTAAAAATAGGCGTTCAGCCTAATTAGAAAATGGATTGCCCTCTTTGAAGTCAATAGATGACCATTCAAGAATCTGGCTATGAAGGTTTTAAGAAACCTATGTATGACCAAGCTAATCTGTTTTAATGAGTGGTTTAAAGGAAGCTGAATTTGGCATTAATCTGTAAGGATTTGTGTGGAATTGAAAGAGTATCGACTAGACACTGTTGATGAAACCGTAAAGCCTTGTGATAGTAGGACTTGTTAATAATCAGGTAAGCTTGCATAGGTGATATGTTTATGAGAAAGATTGGAATTTTGTTAGTCTGTATTAATAGGTAATCACCCACAAGCAAAGTGGGGGAGGTGTCCATGGGGTGGAATTGCTCCATCTGTAATTAAAATTTTGTGATAAGATTTTTGAGGACTTAGGAATGATCCCTTGAAAGAAATTAAAGTATTATAAATTTAAAGTTAGAGGTTGGGACAAGTGGATATCAATATATTCGACGGAGGTGAATACTAAGATCAAGAGTTGATGTTAGAAGTCTCCATTCAGGAGTATGCAGAATCACTTTGGAGATAATTCTAATCTGATAATTTTAAGAATTCTGAAGATGAACTTTAATAATTGTTGAGGAAACTCTAGGATTATGTTTTCCTGTATCGCTTGTAGATTGATACTCATGGGATAAATAGGAGAGGAATTCCTTATTAAAGTTATTTTTTCATTTATTGAAATTAGTAATCGAAAGTATCCACTTAAGAAATTACAAATATTATTTTGGATGATAGTTTGTCTGATAAATTAAGGGTCAGAACGGTTTTGTTATGACTAAAGTTGATCTTGGGATTATGTAAGTGGATAGATATGTCTAAGGATTATATAGATGAACTTCGGTACTGTTAGAGACATGTGTCTAATTGGTATATTCTGTGACCATATGTATTATTGTATCGATGTCGGGTTGTGGGTTATCGGGTTAAAGTCCATTCTGTCCGTTCCGCCCTCTAGTCGCTCGAGCCGTCGGAAGCCCCAGCGCTTGCCTAGAGCTCGATACCCGCTCGAGCCGAAAATCCAAAGTGTACCTGGCTCGCCTGGCGCTCGATACCCGCTCGAGCCGAAAATCCAGTGTGTATCCGGCTCACCTGGCGCTCCCTACCGGCTCAAGCTCCCGTAGGGTTTCTCTTGAAACCCTCTGTGCGCCCACCGCGCGCTCGAGCTGCACTCGAGTGCCGATGCAACGGGCAAAATTTTTGAACGGTTTTTTGCGCTCTCTATTAATACTAGGCTTAAGTTTTTGGAACCCTAATCACCATTTGACTGAATATTTTCGTGCCTCCTTGGAGAAGAAAGCTTCTAATGCTCCATTGTCCCTACATCTCTTGAGAAAACTTAACATTATAAGATTGCTCTTCATGCTAATATAAGTTTTCTCACCAACTTTTTTTCACCATTGAATCATTTCCTTCTACCTTCGTTTGGAGACGTTGGTTCGTGAAGAAGGAGACTTGATCGTGATCGGAAATTCAAGTGGTTCGAGGAAAGATTGACGTGAAGACGGGAAGGTGTCCGGTTCCGTTGCCGTGGGCAAATCCAAGGAGTTCCTTGGTAGGGATCACGTGACGAGAGTAAGTCGGCTATGTTAGCACGTCGTTACCACCCGGTCTGTAAGTTGATTTTCATAGTGCATTGCTTCCCTGGCCGTTGAAGTCTGGAGTATTTTTTTCGATTACCGTGGGTATCGAATTTTCACTTCGTCACCGAAAATCGTGTATTTATCATTATTGCTCATCGTTATATATATTGTGCATGCTTGTTATCTCGTTAGCATCTAGTATTAAATATCCTTTACGTGTATTGGATATTTATTTATTTTTACTTCCGCTATATTTTTCGGGGTCGAAACTTGATTGTTCACATTAGCACAAAAAGTGTTTTTTCAGGTACCTTGAAAGGGAAGGAACATTAGTAATGATCGTGAATGTTAAGGGTCTATAGCTTTGGTATTGATAGTGAACATATGGCTAGACTCAATTGCTTAGAGTAATACGGTGTTACATTTCTAAGTTGGGAAACAAAGTTGTGTTTGAAGCGTGAAAGTCATGAAAAACCCTATGGTCTTGTTAAAAACAAAAAACAAAAACGGATCAAATGGTTCACCCATGGTGATTTCAAATGATGTGTTTGGGTTGAATCAGTTAATTCATTAATATACCAACGAGGTTTTAAAGTTGTTAAGTGTAGAGGTATTGAATTGGATAATAAATCTGAAGCCACATTGAACTCGTGGTAACCGTATAAATTGCAGTGTCCGATCTTGCTACGGTTTGAGGGTTTGTGGAAGTTGTTTCCCTCGGTATATGGACTTTGAGATTTTAAGGTTGTTAAGTGTTAGGGTCTCAAGGTCTTGAGCTACGGTCTGAGACTGTACCAAATCTGTAGAGACCGTTATAGTTAGGACTTCTTATTCTGTTGTAAATTGAGGATCTGTGAGTAATATTTCTTTGGTATGAATATCTTAGAATCGGTTTTAATCAAGGCTATCGCATAGGTTGGATGTTTAGAAGGAAATATGTACCTTAAGAAAATGTCAACTTGAGGACATACTAATAAAATGAAGTAGATGTGAAGTATCCTGCTTTTAAAGTCTAATTGTAATTTGAATTTCATGTTGGCATTTTAGCTGAGCTTGGTAAAAGAACTGAAATGCTAGGTTGTGATAAAGACGGTAAGTTGTAATCGAACAAATCAAAGCTAACTGATTGATCAAAGTGCGCAGTGGAACAGTGATGAACCTGTGCATATAATAAAGTTTAAGTCAGTGTTCAGAGAAAATACTCAATTTTAAGGTGTAGTACGAGATGAAATGAAGCATTTTGCTTGTGTAAGGTTAGAAACTAAATCAGAAAAGTGGCTAATGAAATAAGTTTGCCTTCGAACTTAATGAATTTAGATCTGGAAAGGATGCGACAAATAATAAGGATCAAGGCAAGTCAGATGTTTAAGGTTTTCTAGGACAACCATCCTGATTTTTTTTAAAAAAGAAAAAGATTTGGAGACATTAAGAACGTTCCTTGATTCCGAAGATTTAAGGATCGTTAAATTTCGAGGATGAAATTTTTGTAAGTAGGGGAGAATGTAACATCCCGAAATATTTTTTATCTGATGAAATTATGATTATTTATTATTTTCTGTAATTTTGGGTAATTCGGACGTGACAAAAATTAATTGAAGGTTATGAAATTTTAGAGAATAATTGGATCCGATAGGCGGGCATTCGAAGTGCATCATTCGGTCGTCCGAATATCGTGATTTAAAGATATATATATATATATATAAGGTATTATATATATATAATAATAATGATAATAATAATAATAATAAAGGTAGAAAGCAAGCAAACCAGGGAGAAAACAGGGGAAAGGGAGGGGGGGGGGGACAATGCTGCACTCCCTCCTCACGTGACCTCTCTCCCTTCTCTTTTAATATTGGAATTGTGGTGATTAAGGAGAAAGAGGGGAAAGTAGCAGCCCGAAGGCAGTAGCAGAACAGGGAGCGGCGAACAGCAGCACGCGGGGAGAAAAAAGGGAAGAAAGGAGGAAAATCATCTGTTCCAATTCGTTTTAGGTAAAAATAACGGTAGTTCAAGCTAAGACAAGTGTACTTCGAATGCTATTTATAATTTTTACAATATTTTAATATTTCAAAAATGGTATTTATGCTTTAAATCCATAGTTCTGCATATTTACTGTAAATAGAGTATGTTTCGTCTGATTAATCAGACAGATTTTATATTTGCCTATTTTTACTGCATTGTATAGCTTCAATTTTTATTTATTACATGCATGTGGTGTGTGTGTGTGAGCCTTGGCAGAAGCTGCTGCCGTGTGCTGTGTGAGGGTTTTTGTGTGTGTGGGTCTGGAAGGAAATATATATATATATATATTATTTATACATACGAATATATTTATGTGGATATATATATGTATTTGGCATCCATTATTGACAAGGAGCTGTACTGTTAAATTATTGTGAATTTCTGAAGGAAAATAGAAGGATTGACTATTATATTTCTAAGTGTTCTCTGAAACCTGAACCGTTAAAAGTTAAGTAAAAATATTTCTGACACTGTTATTCAGGACCCAAGACTGATATATAGTCAGGTTAGGTTCTCCGACATGTCTTAAAACGTTATAATGATAATCAATGATAACTTTGTCTATGAAATTATATGTGGTCTGTCCTTTCTCAGGGCATTAACCTAGAAGGTAGTTTGCTGTTACCGGCCGGCGTACTTACTGAATCCTGCGAGAAGGGATGTCCCACGAGACGGGACCACTGTCTCTGACCTTAGATTGTGGGGAATGAATACAATCTACTCTCGATTATTCGTCCCCTCCGCTAGTAGGCTCTACTAGTAGGGTTTTTTACTGATAGAAAAGAATTTTCTATAACTCACTAATGTAATATCAAATTCTGATTTCTGACTTCTGTTTCCTAATTTCTAATTTACAAAGCTTGATTTCGTTACATTGAGCCTTCTATGCTTTCATGTATTGTCCTGACACCGTCACGAGTAAGTACTTTCTTGCTACTGTTTATCTGCATATATATCCTGCACGGAAGCATATTTTACTGTCTTCTGATTTTTGAAGCTTGATTTAATGTCAAATTGGGCTTATTCTGTTTCCTTGAACTGTCCTGACCTTAAATGCTTTTATGCTTTAATATAAATGCATTACTGTTCTGCATTCTGAAACCCACTGCATGTGTTGATATCTTGTTGCGTCTCGACTCACTATTTTACTATTTTTTCCTCTAGATAAGACTGTAGAGTTGGCACCTGATGAGAAAGAGTGACTTAAAGTTTATTCTGAAACTTTCGAGAATCTAAAATATTTTAGAGTCATCCAAGAGAAATAGTTAGATGTAAAAATCTGATTTTGACATATGATTTTGTACATGAATTTTATGTCTATGGATAAATATGTGTATATATGGATTCTGTATAGAAGTGTATGAGATGTATGTGATAAATAGGAAACTATACTTCTATAGGTTAATAGTTTTGCTTCTGTCATATACTTTTTGGATGTTCTGTACAAGTCCTAGATGGCATCTCACCCATTAACTGTTAATATAGTAGATAGATTGTTAGATTAATGCCATGGATGGCATTTGTGGTCCTATAAACACGTGTTGTGTGCATGTACTGGTTTGCTATATAGGTTTTGTATAGGTTTATCTTCATATTTAGCCTAATTTTAGGGTAAACTCTACCCATTTTTTTCTAGAACCTGAGTGAGACTTGGGCTTCTGTTCCTATTCTGAAATGACGGAATTAACTGAGAAAAAAATCCGTTCCGTCACAGAAAGTTAGAGAGAGAGAGCTCTCGGGTTTGAATTGGGTCATTTTTGAAGAAGAAAGTTTGTAAATCGGATTAAGGTAAGTGTACTCTAGGCATTGTCTTTCTTTTGTTACTGTTTCTTGAATTTTTTTCTATGGGTTTTATTATTCTAATACCCTATTCAATTAATTTTTCACAGATCAAATTTTATATTTTACTGCTCTCTCATGTTTTTATGAAGAAGTTTCATGTTTAAATGCATATATTATGATTTATGCATTTTTATTCAGTTTCTAATTACTGTTTTATATCTGTAAAAGTATCAAATGTTATTGTACAATCAGAGTTTGGAAAATATGATGTATGAACTATTTATAGTTATACTATAAAAGTGATAAAATTATCTATAAAGTTTATCTGTTCATCTGTTCATGATGAAAATCATGAATTCTATAAAGCCCATGATTGCCTGCATATCTATTTTTATAAAAAAAAATCATTTGTTAAACTTTAAGACTTATGTTCACAAGAAATATGAAAATATGAAATATGTTTCTGTATCTGCAAGGATAAGAAATTATGAATCCGTGTCGAGAAATTGAAACTCTATAATTTGTTATCTATTATCTGTTATTTGGTATTTTCTCCCTTTGTGAGAAAATCAAGAAAGATGAATTGTGAATACTTGTGTAGAGTTTTCAAAATAAAATATGAGAAGTAATCATAAAATTTGACCAAGGATTTTATTTCAACGGATAGTATTCCCTAACGTGCCTCAAGACATTACAATAATAGATCGAGGAATGCCCCTACGCTACGGGGGATGCTATGGTGGCATAAGAAATATGGCCTCATTTATCAGGTTAAAGGTATACCGTTTACCACATGGTGTTGGACAGCATGGGTAGTACCTTAAAATGTGTGAAAACATATATATTCTATTTCTCGATTGGTCGCTCCATTAGCTAGTAAGACCTACTAGCCCTGATACCTAAAAGTAATTTCTACATGTTTTAGAAGATTAAAAGAAATCAAAAATAAAATATGAAGAGTGAAATGTATTCCGAAAATGTTATTGATTATGTTTTTTTTTTCATTTAATTTTATTCCCTTCCTTTGGTTTATTTGGAAATATATTGCATTATCTTTAATTATATTGTTGAGTATTTAGCTCACTTTCTTACTATTTTTCTTACCTTCATATGAGCACCAGTTGATGCTGGATGAGGTGGACTAGAGGTTTGCAGGTTCTAGGCATTGAAAGAGAAATTTTGTGGATTAGGTAAATATATGGAAATAATTTTGTTTTATGATGGACGTTTTGATGATACTTATGTAGATATTATTTTCGCTGTGCTAATGGACATGCATATTGATTTCGTAGGTTATTGTGGTCTATTTTTGGTACCTATTAGCAGCTCTCTAATCCGGCGTTGTATCTAAGTGATATGGCATTAGAGCCACGAATATATGGTAGCATATTTGGATCCAATGTTATGTTTGGATGCTTAATATAATTAGATATTATATAATTTGTATTTAGTATTTGACGGACATTAGGACAGATGATATAAGGTTTATCTTGTCCGTCACACTCGCCTTGTGTTCGAGCATCCCAATAGGCTTAGATTCAAGTACCTCCGTGTCCGCCTCACGCCCAACCCGCAATCGAGCACTGGACTTTTATAAAGTCAGTCACGGGCTGACTCCACCGCATTCCAAGCTGTGGAGGAGAGAGATTATGATGGTCCATATTTTTCTGCCGAAAATTTGGTAGAGTTCCATCTGTAATATAGATATTCGTCAATATATAAACTTGTACAAACTCCTATATAATACATAATGCATCCAACAATCCCAACAGTCGGCAATATACAACAATAACACAAAAACTACACAAGACCCAAATTGCCACTCCTTAGTTGTTGCTCCAATGTAGTGTATCTATAAACAGTGTCAGTCAAGGAAAGACGCCACTAGGTACCTGTTATAAATCACAATATCCTGTAAAAGTATAAATAAATCCAATCAATAGTGAAAATTAAACCATCTAAATATTAGTCATTTTATATAATATACATTAATAAATCCAATTGAAATATGAATATATACAAACTATAATCTATAAGGTATAAGTCTTTCGATCTGGTCTTCCGAGTCCCATGCCTAGTCTGCTTCAAATCTCTGTACTGTCCCATCAGATATATCAAACCTGTACTAAATTGAAGACAAGGAGAAGCAATGATGGCTAACAGTTTAACAAGTGTATCATAATTAAAAATAATAAACAGTATAAGCAAAAATGAGCAAAGGAAAGAGACATAATCATAAAGGAGATGCATAAACGGAAACATGATCAAATATATTTTCGAATACAATTTAGTTCTCTTGAGATATACTTTATGAACGATTATTCATCTTTACGAACCAAGATCAGTAAACCTTGTTAATTAAATGTGCGAAAGGACGATGAAGGAATGTGTTAAGCTACACATTTTTTAAAGTATTGGCTATATTTTAGGCTTATATCTACTCGACCATCACATGTTGCCTGTAAACAGGCCGAACACCACGTGGCATAGTGGCATGCCTATCACCCTGTCATACAGGGCCAATAAAATGCTACCCTAACCTCCCGCAATCCAGAGGAAATTCTTGTCCTTCCACAGTTATGTCCTAAGGCTTATCAAGAGTATTACTAGCTCCAATAAGCGGTTAGCATATATGGTTAGTGTAATCCTCAAGTCTCTACCGTAATACCTATGTTATGCCAATGGATATTACCCTTTCTAACATAGTCCATGGTCCTAATTTCATGATTTTCTTATTCATTTGCTTATTTATTTGAGGAAAAGTCCACCACAATTCAATTCACAATATCTCCGTCTCGAAGAACGATTTGATCACATATCACATTGTTGACTTACCTCCGATTACATATACATTATTATCTTTCCTTCAAACTTAAATCTTTTCACAAGTCAATTTGGATACATAGATGACACAATGCATAAGAAAGATTATAATTCATTACCACATTAGGCAATTATCACTTTAGGGTCCTTCGAAACACATTTCTTTACTAACAGAGCACAAACACATTATCCCAGGCTTACAATTGAACATATACGATTAGATATAGCTTATGTAACAATTAATTATGATGGAAATGTGACGTAATAGAATTTTTGTTCCTCAGAAGCTTCCATTAAAACAGAAACAAAAATTAGAACTAAATTAAAAAATATATAAATTCTGCAGAAATTTTAGTAGAGTTTTCTATATAATTATATGAAAATAAAAAATACAACCTATGTCAAACAACTTGAATCAAACACACAACTAAACAGATATCACAATTTCATCTTACAACATGCATGCACAGGATCTCAAACTACCATATCATCCATGACTCAATTATAATCCTATCCACTGCCGTCAAGGTTCTGTAATAGAATCCAGAAAAGAAATATATAGTAGAAGCAGAACTATGAACCTGCAGAAATATAATTTTTTGTTTCATCACAAGCATCACATACATTCTATATACAAGAATCCATATACAAAACCTAGTATTGGCATTCAAACTATATCCTTCCAAAATTTTTCAAAATACTTTAAGTCTCCAGAATGTCTTTAGACTAAGCTTTGGCTATTCCTTCTCATCTGATATAAGCTCTACTATCTCATCTGGAGAAAAAAATAGTAAAATAGTTAGCCGAAACCTAGTAAGATACATGCATAAGTACAATAAATCCCGTTATGTGGTACAGTTATATAAATATACCGTAGCATGAAAATATTTAGGGGCAAAACAGTGCATAGAAAATAAAGAAGGCATAATTCGACAATAATTAAGTTTTAGAAATTAGAAATCAGTGTAATCATACTTCAGAAAGCAGAAATCGGTCTCAACTCTATAACTTATAGAAAATTTCTTTTCCATCAGTAAAGGATCCAGCTAGTAGATCCTACTAGCGGAGAGGCGAATAATCGAAGATAGATTGTGTTCACTTCACATAATCCAATGTCAGAAACAGAAATAGAATTATCTCACCTTGTGGAATCAGTACAGAAGTGCCGACCAATAACAGTAACTACCCTCTAGGTTAACGTCCTGAGGAAGGACAGACCACGTATAACTCCATGGATGGAATTATCCTCGATTACCACCATAACGTTCTAAGGCATACCGGAGAACCTAACCTAACTGTATATCAGTCCTAGGTCTTAATTAATAGTATCAAAAATATTTTTCTCTTTATTTCTTAACTGAAAACCCTTTTCAATTTAAAAAGTCAGTATGAGTTTTACAATAACTCTTTAGTTAGTTTCAGAATAAGCACAAACAGTTTGAAACTCTTCAAATTTATTTCAAAACATACAATAACAGTTTCTAATCCTTCAGAAATTTAACAGTATATATCAATGTAAATTTTTCAGACATAAATCACATAGTGGACATTATCACGTTACAGATTAACTTTTATATAACAGAAATGTTAGATTAAAATAGTTAAATCCCTTCATTTTAATATTTAGGGTTTTGCCAAATCTTCCTGACGATAAACGAACACCAAACACATGTGTTTACACGAAATCAGAGGCATATATATCAATACATACCAGTAAACATGAAATATATCCGACTAATCAGGAAAAATATGTATTATTTATAGTAAACATACAGAGCCATGGATTTAAAGCATAAATACCATTTTTGAGATATTAAAACATTGTAAAAATAGTAAATAACGTCCGAAATACATTTGCCTAAGCTCGATCTACAGTTATTTTTACCCAAAATGGATAGGAATGGGCTATTTCTCCTTTTTCCCTTTCTCTTTTCCCTCCTCCTTCGTGCTGGTTGTTCTCCTCCTCTCTCTCCATTTCTCCCCCTTTTTTAACAAAAATGGAAATCAGGACATGAGAAAAAATCACACCTACGCTCGAGCGCGTCAGGCGCCCGGCAAGCGGGCAGCTACTGGATTTTGCACTTGCTGTCGCGTTTCGAGCGCGCGGCGGGCACCCATCTACTTTTTGTTGAACTTTGAAAATTTTTCGCTTTTTTACTTTCAAACCTCATTCTTCCATGCATGTTTAGTCTTATCTTGATTATTATCATGTTAATTACTTTCAAATTATCATGTTTTGGGTCCGGGACCTCACACTCTCTCCCACTTAAAGAAATTCGTCCTCGAAATTGAATGGAGCTACATACCTCAAGAGAACAAGTAGGGATACTTGTTTTGGATCTCCTCTTCGCGCTCCTAAGTGGCCTTCTCTGGTGAGTGATTCCTCCAAAGCACTTTTACCAGAGGAATAGTGTTCGTGCGTAACTTTTGGTCCTTTCGATCCAATATCCATATCAGCTCCTTGACATAGGATAAATCCTTATCAACAGTCAAAGGCACGTACTCAATCACATGCATAGGATCGTGGACATACTTCCATAGCATCGATACATGGAATATATCGTGCACATCCGCCAGACTAGGTAGTAGTGCCAACCTGTAAGCTACCTCTTCGATCCTCTTCAGAGTCTCAAAAGGCCCGATAAATCGCGACTTCAATTTTCCTTTCACTCTAAACTTGAAAGTTCCCTTAAATGGTGAAACTTTCCAAAAGACAAAATCTTCTACTTCAAATTTCAACTCTAACCTCCTCCAGTCTACATAACTTTTCTGTCTACTCTGACCAACCTTCAGATTCTCATGAATTGCCTAATTTTCTCTGCCGCCTCCTTCATAATTTTAGGACCCAAAATCCTCTTATCTCCGATTTCCTCCCAATGAATCGGTGATCTACACTTTCTGCCAAACAGTGCCTCAAAAGGTGTCATGCTAATGCTGGCTTGGTAGCTATTATTGTATATAAATTTTACCAGAGCCAGATAATTATCCCAAATCTCGTTCATCTCTAACACCAAAACCCTCAATATATCCTTAAGCATCTAAATAGTATGCTCTACTGGCTATCAGTCTGGGGGTGATACACTGTATTGAATATCAACTCTGTCCCCAACTTCTTATGTAAACTCTCTTAAAACCTCGAGATAAAATGTGGATCCCTATCAAATACAATCGAAGCAGATACTCCATGAAGCCTCACAATCTCCTTTACATATAACTGGGCTAGTTTGTCACAAGAATATGTCATCCTAATCACCAAGACATGAGCCGATTTTGTCAGCCCATCAACTATAACCCAAATGGCGTCATGATTCCTAAGAGTCCTCGGCAAACCTGATACAAAATCAATAGTAATATCTTTCCATTTTCAGTTCGAGATCGACATTGGTTGTAACAACCCAGAAGGCTTCCTCCTTTCAACTTTCAGTTGCTGACATACTAGGCATTTCTTCACATAAGCCATGATATCCCTCACATGTTTCTCCACCAAAAGGTTTTCTTCAGATCCTGATACATTTTATTCATTCCAGGATGAATTGTATACCGAGACTTATGAGATTTCTTCAAAATCTTCTCCTTCAATTCTTTATCGTCCAGTACACATAATCGATCCATGAATCTCAATACTCCATCCGTCCAGACATTAAAATCGACTCGAGAGTCTTTATCAGGTAACTTACAATACCCACAAGAAACGGATCACTCACTTTTTTCTCCTTAACTTAATTAATTACCTCCGGCTGGATCCGAAAATAAGATAAAGGCATCCTATCACCCCGAGCATACCGTTGGATATCACACTGCTTCAAATAATCAAACATCTCCATCTGCTCAATTTGTAACTTAGCCATATAACTCAATTGGCGACTCAAAGCATCCGCAACTACATTAGTCTTTCCTGTCTTATACTGTATCTCACAGTCATAATCTTTCAAGAAATCATGCCATCTCCTTTGCCACATATTAAGCTCATCCTGCAAGAATAGATACTTCAAACTCTTGTGATCAGAATAAATAAGAAACTTCTCACCATACAAATAATGTCTCCAAATTTTTAAAATAAACACTACAACAGCTAATTCCAGATCAAGAGTTGGGTAGATCTTTTCATGCACTTTCAGCTGTCTAGACCCATAAGCTACAGCTTTACCATATTACATCAATACACAACCCAAGCCCGCCTTAGAGGCGTCACAGTATACCTCAAAACCACTTGAACCTTTTGGAACGATTAGTAATGGGGTGATAGTCAAGCGGTCCTTTAACTCCTAAAAACTCTGATTACATTCCTCAATCCATTCAAACTTAGCCTCCTTTTTCGTCACTTATGTCAAAGGAATAGCAATCTGTAAAACATTTTCTACAAATCGCCTGTAATAGCCTACCATGCCAAGAAAACTCCTAACCTCGATCATAGATGTTGGCCTACTTTGGATCCATAGAAATACCACCGCTAGAAATCACATGTCGTGAAAATATCATCTTTTCTAGCCAGAACTCACACTTATTCAGTTTAGCATATAGTCTTTTCTCCCAGAGTACTTGAAGTACTATCCTCAAGTGAGTTTTATGCTCCTCATAATCCTTTGAGTACATCAGGATGTCATCAATAAATACCACTATAAATCTATCCAAATACGGCTTGAACACCCTATCCATCAGATCCATAAATGTAGTAGGGGTGTTCGTAAGGCCAAAAGGCATGACAAGGAACTCATAATAGCCATATCTAATCCGAAAAGTAGTCTTAGCCACATCTTCTGACTTGATCCTCAACTGATAATAACTGGACCTCAAATCAATCTTCGAAAACACCCGAGATCCTTGCAATAGATCAAACAGATCATCAATACGCGGTAACAAATACTTATTCTTAATCATGATTTTGTTTAACTCACGATAATCAACATATAGCCGCAAAGACCCACCTTTCTTCCTCACAAATAATACCAGTACACCTCAAGGAGATACATTCGGTTTGATAAAGACCTTATCTAACAACTCCTACAATTGCAACTTCAATTCTTTTAATTCAGTTGGGGCCATACAATAAGGAGTTTTAGAAATCGGACTAACACAATGGACAATGGCAATTTCAAACTCAATTTTCTGGTATGGAGGTAGCCCAGGCAACTCCTCTGGAAAGATATTCTCAAAATCACAGACAACCAGGATATCCTTAGCTGGCACACTATGACTTCCAGTGGTACAAGCATATGCCAGATAAATTTTACACCCACTTTTTATCAAATGCTTGGTATGCAAAGTAGAAATTAACACTGGTATCTCCTTTTTAATGCCTTGAAAGAAAAAGGGTTCCATCCCAAGGATAACAAAGCAAACCTTTTTAGAATATAACCAATACTTGGTATGATATCTAGCTAGCCAGTCTATCCCCAAAATAACATCAAAATCTCCCATGTTCAACAATATCAAATCCACAATTAAACATTCCCCATTCACATCAACCACACATCCAGGATACACAACATCAATAACTATAGAGGATCTGATGAGAGTTGATACAACTAACGTAAAATCTAAAACACGTAGGGTAGACACAATATAGCATACAAATTGTAAGGAAATAAAGGAATAGGTAGACCCCGAATCAAATAATATAGAAGTAGGAACTCCATAAATAGAAAGGGTACCATCCACAATGTTCGGGGATGCCTCCGAGTCTTGAACAATCACTGTGAAGGCCTTAGCTATGACAGTAAGCTTCTTTCCTTCTAACCTTGAAGGTAATGGGCAGTCTTTCACCACATGGTCCTGATATCCACATCTAAAGCATACTCCCGATACCTTGCGACATGCTTTCTCCGAATGCTTCCTCCCACAGAAAGCACAATCAACGGCTGATACTTTAGAGCAAGTTACTAACTGAGCTGGAATGATGCTCTTCCCTTTATCTGCTGTCTTCGCCTTTTTGGTTGGTCTAGAAGATCTCACATTCGATCCAACACTAAAATCCATCCGGCTGGCCATCCTCTTTGCATAAAACCTCTCCATCTCCGCTTCCTCCTCATAAATCACCTCCCTATCCCGAATATCAGCATAAGTCTGGAGCTTCAAGATTGACAGTGACTTGCTAATATCATCTCGTAGCCCTTGCTAAAACTTCTTTGTCATCCTTAACTCGTCCTCCACATAAAATGGTTTGAAATAGGACAACTCAGTAAACTTAGCGTCATACTCCGTCACTGTTATATGCCCCTGTCTCAACCACTTGAACTCCTACTCCTTTTGATCTTAGAGGCTGGACAAAAAATATTTTTCTATGAAGGCGTCCTCAAATATTTCCCATGTGATTTCATTGTCAACATGCCTAACGTCCTCTTTTTCATACTTCACCAACTATCAGCTTCGCTTTCCAGTTTGTACACCGTAAAAGTAACCTTTTCCTGATTAGTGCACTGAATCATAGCAAAAATCTTCATCCTTTTAAGCCAAACATCTACTTCTATCGAATCTGACTTTCCCAAAAATCCCGATGCTTTCTCCGCTATGAATCGATCATAAGTCGTCGGAGCAAGATTTATCGGAGCTAGCTCGGGTGAGGGACTGGGGCCATAAAACGATGCTCCACAGACTCAACCACGTTAGTCATCCTTTTCAAAAGATCCACATATACTGCCTCTCGATCGTGGGGAGTATTAGCACCACCACGATTGTTTCTTCTACCTTTCCTACTGGCTATCTTATATCCTATAATCAAAGATGAACTTAGTATTATAATCCTCAAGAAATCAAATTAAGAAAAAGGGGTCATCAATATTTTAATAAAACTTAATTCCAGTCTAAGGATGAGCTTCCTAGACATCCTAATTACCTTAACTACCACGACCTATCACTACAGAACTTAAGCCTATGCTTCTGCTTTTTGATCAATCAACCCTAAGGCATCTTATTTCTCTGGTACCAATTGTAATAGAATGGATTTTTTTTCCTCAGAAGCTTCCGTTAAGACAAAAACAAAAATTAGAACCAAATTAGAAAACATATAAATTCTACAAAAATTTTAGCAGAGTTTCCTCTATAACTTGATAAAAACTAAAAATACAACTTGTGTCAAACAACCTGAATCAAGCATACAACTAAATAGATATCACCAGTTCATCCAACAACACGCATACATAGAATCTCAGACTGCCATATCATCCATGACTCAATTATAATTCTATCCACTAAGTTAGAAACTTATAAGATATGCCGTCAAGGTTCTGTAACAGAATCCAGAAAAGAAACATATAGCGGAAGCAGAACTGTGAACCTACGGAAGTATAATTTCTTATTTCATCACAAGCATTACATACATTCTATATATAAGAATCCATATACAAAACCTAATATTTACATTCAAACTGTATCTTTCTAAAATTTTTCAAAATACTTCAACTCTCCAGAATGTCTTCAGACTAAGCTTTGGCTATTCCTTCTCATCTGGTATAAGCTCTACCATCTCATTTGGAGGGAAGAAAAATAGTAAAACAGTGAGTCAAAACCCATCAAGGTACATGCATAAATACGGTAAATCTAGTTATGCAGAACAGTTATATAAATATACCATAACATGAAAATATTTAGGGACAGAACAGTGCATGGAAAACAGAAAAGGCATAATTCAATAATAATTAAGCTTTAGAAATCAGAAATCAATGTAATCATGCTTCAGAAAGTAGAAATCGTGCTTCAGAAAGCAGAAATCGGTCTCAACTTTATAAATTATAGAAAATTTCTTTTCTATCGATAAAGAACCTAACCAGTAAACCCTACTAATGGAGGGGGCGAATAATCGATGATAGATTGTATTCACTCCACACAATCCAAAGCCAGAAATAGAAATAAAATTATCCCACCTCATGGGATAAATACAGAAGTGCCACCAAGTAACAGTAACTATCCTATAAGTTAACGCCCCGAGGAAGGGCGGACCACGTATAACTCTATGGATGGAGTTATCATCGATCACCACCATAACATTCTAAGGCATGCCAGAGAATCTAACCTTACTGTATATTAGTCCTGGGTCCTAATTAATAGTATCAGAAATATTTTTTCTCTTTATTTCTTAACTGAAAACCACTTTTAATTTTAGAAAACAGTCAGAATTTCACAAAACTCTTCAATTAGCTTCAAAACATACAAAAATAGTTTAAAACCTTTCAGATTTGTTTCAAAATATACAATAATAGTTTATGATCCTTTAGAAATTTAACAGTATAAATCAGTGTAAATTTTTCAGACATAAATCACACATTGGACATTATCACATTACAGATTAACTTTTGCATAACAAAAAATTTGTATTAAAATAGTTAAATCTCTTCATTTTCATACTTAGAGTTTCACCAAATCTTCTGACAATAAAGGAACACCAAATACATGTATTTACACGAAATCAAAGGTATATATAGTAGTACTTACCAGTAAACATGAAATCTGTTTGATTAATAAGGAAAAATCGGCATTATTTACAGTAAACATATAGAATTATGGATTTAAAGCATAAATACTATTTTTGAGATATTAAAACATTGTAAAAATAGTAAATAACATCCGAAATATACTTGTCTGAGCTCGATCTACCGTTATTTTTATCTGGAGTGGATCAGAACGGTTGATTTCTCCTTTTCCCCTTCTCTTTTCCCTCCTCCTTCACACAGGTTGTTCTCCTCCTCTCTCTCCAGTTCTCCCCCTTTTTTAACAAAAATAGAAATCAGGATGCAGGAAAAAATCACGCTTGCGCTCGAGCGCGAGGTAGGCACGGGACGAGCGTAGGGTTTCTACCGAGTGCTCACTCGAGTGCGTAGGCACCTGGCGAATGGGCAACTATTTGATTTTGTGCTTGCTGCCGCGCTTTGGGTGCACGGTAGGCACCCAGCTGCTATTTGCTGAACTTTGAAAATTTCTCACTTTTTTACTTCCAAACCTCATTCTTCCATGCATGTTTAACTTTATCTTAATTATTATCATTTTAATTACTTCTAAATTATTATGTTTTGGGTTTGGGACCTCACAGGAAATATATAAAATTCACAATTAGCCTTAGGTGAACAGTAACAATGTTGATTTAGAGCATTCAGATTTCATGAACGGGTCAATATTTGTGAGTTCGGACGCCGGACCTATATATATGTATAATTAGAACATGGTGATTCATATTTTGGGGTCAATTTAATATAATACAAATGGAAGGGGAATCCTAAATTTGGGCATGGTTAGGGTTTAGCGAAGCCAAACTGGGCCAAACGAGAGAAAAATCGGACAATAAACCATAAAAACTTTAGGTACTAATCATGGGTCACATATTTTTCACAATTTGGGTGGGTATCGGAATGATAATAGCTGATAAAAAAATAAATAAAAATTAAAAGAGGAGAATAAAAGGGCACAAGAGCACTTGCCTCAAACCGATCTACGATTTCTCCAACTAGCTCCAAGCCAAAATCAGACCCGAAAGCCTTCATTTCCTCCTCTCTCTTCTCATGCGTTCTCTCTCTCTCTCTCTCTCTCTCTCTTTCTCCACGTGAAAATAATGGGAAGAAAGCCTGCACGCGTATTGGTTCTCGAGCGCTCATCGGGTGCCAAGAAACACAAAGGGCCGCGCTCGAGCGCGTATTGGGCAAGCATCAAGCGCGCCAGTTTGGTTTTTGTGCCCCGGGCATGCCTCAAGTGCTGAGTTCTATTTTTCTCTCCCGGTCGGTGCCTTGGGCCCTTGTCAGGCCCACATTAAGCCTGCAGCATGCAAACTTTATTTTTTCGCTATCGGAAACCCGTTTTGACCCTTCTAACCTAATTTTTCACATTCTTAGACCCTAATTTTAATTATATTAGCTTAATAGGTCATGATTATCATATTTTAAAACTCAAGATCTTATTTACGGATTAATATTTTACGGTTTATAACTTCGGTTCCCGATTTTGCCGATTCCAAATCTTTGGGATTTTTTCTTCGATTACTCCCATATCCTTTGACCTCAATTCACTTATTTTAACTTAATTACCTCCCAATTACTATATTTTAAAATCCGAAATCTCACCACTCATATTAACCATATCTTAGATATCGGAACCTTACAGAGATACGGTGAAAAATAGAGAGAGAAGGGCTGAGAGAGAAGGAAGAAGAGAGAGAAAAGGAGAGGAGGCTCCAAGAATTTTAATTCGGAATGTTCAGACCAAGAACCTCAGTATATTTGGAGAAGGCTAGGATATTTTTAGCTCCCTCTTTCCTTTGTTGCTTTTTATTCCAATTTATTTTGAGTATTATTATTGTAATACTCATCTAAACTAGGATTTTGTAGTAAAATTATAAAAATTTTGGATATTTATTGGTATTCTATGATTTTATAGTAAAATTTATTTTAAAAAAAACTCCCATTTAATTATATGTATCATAATTATATATTTTATATCTGAATTCTCTTCATGTTTAAATGTATAAAAATAATTCTCACATGTTTTTGTTCCATTGATGATAATTTTAATTTATTACATGTTGTCTGTATATACTAAAAATGTACCATATATTTAATTATATACCGCATTCTTAGAAAATTTGTATTAAAATTTCTAAATTTTCTTCTTCATGTTTTACTGCCAAATGTTTGTTATGAAATTTAATATGATGAAAATGTATCATATATTATGAAAAAGAAAAAGAAGGGACTCTATAACTTTGTTAAAAAAATATGAACCATTCTCTAAATGAGTGAAAACTAACAACTAAGAAATAAAATGTAGAGTTTTTTTTAAATTAAGTAAGAAATTAGACCGAGAAATTATTCAGAAGATAATATTCTCTAACATACCTTAAGATATTGTAGTAGTAAATTGAGAACTGCCCCATTGTAATAGCAGAGGATATGAAAGCAGATGTCTTGCCTCATCAACCAGGTTATAGGTAGTACCTCCCATATCAGGGTGTTAAATAGACTACCATGGCCTTAGATTATGTTAAAACATACACAATCCTTTTCTCGATATAGAAGAAAATATTTTCTGTCCATATTTTATGATTATTTATACATTATGACTCCTATTCCCTCAAATGATATGTTTTAGGTAAAATGTGCATGTTATTACTATATGTGATGCCTTACTGAGTATTTGGCTCACTTCCTTACTATTTTTGCTAACCTTCAAATGTTTCACACGAGATGATGCCAAATAAAGAGGAATGAAGATTAGGAGTTTTGTTTCTCATGCTTAGGAAGAAGGATTTTGTTGTTCTAATTTTGATGTACTGAATATATGTAAAACTTTAGAAGTATGGAAAGATGTATATAATTTAGATGGTGTTTGTGAGGTCCTGTATTCTAAAACATAGTAAATTCTAATAATTAAGTTAATATAATTTATATAATTCAGTTTGGGATAAGAGAAATTGAGAAAATTAAAAAATTAGCCTTAGTGCAGTAAATTGCAAGGTTGGGCTCACTGTAAGCTCTAGCCCAACAGAGGACGCTAATTCCAGAAGCTGCCGAGCCGCTGTAGGCTCGAGCCAGCAGAGCGCGCCAAGTCCAGTGGCGATAGTGCCCACTACACGCTCGCCGTGAGCTAGAGCATGCCGCGCTCTCCTACCTAATGCTCGAGCGCCAGTGTAATGGCTAGATCCTAGAATATAGAAAATCCCCGATGTTGAGTTAAAATTACCGAAGGATAGTAATCCGGTCAACAAGTGTTGGCTGGAAGGCGTGAAGGGCGTAATCCGGTCAACGTAAAATGTTGACCGGAAAATGTTGACCGAAAGACGTGATCCAGTTAACGTAAAATATTGATCGAAAAACGTGAATGAAAGGAAGGAAAGAGGAAAATAATCCGGTCAACAATAGTTAGTTGACCGGAATGTATTTAAATGAGAAACATTCCCCTTAAATAATTTAATGAGGAAACTCTTCGGGAATGTAAAACCATAAATAAATACGCCGAAACATTCCCCCTAGTATAACCAATTGAATGTAAAGCCATAAATAACATACACCCCCCGGTATGACCAAACCAAATGACGACCGCCAGACCCAAGGCCTATAAATAAGAACCAGAGGGCGTAAGAAAGAGGTACACAACAGAGTTTACTAGTAAGGGAGACCAAAAGTTCAAGAAGAAGTAAAAGAAATCCAGGCAAGAGTTCTCACCCCTATTTTAAGTTCATGTTTATGCATGTTTACAATGCTAGTATATCTGATATTTTTATGAACTAATTTTTCAGTATGTATGATATTTGTTCTGTTCCTTTGATTTAATGATATTCACAATGTTCGGCTTTGTTCTGCTTAAAGTCTAATTATTTGTCAATTTATATGAACTTTGATAATTGCATGTTTAAAGAAAAGAACTCCGCCTTTCGAAAAAGAACTCCGTCCTATTAAGAAAAGAACTCTGCCTTTTGAAAAAGAACTCCGGCTTTCAATAAAAAGAACTCCGGCCTTTGTTGGAAAGAAACTCCGAATTTAGAACTTCAGTTTTTGTTGAAAAAGAGCTCCGGCTTTTGAGAAAAGGACTCCGGCTTTCTATAGAAAAAATTCCAAACTTTTGAACTCGACTTTTCCGGAAAATAACTCTGACTTTTAGTAAAAAGAACTCCAACTTTAAGTAAAAAGAACTTCGGGTTTTGAACTCCGGCGTTTCAAAAAAAGAACTCTGACTTTTGAACTCCGGTTTTCAGTAAAAAGAACTCCGGGTTTTGTTAAAAAAGAACTCCTGCTTTTGGACTCTAGTTTTTCTTGTTGAAAATGCCTTTGGTTTTAAAGAAAAATGGACTCCGGCTTCTAAGAAAAGAACTTCGGCTTTAAGATGATACGGATTTCAACTGATGAAGTTAAGAACAAGGAAAATATATGTAATCCGGACATCAAGTGGAACTCTACGACTTTCGACTTTCGAACTATGATGGATGGCCATTAAAAGACATGAACTAAGAACCGAGTTTCCATTAAACTTGCTGTCAAAGTTGGATGAATGATATTGGAGTGACACTCGAGGACTGCCTCCTGGTCCACGGGGGGAGACTTTTGGTGGCATAAGACTTTTGGACTACGGCCCTGTATGCTGGGTTAAAGGCATTACCTCCTGCCTTGGGGAGCATAATGAGAGGATACGGCTTTAGATTGTGGGGTAACCCACAACCCTTCCTCGAATTTATCCTCTCCCGTCTGGTCCCTAAAGATGATAAGAATTTTGAATGGCTTTATGAATCTTCTAAAGACAAGATAATAAGAATAAGAACACCTTGTTGGGCTTTTATATGGTGATTTTATATGATAAAGTTATGATGTAATACCTTATTTTGATCTACTTATATATATATGTTTATGTTTTCTGCATGTGTGTATATTGTGGGCTTTGTAGTTCACTCTTATCAAATTTTAGATGATGAGAGGCTTATGGAGGACAAAGTTGAGTAGAACCATATGAAGTAGCTAGACGGCATAGCTGGCTGGAGCTGATCAGTGAAGAACTTGATTTATTTCTTTTGATGTTTTGAGAAGAACTTGTAGAACTGTTGCACTGTATAAGAGTTGGTGGATGTTAGCATGTTTCCGTGATTACTTATTGGATAAATGAAATTGATAATTCTAGTAAGCTTCTTAAGGCCTTTAGGTCCGTCTAACCTTAGCATTGGCCGGCCATGTATGAAATCAAAACCGGAAGGCCAGCTCATGTAGTTCGGCCTCAAGCGTGCTGTGTATAAAAGAAAGGTTTATTCTTATGAAAGAAAAGAAAATTTTTATGTCCACCTAATTTTACCTATTAATTTATTTTACGGCAAGGATTTAGGTTTGACGGCGGCTTTATGCGGTGGAATAAGGCCGGCTGTCATAGTTGGTATCAGAGAGAAAAACTGAGATGCTTTAGATCAATTTAAATCAATACGGAAACTTAGGACAGGATTAGTTAAGGTAAGAAGGGGGTTAGCTTTACTTATGCTTTGGACGGAGTAACTTATGGACTGACGAAAATATTCTTTTTAGAAATGAAAGCCGTCAACTGAAGTCATGTCTAATAGAGGAAGGCGAGGAAGGCGAACCGTTCGAATTGACAACGCTCCGGACCTGGAGGCAAGGTACTTGAACTTGCTAGACAAAATGGCTGATGTTATAGAAGCCTTGGCTCCACCGACTCCGGTGACCACCCCAATTCCTGCTCAATAGGAGTGGCCCGTCTACGATTGCTTTACCAACGAGCGAGTCCCTAAATTCTCAGGAGAACCAGACCCATTGAAGGCAGACACCTGGATCTAGTGACTAAAGAAGGTGTTTGCAATAATTAAATGCCCTGCTAGAGATATGGTTCTATTTGCCACTCATAAGTTGGCAGGTGAGGCCCACCACTGGAGGGAATTGCAGAAGAGAGTTTTCGAGGTACTAGATAGGGATATTACTTGGGAAATGTTTGAAGCAGCATTCATGGAAAAATACTTCCCAGCTAATCTTCGCGGATAGAAAGACTATGAATTTCTTCGCTTAAGGCAAGGTACTCGCTCCGTGGCTGAGTACGATGCAAAGTTTATAGAGTTATCTTGTTATGCTCCTTATATGGTGGAAGATCGGGAGAGGAAGGCTAGGAGGTTCTTTCAAGGATTAAGAGACGATATTAGGAGGCACCTTTCAACTCTAAAGTTGGTCACATACCGAGAAGTGCTAGAAAGGGCTGTCATCTATGAGAAGGAGCTGGAGAGAGGAGCATTTCTCAAGCAAAAGAACTCCGGTAGTCAGACTTCAAGGGCAAGTGCTAGTGGAGGCCCTTCTAAGAAAGCGAGACCATTGAGATTCAGTGAGGAGCAGAACCGATCTGTATAGATTTTTCGAACACCTAGTAATGCATGTGATCATTGCGAAAAATCACATGAAGGGAAGCCGTGCTATAAAAAGTTGGGGGTCTGCTATAACTGTGGCCAGGCTGGACACATGATCAAGAATTGCCCACTCTCCAAACAAGCCCCCGGATCTAAGTCTCCCATTCCAGCAAAGGTGTTTGCTGTTTCTGCAAAGGAGGCCGAAGCCTCTACGGAGGTAGTGGAAGGTACACTTTCTATCTGTGGCACTTCTAGTCATGTGCTCTTTGACTCCGGATCCACCCACTCATTTGTCTCCTATGAATTTACGAAATATCTTACGACCCTCCCTCAAGTTCTTGGCTGCCCATTGATGGTCGCCTCACCCGCAGGATCGTCTGTAATTTTTCATGTTGTATATTTAGAGTGTCCGATAGAATTAAATGAATGTGTGATGCTTATTAATCTGGTTTTGCTGGAAATGAAGGGCTTCGATGCAATCTTGGAAATGGATTGGTTAGCAAGGTATCATACCAGCATTGATTGTTTCCGAAAAAGAGTAGATTTCATCATCCTTGGAAACAAGCCCTTCTATATTCAGGGAGTCCGCCGTAAGGAAGCATCTTACTTCATTTCGACCCTCCATGCCCGGCACTTGATTGGTAATGGGTGCCAAGCTTATCTAGCCTTCACTAGTGTGACTACTGATGGTCAAGGAACTCTGGCCAAAGAGATTCTTGTGGTACGGGAGTTTGAAGACCTATTTCTTGATGAGTTACCTAGGCTGCTGCCCAAGCGGGAGCTAGAATTTAGAATAGAATTGGTGCCAGGATCAGCACAAATATCCAAAGTACCATATAGAATGGCACCGGTAAAACTGAAGGAGTTGAAGCAACAACTGCAGGAGTTGTTAGATAAGGGGTTTCATTCGGCCGAGTGTGTCACCATGGGGTGCCCCGGTCCTATTAATAAGAAAGAAGGACTGGACCTTGAGGTTATGCGTGGATTATCGAGAACTGAACAAAATTACCACCAAGAACAAATATCCTTTGCCAAGGATTGATGACCTTCTTGATCAGTTACAAGGAGCTTGTGTATTCTCAAAGATCGACCTTAAATCCGGATATCATCAGCTTCGGATCAGAAAGGATGATATAGTAAAGACTGCGTTCTGGACTAGATATGGGCACTATGAGTTTGTAGTGATGCCTTTTGGGTTAACTAACGCTCCAGCAGTATTTATGAACTTGATGAACCGAATTTTTCAACCCTACTTGGATAAATTTGTGATAGTCTTTATTGATGACATCCTTGTTTACTCAAAGAGCTATGAGGAACACAAGGAGCAATTTACGGACCACACTTCTGATCCTTAGGGAACATCAGTTGTTCACCAAATTAAAGAAATACGAATTTTGGTTAGAGGAAGTGGGATTTCTTAGTCACGTCATCTCCAAAGAAGGGATTTCCGTAGACCCTAAGAAAGTGGAGGCAGTGGTAAAATGGAACCAGACAACCTTAGTGATCGAAGTACGGAGCTTCTCAGGCCTGGCCAGATATTACAGACGGTTTGTGAAAAACTTTTTCCAAATCGTCCTACCACTCACACAACTAACAAAGAAAGATGCTAAGTTTGAGTGGACCGATGATCGTGAAGGGAGTTTTCAGGCACTTAAAGACCGACTAACTTCTGCACCGGTCCTAACCATTCCAGCTAAATCCGGAGGACTGATTATCTATTGTGATGCCTCAAAGAGCAGGTTGGGTTGTGTGTTAATGCAACACGGAAGGGTAGTTGCCTATGGGTCACGACAGTTGAAGGATCATGAAAGAAATTACCCAACTCACGATCTGGAATTAGCTGCTGTAGTGTTTGCACTAAAAATCTGGAGACATTACCTGTATGGTGAGAGATTCTTGGTCTATTTCGATCATAAAAATTTAAAGTATTTATTCTCTCAAAAGGAACTGAACATGAGACAACGAAGGTGGATTGAATTTCTACAGGATTATGACTGTGAAATCCGATACGAGCCAGGGAAGGCCAATGTAGTAGCCGATGCACTAAGTCGGCAACCAGGCATTTTGGCAAGGATGCAAGTCAAGCAAATGAAGATGCTGGACTGTCTAATGTACTATGACATCTAAAGATATGTTCAAGGAAAGCGAATGATTTTAGCATACCTTCAAGTCCAGCCAAAGGTGATAGATGAGATTAAGGGAGGTCAGGCAAATGATTCTTTCCTTGTGAATATCATGAGTGATCTGGATAAAGATTCCCGAAGTGATTTTCATGTTAGGCCGGACGGAGCACTAAGGTTTAGGTATCGATTATGTGTACTGGACAAAAAAGAATTGAAGGAGAAAATTTTGAAGGAAGCCCATAGATCCCAGTATACAATCCACTCGGGAATCAATAAGATGTACCAAGACCTAAAGAAAGCATTCTGGTGGAGAAATATGAAGAGAGATATTGCAGCTTATGTGAAAAAATGTCTTGTATGCCAACAAGTAAAGGCCGAAAGAAAGAAGCCGTCTGGGTTATTACAATCAATGCTACTTCCAGGTTGGAAATGGGAAGATATTGCCATGGACTTTGTGACCGGCCTGCCAAGAACACCAAGAAAAATGATGTTGTTTGGGTTATTGTTGACCGGCTAACAAAGTCAGCCCATTTTCTTGCAATTCGGATGACAGACTCCCGTGATAAACTGGCCCAGCTGTATGTAAACGAGGTTGTCAGGCTTCATGGTGTGCCTGCCTCTATTATATCAGATAGAGATCCTCGTTTTCTTTCAAGGTTCTGGAGGAGTCTATATAAAGAATTGGGGACAGAATTAAAATTTAGTACCGCTTATCATCTGCAAACTGATGGCCAGTCAAAACGGACGATTCAGATCCTCAAGGATATGTTAAGGGCCTCAATGTTAGAGATGAAAGGGACTTGGGACAATTTCTTAGCTTTAGTTGAATTCGTATATAATAACAATTATCAGACTAGCATAGGCATATTTGCTTTTGAGGCCTTGTATGGAAGGAGATGTAGATAACCGATTCACTGGGAGGAGCCCGGGGATAAAAGGATTTTAGGTCTGAAAATTGTTAAAGAAACAGCAGAAAAGATAAAGTTAGTACATGAGAATCTTAGAGTAGCCCGAAGCAGACAAAAGAGCTATGCAGACCGGAGGAGGACTGCATTAGAATTTGAAGAAGGTGATTTTGTATTTTTAAAGGTGTCGCCATCTAAGGGGACGTACAGATTTAGGGTGAAAGGAAAGCTGAAACCACGATTCATTGGCCCTTTTGAGATTTTAGAAAGGATCGGAGAAGTGGCCTACAGACTTACACTCCCACCAAGCTTGGCAGAAATACATGACGTGTTTCATGTATCAATGCTTAGGAAATATGTCCATGATCATACTCATGTAATTGAGTTTGAGCCTTTAGCAATTCATAAGGATTTATCCTACGTGGAGGAACCGATACAGATTTTGGATCGAAAGGAACAAAGGCTACACACCAAAACAATCTCTTTAATAAAAGTACTCTAGAAAAAGCACTCACTTGAAGAAGCAACTTGGGAATGAGAGGAAGAGTTTCGGAACAAGTATCCCTCTCTATTTTCTAGAGGTTAGTAACTTTATTTAAAATTTTGAGGGTGAAATCCCAGTAAGTAGGGGAGATTGTAATGGCCAGATCCTAGAATATAGAAAATCCCCGATGTTGAGTTAAAATTACCTAAAGAAAGTAATCCGATCAACAAGTGTTGACCGGAAGGTGTGAAGGGCGTAATTCGGTCAACGTAAAATGTTGACCGGAAAACGTGAATGGAAGGAAGGACGGGAAAGAGGAAAGTAATCCGGTCAACGCTAGTTAGTTGACCAGAATGTATTTAAATGAGAAACATCCCCCTTAAATAATTTAATGAGGAAACTCTTCAAGAATGTAAAACCATAAATAAATACGCCGAAACATTCCCCCTAGTATAACCAATTGAATGTAAAGCCATAAATAACATACACCCCCTGGTATGACCAAACCAAATGACGGCCGCCAGACCCAGGGCCTATAAATAAGAACTAGAGGGCGTAAGAAAGAGGCACGCAATAGAGTTTACTAGTAAGGGAGACCAAAAGTTCAAGAAGAAGTAAAAGAAATCCAGGCAAGAGTACTCATCCCTGTTTTAAGTTCATGTTTATGCATGTTTACAATGCTAGTATATCTGATATTTTTATGAACTTATGTTTCAGTATGTATGATGTTTGTTCTATTCCTTTGATTTAATGATATTCATGATGTTCGGTTTTGTTCTACTTGAAGTCTAATTATTTGTCAATTTGTATGAACTTTGATAATTACATGTTTAAAGAAAAGAACTCCGCTTTTTGAAAAAGAACTCCGCCTGATTAAGAAAAGAACTCCCCCTTTTGAAAAAGAGCTCCCCCTTTCAAAAAAGAACTTTGCCCGATTAAGAAAAGAACTCCGGCTTTTGAAAAAGAACTCCGGCCTTTGTTGGAAAGAAACTCCGAATTCGGAACTTTGGCTTTTGTTGAAAAAGAGCTCCGGCTTTTGAGAAAAGGACTCCGGCTTTTGAACTCTAGCTTTTCAGGAAAAGAACTCCGGCTTTTAGTAAAAAGAACTCCGACTTTCAGTAAAAAGAACTCCGACTTTTGAACTCCGACATTTTAAGAAAAGAACTCCGACTTTTGAACTCCGTCTTTCAGTAAAAAGAACTCCAAGTTTTGTTGAAAAAGAACTCCTGCTTTTGAACTCCAGTTTTTCTTGTTGAAAATACCTTCGGTTTTAAAGAAAAATGGACTCCGGCTTCTAAGAAAAGAACTTCGGCTTTAAGATGATTAGGACTTCAACTGATGAAGTAAGAACAAGGAAAATATATGTAATCTGGACAGCAAGTGGAACTCTACGACTTTCGAATTTCGAACTATGATGGATGGCTATTAAAAGACATGAACTAAGAATCAAGTTTCCATTAAACTTGCTGTTAAAGATGGATGAAAGATATTGGAGTGACACTCGAGGACTGCCTCCTGGGCCACGGGGGGAGACTTTTGGTGGCATAAGACTTTTGGACTACGGCCCTGTATGCCGAGTTAAAGGCATTACCTCCCTCCTCGGGGAGCATAATAAGAGGATACGACCTTAGATTTTGGGGTAACACACAACCCTTTCTCGAAGTTGTGCGCTCCCGTCTGATCCCTAAAGATCATAAGAATTTTGAATGACTTTATGAATCTTCTGAAGACAAGATAATAAGAATAAGAACACCTTGTTGGGCTTTTATATGGTGATTTTATATGATAAAGTTATGATATAACGCCTTATTTTGATCTGCTTATATATATATATATATGTTTATGTTTTCTGCATGTGAGTATCTCACTCTTGCCAAATTTCAGATGACGAGAGGCTTATGGAGAACGAAGTTGAGTAGAACCATATGAAGTAGCTAGACGGCATAGCTGGCTGGAGCTGATCAATGAAGAACTTGATTTATTTCTTTTGATGTTTTGAGAAGAACTTGTAGAACAGTTGCACTGTATAAGAGTTGGTAGATGTTACTTGTTTCCGTGATTACTTATTGGATAAATGAAATTGATAATTCTAGTAAGCATTTTAGGGCCTTCAGGTCCATCTAACCTTAGCATTGGCCGGCCATGTATGAAATCAAAACCGGAAGGCCAGCTCATGTAGTTCGGCCTTAAGCGATGCTGTGTATAAAAGAATGGTTTATTCTTATGAAAGAAAAGAAAAATTTTTATGTCCACCTAATTTTACCTATTAATTTATTTTAAGGCAAGGATTTAGGTGGCTTTATGCGGTGAAATAAAGCCAGACTGTCACAGCCAGTTCAATAATTTTGCCATCAACTTACTGTTTTGCGGATTTTAAAGGAAAAGGGGAGATAGACTATGGCCACAAACAGTAAAATGATGAAGGAGAAGGTGAGGAAAGGAGGAAGATAAGAGATTCTCTGTCAATTTTGGCTCGATCAGAGTAAGAAAAATAGTGAATCAAGTTGAGACAAGTATACTCTAAACTTCATTCTTCCTTGTTACTTTTTCATGTCTCCATTTGGATATTATTTCTCTAATACTCTCCTCCTCTAAGGTTTGTTATGTATAATGCATATTTTCTAAATTTTTTATGATTTTATGGATAGATTTTATAGTTAAGCATAAGTATTATGATTTATGGTTCCGATTTCAGGGTTTGGCTTGCATTTCATGACCGATTTGTATACAAAAAATTTTTTTCAAACCCTAATTCAAAAATAGAGGTATGAAATTATTATGAAATTTGAGTTATGAAGTAAAAATCTTATTTGATGAATTATTTAAACTTGTTAGACATGTCTACCTAAAATTAGCTAAAAGTTATACTGTTAAAAGAATATTGAGAACTCCAAGATTATCTGAAGGCTTAGATACATGAAATTGAAGTAGCCCTTAAAGTATGATGGTTTAGGGCTAAGAAGCAAGAATAAGGACAACCTAAGATAAGTTAAAATGGGTAAGAAACTGGACCAACATTTATTATTCAGTAGGTAGTGTTCTTTAGCATGCCTTAGGATGTCACAGTGGTAATTAAGGATAACTCTATCCATAGAGTGATATGTGGTCCGGCTTTCCTCTGTGCGTTATTAAGGAGGATAAGAATTTATGATCATCCTGCTCTCAGGATGTAAATAAGGAGGATAAGAATTTATGATCATCCTGCTCTCAGGATGTAAATAAGGAGGATAAGAATTTATGATCATCCTACCCTCAGGATGTAATCAAGGAGGAACCCATCGTATTGGATTTTGTGGAGTAATACAATCTATCATCGATTATTCGCTCCCTTAGCTGATAGGGCCTACTAGCCCGAGTCCCTCAAGAAATGAAAGTTAATCTAAAGGACAAGTAAGTTGAGCTGACTTATAATTTTTAACATATTTTTCTAACTAGAATAAGTGGAAGAAATAACTGAAGAAAAAGATAAAAGAAGGAAAAAAAAAGATTTTGACTCTAAGTTCAAGTTTATATATCGTTTCATGCTTTTGCCTTCTCCATATATATTTTGATTCCAAATCCCTTTTATATCTTCCTTCCTATTTACATTTGTATTTTATATAAAAAATTATATGTCCTTACTATTATAGTACCGTGTTGAGTTATTAGCTCACGCCTTACTGTTTTGTCTGCCCTTCCAGATGACACTGTTGAGTTGATGCCTGATAAAAAAGAGTAAAGATAGGGATTAGATAAGGAAGATTACTAAATCTCAAAGACTTAGACAATTTTAGATGTTAATGTATTGTGAATGAAACTAACTAATGTTTTTTGATGAATGTTATGTATTAAATGGCATGTTAGGTTGTATTTATTATGGATCAATGTTATACTTTCGCATGCTATTTTATGAAAGTAGTTATACTTTCGTAGGTTTGATTTTGGATTTGTACAGATTTCTTAATGGCATCTCTAATTATATCCAATATGGTAGTTATGAGTACTGTGTTGGAGTCATAGATGATATGGCATTTGATATTAATCCTATGTGTGAGTTGTGTATGTGTTGTGGTTTGATGAATGGATGAAATTTGGAGGTCTAGTTGTTTATATGTCTTGTGCATATTGTATTATTCAGGTTGTATGTATGATTTTTGCTCATATTTATGGGAGACTCTACCTAATTTTCTACAAAATCTAATGAATTAAATTAATGGTGCATTAGTTCAATTTATTTAAGTATGATTATTGATAGAGGTCATTATGGGATGGTAACCCGTTCCGTCACAGATGGTATCAGATAAAAGAGATGCCTCAAGTATGATTTGAATCTTATGTGAAAACTTAGATTAAAATAAGATAGATTGGATAAGTAGATGAAGGCATAGGAAGATTAAGTTAAATTGGATAGTTCTAGTCATCATAATTTGTATAACTTAGGCTGGAATTAAGTTGGGATTAGTGGATTAGTTTGATTGTCTAGCCTATAATATCATAGTTTGTGCCTGAGCTATGAGCTAATCTGTGTTGTTCCTATTTAAGGGAGGATATTAACAGTAGCAATGCCTCCTATATAGAGGGCTATGCATGGTGGTGTCCAGCTGTCGGATCAAGGGGCAGAGTATTTGGATATTCTTGGAAAGATAGCAAATTGTGTGGAGGCTATGGGACAGCAGAACTTAGCTTTAGTTTTATTTCTGGCTCCGGCTTAAGATCTTGCTAATCTTTAGGCATTTGTCTATGAAGGAGTCCCAAAAAATGTAGATAAGCCTATACCAAATGTTAAAGATTGGGTGATCAGGAATACATAAGGAAAGAAGTTGTAAGGAGATATCTTAAGGTCTACATCTGATTGATGCCAATTTAGTGTTTAAATTGATTGACATCGATTTAAGGTCTAGGCTAATCAATTTTGGTTCAAAGTTCAGGTTTAATCTATTCTAGGTTGAGGTTCTCTAGCTAGTAATTCGCTAAGAAAGGATACTTGGTCAACCTAGCAAATATGATGGATAAAGTGGAATTGATGGCTCGAAGTCAGTGTAATTCGGAGTCGGTTTCTGGTAGAGTGAATTTAAGAATGTCAATTTATGATCGATTTAGTGATGATTGAATGCTTGAATTTTTGGGTGGTGCGAATCTTGTAGAAATTGAAATGGTGTTCGTGGTCGCTAGTGTAAATTGTGTTGGTAGGATATTATACTTTGCAATCAGGATATGAGATTTTGAATATGGGGCATAGTTGATCGAGTGGTGATGAAATTAGTATCGTTTTGACTACAAATTGTTTAATGAGGATATGTGTCAAGTCCTATTTAGCAAATGAGACCACCCTTTGAAGTCATTCAGTGGTCACTAAGGAGTTTGGCTGTGTAAGTCCTTGAGGATGTTCCTTGGAGGAAAAGATCAGGCTTATTCATCTTTGAAAGGTAATTCAAGATTGTGTTGAAAACAACACTAATTTCTGAGGATCTTATATGAAATCGAAGGAGCATTGGTTAGGTGCCGTTACGAGATACTTTGAAGCCTTTGGGGTAGTAAGATGAACTAATGAGGTTGCATGTGAATGATTAAAATTTGGGTTGCTCGGGCAATGAATGATTTGATAAATAGGTATTAGGAAATAAATAAGTGACTCGTTTGATCTAATGCAAAGACTTCATGATATCTAGAATTGATATGTATCTAGAATATTATTAATTGTGAACATTTGAGGGTTATTCTCGTGGTAGCATTTAAGATTAAAACAAGGATGTTATCAGTTACGGTGATACCATTTGGGTTTGATGGCCTTTTGTGGACTTCATGAATTATGTAAGGCAGTCAATCATGTGCTCAATAGAGAGAGGAATGTGAATTTAGTTAAGAAAGAATGTAATGTGGGTGTGAGGCTTCTTCGGTAACAGCGGCTTATTGAGAAGACTGAGTAATGTCACAAAGATATATGGTCATAATGGGTTTGACTAAATTGGATAATTATGTCACAAGGATTGTAGAGCCGTGCGGTGTTTGGCCTAAAAATGATTGGTATTCATATAAATGCGACATATGAAGATAGCCTTCGAGGAATTAAGGGTAAATTATTAACCATATTATTTGTGTTGACCCCTGATGGGTCTGGTGAGTTATCTTAGAATGTAATACTAGAATGTAATGCTTTTGAGGGAGGTTAAGATTATGTTATTCCTGCATAATGGTAGGTGGCTACCCTCGAATCAAGTGTGGGAGAAGCCCATGATCCGAATTGCTTCACCCATGTTGGAGTTAGCTGTTGGGGTCCTTGCTTGAGAATTTATAGGTGTTGCTTATGGGGATAGTTATTATCCAATGATTCTAAAGATTTGAGGAGTTGTGTCATAAAGAAGAATTGAGTATGCGACAGTGCAAGTGGTAATTTAAGGATTATAAAGGTGGATCTCAAAATCTTTCAAGAAAAATGAATATTATGGCCAATAATTGACACCGAAAGTCATTAGATTTAGTATATCTTTAATGTTTCATAGAGGGTGTTGTGGAGTGAATTTAGAATAGATCCTAACATTCAAGCAAACGGAGTGTTTTACTTTTGATTTTGGGAGGAAGAATTATATTTGAAATATTAAGGCTGTGAAATTATGAAATGAGAAATCATTATGGTTTTGATTCAGGACAGTTAGGATGACCCACTCATTGTGATTAGGGATGATGCATTTGGATTGAATCAATTGGTTTATCAGTATGCCAACAAGATCCTGAGGTTTCTAAGTAGTTGAGTTTTGAGGTTTTGTTAACCTAAAGTTGTATCGAATTTTTAGGTGATTGTTACAATTGTAGTTTCTAACCTGACTGTAATTTGAAGATTGTGGGCTTTGTCTTCGTAGTTTGGATATCTTGAGATTTGTTTTAATTATGGCTGCTGTATAATTTAGGTGCTCAATATGAATCAGAGGATGTAAGTTGTGAAAAGATCTTTAATTTGTAAATAAATGATTAGTCAGAATAGCAGAAGCGCGTGTGGGCTTACAACTTTCATAGGTCTTAGGATATGATTGAGGCTAAAAGCAAATGAACATGTTTACAATGTAGGTATTTGCCAATTAGCTAATAAGTTTTCCATTCATTGTCGATTTGGATCATGTGTTCCCGAGATATGTCGGTTTGTCGACATACCAATGAAATGATGAGAATTTAAAGTATTTCGACTTTGAGATTTGATTGTGATTTGAGATTTATGCCAAAATCTGAATCAAGTCTAATTCCTTGTAGGAACTTGATCAGAGAATTTTGGGTGTCAAGTTAAATTAGATATGGTGGTGAATTACAATTGGATGATTCGCAATTAGACAATTAATCAGAGTTGCACATCGAAAGCGTGGTGAACCCATATATTTTAAGGTTCAATTTGAGGCTCAAAATGAATGATCATTTTCAAGGCTTAGAGTAAATTGAAGGAAGAATTATTAGCCCATTTGAGGTTTTAAACTAGGTCGGAGAGGTAGTCAATAAATTTGGTTTGCTTTCGAACTTGGTAGATTAGCATGAAATCTCTCATGTATCGTTGATTGTGAAAGTGAGTATGTGATTGAGTTGAGTTACCATCGAGAGACTGAGAAATTGTCTCGTACTGAGGTTTCAATTTAGACTTTTGATAGAACGCATCAGGTAATAAAGATCAGAACAATTCTAGGACTCGGGAACACTAGGAAGAATCTAGAAAGATTACCCCTGACTATGAAATTTTGAGATTTATTAAATTTTGTGGATGAAAGTTTCATAAATTGGGGATGATTGTGAGGTTCCTATTTTTAAAATATAGTAAATTTTAGTAATTAAATTAATATAATTGATGTAATTAAGTTTGGAATAAGAGAAATTTAGAAAATTAAAAAATTAGTCTTAGTGCAGCAAATTATAGGGCAGGGCTCGCTGCAGGCTCGAACCTAGTAGAGGGCACCAATTTTAGAAGCTGTCAAACTCGCCACAAGGTCGAGTTAGCAGAGGGTGCTAAATCCAATGGCGAGAGTGCTTGTTTCATGCTCGTCGTGAGCTCGAGCACACCGCACTGACCTACCTAACGCTTGAGCACCAGTTCGATAATTTCACCATCGACTTACTATTTTGTGATTTTTAAAGGAAAATGGGAGAGAGACAGGACCACAAACAGCAAAACAATGGAGAAGGAGAGGAAAGGAGGAAGAGAAGAAATTTTTTGTCAATTTTGACCTGATCAGAGTAAGAAAAATAGTAAATCAGGTGAGAGAAGTGTACCCTAAACTCCATTCTTCCCTATTGTTGCTTTTTTATATCTCCATTTAGGTATTATTACTCTAATATCCTCATCCACTAAGATTTGTTATGTATAATACATGTCTTTTAAATTTTTCATGATTTTATGGATAGACTTTATGTTTAAGTATAAGTATTATGATTTGTGGTTCCAATTTTGGGGTTTGGCTTGTGTTTCGTGTCCGAAATATTTTTTCCAAACCCCAACTCAAAATGGAGGTATTAAATTATTATAAAATTTGAGTTAAGAAGTAAAAATGTTGTTTGATGAATTATTTAAGCTTGTTAGACATGTCTACCTGAAATTTGCTAAAAAATTTTTTGGTATAAGTTAAAATGTTATACTAAAATTTGCTAAAAGTTATGCTATTAAAAAAATATTGAGAACTCCAAGATTATCTGAAGGCTTAGATACATGAAATTGAAATAGCTCTTAAAGTATGATGATTTAGGGTTAAGAAGCAAGAATAAGGACAACCTAAGATAAGTTAAAATGGGTAATAAATTGGACCAACATTTATTATTCAGCGGGTAGTGTTCTTTAGCATGCCTTAAGATATTACAGTGGTAATTAAGGATAACTTCATCCATAGAGTGATATATGATCCACCTTTCCTCGATGTGTTATTAAGAAGAATAAGAATTTATGATCATCCTGCCCCTGGGATGTAAATAAGAAGAATAAAAATTTATAATCATCCTACCATTGGGATGTAAATAAGGAGAAACCCATGGCATTGGATTGTGTAGAGTAATACAATCTATCCTCGATTATTCACTCCATTAGCTGGTAGGGCCTACTAACTCGAGTCCCTTAAAAAATAAAAGTTAATCTAAATAACAAGTTGAACTGATTTATGATTTTCAGCATATTTTTTTGACTAAGATTAGTTGAAGAAATAACTAAAGAAAAAGATAAAAAAGCAAAAAAAAAAAAAAAGATTTTGTCTCCAAGTTCATGTTTATATATCGTTCATGCTTTTGCCTTCTCCATATACATTTTGATTCCTAATCCCTTCTATATCTTCCTTCCTATTTATATTTGTATTTTATACAAAAAATTATATGTCCTTACTATTATAGTACATTGTTGAGTTATTGGCTCACTCTTTATTATTTTGTCTACTCTTTTAGATAACACTGTTGAGTTGATACCTGATAAGAAAGAGTAAAGATAGGGATTAGCTAAAGAAGATTACTGGATCTTGAAGACTTGGACAATTTTGGATGTTAATGTATTATGAATGGAACAAACTGATGTTTTGGATGAATGTTATGTATTAAATGGCCTGTCATGTTGTATTTATTATAGATCAATGTTAAGCTTTCGCATGCTATTTTATGGATATAGTTATACTTCCGTAGGTTTGATTTTGGATTTATATAGGTTTCTAGATGACATCTCTAATTAGATCCAATATAGTCGTTGTGAGTACTATGTTGGAGTCATAGATGATATGGTATTTGATATTGATCCTATGTATGAGTTGTGTATGTGTTGTGGTTAAATTAATGGATTGAATTTGGAGGTCTTGTTGCTTATATGTCTTGTGCATGTTGTATTATTCAGGTTGAATGTATGGTTTTTGTCTATATTTAAGGACGACTCTACCCAATTTTCTATAAAATTTAATGAATTAAATTAATTGTGTATTAGTTTAATTTGTTTAAGTATGATTATTGACGAAAATCATTAGAGAATGGTGACCCGTTCCGTCATAATATTAGTGTAGTATTGATTCTAGAAAAAATTGATATATCTAATTTTGATGGTATTTGTGTAGTATTGCTTTTGCAGACTTTTTTTAGATATTTTGTATGCTTCTGCAAATATGGTGGAGTTATTTTGATTAATGTTTTTTAGCAGGTATCTTTCCTTAATTAGATCTGATGTCGTACTCCTATAATACAATGTTGGAGCCACTGATGATGTAATGATTATATAGATCCTGTGTATGTATATGTTTATATATATATATATATATATATATATAAGTATCATTAATAAATTGAGATAATAAGTAAATGACGAAAATAAGGACGTCACAGGTGGTATCAGAGAAATGTTTAAGGAGAAGCCCTAGGTTGAACGATCTTGATGTGGAAGCTTAGGTTTTGTTTAGAATGATTTAAGTTAGGATTAGTTATTTTTAGTTGAATCTTAAGTTGTTGAGTCCTAATTGTGGCCATAGGTTGACTATTTGTTAAATTATTAGCTGTAATGTAATGATCTAATTTGAGTACTAATATTTTTGCCAATAGGATTTCAGAAATGGCTAACTGGAGAAGAAGGAATATTCACGCTAATGCACATTCGGACTGGGAGAAAGAGTACTTGAATTTGTTGGGACAAATGACCAATATTCTTGAATCAATGGAACAACGAAATCTTCCGTCAGTTCCAACTACAACCCCAACAAACCCTAGACACACAAGTTATGAAAGATTTACCAATGAACGGGTACCTGAATTTATGAGGGATTTAGATCTGACAAAGGCAGATACATAGATCCAAAGGCTTAAAAAGGTCTTCACCGTCATTCGTTATCCTAAGGAGAACAAGATAACCTTCACTTCTTATAAACTGGAAGGAGAAGCTGATCACTGGTGGACAATCCAAAAGAGAGCTATGGGAGTGCCGGAGAATGAGATTACTTGGGAGATGTTCGAGGATGCATTTATGGAGAAATATTTTTCCACAAGTCTCCAGGAGCAGAAAGAAGAAGAATTTGCATGGCTTAGGCAAGGGAACCGATCGATAACAAAGTACGATGCAAAGTTTATAGAATTGTACTACTATACTCCTTACCTGGTCGAGGTTGAAGTCAAGAAGGCTATGAAGTTCCAACAGGGTTTGAGGGATGAAATCAAGAAGCAACTGGTGACTTTATAGTTGCGAATTTATAGAGATGTGTCAGACCAAGCACTTTTGTTCGAGAATGAGCTCGAGAAAGAAGAGTTTTTCAAGAAGAGGGCATCCAATCGGGGAGGCTTGAGTGCAAGATCAAGCATAGGAGTCGAAGGACCTACTAAGAAAGCTAAGGTGGCAAATAAAGAAAAGAGTAGTACTGCAATTCAAATAATACCAAACTTGCAGATAGCAGCAACCATTTGCTCTTACTGCGAAAAATCACATCCAGGATGGCCTTGTTACAAAATGTCAGGAATTTGTTATAGATGTAGACAATCGAGTCACCTGATCAAAGACTGTCCTCGTAAAAAGCTAGAGATAAAGAAGCTCACTATTTAGGGCAAGATGTTTGTAGTTACGATACAGGATATGGAGGCATCACCGAATGTTGTAGAAGGTACTCTTTCTGTTTGTGATGTTCCAACTCATGTGTTATTTGACTCAAAATCTACATATTCGTTTGTTTCTCTTGAATTCATGTGTCATTTAGCATCACCCCTGAGGATCTTAGATTTTTCTTTGATAGTATCGACACCTACCGAATCATCAGTGATCACGGATATTGTATACCCGCGATGTGGAATTTAGGTAAATGGGCTGCAGTTAGCCATAGACTCTATTTTGTTAGAGATGTCTAATTTTGATGTGATTTTAGGTATGAATTAGTTAGCAAATTACCATATCAGTATTGATTGTTTTCATAAAAGGATTTATTCTACTATTTCAGGATGTGAGCCATTTCATATTCAAGGAGTAGGGTGGAAGGAAATGCCCTTTTTAATTTTAGACTTGCATGCCCAACATTTGATAGAGAATGGATGCCAAACTTATTTAGTTTATGCCAGCACAATTTAGAGTCATGATGTGCCAGCGAAGGATATTTTGGTGATTAATGAATTTGAGGATGTTTTTCCTAAAGTTTTACTTGGCTAACCACCACAATGAGAGATTGAATTTGAAATTGAAGTTGTTCCTGGATCAGCCCCATTTCAAAGACACTGTATAAAATGGCACTAGCAAAATTGAAAGAATTAAAGTAACAACTATAGGAAGTATTAGAGAATGGATTTATTAGACTGAGCATGTTTCTATCGGGCGCACCGATGTTGTTTGTGAAGAAGAAGGATGGAACATTACGGATGTGCGTTGATTATCATAAACTAAATAAAATCATGATTCAAAATAAGTATCCGTTGCTAAGGATTGATGACTTATTTGGTCAATTGCAATGGGCCCAAGTGTTTTCCAAGATTGACCTTCGTTTGATATATCACTGATTTAGAATTAAGAAGGATGTGGTGAAGATCGCATTCCGAACAAAGTATGGACACTACAAATTTTTAGTTATGCTGTTTGGATTTACTAATGCCCCTACAGCTTTCATAGATTTGATGAATGAGGTATTTTAGTCTTATTTGGAGTAATTTATAGTCATATTTATTGATGACATATTGACTTACTCGAGGAGTTACGATGATCACGAGGCACATTTGAGACAGTGCTTCAAACACTACAGGAACAAAAAATGTATGCTAAATTGAAAATGTGAGTTTTGGCTCGATGAGGTAGCATTCTCGGGGCATATCATATCGAAGGGTGGCATCTCTGTAGATTCTAAAAAGATCGAGGCTGTTATCAACTGGAATTACCCTACCACAATAACTGAAATTCTGTGTTTCCTTGGGATAGTAGAATATTATCAAAGATTTGGAAAATTTCTCAAGAATCGCCATGCCGCTAACTCAAGTGACGAAGAAGAAAGTTAAATTTGTTTGTATTAAAGAATGTGAACAAAGTTTTCATGAATTAAAGAATTGATTGACTACTGCTCCAATCTTGACAATTCGTGAAAGATCTGGCGGATTTATAGTCTATTGTGTTGTTTTCAAGATCAAATTAGGTTGTATTCTATTGAAATATGGGTCAAATCAATTACAAGTCCATGAAAAGAACTATTCGACCTACAATTTGGAATTAGCAGTAGTATTATTTGTACTGAAAATTTAGAGGCATTATTTATATGATGAGAAATCCCTAATGTATTCGAACCATAAAAGTTTAAAGTATTTATTCTTGTAGAAAGAGTTGAACAGGAGGTAGAGAAGGTGGATGGACTTCTTGAAGGACTATGATTGTGAAATTTATATCAATCGGAAAAAGCCAATGTAGTGGCTAATGCCTTAAGTTAGCAAACGTATTATGTGGCGAGATTGAGGATAAAAGAGATGAAGATGCTTGACGGTATGAAGCATTGCAATATTCAGAAATATACTCAAGGCAACCGGATGAATTTATTGTATCTTCAAATCCAACCGGAGATACTAAAGAAAAATCAAGGATGGTTTGATAAATAATCCATTTTTTATGGATATTGTCGGAGATTAGAATCAAGACTCCAGGGTTGATTTTAATGTCCGTGCCAATGGAGTTATTAGATTTTGGGATAGATTGTGTGTACTGGATGACAAGAAGTTAAAGGAGGAAATTATAAAAGAAGCTCATCGATTCAGTATACTATTCATCTGGGGATTAACAAGATGTACCAAGACATGAAAAAAATATTTTAATGGAGAAATATGAAGGAGATTATGGCACATGTGGGAAAGTATCTAGTATGTCAATAGCTAAAAGTCAAACGAAGGAAGCCATTGGGTCTATTACAGTCGTTGTCTATCCCTAACTAGAAATGAATAAACATAACGATGGATTTTATGATGGGATTACCAATGGCTCTAAAGAATCATGATGCAATTTGGGTAATCATTGATCGGTTCACGAAATCGGCACATTTTCTGGCCATACAGGTGACCTACTCAAAGGATCAGTTAGCTTAAATGTATTTTAATGAGGTCATAAGATTGCATGGCATACCGGCCTTTATTGTGTCAAACCAAGATCTAGGGTTTGTTTCAAAATTTTAAAAAATCTTACACCATGAATTAAGAACAAACTTAAAATTTAGCATGACAAGCCACCCACAAACCGATGGACAATTTAAAGGACCATTCAAATTTTAGAGGATATGTTGAGGGATTCAGTGTTGGAGATGAAGGGCAATTGGGACGACCATTTGGCATTAGCAGGATTTGCATATAATAACAGTTACCAGGCAAACATTAGAATGGCCCCGTATGAGGTATTATATGGGAGAAAATGTCGTTCACCAATTCATTGGGAGGAAACGGGTGATAGAAGCTTATGGGACCGAATATTATTCGGGAGACATCTGATAAAGTTAAGGTGATCCATAAAAAGTTGGAAGTGGCCCAAAGCTAGCAGAAAAGATCTATAGATCGGAGCTGAAATTTGAAGTCGGAGACTATATTTTCTTGAAAGTATCACCATTTAAAGGAATAACTAGATTTGGGATAAAGGGAAAGTTGAAGTCGAGGTTTATTAGTCCCTTTGGAATTTTGGAAAGAGTTGGTAAAGTAGCTTCTCGATTGGCATTATCAACAAATTTGGGAGAAGTATACAATGTTTTTCATATATCTATACTCCAAAAATATGTCTATGATCCAGCTCACATTATTGAGTATGAGCCCTTAGATATTGATGAAGATTTAACATATGTTGAGGAATCAGCACAAATTTTGGGTCGTAGAGATCAAGTTTTCTAGACAAAGACCATTCCATTGGTGAAAGTTTGTGGAGAAATCACTCATACGAGAAAACCACATGGGATTGAGAAGATGAGATATGAGACAAGTATCCTCATTTGTTTCTTCAAGGTATGAAGTTTCTTTCTGTGATGGACCAGCCACATTTCACCACATGCGGCCGCCCGTCGGTCGAAATCGATCATATACTCTGGTTAAAAAGGTGGACTTAAAATTTTTCTTTTATATAATTACTCTACATCGTGTGCACAGGATCTCATAAGGCTCCACTTCGTGAGTTGGCGGCCAGGGGGTCGTGGTTCTCTCTTGATCGGCCAAGACAAGGTCGGTCGGACATGAAGGTCCCGAAAACAAACTGAGATGCCATTAGAAATCACAAATAACTCAAACCATTACAGCATACGGAAGCATACTAATATTCATTAACCTTTCACAACTTTCACAGTGGAAGTGTCCTACAAAATGTTTTCCAAAATAATCAAAAGAGAGTACATCGATTTGCTCGTGCCCTGTTACTTAATCTTGGTCAGCTATTCTGCTTAGCTAGTCCATCGGACCTCATTCTTTTTCATCCGGCATAAACTAGTCATCACCGTCATCTGAAAAATAGAAGGGGTGAGCTAGAGAGCCCAATAAGGTACTCATGCATAAATCATGCATAGTCATGAACAGTAAAAAGACAGATTGCAAAAAAGGCGCATATGCAGGCAGTTTCATAAAACATGGCCGGAGTCAATGCAACAGATTCCAAAGTCATTTTCATGCAATTTGATTTCCAAAAATATGCTTCTGTTTCCAAATTCATTTCCATAAAAAAACGGCTACATTTAAGGTCTACAACTCTGAACCCTCTGAATCATCAAATCATATAAAACGCTACATTTAAGGTCCATAGTCATGACCATCCAAAACGCTACATTTAAGGTCCGTAGTCATGACCAAATCAAACGGCTACATTTAAGGTCCGCAATCTTGACCAATTAAACAGCTACAATTAAGGTCTGCAACTCTCAACCATCATATCTCAATAACCGCTACATTTAAGGCCTACAGCTACTCGGCCATCAAACACTTAGTTCCGCAAAACATGCTTTTTCAAGAATCAAAGTCAAATATGCAATTAACCGGACACCATGAGGTCTTCCTTTCAATGTCTTAAAACCGGGGGTCATTTTCATTAAAATGCCGGAGGTCTCTTATCATAAGGGCGGAGGTCTTATTTATCAAAAGCCGGAGGTCATTTTATACATGCAATAACTGAACATCTTAAAACATGGCCAGACTTCATGCAATTAAGTAAAACATCCAAACATCATGAAATAACCGATACTTTTTCATAAACAAATAGCTGGTCATCATCTAAATCATGCAATAATCAAACTTCATGCGTACGAACATCATGAAATAACTGAACATCATTAGTTATACTTGCATTAAAAACATGAACTTAAAAAGGGTGAGTACACTTATATTAAACACATGATCAACAGAAGGTGAGTACTCTTGCCTGGATTGGATCTATAAACCCCTTACTTGGTTCTGGCTCAAAGTTCTTAGCGCCTTCACCCGATCAATTGCCCAGCTTCCTATCCTAATTTCCGAGGCCATTACTTATAGACGTTGGGGTTAGTGGTAGTGGATAGGACAGGTCAACTGCTTGTACTTCTTTGCTTGTTTTCTTTTTCCTTCCTGGAAGGTCAGCGGGGTGGTTGGGAGTAGGTTACCAACTCAGGCATGGTCATCCAGACCTTAATCATAATTAGTCATCACGTCAATAAATAGGGCGGTCAACTCTCCCTTTACGTTTCCGGTCAACTTTCGTTGACCGATTTAATTTTCCCTTTTTCTATCACATATCGCCTCCGGAGACGGCGTTTAGCGTCTCCGGTATTGTGTCCGGAAAACTCTTCAACGGCCTCCGAAAAGGTCTCCAAAAAACTCCTCGGTTTTCTTCTGGAAATAGTCTCCAGAAGTTGTCCGTCTCCTCCGGAAGCCTCCTTAGTGGCCTCCGGAAGCACTCATCAATCATTCCTAGAAATAGTTCATTGTCTCCGAAAGCCTCCTCCCTGGCCTCCAGAATGGTCTCCAGAAGAATTGTCCCAAATTCTCTTCAAAAATCGTCTCCTAGTTCTCTTCGAAAATCATCGTCTAAGGTCTCCGGAATCATCTCCAATTCTCTTCGAAAATCATTGTCTAAGGTCTCCGGAATTGTCTCTGGAAATTAAGTCTTCGAATTCAGCGTCTCCGGAGATCATGGTCTTCGGAACCTCATTTATGGCCTCCGAAAAATTCTCCCTTTACTTCCTCCGGAGATCATCTTCATTGCCTCCGGAAGTCTCTTCCTTCGCCATCTCCGGAGATCGAGGTCTCCGGAACTTCACATATGGCCTCTGGAAATCTCCTCCGAAAGCCACCTCAGTCTCCAATCCTCAACGTCTCCGGAGATCAAGGTCTCCGAAAAATCACAGGTTTCTTCTTGCCTCCAGAGATCGAGGTCTCCTAAAATTACTGTTCACGGTTTTTGGGAAAATCACGCCTATCGAAACTTGGTCAACCGGCCTTCATGGCTTTAACATCTTCGGCCTCCTTCCACCCTTCTGGTCAACGGGTGTTGACCGAATAACATCCCTTCACATTTTCGTTCAACTTGCGTTGACCGGTTAAATTTTTCCTTACGCTTTCCGGTCAACTGGCGTTAACCGGATTAATTTTCTCATTACATCTTCCGGTCAACTGGCATTGATCGGATAGCCTTCAATTTTCCTTCACTCCTAGATTATTTTAACTTAATGACTGGGACTTTCTATGTTTTAGAATCTGGGCCGTTACACTTTCAAATTTCAAGGACGAAATTTTATAAGGGGAGGATTGTAAGGTTCTAGTTTTTGGACTTTTATGTAATTGTGATTAGTTTTAGTAACTTATATAATTGTGATTAAAGAAATTAATATATTTGAAATTGAGGTTAAAGGATATGAAAAAGAAAGTTAAAAAGAAAAAAATTATAAACCAAACACGTATAGCACCCGACCCTGGGCTGGCGCCTGTGTGCCTGCCTAGCACCCTCTAGGTGCCTGAGGTGCCCGGGGCAGCACCGAGAGTGTCTGTCAGGCACTTGAGCACCCCTACAGATGCCAAAAATAGTATAAGGTGCGCTCACCGCAAGCCCAAGTGCCTTAATAGGCATGGATTCCAACAGCTCCATGCCCATCCCGCGTTCGAGTGCTGGACTTCTATAAAAGTCATCCACGGGCCGACTCCACCACATTCCAAGAAGTATAGGAGAGAGACATGGAGAAAACTAGAGAGAGAAGGGCCGAGAGAGAAGAGAGAAGAGAGAGAAAAGAAGAGAAGGCTTCAAGAAGTTTAATTCGAAACGTTCGGATCAAGAATTTCGGTATATCAGGCGACTGTAAGTACAATTTTAGCTCCCTCTTTCCTTTATTACTTTTTATTTCAGTTCTTTTCGAGTATTATTATTCTAATACTCGCTCAAATTAGGATTTTGAAATAAAAGTATAAAAATTTTGCATATTTATTGGTGTACTATAAGTTTACAATGAAATTTATCAAAAACTCCGATTTAATTATCCGTATCATCATTATGTGTTTTATCTATGAATTCTCTTCATGCTTAAATGTATAAAAATAATTCCTACAAGTTTTTGTTCCATAGCTAATAATTTTAAATTATTACATATTGTCTATATATGCTAAAAATGTAATATATATTTAATTATATGCTACATGCTTAAGAAATTTGTATTGAAATTCCTGAATTTTCTTTTGCATGTTTTACTGCAAAATTTTATGTTATGGAATTTATTATGATAAAAATGTGTCGGATATTATGAAAAAAAAAAGAAAGGACTCTACAACTCTGTTAAGAAAAATATAAACCGTTCTCCAAATAAGCAAAACTAAGAACTAAAAAATAAAGTATAGGGATTTTTTTAAGTTAACAAAGTAAGAAATTAGGCTAAAGAATTATTCTGAGAGTAATATTTTCTAACATACTTTAAGATGTTACGGTCGTAAATTGAGGACTGTCCTATGTAACCGTGGGGGATATAAAAGCAGATGTCTGGCCCCTTCTACTGGGTTATGGGTAGTATCGCTCACGTCCAGATATTGAATAAGATACCATGGCCTTAGATTGTATAAAAACATACACACTTCTTTTCTCAATTATCCGCTCCATTAGTTGATAGGGCCTACTAGTCCTAATTTCTAAAGATAAATGAGTTTTCGATGTGTTTGATGATCAAGATAGTAAAACAATAAGATAAAGAAGAAAATATTTTCTGTCCATGTTTTATGATTATGTATACATTATGACTCCTATTCTCTCAAATAATATGTTTTAAGTAAAATGTGTATATTATTACTATATGTGATGCCTTAATGAGTATTTGGCTCATCTCCATGCTATTTTTACTAACCTTCAGATATTTCATATGAGTTGATGCTAGATGAACAGGAATGAAAATTAGGAGTTTTGTTTCTCATGCTTAAGAAAACAGATTTTATTATTTTAATTTTAATATACAAAATATATATATAATTTTAAAAATATGGAATAATGCAACTAATTTTGATGGTATTAGTGCAATATTACTTCCAAAAAAAATGATGTATCTGATTTTGATAGTATTAGTGTAGTATTACTTCCCCAAATTTTTTTGGATGTTATGTATACTTCTTCAGGATATGGTGGAGTTATTTTGATTGATAATTTATAGTAGGTATCTTTCCTTAATAAGATTCAACGTCGTACCCCTTAATACAATCGCCGCAAATGACGTGACGATTGTATGGATCCTGTATGTGTGTGTATATAAATATGAGTATTATTAATTAATTGAGATAATAAGTTAATGATAAAAATAAAGATGTGGGACATCACATTGTGAGTTTACCCTTCGACTTTGTTCCATCAAGATTTTGGTATTTTCAACATGTCTTAATTCTGAGTAGTTAGGTCCCAAATGTCAAGATCGGCCAATGGGTGAATACTTTCAAAATTGCCCTCCCAGAGGACAACACCACGAGATAGGACATCATTTGGATGCTGGCTTAACTATCCTTGTTCTCATATGTTCACCATTTTTGCTTTGTTGAATACTAAAATTATTCCATGACGAATAGGATGTTGATTGATTAGGAACAAATGATTTAGGTACGTTCTCACAAACGATACACTGACGGCTGCAGTGATGTTGTAACGGTATTGTCTGGGCAAACATGATTAGTACAAATAGTATAATATAAATAACCAATGGAAGAAGAAAACTAACATGCAACAATTAGAAGAATGAAATACAAGTAGGATTTAAGGTTAAGTAGAACTCACCCTCTTAAAACTAACAAGTCACCCCCTAACATAACTATTAAAAATAATGACTCCCCCTAATAAGAATGACATGACTCCCCCTGACAATGACATGTTTTCCCTAAAGGACATAGGACTCCCCCCAAAGACAATAACACGACTCCCCCTAACAGGAACAATCTTTCCGAAGAGTAGAAATCTACTCCCCCTTTTTGTCACGAATGGCCAAGGGGTAACGGAGCTCATTCTTCTTGATCCACATTTTCTTACCATATTTGATGACATTGTTTAAGTTTATCACTTGGTCATTTAGATGTTGTGTGACGGAACGGGTTTTTTTTTCCGTCATTCATAACACAATTGAAAACCTAAACCGATTAGGTCCAACACAGGATCACAGATGCCATCTAGGACCCATATACTTTTAACCATAATAAGTATAGCGGACGTTATTCTAACACTTGCGGAAGCATTTATATTCATTCCAAAAATATTCAATTCCGAGTACATAACCAAAAATGTTTAACCATAGAAGTCCAACAAGTCATTACAATAATATTTTTCCAAAATAAGCTTCTGAAGTCTTTAATAATCGTTTAGACAAGCTCTAATCACTCCAACTCATCAGGCACAAGCTCTAAGGCTTCATCTGTAGGGGAAAAATATAAAACAGTGAGCCGAGGCCCAGCAAGGTACATGTATATGAACTGTAAAACGGTTATGCCAAAACGATCATATAACCATGCAGAACCAGAATGTTTATTCAAAACATCATTTGGAAAAACAGTAAAGACATACTATAACGATATTAAATCTCATGCTTCATAAATTATTATACTATAGACTGTAAAACAATAACTGTAAACTTTACTGATGCATGATAAAACTGAAAATAATACTCTATACTGTTCACTGTCATCTTTTCATTGTATACGATTCATTATCATCTTTTCATCAGATGATACTCTATCATCTTTTCACTGTACAACACATTTTCATCTTTTACTGTGATATATCTTAACAATTTCAGACCCTGCCAGTGTACCCTACTAGCGGAAGGGACGAATGATTGAGGATAGATTGTGTTCAGTCCACACAATCCAATGCCTATCATGTCATATATATCCCATCTCGAGGGATATCTGTACTGTGTGCCACCCGAATGTCGGCCTATCATGTCATATATATCCCATATCGAGGGATATCTGTACTGTGTGCCACCCGAATGTCTGCCTATCATGTCATATATATCTCATATCAAGGGATATCTGTACTATGTGCCACCCGAATGTCGGCCTATCATGTCATATATATCCCATATCGAGGGATATCTGTACTGTGTGCCACCCGAAGGTCAGCCTATCATGTCATATATATCCCATATTGAGGGATATCTGTACTGTGTGACACCCGAAGGTCGGCCTATCATGCCATATATATCCCATATCGAGGGATATCTATACTGTGTGCCACCCGAAGGTCGGCCTATCATGTCATATATATCCCATATCGAGGGATATCTGTACTGTGTGCCATCCAAAGGTCGGCCTATCATGTCATGTATATCCCATATCGAGGGATATCTGTACTGTGTGCCACCCGAAGGTCGGCCTATCATGTCATATATATCCCATATCGAGGGATATCTGTACTGTGTGCCACCCGAAGGTCGGCCTATGTTCCTTCTGGCTTAATGCCCTTGAGGACAGGGCGGACCATGAATCGCTCCATGGACAGAGCTATCCTCGATTACCACCGTAAGTGCTAAGGCCTCACCCAAGAACTTACCTGGACTGTAGTCAGTCTCGGATCCCAAAATAACATAAGCAAAAATACTTCCTTCTTAAAAGCCATTTTCAGTAAGCCGGAGTTCATTTTCAGTTTTGGGGTCGGAATTCATTTTCAGTGCAAAAGGAGGCGTTTTGGAGTGCTCAAAAAGCCGGAGTGCTTTTTAACAAAGCCGGAGTGCTCAAAAGCTCAAAAGCCGCAGATCTTGGTTTCAGAAGGGTGGAGCTCTTTTTGGACGGAGTATTTTCAAAAAGGACGGAGCTCTTTTGGACGGAGTACTTTTCTTAAAAAGGACGGAGCTCTCCTTTGCACGGAGTATTTTCAAAAAGGACGGAGCTCTTTTGGACGAGTACTTTTTTCAAAAAGGACGGAGCTCTTTTGGACGGAGTACTTTTCTCAAAAAGGACGGAGCTCTCTTTTGGACGGAGTGCTTTTTACTACTGGACGGAGTGCTTTTTACTACTGGACAGACTACTTTTGGACGGAGTGCTTTACTTTCAAAGGGACGGAGCTCATTTTCTAGAAGGACGGAGCTCATTTTCTCAAAGGACGGAGCTCATCTTCTTAAAGGCCGGAGTACTTTTGGAAGGAGTTCAAAAGCCGGAGTTCATTTTCCTTTAAGGCTGGAGTTCTTTTTAAAAGAGCCAGAGTTCTTCTTTTTTTTTTTTTTTTTACTAACGGGACAGAGTGCTTTTTACTGAAAGCCAGAGTACATTTAAAAGCCGAAGTTCATTTTCCTCAAGGGACGGAGTTCATTAAAAGCCGGAGTTCCTTTTGATAGAGGCCGGAGCTCTTTTAACAGAGGCTGGAGTTCTTTTTGGAGTACTTTTTCATCCAAATTCGGAGTTCAAAAGCCGAAGCTGTTTTTCATCCAAATCCGGAGTTCAAAAGCCAAAGTTGTTTTTCACCCAAATCCGGAGTTCTTTTTATTTATTATACAAGCCGGAGTTCATTCTTTCATAAGGACGGAGTGCGTAAACTCAAAAGCCGGAGTTCATTTCTCTTAAAGAGCGGAGTTCATTTAAAAGACGGAGTTCATTAAAGTCGGAGTTCATTTCTCTTAAAGGACGGAATTCATTAAAATTCGGAGTTCATCCACATTAAGGCCGGGGTTCTTTTCAAAGATGGAGTTCATTTTAAAGCCAGAGTTTATTTTGCATTAAGGCCGGAGTTCTTTTTCCAACAAAAAGACGGAGTTTTTTTTCTTATACAAGCCGAAGCTCTTTTTCTTTATTACGGCCGGAGTTCATTTTACATTACAAGCCGGACTTCTTTTGGACGGAGTACGTTTTCCTTAAAAAGGACGGCATTCTTATTCTGAAACGGACGGAGTTTATTTTACATTGCAGAAGGTGGATATTCAATGCAGAAAGCAGTAACTTAAAAACAGAGTACACTTCAACATTCTCAAAACATGAGCTTAAAAGCAGAGCAGAGTACACTTGCAATATACTTAAAGCATGAACTTAAAACAGCGTCCGAAGTAACTTGAAATATTCTTAAAGCATGAATTTAGAAACAGAGCAGAATACACTTGCAATGACCTTAAAAACGGCGTCCGAGGTACACTTGCCTGACTGTCCACTCCAGCTGCCTCAAGGTTCTTCCCTCCTTCTTCACTCCTTATTCTTCCTTGGCGCTAGAAACTCACACTCATCTCTCAATGCCCGGTATATAAAGAGGAGGGAGTAGGTGGGGTAAGTTGAGATAAGTTACCTACTCGGTACTTGCCTTCAGTGATTTGGTGGAAATAGCAGGTTAGTTTACTTACGTCAGTACTTCTACTCAGGGTGTGATGAGGTAGTTTACCTACCTCATTTGGTCGAGCCATAGTTGGATCCTAACTAACTAATAAAGTTGCTTTTGTCTAAGGAAAACCGGACTAATTTCTTCACTTAGAAAATCGGACTGATTTTTTTTTACTTCCTTGCAAGGCAAGTCGAACTTGATTATTCTTTGAAAAGGGCCAGACTCGATTATTTTATGCAAAGGGCCTGACTGGATTATTTCATGTAAATGGCCGAAGTTGATATGTTCAGGCCGGACGGACCTCTTTGCAAAAGGGCTGGAGTTGTTTTTTCGTGTAAAAAGGGCGGACTAGATTTTCACATGCTCAAAGCCGGACTGCACAAAGCCGAACTTGATTTTTGTCTTAAGTGAAAGGTCAGACTGCTTTTACACTAAGGGAGGACGACTTTTTTTACGCAAAGAGAAGACGGACTTCTTTTTCCTCACACAAAGGCCACTCCGGTCGCCAGGCCACTTCAGCCTCACTTCACACAATGCACTCCGGCCTTAATGCTCTAAGGCCGGATTGGAACTTCTTATTATATTTTTCGGTCAGCGCAATTGACCGGATAACTTTTAGTTTTTCCTCGATCCTTTGATTATTTTGACTCGATGACTGGGACTTTCTATGTTTAAGAATTTGGGTCGTCACAATCTCCCCCACTTATAAAAATTTCATCCTCGAAATTTGATGATCCTCACGGTCTCATAATCACACGTATTCTTTCATTCAGAAGTTGTTTCCTCCGACAATGATTACTCTGGGAAACCTCAGGCACTGAATCGTCCTAATTCTTATCACAAAACAAATTCTCAGCCTCTCAGAACAATGCAATCCAGTCACTTACTGATTTTCTCAACCTTTAAACATGTCTGTCTGTATACAATATCATATGATCACATTTGTCTAACAATACTAAATCCACAACTAAATGGTTCCCATTTACCTCAACCACACATCTCGGATACATCACATCAGTAACCACAGATGATCCGATGGGTGTACACACAGATAACTTACAATTCAAAACACATGGGGCAGATACGATACAGCATGCAAATCGCGGGAAAATAAAGAAATGGGTAGACCCCAAGTCAAATAATATGGATGTAGAAACTCCACAAACGGAAAGGGTACCTTCCACTACGTTCGGAGATGCCTCTGGATCTTGAATAGTCACTGCGAAGGCCTTTGCCGAGACAATAGGCTTCTTTCTATCTAGCCTCGAAAGTGATGAACAGTTTCTGTACAGATGGTCCTTCTTTCCACAACTAAAACACGCTCCCGTCAATTTACGACATTCTTGTCCTGGATGTCTCCTCCTACAGACGGTACAATCATCCATCGACACTTTAGTACCAGTTACCGACTAAGCCGGTACAATACTTTTTCCCTCGTCAGCTGCCCTGGTCTTCTTGAACGGTCCAGAAGACCCTACAGCTGATCCTGTACTTACTCCTGCTCGGCTGGCGATTCTCTTTGGATAGAACCTTTCTGTTTCCGTCTCCTTCTCATAGATTGCCACTCTGTCCAAGATCTTGGCGTAAGTCTAGAACTTTAAAACAGACAACAACTTCCTAATATCATCTCGCAGCCCTTGGAGGAACTTTTTAGCTTTCCTCTGTTCATCCTCTACATAAAAGGGTACAAAACGGGACAACTCCATAAACTTGGCATCATATTCCTTGACAATCATACTCCCTTGTCTCAGCCTCAAAACTCTTGCTCATTCTGATCTCAAAGATTGGATGGGAAATACTTTTCTAGAAATGCCTCCTCAAACATCTCCCAGGTGATGGCTTCATTAGGTACTCCCATCGCCCGTTTCTGCATATCCCACCAACTATCCGCTTCACCCTTCGGTTTATAAGCAACAAATGTGACTTTTTCTCGGTCATTACAGCCAAGCACAGTGAATATCTTCTTCATTCTTTTCATCCACACATCCGCCTCAGCTGGATCAGGCTTTCCTAGGAAGCCCGGTGCTTACTCAGCTGTGAACCTATCATAAGTTGTAGGAGGTGCCGGAGCTGGCTCGGGGGCAGGATTCTGAGCCATGTACTTTTGCTCAACAGACTCTACTACATTGGTCATCCTCTCCAGTAGATTGATATAGGCCGCCTCTCTGTCATACGGCGTGCTAATGCCATCGCGGCCACTCCTCCCACCTCTTCTACTTGCCATCCTATAATCAAGGCAAACATACGAATATAAGGACAAGGGTTTAATGGAACAAGAATATCTAAGAAATTTCTAATCAAGCCTAAGAACCAATCTCTTAAAGGTCCCAACTGTCTTAGTTTTCTCTACCTATTCCTATAGGAGTTCTATTCAGAGATTCAATCCTACGCTTTCGCTTTTCGATCAATCAATTCCTAAGGCATCTCAACTCTCTGATATCAATTGTGACGGAACGAGTTTTTTTTTTCCGTCATTCATAACATAATTGAAAACCTAAACCAATTAGGTCCAACACAGGATCACAGATGCCATCTAGGACCCATATGCTTTTAACCATAATAAGTATAGCGGAAGTTATTCTAACAGTTGCAGAAGCATTCATATTCATTCCAAAAATATTCAATTCCGAGTACATAGCCAAAAATGTTTAACCATAGAAGTCCAACAAGTCATTACAATAATATTTCTCCAAAATAAGCTTCTAAAGTCTTTAATAATCCTTTAGACAAGCTCTAATCACTCCAATTCATCAGGCACAAGATCTAAGGCTTCATCTATAGGGGAAAAATATAAAATAGTTAGCCGAGGCCCAGTAAGGTACATGCATATGAACTGTAAAACGGTTATGCCAAAACGATCATATAACCATGCAGAACCAGAACGTTTATTCAAAACATCATTTGGAAAAACAGTAAAGACATACTATAACGATATTAAATCTCATGCTTCATAAATTATTATACTATAGACTGTAAAACAATAACTGTAAACTTTACTGATGCATGATAAAACTGAAAATAATACTCTATCTACCATTCACACATCATCTTTTCACTGTATACGATTCATTATCATCTTTTCATCAGATGATACTCTATCATCTTTTCACTGTACAACACATTTTCCTCTTTTACTATGACATATCTTAACAATTTCAGACCCTGCCAGTGTACCGTACTAGCGGAAGGGGCGAATGATCGAGGATAGATTGTGTTCAGTCCACACAATCCAATGCCTATCATGTCATATATATCACATCTCAAGGGATATTTGTACTGTGTGCCACCCGAAGGTTGGCCTATTATGTCATATATATCCCATATTGAGGGATATTTGTACTGTGTACCACCCGAAGGTCGCCCTATCATGTCATATATATCCCATATTGAGGGATATCTGTACTGTGTGCCACCCGAAGGTCGGCCTATCATGTCATATATATCCCATATCAAGGGATATCTGTACTGTGTGCCACCCGAAGGTCGGCCTATGTTCCTCCTGGCTTAATGCCCTTGAGGACAGGGCGGACCATGAATTGCTCCATGGACAGAGCTATCCTCGATTACCACCATAAGTTCTAAGGCCTCACCTAAGAACTTACTTGGACTGTAGTCTGTCTCGGATCCCAAAATAACATAAGCAAAAATACTTCCTTCTTAAAAGCCATTTTCAGTAAGACGGAGTTCATTTTCAGTTTTGGGGTCGGAATTCATTTTCAGTGCAAAAGCAGGCGTTCCGGAGTGCTTAAAAAGCCGGAGTACTCAAAAGTCGCAGATCTTGGTTTCAAAAGGGCGGAGCTCTTTTTGGACGGAATATTTTCAAAAAGGACGGAGCTCTTTTGGACGGAGTACTTTTCAAAAAAGACGGAGCTCTTTTGGACGGAGTACTTTTCTTAAAAAGGACGGAGCTCTCCTTTGCACAGAGTATTTTCAAAAAGGACGGAGCTCTTTTGGGCGGAGTACTTTTCTCAAAAAGGACGGAGCTCTTTTGGACGGAGTACTTTTCTCAAAAAGGACGAAGCTCTCTTTTGGACGAAGTGCTTTTCACTATTGGACGGAGCGCTTTTTACTACTAGACGGACTGCTTTTCGGGACGGAGTGCTTTACTTTCAAAGGGACGGAGTTCATTTTCTAGAAGGACGGAGCTCATTTTCTCAAAGGACGGAGCTCATCTTCTCAAAGGCCGGAGTACTTTTGGAAGGAGTTCAAAAGTCGGAGTTCATTTCCCTTTAAGGCTGGAGTTCTTTTTAAAAAGCCGGAGTTCTTCTTTCTTTTTTTACTTACGGGACGGAGTACTTTTTATTGAAAGCCAGGGTACATTTAAAAGCTGAAGGTCATTTTTCTCAAGGGACGGAGTTCATTAAAAGCCGGAGTTCCTTTTGACAGAGGCCAGAGCTCTTTTGACAGAGGCTGGAGTTCTTTTTGGAGTACTTTTTCATCCAAATTGGCAGTTCAAAAGCGGAAGCTGTTTTTCATCCAAATCCGGAGTTCAAAAGCCGAAGCTGTTTTTCATCCAAATCCGGAGTTCAAAAGTCGAAGTTGTTTTTCACCTAAATCCGGAGTTCTTTTTATTTATTATACAAGCCGGAGTTCATTCTTTCATAAGGACGGAGTGCGTAAACTCAAAAGCCGGAGTTCATTTCTCTTAAAGGGTGAAGTTCATTTAAAAGACAGAGTTCATTAAAGCCAGAGTTCATTTCTCTTAAAGGACGGAATTCATTAAAATTCGGAGTTCATCCACATTAAGGCCGGGGTTCTTTTCAAAGCTGGAGTTCATTTTAAAGCCAGAGTTCATTTTGCATTAAGGCCGAAGTTCTTTTTCCAACAAAAGGACGGAGTTCTTTTTCTTATACAAGCCGAAGTCTTTTTCTTTATTACGGCCGGAGTTTATTTTACATTACAAGCTGGACTTCTTTTGGACGGAGTACTTTTTCCTTAAAAAGGACGGTGTTCTTTTTCTGAAACAGACGGAGTTCATTTTACATTGCAGAAGGTGGATATTCAATGCAGAAAGGAGGAACTTAAAAACAGAGTACACTTCAACATTCTCAAAACATGAGCTTAAAAGCAGAGCAGAGTACACTTGTAATATACTTAAAGCATGAACTTAAAACAGCGTCCGAAGTAACTTGCAATATTCTTAAAGCATGAATTTAGAAACATAGCAGAATACACTTGCAATGAACTTAAAAACACGTCCGAGGTACACTTGCCCGACTGTCCACTCCAGCTTCCTCAAAGTTCTTCCCTCCTTCTTCGCTCCTTATTCTTCCTTGACGCCAGAAACTCACACTCATCTCTCAACGCCCGGAATATAAAGAGGAGGGAGTAGGTGGGGTAAGTTGAGGTAAGTTACCTACTCGGTACTTGCCTTCAGTGATTTTGTGGAAGTAGCAGGTTAGTTTACTTACGTCAGTACTTCTACTCAGGGTGTGATGAGGTAGTTTACCTACCTCATTTGGTCGAGCCATAGTTGGATCCTAACTAACTAATAAAGTTGCTTTTGTCTTATAGAAACCGGACTGATTTTTTCACTTAGAAAACCGGACTGATTTTTTTTTACTTTCTTGCAAGGCAGGTTGAACTTGATTATTCTTTGAAAAGGGCCGGACTCGATTATTTTATGCAAAGGGCCTGACTGGATTATTTAATGTAAATGGCTGAAGTTGATATGTTCAGGCCTGACGGATCTCTTTTCAAAAGGGCTGGAGTTGTTTTTTCATGAAAAAAAGGGCGGACTGGATTTTCACATGCTCAAAGCCGGACTGCACAAAGCCGGACTTGATTTTTGTCTTAAGTGAAAGGCCGGACTGCTTTTACGCTAAGAGAAGACGGACTTCTTTTTCTTCACACAAAGGCCACTCCGGTCGCCAGGCCACTTTGGCCTCACTTCACACAATGCACTCCATCCTTAATGCTCTTAGGCCGGATTGGAAGTTCTTATTATATTTTTCGGTCAACGCAGTTGACCGGATAACTTTTAGTTTTTCCTCGATCCTTTGATTATTTTGTCCCAATGACTGGGACTTTCTATGTTTAAGAATCTGGGTCGTCACATGTTGGATGTGGTGAATTAGATACTCTATCTTAGAGTGTTGGTGAGACTTACTTTGACGTAATGAGACAAGGCAATGGGGACGAATATGGCCAATAAAGCCGTACCCATGACATGTTGGAACATATTTAGTTTTGACGTTCGATTGATGCGGATGTTTCTTAACTTTTTGGAAATTGATCAACTTCTCTTGGAAAACTCTCGACGGCTGATCAATGTGGCTTGACAAGATGCTACTTTGTCTTGGTGTGGAAGTAGGTCGGACAAATACAATCCTAGATTTAACATTGGCATTTAAGGAATTTTCTGAGTAACCTAATCCTGTTTTATTTCCTCTAAGTTTTCCCAACCCAAGCATATGGTCCAATTTTTTTGGACCCATTTGAAAATTGTTTCAAATCAGAGCGAGCAGCCTCAAAATCAGATTCAAGAGTTGTGATTTTTTTAGTAAAGGAGCTTTTCAGGGTCTCAATTTCTTGTACTTTTGTCTCTAACTCGGATTTTATAGCTAATTTTTTTTTTCTAATTTTGTCAGTTTGTGTTTGAGTGAGACATTCGTTTTCTTAACGTGAAATTATTCTTTAAACAATTTATCAAAAGCATCTTGAAGATCATACAATTCAAATTCTGACTCATTCTCGGAGTCATCGGATAGTTTAAGACTTGTTTCTACATGTTCATCATGCTCACATATTGAGGTCACAAAGGCCATGTACTTGACAGACCATCTGCCAGAGCATTTTTCAACCTCTTCTTCTTCGCCATCGCTTAAGGTCACATTAGCTTTAAAGGCTTGACCTTGTTGGCGTTTAAAGTTTGAACATTCAGCACGATAGTGACCAAAACCTTTACACTCATGGCATTGAACTCCTTGGGTAGTTTTCGATTTGGAGTCTTTACTTTCTCGTCGGTCTTTCTTCTCAAATTTATGTAATCATTTTAAATTCACATCTAGTTTTTCTGATGAAGAGTTATTTTTCTTTAAGAATTTTTTAAAATTCTTAACAAATAATGAAAATCGTCATCGCTACACGATTCTTCATCGAAGTCCCGGTTTCTCTGTTCCCTACTTGATTTTAAAGCAATTGATTTCTGTTTCCTTGACTGTAGAAGTGTCTACTCATAAGTTTCAAGAGATCCTACAAGTTCTTCGATCTTCATTTTATCAAGGTCTTTACTTTCTTCAATAGCAGTGACCTTAGGTCTAAATCATTCAGGAAGTAACCTAAGAACTTTTCTAACAATTTTGTTCTCAGGGATTCGTCATCTTTTATTAGTATTTCTTCGAATCTAGTAGTGAGCATTTGTAATTTTAAATTTTTAACCAATTTAGTACCTTCATGAGTGATTTCTAGTATATCCCATGCATCCTTAGAAATCTCGCACATGGAAATCCGTTTAAACTCTTCGGGAGATACAACCATAAAAATAACATGTAATCCCTTGCTATTCCAATTATAGGCATCAAGTTCTTCTTTTGACCACAAAGACAAAACTGTTAGTTCATCACCACTTTTGGGTGGAGTCCATCTAGTTTAGGTACTTGCCCATACCCGCTCATCCATTGATTTGAGGAAGGCTCTCATCCGAACCTTCCAATAGGCATAGTTACTCCCATCAAAAAAGGGAGGAATAGAGAGCGATTCACTCATACACATCTAAGTCGGGGGTCGCGAATTAGGGTAAGGCTTTCATACCAATTAAAAAAGTACTTTTTGTGCTAACGAGAACAATCAAGTTTCGAACTCGTGTAATAACAGCGAAAGTAGTAAAAATTAAATATTCAATACATGTAAAGAATATTTATTTCTAGATGCTAACGAGATAACAAGTATGCACAATGTATATAACGATGAGCAATAATAAAAAAGACACAATTTTTAGTGACGAAGGAAAAACTCAATACCCACGGTAATCGAGAAAAATCCTCCAGGCTTCAACGGCTAGGGAAGAACTGTACTATGAAAATCAACTTACAAACCGAGTAGTAACGATGCACTAATCTAGCCGACTTACTCCCATCTTGTGATCCCTACCAAGGAACTCTTAGATTTGCCCCCGGCAATAAAAACCGGACACCTTCCGGTCTTCACGCTAACCTTCCCTCTCGTGCCACTTGAATTGTCAACCACTATCGGATCTCCTTCTTCAATGTACCGACGTCTCCAACGAAGGTAGAAGGATGGATGAGTTTAAACAGTAAAGAGAAATGAAGAGAAAAACCGTTAGAACATGAGGCACAAAGATATAGAGCATAGTAGGTTCGGTTTCTCAAATAGACCAAGATTAAAGAGTAACAGGAATGCTCTTCTCTCAAGTAGATTGGCTCCAACAATAACAGAAGAGGCTCTGGACGTCTTAGGGTTTCAAGAACATAAGATATGTATTTATAGAAGGTGCAAAAAATCATTCAAAATTTTTGCCCGTTGCATCGGCGCTCGAGCGCAGTTCGAGCGCGCGGCGGGCGAACGGAGGGTTTCCAGAGAAACCCTACGTGTGCTCGAGCGCACAGTGAGTGAGAACCATTTTAGATTTTGGGCTCGAGCGGATATCGAGCGCACGGCGAGCGGGGGCCATTCTGGATTTTGAGCTCGAGCGGGTATCGAGTGCTCGGCAAGCGGGGACATTCTGGTTTTTGGGATTGAGCGGGATCAGGCGAGAAGCAGGCACGGTACATATGTTGATCCAAGAATAAGCAGCTACTAGAATGTGTTGATGCCACACTTCAACGAAGCATAACTCGACACTAACAAAAAAATTACATACGGTTACGGAATATGCCAATTATAAAAATACCCCTAATATTATTTATAATATTATTGCTAGTCAAACACCATTTCTGAAGAGGCATGATTGAGTATTAATTAAGAAATAATGTTAGTTGGAAAATAAATTATATAACCAATACATAAGTTTTGAATCTAACGCCTATTTGTTGGACGTTTTAAATATTCATTTGATTTAACTATTTATTTCTCAATTCATATAACGATTCGTCAGAATTGACCATTTGAATTTATTAATCGAATAGTCATTCAGTACCTGGGTCTTTTATATTATCAACAATCTAACCATTCAAATATCTGATAGTTTTGTCTGATTTTTTTTATTTTGAACCTAACAACTCGATTGATTTACATTCTTCCATGGGCTTACGGTTTGTGAGCCTCGGACAGTAACAAGTCAAACTAACTTCATTTTGAACTATACCTAATAAGAGTAATACAATATTTTTATATATAAATATTGATTTTTAACCACTTCGTCACCATCACATTCAAATTAGGTACTATTACCTATGAAATTATGTAAAATAAAATAAAATAAAATAATGAAGTAGCCTTTGTCAATCTTGCATCAACGGATTTGAACTTATTTGCCAAGTTGTGGAGTTATGGCCGTAGATTCTAGGACTTAGTTTTCTCTGATAGTCAATTATGCATGTCCTTGTCTAGTTAGTAATAATGCATAAACCCTCCCCTACTTTGTTGCCTCCTATTGGGATTTTTGTAAGGTTGTTATAAAAAGCCAAACAAGGATTGAACAAATAATTAAACTCAACAATAGCAACTTCCTCCACTAATTATAAAAATATTGGTTGCGGAATGGGAGGGTAATTTTAATTTGTTGGGATGTGAAGCTTGTCAAGTTTGCAATTTTGATACACCCACTTGATTTTCATAACAATGTTGGTAGCTATTTTTGTATCATATTTTGGCAGCTAAGCATTCGGGTGGATTAATTCTCAGTTACAACTAACTTGTTTTTTTTTTTTTTTTTTTTTGGTTTTGGGTGCTTTATGTGACTCTCACTCGAGTTCCTGCAAGAGCTATAGAGCCTAAGCACGTGTGAGGCACGTAATAGGGGCTTGAGCGATACCTATGTACAAGCAGCACCATATGAGAAAGCTAATGAATCCCGACAGGACAGGCATAAAGATTTTTTCAAAACGAGTCAATTTTATATATATAAACGAATGCAATTGTATAAATGTGAGCTGTTAAATTTATTATTAGTTTCTTGACATATCAAGATAAAACTCAAGAAATAGATATGAGAAGGAAGAAGAAACATTGTCATTCTCATATTCAGATAATAGTTTTACTTGAAATTTTTTAATTTTCAATTATATCATATTAAATAGTGTGTAGAGTACATTTAGCAAGTTGAATTTCTCATTTTAATAATATGTTTTAAGTTTTCACGTGTATAGCCATGTACAAAGCTTTGTTTATAAGAGAGATGTATACTTATATAGAGAGTTATGGCAAATTCATATATACATGATTAATCATAGCAGAATTTTATTCAAAAGTGAAAGTCAAGCCATTTTTTATATTATTTTAAAGAATATTTTTATGTAAAATTCCTATATGTTTGGTAATTAATTTATTGTAGTTTTATGTGATGTACTAAATTATTTTGAAGTCTCATACATTTAAAAAATATTGGAATATTTTTTTACTCAAACATTAAGTTTTTCATATACTATCCATATTAAAGCTGAGTCCCACACAAGCACGGACGAGAGACATTGGGACTTGCTCCCTGCACCCATGGCAAGACACGTTTTACCATATACGTTAACGTATAGATGAACATAACTTGAAGGATATCTAAACCTATAGAAGCCTACGTTAAGGTCAACCTCACAATTTGAGATTGCACATATTTTTATATATTAGAGTGTTCAAAAATTATAATTACTTATAATTTGCTGTGATTTTTTGAAAAAAAAAAATATTTATTTATTGTCCTAATCTTCTGGCAATTGAAAAATTCATCACTGTTCAATAAATTATAATCCCTAACTACCAAGTTAAGTCTAGTTTTTTGACTGAGGTAAAAAGGGCTGTTTTATAGGGGATTGTTAATGTCTCCCATTTTTCCATTAACTTTGAGACAGAAAATGGAAGTGCTCCTTAACATATGGCATGTACAGTCTCATTATTGTGATAAGAGAGTACCAGTTTTATATATTTTCTGATAAGGACGTTTTTCTGTGTTCGGCTTCTATATTACTCAGATCTTGTTATAAACTCCAATATATGGTTTATATCTTGAATTTATTAAATCATATGATAATACATTTATGAGAAACAACCCCAGCGATAAAGGCGCTCGCAATAAATAAGACTGCTGTGGTGCATGAACCCTGTGCTTTGGATGGTGCCAATAATTTTGATTACACAGTCAAAAAGGCTTCACAAATCCAACTCCCCAACAGGATCTTCTCGGACAGCTTCCCTGGCCTTCCGGCGGCCATGCCCCAACATCCCGCAAATCGCTCCACCTCCTCACCATTAACTGCCCCCCTCCCCCACGCCCACCCCCACCCCCGGGGGTTCTGCGTTGGCCATGCAACCATTGTAGGTATAGACTAGGCAGGAATATTTAATTGTTTTTTGACTACTTTATTGATTGATCTTTTACTGTAAATCTGGTCTGATTTCTTGCTAATTTTGCCTCTGTGATTTCTTAGTAAAATTCTATTTCTTATGATAGCATGCATTCCATATTAAAAAAAAAAAAATTGTTAAGTGTAAAACCAAAAAAAAAAACAAAATACACGAGTAACCCATAATAAATTTTTTTAATTCACATACCATGAACTCTTAAACAGTTCAGTATTTTTCAGAGGAAAAATAACAAATTAATCGTTGTTAATAAAACAGAAGTATAGGGACAATACCAGGAACATTGGATTAGCATCACCGACCTAACTCTTATCAAAAAAAACACACGCGTAACCACGGCTCTCATGCCCTCAGCAATCGCCGCCACGCACCCTTCTTGCCCACCTCCTCTATTCGACTTAAATATTCTCCCACCGCCACCATGAATATCACCACCAACCAGCCTCTCTGCTTCCCCCTGTCGTGCCACTCTTCCTTCTCTCAGCTCTTCTTTCCTCGTTAATGTAAAGGTAGGTAGGCAGTAATGGTGAAAAAAATAGGCATAAGTTGATCTTATTTTAAATGAGAGCCTCAACGTGACTCATAGAGTCAGCCAAAACACAATTTTTAGTACAAGTAAACCGATTTCATTATTAAAACGATCAGAGTTTTAGACAAACCCTGATTCCTACTAGGCTATGGTTGCTGCACACAAATTGATCAGGGAAGATAGGAATCGCATAATAAAAATATTTAACATAACACTAATATTCTTATGCACACATGATTATACATGGCTCAACGGCAAGCGCAAAACCAATCAAAGGTTCGAGACATCAATATTCACAATACACTCACGCGGGATTCCACACCCATCATTCTTTTTATATTTAATCAACAAAAATTCAGCTCTCGTAGTGGAACAATTAGTTGTTCGGCTTCCCACAGTTATGCCCGCCACCTTAACCTTCATGCTCAGGCAGCCCGATCGCTCGCAAACGTTGTTGTCTTCACTGTACAAGAAAAAGAGCAGACAAGCTTGTTCCCCCGAATTGATTTCTTCCTTTTAAATAGAGCATCAAGGGTTTTCCTCCGAGAAAGGAAACCGATTCGTTTCTTCAATCCCACACAATAATAGTACTAATGACAGTAACATGGTCAGAGGAATCATAGGCCGCCGAGTCAACTTAATACTACAGATCAGGAAGAGGAGAGGGAGGAGAGTAATTAGACAGTAATTGAAGGAGAGATCCAGAAATTGGGGCAAAATCGATTCAGATGACTAGATCGGAGATCCACCCGACATCTGGGGTTGGCCCGGAGGAGTCATCCGGGTCAGGACAGTCGAGGGGGTTCTCTTTGCTGAGCTTCTCAAACATTCTAGTCCGAAGTTCTCGGCCGGATTCAACCCTCTCCATCACATGCTCCCCCTCACGCTCTTTATCCCACAAATCCCAGTGCCCAATTCTAGGACGGGTCGGAGTTGTAGGCAAACTGTAGAAACCGGGTCGGAGCAGATGCCCGTTTTCCGGCACGTACCTGGGAGAGCCCGTTCTCCACGAACTAGAAGGCATGGAGTTCGCCTTGCTCAGCTGTAAGCTTCTCAACGATGTGACAATCTCGTTAATCGAACCAAGTGAACCGGCGACCGGAGTTACAGGAGGCGAGTCGACGATCGGAGAAACCGCCGGAGAATCGTCAAACGAATTAATACTCACCGGACCAGGAAGACCCGGCGCCACCCTCAGCTCATCGGGCGAGTGAGCGAAGAAACAAACTCGCCTTTTGCAGTTGGAACCGTCCTTGCACGCCTGCGTACGATAACGTGAAGGGTGTAGCCAGCACTCGAATACACCGTGCGCGAACTCGCAAGCTTCCCCCTTCCGGCAGCTCCCCTTCCGAAAGTCCGTACACGCGGTGCCGGAGTAACTGTATCTGCGGGGGTCCCTCCGGCGGGCCTTCTCGCCCGGATGGGCGTAAGGACACTCCGTCCAGTCGTGAGCCCTTGCGCGCATGCACCTCCGAACCTTGAACTCGTACAAGCGGAACTCGTCGCTTGAGTACGCATCCAACGCTGGGAGATCCGCTTCCGAGCCTCCGCCTAAGGCAGCATCCGCGTCGACATTTGAAGGGAGGTAACGCTGAAGCGCCGCAACAACGGCGTCGTAGTTGAGGAGGTGATTGTTAAAGTTTGGGATTATATTAACAGATTGGGGAGACGACACTGAAACCGTTGGATGGCCGTGGTGGGCCAACCATGGAGGGACGTGTACCGTCGGATGCTGGTGATGGTTGTCTGATTGTCGGATCATCATCCTAGAGAGAGAGAGAGAGAGAGAGAGAGAGAGAGGAGGAACATTACGCACTGTGCAGGTTGTCTGCGTAGACGGTGGCAAGGTTTGCCTTGGGTTTACCCATATATAAAGAGAGATTAACCGTGGTGAGGTGAAGTTAACCAGAGTTAGGTTAAAATTCCTTGTGCATTTATTTTCCACAGCAGTTAAAAATTAAAATAGGAGCAGGAAACTCTAGAGTCACATGCTGTCTTGCGGGATAAGAAAGGGTATACGATACGCGACTTTTTGATTGGACGATTGAATAGGTACTGTCCCATACGTGGTATAGTGCAACAGTAACATATAAATAATGTATATATTTTATTTTTTAAAATCTTTTATAATCTTAATATTTATTAAATATTTAATTTTATAACAAATAAAATTTTAATAAAATAATTATTTAAATAAATTTTTAAATATCAATGTTAATTTTTTATTTAATAAATAAAAAATACATTAAATCTACCTCCCGAAAACATATACAATTCTCAGATCCAGTTTGATGGGCAGTAACTCTTGATATTTTGGGATGATGACGGCGTTGGATATTTGCTTGAAATGCAAGACTCAAGTATTGGACCAGGTCCATACCCGCTAGAAAACGGGATCCGGTTGGCTTATTCATTGGGTTTGGGGCCTCGGATGTGTAAAAAAATATTGATTTAATTTTTTATTGTAATTATTTAAATTAAATATTAGATGGTTAAAATTTTTTATAAAAATAAATATTTTTTGAAAAATATTGTAAATAGTTAATTAATATCAAATACCAAACGCCTTCGTTTTTCATTTTTATTTTTATATTATTATTATTTTTTTTGTTGTGTTTAATTAAGATTAAGATGGAACATGCAAAGTCGGCAAAAGTTGCATCCGTACCACATCTCCTTTTCTTTCTCGTACCACATCTCTTCTGTTTCACCTTTCCTTTAGCAAAATTAATAAATCTTATTTTATTTTATTTTTATTCATGTTATTTTACATTTAACTAATCTTTTCTGTTAATTTTATACTGGTATTCTGTTCGTTGATTGTAATACCAAATGAAAATCTACAAATTAGTTGTTAAGAATTAAATTTTAAATTTAAACAAAATATGATTGATAAATAAAATTAGTGACACCAAGTAGAAGAAATATATAATGCATGAATAAAAAATAACACACAACCTCTGGTTTAGATAAGATACCTTACCACTAGTTCAAGTTGAATATTCAATCTTGCTAGATTATTAAGCTATTATTATCCCGTTGCCATTGCTAAAAATATTAACTTATGCACAACAAAATTAAATAGATTTCAGCCACCTTATTTAGTAAAAATTATTATCATTTGGATTGTATTTTATATATTGTTAGAATGTCATTTTTTTCATTTCAATGATAAGATATTCTTTAAATGAATCACCTATAATGTCAGTAGCATAAATACATCAAAATGGTAATAGAGAGTAAATCATACCTTAAAATTTTAAAGTTTTTGTATAATATTAAATAAAAAAAATGACTCTATATATGATCTTTTAACTTATAATTTTTGACTAATTTAAGGTAAAGACTGATGATAAATTTATGTTGTCATCATGGCACCAAATTTCTCCACCTCCACGGACGTTCCAAATTAGAGAAAAAATAGCAAAGCTCCCGCTTTGTTACATAACTTTAGCATGCATCTTTCTATACACAAATGTATTCAAACTCTTGGAGTTTGATCCATTTAGATACCTAGCAAGATGGCAAACTGAAGCAAACTCACTTTGATTGAAATAATAAGATTATTATGTTTTTTTTAAAATAAGCTAATCCATTGCCATACTTTCCACCTGAAAGATCTAGGACTACATAAGTCTTTGTGACCGGATCCCATCCCCAAGAACGACATCATCAGGCAACGGAGTAAGTCCTCCAAAAAGACCTATTTCATCTCCTCTTAAAAAAAGAATTTTTACAGCTGTTATTTTTATTGCCCAATAATATAAGAAATGTTAGATATTTACCTTTTTTACAATCTAATTTATCTAGCATATTGCCTAATTGAATGTAAAAGATATCGAGAAGATACATCAATCTTATGGTCTCTTATTTAACTTTTAGCGTACAAAATTTATGATATTTTGGTTAAATACTTACTTATTAGCTATTTAGGCAAAATTATTTTTTTAGTACATATTAAAAACTAAAATAAAAAATATATATTCAGAAAAATTCAAATTTATAAATAAGAACTCGAGGAGAGAGAAAAAAAACCCAATCCAAATAAAGTAAAATCCCATGCATAACAATGTTATTATAATTTTTTTCATCTGACATTATTACGACCTTTATAAACTTTAACCTCCCCATCATTTGCTTGTTGACAAAAAAGTGGATAGTAATAATTTTAAGGAGTATATTAATTGTGCCTTAATTTGTTCATGCCTTATCCAATTGTTCATGCCCATAACAAAATTAAATAATTTATTTTCAATTCTTTATTATTATTATTATTATTATTTAACATACTTCAACCTATATATAAAAAAATAAATTATAAAAAAGTTGTGAATAAGGGAAAAAATTAACCTATCTCAGAGTTAAATACAAAGGCAAGGTTGACGGGGCATCCAACAGTTCTCCTCAGACTTTGCCCAAAATGATTAACCAACAAAACGTTACTGCCCGAAGCAAATCAAATCATGAGCGTGGATTATTCTGGCAACTGCTACACCCATTCCACCCGCGGGCCCCGCTATTGCTGACCGTTTCTCTCGCTGCCGGTAAAATCTCACGGCTAACTAATATTACACCGTAATTTTTAATATATATATATATATCCATTTATTTTTATAATGATTAGTCAACTCCTTAGCAATTCGGATTGTGTAACAAATCTATTAGGTTTCATAAAAATTTAAGTTGACTCAAACATTCAACTCGGATCATAGATAAAATAAAGAATTCAGATTATTAGATGCAGATTTGGAGACAACTCCGTCTAAATGCTAATAATTTCAAAAAAAATCCAACAAATTTTGTAACGATCCCACTTATCTTAACTGAAATCGAATAAGGTTTCGCCAGTAAAACGGCCGTCAAACTATACATAATCTTATACAAAATTCTATACAATATACAAAAGTCCACAAAATAATTACAACACAGAATCCACAATGTCACAAGATATTTATGGCTCCAATGTTACGTCTTTGGACACAATGTCGGAACAAAGAGATGCCAATAGGTATCTATATCAATCTATAACCACCTGCGAAAGTATATACATCTATCATACATAGCAGAAATTAAATTATCTATTCATCGTCAATATATAAGTACATGTCCATCCCAATGTATATAAAAATATTCCATATAATACAAAAACACAAAATCTAAATCCATAAAGTCTTCCTTCAAGTCCACAGCCTAGACAACGGCTTATTCCTACTTCGTCTCATCAGGTATAAACTCATACTCATCTAGAGGTAAGAAAAAATAGTAATGAGTTAATCAAATACTCAACAAAGTACAATATAATCAAAAATAATAAGCAGTATACTCAAAATCAAGTAAAGGAAGGGAATAGGAGTATAATATAGATATATAAATATGAAGTATAATCAAATGCAATTTCGAAACTCATTTTTCTTCCACATTTTATTTCTTATTCCTTTAGATTCCAAATCATGCAAAAATATCATTATTTTTATGGATTAGGGCTAGTAGGCCTTACCAACTAACAATGTGGCCGAATGAGGAAAGGAAAGTGTATACTTTCACACATTCTGAGGTACTACCCATGCAATTTAACACTCATAGCGAGCGGTATACATTTTGCCCTATATATGAGGCTATAAATCTTATGCCACTATAACTTTCGTGGCCTAAAGGCAATCATCGTGCTACCAGAATAATATTCTAAGGCATGTCAAGGAATATTGTTATTTAAATATAAATTCTTGGTCCAATTTTATGATTACTTGTTCTTAGAAAGATTCCATATTCATTCATAATATTTTGTTCTCGTACCAGGAGAACGATTTATCAAACTTATCATATCATGGAATTTCCTTCTTATACTCTTCATAATTCACATAATTCTTATGAGTATAAATCTCCACATGACTTAAATTACAAGCATAATCAATATAAAGCTTGAAAAAAATTAAAAATTCTCACCACAGTGAGCCAAACATAACTTTAGAGCTTTCAGATGATAAATCCCTTCATAAACGGTTCATCACAAAATTTTCAGAACACACAAGTTATCATATACAATGTATATGTAAATAAATATCAAATATTTAAAGTAAAAACGTTCACAAAATTAGGGTTTTAATTATTTAAAGTCAAATCATGTATAAATCCTAAATTACATGGGTAAAAATGTCGGGCGTGGATTAGGGTTTTTCACGTGCACAAAACTGAATAAAACTACCAAATCGACACTCAATTGTTAAATAATCATACTCAAGATATGTGTATTAACTTCTAAAGTCAAATCATGCAAAAGTCTCAAAATAAATGGGTAAAAGCATTCGGGTGTAGAGTTAGGGTTTTAGATATGAAATATTGTATAAAACTTAAAAATCGAACGTGAAATCAATATATATGTATGCTCAAGATATAGGTATAAAAAAAATAAAAGTATAGACGGATATCGGAATGAAGATACCCAAAAGAAACAAAACAAAAAGTGAATCAAGAGGAAGAAAAGTGTGAAGACCCAATCTCGAAATATGAAAATTAGAAGATAATTAAATTAATAATGATAAAAAATTAGGCTTAGAAAATGATAAAAATTAAATTCAGAAGCAAAGAGGGGAGTCCAAGCTTAGTGCCCAAGAAGTGCCCGAGGCGCTGAGCCAGGCACAAGCAAAAGAACAAGGCTACCCGAGCAGTGCCTGAGGAGCCACTCAGGCGGGTTTAACAAAAGGGTGCTGCCCGAGTAGCACCAGAGGTGCCACCTGGGCATGCTTAGCAGAATCAAGGCGCCCAAAGGACTTCCGACTGGCACTCGAGCGCTAGTCCAAAACCCAACTCACTGACTTTAATTTTCATTTATAAAAAGGAGAGGAGAGAGGGTTTTGGACAGCACGAACAGTAGATGCACGAAGGAGGAAGAGAAGAAAAGAGCAAGTGGAGGAGATTCAAATCACATCCGGTCCGATTAGAGTAAGAAAATTAGTAGATCAGGTCGAGGCAAGTGTATTCTAAACTTTATTTTCCCTTATTATTGCTTTTTAATATTTTCACTTCGGTATTAATATGCTAAAACCCTCTTTCTCTAAGACTTGCTCCGAATGATACATATTTCTCATGATTTATTAGATAGATTGTATGTTTATGTATAAATATGATGATGTATGACTTCGATTTCGTCATTTGGAATGAATTTTGTGCTCGATTTGTGTTTGGAAACTTCGCCCCAAACCCTAGCTCGAAAATGGAGTATAGGGCATTTATAAATCCTGAGTTTTGAGGGAAGTTATTGTTTGATAAAATGTTTAAGCTTATTAGACAATTTTTATCTGAAAATCTTGTAAACGTTATGCCGTTCAAGATTTGTTAAGAACTTTTGATTATCTTGTTCTCGGTATGTGAATAAAGAGGAATTATTTGTTAAGAACTTTGAACATCCTATTCTCGAGATCTAAATAAGGAGGAATTATTCGTTAAAAACTTTCAAAAACATCCATGTTTTTGAGATTAGGAGCTCCAAAACTATATGAAAGCTTTGCCTCGTATTTTCCTCAACATGCCATGAGAATGACCCCGTCCATGGAATGATGTGTGGTCTGCCTTTTGTGGGATGTTACTATGAAAAATAACAATTAGGCCTAATTGAACATCCTGTCATCGGGATGTGAATAAGGAGGATAAGAACTTTGAATAAGAATCTCAGATTTTCGAATCATTTGAATAAGAATTTCGAATCTTTGAATCATTTGAATAAAAACTATGGATCTTTGGATAATTTGAATAAGAATTTCAAATTTTTGGATAATTTGAATAAGAATTTTGGATCTTGGAATCATTTGAATAAGAATTTTAGATCTTCAGATCATTTGAATAAGAATTTTTGATCTTCAGATCATTTGAATAAGAACTATGGATCTTCAGATTAAAACTTTAAATGAGGATTTTGGATAAGAATTTCGAATGAAGAACCAAGAACAAGAGAACCATCCTATCCTTAGGATGCAAATAAGGAAGAATTTCTATTTAATCTATTTTCGGATAAGAACTAAGAACTTTTGAATATAACTCTTCTATGTTTATGCATCAATTTATGCTTTTGCCTTGTCTATATATATGTTTGATTTCCTAAAATTCTTCTAAGTTTCCTTCTCCTTATATTTTATATGTTTTATATGATATTTGTATCTTCTTACTATTTTGACTACCTTGTTGGACAATTGCTCATCTTTACTTTTATTTTTGCCTTCCAAATAAGCTGATACCTGATGAGAATGACCAAAGATGGGAATTAGCTAGAAGAAACTTGTGGAGCTTGAATGCTTTTGAAGATTTTGGAAGTTTGAGGATTTGTGAATGTATATAGTAAATATTTGAATGTGAAATGAACATAAAGTATATAGTTATTACATGTTGAATATTGTTATGGATATTGTTTTTGCTTCGACAGATTGATATATGGATATAGTTTTGCTTCCGCAATTTGTGATTATGGATTTGTGCAAATTCTTAGATGGCATATCTATTTTAGATCTAATGCGGTTGTTAATAGTACTGTGTTGGAATCATGAATGATATAGCATCTGTTGATCCTGTGTTTTGAGACGGTACTAAATTTTGATATTTAATTGCTTGTATATCTTGAACATGTTGTCTAATACAGGTCGTCTGTATGGGTTTTATCAAGTTTTAGTGGAAATTCTACCCAAATTTTTTATAGAAATTAATGTATTTAATTTTATGGGCATTGATTTTGTATATTTATTGACGAATGTCTTTAGAAAAAAATGATCTGTTCCATCACCGTTAGTATCAGAAAAAAGAGATATCTTAGGTTTGATTTGAATCGTATGCGGAAGCTTAGGATCAATTATGATTGATCGAATAAGTAGATTAACATGTAGGATGATTAAATTAGATTGGAAAGCTCGAGATATCTTGGTTTGTATCCCTTAGGCTAGAACTAAGTTGGGATTTGGTATTTAAGTTGACTGACATTGATTTTTAACCTAGGCTAATCGATCTTGGTTTAAAGTTTAGGTTTGATTTATTTTGAGTTGAGGTTTTCATGTTAGTAAATCATTAGAAAGGTGTGCTTGGGTTAGCCTAACAAGTATAACGGATAAAGTGGAATTGATGACTTAAGGTTAGTGTAACTTGGAGTTGATTTTCGGTATAGTGAAATTTAGAATGTCGATTTATGATCGATTTAGTAGCGATTGGATACTTAAAATTTTGGGTGATACAAGTCTTGTAGACTTGAAATGGGTAAGGATAATTCGGATTAGATGGAATGTTTAGGTGCTAGCCCCTAGGGTTAATTTTGAAATGTACTGATTGATTGTAACCCCTCCCTCTAATCTGGTTATTTGAGGTTAACTAATCTTGTGATATTTTTGGCAATAGGATATTAGCATGACTAGTAGAAAGGAAAGAATAAATGTGACGACCCGAACTTGGATCCTCGAACCCAACCCGGATCGTCACAGTAAAAATCTCAAATCATCCAAAATCATCAATTATACGTCATCAATGAACTCAAGATCATTAAAATATTGTTAATAATCTCATAAATACACCATTAATAGTAATAATAAATAGCTTCAATAAATAACATCCATGTCCAAAATATCAATCCTCATAAAAAAAATCTAATAAAAGTCAAACCGTAATCGAAATAACAAAAATCTTAACTTTCTATCTTGAAAGCCTCGATCCTCGAGATCACCTCTTCCTATAGTCTACACAGCGATCTCTTCTATCCTGATGTCAACCTGTCTACTTTGGAGCTAATAAAACACAAGGGCAAGCCAAAGCCCAACAAGTGATAATAATAAAAAACGCTATATAACGATAATAATCTTGGATATCAAACTATAAATGTCTCAACATTACTCTAACAATCTATTTATCCGAGACGAATTTCAACACGTCGAAAATACGATTCTAAGCAAGATAGGTCACACCTGACCCATATATTATAAAAATAATAAGAGTACTAATAAATAAAGGTAATCCCTTGGAATCCGATATTACGAATGAGTAGGGATTCCTTGATTCAAGTGTCAGCGTGAATGACCTGAATATCAAACAACAATAACAATATGGATTCCACCGAATCCGGATAGCGTAAAATCCGACATATAGATTCTACCGAATATAACTCATAGATTCCACTGAATCCCAAACTCATGAGGTATCAACAGTGATAAAACATCACATGAATCTCCTTAGACCTTATTTTGTTACCGAACTAAACGCCGCGTATTTACGCCCCCAATGGCTAGGTAAGTGCAACGAGGTTATCCATGGTATCTAACTACCCCTACAGCCCTCCCAGAGGCTGTACCCATAGCATGCCAGTATCACCCATGATACCCGTCGCCAAATGATATCCCAGATACCATCTCCTACGATGGTCACATGGCTATAAACATTCCTCTAAAATAAACATATTTCATTATCACCATAATATGAAAATCAGTATCGGACAAGTGTAAACCACTCTAAGGTATTGTAACCTCCCATTCGACAAGATACCTTATGATTTTCATACGTTTTTCTTTACCTTGACTGTAGGAAACCAACAATTTAAGTACTCACACAACTGAGTATAATGTAAAGAAAGCTTTGCAACATCATTGATAGGAATGTCGTTCGGTACTGACACAGACCGTACTCACTCCATCAAATCTAACACAAAGGAATTCATCACGAAACGATGAAAGAATAAACATAGACCGAATTATTATTTATATACTTAACTCAACCACTTTAACTGTTCTTTCATTTTATTCCGATTCAATGCCTACTACTAAGGCCAACATTTAATTTATCACAAGAAGCGACTAATTCCAACATAAACAGGTTGTCCATCTGCAACAATTTAAACATTCGTGGTCACATTACCGGTTCTCGCACACACAATCCATTTTCACATATTTTATATACATTTTATTAACATCCATCCTCAACATGCATTCCTGCTCAATATATATATGGTATTTGCTCATAGCTGCATACATATATATATACTCACACATTCTCATATATATATATATATATATACATATATCACTCATACATTAATATACTCCCATATATATATACATATATAACAATATACACCCATATATATATATACACACATATATACACACACATATACTCACAAACTGCCATCCACCAACTCCACTCCACATGCACACACACTCAAACCAAATCAACCCAGCCCACGGCCCACCAACACACAGCCACACCAGACCTCACACAGTAGTTTCTGCTGCCCTCCACACACACACAGCTCACGCAGAGCTTTGCACACACACACGCACTCAGCAGTTTCAGCTGTTGTTTCCCTCACACCAACACACACACACGACGCCACACACACAGCGAATACGCACACACACAGTAGCAGCTTTCTACTTCCATACACATACACACATAGCAACTTTGCTGATTCCCACTCACCAACACACGCACCGCAACACACAGCACATAGCACACGGCACATACTGCTTCCATACACAATTAACTACCCACACAATTCTTGTCGTTCACCCATACAGAGCACGACAAATACCCCAAATATTATAAACCCTTCACCCACCAAATCTTGGCAAAAAACAGAGCACGAAGCCCCTGTTTTCTCACCCGATTTTTAAATCGGTCACAAACAGACTAACATTCGGTTCCCTCATCAAGTTCCCAACGCACACCCACAACCCAAATTTACACATCATTAACGATGGATTTAGGGAGAGAGAGAGAAGAAGCAATTTTGTAAGCTGGAAGAGAATTGACAATAAAATGGGAAATCACTTGCGATTAGAGAAGAATTGACAGTAGAGGGATTTCACTTGCGATTAAAGGAGAAATGACAGCAAAGGGGATTCACTTGCCTGGAGCGATGGCTAGGGTTTGCGATGGTGGCCTCGACTTTGGCTCAACAGCAACGTCAATGGCGGCTTGGGTAAATAACGGCGATGGCTTTGACTGAAGCGGTCGGTTGGAATTGGTGATAGTGGCTTTGGCTTCGATCAATGACAGCAATGTCAAGTATGACTCTAGCTGGTGGCTCCTTCTTCCCCTCTTCTTAACACCAATGTCCTCCCTAAATAACAAAGTGGTTCGATTAGGGTTGTGCTCGGTTTCCATTTTGAGCATTACTGGATCCGCGTCCAGGGTTTTGCCGCCTTCCTCTCTCTCCTCCCTTTTCCTCCTCCTCTTCTTCCCTCTTCCGTCTCTTTCTTTCCTTCCCTCCTTTCTTCTCTTTTCTTTTTATTTTCTTTCCTTCCTTCCTTTCTTTCTTCTTCCTCCCCTTTCCTTTTATTTCTTTCTTTTCCCTTCTTTCTTTCGCCCGATTACCGTTATTGTTATTATTATTATTATTATTATTATTATTACAACTATTATAATATATTTATTATTTATTTATTTATCTATTTTTAAATAAATTAATTTTATTAATCACTCTAAATTTAATTAAGTGGCCCCACGTTTACTCCTAAACCCATTGATCCAAATATTCTAATTTATTAGGCCCAAATATCTAAACACCATTTGACGGGTAAACCATAATATGGGCTGGCTTACGGTCAAAGAAGGCCCAAATAGCCTGTTGGATGGTCAACTGAAATAACGGCCCAACAGGAGGCAAATGCCCAAATCCTGTAAGGCCCAAGACGGTCAACACCAACATTGACCGTCGAGACACCAGCAGGCAGCCAACTCGCATACAGACAGTCAACTCGAGCGTTGATTGGATGTACTGTAGCAGCAAGCCCAAAAAGGCTTTAAATCGGCTACGGCCTAGGCCCAAATTGGTAGGCGAACTCGTACACGAAAAGCAACGATCCTTTCATGATCACACGCTTTCCTAAAGCTGATCTTCTCCGAAAAAGGTGACAATGAACTCAGCGCCAACAAAACGGTCACAAAGAGGTGAGATGATCTGAATATCCGTTGCACTGTTAATAAGAAAAAGGATCCATCAAATCATGCCTGTCAGGCCCACCAACTCTGAGAAGGCTGCCATCACCAGTCCAAGAAGAACACGCCACCTTGCCCAGAGAAGGTGGCTCTCCTACTGTCCATATAAGCTTGAGGTCTTCGTTCTGGAAGACACGCATACGCATACTCCTACACACAGGCAAACACGAATGCTCACACGGAAACAGAAGCTCTCGTACTCACTCTAACTTGTCTTCTTGAGAACATTCAGAACAAGCTTCCTGAAAGACTTCCTACATCTAACTCACGAACGCTTACAGAGTTTGAACAAAGACTCATCTTCTCTTTCTCTCTACACAAGCGTTGATCCTCCAATTCCATCAAAGGCCTCCAGATTTCAGGAGACCTTTTCGGCTTTCTAAGAATCGTTTCCTAAAACTTCCATGCTTTCAGGATGCCGCTTCCACATGCTCTTTGTGAGCAGGAAGCGAGAACTCACATTCTCAACGGGCCAACACTCCCGACCATCCTACTCTCTCTTTCTCTCCTTTACTTATCAGTTTACCTTCCTCGCTTTGAAGGCTTTTTACTGACTTGAGCATTGGAGTATTTTCAGTGGGACAACCTCCTGTCGACACACTGACCTCTTGTTCACTTTAGTGGTGTGTAGGATTCAGACTCAATAAACGGAATCAGGTCGAGCTATCCAGACGAATCCGAATATGTTCAAAGTCGGATCAAGGTACGCATCATTGGCACAGTCTATGGGAAGCACTTACAAAAATCCAACCACAACTCTGCATAGTTCTCTCTTCTCACCGCCTGATTCATCCGCAATGGTGAATACGAGAGCCCAAGTTAGTGATCCCGCTAGAGACGTCACTTCTCCCGACCAGGACCATGCTGCTGGTACCTTAGTCAACGGGGCAATAGGTAGAGTGCCAGCACCCTACTTCTAGCAACTGATGGAGCAGATGCAGACCAACAACAGTCTGCTCCAAATACTCTACTCTTGACAAGAGCAGCTACAGCAGGCGGCTCCGCCAGCAGTCGTCCCTGCACCGGCCACAAAAAAAGGTGGCCAGAGGAAAAAAAAGTCAGCCAAAAGGTCTGAGAGACCCACAAATAGTCCGATTCCAGCCTCCTCGCGAGCTTTAGGCCAAAATAAGCCCGAAGAACTCTCTGGGAGCACAACTCTGGGAGAAAATCCGGAGAGAAGAAATCCTCAATACTCTCAGGCAGAAGACGAGAACGCAGTCCAGGCGCGAGCCTCCAGGACTGCCAGGTCTGCGGGAGGCAGTAGCCAGCCGGCTGTTGGACCCTCCAGGGACAAAACAGAGTTGAGGGCTTACCTTAACTCTAAGATATCTGCCAACGCCGATCGCACAAATCCGCGAGTGGATAAAATTTGGAACTGCGTGTTCCAGGACGAGGAGCACACTATTAACCCGGATAGATCTCCTTTCACAGCGGAGATCCTGAACCGTTCGCTGCCCACCAAGTTCAAGATGCCTTCCCTTGACTCATACGATGGGAGTAGTGATCTAGTTGACCATCTGGATTACTTCCGCACCCATTTGAGTCTACAAGGGCTGGAAGACTCAACGATGTGCCGCTGCTTTCCGCTCACACTGAAGGGAGATGCTTGCATCTGGTTTCATCACCTCCCTTCAGGCACCATCGGCAGCTTCTGGGAGCTCAGGATCTCTTCCTGGCTCAGTACGCCTCGAGCCGACGGGAAGAGAAGCAACCGTGGCACCTCTCCCAGATCAAGCAGAAGCCAGGAGAGAACTCACGACGATTCCTAGACCGCTTTGTGACAGAGGCCGGGCGGATTCCCTGGATCACGGAGGAGATGAAACTGGGCAGTTTCACCTCCACGCTAATCTACGGGGACTTTTTCGAGCACCTAGCCCACAAGAATCCCTAAACCTTTCGGGAAGCGGAGTCCATCACGCGAGCCTACGCCGCAGCAGAGGAGCGAACGAGGCAAAATGCCCGGAGCGGGCAGATCAGCCTCAATCATTCCCTAGAGAGGGAAAAAAGAAAATATGGGGGCAGTGATCACTCCCGCTGGAAGCAGCATAGGACTAGGCCGCAGGAACGTAGAGACTACGGGCCCACCAGCTTTACACCTCTGACAAACACACGCTCGAATGTCCTCATGCATATCCACGGGAAAAAGTTCCTGAAGTGGCCAAAACCACTGAAGAAGGACTCTAGGAACCAGTCAAAGTACTGCGACTTTCACCGCTCTGCTGGGCATTCCACTGGGGACTGTAAGACGCTGTAGAGGGAGATTGAGCAGCTGATTCACAGAGGCTACCTCACCAAATTTGTCGGGGGCCCCGGGTAGAGCTCTGGAGCAGCTGGCGGAGAAGGGCAGGAGCAATCTCCACCCTGAAATCGGGTTGCAAAAGGGGTGGTTAATATGATCACCACCCGACCTGCCAAAAACCTGACCGACAACGAGGAGCAGCAGACTGGGAGGAAGACGTAAACCACAGCGGACATCACCATTAGCTTCAATGATAATGATTTGACTCATGTAATATCCCCCATGCTGATCCCCTCATTGTATCCGCGCTCATTTCGGACAGTAGTGTCGACTACCAGTTGAAGCGAGTGTTCATTGATAATGAAAGTTCAAAGGATCTGCTTTACTTGGATGCGTTCTTCAAATTGGGCTTAAAAAAGAACCAAATAAAACTTGCTGAAGGCCCATTGTATGGCTTTGACAATGAGCCTGTGCTTGTCCAAGGGACCATCCAACTGGAGGTCACCTTGGGTACGTATCCAAAAATAGCAAGCCGAACAATCACCTTCCTTGTGATTGACCAATCCTCTGTGTATAACGCAATACTGGGCAGACCTTGCTTAATAGTATTCAGGGCAGTCATCTCAATTCCACACCTCAAGACAAAGTTTCCAAAGCCTTACGGTGTGGGAGAGGTGTTAGGTGACCAGGTTACTGGACCAACCTGATACATGTCTCAGGTCGCTCCTAGCGGCAGCGCTAAAACAGTTAGGGATCTCGACCATCGAGATGAGACAACCCTTTAGCAGACGCAGTTTGGCCAAGCCATGGATCTAGTCCCACTGGACCCGGAGGAGCCGAAAAGGTGTGTACAGATCGGCGGCTCACCCACTGGAACAGTGCGTGATGAGTTGATCACGTTCCTGCAACGGAATGCTGACAACTTCGCATGGACTCCAGCAGACATGCCTGGGATTCCGGCGGAGGTGATGGTCCACAAGTTGGGGTTTGATCCTAGCCGGAAGCTCGTCAGGCAAAAGCGGAGAAACCACTCCGTAGAAAAGCTGATCGCCATCCAAGAGGAGGTGAAGAAGCTTCTGGACGCAGGTTTCATTAGAGAAGTCCACTATCCAGACTGGCTCTCTAATGTCGTCCTAGTGAAGAAAAGCAACGAAGCTTTTCTATGCATCGATTTTACTGACGTTAACAAAGCTTGCCCGAAGGACAGTTTTTCCTACCCAGGATCGACCCGCTGGTTGACTCGACAGTCGGACATGAGCTGCTGAGCTTCATGGATGCCTATTCGGGTTACAACTAGATCTGGATGAGTCTAGAGGATGAGGAGCACACCTCGTTCATGACTGATCAGGGCACCTACTGCTACAAAGTGATGCCCTTCGAACTAAAAAATGCTGGAGCAACCTATCAACGACTGGTCAACAAGATGTTCAAAAAACAGATTGGTCACAACATAGAGGTCTATGTCGACGACATGCTCGTCAAGAGCAAGGTCACGACGACCACATCCCCGACCTGGCAGAGTCGTTTGAGGTGCTCCGTAAGCATCACATGATGCTGAACCCGGCTAAGTGTGTCTTTGGAGTAGCCTCCGATAAATTCCTAGGTTTCATCGTCTCCCAATGAGGGATTGAGGCAAACTCAGAGAAGATCAAGGGTCTCGCAAACATGGCTCCACCACGGAGCATAAAGGACGTCCAGCAATTCACTGGACGGCTAGCGGCACTGTCCTGCTTCCTCGTGAAGTTTGGCAACAAGTACCAGCCCTTCTTTAAGGCCCTTAGAGGAATAAAGTCCAGCGGGTTTCAATGGACGGCAGACTGCTAGATAGCTTTTGACGAACTGAAGCGGTATCTGGCTAGCACGCCATTGCTAGTGTCACCCAAGGGCGGAGAGGAGCTATACCTTTACCTTTACGGCCGGTCTACTACGTAAGTAAAATATTGACCGGCCTAGAGACCCGCTACTCGCGCGCAGAAAAATTAGCCTTGGCGCTTATATTTTTCACGCAGAAGCTTAGGCTCTACTTTCAAGCGCACCGTGTAATGGTCCTTACAGACCAGCCTCTGAAAAGTATACTCTAGAAACCCGACGTTTCTGGACGGTTGGTAAAATAGGCTATCGAGTTGGGCGAATTCGACATCGAATTTCGGCCCAGACCTGCTGTAAAGGTGCAGGCTCTTGCTGACTTCATTGTTGAAACTACGACCCTAGTTCTCGAGGAGCAGCCTGTAGAAAGCGCGGAACTGTTTGACAGAGTTTTAGAATGGATACTCCATGTGGACGGATCATCTACGGACACTGGTAGTGACGCTGGAGTAGTCCTCACAACCCCTGACGGGTTTGAGGTGAAATACTCCATCAGGCTTGATTTTCCGATAACCAACAACGTTGCTGAGTATAAGGCCCTGTTAGTCGGATTATGGTTTGCCATGGAATGCTCTGCCAAGAGATTGGTAGTCTACAATGGCTCTGAACTAATCGTTAACCAGGTTAACGAAGCCTTTGAGGTAAACAACCCTCACCTGGCCAAGTACTTGGCAAAGGCAAGGGAGACCGCCCAGGGTTTCTACAAACTGACCCTGGTTCATATTCCCTGAACTGAAAATTGGAAGGTGGACCAGCTGGCTAGAGTTGCTGCAGCTGAAAATCCGAAACAGTACTCGAGGGACATGAGGGAGATCTTGAACGCTCCCAGTATAGAGAAACAAGAGGCAATACAGATTTTTGAAACGAAAAACTGGATGATGCCTTACCTTAGTTATCTGGCTGACGGATCATTGTCAGAGGATGCGGAGAAGGCTAAATGAATCAAGAAGACGGCCGGCTGGTATGCTATGGTTGACGGACGGCTATATCACCGTGGCTACTCAACCCCATACCTCCGGTGCCTAATTCCTGAAGAGGCTGACTATGCTTTAGGCGAAGTCCACCTCGGGATTTGCAGATTGCACATTGGCGGAAAAAACTTAGCCTTCAAGATCATGCGCCAGGGCTACTACTGGCCCTTGATGAAAAATGATGTGCTTGAGTTTGTGAAGAAGTGTGAAAGCTGCCAGCTTCACAGTAACCTTCACCGCCAGCCATCCGCAGACCTGAAGACACTTCAGACCCCTTGGCCCTTCTCATAATGGGGGCTTGATATTCTCAGCCCATTTACCATTGTCACGGGGCAAAAGAAGTTTGTCATCGTGGGCATCGACTACTTCACCAAGTGGGTCGAGGCCATCCCACTGGCAAAGATTATGGAGCACAATGCCCTAGATTCCTTCACCAGAATATCATCTGTAGATTCGGCATTCCTGAGGTTGTCGTAACCGATAACAGGACCCAGTTCTCCGAGAAACGCTTCACCAAGTATTGCGCCAGCCTTGGCGTCAAGTTGGTCCACACTTCGGTGGCATACCCCCAAGTGAATGGATAGGTGGAGGTCACGAACTGAATGCTACTCCACGGGTTAAAGACTATGCTGGAGGACGCAGGGGGCTCCTCGTTAGATGAGCTCCCCTCTGTTCTTTGGTCTTACCGGACAATCCCAAAGGAACCAACGCGTGAGATGCCCTTCAGCCTCTGTTACGGGACTAAAGCAATGATCCCGGTCGAAATTGGGCTTCCAAGTCTTAGGGTGGAATCCTTCGACCCACAGACTAACTTACAAAAAATTAGGGAGCACCTAGACTTGTTAGAGAAAGCCTGCGATGCCGCCAGAGTACGGACAGTGGCCGACCAATATCGAATTGCCTGACACTACAACAAAAAGGTTAAGGAGCGACGATTTGATGTTGGAGACCTGGTCCTGCGAGGCGTCGAGGCCACAAGCAAGCTTGCCGGCCTCAATAAGCTCTCCCCTAATTGGGAAGGGCCTTTCCTCATCTCCGTCGTCCTGTGAAACAGAGCCTACAAATTCCGGAACCAGGATGGGAAGCTTGTTCCGCGAACGTGGAATGCAATCCACCTCAGACGCTACTTCCAGTAAAGGGAACAGGTGTGTATTTGCATTATTGTGTGTGTGCATTTGCTTGCTTGTTTTAATTTGCCAAAATAAGTGTTTCCTTAGCATATTGCCTTCCCTTCCTATGTGCATGCATATATATACATGTGTTTACGTTGTAGGTTATCCGACCTAGACTGCCCCTAAGTCGGGAGGGTCCTCACCCTCTCGTTAATAAACCCTGATCATCCAGGCAGCCCGTAAGTGGTCAAACATGAACCTTGGTCATCCGAGCGGCCCATTAGCAGTCATATTTAAACCCTGGTCATCAAGGTGACCCATGAGAGGTCTAATGTGAACCTCGATCATCCGAGAGGCCTGTTGGCGGTCGTGTTAAACCCTGGTCTCTAGGCGGCCTGTATACGGTCGGATCTAAACCTTGGTCATCCAAGTGGCCCGTTAACGGTCAAAAATCTTAGGGAGCTTACGCAGCACACGCAATGACCTCCTCTACGAGGAGATAGCGTGATCAGTCAACGATGGTCGAAGGGAGAAGAATCCTTCTCCGATGTTGGCCGCCCAAGTCAGCACTTGGGCAGTGCCACCAGGCTTCGCTCACAAGCCGCCACTACTAGCTGGTTTACACAGCCGCCTATGAAGAGCCTAAGGACCTCACTCCTTTCCCTTGTCCCCCGTCCTGGCCGTATTTATTTTAAGGCTAGGACGGGGGACAAGGGAAATTCATTCACCTCCCTGGTTTATTTTAAAGAGTCCCTTCACCATCGACATCGTCAACCTCTTAGAGTGCTTGCGAAGAAAAATAGAGAGGGTGCAGATGTACCGTATGATGTTAGCATGAAGCTGGGCAACTGGGACTCGTAGGGCTTGCAGGATGGATTGTAAGTCATCCCGCAGAGGAAGACGAAAGCCACTCCATAGGTGGGCCTCGTATATCGTTACATGCCCTGCTGGTGGAGATAAGGTCCGTCGTCCTTGCCCGGGACCCTCCACACAATATCCTTAGGGATATTGAACTCAACACACAATGCTTTCACGTCACCCTCTCGAAGAACAGAGGAGATGTCGGCGACGGAGGTTGAGGCCATGGATGACAGAAAGGCTAGGGTTTCTTTGAGGAACGAGAGGAAGTTGAAGATGAAGAAGAGGAAGTAAGGAGGCGTGAGAGAATATTCAAAACGAGGAGGGAAACTTAAATGGCGAAGTGTGAAATGCCTTAAACCGCCTCAGAAAGGACGCCGTCATTCCTGCCACGTGTCGCCTCCCTAATTGGCCCTTCAAAAAGAAAATATCTGACGCATTAATGGCCCGGATATCTACCCAACCAAGAGAAGACGCTTGTCTACTTTTGGCCTGACAAGCTGGTTGATGGCCTCGCGTCAATCACGGCTCGCAAAAAGTTTTTCGGATTCTGGCCAAAGACGATCAACAACTTCGGTCAACTTTCTTCTCCGAAACTGACCAAAGACGCTAAACAGCACTAGTCAACTTTCTCCTCTGGAACTGACCAAAGACGGTCAACAGCTCCGATCAACTTTCTCTTCCGAAACTGACCAAAGACGGTCAATAGCTCTTGTGAGGTTTCGGGTCTAAAAACTTGATAATGATGAGGTGATTTGTATGCTAATGATCAATACTAGGCCTATGGAACGAATAAGGTTGGGTATCGGAATAAAAATCGAGAAGAATTCGGGTTCGTGCTGCTGAAGTGTTGCCAGCAGGCTTGCGCCTGCTGTGCGCTCAAGCCGTGGCTAGAGCGATTTCCAGAATTGCGCCCGCCCGCAGGCTGCTCGAGCAGGAATTCAAGAATTGTGCCCACTCATTGGCCGCTCGAGCTCTGCTCGAGCGGGATTTCTAAAATTGCACTGCCTGATGCTCGCTCGAGGTGCACTCGAACGGTGGCGCCTTTTTAAGTCACGGCTGCTTCTTTTTCCTCATTTTGTCCACGAACCCAGAAGCTTCAAGAGAGAGAGGGAGCACCAGTTTTAGTGAGAGAAAGGTGGAGATCGAGGCCGTGGAGTTCGAATCCGTCCGAGAGCTAGTTATAAAGGTGAAAGCACGCGTCGAGGCAAGTGTTCTCATACTCACTTCTCGTTCCCTTTCGATGTTTTGCTTGATTTTATTGGGTATTCTTGTGTCAATACCCACTATAAATGTTAGAATCATGAAACCCAAGATTAATATCCAAGAAATATGTAGTTATTTGTCCGAATCATGTCCGATCCACTCGGTTTGGTTTCGCCAAAACCTTAACCCACGAAATTGGGGATTTTCCATTTTCCTTCCATGTATCATGAAATTGACCTCAAAATGTGAATCCCCACATCCCAATGATGTACATATGTCGGCCGCAGGTCCGATTTTGCATGTCTCGACCTGTTCGCGGCGTCCGAGCCCTTTAAATGGGCATTGACACTATTCACCCAAGACCTAAGGGGGAAACTGCATGCTTTTACTTTCATAAAATGTTGAAATGACTCTAGAATATGAATCCTCGCATCCCAATTGTATGTATATATTGACCGAATGTCCGATTCCGCAAGATTCGACCCGTTCGTGGCATTCGAGAGCTTTAAAAGTCCCCTGTTACTGTTCATCCAAAAATGAATGGGAAAATTGCATGCTTCTATAATCATATTATGTTAAATTGAGCTCAAAATACGAAACATCGTGTCCCAATTGTGCGTATGTATCCACCGGACGTTTGATCTCACAAGTATCGAACCGTTTATGGCGTCCGGATGCTCTAAAGGAAGCCTGACATTGTTCACTCTAGATGAAATGGGAAATGTACATGTTTTGCCCTCATTTAACTGTTATGAAAGTGATGTCTAATTGTTTCAATGTAATGTAAGCTCCGAAATGTGTATCCATGTGCCGGAAGCAAGGGAATGAGTCTCGGAGGCTTCTAAATGATATGTGATCATCAGAGGTAAGAAATCCTAATCTCCCTCGTGAACTTGGAATGATTTGTTAAGAATAAGGGGATTGAGTCCCACAAAAAGTTGTGAACCGAGCAAGTAAATGGAAGGAAATCCACATTGTGCAATGTGATGGAATGATCTCCCGGATGGAGATGTATGTGATGGGAATGGGTTTTTCCAAATTGTGAATGTGTATGGCAAATGTGGATTTTCCTCTCCAAGTATTAGAACTAATCTTGAAACTAGGACCATGATTCATAGGGGTAGTAACCTTTGGCTTACTATGTCCATCACAATGTGAACTTGAGGAATACTTGGCCATGTATTCTAGCCGCTCGTGGGAGCGGGTGATGTTCATAGTACGCCTTAAGATACTACTATGGAAGAACAAGGATTGCCCTGGTCCCGGGGGATATGGGGGCGTGTTGAGATGGCTGAGTACTGTAGGCCTAAAATGTAGCCGTTTGGTTAAATGTTGCATAGTGGAGATGCTACCGATGGTTGAGTGCTATAGACCTAAAAAGTAGCCGTGGCTTTAGAATGTGTAGCAAACACATTCCTTTCCTCATTCTCTAGCATCGTTGGTTAGTACGGCCTACTAGCCCGGGTCCGCAAAGATGATATAATGATGAAAATGAATAATGCATAACCGTGTAACTGTGAGAATCTAATGATCCCAGATCTCCCCTGTTTCCCTCTCAAGATTTATGACTGTTGAGATTACAAGTGTTCCCCCTTTTCAGTTATCGGTTCTATTGCTTTCTACTATGAGATGTGACTTATGATTTCATTTGCTGAGCTGTACGCTCACTCTTGCTGTTTATCTTTCCAGATGAGAACACTTAGCCGACGCCAAATTAGTTAGAGCAAGGAGAGAGACTTGCTTGAAGAGGTTAGCTGGACGTCAGGTGCATTGAAGATTTGGTCATATTGTTGTAATGGAATGTAATAGCCGCTCATGGATGAAGGTGGCTTGTTATTATATTATGGTTTTGTTATGCTTTCGTAGGTTTTGATGATTTAGTTATACTTCCGCATTTATGTTGATGTTTTGAGTTTTATTTTATTTTAGATGGTATCTCTCTAGATCTAATACAGTAGCTAGGAGTATTGTATTAGAACCATGGATGATATGATAGATGTTGTGATCCTGTGTATTGTGTTGTAGGCTTTGTGTTAATTATTTTGGTTAGATGTGTGCTTGTACAGGATGTACTTGAGCAGGTTGAATTTTTATTTTCGTCTAGTTACAGAGGAAACTCTACCAAAATTTCTATAGAATCCATAAATATTAATTATGGACTTTGGTTTATGTTACCAATGACGGAGGTTATTCGATGGAGAATAATCTGGTCCGTCACAGTTGGTATCAGAGAGAAAGAGATGCCTTAGGTTTGATTTAAATGGTATGCAGAAGCCTAGGTTAGATTAAGATTGATTGAATAAGTAATCAAAGGCGTGTGATGACTAAGTTAGTCCGGGTAGTTTTGGTAACCCCAATCCCAATGACTTAGGCTTGCACTAAGTTAAGAGTGATGATTTTGTTCGATTGGCTAGCTTATGTGTCCTCGCTAGTGTTCAAGGAGTGACTTAATGCAAAATGTCTTGGTCTCAAGGAAATATTAGCAGTGGCTCCTAGACGGGGACTACTAATATTAGTGACTGGTTGTAGGGTCGAGAGGAAGATGGTGTGTAGAGACACTTTAATGTTAGAATTTGATTGATATCAATAGGGTTCTTGAATTAATTAGTGTTGATTCGAGGCCTAAGTTAATTAATCTCGGTTTGAGGTTTGAGTTTGATCGGCTCTTGGTTGAAGTTCTTAGGTTGGTATTTTGCTACGAAGGGTTTCCAGGTCATCCTAGGAAATGTGATGAATAGGGTGGAGTTGAGTTCGGGCATATGAAGTTCTAGGTTGACAATTCATAATTGTTTTGGAAATACTAAAATGTCTGGACTTCTGGATAGTCCAGATCCTATTGAGGTCGAGATGTGGATTTTAAGACTTAAGATGACGTGGCGGTGACCCCATGTCTGGTAGAAGATATGGCGTGTTGCCCCAGGATAGATAGGAGGTGAAGTCGACCTTGATTGGTTGACATGAGAAAGATCATGGGTCTCACGGATTAAGAAATATTGTCCCATGTGTTATGGAAATTTCATGGATTAATGCTTTGTGTCGGTGAGACTCTTGGGAGAGTGTTTCAATAGTGGTTAGTTCGATCACAAGATTTAAGGATGTCCTTATCCATGGATAGGCGACGAAAAGGTTCAGTGTTTTAAATCAAGGCTCTAAGGTATTAACTTAAAATATTAAGTGCCACTGTCACGACAGGGAGGTAAGGCTCTTGGGTTTAATATTGTGATCTGGTGTCGTTTTGGAGATTCCGAGTCCATGTTGCATTGTGTTTTGAGTTATGTGTGATTGGAGGACATAGGCTTTGTAGTAGCGGCAAAGGTAACCTAGTATTTGGAAAGGACAAAAGATATATCAAGTGGATGTTTATGTACAAATCTTCGATAAATGTTTTCCTGAAGGGATTTGGGGACTATGATCTAAGTTATAGATAGTACGGTTATTAGATTAAGGATAGTTCGTATCCTCTCACCTTGAAGTAAAGAAATCCAGTGCCTTAGGATCAGAGTTTCGGTGGCGATGAAGCATGAGAGAAATATGTGGATTGCCGAAATAGAAGATGAAATTTCTCAATCTTGATGTTACAACACTTGCACATTTGGGATCCCGATTATATATATGGTTTTGTGATTCCTAGGTTTATTTACTGAAGGATCTAAGTGGATACAAGCGGTGTTGAGGTTGTGATATTTTTAGAGTTCGTGGATACGATTGGTTGGGTTAACTTGAACTATCTTGTGGTGCCGATCTTGACGTGACGTTATGGATGATTTGGTTAGTAAGTTATTGGGTCGATCTGAATTATGTTGGTAAACATATTGTGCCTTGTAATTGAATTGTGCGATTTTGGGTATGAACTCAAGATAGTTAAAGTATTAAGTCTTAATCTGATCTTAATAGTAGTTCGGTGGGCGAACTGCCGTGCTAATATAGTTGGCTTGGTAAAGGATAACATCCTACAATTGGGTTGTGGGATCTAAAGCGTAAGTCTGAATTGATGAAGGTGTTAGGAGGTTAGTGTTGACTTCCCTGCCAAGTATCTAATGAGAATCTGCGCTAAGTCCAATTTGTTTATGCGACAACATCCAGAGGATATTTGTGGTAGCTGAAAGATTTTGGGTCGTGTGACTATTTGATCGAGGATGTTATCAAAAGGAAGATTTGGCTGATTTATCTTTTATCAGTAATTTGAGGTTATGTCGACATCGATAACGATTGTTGAGGATCTTATGCAGAGCCGTAGAAGGATCGGTTTAGGCATAGTTGTGAGGTACTCTAGATCCTTCATGGTAAATAAGTTGGACCGATCAGGTTGTTCGTGAATTTTGGAAGGGGGTCGCCTAGGAGATTGATGGTTTGATAATCAGACTTCGTGAATGGATAGGCGTAGTTCGTGGGCCGTTGTAAAGGCTCGATGAATTCTAAGACCGTTTTGGGTCCATAGTGTGTTAATTGTGGATCATTGGAAGATGTAGCCCTGGCGGTATACAGGATGAAATTATGACCATTATGAAGTTCAGAAAATGCCGTTTGGATTTTATAGGTTCGTTGGCGCTTCATGAAATTTTATATGTTTGACCTTTTGGCTATATTCGGGTCCATGTTGGGGTGACTTCATTGATAAATTCAAAGGAATAATGGGGTGTAAATAGTTATTTGAGGATTATGTCATAAGTTCTGACGGCTGATAATCCGTATGCCCACTTTAGGAAGGGAGTGCGAGTTTCGTTAAGGAATTGCCTTGTTAAGCTCGTGGCTCTTTGGTGGCATGATTTTGAGGCCAACAAGATTGTAAGTGATGGATAATTGGGGAGACCAATTAGTGTCGTGAAAGCATACGGTCATCTTGGATCTAACCGATGCTGTTAAGTGACCTAACAAGTATTCCTTGGGAATTCCCATGTCGGTAAGACGATTAGCGTGGGAGAGATTTGTAATTGTTAGAACGAAAGATAAACGGTAGTTTTCAGAGACCGAATAGGGGTAATTAACATTCATGTCATTTGGGTTGACCCCTAATGGGTCTGATAAGTTATCATGGAATGTAATGCCTTTGAAAAATGTTATGGTTAAAACGTTAAGGTTATGTGACTCTCATGTCATGATAAGTGGATACCTTTGATATGAGTGGGGGAGAAGTTCATGATTAGTATTACCCCCATATGCAAGTCGGATGTAGCCACTGAAGTTCCATTTAGAGAACTTATGATGTTGCCCTTGAAGATAACCCTTATCAAAAATTTTAAGAACCAAAATGATTGTGTCATTGAGGAAGATGGTCTTATGATATTGCATGTAGATAGATTTGTTTAAAGGTTGGGAAGGTGAACCTCGGTGTTCGCTTTTGGGGAAAGTAGACATCAATACTGACAATTGATGTTGGGAGCTTTAATATATCTTCAAAGTTTCCTAGAAGATGTGAAAGGTAAATCGCGAGTAAAATAGAATATCATGTCCTGAGTTTACGGGACATAATCGTTATCGATGTATGGGAACTAGGAGTTCATGAAATACGAAGTTCTTACGGTTTGTTCAGGATGGTTAGAGCAACCCACTTAACATAATTATGGAAGACATGTTTGGGTTGGATCTGTTGGCCCATTGGTATGCCAACGGGATCTTGAGGTTACTCAGTTATTAGATTTTGACGCTATAGGATGAATGACCAAAAGCTATGTTGAATCTTGGGATGATCGTTGCAATTGTAGTTTCGAAGGTGGCTGTAGTTGATGATTGTGGGACTTGTCTTCAGTATGTTTATCCTAGGATCGTGTTAATCAGAGTAGCGCAGTGAAATCGTTGTGAGCCTATGGCGCTGAGAATGAACTAAAGTGGAAATTCATTGGATTCGTTTGAAGTATCGGATTAAATTGGAGAAATGGCCAGCATTATTGTAGGTTGGAGGATTGTTATAAGGTCTTCCTTGTATCGATGGTTGAAAAAATTAGTAAGTGTAGGGGTTGAGCCATTCTAGGAGGCTAAGAATTTGTCTTGTGATAAAGATTAGAACAATTCAATGCTTGAGATTCCTAAAATAGGCTTTGTCCGAGGAAATGAGTTTAGAATATAAGGGGTTCACCTCTGATTTGGAAATTCGAGACTTGTTAAATTTTGAGGACGAAATTTTCATAAGTGGGAGAGAATTGTGAGATTTCGGGTCTAAAAACTTGATAATGATGAGATGATTAGTATGCTAATGATCAATACTAGGCCTATGGAATGAATAAGGTTGGGTATTAGAAGAAAAATCGAGAAGAATTCTGGTTCGTGCTGCTGAAGCGCTGCCAGTAGTTCGGTGGTAGGATGAAAGACTTCCTACAGTCTAACTCACGAACGCTTATAGAGCTTGAACAGAGACTCATCTTCTCTTTCTCTCTACACAAGCATTCATCCTCCAATCCCACCAAAGGCCTCCAGATTCCAAGAGATCTTTCCGGCTTTCTGAGAATTGTTTCCTAAAGTTTCCACATTTTCAGGACGCCGCTTTCACACGCTCTCTGTGAACAGGAAGCGAGAACTCACATTCTCAACGGGCCAACACTCTTGACCATCCTACTCTCTCTCTCTCTCTCCTTTACTTATTAGTTTACCTTCCTCACTTCGAAGGCTTTTTACTGACTTGAGTGTTGGAATGTTTTCGGTGGGACAACCTCCCGCCGACACACTAACCTCTTGTTCACTTTGGTGATGTGCAGGATTCAGACTCAGTGAATGGAGTCCAGTTGAGCTATCCAGACTAATTGGAATCTATTTGAAGTTGGATCCAGGTACGCATCACCATTTAACGGTCTATATACTTCAAATTTATATTTTTAACCCGTATTATAAAATTTTATATCTAAATTTACTAAAAATAACTATCTCAACTAAATAAAAAATTAAAATTATTCGAGGTATTACAATCTTCCCACTTAAAAGAATTTCGTCCTCGAAATATAGGACGTGATCCTCAATTAGCTATCAATATCTTTAACAACTTAGAATTATCAATAATCTTCTAAATCCTCAAGAAGACACTATAAAGTTTTGCTCGGCCTAACACAATCATTGATATATTAAGTTTTCGAATCTTTCAACAAATCTAAATATCAAAATATCGAGCCTTGGAAGTCCTTCAAAATATATACCATTCTCTACCCACACTTGATAAATCCTCGTATCTTATTAAATCACCAAATATCCACAAATATTATTAAAATCTTTAAACATTCACACAGAATCTTAATTCTCTAATACCATAGTTGTGATGATCCAAACTTGAATCCCTGAACCCGACCCGGACCATCATGGTAAAAATCTCAAATCATCCAAAATCATCAATTATACGTCATCAATGAACTCAAGATTATTAAAATATCATCAATAACCTGATAAATGCATTTTAAATTAAATATTCATAACAGAAATAATAATAACATCAATAGGTGACATTGATGTCTCGAAATATCAATCCTCATAAAAAAATCTAATAAAAGTCAAACCGTAACCGAAGTAACAAAAATTTTAACTTTCTATCCTGAAAGCCTCGATCCCCGAGATCACATCTGTCTGGAGTCTACATAGCGATATCTTCTATCCTGATATCAACCTGTCTGCTCTGGAGCCAATAAAACACAAGAGTGAGCCAAAACCCAACAACTGATAATAATAAAAAATGCTATATAATGATAATAATCTCGGATATCAAATTATAAATTTCTCAACATTACTCTAACAATCTACTATATTTGAGACGAATTTTAACACGCCGTAAATACAACTCTAAACAAGATGGTCACACTTAACCCATATCACAAAAATAATAAGAGTACGAATAAATAATGGTAATCCCCTAGAATCCGTCATCATGAATGAGTAGGGATTCCCTGATTCAAGTGTCAACGTGAACGACCTAAATATCAAACAACAATAACAACATGGATTCCACTGAATCCGGATAGCGTAAAATTCGACACATGGATTCTACCGAATATAACTTATGGATTCCACTGAATCCCAAACTCATGAGCTATCAACAATGATAAAACATCACAGTGAATCTCCTTGGACCTTATTCTTCTACCGAACCAAAGGCCGCGTATTTACGCCCCCAAGGCTAGGTAAGTGCAATGAGGTTATCCATGGTATCCAACTACCCCTACAGTCCTCTCAGAGGCTGTACCCGTAGCATGCCGATACTACCTGTGATACCCCTTGCCAAATGATATCCTAGATATCATTTGCTACGATGGTCACATGGCTATAAGCATCCATCCAAAATAAACAATATACCTCATTATCATGATGATACGAAAATTAGTATCGGACAAGTATAAACCACGCTAAGGTGTCGTAACCTCCCATTCGATTAGATATCTTAGGGTTTTCATACGCTTTCCTTTATCTTGACCATAGGAAACCAACAATTCAAACACTCACACAACCGAATATAATGCAAAGAAAGCTTTGCAACATCAATGATAGGAACGTCATCCGGTGCTGACATAGACCGTACTCACTCCATCAAATCTAACACAAAGGAATTTATCACAAAACGATGATAGAATAAAAATAGACAGAATTATTATTTATATACTTAATTCAACCACTTTAACTTTTCTTTCATTCTAGTCCGGTTCAATGCCTACTACTAAGGCCAACATTTAATTTATCACACGAAGCAACTAATTCCAACATAAACAGGTTGTCCATCTACAACAATTTAAACATTCGCGGTCACGTTATCGGTTCCCGCACACACAACCCCTTTCCACATATTTTATATCTATTTTATTAATATCCATCCTCAACATACATTCCTGCTCAATATATATATGGTATTCGCCCACAGCTGCATATATATATATATATACTCACACATTCTCACATATATATATATATATATATATACATATATATATATATATATATATATATATATTAATACATATATATATCTACACTTGTACATAATTTACTCCCATATATATATATATATATTACAATATACACCCATATATATATATATATATTACAATATACACATATATATATATATATACACACACATATATACATACACGTATACACAGAAACTGCCATCCACCAACTCTACTCTACACGCACACACACACAAACCAAATCAACCCAGCCCACGGCCCACAAACACACAGCCACACCAGACCTCACGCAGAGCTTTGCACGCACGCACGCACTCAATAGCTTCAGCTGCTGTTTCCCTCACACCAACACACACACATGACGCCACACACACAGCCAATATGCACACACACAGCAGCTGCTTTCTACTTCCATACACAAACACGCACAGCAGCTCTGCTGCTTCCCACTCACCAACACACGCACTGCAGCACACGGTACACAGCACATGGCACACACCGCTTCCACACACAATTAACTACCCACACAATTCCTGTCGTTCACCCATACAGAGTACGACAAATACCCCAAATATTATCAACCCTTCACCCACCAAATCTCGACCAAAAACAGAGGATGAAGTCCTTGTTTCTCACCCGATTTTTAAATCGGTCACAAAGAGACTAACATTCGGTTCCCTTATCAATTTCCCAACGCATACCCACAACCCAAATTTACACATCATAAATGGTGGATTTAGGGGGAGAGAGAGAGAAGAAGCAGTTTTGTAAGCAGGAAGAGAATTGACAATAAAATGGGAAATCACTTACGATTAGAGAAGAAATGACAGTAGAGGGATTTCACTTGCGATTAAAGAAGAAATGATAGCAAAGGGGATTCACTTTCCTGGAGCGACGACTAGGGTTTGTGATGGTGGCATCAGCTTTGGCTCAGCAGCAACGTCAACAGCGGCCTGGGTAAATAGTGGCGACGGCTTTGATTAAAGCAGTCGGTTCGGATTGGTGATGGTGGCTTTGGCTTCGATCAATGATGGCAACAGCAAGTACGACTCCAGACGGCGGCTCCTTCTTCCCTCCTTCTTAACATCAATGTCTTCCTTAAATAACGAAGGGGTCTGATAGGGTTGTGCTCGATTTACATTTTGGGTGTCGCTGGATCCGCGTCTAGGGTTTCCCCGCCTTCCTCTCTCTCCTCCCTTTTCCTCCTCCTCTTCTTCCCTCTTCCCTCTCTCTCTTTCCTTTCCCTCCTTTCTTCTCTTTTCCTTTTCTTTTATTTCCTTTCCTTCCTTTCTTTCTTCTTCCTTCCATTTTCTTTTTTCTTTCTTTCTTCTCCCTTCTTTCCTTTGCCGAATTACCGTTATTATTATTATTATTATTATTGTTATTATTATTATTATTATTATTATTTCACCTATTATAATATATTTATTATTTATTTATCTATTTTTAAATAAATTAATTTCATTAATCACTCTTATTGCGTTCGGGTCTGCGGTTGCCGTACGGATTAGGGATCCTTCGGATTCCCAAGCACGCGGTGGTATCAGGCGAAGGGTCCGGTCTCCGTCTCTATGAACCTAGACCTGCACAACACAAATAACAAACAAAAGGACAAAGGTCCGGCGGGATTTCTCCCACCACGGCCACTCCGACGCTCAAGTTAGCAAATTCCCGCAATGAACGGAAATGACGCACACTATGAGCGATGCGCGGATGAATGCTGATGAAACGTGAGAGATGCGTGTGTTTTAGTATGGAGAATGCAATGAGCAGGTTATGGAAGGCCTGACTTCCTTAGCGCACCGCGAAGGGTGGCTAACTTTTTCGTGGCCTGAGTAGACTTTGGGTTGGTGATTGTGAGCTGGCTTGTGCCAAATGGAAGTGAGTTTATCCTCAGTTCTAGCTCTTGCTCCCTTGTGAGTTCATTCAGAGTATGGGGGATCAGAATTCAAATTTTGGATCGGACTCCTTTTCTCTGCGGGGAGTGGGAGCTCCTATAGGCTCCTCCCCATTGGACTCTGGGCGCCAAAATGCCCGGTGCGAGGGCTTCCTTGCCTCTAGTCGCTGTTGTGGACCGCCGGTCATGTCGGCTGTCGTTTTGCTGTGGCGGGCAGGCTCCTGAGCGTTGCCAGCCATGCCTAGTTTCCCCCCTAGGCAGGGATTGGGTAGCTGTCTGTGGGTGGCCGCCTGAGTCGTTGGTGCTGTGCCAACCGCTTCTCCATTGGCTAGCTTTTTCACCTTTTTGTCGGTTTTCCAGCAGCGCATTAATGCGCTGCAGGGTTTTCGTCGTCTTCTTGCCAGCGGGGCGCCACGCGCGTCTCTTGTGCAGTTGGGCTGGGCTCGCCGTGCTCCGTGGGCTTACCTTTTCATGGGCCTTGACATGGGATCCAACACTAGCCCCCCATGCCTGGGCCGGCCAGTGGTCGGGCCTGGCATGTTCCTTCGGCCCATTCTGCAGCTTCACAGCCTCTCTCGTGCTACGCCTACCTGCCAGGCAAGATTCGCACGCCTTGGGTCGCGTTTGATCAAAGGTCTTTCCTGTTTTGTGAAAGATGTCTGCTGGCTGCCGTGCTGCGCTGGGCAAGAGAATGGCTCCCATCTTGTCCATAAATAGGAGGGGCACTCGAGCAAGTGGAATTCATCCTTTGGCAACCATTGGAGAAGCAATGAGAAAATTCTGCCTCACCCTGCCCTCGGCGAGGAACCGAGAAAGAGTTGGATGGATCAGCCGGATGCTCAAGGTCCTTGACGAAGACCGTTCTAATTTCCTCGTTGCAGTTCGCTCCTTATGCTAATGAGAGTGGCTCGACCATTCTGTTGCCGTTGTGCACCCTATCCTCGGGCTGTGGCCCACCTGACGCGGGGCAGAGCCATGGCGGAACCTCACTGGGATGTTTCCCACTGGTGGAGGGTGCCGCACATGCTCTCCAACTCGTGGGGCTCGAGAGCAGACCGTAGAGAGGTCGAGGCCAGAAACCCAGCGAGGGAGTCGGGGGGTGCCTCCCCTACTTCCCTTGAGGGCTTTCCGGCCTCGGTGCCAATCCCACCCTGGTGGATAGTGCTTCAGCGGTTTCCATCTCGGGGGGTGCTCCTCATGACTGCCTCCGTTCGCTTGGTGAACTACCGGTGGCTCTTGGCCGCGGGGATCTGATGTAGATCACGTTCTCCAAGCTCATCTGGGGTCATCACGAGGGCCCCTGGGGCCTCGCACCATCATCTTCCTTCGTCGATCTCATAGAATTATAGCTGTAGATTTTGTACTTTGTAAGAAAGCATTGATTAATAAAAGAAATAGCCCTTTTGCCCTCATTTTCTTCTTCCCTTTGTGCGTGCTTCTTTTCTTTGCTGGGTATTTTCTCTCGGTGACCTATTTTTAGCTTTGTGGAAGCAGAGGGGTCACTATTGGTGGTCACGTCCCCTGGTGTGACCGGTGCATTCAATGCCTGCGTGGTCAGGGGACGTTGCATCGTGAAGCCTTGCCTGGGAAACGCGCGAGGCTTTACGGGCCCTCCACGTGGCGGATCCCTGTTAGTTAATCTCTAGTGCCTTCCGCCCTTTCAGTGCTATCGTTTTTTCAGGAGAAAATTTGTCTATTTAAACATTCCACTTTGCTCTGGAACCTTGCACTTCTTTGCACCTGTGTGCTTACTAGTTACTTGCTTTCTCCGCACGCGCTCTTTCATTGCGAAGCTGATGGAGGATTCCTCTTCTGATTCGGAGCGCTCTTCTGACGGGTTTGAGTTATGTTCTCATGCTCCCTGGGCTTCGGGAGCCAGCACTTCTGGAGGGGCTCACTCCGAAGCCACAGTCGCGGATCCTACTCAGTTTCGGCGTGTGCCTCTGGGTTTTGAGAGGGTTGAGGCGTACGGGGGGGCCGCAACGGCTGAGGTGAGCAGCTGAGGGCCCGCATGGCGCATCTGGAGGGTGCATGGGCTGAGTCGGAGGCCAGGGCCACGCGCCTCGTTGGTGCCAATGTGGCGGCTTAGGCCCGCATACTGTCCCTTGAAGGGGAGATTGAGCAGCTTAGGCAACAACATGCGGCTAAGGTTGCCAGGCTGCAGACAGAGCTGAGGACAAGGCTTCAGCCAGAGGGTGTGAATCCTACTCTGGAGAGGAGTTACCGTGATGCCATCGGGCTGTGCCGAAGGCTGGCCTTGCTGGAGAATTCAAACTTCTGAGTCGGCGTTCTAGACCCTCGCAACTCCCACGCCCGAACGCGTGAGCAGTTGGTGGATTATCACGCCCCAAGCTCCTCCACAGGCCGTTGGGATCATTAGCTGATAGCCACTTTCGTTGCTGCTTCTCTTCTCTTTTTTATTTTTACATATATATAGCCATTGTAATGGGGTTTGTTGCTGCAATAAAATCTGTTATTTCATCGCACTGTTTTATCTTTTGAACTTCTCGTTTCTGGATTGGCTTCTTCCGTTTTGCGTTACCGTGCACCCCCTTGGGGGTTTCACTATCGTGAGCCCTCATTTAATACGGAGGTGCCTACGTGGACTTTTGTCAGGCGGCTGAAGCGACGTGCTTGTCAGTCTGGCGTTTGGCCATGATGGTGGGTGACTTTGGGCCTGACGATGCGTTTTGAAGCCGGCACGTGTCCCAATCACCCTTGATGGGCATCGCTTAGGTTTCCTGCCTGTTGGCTTTCTGTTGCCTATTTAAACCAGTCGGGACGGCTTTCTTCTCCTGCTGAGATTTTTCCTGTAGCAAACTTGTGTCGAGAGAGAGACATGGCGAAAAAGAGAGAAAGTTCTTCTTCTTCCCAGGCTCCCAGGACGAGTCACCACGGCGTTCACAACACAAAATCCATCTTGACTTCGAGCGCTATTGCCGCCCTCATTGTCCATTACGACATCCCCAGCGACTGGAGCTGCCATGCTCCTTGCGCCTTGGACAGAGCCAGCGCCCCCCCGGCGGGCTACATCACGGTCTACGAGCACCACCTAGAGGGGGGCTCCGTTATTCGACGCCATGTAGGCTGTACGCGCTAGTGGATTCGTTGGGTGTCCCCATGGCGTGGCTTCATCCAAACGCTTTGCGTTACCTGGTGACCTAAATAAACATCATGAGTTGGGCAGTTCTTTTCATGCACTTTCAGCTGTCTAGACCCATAAGCTACAACTTTATCATGTTGTATCAATACACAGCCCAAGCACACCTTAGAAGCGTCACAGTATACCTCAAAACCACCTGAATCTTTCGGAACAATTAGTACTGGGGCGGTAGTCAAGCAGTCCTTTAACTCCTGAAAACTATGGTCACATTCTACAGTCCATTCAAACTTGGCCTCCTTTCTCGTCAGTTGGGTCAGAGGTATAGCAATTTATAAAAAATTCTCTACAAATCGCCTGTAATAGCCTGCCATGCCAAGAAAGCTCCTAACCTGTGAGGACCCGGAACCGAAAACGTGATAACTAGATGTAATTAAGATGATTAATATCATTAAGAGGCTAAGCATGTAATGAACAAGTGTTTGATGAAAGCAAAAGTGGGGAAAATACCCGAGTTCAGCAAGCAGCTGAACGGCACCTGCTGCATGCCCGCGCGGCTGCAGCAAGCAGAAAATCCAGTAGCAGTCCTGCTCGCCGCGTGCCTGCTGGTTGCTCTAGCTATTTAACAGAATGTAGCCCACTCGCTGAGCGCTCGAGGGCGCTCGAGCGCGAAAAACAGATTGTAGCCCGCTCGCAGCTCACCCGCTGGCCGCTCGAGCGCGAAAAATAGAATGTCGCCCGCTCGCTGAGCGCTCGATAGCGAAAAAGCAAGAACACGGCCCGCTCGAGCGCGGCCTCGACTTTTTGCTCGCGTTTTTGCTTCGTTTATGTTATAAAAGGGTGGAGAAAAGGAAAAAGAGAGAGAGAGAGAACAGAGCACGCATGAAGGAGAGGAGAAAGAGGAAGAAGAAAAGAGGAGAAGGGAAAATCTCTAGTTCCAACCCACACCCGGTAAAATAATGGTAGATCGAGCCAAGGCAAGTGTACCTTAGACGTTGTTTTTCGTTTTTACCGTTTCCTCTTGCTTTAAAGTTGATGAAAATATTACGAAAATGATGTTAATGCATGTTTAAAGTACATAAAGCATGTTTCCTTCGATTAATTAGTTAGATTTTATGTTTATCCATGTTTATTGCAAGTTTTGGCTTCGATTTCGTGAATAAACATGAAAATAGTGTTCAATTTGTCTTGAAAAGCATATGATGAAGCCCTAGCTCGAAAATGTGGTGTAGTTTGAGTAAATTGCATGATTTAATGTATATGCATGGCATCTATGACATTAATTTCATGAAATATGTACATGTAAGAGATCGATTTGAGTCCGAAGGTTTTGGCGAAGCCCTATGTACGAAAATAAAGAGGTTTTGATGAGTTTTAACCGTAGCTTCTGTTATATGAAAGTTAATTGACATCGAAACGAAGCTTCCAGTATAAAGAGGAAATTTTCATGTATACTTAAAGTTAACTGAAAGTATATTGTGAAAGTCTGATTTCGAAAAAAGAATTTTTCGATAAAGAGATGGTTTCTATTACAGTTATTTTAGGACTCGGGACTGACTACAGTCCAGATAGGTTCTCCGGCATACCTTAGGACTTTACGGTGGTAATCGAGGATAACTCTGTCCATGGAGTTATTTGTGGTCTGCCATGCCCTCGGAGCGTAACGGTCAGAAGGAATTACCGTTACCGGCCTACCTTCGGGTGGCATACCATACCGATCTCGTGAGATAGGATATCCATATATGACAGTTACAGGCCTTAGATTGTATGGAGTGAACACAATTTATCCTCGATTATTCGTCCCCTTAGCTAGTAGGGTATACTGGCAGGGTCTGTACTGATATGTTACGAAGTACCGTTTACTGTATTATCGATATGTTATGTTACCGCACCGATTACCGAATATGAAGTACCGATTACCGATATGTTAAGTTATGAAGTATCGATGACTGCTTATAGTTTACCGAATATTGTGCACCGATTACTGCTTACCGTTTTCCGTTTGTTAATTAACGGTTACTGATTCCTGTTTACCTACTACTGATTTCTGAATCTAAACTATAATATCGTCAAAGTATGTTTTCTCTATTTTCGGGATTTATTTCTGATTAACCGTTCTGTTTATGCATAGTTACTTGACCGTTTTGCATCACCGTTTTACTGCTCATGTGCATGTACCTTGTTGGGCCTCGGCTCACTGTTTTTTTATTATTTTTTACCTTCAGATGAGACAGTGGAGTTATTGCCTGATGAGAAAGAGTATAGACAGGAAGGTGTTGTTTGAAGACTTTTGGGAACCTTAGCGCATTGGAGCTGTTTTTGAAGAGCTTGTCGATGTGAAGGCTTAGTTAAAATTGTGATTTTTGTATACTGATTTTATATTTATGGATGTTCTAGAACCTGTGAATTTTTGTACGAAAAGCATATGATATGTATGACTGTAAAAAGGAAAAAGCTATACTTCTGCAGGTTATTAGTTTACTTCCGCTCTAAACTCTAGATTTTCTTATAGGTACTAGACAACATCTCGTTATTAAACTGTTAGTATGGTTAATGTTTGTTTTTATAGATTTGTGCCATGGATGGCACATGTAATCCTGTGCTTGTACGTTACAGGGAGAATTATTTTGATAGTCTCGTTAATTACGTTTTTATCTTGACGGAAGCTTTTGAGGAAAAAAAATCCGTTCCGTCACATAACCTCTGTCATAGACATTGGCCTACTCCAATTTGTAACAATCTCTACATTCTTTGGATCCATAGAAATGCCACCGTAAGAAATTACATGCCCCAAAAACATTACCTTTTCTAGCCAGAACTCACACTTATTCAGCTTAGTATACAGCCTTTCCTCGCGGAGTACTTGAAGTACTATCCTCAAGTAAGCTTTGTGCTCCTCATAATTCTTTGAGTATATTAGGATGTCATCAATAAATACCACCATCAATTTATCTAAATACGGTCTGAACACATTATTCATCAGATCCATAAATGCAATAGGGGAATTTATAAGGCCAAAAGGAATAAAAAGGAACTCATAATGGCCATATCTAGTCTGGAAAGCAGTCTTAGCCACATCTTCTGGTTTAATCCTCAACTGATAGTAACCAGACCTCAAATCAATCTTTTAAAACACCCAATATCCTTGCAATTGATCAAACAGATCATCGATACACGACAACAGACACTTATTCTTAATCGTGATTTTGTTTAACTCGTGATAATTAATACATAGCCGCAAAGACCCATCTTTCTTTCTCATAAACAATATCAGTGCACTCCAAGGAAATACACTCGATCGGATAAAATCCTTATTTAACAATTCCTGTAATTACAACTTTAATTCTTTCAATTCAGTTGGGGCCGTACGATAAGGTGCTTTAGAAATCAGACTAACACCCGAAACAATGGCAATTTCAAACTCAATTTTCCAGTGTGGAGGTAGTCCAAGCAACTCCTCTAGAAAGACATCCTCAAATTCACAAACAACTAGGACATCCTTAGTTGGTACATTATGACTCCTAGTGGTGCAAGCATATGCCAAGTAAGCTTTACATCTATGTTCAACAATATTACATCTACAATCAAACATTTTCAATTTACCTCAACCACACATTTAGGATACAAAACATCAATAACTACGAAGGATCCAGTGGAAGTTGACATAGCTAACACATAATCCAAAACATGTCGGGCAAACAAAATACAACATGCAAATCGTGGAAAAATAAAGGAGTGGGTAGACGTCGAATTAAATAATATAGAAGCAGGAACTCCACAAATAAAAAGGGTACCTTCCACGACATTCGGGGATGCCTCCCGATCCTGAATGGTCACCGCAAAGGCCTTAGCTGTGACAATAGGCTTCTTTCCTTCTAGCCTCGAAGGTTACGGGTAGTCTTTCACCACGTGGCTTTACTGTCCACATCTAAAGCATGCTCCTGTTACCTTGCGACATGCTTGCCCCAGATGCTCCTCCCACAGAAAGCACAATCAACGGCTGATGCTTTAGAGCCAGTCACTGACTAAGCCGGAATGATGCTCTTCCCTTTATCGGTTGTTCTCGCCTTTTTGGTCTGTCCAGAAGATCTCACATTTGATCCAGTACTAAAACCCATCTGGCTAGCCGTCCTCTTTGCATAAAATCTCTCCATCTCCACTTCCTTCTCATAAATCACTGCCCCGTCCAGAATATCAATATAAATCTGGAGCTTCAGGATTGACAGTGACTTTCTAATATCGTCCTGTAGCCCTTACTGAAACCTCTTTACTTTCCTAAACTCATCCTCCACATAAAAAGGTACAAAATGGGACAACTCAATAAATTTAGCATCATACTCTATTACGGTCATATTCTCCTATCTCAACCTCATGAACTCCTACTCCTTTTGATCTTGAAGGCTGGGCGGAAAATATTTTTCCATGAAGGCATCCTCAAACATCTACATGTGATCTCATCGTCAGGCATGCCTAACGCCCTCTTTTTCATACTCCACCAACTATCAGTTTCGTCTTCCAGCTTGTACACAGTAGAATTAACCTTCTCCTGATCAGTGTACCGAATTGTAGTAAAAATTTTCTTCATCCTTTTAAGAAAAACATCCACTTCTGTCGGATCCTACTTTCCCAAGAATCTTGCTGCTACTTCCGCTGTGAATCTATCATAAGTTATTGGAGCTAGATTTGCTGGAGATGGCTCAGGTGTTGGGACTGGGGCCATAAAACATACTCCACAGACTCAACCACATTAGTCATCCTCTCCAATAGATCCACATATGCTGCTTCTTAATCATGAGGAGTACTAGCACCACCACAATTGTTTCTTCTACCTCTCCTATTGGCCATCTTATATCCTATAATCAAAGATAAATAATGTTTTATAATCCTTAAGAAATCAAATTAAGGGAAAGGGGTCATCAATAGTTCAATAAAATTCAATTCCAGTCTAGGGATCAACTTCCTAAACATCCAAATTAACTTAACTACCCCGACCTATCCCTATAGAAACTTAAGCCTATGTTTCCATTTTTCGATCGATCAACCCTAAGGCATCTCATTTCTCTGATACCAATTGTGACGGAATGAATTTTTTTCTTAGAAGCTTCCGTCAAGACAGAAACAGAAATTAAAATCATAATTAAAAATATATAAATTCTGCAGAATTTTCTCTATAACTGAATGAAAACTAAAAATATAACCTGTATCAAATAACCTAAATCAAGCACACAACTAAATAGATATTACCATTTCATCCTACAACACACATATACAGAATCTCAGACTATCATATCATTCATGGTTCAATTATGATTCTATCAACTAAGTCAGAATAAATAAGAGATGCCATCTAGGTCTCATAATATAATCTAGAAAAGAAACATGTAGCGAAAGCAGAACTATAAACCTGCGGGAACATAACTTTCTGTTTCATCACATGCATCACATACATTCTATATACAAGAAACCATATGCATAAATCCATATACAAAACCTAATATTTACATTAAAACTGTATCCTTCTAAGATTTTTTAAAATATTTTCGGTCTCCAAAATATTTTCATGCTAAGCTTTGGCTATTTCTTCTCATTTGGTATAAGCTCTATTGTCTTATCTGTAGGAAAAAAAATAGTAAAATAGTGAATTAAAACCCAGCAAGGTACATGTATACATGCAGTAAATTTTGTTATGCAGAACAGTTATGTAGATATACCATAGCATAAAATATTTAGGGGATGAATAGTGCATGAAAAATAGAGAAGGCATAATTCGACAATAATTAAGTTTTAAAAATCAGAAATCAGTGTAATCATATTTCAGAAAGCAAAAATTGGTTTCAACTCTATAAATTATAAAAAATTTCTTTTCTATCTGTAAAGGACCTAATCGGTGGACCCTACTAGTAGAGGGGTGAATAATTGAGGATAGATTGTATTCACTCCACACAATCCAAGGCTAGAAATAGAAAAAAAATTATCCCATCTTGCGGGATTAGTATAGAAACGTCGGCCAGTAACAACAACTACCTTCTAGGTTAACGCCCTGTGGAGGGGTGAACCAGATATAACTCCATAGACAGAGTTATCCTCGATTACCACCATAATACACTAAGGCATGTTGGAGAATCAAACCTTACTGTATATCAATCCCAGGTCCTAATTAGCAGTATTAGAAATATTTTTCCTTCTTATTTCTAAACTGAAAACCCTTTTTAATTTTAGAAGTCAGTCAAAAATTTACAATAACTCTTCAGTTTACTTTAGAATATACAGAATACAGTTTGAAACCCTTCAGATTTATTTCAGAATATACAATAACATTTTATAACCCTTCAGAAATTTAACAGTATAAATCAATGTAAATTTTTTTGACATATATATATGCTGGATATTATCACGTTACAGATTAACTTTTATATAACTGAAATTTTGGATTAAAATAGTTAAATCCCTTCATTTTCGTACTTAGGGTTTTGCCAAAACTTTCGGACGATAAACGAACACCAAACACAAGTTTATTCATGAAATCAATGCCATAAATCAAAATACATATACAAAATCATGCATTTCAACCAAAGATTCCCAATATTTTTGAGCTAGGGTTTCGTAATATGCTTCCGGACTTAAATCGGACACTAAATATATGTTTATTTATGAAATCGAAGACAAATACCGCAATACATATAGGTAAATATGAAATCTATCCGAACAATCGAGGGAAACATGCTTCGTTTGCATTAAATATGGAACAATATGATTTTAGAGTATAAACACCAATTTAGAGGCATGAAGAAGCGGTAAAAACGGAGAATAACATCCGAGGTACACTTGCCTGAGCTCAATCTACCGTTATTTTTATCAGGAGTAGATCGGAACAGGTGATTTCTCCTTTTCCCCTTATCTATTCCCTCCTTCTTGTTCGTACTGGTCGTCATTCTTCTCCCCTCTCATTTCTCCCCCCTTTTTATAATAAAAATGAAAATCAGGATGCGGGGGTAAATCGTGCCTGTGCTTGAGCGTGCGGCAGGCTTGCGGCAAGCGCAGGATTCTGTCGGGTGCTCACTAGAGTGCGTTAGGCACCCGGCGAGTGGGCAGCTACTAGATTTTGCACCTACTTCTGTGCTTCAGGCGCGCGGCAGGCGCCCAACTACTGTTTGCTAAATTTTGCAAATTTCTCACCATTTTACTTTCAAACCTCATTCTTCCATGCATGTTTAGCATCATCTTGATTATCATCATTTTAATTACTCCCAAATTATCATGTTTTAGGTTCAGGACCTCACAAAATTGGTCCAACGACTAAGAGCATCCGCGACAACATTAGCTTTCCTAGGCTGATAATAGATTTCATAATCAGTCCTTAAGGAACTCAATCTATCTCCACTGCCTCATGTTTATTCTTTTTGCGAAAATAGGTACTTCAGGCTCTTATAATTAGAATACACCAAAAATTTCTCACTGTACACGTAATGCCTTCAAATCTTTAATGTGAACACTACGATGGCTAAATCCAAATCATGGGTCATGTAATTCTTCTTATGAATCTTCAACTTTCGAGACCCATAAGCAACAATCTTCCCATTCTACATCAAAACACATCAAAGACCAACCTTAAAAGCATCACAATACACCTCAAAGCCACCGAAACCATCAAGAATAGTCAGAATCGGTGCCGAAGTCAACTAATCCTTTAACTCTTGAAAGCTTTGATCATACTCTTCAGTTCATTCAAATCTCACTTCCTTCTTTGTCAATTGGGTAAGCGGCAATGTAATACGAGAGAAATTCTTTACAAATCGACGATAATATCTGGCCATACCCAAGAAACTACAAACCTCTAACACCATCGTCAGTCGACTCCAATTGGTTATAGTTTCAATCTTCTTCGGGTCTACCGAAACACCTCCATCGGAAATGACATGGCCTAAAAATACGACGACCTCCATCCAAAACTCACACTTCTTTAACTTTGAAAATAACTTATGCTCCCTAAGGGTTGAAGCACAGTCCTCAAATGTTTCTCATACTCAATACAACTCTTTGAATAAATTAAGATGTCATCAATGAAAACCATAATAAATTTATCTAAATAAGGCTAAAAAACAAGAATCATCAAATCTATGAACACCGCAGAAGCATTCGTCAATCCGAACAGCATCACAAGAAATTCATAATGACCATATCTCATTCAAAATACTGTTTTTGTCACATCTTCTTGCTTGATTTGAAACTGATTAGTTCTTCGATGAAGATCAATCTTTGAAAACACATGGGTTCGTTGCAATTGATCAAAGAGATCATCAATCCACGGCAAAGGGCACTTATTCTTGATCGTAATTTTATTCAATTCACGATAGTCCACGCATAACCGCAAAGTCCCATCCTACTTATTCACGAATAGGACTGGTGCATCCCAAGACAATATACTAGGTCTAATAAAACCTATATCTAGTAATTTTTACAATTGCTGCTTCAATTCCTTCAATTTAGTAGGAGCCATACAGTAGGGTGTCTTCGAAATAGGTGTCGATCCAGGCACGAGATTAATTCCAAACTCAAACTCTTGGTGTGGCGGTAGAGCGGATAATTTACCTAGAAATACATTCTCAAACTCGCATACTATCGGAGTCTCCTTTGTTGATAATTCACGGCTCTCTACCACTCTGGTATAAGCCAAATATGCTTCACATATACTTCTCAGCAAATGATGAGCTTGCAGAACCGAAATAAAACTAGACGACTCCACCCACCGAATTCCTTAAATGTGAAAGGGCTCACATCCTAAAATTATAACATCTACTCTCTTATAAAAACAATCAATATTCACATGATACCTCGATAACCAATCCATACCTAAAATTACATCAAAATCATATATCTCTAACAAAATCAAATCAGCAACTAAAGACAACCTATTTACCTCAACAACACATACAGGGTACAAAACATCCATGACAATGAAAGATCCCATAGGCGTCGAAACAATCAAAGAATAAATAAGGATCACAGAAGAGAATGCAAAATGACAAGCAAATTGAGGCAAAATAAAGAAATTGATAGATCCAGGATAAAAAAGTATAGTAGCAGAGGTGCCACAAATGGGAAGAATACCTTCTATTATACTATCGAACGCATTAGCTTCACTTGCAATCACTGCAAGCACCTTCCCTTGAACAGTGGGCTTAGAGACAAGGGCTTTTTTTTTCTGATGGGGACAATCTTTAATCTCATGCCCAGACTATCCACAATTGAAACACACACCCAATGCCATATAGCAAGGCCTATCACAATGAAACTTCCGGCAATGTTGACACAAATTGGAAGGAGCTTACTTAGCTGGAGCAAAAGGACTGGTCTTCTTTCATTAATTTGCTTACTTTACCCTCTTTGGCGGTCTCCCTGAACCCGCATTAAAGCTTACACCGATGCCACTTCTGCTCGACATCTTCTTCTTGAAGAATTCTTCTTTCTCAAGCTTCTTCTCATGGATCGAAGCATGATTCAAAACCTCCCCGTAGGTCATCAACTTCAACGTTGTTAACTGTTTGAAAATGTCATACCTCAAACCCTGCAAAAACTTCCTTGCTTTTCTTTTCTCTTCTTCCACCATGTACGGAGTATACTGAGCTAACTTCGTGAACTTTATATTGTACTCGCCTACCATCCAATTACCTTGCCTTAAGCGAATGAAGTCCTCCTCCTTTTTCTTGTGGAGGTTGGCCAGAAAGTACTTTCCATAAACTATTCTTCAAACATGGGCCAGATAATTTTATTCTTAGGCACACCCATGGCCTTCTTCTTCATCTCCCACCAATAGTGCGCTTTTCCCTTCAAATGGTAAGAAGCAAACAATACTCTGTCCTCTTTGGGACAGTGGATGACTGCAAATATCTTCTTCAACCTTTGAAACCACATATTAGCTTTAATTGGGTCTAGCTCACCCATGAATTATGGAACTCTCTCCTGGACAAACCAATCATATGCAGACAGTCCAGGATTAACAGGAGTTGGGGCTGGAGTTGGAACAGGCACAGGAGCGAGATTTCTCTACCCCATATTCTTAATGATATCTGCCATTTTACCTAATAAATTCAGGTACTCAGCTTCTCTATCATGCAATTGGCCACCTCCATGTGTCGTCCTCCATCTAGGTGGTATGGTCAGCTATTGATTGTTTTTGAAACATGGTCAACTACTGCTATGGATTAGTTCACATGTCGAATACTAAATAGGACATTTTAATCTACGGAGTCAAACATAACTAACAACCCTAACTTATCTCTGATCTAAGTTAATTAAACTAGGATAACTAAAGCTATCCGATCTAACTTAATCATCCTATGCCTACATCTACTTATTCAGTCTAGCCTATCCTATCCTAAGCTTCCACATAAAATCCAGATCAAGCCTAAGGAATCTCCTTTTTTGATACCAGCTATGACAGACCATATCTTGACCGAAAACCGATAATGTTTTGCCTATAAAATAGTCGTCAAACTAAATACAAATCTGTATAATATCCCTATACAATATACAAATCACAACAACAATCACACACAGGATCCAAATTGCCACAATCCATTTCTGGCGTCCGAACAACGTAAACATGACTTGCTCTGAGCAGCCTAAAAAATAATTAAATAATAGTAACGACTCATCTATAATAAATTTAATAATTCTTAATATATCGACCAAATGCCTACTCTCAGCCAATTTTAATATCCAAAAAAACTACCCATAATAAACCAAATCCAAAAGGAAAAAATTCAACTAGCACCATCATTCTAAACAAATACGAAACTCACCAGAATATACGATACCATGTCAGATCTTATCCAACTCTTATAATATATCCCAAAATCTCTATTTAGAAGGGATAAAATAAAAAAATTTGAGTTTAGAGCTCAACAAGTATTATATATATAAATAAATATGTCCAATAAATTAGAGGAATGGTCTGTAAACAAATATTAAAAGCAGACAATAGAAGCAAATATGATATCAGAAAATAGATAACAAATACAAATCAAAATAGCCAATATTAGAAGTCAAAACATCAAATTCAAAATACGATCCAATGTTAGAAAACCGATAATAGGTCCGTACTCAAATCATATATTAGATCAAAATAGATATTTAATTAGAAAACAATCCTCTTAGGACATATATAGAATGAGGTAATTCGGAGTGTAATCAAATAGTCAAAATTAGATAATCATAGTCATATCGAAATCATATGAGAATCAGATGGCAGGTAACAGAATCTAAATCTAAATCTAAATCAGATAATTAGAATCAAAGTCCATAATGAAATCATATAAACAGAATCAAATATGTTCCAGAGCGAAATCACATATCAGATGTACGAGTATACCAAGTCCCATTTGACGGCAAAACCGACGAATCTTAAATCATCATCTAAATCAGAGTTTGAATACAAATCTATGTAGAAATGTAAAGCATGTACTAAATCTAAGTACCAAAAGTTTTAAAGACTAACTTAAGGAAGGGTTACACAGATTTTCAATAACATTGAGCCAATCTATCTATATTTTAGGCCAACAGGTAAGGCCATCTATGTATTCTGTCTCCCATAGATAAGGTTACTCACTATATTTTGCCATTCGTAACTTTGGGTGTAATAATCAAGTTTATTAAATATATTAAGACAATTGAATATATTAAATTTTATTTTAAAAACCAGACATATGGGACGGTCAGCCACAAATAGAGTCTTCTACTGGCAAAAAAAAATTTCAGATAACAAATATCTTCCTGTTGAGAGTTATCTAGATAACAGATCAGATAATAGAAGTAGTAACCACAATCCCCAGGCAGTATACATGTGAAAAATGTATAGCCTATACAAGTTTCATACTCATATTCATATGGATATACTGATGTAAAAATATATAGTATTAGATGTTTATTTATTTTTTTAGAAACTGGAAAAACCCTTAAATATACATAAATCTAGTAAAAATCCCCCAAATAGTCGGTAAAACTCGCACATGCGCTGAGAGAAATGAACGGGTAAAGTAAAAACTTGCGTACACCAACTTTAAACCCCCAAATCAGAACCAAACATTATCAGACATGAAATTAGACAAAGGATAGGGTTAGAAGATACTTATATTGACCTCATATCAAATATATCTAATAAAAGGATATTCTGAAATATCCAAACTCTTCTCCTCTTTCCTGCTATGCACTTCTCCTCCTCTTGTGCCTTTGCCTCCTTTCTCTTTTGTTTTCTGCATTTCTCTCGCGTGCACCTCTTCTTCATTCTCCTCTCCCCCTTCTCCTTCTCTCTCCCACATGCCACTTCCTCCCCTGCTTTCCATCCCTCTCTTCTCTTCTTCCTTCTCCTGCACGCTCCTCTCTCTTCTCCTCTCTTTTCTTTCTTTTCCTTTCCCAGCATCTCCTACACGCCTCTCTCCCTTTTTATTTATTTTTTTCTTTTTCTTTGGTATTACTATTCAACAGGTGTTTGGGTGCCAACACCAGTGTGCTTCGGGCGACAACTAACCTATCTGATTCCCTGAAAAATTTCACATTATAAAATTGATTCCAATGTATATAAATTACCCAAAATAACAAATAATGACAATATAATTTTAAATTGGAATTCGGGTATTACAATTCTCCCCCTTTATAAAAGATTTCATCCTTGGAATTTGTACACTTCAATCATCAAACATATAGGAAAATTTCTCCCGAACCTTGTCCTCACACACCCAAGTAGGCTCCTCAACTGAATGTTTCATTAAAACACCTTTCCAATAGAATTGACTTGTTTTTCAATACCTGATTTTTCCGATCCAAAATCTGAACAGGAATCCCAATATATGATAAATTTTCATCAATCTCCAATGGTGTAAATTTAATCACGTGAGAAGGATCATGCACATATTTCCTCAATATTGAAACATGGAATACATTGTGACAACCGAATCCTATCGCTTTCTTTTCCTCCCTACTTCTCTTTGGTTGCACCCTCTTTTACTCTTTTGTTTTTTCCTCTTTCCTTACACTTAATATATTTTGAGGGAAGATTAAGCTAACTTACCACTTAATCAATTGTGCTGCTGCCAGTAACTAATTTTGCTCCTAAAAGTTTGGTTGAGCTATCTGAATTTCAGCACCTCATTCAGCTGATCCATACCCTAAATTTGTTGAATTGTTTCCTTATTTAGCCTTGTGTTGAGGTGTTACTAGTTCCTAAATCCGTTTATGCTGCTGCCCGCTTAAGCTCCTATGTGCCGTGTTCCGCTCTCTCACTATTTTTGCTGAATTTTGCTGTTTGTGGTGTGTTTTAAGCCTGTAAGTGCCGCGTTCCACACTCCCTTTATTTCCCTTAAATTTGTATAAGTGTAGTTGTGCATCTCATGCTAACTTATTAGGCTTTGCTGCCCGGTTGCCCTGTAATATTATTAGACAGTTGAAGTTGCTATAGATATGTATATTTTGCTATTGCCCTTGCTGAAATATATATATATGCTATTGCCTGGGTATATTGCTGAAATTAAATCAGTTGCTACATCTTGGGGTGAATCTCCAATTTTTGAGTTCATAACATAATTATTGTAATAAGTAGATCTATGGAATTTCAATCCTTACAATCATACCCCCTTATAAAAATTTCGTACTCAAAATTTGAAAAAATTTACATGCCCTACGGTAATAAGTAGGGATACTTTTTGTAGATATAATCTTCTCGCTTTCACATGACCTCCTCGTATAAGTGATTTCTTTGTAAAACTTTGACTAGTGGGATGGTTTTTGCATGAAACACTTGATTTCTGCATCCCAAAATTTACATAGGTTCTTTTATATATGACAAATTATTGTTGATTGTCAAGGGCTCATAATCAATGACGTGAGTTGTGTCATACATATGTTTCCAAAGCATTGACACAAAATACGTTATGCACTTTCGCTAAATTTGATGATAATGCCAATCGATTAGCCACTTTTCCAACCTTCTCTAAAACATCAAAGGGATCGATAAATCTTGATTTTAATTTCCCTTTCATTCTAGGTCTTGTCGTCCCTTGGCTAGTGATACCTTCAAGAAAATATAATCACCAATAGAAAAATGTAGATCTGACCTTCTTCGATCCACATAGCTCTTCTGTCGACTTTGACCTATTTTTAATTTCTCATGGATCATCCTAATTTTCTCAAATGTTTCTTGAATAACCTCTGGACCTAGTAGCCATCTGTCGCCGATTTCCTCCCAATGAATCAGAGATCGATATTTTCTTCTATACAAAGCTTCAAACAGTGTCATTCCGATGCTTATTTGATAACTATTGTTGTAGGCAAACTACGTCAAAGCCAAATGATCCTTCAAATTACCTTTCATTTCTAGCACTAAAACCCTTAGCATATTTTCCAAGATTTGGATGGTGTGCCCTGATTGACCATCTATCTGTGGATGATATGCCGTAAATTTTAGATTCGTCCGTAATTCTCGATGTAAGCTCTCCCAAAATTTGGAGACAAATCTTGAATCTCGATCAGACACAATTGATGCAGGCACCCCATGAAGTTTAACGATTTCATTGATATACAATTGTGCCAATTGATCTTAGAAGTATGCCGTCTGAATAGCCAAGAGATGTGCTGATTTCATCAGCCAATAAACAATGATCCAAAAAGTATCATGATTCCTTTGGGTCTTTGGCAAACCCATCATGAAATCCATCCTGATATCCTCCTATTTTTAACTTGGAATATATAGGGATTGTAACAAGCCAGATGGCTTCTTCCACTCAGCCTTTAATTGCTTGTAAATGAGACACCTACCCACAAATGTCATAATTTGTTTTCTCATATTTCTCCTTCAAAATATCTTTCTCAAGTCTTGGTATGTTTTATTGATTCCAAGATGAATAGTACTCTTGGATCGATGTTCTTCTTTCATAATTTCTTTCTTTAGTTCTTTATCGTCAGGTACACATAATTTGTCTCAAAATCTTAAGATTCCATAAGCATGGATATTAAAATCAGTTCTAGAGTTTTGATTAAAATCTCCAGCGATATCCATTAGAAATGGATCGTTCACTTGTTCCTCCTTAATTTTCTCTTATATTTCTGGTTGAACTTGAAGATATATTAACATCATCTGGTGGCCTTTAGCATCGCCAGATATCACATTGTCTCATACTTTTTAGCATTTTCATTTCCTTAAACTGCAATCTCACCATGAACCTTGTCTAGCGACTCAAGGCATCTGCTACTATGTTAACTTTCATGGGTTAATATTGAATCTTACAGTCATAATCCTTCAGAAAATCGATCCATCTTCTTTATCTCATATTTAGTTCTTTTTTGTAAAAGTAAATATTTAAGACTTTCATGGTCCATGTTTACTAAGGATTTCTCACTATATAAATAATGTCGCTAGATCTTCAGTGCAAATACCATGGCAACCATTTCTAGATCATGGGTCGGATAATTTTTTTCATGTGCTTTCAATTATCTAGATCCATAAGTAACAACCTTACCATGCTACATGAAGACACAGCTGATCCGGTCTTGGATGCATTTCAATAAACTACGAATCCACCAAACCCTTGAGGATTGGTCAAAATTGGAGCGGCCATTAGTCGATTCTTTAATTCTTGGAAACTCCGTTCACATTTCTCCATTCAGTCAAATCTGGCCTTCTTTTTCGTCAGTTGGGTTAAAGGTGTAGCAATTCTGAAAACATTTTCCACAAACCTGCAATAATAACCAGCCATGCTTAAGAAACTTTGGAGTTCAGTCACCGTCGTAGGTTGATTCCAACTAGTAGTAGCTTTGGCATTTTATGGATAAATTGAAATACCTCCATTTGAGATAACATGCCCCAAAAATACTACTTCCTCGAGCTAGAATTTAGATTTCTTTAATTTCATAAACAATTTCTTCTTCTGCAGAGTTTGAAGAACATTTCTCAAATGTGCCTCATGCGCCTCATAACTCTTCGAATAAATTAGGATATCATTAATAAATATTATCACAAACTTGTCCAGATATAACTAAAATACCCGGTTCATTAAATCCATGAAGGTTGCAGGGATATTAGTTAGTCCGAATGGCATAACCAAGAATTCATAATAGTTGTACCTTGTTCAGAAAGCTATCCTTGGCATATCTTCCTACTTAACCCTCAATTCGTGATTCCCTAAATGAAGATCAACCTTTGAAAATGCTCGGGTCCCCTAAAGTTGATCAAAAATATTGTCAATTTGCGGCAATAGATATTTGTTCTTGATTGTGATTTTATTTAACTCATAATAATTAATACATGGCCACAAAGTTTTATCTTTTCTATTTACAAATAATACCAATGCGCCCTAAAGAGACACACTGACTCTAATAAAACCTTTTCTCCAATAGTTCATATAATTCCTGTTTAAGCTCATTTAATTCTGTAGGCTCCATTCTATATGATGCCTTCAAAATTGGACCCGATCCTGGTACGAGCTCAATTTCAAATTCAATTTTCTGGTGTGGTAACAAGTCAGGCAATTCCTCTAGAAAAATATCCCCAAATCCACACACCATCGGTATGTGTTTTGCTGGCACGTCATGGCTCCCAATGATGTTGTTATAGGTTAAATAGGCTTGACATCCATTTTGGATCAGATGTCAAGCATGTAGAGCTGAAATTAGATAGGGCATCTTCTTGTGCTTTTCCCCTTAAATGTGAAATGCCTCACATCTCGAGATGGCAAAGTGAACCTGCTTATGGAAAAAGTCAATACTAGCATGGTTATTTGTTAACCAATCCATTCCTAATATTATGTTGAAGTCACCCATATCAAGCAAAATTAGATCTATGGTCAACTGTAACCCATTCACCAGAATTATACATCTCGGGTACTTAATGTCCGTCTTCATAGATGAACCCATAGGTGTCGATATGAGTAAAGAGAAATCAAGAATCCTTGGGGATGATTTTAAATGGCATACAAATTTGAAAGAAACAAAGGAATATGTAGACCCTGAGTCAAACAATATATGAGCTGGAACATCGCAAATAGAGATAGTACTTTCCACAATATTGGGAGATACATCTGCCTCCTGGATTGTCACCGTAAAAGCTTTGTCCTAAGCAATAGGTTTCTTCATCTTTGGCTTAGGAAGGTGACATTTTTTGATCATATGGCCCTATTGTCCACAATTAAAGCAAGCTCCTGTTGCTTTATAACAAGGCTTTCCTGGGTGCTGCTTCCCACAATGTGGGCATATGGGTTTTGTTGGTTGCAGATGTGACATCGGTTGCACGGCAACTCTACTTTTTTCCTTATCCACTACTTTGGTTTTCTTAGCAGGTCTTCCGATTCCTGAGCTCGATCCTACACTCAGGCCTCCATGATTGGATGCCCTTTTCCTAAAAAATTTCTCTTCTTCCAACTGCTTCTCAAATATAAGTGCTCAATCTAGCACCTTCCCATAAGTCTACAGCTTTAGTGTCGACAATTGCTTTCTGATGTAATGCCGTAGTCCCTGTTGGAATTTCCTTGCTTTCCGTATTTCCTCCTCCACAATATAAGGGGCAAAATGGGACATCTTGGTAAATTTTGCATCTTACTCTGTCACTGTGATGGACCGGGTTATTTTTCTTAAATAATCTCCGTCAATAGTAACATAAACTAGTGCCCATAATTTATAATTATGAATTCTACAAAAATTTTGGCAGACTTTTCTCTACAATTGGACGAAAATAAAAATATAACCTGTTTAAAATAACCTGTACAAGCACACAATTATCCAATTTCAACATTAAGGCCTACAACACAATACACACTATCACAATTCTGCCATACCATCCATGGCTCCAACATAGTATTCCTATCTACCGTATTGAATTTAAAAAGATGCCGTTTAGGACTAAACAAAATCCAAAGCATCTAATATTATTGTGGAAGTATAGCTAAATCCAAAAACCTACGGAAGCTAACAATAACCATAAAATAATAACAAATCATATTAATCTAACAAAACTGTTTACATTCTATTACAATAGACGTATCCAAATTTTCAAGCCTTCGACTTCTATCTAATCTCCTCAAGCAAGTCCCTCTCCTTGCTCTAACTAATCAGGCGCCGACTTAATGTTCTCATCTGGAAGGAGAAAAGCATGAGTGAGCGTACAGCTCAGCAAATATAACCATGCATCACTAAAAATAGCAAATAACAATGAAAGTAATAACTAGATGGAGGAAAACATATAATCTAAGTAACAAGGAATCATGAGAGGAAAAGGGGGACATCTGGGATCATTTAGTTCCCATGTTTGCACCGGTTACGTTTATTTATTTATATTACTTTTATTAATCTTTGCGGACCCTGACTAGTAGGTCGTACTAACCAATAATGTGAGAGAATGAGAAAAGGAATGTGTCTACCACACATTCTAAAGCACACGGCTACATTTTAGGTCTACAGCACTCGACCGTCGGCTACATTTTAGGTTTGCAGCACTCGACCATCAGCTACATTTTAGGCCTGCAGCACTCGGCCATCTCAATTTGCCCCATATTCCCCGGGGACTAGGACTGTGAGGCTCTGGAACAAAAAACAAGATAATTGGGAGTAATTAAAATGATGATAATAATTAAGAGGCCAAGCATGTATTGAAAAATGAGGGTTGAAAGTAAAAAGTTGAAAAAATATCCGAGTTTAGCAAGCAGCAGAGTTGTACCTACCGAGCGCCTGAGGCGTGGCAGCGAGCGCAAAAATCCAGAACCTAGCCACTCGCCATGTGCCAGGCGCGCTCGAGCGAGCCCCTGGCAGAAACCCCGCACTTGCTACACACTCGCCACACGCTTGAGCGTGGTCCTGATTTTTTTCCCATGTTTTGATTTCATTTTTGTTATAAATAGAATAGGGAAAAGGAGAATGAGAGAAAGTTAAGGCACGAACGAAGATGAGGGAGAAGAGAAGAGGAAAAAGAGGAAATCACTCATTCCGATCCACTCTGGGTAAAAATAACGGTAGATCGAGCTCAGGCAAGTGTACTTCGGACGTTGTTTTTCATTTTTACCATTTTCCCTTGCCTTAAAATTGATGAAAATGCTCTAAAATGTTATTGTTGCATGTTTAAAGTAAACGAAGCATGTTTCTCTTGATTGTTTATTTAGACTTTGTGTTTACCCATGTTTATTGCAAGATTTGGCTTTGATTTCATGAATAAGCATATAATTAGTGTTCGATTTGGTTCCGGAAGAATGTGATGAAACCCTAACTCGAAATTATTAGGAATTTTTGGTTAAATTACATGATTTAGTATATGTGTATGGATTTATGACATTGATTTCATGAATAAACACATGTTTGGTGATAGATTTGAGTCCGAAAGTTTTGGTGAAACCCTAGGTACGAAATGAAGGGGTTTTAATGATTTTTAATCATAGCTCTTGTTATATAAAAGTTAATTGGCACTGAAATGAAGCTCCTGGCATAATTTGTTTTTGAAAATTTCACATGGACTTACACCGATAAATTTTCCATGCACTTTTGAAGTAAAGTTGAAGGGTTTTTAGACCGTTACTGTATGTTTTGAACGTACTGAAGTTAACTGAAAGGAAATTGTGAAACTCTGATTACGAAGGAAGGTTTTTAGTTAAGAAGTTATTTCTGATATTATTATTTAGGACCCAGGACTAATTACAGTCAGGTTAGGTTTTCCAACATACTTTAGAACTTTACGGTGGTGATCGAGGATAACTCTGTCCATTGAATTATATGTGGTCCGCCCTTCCTCGGGGCGTTACGGTCAGGAGAAAAGTTCTGTTTTTGGCCTTCCTTCGGGAGGTAGACCCGTACTGATCCTATGGGACGAGATCTTCTGTTACTATTTATAGTCTTGGATTGTGAGGAGATGTACACAATTTATCCTCGATCATTGGCCCCCTTAGCTAGTAGGGTATACTGGTAGGGTCTGTTACCACTCTGTTTTGTTACTGCTCTGTTTTATACCGCCGTTACTGTTCTGTACTACTATTCTATACTAATCACTATTCTGTACTAATATAAAAGAGAAGTTTTTGACTCTACTTTCTGAATTATACTGATTATTGGTTATTGATTTCTGATTTCTGATTTCTAACTTCTAAGTTTAATATTGTCAAATTTTATTTTCTTTATTTTTGAGGTTCTATTCCGTTTGACCATTCTGTTGCTACATAGTTTTACGACTGTTCTGCATAACTATTTTACTGCATATCTACATGTACCTTGTTGGGCCTCGGCTCACTGTTTTATTATTTTTTTCCCTCTAGATGAGACTATAAGCTAGTGCCTTACGAGAAAGAGTGACTGAAAGAATTTCCTGAGGACTTTGGAGGATCTGAAGTATTTTGGAGCTATTTTAGAGAATCAGTTCGATGTAAAGACTTGACTGGATATGTGATTTTGTATATGGATTCTATATCTATGGACATTCATGTATATGTAGATTTTGTGTAGAAATGCATGTGATCTATGTGATGATAAAAAGGAAAACTGTACTTCCGCAGGTTAATAGTTCAGCTTCCGCTCTATACTTCTGGATATTCTGTACAGGTCCTAGATGGCATCTCGTTTATGAACTGTTAGTATAGTAGACGGTTTGATGGATTAATGCCATCGATGGCATCTGTGATCCTGTGTACGCGTGTTCTAGGAAGAATTGTGGTATAAATTGATAGTTGTGTGCTTGTACTGGTTGGTTATACAGGTTCTATACAAGTTGTATTTTTGGATTTTCATCCAATTACAAAGGAAGCTCTATCGAAATTTTTGCAAGAGTCTTACCATATATTTTGGTCCTAAAATTCTGTTTCTGTCTTGATGGAAGTTTCTAAGAAAAAAAAACTGTTCCGTCACAATTGGTATCAAATAATTGAGATGTCTTAGGAATTGATTAATCAAAAAGCGGAAGCATAGGTTTGAATCTCCATACTGAATTCCTGTGGGAATAGGTTGAGGAAGTTAAGGCAACTAGAACCTTTAAGAGATTGATTCTTAGGTTAGGTTTAAATTTCCTTTAAACTGTTGAATATTTCTTTTCCTTTCTATTGAATTCTTGTCCTTATAACATTGTGTTTATCTTAATTATAGGATGGCTAGTAGAAGGGGTAGAAGAAATGACCGTAGTGGTGCTAGTACGCCCTATGATAGAGAGGCTGCTTATATCAATCTGTTGGAGAGGATGACCAATGTAGTAGAATCTGTCGAGCAGAGACACATGGCTTCAACTCCTACACCCGAGCTAGCTCCGGCACTTCTTGGTACTATGACTTATGACAGATTCACAGTGGAGTGAGCACTGGGCTTCCTAGGAAAGTCTGATCTGGCAGAAGCAGATATGTGGTTAAAGAGGATGAAGAAGATATTCGCTATGATCAGGTGTACCGATTGGGAGAGGGTCACCTTCACGGTGTATAAACTGGAGGGTAAAGCTGATAGCTGGTGGAGTATGCAGAAGAGGGCAATGGGAGTACCCGATGATGTCATTACTTGGGAGATGTTTGAGGATGCTTTTATGGAGAAGTACTTTTCATCCAGCCTTCGAGATCAGAAAGAGCAGGAATTTATAAGGTTGAAATAAGGAAACATGACGATGAAGGAGTACGATACCAAATTCACCGAATTATCCCGTTTTGTGCCCTTCTACGTAGAGGATGAGCAAAGAAAGGTAAAGAAGTTCTAATAAGGGTTATGGGATGACATTAGGAAGTCGCTGTCGATTCTAAAACTCAAGACTTATGCTGAGATTCTGGATAGAGCAGTGATTTATGAGAAAGAAGTGGAGACGAAGAAATTTTATACAAAGAGGACCGTTAGTCGAGCAGGAGTTAGTACCGGATCTGCTGTGGGATCTTCTGGACCGTCCAAGAGGACTAGGACAGTTGATAAGGGAAAGAGTGTTATACTGGCTCAGTCAGTGACTGGTTCTAGAGTATCGACTGAAGATTGCACCTTATGTGGAAGGAGACATCCGAGGCAAGCATGCCGTAAGATATTGGGAGCATGTTTCAGATGTGGGCAGCAGGGCCACTAGATCAGGGACTGTCCACTACTTCTGAGGTTATAAGAAAAGAAGCCTACTGTCTCGACAAAGGCCTTGGTAGTGACCGTTCAGGACCCCGAGGCATCTCCGAATGTCATGGAAGGTACTCTTTCTATTTGTGGAGTTTCTGCATCTATATTGTTTGACTCAGGATGTACCCATTCCTTATTTCTCTGCGATATGCATGCTGCATTGTATTTGTCCCGTGTATTCTAAATTGTGAATTGTCTGTGTGTACTCCCACTAGGTCCCCTGTAATTACGGATGTTATATATCTGGGATGTATAGTTGAGGTGAATGGGAAATGTTTGGTTGTGGACTTGGTGTTGTTGAACATGGGTGATTTCGATGTGATTTTAGGGATGGACTGGCTGGCCAAATATCATGCTAGTATTAACTGTTTTCTAAAGATGGTTTGTTTTAATATTCCTAAAATGGTACCCTTTTTCTTTCAGGGCATTAAGAAAAAGGAGGTGCCTGTATTAATCTCTGTTTTACATGCTAAGCATTTGATAAAAATTGGATGTAAAACTTACTTGGCACATATCTGCACTATTGGGAGTCATAGTATGCCGGCTAAGGACATCCTAGTTGTCTGTGATTTTGAGGTTATATTTTCAGAGGAGTTACCTAGATTACCTCCACATCGAAAAATTAACTTTGAAATCGCTATTGTTCCTGGTGTTAGTCTAATTTCTAAGGCCCCTTATCGTATGGCTCCGGCTGAATTGAAGGAGTTAAAATTGTAATTACAAGAGCTGTTAGACAATGGCTTTATCAGATCGAGTGTATCTCCTTGGTGTGCACCAGTATTATTCATAAGGAAGAAAGATGGGTCTTTGCGATTGTGTGTTGATTATCGTGAGTTGAATAAAATCACGATTAAAAATAAATACCCTCTACTGCGTATTGATGATTTATTTGATTAGTTGCAAGGATCTCGGGTGTTCTCAACGATCGATTTGAGGTCCGATTATTATCAATTGAGGGTCAAGCCGGAAGATGTGGCTAAGACTACTTTTCGAACACATTATGGCCATTATGAGTTCCTGGTTATGCCTTTTGGACGAATGCTCCAGCTACTTTTATGGATCTGATGAATAGGGTGTTCAGGCTGTACTTGGATAAATTTGTGGTGGTGTTCATTGATGATATCTTGATTTATTCAAAGGATTATGAGGAACACAAGATTCATTTGAGCAGAGTACTTCAAGTGGTCCGCGAGGAAAAATTATACGCTAAGCTGAGTAAATGTGAATTCTGGCTTGAGAGGGTGATGTTTTCGGGGCATGTGATTTCGGATGGTGGTATTTCTATGGATCTCAAGAAAGTAGAGGCTGTTACAAATTGAAACAGGCTGGCTTCTGTGACTGAGGTTAGGAGCTTTCTGGGCATGGCGAAATATTATAGACGTTTTGTAGAGAATTTCTCACATATTGCTATGCCTCTAACTCAACTGCTGAAGAAGTAGGCTAAGTTTGTGTAGATTGAGGAGTGTGGTCCGAGCTTCCAAGAGTTGAAGGATCGATTGACTACCGTTCCAGTGTTGATTATTCCAGAGGTTTCAGGAGGTTTTGAGGTATACTGCGACGCCTCTAAGGCAGGTCTAAGATGTGTATTGATGCAGTATGGTAAAGTTGTAGCTTATGGATCTAGGCAACTGAAAGTGCATGAGAAGAACTACTCTACTCATGATCTGGAGATTACTGCTGTTGTTTTTGGCCCTGAAGATTTGGAGATATTATTTGTATGGTGAAAGGTTCCTTGTGTACTCTGATCATAAAAGTTTGAAGTACCTGTTTTTAAAAAAGGAACTTAACATGAGGCAAAGGAGATGGCTTGATTTCTTAAAGGATTATAACTGTGAGATATAGTATAAGCCAGGGAAGGCCAACGTAGTTGTGGACTCATTGAGTCACCGATCGGGGTATGTAGCGGACTTGCAGATCAAGCAGATGAAAATATTGGATTACCTGAAACAATGTGATATCCAACATTAAGCTAAAGGTGATAGAATGCTCCTATCGTATCTTCAGATCCAACCGGAAGTAGTCAATAAAATTAAAGAGAAGCAAGTGAATGATCCGTTCCTTATGGATGTTGTAAGCGATCTGAATAAGGAATCTCGAGTTAATTTTAACATTCGAACTAATGGAGTGTTGAGGTTTAGAGACCGATTATGTGTACCGGATGATAGAAAATTGAAGGAGAAGATTTTGAAGGAGGCTCACTGGTCCTAGTATACGATTCACCCTGGGACGAATAAAATACATCAGGATCTGAAGAAAACCTTCAGGTGGAGGAACATGAAGAGAGATATCACGGCTTATGTGGAGAAATGCCTGGTATGTCAGTAACTGAAAGTTGAGAAGAGGAAGCCTTCTGGATTGTTACAGCCTATGCCGATCCCGAGTTGGAAATGGGAAGATATTGCTATGGATTTTGTATCGGGTTTATCGAGGACTCCTAGGAATCATGATGCTATTCGGGTTATAGTTGATCGGCTGACAAAATCAGCCCACTTCTCGGCGATTAGGACGACCTACTCGCATGATAGGTTGGCTCAATTATATGTGAACGAGATCGTGAGGCTTCATGGAGTTCCGGCCTCCATTGTGTCTGATAGAGATCCACGTTTTGTCTCGAGGTTTTGGGAGAGCTTGCATAAGGAGTTGGGGATAGAGTTGAAATTCAGTACGGCGTATTACCCCCAAACTGATGGCCAACTGAGTGTACCATTTAGATTCTTGAGAATATGTTAAGGGCCTCTATTTTAGAGATGAAAGAAACTTGGGACACTTATCTGGCACTAGCTGAATTTGCTTATAATAACAGCTATCAGGCAAGTATCGGCATGGCACCTTTTGAGGCGTTGTATAGGAGAAAATGTAGGTCACCAATTCATTGGGAGGAGATTGGAGATAAAAGGATTTTAGGCTTGAAAATTGTGAAGGAAACAGCAGAGAAGATTAAACTGATCCATGATAACTTGAAGATTGCTCAAAGCCGATAGAAAAGTTATGCGGATAGGAGGAGGATAGAATTGAGTTTTGGAGTAGAAGATCTTGTATTTCTGAAAATCTCACCGTCTAAGGGAACGTTCTAGTTTGGAGGAAAGGGAAAATTGAAGCCGCGGTTCATTGGTCCTTTTAAGATTCTGAAAAGGATCGAGTAGGTAGCCTACAGCTTAGCGTTACCACCTAGTTTAATGGGCGTACATGATGTATTTCATATATCGATGCTTCGGAAGTACGTCCACAACCCTGCACATGTGATTGACTACGAATCATTGGCTATTGACAAGGATTTGTCATACATCGAGGAACCACTATAGATTCTGGATCGAAAGGATCAAAAGTTACGTACGAAAACCATTCCCCTTGTGAAGATACTATGGAGGAATCATTCACCGGAGGAGGCCACGTGGGAGCACAAAGAGGAAATCCGAAGCAAATATCCCCACTTGTTTTCTTGAGGTATATAGTTTTGTTTAATTTTCAGGACGAAATTTCTTTAAGTGGGGGAGAGTGTGAGGCCCCAGAACTAAAAACATGATAATTGAGAGTAATTAAAATGATGTTAATCATTAAGAGGCCAAGCATGCATTGAAAAATGAGGGTTGAAAGTAAAAAGTTGAAAAAATATCCAAGTTCAGTAAGCAGCAGAGTTGCGCCTGCCGTGCTCCTAAGGTGCGACAACGAGCATAAAAATCCAGTACCGAGCCCCTGGCAGAAACCCCGCACTCGCCACGTGCTCGCTGGGTGCTCACCGCACGCTCGAGCGCGGTCCCAATTTTTGCCCACATTTTGATTTCATTTTTGTTATAAATAGAAGGGGGAAAAGGAGAATGAGAGAAAGCTGAGGCACGAACGAAGAGGAGGGAGAAGAGAAGAGGAAAAAGAGGAAATCACTCGTTCCGATCCACTCCGAGTAAAAATAACGGTAGATCGGGAGGCAAGTGTACTTCGAACGTTTTTTTATCGTTTTTACCGTTTTCTCTTGCCTTAAAATTGATTAAAATGCTCTAAAACGTTATTGTTACATATTTAAAGTAAACGAAGCATGTTTCCCTTAATTGTTCGATTAGACTTTGTGTTTACCCATGTTTATTGTAAGATTTGGTTTTGATTTCATGAATAAGCATGTAATTAGTGTTCGATTTAGTTTCAGAAGCATGTGATAAAACCCTAACTCGAAAATATTATGGATTTTTGGTTAAATTGCATGATTTAGTATATGTGTATGGATTTATGACGTTGATTTCATGAATAAACATATGTTTGGTAATAGATTTGAGTCCGAAAGTTTTGGCGAAGGCCTAGGTACAAAAATGAAGGGGTTTTAATGATTTTTAACCGTAGTTCCTGTTATATAAAAGTTAATTGGCACTGAAATGAAGCTCCTGGTATAATTTGTTTTTAAAACTTTCACACGGACTTACACTGATAAATTTTTCATGCACTTTTGAAGTAAAACTGGAGGGTTTTTTGACCATTACTGTATGTTCTAACCGTACTAAAGGTAATTGAAAGGAAATTGTAAAACTCTGATTACGAAGGAAGGTTTTCAGTTAAGAAGTTATTTCTGATACTGTTATTTAGGACCCAGGACTGATTATAGTCAGGTTAGATTCTCTAGCATACCTTAGAACTTTATGTTGGTGATCGAGGATAACTCTATCTATGGAGTTATATGTGGTCCACCCTTCCTCGGGGCGTTACGGTCAGAGAAAAGTTCTATTTTTGGCCTACCTTCGGGAGGCACACCCGTACTGATCCTATGGAACGGGATCTTCTATTATTGTTTATAGCCTTGGATTGTGAGGAGATGTCCACAATCTATCCTCGATCATTCACCTCTCAGCTAGTAGGGTATACCAGCAGGGTCTGTTACTGCTTTGTTCTGTTACTGATCTATTCTGTACCACCGTTACTGTTCTGTACTACTATCCTATATCGATCACTGTTCTGTACTGATATAAAAGAGAAGTTTCTAACTCTGCTTTCTGAATTATACTGATTACTGATTACTGATTTCTGACTTCTGAGTTTAATATCATCAAATTATGTTTTCTCTATTTTTGAGGTTCTATCCCTTTTAACAGTTCTGTTTCTGCATAGTTTCATAACTGTTCTGCATAGCTGCTTTACTGCATATTTACATGTACCTTATTGGGTCTCGACTCACTGTTTTATTATATTTTCCCCTCCAGATGAGACAGTAGAGTTAGTGCCTAAAGAGAAAGAGTGACTGAAAGCATTTCCTGAAGATTTTTGAGGATCTGAAAGATTTTAGAGCTATTTTGGAGAATCAGTTGGATGTAAAGACTTGACTGGATATGTGATTTTGTATATGGATTCTATATCTATGGACATTCATGTATGTATGAATTTTGTATAGAAATGCATGTGATGTATGTGATGGTAAAAGAAAAACTGTGCTTCTACAGGTTAATAGTTCACATTCCGCTTTATACTTCTAGATATTCTGTACAGGTCCTAGATGGCATCATGTTTATGAACTGTTAGTGTAGTAGACGATTTGATGGATTAATGCCATGGATGGCATCTGTGATCCTGTGTACGCGTGTTGTAGGAAAAATTGTGGTATAAATTGATAGTTGTGTGCTTGTATTGGTTGGTTATACATGTTTTGTACAGGTTGTACTTTTAGATTTTCATCCAGTTACAAAGGAGATTCTGTCAAAATTTCTACAGAAGTCTTACCATATATTTTGGTCCTAAAATCATATTTCTATCTTGACGGAAGTTTCTAAGGAAAAAAAATCCATTCTGTCACAAGGAAAGTCCTCGTTCTTCCACAATAATATCCTAAGGCATACAATGAACATCACCCACTCCCACGAGCAGCCAAAATACATGGCCAAATATTCCTCGGGTTCACACCGTGATGGACATGGTAAGCCAGGGAATGCTACCCAACAGCATAAGTCCATGGTCCTTGTTTCAAGATTAATTTTAATCCTTTGAGGGGAAATCCACCATTTGCCATATATATTTTCCAATCGGGATATCACATTCCCATTACATATCCCCATCTAGGAGATCAGATCCATCATATAATGCCTTTGTGGATTTTTCCTCCATTTATTTGCTCGATTCCTTTTTTATTTTTGGACCTATGTCCTTTGAAAATACCTTTCACATGCATAGATATGACAATGTGTGGGAGGAATAAGAATTTCTTACCATATCATGCAAATTTTCACTTTGGGGTCCTCCAGAACGCATTTCTTTGTGAACGGAAATACATATTCCAAAACTTACATTCATATTTATACAATTAGACATAATTTTCATAACAATTAAATGGAGGCAATGCATGTAAATGTTCCATTCAAACTCAGATGAACAGTGTCAGGGGGTATTTTACAGCATCCAGACGCTGTGAATAGGTCGAAACGTGTGAGATCAGACGTCCGGTTGATACATATGCATAACTGGGATGTGGTGATTCATATTTTGAGGTTGATTCAACATAATACGAAGGTAGAAGCATGCAATTTTCCCATTTCATCTCGGATGAACAGTAACAATGGCATTTTAGAGGGCTCGGACGCCATGAACGGGTCGAAACGTGTGAGATCAGACGTCCGGTTGATACATATGCATAATTGGGACGTGGTGGTTCATATTTTGAGGTTGATTCAACATAATATGAACGTGAAGCATGCAATGTTTCCATTTCATCTCGGATGAACAATAACATTGGCATTTTAGAGGGCTCGGACGTCGTGAACGGGTCAAAATGTTTGAAATCGGACATCCAGTTGACACATACGCATAATTGGGACGTGGTGATTCATATTTTGAGTCGATTCAACATAATACGAAGATGGAAGCATGCAATTTTCTCATTTCATCTCGGATGAACAGTAACAGTGGCATTTTAGCGGGCTCGGACACTGTGAACGAGTAGAAACGTGTGAGATCGGACGTCCGATTAATACATATGCATAATTGGGACGTGGTGATTCATATTTTGAGGTCGATTCAACATAATATGAGGGTGGAAGCGTGTAATTTTTTGATTTCATCTCAGAAGAACAATAACATTGGCATTCTAGAGGGCTTGGATGCCGTGAACGGGTCGAAATGTGTGAGATCAGTCATACGGCCAATATATATATGTAATTGGGACGTGGTGATTCATATTTTGGGGTCAATTTAACAAAATATGGTGGGAAAATGGAAAATCCTCAATTTTTGTGGGTTAGTGTTTGGCGGAACTCCACCGAATGAATCGGTGAGCAAATCGGTCAATAAACTACATAATCCTTAGTTTCAAGACACCGGTAACATATTTTTCATAATTTGGGTGGGTATTGAGATAAAAATACCTAATGATAAACGAAAAATATCGAAAGATAAAAGTTAGTGACTATGAGAACACTTGCCTCGACGCGTATTACCACTTTTATAACTAACTCTAGGACGGATTCGGACTCCACGGCATCGATCTCCTCCTTCCTCTCTCTAGAATCGGTGCTCTCTCTGTCTTGAAGGGTTTGGTTCGTGGACAAAATAAAAATCGCGAAGTAGCACACGACTTTAAAACAGCCTGGCACTTGAGCGCGCGACGAGCGCAGCTTTACTGCCCGGGCCAACTCGAGCATGTGACAAGCACAGCTAATCTAGATTCTATGCTCTCCATGAGCTCAAGCCCACGGAGGGCGTGGGTCAGGCCTGCAACAAGCCTAATTTGCGTTTTTACCGTTCGGGACCCATTCTGACCAGTCTAATCTAATCTTTCACATCTTTGGACCATATTTTTTATTCTATAACATTTATAAGTCATGATTATCATAATTTAAAATCTAAAATCTTATTTACGAATTAGTATTTCATGGCTTATAATTTTCGTTCCCGATTTACCAATTCCGATTCTGTGAACTTTTCAATCCGATTTCTCCGGAACCTTTTGATCACAATTCACCTATGTTAACTTAATTACCTTCTAATTATTATATTCTTAACCCGGAACCTTATAACTCTCCCCCACTTATAAAAGTTTTCTCTTTGAAATTTGACGGACCTCAAGATTTATAATTGGGGAAAATCCTTTTAGAATTCCTTCTTCACGATCCTACGTCACATCCTTGATCAAACGACTTATCCTAGGGGGCTCTTATCACAAGACAAATTCCTAATCTCTAGAACGGCTTAACCCAAACACTTATTGATTTCCTCAGTCATCGATACGAGGAAGACTTCATAACGATCCCCAGAATTCCAAAAGCGACCTAAAATAATGCTGGCCATTCCTCCGACTTAATTCGATACTTCAATCGAATCCGATGTACTTCCACTTCAGTTCATTCTAAGCCTCGAAAAGGATTTTGATCACAGGGAACCTCAACCTCATTCTGAAATCTCTGGGCCATGAGCCCAGAACGCTTCTGCTGCACTACTCCGTTAATTATCTAACTATGAATCATCCATTTGAAATTTCACCACCATATCTAATTCAGCTTGACGTCCCAAAGATTCTCTGATCAACTTTTACAAAGGTTTCGATACAAACCTTAAATCACAGTCAAACTATAAAGTTGGAATAATTCATATTCTCTCTATCCCTAAAATATATTGCCCATATTAAACACCCAGAATATATGGAAATCTTGATTAAAACAATTCTAGGATAGCCATATTACGAAGACGAATCCCATAATCCTCAAACTACAGCCACATTCAAAGTTATAATCATAACGATCACCCAAAGAGTTGACATAGCTTTAGCTCATTACCCAGAATATTAAAATCCCAATTACTTAGTAACCTCAAGATCTCGTTGGCATACCGATGAGCCAATTGATCCAATCCGAATACGTCTTCTATGTTTACGATAAGTGGGTCATTCTAGTTGTCCTAAAAACAAACCATAAGGACTTCATATTTCATAAAGTTATAGCTCCAATACCTTCAATACGATTCTATCTTCCGAATTAAGAATATGACATCCTATCACCCAATCATTGGGACCTACTCGAGATTTATCTTTCACATCTCCTACGAAGCTTCGAAGACATATTAAGTCTAAAGACTTGCAGCATCAATTGTCAGCATTGATGCCCGCTTTTCTTAAAAAAAAACACCGACATTCACCATTTTAATCTTTAAACAGATCTATCCACATATAATATCATATGATCATTTTCCTCAATGATACAACCATTCTGGCTTTTAAAATTTTAATAATGGCTATTTTCAAAGACAATACCCATAAGTTTTCAAAATGGAGGCTTCAATCACTAATTCCGACCTTCACGTGGAGTAACTCTAATTATGAACTTCTCCCCCACTTAATCCATGGGTAGCCACCTATCATGATGTGAGAGTAACATGACCCTAACCTTTTTCAAAGGTATTACATTCTACAATGATTTGCCAGACCCATCAAAGGTCAACCCAAATGACATGGACGTCAATTAACCCTTTTCATTTCCCGGAAACTACCTTTTTATCTTTCGCTCTAACAATTACAAATCTCTTCTATGCCAAATGTCTCACTAATACTATAGTTCTCGAGGAATACTTGTCAGGTCACTTAATAACTTCGGTTAGACCTAAGATGACTATATGCTCCCACGACATTAATCGGTCTTCCCAATTAGCCACCGCTTAAAGTCTTAGGGATTTCAAAATCATGCCACTAAAGAGCCACATACTTAACAGGGCATTTCCTCAAATTAAACTTACATTCCCTTCTCAATGGGGTATATGGATTAACAGCCGGTTACAATCTATGACATAATCCTCAAACAGAGTACATACACCCCTTATTCTTTTGAAATCATTAATGGAGTCATCTTAACACAGGCCCGAATATGGCCAAAACATCCAACCCATAAAATTTCATGAAACGCCAACGAACCTACAAAACCCAAACGGCATTTTTGGACTTCGTAGTAGCCATATCTTTATCCTGAATACCGCCAGGGCTACAACCTCCATTAATCAACAATTAACACGCTATGGACCCAAATCAATCTTAGAAATCATCAAGCCTTTAGAACAGCCTACGTAATTTATCTATCAATTCATAGGATCCACTTATCAAATCATTAATCTCCTAGGCAACCCCATTTTCGAAATTCATGAACAACCTTATCGGTTCATCTTATTTACCTCAAAGGTTTGAGAATATTCCACAATGATGCAAAACCAATACTTCCTTGGATCTGCTTGGAATCCCTAATGATTGGCGTCAATTTCGACATAATCTTCCTTCTGATAACCTCCTTAAATATTCACACGGCTGAAACCCCTTAGTGACCACAAAATAATCTCGAGATGTTGCCGCATATACAAATTAGACTTAGCACAGATCCCCATTAAATGATCTACAAGAAAGATGACATTAATCTCTTGATACCTTGATCACTTCAGACTTATACTTCAAATCCCAGAACCTGATTGCAGGATGTTATCTTTTACTAGTCCAACCTAGGTTAGCACGGCTGTTTGCCCACCAAACTGCTACTAAGATTGGATTAAAGTTTGATACCTTAGCTAGATCAAGTTCATACCCAAAATCGCATAATTCAATTGCAAGACATAATATGCTTACCAATCCAATTCAGATCGACTCGATGACTTACTGACCAAATAATTCATAATGTCACATCAAGATTGGCACTACAAAATGGTTCAGATTAACCCAACCAATCGTATCTACAAACTCCAAAAAAAATGTCCTAACTCTCGATACCGTCTGTATCAAGCCTACAAACTTAGGAATTACAAAATTATTTATTCGGGATCCCAAACGATGCAGGTGCTATGACATCAAAATTGAGAAATCTCACCTTCCATCATGATAATCAACACATTTTTCTTATGCGCCATCACCACCAAAACTCCGATCCAAGGCACTGGATTTCTTCATAACCAGGCTAGAGGATATGAACTATCCTTAATTCAGCGACCAAGCTATCTACGACTTAGATCATAGTGCTAAAATCTCTTTGGGGAGACATTTATCCAAGATTCATCCATGAACATCCACCTTGACATATCTTTTATCCGCCCGATTACTGGGTCACCTTTGTCGCTATTGCAAAGCCTGGGTCCTCCAATTATGCATAACTTAAAAACACAACACAAACATGGGTTCAAAATCTCCAAAACGACACCAAGCTACAATATCAAACCCAAGAGCCTTACCTCTTATCATAACAGGTGACACTTAACATCTTAAATTAATACCTTAGAACCCTGATTTAAAACACTGAACCTCTTCACCATCCGTCCCTGAATATGGACATTCCTCAATCTTGCGATCAAATTGACTACAATCAGAATCATGCTTCTTAACTTGACGGGAAGAATACATTACCGATTAAAGAACATCCATGCAGATGTCCTATAATACTTCTCATCTTCCCGAGTATTAGGCTATCACAAACACCATTTCAATACTTATGATCCATGTCTCAATTTTCATAGAATTCGAGTTGTATAGAATTCAAACACTTAACCATTATTCATGATGCTTGCTAGGTTGATCAGGCAACCCTTATTAGCATATTACTAGCGTTAGGACCTCAATTTAGAGTCAATCAAACTTAAACCTTGATCTAACACCAATTAACCTAGGCCTCAAATCATCACTAATCAATTCAAACACTAAGTTGGCACTAATGAAATTAAAACCTCAAGGTGCTTCCTTATAGCTTCTCCTGACCTCGTGGTCGACCACTACCCTGAGTAATCCCTTGCATAAAAATCATGTTACTTCCTATGACCACAAACATTGTAAGATTATTAACTTAATTAGATTAGAGGGAGGGGCTAAGATCGATGCATTTCAAAATTAACTCCTTAAGGCCAAGACTTAAGCATTTTCTCTAATTCTAACTACTTCATCTTGCCACAACATAGAGCAGATTAACCTGAATCCTTAAAGCTAAGTTGATCAGTCTAGGTCTACATTCGGTATCAACTAGCTTAAACACTAAGTTCCAACCAAAGTCTAATCTAGTTTAGGCAAACTAAGATACCTCGAACTATTCTAACTTAATTATCCCATACCTTAATCTATCTATTTCAGCCAACTCTTAACTGATCCTAAGCTTCTACATATGATTCAAATCAAATCTAAGGTATCTCTTTTTCTCTGATATCAATTGTGATGGATTGAGTTATTTTTCTTAAATAACTTTCATCAATGGTAATATAAATTAATGCCCATAATTTATAATTATGGATTCTATAGAAATTTTGGTAGAGTTTCCAGTGTAATTGAACAAAAATAAAAAATATAACCTGTTTAAAATAACCTGTACAAGAACACAACTATCTAATTTCAACATTAAGACCTACAACACTACACAGGATCATAATTCTACCATACCATCTGTGGCTCAAACACAGTATTCTTATCTAGCATATTAGATCTCAGGAGATTCTGTCTAGGACTAAACAAAATCCAAAACATCTAATATTATTGTGGAAGTATAGCTAAATCCAAAAACCTGTGAAAATATAACAATAATCATAAAATAATAACAAACCACATTAATCTAACTAAACTGTCTACATTCTATTACAACAGACGCATCCAAATCTTCAAGCCTTTGACCTCCATCTAATCCCCTCAAGTAAGTCCCTCTCCTTACTCTAACTAATCAGGTGCTAGCTTAATGTTCTCATCTGGAATGAGAAATAGTAAGAGTGAGCGTACAACTCAGCAAATATAATCATATATCACTAATAATAGCAGAAAACAATGAAAGCAATAACTGGATGAAGGAAAACATATAATTTCAGTAACAATGAATCATGAGAGGAAAAAGGGGACATCTAGGATCATCTGGTTCGTATGTTTATACCGGTTACGTTTATTGATTTTCATTACTTTCATTAATCTTTATGTATCAAGGCCAGTAGGTCGTACAATCCAATGATATGAGAGAATAGGAAAGGAATGTGTCTGCCATACATGCTAAAGCACACAGCTACATTTTAGTTCTGTAGCACTGGACCATCGGCTACATTTTGGGTCTGCAGCACTTGACCATCAGCTACATTTTAGGGCTGCAGCACTCGGCCATCTCAATTCGCCTTATATCCCCCGGGGACCAAGGCAATCCTCATTTTTTCACAGTAGTATCTTAAGGCGTACCACGAATATCACCCGCTCCCACGAGTAGCCAAAATATGCGGCCAAATATTCCTCGGGTTCACACCACGATGGACATGGTAAGCCAGGAAAATACTACCTAACAGCATAAGTCCATGGTCCTAGTTTCAAGATTAATCTTAATCCTTTGAGGGGGAATTCACCATTTGACATATACATTCTCCAATCGGAAAATCACATTCCCATCACATATCTCCATCCAGGAGATCAGATCCATCATATCATGCCTTTGTGGATTTCCCCTCCATTTACTTACTCGGTTCCTTTCTTTCTTTTGGACCCATGTCATTTGACAATACCTTTCACATGCATAGATATCACAATGTGTTGGAGGAATAAGAATTTCTTACCACATCATGCAAATTCTCACTTTGAGGTCCTCTAGAATGCATTTCTTTGTAAACGGAGCATAAATACATATTCCGAAACTTACATTTACATTTAAACAATTAGGCATAATTTTCATAACAATTAAATGGGGGCAAAGCATGTAAATGCTCCATTCAAACTCGGATGAACAGTGTCAAGGGCATTTTAGAGCATCCGGACGCCGTGAACGGGTCGAAACGTGTGAGATTGGACGTTCGGTTGATGCATATGCATAATTGGGATGTGGGGATTCATATTTTGAGGTTGATTCAACATAATACGAAGGTGGAAGCATGCAATTTTCTCATTTCATCTTAGATGAACAGTAACAATGGCATTTTAGAGGGCTCGGATGCTGTGAATGGGTCCAAACGTGTAACATCGGACGTCCGGTTATGCATATGCATAATTGGGACGTGGTGATTCTTATTTTGAGGTCGAGTCAATATAATACGAAGGTGGAAGCATACAATTTTCCCATTTCATCTCGGATGAGCAGTCATAGTGGCATTTTCGGACGCCATGAACGGGTCAAAATGTGCAAGATTGGACATCCGGTTGATACATATGCATAATTGGGACGTAGTGATTTATATTTTGAAGTCGATTCAACATAATACGAAGGTGGAAACATGCAATGTTCCCATTTCATCTTGGATGAACAGTAACAGTGGAATTTTAGAGGGCTCGGATGCCGTGAATATGTCAAAACGTGTGAGATCGGACATCCAATTGATACATATGCATAATTGGGACGTAGTGATTTATATTTTGAAGTCGATTCAACATAATACGAAGGTGGAAGCATGCAATTTTTCCATTTCATCTCAGATGAACAGTAACAGTGGAATTTTAGAGGCTCGGACGCCGTGAATGGGTCAAAACGTGTGAGATCGGACGTCCAATTGATACATATGCATAATTGGGACGTAGTGATTTATATTTTGAGGTCGATTCAAAATAATACGAAGGTGAAAGCATGTAATTTTCCCATTTTATCTCAAATGAGCAGTAACAGTGGCATTTTAGAGGGCTCGGACGCCGTGAATAGGTCAAAACGTGTGAGAGCGGTCGTACGGTTGATTTATATATGTAATTGGGACGTGGTGATTTACATTTTGGGGTCAATTTAACAAAATTTGGATAGAAGACGGGAAACCCCTAATTTTTGTGGGTTAGGGTTTGGTGGAAGTCCACCGAATGAATCGGTGAGCAAATCGAACAATAAACTACATAATCTTTGGTATCAAGACACGGGTAATTTATTTTCCATGATTTGGATGGGTATTAAGATATAAATACCCAATGATAAATGAAAAATATCGAAAGAGAAAAGTTAGTGAGTATGAGAACATTTGCCTCGACGTGTATTAAAACTTTTATAACTAGCTCTCGAATGGATTCGGACTCCACGGCCTCAATTTCCTCCTTCCTCTCTCTAGAATCGGTGCTCTCTCTCTCTAGAAGGGTTTGGTTCGTGGATAAAATAAAAATTGTGAAGCAGCACATGACTTTAAAACGGCCTGGCCCTCGAGCGCGCGGTAAGCGTAGCCTTACTGCCCGACCCGGCTTGGGCATGTGGCGAGCATTCGACGAGCACAGCCAATTTGGATTTTGTGCTCTTCGTGGGCTCGAGCCCACGAAGGACGTGAGTCAGGCCTACAACAAGCCTACTTCGCATTTTTACCGTTCGGGACCCGTTTTGACCATTCTAATCCAATCTTTTACATCATTGGACCTTATTTTTTATTATATAACCTTAATAAGTCATGATTATCATAATTTAAAACCTAAAATCTTATTTACAAATTAATATTTCACGGCTTACAATTTCCATTCCCGATTTACCAATTCTGGTTTTTTGAGCTTTTCAATCCAATTCCTCCCGAACCTTTTGACCATAATTCACCTATATTAACTTAATTACCTTCTAATTATTATGTTCTTAACCCGAAATCTCACAGCCACTGTATGATTTTCCTACCTTAAACACATAAACTTCTCCTCTTTCTATTCTCAAAGACTGGTGGGGAAATATTTTTCTTTGAAGGCTTATTCGAATATGCCCCAAGTAATTTCATTCTCTGGTACTTCCAAAGCTCGCTTTTTCATTGCCCACCAATGATCAACTTCACCTTTTAACCGATAAGAAGCAAATAGAACTTTATCTTCCTTAGGACATCGTATAACTGAAAATACCCTTTTAATTCTTCCGGTCCAGATGTCTGCCTTGACCAGGTCCAGATGCCCTCGAATTTGTTGGGGCAAGAACTGGGGTTAGGGCTAGTGCTAAGTTTCATTGCACCATAGATTTCATCGCCTTAGTCATGCACCCCATCAAATTTAAATATTTTGCCTCCCTATCTAGTTCTCTGATAGATCAGGTATTTCTTCTTCGACTAGCCATTTACAGTTCTAATTGGTCAAATATTAATATACAGGTTAGTGCCTTGTAAAAATTCAATCTAAATTCTTAACTGGGGAATAACTCTAACTAATAGTTCTCGACACACTAATCATAAACTTCCAAATCATATTTGATCAACTTAAGGCATCTCCTGAAAATTTTCTATGATACCACCTGTCACGTCCCACGTTCTTATTTCTGTAATTAATCATTATTATAATTATTACATGTGATAGATACTATAAAGATACACAAGATTCTTATGATTACCATGATATTGGTGGCACCGACATCGTTTTATAGGGATATGATGTCGGGTCTTGGTAAGAAAATATGCTTGCTAAAACTCATCTCATAATAATTTGCGAGAGCATACATGATAACTATATAAATTTATGAAAATTCTTCTAAACTAACATCATCATAACATAATATATTCTTGTCATACTCGTCAAGTTTACAAGTTTGCACATCATAACATAAATTAAACTAAATACTTCAAGACTTTGTCTAAAATACAATATAACTACTATTTTGATCTCTATTTTTGTTCATCAGATATGAACTCCTGTGAAACATTTGAAGGATAATAAAATAGCAAAAGAGTGAGCCAAGTATTCAATAAGATATAATATATATAAGGATATGCATATTATACTAAAATTAGATCATAGAAAGGAATAGGAGTCATGAAGCATGTCCAAACATACATATATACAGAAAATATTTTCATGATACATTTAACTTTATTTATTTTATTCTTTTATTGATTGATTGCTAATACTCAGGGTTAGTAGGCCTTACTAGCTAATAAAGTGGACAATCGAGAAAAGGATTGTATTCACTCCACACAATCTATGATTTTTACCCCTTATTACACCCCGAGGTGGGTACTACATACCTATTATACTCAATAGACTAGGCCAAAAAATCCCCTTTATTTTCCTACTATGCTAAGGGTAATCCTCAATTACCACTGTTATATTCTAAGACATATTAGGAAATATTACTCTCTAAATACATCCTTGGTCCGATTTCTTTGTTCATTTAAATTCTTTGTGAAAGTTTCTATACTTATTCTTGATTCTTTTTCTTAATTTTCTCATTTTTTATAAAAATAATCGTATTTCTTATTTTCTTAGTTCATCAATCGGTTTATTAATAGGTTCATCAAAATTTTCAAGCCAGTTCATACTAAAATATAAACACATGTGTGCAGTTGCTGACTCATTTATTGTACATTATTTGTTTTAATACCGGTTCAGCAGCTGGTTCACCATGTAATTTTCTTTGTTGTCAAAATTTACTTCTGGATAGTTTAGCAATATGGTGATTTACACAGACTGAGTCGGTTAGTTTTTGGAAATGGATTTAGCACCAATATCATGACATATTAGCCAGTTCATTAAAGTTTCTAAACTAATTTTTATAAGAGTTGAACCACCAAAAATCTTGAAGAAAATCTTAGTACATCAGCAGTGGACATTCAACCGGTTAAAGGTTTCGAATTGATTTTATACGCATTTGAACTGACAAAATTTATAAAGGATAATTCCAATATAGCAATATGGTGAATTAGCCAACTCAATAAAGCTTCTAAATTAATTTTTTTGTGGGATAAATTAGCCAACAGCGGCAAAAAAATCAGAATAAGCTTTTAATGCTGCTAGCCGGTTCCCCATTTGCATCCTCTCCTATTCTACATGATACTTCAATAATTACACTAGGAAATTAAGTATTGGATTAACAGTACTTCAAGATAACAGCAGAAATTAATCAACAAATGAAGAAAATTGTAGTGTTCTTACCTGGAATAATTTAAACTCAATCTGCAACAAACCAAGTCCTATTGCTTTCTTTTCTTCCCTTCTTCTCATTGGTTACTCCCTCTTTTACTGTTTCATTTTTTCCTCTTACCTTACACTTACGTAATATATTTTGAGGGAACATTAAGCCGACTGACCACTTAATTAATTGTGCTGCTGCCAGTAATTAATTTTGCTCCCAAATGTTTGGTTGAGCTGTCTGAATTTTAGCTCCTCCTTCAGCTGATTCATCCCCTAAATTTGCCGAATTGTTACCTTATGAATCAGCCTTGTGTTGAGGTGTTATTGGTTCCTAAATCAGCTGATGCTGCTGCCTGCTTAAGCCCTTAGGTGCCGTGTTCCGCTCTCTCACTATTTTTTCAGAATTTTGCTGATTTGTGGTGTGTTTTAAGCCTCTAAGTGCCGCGTTCCACTTTCCCTTTATTTCCCTTAAATTTGTTTCAGTATAGTCGTGCATCTCATGCTAATTTATTAGGTTTTGCTACCAAATTGCCCTGCTTAATTATCAAACTACTAAAGCTACTATACATATGTATATTTAGCTACTGCCCTTGCTGAAATTTATGTATATGTTGCTACTCTTGTATTTTGTTGAAATTAAATCAGTTGCTGCATCCTAGGATGAATCTCCAACTTTTGAGTTCATAACATAATTATTGTAATAAATATATTTATGAAATTTCAATCCTTACAGATCTCGATTAGATACAATCAAAGTTGGGATACCATGCAGCCAAACAATCTTATTGATATACAGATGAGCCAATTTATCTCTCGAATACATCATCAAATTGGCAGGAAATGAGCGGACTGTTACCGGTCTAATTGCAACGGACACACCGACATCGCCAACTCAGCTGAGAACCCGTAAAAGCTCGCGCACATCACATCCTCCATGTAGATACCGAGATTTCATATAGTATTTTAGGGTATTGCATTTAGAGTATTGGTATACTGTCATTATACCCAGTATTATTATACTTTCATTTGGTATACGGTCATTTAGATTCAGCTCATTTGGTATACAGCATTTGGTATTTTGGGCCTTATTGTTCTGTTCGGTACAGCATGCCTCATTGTTCTATTAGCATTTGGTATTTTGTTTGGCTGACTCAGCCAAACCCACGTGAGCCCACGTGCTGTTGATCATATGTAATGACAGAAACAAACAGAATGAAGGTGAAGAATTATCACTCAATTCTCTGCACTCTTCTCTCTCTTACTTTCTTCTTCTCTCTCTCTTTCTCGAATCTTCCCCCTTCCTCCTGCTCATCGTCCTCATCCCTTTCCCCAGAACTCCCCTTCCCCCTTTAATTCCACACTAAATCACCACCAGCTGCTGGTAGATCGGGCCGATATTGTTGCGGTTGCAACAAATTGGTGCTCTCATTGAGACCAATGGCGGAGGGAATGACGACGAGGTACCGGGCGCACGACGAATCCATCGCGAGCATCCAGCAGGAACTGAGGGACCAGGCAGAGCGTATCGCCGCCCTTTCCACTTCCACCGTAGACCGCATCTCCACCCTGACCACCACCACTGACCAAATCCAACACGCCGTCAACAAACTCCAGCAAACCCTCACAGAGCTGCGCCAATCCCTACTCCGCCAGGAACGACAATCCCTACCCACATCAAATCCGCCCCTCTTACCCACTCCATCGCCTTTTTCGATTGCCTCGGCGACAACTCCAAATCCTCAAACCCTTGCCCTCCTACCAGCACCTTCCAACGTTCCGCTTCTTTTTGTTTCACGGCACCCCATCCGACCAGAAGTTGGTGGTGGCAGCGTTCTACATGTCCGGCACCGCGCTTCAGTGGTACCAGTGGATGCATGCAACCGGTCAGTTAACCAACTGGGAGGATTTTTCCAAAGCTCTCGAGATCCGTTTCGGACCCTCTTCCTATCTGAACCCAAAAGCGGCCCTGTACAAGCTCCGACAAGGAACGACCGTGACTCCTACATGGTGGAGTTCGAGTCGTTGTCAACACGAACGCACGGTTTATCGACCAACAATCTGCTCAACTGCTTTATCTCGGGCCTGAAGGATGACATACGGAGGGAGCTTCTGCTGCTGAAGCCCACCACTCTACCTGATGCAATTGGGATGGCTAAATTGGTGGAGAAGAAACTGGAGGCTTGCCTACCTAATTGGCCACCCCCCCTGTATCACGGCTCCTGGATGCTCTAACACCAGTAACGGTAAAAAACCCTCTCTCTTCACTACCCATAAAAAAATTAACCCCCTCAGAAATGGCTGCCCGTCGTGCCAAGGGATTGTGTTTTAACTGCGATGAGAAATTTGTTCCTGGCCATCGATGTAGCCCACCTAAATTCTTGTGTATGTTGGCTGAGGAAGAAGGGGGTACATTACCAGGGCTCCAAAATTTGGAAGCAGACCCTGATGATCCCGAATTTGTGACCAATCTCCCCCGTGAACCAGATCCCCCTTACTTACCACCAGATTCTGTTCCTAACATCTCCCTTCATGCTCTCGAGGGGCATTTTATACCCTCCACCCTACGGTTACAAGGCTCCATCTCTGGACAGCCAGTAATCATCCTAGTGGACAGTGGCTCCACCCACAACTTCCTCCAAACCCGTATCGCCAAATATCTTGGACTTCCCATTGAACCCTCTTGCCACTTGAACGTCACCGTGGGCAATGGGGCCTCACTTCGATGTGAAGGACTCTGCTCGAAGGTGGAAGTTACCTTGGATCAAATTTGTTTTGCTGTGGAGCTTTATCTGTTACCCATCTATGGGGCTGACTTGGTGTTGGGAGTCCAATGGTTGGCTACAATCGGCCCCGTGGTCTTTGATTACCGGACCCTCCAGATGAGCTTTGACTACTCTGGTTCCAAGATCACACTGCATGGGTTGCCCCTGGCTTCCATAACCACCATGACATTGGGGCAATTGAGGAGGGAGGAATCCACCAGTTCAGTGGCTTCATACTTCCACATCACCATGCTGTCCACACCGGATCCCTTGCCACCATCAGCTCCACTAGATTGCACCAAGCTCACCTCAGCCACCGATCCACAAAATGCCCAGAAACTCGCCCAAATTATCAACTCCTTCGCCAAAATATTTGAACTACCACATGGTCTACCTCCACCCCGAGCTACAGACCATCGAATTCCCCTCACCCCACAAACTGAACCAGTGAATGTTAGACCTTATCGATACCCCCACTTCCAGAAAACTGAAATGGAAAAGCTGATCCGTGAAATGCTTGCTGAAGGCATAATCCAGCCAAGCACGAGCCCATTCTCATCACCAGTTTTGTTAGTCAAGAAAAAGGATGGTAGTTGGCGGTTTTGCATAGATTATCGCGCTCTCAACGCGATCACCATCAAGGATCGGTTCCCCATTCCCACCGTAGATGAGCTCTTGGATGAGTTACATGGGGCACGGGTGTTCTCGAAGCTGGATTTGCGATCCGGGTACCACCAAATCCGGGTGCATCTAGCTGATGTCCACAAGATAGCTTTTAGAACACATGAGGGCCACTATGAGTTTTTAGTGATGCCCTTTGGCTTGACCAATGCACCGTCCACCTTCCAATCTGAAATGAATAACATTTTCCGTTCAGCTCTCAGGAAATTTGTGTTAGTATTCTTCGACGACATTCTGATTTATAGCTCTGACTGGGAGCAGCACTGTGTTCATGTGGAAAAAGTTCTCCAGATTCTGAAGGACCAAGTTTTTTATGTTAAGCGCAGCAAATGCGAATTCGGGCAAACATCTATCGCCTATTTGGGACACATTGTATCAGCTCAAGGGGTAGAAGTTGACCCTGCCAAAATTGAGGCAATCCAGAACTGGCCGACTCCCACAAGTGTCAAACAGCTCAGGGGATTCTTGGGTTTGGCCGGTTACTACCGCAGATTCGTCGCCCGGTACGCCCAAATTGCTGCACCACTTACACACCTGCTGAGGAAGGATGCCTTTATCTGGTCCACTGCAGCCACCACAGCCTTCCTGGGCCTCAACAGCCCTCACAACGACCCCAGTACTGGCCCTACCGGACTACTCCAGATCGTTCACCATTCAAACAGATGCTTCGGGACACGGCATTGGGGCTGTGCTCCTCCAAGCGGGACACCCCATTGCCTTCTTCAGTAAGTAGCTTAGTCCCCGACTGCAGAATGCCTCCACATACATACGGGAGCTGTGTGCTATCTCCGAATCCATCAAGAAATGGCGGCCATACTTGCTGGGTACCCACTTCAACGTGCAGACAGACCACTTGCCACTCAAGGCACTCTTAAATCAAACCGTTCACACTCCCGAACAGCAGCGGTGGCTCACCAAACTGTTGGGATATGACTTTGAGATCATTTACAAACCGGGCAAGGATAATTGCCCAGCTGATGCACTATCCAGACTGCCAGAAGGGGCTTGCCATGCTCTTTGCTCCTCCTCCCGCCCGGTTGTAGCACTGCTGGCTGCTCTCAGACAATTTTATGGCCGGCACCCAGCTTCAGCAGACTTCATGTCGGCCATACAGGATCGGCCCGGGGACTTTGACAAATACTCTGTGCGCGATGGCTTGGTCTTCTTCAAGGGACGAGTCTTCATTCCTTCCGAGTCAGCATTGCAAGATCTTATCTTGCATGAGTACCATGCTTCGCCCACAGGGGGCCATACTGGATTCCAGCGAACGTTAGCGCGTATCGCCACCCATTTTTACTGGCCAAAAAAGTGCCAAGACATCCACACCTTCATCACCCAGTGCGCCACATGTCAACAAGCAAAATCCCTCAACGTAGCTTACCCTGGTAAGCTACAGCCACTGCCGATAACCAAGACCATTTGGACCTCCATCTCCATGGACTTTATAACTCACTTGCCACCGTCTCAAGGCAAGACAGTCATATGGGTAGTGGTTGATCGCCTTTTGAAGTATGCTCATTTTGTGGGCCTCCGCAACCCCTTCACCGCGGAAGACCTCGCTGCTGTTTTTATCCAAGAAATCTGCCGCCTCCATGGTATGCCCGCTAAAATTGTCTCGGACCGCGACCCCATTTTCATGAGTAAGTTCTGGCATGAATTTTTTAAACTGCAAAACACTACACTCAGTCGCAGCAGCGCCTATCACCCTCAAACTGATGGCCAAACCGAGGCTGTCAACCGCTGTCTCGAGGATTATCTTCGCTGCTTTGTGTCTGACCACCCCGCTGCCTGGACCAGATTTCTTCCTTGGGCAGAATGGAGTTATAACACAGCACAGCATTCCTCCACGAAGATGAGCCCATTCGAGGCTGTCTACGGCATTCCCCCGCCTTCCCTGGTCGAGTATCTACAAGGTTCTTCCTCAGTTTCGGCTGTTGATGAGCAGCTAACAATGCGGGCTTCGGTGCTCGCCCGGTTGCAGGCCAATCTGCTGCGGGCCCAGGTTCGTATGAAGAATCAAGCAGATGCCCACCGATCCGAGAAGGAATTTCAGTTGGGAGCTTGGGTTTACGTCAAGCTTCAGCCTTATCGTCAATCATCGATCGCGCACCGTCAGTCTAACAAATTGGCCAAACGATACTATGGACCTTTCCGTATTACCGAAAGAATTGGACCCGTTGCGTACCGCTTGGAACTCCCTGCCGATTCCAGAATCCACAACATTTTCCACGTTTCTCTGCTGAAACAGGGACCTCCTGATGGACCTAGTCAGCCGGTTACTTTCCCACCAGCAGCACAAGGAACCCAGCCCCTCCTCACGCCAGTCCACATCCTTGGTTTCCGCAAGGTACTTCAGAGAGGTACTTTCATTCCCCAGCTCCTCGTCCAGTGGCACTCTCAACCGGCTTCCGAGGCCACGTGGGAACCAGCTGCAGAACTGATGCAAGATTTTCCTTCTTTCGACCTTGAGGACAAGGTCGTGTTCGATGAGGAGGGTAATGTTACCGGTCTAATTGCAACGGACACACCGACATCGCCAACTCAGCTGAGAACCCGTAAAAGCTCGCGCACATCACATCCTCCACGTAGATACCGAGATTTCATATAGTATTTTAGGGTATTGCATTTAGAGTATTGGTATACTGTCATTATACCCAGTATTATTATACTTTCATTTGGTATACGGTCATTTAGATTCAGCTCATTTGGTATACAGCATTTGGTATTTTAGGCCTTATTGTTCTGTTCGGTACAGCATGCCTCATTGTTCTGTTAGCATTTGGTATTCTGTTTGGCTGACTCAGCCAAACCCACGTGAGCCCACGTGCTGTTGATCATATGTAATGCCAGAAACAAACAGAATGAAGGTGAAGAATTATCACTCAATTCTCTGCACTCTTCTCTCTCTTACTTTCTTCTTCTCCCTCTCTTTCTCGAATCTTTCCCCTTCCTCCTGCTCATCGTCCTCATCCCTTTCCCCAGAACTCCCCTTCCCCCTTTAATTCCACACTAAATCACCACCAGCTGCTGGTAGATCGGGCCGATATTGTTGTGGTTGCAACACGGACTTTGTCAATTTGTCCATAATTACCTAAATTGCATCTATATTTTTTTCTGTCCTTGGTAACTCCAAATCAAAATCCATTGTTATATGCTCTTACTTCCAACTGAAAATTGACAAAGAATGCCAAAATCTTGGAGGCTTCTTATAGTCTACTTTCACTTGTTGACACCCAATCCACCTAGCTACGTAAGCCACAATCTCACGCCTTATATTCTGCCACTAGAAAGTCTTCCTCATATATTGATACATTTTATTCACACTGGGATGAATCATATATTTCGATCTGTGAGTTTCATTCAAATTTTTTTCTTTCAACTTCTCAACATTTGGCACTCAAATCTAATCTCGAAAATAAAAAATCTCATCAGACTGAATATAGAAATCTACTTATGACTCATTATCTAAATCTCCCACAATTTTCATCAGATACGGGTTGCTCATCTAATTCTCCTTAATCTTTTCTAAAATCACCGGCTGCACCTGAATATATAATAATATCATCCTCGACCCTTGGGTATGCAGTCGAATAGTGCAATTCTCCATTCCATCTAACATCTCACATTCCTAAATCATCAGACACGTCATCAAACCGAAAGACTTTCGACTCCAAAATGTCGGCAACTACATATGCCTTTCAAAATTGATTCTTAATCTCATTTTCATAACCCTTAAGTAGATTGACCCACCCATGTCGCTGCATATCAACTCATTCAACAAAAATAAATACCTTAACCCTTAATAATCAAAATAAACCATAAACTTTTCACCATGCAATAATGCCTCAGAATCCTCTAAGCAAAAATTCACAGCCGCCAATTCCAACTCTTGAGTGGGGCAATTCTGTTCACAAACCTTCAACTATCTTAACCAAAGTGCAACCACCCGACTACTCTGAATCAACACACAATCCACACCCTTCTTAAAAATATCACAATATGGTACATGTCCACTTGACCCATCAGGAATCTACCAAAATAGGCATTGACGTCAATCTATTCTTCCATTCTTGAAAACTCTTCTCACAATCTTCATTCCAAATGAAAACGATCCACTTCTGTGCCAATCGAATTAGAAGCACCAAAATTCCTAAAAATTTTCAACATATTGCCCATCATATCCTGTGAGACTCCAAAACCATTGCACCTTCGAGACATTAGTTGGCCTTTCCTAATATGGCATCGCTTCAATATTCTTCTAATCTACAAATTTGCCACCCTTGAAAATGATATGACCCAGAAATGAAACTTCTTCCAACTAAAACTCACACTTCTTCAACTTAGCAAACAATTGCCTTTGTCTCAAGGTCTGCAATGCGGTCCCCAAATGGCCTCATGCACCTCAAAACTCCTCAAATAAATTAAAATGTCATCAACAAAGACCACCATAAACCGATCCAAGTACAATTGAAAATTTTGGTTCATTAGATCCATAAAGGATACCAGCACATTCATCAACCCAAATGGCATCACCAAAATGTCATAATGGCTGTACTATGTCCTGAAAGTCATCTTACGCACATCCTCCCGCTTAATCCTTAATTAAGGATATCCCAAATGCTGATCGATCTAAGAGGATACCCAAACTCTTTATAATTGATCAAATAATTTATCTATCCTTGGGAGGGATTACATATTCGATTCCAAATAATCCATACATAACTCCCATCAATTCACCTTTTTACACCAAAAGCATTGAAGCACCCCATGGCAAAATATTTGGCTAGATAAAACCATTTTCTAACAAGCCTTATATTTGCTGCTTCGATTCCTTTAAGAGGTAGTCTAGGCAATCCTTTAAGAAAATATCCTTGAATTTACATACAGTCGGATTATCCTCAAAGGCCACATAATGTCTTCTAAATATGGTCACATACGGCAAATATATTCAACATTCATTCTTTGTCAAATGATTTGCATATGAAATCAATATCTATCCCATCATCTCCCTATCAATTCTTCCTTGAATTTCAAAAGATTCATAATTTTGAATAAAAATTAGATCAATCTTACTGAAAAAATCCAGACTAGCATGGAAGCACACCTACCAGATCATTCTCAAAATAACATCAAAGTCCAGTGTGTCAAACAAAATTAGATTCACCAACCATTCACATCTACAACCCAAACCGAACACTAGGGTACTCAATATCAGCAAATAAAGCTTTACCCATTGGGGTAAAAACGATCAAAGCACATTCTAGAAATTGGAAAGGCATATATAATTTGCACACAAATCCAGGGGCCACAGTCTTATTTCTTTGGCCTCAGCCAGCCAAATTCATTTTCCTTAAACCAAAAATGCCTCCACAAAGACATCCCAAGGAATCTCCTCGTTTTTCATTATCGAAATGTGGCGTTGAGTGGCCCATCACCAGCTTGCCTCACCCTTTAGCTTGTAGATAGCGAAATTAACTTTATCCTCCTCTAGGCAGCAAATAACCTCAACACTTACTCCATCTTCTGTAGCCAATTTTCTACTTCAATCAGATTCAACTCAACTCCGATACGAATTCACCTTTAAATTGATTAAAGAGTGTCTTACCTTGCACCTATTCTGTTAATCTTCTCATAGCAGCCAAATCCTTATTCTGCTGCTAAATCATTCTATCCATTATGTCATTCAAATGACCCATCATAACTAGATGAGTACTCTTTCGATTTGAATCTGAACTTCCACAACCCAAACTTTCATTATCCACCATAGAAAATACTTTCCCTTCAGAATATTCAATCATTTATTTGCCTAAAATGATCCAAAATACATCTTCTTTTGACTATTTTCTGATACCATATTTGTCACAAACTCAAATCAAGCATACTAAATTAATAATTAACTAAATTCTAAATAATAGATAAATAAATCCTAAACTGAGTGTGACATAACAAACTGAACAAAATTTTTGATATTCAAAATAATAATATCAATCAGACCCAAAAATTCATAACATGACCTTATTGGATGACCGTTCAGACCATAAAAACATGAGCAAATCTGAATAATTGAAAGAAAAATAACCAAATAATAATAGTAATTTATTTATATAATATAATAAATTTAACAATTTATAATACATCGATCAAAAGCCTACTCTTGACCAGTTCAAATATCTAAAGATACAACTCATAATAAATTTAATCCAAAAGAAACAAAATGTAGCTGCCACCATAATTCTAAACATATACAATACTCACCAGAATATACGATGCCACGTTAGATCTTATCAAACTCTTACAATATATCTCCAATCCTCTACTCTAAAAAGATAAAATAGAAAATGTGAACATAGAGTTTAATAAATGTCATACATATATAAATAAATGTGTCTAATAAATTAGAGGGAGGGTTCGTAAATAGATATCAAAAGTGGATAATAGATACAGATCCGATGTCAAAAACTAACAACAAACGCAAATCTGAATCACAGACATTAGTAGTCAAATAATCAAATCTAAAATAGGATACAATATTAGAAAATCGATGGTGATCTCATACTCAAATCATATATCAGCTTAAAACAGATATTAGATCAGAAAATAGTTCTCTCAGGATGTACACATAATAGAGGTGATCCGAAATATAATCAAATAGTCAAAATTACATAATCAGAGTCATATTAGAATCATATCAAAATCATATAATAGATAACAGAATTCGGATCAAAATCAGATAATTAGCATCAGTGTTCGAAACAAAATGATATAAATAGAATCAACTAGGTTCTGAAGCGAAATCATGTATCAGATGTATGAGATATACCAAATCCCATCTGAGGGAAAAATCAACAAATCTAAAATCAACGTCTAAATCATGCCCAAATATAAATTCATGTAGAAATATAAAATATGTACTAAATCTGAGTACCGATAGTTTTAAAGATTAACTTGGAAAAGTGTTACACATACTTTCGGTAATATTGAACCAATCTATCTATATTTTAGGCCAGCAGGTAAGGCCATCTATATATTCTATTTTTCATAGATAAGGTTGTTTGCTATGTTTTGCTACCCATGACTTTGAGTGTAATTATTGAATTTATCAAATATATTAGGACATCCAAATATATTAAATTTTATTTTAAATACCAGACAGATGGGGTAGATCAACTATAAATAGAGCTTTTTCTACTAGCAGAAACAGATTTCAGATAATAGATATCTCCCCACCAGAAATTGGCCAGATAATAGAGGTAGTACTGACCATAATCCCTAGGCAGCATGCATATGAAAATATACGACCCATATAAGTTGCATGCTCATTTCTATGCAAATATACTAATATAAAATTATATAGTATCAGATATTTACCTATTTTTTAAAAAATGGTAAAACCATCAAATATTCATAAATCAAGTAAAATGCTCCCAAACAGTCAATAAAACTTGCGCATACACAGAGAAAAATGAATAGGTTTAGTAAAAATTTATATGCACGAACTTTAAACTTCCAAATTAGAGACAAACGTTATCAAGAATGAAATCAGACGAAAAATAGAGCTAGAAAATATTTACCTTAATCTTATACTAAGTAGATCCGATAAAAGAATATTATGAAATATCTCAACTTTTCTCCTCTCTCCTCTTTCTCTTTCCTACCATGTGCTTCTCCTCCTCTCATGCCTCTGCCTCCTCTCTCTTCTCTTCATTGCCTTCCTCCTATGCTTGCCTTTGCTTCATCCTCTCTCCTTCTCTTTCTCTATCCAGCACTCCGCTTCCTCCTCCGCTCTCCCTCTCTTTCTTATCTTCTTCCTTCTCCTGCACTCTCCGCTTTATTCTCCTCTCATTTCTTTCTTTTTCTTTCCCAGCTTCTCCCGAACGCCTCTTTCCCTTTTTATTTATTCTTTTCTTTTTCTTTTATTTTATTATTCAACTTGCACTTAGGCGTCAACACTGGTGCACCTCGGGCGGCAACTAATTGATCCGATTCCTTTCAAAATTTCACAGTATAAAATTAATCTTAAAGTATTCAAATTATAAAAAATAACAAATAATATCATAATAATTTTAAATGGGAATACAGGTATTACATATGCATAAGAAATCAGCCTGTTCATTGTATCTTAGCAGCATATTTGATTTATCACCATCAGTTTAATGCATCAGCAGCTCTTGCAATTGGTTCAAGCATCAACAACTGATGTATCTTTTCAATATCGGAGCATCAGTTTAGCAAAATTGCACGATCAGTTTCCTTACCGTAAGAGGCTGTCATATGAAGCTTTTGCACAGCAACATACAAGTTTCTGTCATGGAAATCCTCATCACAACACGGTCATAAAACTGCTGCCATCAAATGATGTATAAATATTCCATAAGTTGACGACTAGTTCTGTTGCAGAATCCCATTTTACTCTCATTCATCAAATGACATCAATCCATCCAAGTGATGCTTATAAACACAGTTGATTGACTGAGTACATTAACCACGGATCAAGATCTTAAAACAAGCACACATTGTGAATTCATTATTTCAGCATCATGTATAAATATAATTTTATTTTTGATACAATTTAATATTTTCTCATGAATGGTTATGATTAGTTTGAATAGAAATTAATTTAATAGTCATGATTACTGTATAAATAGTTTATTTTCTCATTGTACAAATAAGTTCTTGATTATACAAAAATACACAAGTAGCTCATATGAGCTTCTTAATTACACGGTGCTCTTCATTCCTCTGTTTCAGCTCATGTGCTGCACTTCCATGCATCATCTCCTGTTCTAATTTCAGTTCGTGTGTTATCACCATTGTGATTTCCGATTACTGTTCATCTGTGATGTTATTCACTCTTGCATCGGTATAAAAGCTCAACATCAGTATCTGATTCATCATTTCATCACTGAATTTAGATTATCACGTGCATCATGATTTGTTCTAGAATGACAAGAATTTCAACAGCTATTATCAATTGGATCACCTCTTTCTCATGCGTCCAGACATTATTTTTAAATTTGAAGCATATTTACATTCTAATATGAAGTCCTAACTCTAATGTTGAGTGTATGATTGATGAATTGAATGAAAATTAATTGTTTTCTGCTTCTCTTTTCTCTCGTCCTCCTATTTCTTCCCCTTCTCCCACTTCTTTCTGCTTCTCCTCCCCTTCTTCCCTCTTTCCTGTATCAAATTTGGTATTAGAGATTTCAAAGGGGATTACTTATAGTCGTTGATGCCTACTGAGAGGTCTTCTGCTCTGGTGAATTCAACTCTTGTAGAAGTTGAGTATCCCTGGAAGCCGATTTGGTGTAGGTCCTGTCATTTCGTTGGCCATTGAATGTCCCAATGTGAATCCCAAGGTCTTTAGTCCGTTGAGGTAGCTGAGTCCCCTAAGGTCTGTGATAAGGATGTCTGTTTCAGGGATCGGGTTGGTGGAGATCAAAAGCTTGTCTCTGGTCTAGTGGATGCTAGTCTGGACCAGGGGTGTTCTTGCAGCCAGCATGTAGATTCCTTGTCTTCCCCTTCGAGGGATTTGGCATCTAGTGATGGTGTTGATGAGCGGTTGATTAATCCTACTCCTACAATATCTAGTTTTGCTCATCTTTTCCGTGTTGGACAGGTATCTCGCGATAATTCCGCATTGTCTCCCCTGACTGTGGAAGGTTCACAAGGGTACGGCGGCTCTGATGGTGATGCTTCAATTTCATTTGCGTATGTCTTGAAGCGTGGAATTCTTTCGATGGAAGTGGACGTGTCTGGCGCTTGTGGAGTCCAACTGCTCACTTTTACAGATACGGACAGCTCCCCTATGGAACCCACTTTTGAAAGGAGTGAGGGTTCTCTTGCCTCTGGTTTTGCTGGCAACACCCTCGAGGTTTGCTCGGAGACAGAGCATCCCAATTCGCCTGTTATGAATTGCCAGCTCGGGCTTGACAATCCTCACCAGGCTGTCGCAGATGATCTTCAAGATGAGGACCCAAGTGCTTGCTGTAGTCTCGGTAAGCGGAAGAGAAATCTTGAAGAGATTCAAAAGTGGTTCAATACTTATAGAGCACGTCTTATTGGGAACTCTGCTTTTCGTGAGTCTCGGCCGGATTCAGCTCTTGTATTCGAGGATTCGTCTAGCAACAAGGGAGTTTCAAAAACCCCCTCCCCCCTTCCTATTGAAGGTTTATCCCCTTCCTATGATGGTGGAGATCCTCCTTCTTCCCTCTCAAAGTCCAAAAGGCGTAAGAAGAGGCACTCGCCCCCTGCACCTACTCTTGTTTAGCTTGAGTTTATGTGGTTAGTTTATATATAAATTTTTGGGGTTCCGTTGATTTTTGATGTGTGTATGGTTTTGGTTGCTGCCGTTGCTATGCAATTTGACGGAATGGTGCAAATTGCCGGATTGGTGGATTTTTCTGGTTTGCACTAGTTTATGTTGGATGGCATTTTTGCCGATTTGCATCATAATGCACAAAATGCCGGTTTGGGTCTGCTTTGCTGTTATGGAGTTCCTACTGAGTTGATAGAGGTTGAATGGCTGCGTTTGCCTGATTCGGTAGTCTGCTGTTGTGAATCAATTCACCCAGTATGGCTGCTGTTTTTTCCTTGCCGGTCTGGTGATGCGGCCAATTCAGTGTCATGCTGACGTGGCCTGTATTTGCCAGTTTGCTTCCATCTGCTGTAATTGCCGGGATACTGGCCTAGGCCATGGATCGCGTAGGCTGCCGGCGAAGCATGGAAGGATTGCTGCGTCTTTCCGCTCAACAGGGTGTCCTGATTGGAGGCTGATGACGAAGCATGGAAGGTTTGCTTTGGTTTTCTGGTCAACTGGCTGACCAGAATGGGAATGCATTTTTGGTGCACTATGAGGAGGATATTGACTGGTCTCAACGCAGCCCAGCCAAGTTGGCTTTGGATCACGTTGGCTGCCAGCTGTAGCATATATGGCTTGCTATTTCGGTCATCAGTTTGATCGGTTTGGAGGAGGAAATCTTTGCCGCACGGCATCCAAGGTTGAGCTGTTCAAGTTGCCTTAGTAAATCATATATTTTTATATATATTTATTTACATAGGCAGATTGGTATATTGTTCGATAATGCAGTTGTCTCTATGTTTTCATTACATGATCATGAGGATTGGGGTATGCCCCATCAACTTTATTCTTACTTCAAGTCGGAAAAACACATGGAGTTAGAACACAATTTTGTATTACTTTTAATTTTAATGCACTTTACTTACAAAAAAAAAAAATTATAGTCGGCACTTTTATAGTGAATTTAGTTAAAATTTTTCATACAATTTTTTTCTTGGTTGAAAAGGGTTTTCACTTTAAAAACGTTGTGTATTATTGTACTTCTTATACTTACAAATTTAATGCTTTACCTTTCACTGGGGGTTCGAATTTTATTTCATTACGTTAGGTTATGTGTATTTTGATCAAAGCCCAACACAAGAAGCAGAGTCATATGCCAATCCATCCCCTTGTCTTCTAATATTTGCCTGGCAAAACTTGTTAGGATCAGCCCGAGCAATATAGGAAAAATCTACAGAAACTATCCTCTCCTGCTCAGTTGACATAGTGTGCTTTAGTGCTGCATCGTACTCCACCAAGTCGAATGGTATGAGCTGCATCTGAATCACCTCCGTCAAATCATCATAGAAATGCCTCACCTTTTGCCCCTAATTTGCTATTTGGTGTAACATACAAATTTTTAAAACATAACAATTATGAGCAATTAATTTAATATAAGTAAATCGTGGTCAAAGAACGTAAAAAAATTGGATTGAAAAGCCCAAAGATTTGAAATTTGCAATATCGAAAATTTGCATTGTAAAAAGTTCATCCGTAAATAAGATTCGAATTTTAAATTATGATAATTGCGACTTATTAAGCTAATATAATCAAAATTAGATATTAAGAATGTGAAATATTTGGTTAGAAGGGTCGAAACCAATCCTGGACGGTGTGTGTGCGAAGTTGGCTCGTTGCAAGCCTGCCACAGGCCTGACTTACACCTGACGTATGCTCGAGCCTCCTCTTGAGCGTCGGATCTAGGGGGGCGTGCAAAGTGCCCTCGATGCACGCTAGAGCGCCGGTTTCGCTATTTAAGCACGTACAACTTTTTCGGCAAATCTATGAGAGAGGAGCGAGAGAGCATGGAGAAGAGAGAGAGAAGAAGGAGATCGAGGCCCTTGGGTTCGTTTCTGATTTAGAGCTAGTTGAAGAAGTTGTAGATAAGATCGAGACAAGTGTATTTACATACTTTTCTTCCTCTTGTTTCACTTTTTGTTTCGTTCCCTTCAGGCATTTTTATTTCGATACTCATCCAAGCTTATATTTTATGATACTCATATCTTGATCATATATATTTGTTGATTTAATGTCCGATTTGATAGTTTTTATGTGGTATTGTATTTGTTGAAAACCTAATCTTGCGCCTGGATGTTTTTACCTATTTATTTTGGGGTTTATACATGTTTTAGTATTAGATAATTGAAACCCTAACTTTGTGAACGTGTTTACATTGATTATTTAATATTTATTTACATGTAAATTATATATGACATTTTATATACTCTGAAAATTATGTTGTGAACCGTTTATGAATGGATTTGTTACCTGAAAACTTTAAAGTTATATTTGGCTCAACATGGTAAGGATTTTTTAATGTTCTTCAAGCTTTATTTTGATTTGTGCATATATTTAAGTTATGTGACGATTTAAACTCATAAGGATATGATTATCTGTATTTGTATACAAGAATTATACAAGATATGAAAAATATAAGAAAAGAATTCCAAGATATGATAAGTTTTGATGAACCGTTTTCCAGGAAATGAGAATAAAGTGTAATGAATAAAGTTTAAAATTTTCCTTTCAAGTAATCATGAAACTGGATCAACAATTTATATTCAAATGGTAGTATTTTCAAGTATACCTTAAGATATTATTGTGGTAGCACAAGGACTATCTTTAGGTGAGGGGGGATATGGTGGCATAAGTTTTACGGCCCCATATACTGGGTGAAAATATATTGTTCGTTATGGGGTGTTTGAATTGCGTAGGTAGTGCATTAGAATGTGTGAAAGTATAGACATCCCTTTCCTCGTTTGGCCACACTGTTAGTTAGTAAGGCTTACTAGCCCTAATCCACAAAGAAAAAGAAATTTTTACATGTTTCAGAATTCAAAGAAATTAAAAATAAAATGTGAAAGAAGAGTGAGTTTTGAAATTGCATTTGATCATACTTCATGTTTATATATCTATATTATACTCCTATTTTCATTCCTTGATTTAATTTGGATATATTACTTATTATCCTTAATTATATTATACCTTATTGAGAATTTGGCTCACTCCTTACTTTTTTTTGCCTTCAAATGAGTACGAATTTATGCCTAATGAGGCGGAGTGAGGATTAGAAGTTGGCTAGGCTGCAGACATTGGAGGATATTTTGTAGACGTAGATTTTGTGGTTTTATATTATACGGAGTATTTTTGTATATTTTTGAGATGGATACGTTTTTTATGTATCTAATTTATTGATGATGTACAAATAGTTTAGTTTCTGCTATGTATTGATGGATGTTTATATTTTCGCAGGCTGTGATGGTTTTGTTTAGGTAGTTAGTGGCATTTCTTTGTTTCGATATTGTATCTGAAGTTGCAACATTGGAGCCACTAATATATTGTGGCAATGTGGATCCTGTGTGTGTGTAATTTTTGTGGTGATATGCATATTATATAAGAATTTATACAGATTTATGTATAGTTTGGTAGCCGTTTTGTAGGCGGAGCTTTACCGGTTTCTAGTTAGGAAATACGGTTCATCACACTAGGTAAGGAATGAAATGCGAAAAGGCTGTAAATTGAGCCTCGTATTGAGCTACTATCATAGTCTCGTTTGTTAGTGTCTGAAACTTCACCTCCTTGCTCACCCAATGCAAGATGGAATGAACTTTTCATTGAAGCATTAGATAAACGCCTCCCAAGTAATCTCTTTCCAGTGCTTTTGAGCTCACCCTCAACCAATTTCCACTAATGGTCTGCTTGGCCAACAAAGTGGCTAAAGGTTAAGCAGACCTTATCCTCGTTCCTGCATCCTATGACGTCAAAAGTTTTTTCAATGCGGCCCATTCAATCCTTGGCAAGAATAGGATTAGGCAGTTCGATGGACTCTTAGACTCCTTGGTCCATGAAATCCATTGTAAAGTGGCACTCTCAATCCTAGTAGTGTGAGTGATTTCCAACTATTGGGGCAGTTGCCATCATTAGTCTGAATGCTTTGACACTGGTCACTTGATTAACTAGTAGTGCACGTTCTAGAATGCACTATGGAATTCTGCCATCTCTTCCACATTGGTACCCTAAGCTGCATTGTAAGTCCTACCAATGTTCGTGCTCTATCGTTCAGGCATATATGAAAGAACAATAGAGAAGGGCTTGGAATTCTTACCTATTCCAAATCATAACCTACACAATAATTCTAGACCTAAAATATCCCAATTTTCTTAGGCCTTTAAGTACTTTGCAAGTCCTAATATTTATTAAATATTTTCAATCCCTAAATCCATAGCATTCTCACAGAACTATCTCCCTAATAATATAATGGTGACTCAGACTCAATGTACTCGCAATCGGCTCAGGCCATTAATGTGGAGACTTCTATCATAAATAAGTATTATAAAACCATAGTGAATAAAACATCCACCAAATGGCTATCTCCTCAACTCACGAGGCAAAAGTGAAATGTTTGATACATTTAAAATCATATGGACACAAATCAAAAGATAACTAAGTATTTCTACTACAACCAATAAAAATTTATCCTTGCATACTCAAAATATAAAAATGTTAGACTTCGAGATCCTCTATTTGTACACTTCTTAGTGAAAACTTGGTCTCCTACCAACCCTTAGATCTCTGCTACTTTGAAGTCAATAAAATAAAGTGTGAGTAAAAAACTCAACAAGTAATAATATCAATAAAGTAGTGGACAATAAATATCTCGAATAATAAGATCAATATAAATAAGAGAAACATCAATCTCATAAGCTAATCATACTCTATTCGAAACTTTATGACACGCTGCAAATATAACTCATGATTATAATGAGAATCCACCGTGGAGGGTTACCCCAAATTCAAAATATCGTGACTACAACCAAGATTGCTTAGAATCTAAATATCAATAAAATTATAGGTTCCATCAAACTAATCTCTACCACTGTTATCACAATGTGGTAAATCATAAATAATTACCTTGGATCTTATTCAGTCACTATGAAACCAAAAGCAACTTATTTTCATCCTCGACAATTGGAGCAATAAAATGAAGTAACCAACACTTGCAAGTTTGACATGCAACAATTCTCTACGTCTAGTATTGGCATAGCAATTGTTCCCTCGGTTTCCCTTTGTCAAGTTAGGTTTAGGAATCAAAACTTATCCTGACAATTTATTTTGCCCAATCTAAGTATAGGAATCTCTCGCTTAGATTCATTTGTCCGATCTAGGTATAAGAATTTCTTACTTAGTTTTCTTCACCCAATTCAAGTGTAGGAATCAATATTCATGCTTCTCAACACTGTGTCTTTTTCCATGATATGTTTTGATATCATTCCATATGATTGTCACATAAGTATTAGTATCCTTCTAAGAAACAAAACTCAATTCACTAGGACATAAATTAAATATTAGATAATGATCGACTATATTATGATTCTACAAGCTTCATACTCATTGATAATACATTGTTTTCATTAGTCTCATTTACCTACTCATGGATATTAAGGACAACTTATACATCTTAGGATTACACAAATATTGTCATTATTAAGAAAGAATATGAGACAGCTACATGAGTACACTAAATACTCACCATATGACATCAGAATTGGCCCACTACTACTCTAAGCTCTGAATATAACATTAGATCAGTCACCCTAACATTTACGCAACAAATCTAAGTTGAACTAACATTTGGGTCTTTTGGTTTTCTCTCACGCTGGAACATAAGCTCTACCATGAGGTCTACACAGTACTTTTACCCATTGTCTAACTTACTAAGGCCATAAAAACAAATAAAAAGTACATTCCACTAGATTTCTGAGCGACAGATTTTTTTAAACTCAAATATTTCCCAAAACATACTTGATGTTCAAATATTGCCTCACGTAATGGTCGAACATCAACTCATAACCTTATGAAAGGACACAATTTTCCTATGAGATTTAATATTTAAGACCAATAGTCCATCTAGAATATATCTATTAAGATGTATTCTTAAGAACACACAACCAATCTTGAAAATCCATCAATTTACCTTGAGCATGTCCTTGTGTTTGATGGTGGCATCATACACCAGTCATAAACTGAGTCAAATATTTTATAAAACTACCAATTTGTGAAAAATAAGTAGTTAAACATTAATATTAGAAGTCTCTACCCTAGAGTTCTTAGTAGCTAAGTTCATAATAATTATATGAAGCATAGAACAAGAAATGATAAAGATTTTTACTTTTCAATTGTTGTTCAAATACTAACCAAATTGCATTACAATAATAAATATAGGTTTGCATCCAAAAAAATTCTAATTAATAAAATAAAATATAGAAAACATTTATACTATTTATTAAGTAAATTATTAAAATACCTTTCTAAAATTTTATGAGTCTAACTTATTGAGTATTTTCATAAGTTCATTCCATACTTGCATGCAAGCTATTAGTCTCATAAGGTGCCATCCCAATTATTAGTTTTATAATTAAAGTCCTTAATCAGTCAGAAGTCTAATTAATCTAAAATTTAAAATATTGGGTATTACAGGATGCCAATGACAAAATAATTCCCTAAAATAATGTACCACTAGGCGTTGAACATTGCTTTGTCTATCAAAAAATACCTCTCTTTGGCACTTTATTTTGGTGCGACATGATCAAATTTGAACCAAATTTCATGAGATATTTCTCATTCTCACCTTGAAGCTTGTTTAAACAACACTTACAAAACCAAGTGTTAGACCAAGTGCTAGTTGGAAGACATTCCAATATTAAAAGAATCTCTTCTTCCAATTTTTTATGGATTCAAGGTTTCTATCCCAATCGCTTATACCACGATGAGGAGTCAAAGATACACATTCACCATCCTACGCAAATCTAAAAACTACCTTCACAACCCTGGTTACCAACTCTAGGTTATGTTGTCTACAAAAAATACAGAAAACCACAAGTATTGAATAGCATTGGATGTGGTCGAGCGAATGATATCCTAGGTACTTGAATAATTCCACAAGTTCCCCAGCAAGAGGGAAATGGATCCCACTCTTTAAATAAGCCTCATATATGGTGATAAAAACCTTAAGATGGGATGATGCCCTATCATCTGGATTAGGGACAACAAAAACAATAGAAGGAATGCAATACCTCTTGTAAATGGCATTGATGTCCAACTGCATGAGAATAGAGGTGATGTCAACCACCTTGCACTCTGATGAACTCTTTGATCAACGTGGCACCATTAATGAAAAAAGAAGACATGGTTAAAACTCTCAAAAATTGAAAACTCTTAACATAACAGTTCCGGAAGTGTAATTCTAGGAATCTAATTTTTTGTTTTACGTGAGCCCCAAAAACATTGCAAATCAAGAGAAGCTAGTGAGTCACATAACTCCACCAAAATGTTGCATTTTGTTTCAAAATGACACGTCTCATATTAGGAATCAAAGCATTAAATTTGCCGCGTACCAGTCAAGTCATGCACAGGATATTCATCATTGTGCTTATGTCATCAATCTTTCAACCAATAAATATTTTTATTTTTAATAAAATGATTAAAATTTGATAAGAATAAAATAATAATTAAAAAAATAACTTAAAAATTTATAGTCAATTCTAAGAGTTGATATTGAGTCTGGTAAATACTATAACCAACTCAAACCTATCAACCATGGGTTGACCTAATGATGAACCAAGATTATGAAAAAGCAAAAGTGTTAGACATTTGACAAAGGTATTACGTGACTAATTATGATAACTTGTCCAGCAATTTGCTTGCAAGTGGATCATGTCAAAATGGATTAATGCTTAATTGACCGATTAATAAAATCCTACATGACTACATAAGTCCAAGGGAGTGTGTAAAAGTTAGAATAAGATTAATTAATCAATAGTCAGATCTATGTATAAATACAAAAATAATGATATATTTTTATTTTTTGCTCAAACATTTATACTATTTACAATGTCTCCAGACATACATATCCACGCTGACACAAAGTCTCCAGAATAGGAAACCAAGCAAATGTTACCCCAAGAAGAATTGCAGCTATGAATTCCTATAGAACCGTTGTCTCCATCTCCATCACCAACACTATTTGACAAGGGATAGTATAATGATTGAAATTTCATAAATATACTTATTATGATAATTATATTATGAACTCAAAAATTTGAAATTCACCCTGAGACGCAGCGACGACATAAAATTGTGACGGACCGGCTATATTCTACCGCATGCGGCCGCCCGTCTATTGAAACCGATCATATACTCTGGTAAAAAAAAGGTTGACTTAAAAATTTTTTTTCTTTTATATATATTTTACATCGTGTGCACAAGATCGCGTAAGGCTCAACTTCGTGAGTTGGCGGCCGGGGTCGTGTGGGTTCTCTGTTGACCGACCAAGACGAGGTTGGTCGGACATGAAGGTCCCAAACAAACTGAGATGCCATTAGAAATCACAAATTTTTCAAACCATAATAGCATACGAAAGTACACTAATATTCATTAACTTTTAGCAACGAAGTATTTTACAATTCTTTCCCCAAATCATCAAAAGCGAAAAACATCAATTTTGCTCCTTCGCTGCTTAAGTTTTGGCCAACTATCCTGCCTATCTAGTCCATCGGACTTCATTCTTTTTCGTCCGGCATAAACTCATCATCACCATCATCATCTGAAAAATAAAAGAGTTGAGCTAGAGAGCCCAGCAAGGTGCTCATGCATAAATCATGCATAGTCATGAACAATGAGACAAACAGATAGAATGCAATAGAGATGTATATGCATGCAGTTTCATAAAACATGGCCAGAGTTAATGCAAACAAATTCCGAAATCATGCAATTAAATTTCCAAAAACATGTTTATGTTTCCAAATTCATTTTCGTCAAAAACCCGCTACATTTAAGGTCCGTAGTCATGGCTAATCAAAATGCTACATTTAAGGTCCGTAGTCATGACCAATCAAATGGCAGCATTTAAGGTCTGCAGCTCTCGACCATCAGCTACATTTAAGGCCTGCAGCTACTCGGCCATCAAACACTTAGTTTCGCAAATCATGCTTTTCTGAAAACCAAAGTCAAATCATGCATTTAACCGGACACCATAAAATCTTTCAGAGATTGTGTACGTACATCTTAAGGCCGGTTCAAAAATCATATACTTCAAGCCGGTTTCAAATCATAATACAAATGCCGATTTTGATTAAGGCCGATTTCAAGATCAATGAGCAAATGCCGGTTTCAAATTACAATACACGTACCGATTTTGAAATCACAGTGCAAATGCCGGTTTTAAAATACGATATAAGGCCGGTTTTGAAATTATAAATACAAAGCCGATTTCAAATTAACTTGCAAGGCCGGTTTCGATATTTACTTAAGCTGATTTCACATTATATTATAAGGCCGGTTTCAGATTACAATGCAAAGCCGATTTCAATTATTCTTTAAGGCCGGTTTCAGATTGCAATTGTGAGGTCTAAAAATTAAGAGGCTCAAGGTTGGAGTTGAAAATGTTGACCGGTCTTCAATGAAAGAAATGAAACGTGACAAGAAAAATGGGTTAATTAGAATAAGGAGCATTGACCGAAAAGTTGACCTAAATAAATTAATGGCAACAAAAGTCAAAAGCAAACTTTATTATTTAGTTAGAATCCAACTAAGTATCGACTAAATGGAGTAAGTAAACTACCTCATTACAGTTTGAGGAGAAGTACTCGAGTAAGTAAACTAACCTACTTACTCCCATCTACCATCTAAAAAGAGGTACCGAAGCAAGTGACTTACCCCACTTACTCCACCTAACCTCTCCTTTATATATGGCCAGCGTCAGTTGAAGTAACAAGTGCGAATGCAAGCAGAAAGGAGGGAGTGAAGGAGAGGAAGCTTCAAGACGGTAATATTGGACGGCCGACTGTCAGGCAAGTGTACTTCGGACATCACTCTTTCTGTTTTTAAGAATATTGCAAGTGTACCCCCGTTTTAAAGTTTATACTTTAAGAATATTGCAAGTGTACACTTTGTTGTTAGCTCTAGAATGTTGCAAGTTTACTTTGGACGATACTCTTTCTGTTTGGTACCCAGTTTTAGAAAGTTTGTGGTTCATGAACTCCTGTTTCCAAGTCTCAGCTTTAAGAAAAAAAAAATGCAAGCATTACCTTCCAGTTTAACTTGAGAATTTGCCGAATAATATGCTGTATTTCTAATATGCATATTCGCATGACTGATTTCAAGGTTAATTTCATATTCTCTGTTTTTCACTTTCTGTTCCCTGCTCAAACTGAAAGTGTATGAAATCCGAACTAAAAATGAAACGGCATTGGCAAGTATTGAAACCGACATGATATGAAACCGGCATGCATAATGTGAACTCGGCTTTTTGGCATGATAAAATTGAAACCAGCCTCCACCTTAAGCCTAAAAGAAGTTCGGCCTTCCCTTAAGCATAAAAGAAGTTCAGCCTTCCCTTAAGCCTAAATCAAGTCCGGCCTTTGTGTGAGATAAAAAGAAGTCTGGCTTCCCTAAATGTTAAAAAAGTTTGGCCTTCCCTTGATGCATAATCAAGTCCGGCCTTCCACTTGAAATTTGATTCGGCCACTCTTGGTGAAATCCAAACTGGCCACCTTTGAGTATGAAATCCAAATCAGCCACCTTGGAGTATGAAGTCTAAATCAGCCTTTTCCTTGTAAGAAAATGAAATTGACCTTCCGTTGTAAGAAAATGTAACCAGCCTTCCCTTGTATAAAAATGAAACCAGCCACCCTCGCATGATGAAAACGAGATCAACCTCCCTTGAGCATGAAATCAAGATCAGTTTTACCCTTGCATGTGAAATCAAGTTCGGTCCCCTTTGCATGTGAAATTAAGATGAGTCTGACACATTATTTTGAAACTGGTGATTGTAATGAAAGTTGAACCGGTTTTATGATAAGACAAATAAGTTTTGACTCTAGCTTTGGGAGATAAGGTTCTCCGGCATGCCTTAGGACTTTATGGTAGTAATCGAGGATAACTAAAGTGAGAGCCGTCCTCGGGGCTTTGTATAAGGAGGAAATGAGAGTCGTCCTCGAGCTTTGTACAAGGAGGAAGAAGTGAGAGCCATCCTTTGTACAAGGAGGTCTTGCTGTGATTGTGAGGAGATGTGCATAATCTATCCTCGATTAATACCCACTCTGCCTAGCAAAGTTCTTACCAGTAAATAAAAGAGAATCTCTATGATATGACCGACTCTATTTTATGTCTTGATTTTAGTATTGATAGACTCAATTTTTCTTGATTACTTGTTGCATAATATTTTTGTCATTAATAATTATGTTACTTATGCATCTGTACCCGCCTTACAGCATGAAGCTTTATGAAAAATCTGCATATACCTTGTTGAACTCCGGCTCACTATTTTCTATTTTTTTTCCTTATAGATGAGACTTTGGAGCTCGTGCTTGACGAGTTGGAGTGATTAGAGCTTGTCCGAAAAGTTTTAAGGACTCGAAAGCATATTTTGGAGTTCCCTCGGAAGAATACTGTTGTAATGACCTGATTATGACATATGAATTTTTGTAGTTAGACATTTGTGCCTATTCGGAAATAAATGTTATGGAATGAATATGAATGTTTCTGCAAGATGTTGGATTGACTTCCACTATGCATTTTATGATTAAAATATATGGGTCATAGATGGCATCTGTGATCCTGTGTTGTAAATGGCGGAGTTAAAAAAAAATCCATTCTGCCACAATTGGTATCAGAGAGATGAGATGCCTTAGGAATTGATCAATCAAGATGTGGAAGCATAGGTTTGAATATTCATACTGAATCTCTGAGAGAAGTAGGCCAAGGATAATTTAGGCAATTAGAGCCCTTAGGAAAAACTTGGCTTCTGAACCAAGTATAAATTTTTGGGATTGAAGGATATTTTCTTTTGCTGAGATTATAATATTGTGCCTATCTTGATTTTAGAATGGCAAGTGGAAAAGGAAGAAGAAATGGCCGAAATACGCCTTATGATCGGGAGGCCGCATATATAGATTTGTTGGAAAGAATGACCAACGTGGTGGAATCCATCAAGCATAGGCATATGGCGCCAATCCCTACGACTGAGCCAGCTCCGGCTATCCTAGCTCCAACTACGTATGACCGGTTTAAGAAGGAGCGCGCACTGGGCTTCTTGGGGAAGCTTGACCCGACAGAAGCTGATATATGGCTTAAGAGGATGAAAAAAATATTTACGGTAATTGGGTGTTCAGACCAGGAGAATGTCACCTTCGCCGTCTACAAGTTGGAAGGCGAGGCAGACAGCTGGTGGTACATGAGGAAGAGGGTACTAGGGGTGCCCAATGAATTGATCACTTAGGAAATATTTGAGGAAGTTTTTCTAGAGAAGTACTTCCCACCCAACCTCTGAGATCAAAAGGAGATGGAGTTTATGAGGTTAAGGTAAGGGAGTATGTCTGTGACGGAGTACGATGCTAAATTTACTGAATTGTCCAAATTTTCCCCTTATTATATTGAAGATGAACTAAGAAAAGTGAAGAAGTTTTAGTAGGGACTATGGGATGATATCCGGAAGCAACTGTCCACCTTGAAGCTTGAGACGTATGCCGACATACTGGATTGGGCAGTCATCTACGAGAAAGAAATAGAGACGGAGAGATTTTTTGCAAAGAGGGAAGCTAGTCAGGCTAACGTTAGTATTGGATCTGCTAGAGGATCTTCTGGATCATCCAAGAGGACGAGGACGGTGGTAAAAGGGAGGAGTATTGTGCCGGCTTAGTCGATGACTGATTCTAAAACATCGGCTGCGCACTGCACATCCTGTGGGAAAATACATCCAGGGCCGAGTGTCGCCGAAAGACAGGAGTTTGTTACAAATGCGGACAGTAAGGACATCTGATCAAGGATTGCCCGAGATGAGAGGAAGAAAAGCCTACTATTCTGGCTAAGGCCTTTGTAGTAGCTATCCAGGAACAAGAGGCATCGCCTAATGTCGTGGAAGGTACCCTTTTTGTTTGTGATGTTCTTGCATCCATCTTATTTGACTCAGGGTCTACTCACTCTTTTATTTCTCCATAGTTTGCATGCCATATTGATACTGCTCCTTACTTATTAAATTATGAATTATCGATATGTACCGCTTCTGGATTTCCCGTCATTACTGATATTGTATACCTTGGACGCGTGATGAAAGTAGATGGAAAATATTTGATTGTGGATTTGGTATTACTAGACATGGGAGATTTTGACGTCATTCTAGGGATGGATTGGATGGCTAAAAATCATGCCACCATTGATTACTTTACGAAGAAGGTTTATTTTAATATCCCTAGGATGGAAACCTTTTTCTTCCAAGGCATTAAGAAAAAGGAGATGCCTGTAATAATCTCGACTTTACATGCTAAACATCTGATGAGAAGCGGATGTAAAGCTTACTTGGCTTATGCCTGCACCACTGGGAGCCATAAGGTGCCGGCTAAGGACATCCAAGTCATCTGCGAATTTGAGGATGTATTTCCTGAGGAGCTGCCTAGATTGCCTCCACATCGGGAAATTGAGTTTGAGATTTCTATTATTTCTGATTTCAGTCCAGTTTCTAAGACCCTTTATAGAATAGCTCCGGCTGAATTAAAAAAATTAATGTGACGACCCAAGTTCCTGAATACGATAATTGGGTAATAATTAAGTTAAAATAGGTAAATTGTATTCAAAAGGTACGGGAGGAATGGATTGGAAAGCTCAAAGAACCGGAACTAGTAAATTGGGAACCGAAATCGTAAGTGGTGAAATGTTGATTCGTTGACAAGATTCGGGTTTTAAATTGTGATAATCATGACTTATTGAGGTTATATAATCAAAAATAAGGTCCAAGGATGTGAAAGATTGGGTTAGAATGGTCAAAACGGGTCCCGAACGGCGAAAACGCAACGTAGGCCTGCTGCAGGCTTGACGCGGGCCAGACCAGCGCCCTCCGCGAGCTCGAGCCCTCCTATCAAGCACAAAAACCAGTAGCAAGCCCGCTCGATGCATGCTAGAGCTCCGCTCGAGCGGCAGGCTGCCCGAAGCTTTGCCGCCTGCTGGTCGCTCAAGCTCCGCTCGAGCGGCTGCGCGATGTATAAAAACGTGCGCGGCTCTCTCCTTCTCATTTCCACGCGATTTTAGGGTTTGAGGAGAGAGAGAGAACGCCAACTTAGAGAGAGAAGAAGGGAGAACAAGACCCGGGAGCCCGAATCCAACCTCGAGCCAGTTAAAAAGGTGAAAGCACGCGTCGAGGCAAGTGTTCTAATACCCACTTCTCGTTCTCTTTCGATGTTTTGTGTATTTTTGTTGGGTATTTTGTGTCGATACCCACGGGGAACATTAGAATCTCGAAACCCATGTCTTGAGGTCCAAGAAAATGAGGTTGTTTGTCCTAATCGTGCCCGATTCATCCGGGTGGGTTTTACCGAAACCCTAAGGTCTTCCTAGTGTCGATGGTTGAGAGAATCGGTAAGTGTCTGAGTTGAGTCGTTCGGAGAGGCTATGGATTTGATTTGGGATGAGGATTAAAACAATTCAATGCTTGAGGTTCCTAAAATAGGCATTGTCCGAGGGAATGATTTCTAAATGTAAGGAGTTCATCTCGTGTTTGGAAATTCGAGGCTCGTTAAATTTCGAGGACGAAATTTCTTTAAGTGGGGGAGAATGTGACGTTCCTGGGGGAGAATGTGACGACCCGAGTTCCTGAATATGATAATTGGGAGATACTTAAGTTAAAATAGGTAAATTATATTAAAAAGGTACGGGAGGAATGGATTGGAAAGCTCAAAGAACCGGAACTAGTAAATTGGGAACCGAAATCGTAAGTGGTGAAATGTTGATTCGTTGACAAGATTCGGGTTTTAAATTATGATAATCATGACTTATTGAGGTTATATAATCAAAAATAAGGTCCAAGGATGTGAAAGATTGGGTTAGAATGGTCAAAACGGGTCCCGGACGGCGAAAACGCAACGTAGGCTTGCTGCACGCTTGACGCGGGCCAGACCAGCGCCCTCCGCGAGCTCGAGCCCTCCTATTGAGCACAAAAACCAGTAGCAAGCCCGCTCGATGCATGCTCGCGCTCCGCTCGAGTGGCTGCGCGATGTATAAAAACGTGCGCGGCTCTCTCCTTCTCATTTCCACGCGATTTTAGGGTTTGAGGAGAGAGAGAGAATGCCGACTTAGAGAGAGAAGAAGGGAGAACGAGACCCGGGAGCCCGAATCCAACCTCGAGCCAGTTAAAAAGGTGAAAGCACGCGTCGAGGCAAGTGTTCTAATACCCACTTCTCGTTCTCTTTCGATGTTTTGTGTATTTTCGTTGGGTATTTTGTGTCGATACCCACGGGGAACGTTAGAATCTCGAAACCCATGTCTTGAGGTCCAAGAAAATGAGGTTGTTTGTCCTAATCGTGTCCGATTCGTCCGGGTGGGTTTTACCGAAACCCTAACCTACGGGATTTTGGGGATTTCCCGTTTTCCGGCCGTGTATCATGAAATTGACCCCAAAATGTGAATCCCCACATCCCATTGATGCATATATATCGGCCGTGGGTCCGATCTCGCGCGTTTGACCTGTTCGAGGCGTCCGAGCCCTCTAAACGGGCGCTATTCTCGTTCACCTGAGACCGAAGGTGGAATTTGCACGTTGTCACCTTCGTAAAATGTTGAAATGACCCTAGAATATGAATCCCCGTATCCCAATTGTACGTATATATCGACCGGATGCCGAATCTCGCAAGATTTGACCCGTTTGTGGCATCCGGGAGCCTTGAAAGAATTCCGTAATTGTTTATCCGAAATTGTGGAATTTAATGGAAATTCGTTCGCGAAGCCCTTGACCCGCGCCCGGACACCGTTTGAGCTTCTATTTGGAGTTAAATGTATAAATTGATTTGAGATTATAGTTGCCCATGCCTCGGGTTCTATAGATTACCTGTTGGATGTCCAAAATTCCTAGAATCAACCGATTCGTGCACGTGTGCACGGTTCACGTGCACTGTACATGGGTACTACTCTTTCGAAAATATCGGACGATATTGTGTAATACTTCCTTGTTTAAATGCCGATTAAAGGATATGTGTTTGTAGAGAGAGAAAGTTGAGGCACAACAGCAAGCACGAAGAGGAAGAAAGGGGAGAGACCACCGTTCTGATCCGATCCGGGTAAAATAATTGTAGAGCGAGCTCAGGCAAGTGTACCTCGGACGTCGTTTTACGTTTTTACCTTTCCTTTTGCTTTAAAACTTGATGAAACGTTACGAAAATGATATTAATGCATGTTTATAGTACATAAAGCATGTTTCCTTCAATTAATCGGTTGGATTTTATATTTATCCATGTTTATTGCAAGATCTACCTCCAATTTCGTAAATAAGCATGAGAATAGTGTTCGATTTGCCTCGGAAAGCATTTGATGAAACCCTAGCTCGAAAATGTTGCGAAGATTGAGTAAATTGCATGATTTAATGTATATGCATGGAATTTATGGCATTAATTTTATGAATAAGCATGTGTTAGAGAACGATTTGAGTCCGACGGTTTTGGCAAAGCCCTATGTACGAAAATGAAGAGGTTTTGATGAGCTTTAACCGTAGCTTCTGTTATATGAAAGTTAATTGACATCGAAATGAAGCTTCCCGTATAGTTTGTTTTCGAAAATATGTACGAACGTATACCAACAAAATTTCCATGTAAATTTAAAGAAGTGCTGAAATTGTGTTGTGAAAGTTTGATTTTGAAAATGGGATTTCTGATAAAGAAATGACTCCCGTTACAGTTATTTTGGGACCCGAGGCTGACTACAGTCCAGGTAAGTTCTTGGGTGAGGCCTTAGAACTTACGGTGGTAATCGAGGATAGCTCTGTCCATGGAGCGATTCATGGTCCGCCCGTCCTTAAGGCGCGTTATGCCAGAGGAACATAGGCCGACCTTCGGGTGGCACACACAGATGTATATCCCTCGGGATGGGATATATATATGATATGATATGATATGACATGATAGGCCTTGGATTGTGTGGATGAACACAATCTATCTCGATCATTCGCCCTTCCGCTAGTAGGGTACACTTTGGGTGGTCTGAAATTGTTAAGATATGTCACGTAAAAGATGAAATGTATCGCATGCGGTGAAAAGATGACAGAGTATTATCGGATGAAAAGATGATAATGAAACGATATACGGTGAAAAGATGACAATGAAACGATTATAGAGTACCATTTTCAGTTTTACCATGCATCTGTATAGTTTATAGTTATAGTTTTACAGCCTATAGTGATATGATTTATGAAGCATGGGATTTAATATCGTTATAGCATGTCTTTACAGTTTCTCTTTTCAGATGATGTTTGATTAAACATTATGGTTTTACACGGTTATATGATCGTTTTGGCATAATCATTTTACAGTTCATATGCATGTACCTTGCTGGGCTTCGGCTCACTGTTTTAGTATTTTCCCCCCTCCAGATGAGACAGTAAAGCTTTTACCCGACGAAGAAGAGTAAGCAGAGAGAGAAGCTTCTTGAAGACTTTTGAGGACCATAGCATAGTGGAGCTATTTTGGAGAGGCCTGTCGACGTAAAGGCCTAGTTGCATATGATTTTGTATACAGATCTTATGATTTTTGATGTCCTAGAACATGTTGATTTTTGTAAAGAAAGCATATGATGTGTATGATAGTAGAAGAGAAAATGTTATGCTTCTGCAGGTTCTTAGTTTACTTTCGCTATATACTCTGGATTTCCTGTGTAGGTCCCAGATGGCATCTCGTTATTTATCTGTTAGAATAGTAATTGCTTTGATGGATTTGTGCATGGATGGCACATAGGATCCTGTGAATGTTTGTTGTAGGAAATGTATATGATGGATAGTTGTGTGCTTGTTTTAAATGATTATTACAAGATTTGTATTTTTGGATTTTTATCCAGTTACAAAGGAGACTCTGCCGAAATTTCTGCAGAAGTCTTGCCTTATGTATAGACCGTTAATGGTATTCCTGTTTTGATGGAAGCTTTGAGAAAAAAAAAAATCCTTTCCGTCGCAATTGGTATCAGAGAATTGAGATGCCTTAGGAATTGATTGACCGAAAAGCGGAAGCATAGGATTGAATCTCTATACAGAATTTCTGTAAGGAATAGGTATGGGAAGTTAAGGTAACTAGGACGTTTAAGAAATTGGTTCTTAGGCTAGTGCTAAGTTAGGAATGATGATTTAGTTCGATTGATTAACTAATGTATCCTAGTTAGTGTTCAAGGAGTGTCTCAATGCGAAATGTCTCGGTCTCAAGGAAATATTAGTAGTAGCTCTTGGATGGGGACTACTAATACTAGTGGCTGGTTGTAGGGTCGAAAAGATGATGGTGTGTAGAGACACCTTAGTGTTGGGATTTGATCGATATCAATTGGATTCTTGAATTGATCGGTGGTTGACTCGAGCCCTCGGTTAATTTATCTCGATTTTAAGGTTTGGGAATGCTTAAGTGTATGGACTTTAGGTAGCCCCGAGTTATATTGAGATTGCAATGTGAAATCTTAAACTTAGAATGATGCTGTGGTGACCCCCATGTCTGGTAGAAAATGTGGCGTGTTGCCCCATGCTAGATAGGAGGTGGTTTCGACCTCGGTTGGTTGACATAAGAGGGATCATGGGTCGCGAGGATTAAGAGGTATTGTCTTATGTGCTTTGAAATCTCCTTGGGTGAATGCTTTGTTTCGATGAGACTCTCGAGAGTATGATTCAATAGTGGTTGGTTGATCGTAAGATTGAGGGATGTCCTTATTCATAGACGGATGGTAAAAAGGTCCACTGTTTTAATCTAGGGCTCTAAGGTATTAACTCAAGATGTTAAGTGTCACCGGTTGTGGTAAGAGGTAAGGCTCTTACGTCTGATATTGTAGCCCGATATCATTTTGGGGGATTCTAAACCCTTGGTTGCGTTGTGTTTTGAGTTATGTGTGATTGAAGGACATAGGCTTTGTGATAGCGGCAAAGGTAATCTAGTATTCGGAAAGGTAAAAGGATGTACCAAGGTGGATGTTCAAGTAAGAAGTTTGGATAAATGCCTTCTCGAAGAGACTTTGGGACTATGACCTAAGTGTAAATAGCATGGTCGTTGGCTTAAAGATAGTTTGTATCCTCTGACCTTGAAGTGAAGAAATCAAGTGCCGTGGGATCGTGAGTTTGGTGGTAATGGTGTATGAGGGAATATGTGGATTGCCGAGATTGAAGATGAGATTTCTTTATTTTGATGTCACAACACTTGTATCGTTGGGATCCTGATTGTGGATAATTTTGGTGATTCCTAAGTTGTTTCATTAAGGACCTGAATTTGATATAGACGGTATTAAGGTTGTGACATTTTCCTTGAGTTTGTAGATGCAATTGGTTGAGTCGGCCGGAGTTGTATTAATAAGTGTATTATGCCTTGTAATTGAATTGTGCGATTTGGGGTATGAATTTGAGCCGACTAAGGTATTCAGTCTTGACCTGATCTTAATAATTGTTCGATGGACAAATTGCAGTGCTAATATAATTAGACTGGTAAAAGATAATCTCTGGCTATTAGGTTGTAGGATTTGAAGCATGAGGTGAATTGATCGAAGTATCAGGAAATTGATGTCATCCTTCTTGTAGAGTATTTAATGAGAATCTGCGTTAAGTCTAATTAGTATATGCGGCCACCGCTTGAAGTTATTTTGTGGTCATTGAGGGGCTTTGGCCGTGTGACTAATTGAGGATGATTATAGAACGAAGATTAGGTTGACTTATCTAATGATCGATAATTCGAGGTTGTGTCAAACTCGACGGCGATCGTTGAAAGTTTTAGGCTTTTGTATCATTGTGAAATACCCCCAGAACCTTTGAGGTAGATAAGACAGACCGATAAGGTTGTTTTGGGAGGCCTAGGAAAATTGATGATTTGTCAAACGGACTTTGTGATTAGATAGGTGAATTACATGGACCGTTGTGAAGGCTTGATGAATTCTAAGATTGATTTGGGCCCATAGCGTTTTATTTGTGGATCAATGGAAGTTGTAGCCCCGATAGTATTCAGGGTGAGGCTATGGCCACTATAAAGTCCAGAAAACGCTGTTTGGGTTTCGTAAGATCGTTGGCGTTTCATGAAATTTTATGGGTTTGATCTTTTGGCCATGTTCGGGTCCATATTAGGATGACTTCATTGATAAATTCAAAGGAATAAAGGGGCGTACGTAATTATTTGAGGAATATGTCATGAGTTCTGGCGGCTGATAATCCGTATGCCCTCATTGTGAAGGGAGTGCAAGTTTTGTTAAGGGAATGCCCTTGAAATAAGTGGGGGAGAAATTCATGGTTAGTGTTACCCCCACGTGTATGTCGGAATTGGCCATTAAGGTCTTCTTTTGAAAACTCAGGATTAATGTCTTCAAAGATAGGCATTAAGATTTTGGAGCCGATCTTGATTGTATCATAATGGAAGATGGTCATATGATATTGTATGTGGTCAGACCTATTTAAAAGTTGAGAAAGTAAACCTCGGTGTTTTCTTTGGGAAAGCAAACATCAATGTGGACAATTTATGTTGTGAGTCTTGGACTAGTATGTCTTCAAAGTTTCCTAGAAGGTGTGAAAGATGAATCGCAAGTAAGTAGAAATGACTGGGTGATAGAATGTCGTGTTCTTAGTCGAGAGATATAATCACATTCGTTTGTGGGAGCTACGGGTTTATCAAATGTGAAGTCCTTATGGTTCTGTTTCAGGACACTTAGAATGACCCATTTATCGTAGCCCTGGAAGGCGTATTCGGATTTGGTTCAGTTGGGTGATCGTTATGATTATAGTTTTGAATGTGGCGTAATTGGATGATTGGGGGATTTGTCCTTATGGTATGGCTATCCTAGGATCGTATTAATCAGAGTAGCGCAGAGTAAGCGTTGTAGACCCATGGAACAGAGATTTCTCATTAAGGTTGAGGTTCCAGTGACCGAATTCTTTCGAGGCTTGGAATGAATTAAAGTGAAAGTTCATTGATCTGTTTGAAGTATCGGATTGGATTGAAAGAATGTCCGGCATGTTTGTAGGTCACTTTTGGTATATCTAGGAATCATTATAAGGTCTTCCTAGTGTCGATGGTTGAGAGAATCGGTAAGTGTCTGAGTTGAGTCGTTCGGAGAGGCTATGGATTTGATTTGGGATGAGGATTAAAACAATTCAATGCTTGAGGTTCCTAAAATAGGCATTGTCCGAGGGAATGATTTCTAAATGTAAGGAGTTCATCTCGTGTTTGGAAATTCGAGGCTCGTTAAATTTCAATTCGAGGACGAAATTTCTTTAAGTGGGGGAGAATGTGTGGGGGAGAATGTGACGACCCGAGTTCCCGAATATGATAATTGGGAGATACTTAAGTTAAAATAGGTAAATTATATTCAAAAGGTACGGGAGGAATGGATTGGAAAGCTCAAAGAACCGGAACTAGTAAATTGGGAACCGAAATCGTAAGTGGTGAAATGTTGATTCGTTGACAAGATTCGGGTTTTAAATTATGATAATCATGACTTATTGAGGTTATATAATCAAAAATAAGGTCCAAGGATGTGAAAGATTGGGTTAGAATGGTCAAAACGGGTCCCGGACGGCGAAAAAACGCAACGTAGGCTTGCTGCACGCTTGACGCGGGCCAGACCCGGCGCCCTCCGCGAGCTCGAGCCCTCCTATTGAGCACAAAAACCAGTAGCAAGCCCGCTCGATGCATGCTCGCGCTCCGCCGAGCGGCATGCTTTGCGCTCCGCCGCTCAAGTCGCCTCGGCGGCCGCGCGATGTATAAAACGTGCGCGCTCTCTCCTTCTCATTTCCACGCGATTTTAGGGTTTGAGGAGAGAGAGAGAATGCCGACTTAGAGAGAGAAGAAGGGAGAACGAGACCCGGGAGCCCGAATCCAACCTCGAGCCAGTTAAAAAGGTGAAAGCACGCGTCGAGGCAAGTGTTCTAATACCCACTTCTCGTTCTCTTTCGATGTTTTGTGTATTTTCGTTGGGTATTTTGTGTCGATACCCACGGGGAACGTTAGAATCTCGAAACCCATGTCTTGAGGTCCAAGAAAATGAGGTTGTTTGTCCTAATCGTGCCCGATTCGTCCGGGTGGGTTTTACCGAAACCCTAACCTACGGGATTTTGGGGATTTCCCGTTTTCCGGCCGTGTATCATGAAATTGACCCCAAAATGTGAATCCCCACATCCCATTGATGCATATATATCGGCCGTGGGTCCGATCTCGCGCGTTTTGACCCGTTCGAGGCGTCCGAGCCCTCTAAACGGGCGCTGTTACTGTTCACCCGAGACCGAAGGTGGAATTTGCACGTTGTCACCTTCGTAAAATGTTGAAATGACCCTAGAATATGAATCCCCGTATCCCAATTGTACGTATATATCGACCGGATGCCGAATCTCGCAAGATTTGACCCGTTTGTGGCATCCGGGAGCCTTAAAAGAATTCCGTAATTGTTTATCCGAAATTGTGGAATTTAATGGAAATTCGTTCGCGAAGCCCTTGACCCGCGCCCGGACACCGTTTGAGCTTCTATTTGGAGTTAAATGTATAAATTGATTTGAGATTATAGTTGCCCATGCCTCGGGTTCTATAGATTACCTGTTGGATGTCCAAAATTCCTAGAATCAACCGATTCGTGCACGTGTGCACGGTTCACGTGCACTGTACATGGGTACTACTCTTTCGAAAATATCGGACGATATTGTGTAATACTTCCTTGTTTAAATGCCGATTAAAGGATATGTGTTTGTAGAGAGAGAAAGTTGAGGCACAACAGCAAGCACGAAGAGGAAGAAAGGGGAGAGACCACCGTTCTGATCCGATCCGGGTAAAATAATTGTAGAGCGAGCTCAGGCAAGTGTACCTCGGACGTCGTTTTACGTTTTTACCTTTCCTTTTGCTTTAAAACTTGATGAAACGTTACGAAAATGATATTAATGCATGTTTATAGTACATAAAGCATGTTTCCTTCAATTAATCGGTTGGATTTTATATTTATCCATGTTTATTGCAAGATCTACCTCCAATTTCGTAAATAAGCATGAGAATAGTGTTCGATTTGCCTCGGAAAGCTTTGATGAAACCCTAGCTCGAAAATGTTGCGAAGATTGAGTAAATTGCATGATTTAATGTATATGCATGGAATTTATGGCATTAATTTTATGAATAAGCATGTGTTAGAGAACGATTTGAGTCAACGGTTTTGGCAAAGCCCTATGTACGAAAATGAAGAGGTTTTGATGAGCTTTAACCGTAGCTTCGTTATATGAAAGTTAATTGACATCGAAATGAAGCTTCCCGTATAGTTTGTTTTCAAAAATATGTACGAACGTATACCAACAAAATTTCCATGTAAATTTAAAGAAGTCTTGAAATTGTGTTGTGAAAGTTTGATTTTGAAAATGGGATTTCGATAAAGAAATGACTCCCGTTCTGATTATTTTGGGACCCGAGGCTGACTATGAGTCCGTGTAAGTTCTTGGGTGAGGCCTTAGAACTTACGGTGGTAATCGAGGATAGCTCTGTCCATGGAGCGATTCATGGTCCGCCCTGTCCTTAAGGGCGTTATGCCAGGAGGAACATAGGCCGACCTTCGGGTGGCACACAGTACAGATATCCCTCGGGATGGGATATATATATGATATGATATGACATGATAGGCCTTGGATTGTGTGGACTGAACACAATCTATCCTCGATCATTCGCCCCTTCCGCTAGTAGGGTACACTGGCAGGGTCTGAAATTGTTAAGATATGTCACAGAAAAAGATGAAATGTATCGTACAGTGAAAAGATGACAGAGTATTATCGGATGAAAAGATGATAATGAAACGTATACGGTGAAAAGATGACAGTGAACAGTATAGAGTACCGTTTTCAGTTTTACCATGCATCCGTATAGTTTATAGTTATAGTTTTACAGCCTATAGTGATATGATTTATGAAGCATGGGATTTAATATCGTTATAGCATGTCTTTACAGTTTCTCTTTTCAGATGATGTTTGATTAAACATTATGGTTTTACACGGTTATATGATCGTTTTGGCATAATCATTTTACAGTTCATATGCATGTACCTTCTTTGGGCTTCGGCTCACTGCTTTAGTATTTTCCCCCTCCGGATGAGACAAGTAAAGCTTTTACCCGACGAAGAAGAGTAAGCAGAGAGAGAAGCTTCTTGAAGACTTTTGAGGACCATAGCATAGTGGAGCTATTTTGGAGAGGCCTGTCGACGTAAAGGCCTAGTTGCATATGATTTTGTATACGAGATCTTATGATTTTGATGTCCTAGAACATGTTGATTTTTGTAAAGAAAGCATATGATGTGTATGATAGTAGAAGAGAAAATGTTATGCTTCACAGTTCTTAGTTTACTTCCGCTATATACTCTGGATTTCCTGTGTAGGTCCCAGATGGCATCTCGTTATTTATCTGTTAGAATAGTAATTGCTTTGATGGATTTGTGCATGGATGGCACATAGGATCCTGTGAATGTTTGTTGTAGGAAATGTATATGATGGATAGTTGTGTGCTTGTTTTAAATGATTATTACAAGATTTGTATTTTGGGTTTTTATCCGAGTTACAAAGGAGACTGCTGAAAATTTACTGCGAAAGTCTTGCCTTATGTATAGGCACCGTTAATGGTATTCTGTTTTGATGGAAGCTTTGAGAAAAAAAAAAAAATCCTTTCCGCCGCAATTGGTATCGCAGAATTGAGATGCCTTAGGAATTGATTGACCGAAAAGCGGAAGCATAGGATTGAATCTCTATACAGAATTTCTGTAAGGAATAGGTATGGGAAGTTAAGGTAACTAGGACGTTTAAGAAATTGGTTCTTAGGCTAGTGCTAAGTTAGGAATGATGATTTAGTTCGATTGATTAACTAATGTATCCTAGTTAGTGTTCAAGGAGTGTCTCAATGCGAAATGTCTCGGTCTCAAGGAAATATTAGTAGTAGCTCTTGGATGGGGACTACTAATACTAGTGGCTGGTTGTAGGGTCGAAAAGATGATGGTGTGTAGAGACACCTTAGTGTTGGGATTTGATCGATATCAATTGGATTCTTGAATTGATCAGTGGTTGACTCGAGCCCTCGGTTAATTTATCTCAGTTTAAGGTTTGGGAATGCTTAAGTGTATGGACTTTAGGTAGCCCCGAGTTATATTGAGATTGCAATGTGAAATCTTAAACTTAGAATGATGCTGTGGTGACCCCCATGTCTGGTAGAAAATGTGGCGTGTTGCCCCATGCTAGATAGGAGGTGGTTTCGACCTCGGTTGGTTGACATAAGAGGGATCATGGGTCGCGAGGATTAAGAGGTATTGTCTTATGTGCTTTGAAATCTCCTTGGGTGAATGCTTTGTTTCGGTGAGACTCTCGAGAGTATGATTCAATAGTGGTTGGTTGATCGTAAGATTGAGGGATGTCCTTATTCATAGACGGATGGTAAAAAGGTCCACTGTTTTAATCTAGGGCTCTAAGGTATTAACTCAAGATGTTAAGTGTCACCGGTTGTGGTAAGAGGTAAGGCTCTTACGTCTGATATTGTAGCCCGATATCATTTTGGGGGATTCTAAACCCTTGGTTGCGTTGTGTTTTGAGTTATGTGTGATTGAAGGACATAGGCTTTGTGATAGCGGCAAAGGTAATCTAGTATTCGGAAAGGTAAAAGGATGTACCAAGGTGGATGTTCAAGTAAGAAGTTTGGATAAATGCCTTCTCGAAGAGACTTTGGGACTATGACCTAAGTGTAAATAGCATGGTCGTTGGCTTAAAGATAGTTTGTATCCTCTGACCTTGAAGTGAAGAAATCAAGTGCCGTGGGATCAGAGTTTCGGTGGTAATGGTGTATGAGGGAATATGTGGATTGCCGAGATTGAAGATGAGATTTCTTTATTTTGATGTCACAACACTTGTATCGTTGGGATCCTGATTGTGGATAATTTTGGTGATTCCTAAGTTGTTTCATTAAGGACCTGAATTTGATATAGACGGTATTAAGGTTGTGACATTTTCCTTGAGTTTGTAGATGCAATTGGTTGAGTCGGCCGGAGTTGTATTAATAAGTGTATTATGCCTTGTAATTGAATTGTGCGATTTGGGGTATGAATTTGAGCCGACTAAGGTATTGATCTTTGACTGATCTTAATAATTGTTCGATGGACAAATTGCGTGCTAATATAATTAGACCTGGTAAAAGATAATCTCTGGCTATTAGGTTGTAGGATTTGAAGCATGAGGTGAATTGATCGAAGTATCAGGAAATTGATGTCATCCTTCTTGTAGAGTATTTAATGAGAATCTGCGTTAAGTCTAATTAGTATATGCGGCCACCGCTTGAAGTTATTTTGTGGTCATTGAGGGGCTTTGGCCGTGTGACTAATTGAGGATGATTATAGAACGAAGATTAGGTTGACTTATCTAATGATCGATAATTCGAGGTTGTGTCAAACTCGACGGCGATCGTTGAAAGTTTTAGGCTTTTGTATCATTGTGAAATACCCCGGAACCTTTGAGGTAGATAAGGCAGGACCGATAAGGTTGTTTTGGGAGGCCTAGGAAAATTGATGATTTGTCAAACGGACTTTGTGATTAGATAGGTGAATTACATGGACCGTTGTGAAGGCTTGATGAATTCTAAGATTGATTTGGGCCCATAGCGTGTTATTTGTGGATCAATGGAAGTTGTAGCCCGATAGTATTCGGGGTGAGGCTATGGCCACTATAAAGTCCAGACCACTGTTTGGGTTTCGTAAGATCGTTGGCGTTTCATGAAATTTTATGGGTTTGATCTTTTGGCCATGTTCGGGTCCATATTAGGATGACTTCATTGATAAATTCAAAGGAATAAAGGGGCGTACGTAATTATTTGAGGAATATGTCATGAGTTACGGCGGGGCCGATAATCCGTATGCCCTCATTGTGAAGGGAGTGCAAGTTTTGTTAAGGGAATGCCCTTGAAATAAGTGGGGGAGAAATTCATGGTTAGTGTTACCCCCACGTGTATGTCGGAATTGGCCATTAAGGTCTTCTTTTGAAAACTCAGGATTAATGTCTTCAAAGATAGGCATTAAGATTTTTGGAGCCAGTGCAGTTGTATCATAATGGAAGATGGTCATATGATATTGTATGTGGTCAGACCTATTTAAAAGTTGAGAAAGTAAACCTCGGTGTTTTCTTTGGGAAAGCAAACATCAATGTGGACAATTTATGTTGTGAGTCTTGGACTAGTATGTCTTCAAAGTTTCCTAGAAGGTGTGAAAGATGAATCGCAAGTAAGTAGAAATGACTGGGTGATAGAATGTCGTGTTCTTAGTCGAGAGATATAATCACATTCGTTTGTGGGAGCTACGGGTTTATCAAATGTGAAGTCCTTATGGTTCTTTTTCAGACACTTAGAATGACCCATTTATCGTAGCCACAGGAAGGCGTATTCGGATTTGGTTCATTGGGTGATCGTTATGATTATAGTTTTGAATGTGGCGTAATTGGATGATTGGGGGATTTGTCCTTATGGTATGGCTATCCTAGGATCGTATTAATCGGAGTAGCGCAGAGTAAAGCGTTGTAGACCCATGGAACAGAGATTTCTCATTAAGGTTGAGGTTCCAAAGACCGAATTCTTTCGAGGCTTGGAATGAATTAAAGTGAAAGTTCATTGATCTGTTTGAAGTATCGGATTGGATTGAAAGAATGTCCGCATGTTTGTAGGTCACTTTTGGTATATCTAGGAATCATTATAAGGTCTTCCTAGTGTCGATGGTTGAGAGAATCGGTAAGTGTCTGAGTTGAGTCGTTCGGAGAGGCTATGGATTTGATTTGGGATGAGGATTAAAACAATTCAATGCTTGAGGTTCCTAAAATAGGCATTGTCCGAGGGAATGATTTCTAAATGTAAGGAGTTCATCTCGTGTTTGGAAATTCGAGGCTCGTTAAATTTCGAGGACGAAATTTCTTTAAGTGGGGGAGAATGTGACGACCCGAGTTCCTGACGAAATTTCTTTAAGTGGGGGAGAATGTGACGACCCGAGTTCCTGAATATGATAATTGGGAGATACTTAAGTTAAAATAGGTAAATTATATTCAAAAGGTACGGGAGGAATGGATTGGAAAGCTCAAAGAACCGGAACTAGTAAATTGGGAACCGAAATCGTAAGTGGTGAAATGTTGATTCGTTGACAAGATTCGGGTTTTAAATTATGATAATCATGACTTATTGAGGTTATATAATCAAAAATAAGGTCCAAGGATGTGAAAGATTGGGTTAGAATGGTCAAAACGGGTCCCGGACGGCGAAAACGCAACGTATGCTTGCTGCACGCTTGACGCGGGCCAGACCAGCGCCCTCCGCGAGCTCGAGCCCTCCTATTGAGCACAAAAACCAGTAGCAAGCCCGCTCGATGCATGCTCGCGCTCCGCTCGCGGCGAACCTGCCCTTTGCGCTCGCTCAAGCTCCGCTCGAGCGGCCGCGATGTATAAACGTGCGCGCTCTCTCCTTCTCATTTCCACGCGATTTTAGGGTTTGAGGAGAGAGAGAGAATGCCGACTTAGAGAGAGAAGAAGGAGAACGAGACCCGGGAGCCCGAATCCAACCTCGAGCCAGTTAAAAAGGTGAAAGCACGCGTCGAGGTAGGTGTTCTAATACCCACTTCTCGTTCTCTTTCGATGTTTTGTGTATTTTCGTTGGGTATTTTGTGTCGATACCCACGGGGAACGTTAGAATCTCGAAACCCATGTCTTGAGGTCCAAGAAAATGAGGTTGTTTGTCCTAATCGTGCCCGATTCGTCCGGTGGGTTTTACCTAAACCCTAACCTACGGGATTTTGGGGATTTCCCGTTTTCCGGCCGTGTATCATGAAATTGACCCCAAAATGTGAATCCCCACATCCCATTGATGCATATATATCGGCCGTGGGTCCGATCTCGCACGTTTTGACCCGTTCGAGGCGTCCGAGCCCTCTAAACGGGCGTATTATCTTTTCACCCGAGACCGAAGGTGGAATTTGCACGTTGTCACCTTCGTAAAATGTTGAAATGACCCTAGAATATGAATCCCCGTATCCCAATTGTACGTATATATCGACCGGATGCCGAATCTCGCAAGATTTGACCCGTTTGTGGCATCCGGGAGCCTTGAAAGAATTCCGTAATTGTTTATCCGAAATTGTGGAATTTAATGGAAATTCGTTCGCGAAGCCCTTGACCCGCGCCCGGACACCGTTTGAGCTTCTATTTGGAGTTAAATGTATAAATTGATTTGAGATTATAGTTACCCATGCCTCGGGTTCTATAGATTACCTGTTGGATGTCCAAAATTCCGAGAATCAACCGATTCGTGCACGTGTGCACGGTTCACGTCTGCACCGTACATGGGTACTACTCTTTCAAAATATCGGACGATATTGTGTAATACTTCATTGTTTAAATGCCGATTAAAGGATATGTGTTTGTAGAGAGAGAAAGTTGAGGCACAACAAAGAAGTACGAAGAGGAAGAAAGGGGAGAGACCACCGTTCTGATCCGATCCGGGTAAAATAATTGTAGAGCGAGCTCAGGCAAGTGTACCTCGGACGTCGTTTTACGTTTTTACCTTTCCTTTTGCTTTAAAACTTGATGAAACGTTACGAAAATGATATTAATGCATGTTTATAGTACATAAAGCATGTTTCCTTCAATTAATCGGTTGGATTTTATATTTATCCATGTTTATTGCAAGATCTACCTCCAATTTCGTAAATAAGCATGAGAATAGTGTTCGATTTGCCTCGGAAAGCATTTGATGAAACCCTAGCTCGAAAATGTTGCGAAGATTGAGTAAATTGCATGATTTAATGTATATGCATGGAATTTATGGCATTAATTTTATGAATAAGCATGTGTTAGAGAACGATTTGAGTTCAACGGTTTTGGCGAAGCCCTATGTACGAAAATGAAGAGGTTTTGATGAGCTTTAACCGTAGCTTCTGTTATATGAAAGTTAATTGACATCGAAATGAAGCTTCCCGTATAGTTTGTTTTCGAAAATATGTACGAACGTATACCAACAAAATTTCCATGTAAATTTAAAGAAGTGCTGAAATTGTGTTGTGAAAGTTTGATTTTGAAAATGGGATTTCTGATAAAGAAATGACTCCCGTTACAGTTATTTTGGGACCCGAGGCTGACTACAGTCCAGGTAAGTTCTTGGGTGAGGCCTTAGAACTTACGGTGGTAATCGAGGATAGCTCTGTCCATGGAGCGATTCATGGTCCGCCCTGTCCTTAAGGGTGTTATGCCAGGAGGAACATAGGCCGACCTTCGGGTGGCACACAGTACAGATATCCCTCGGGATGGGATATATATATGATATGATATGATATGACATGATAGGCCTTGGATTGTGTGGACTGAACACAATCTATCCTAGATCATTCGCCCCTTCCGCTAGTAGGGTAAACTGGCAGGGTCTGAAATTGTTAAGATATGTCACAGAAAAAGATGAAATGTATCGTACAGTGAAAAGATGACAGAGTATTATCGGATGAAAAGATGATAATGAAACGTATACGGTGAAAAGATGACAGTGAACAGTATAGAGTACCGTTTTCAGTTTTACCATGCATCCGTATAGTTTATAGTTATAGTTTCTGACCTATAGTGATATGATTTATGAAGCATGGGATTTAATATCGTTATAGCATGTCTTTGATTTCTCTTTTTAGATGATGTTTGATTAAACATTATGGTTTTACACGGTTATATGATCGTTTTGGCATAATCGTTTCTGATTCATATGCATGTACCTTGCTGGCCTCGGCTCACCTGTTTTAGTATTTTTCCCCTCCGGATGAGACAAGAAAGCTTTTGCCCGACGAAGAAGAGTAAGCGAGAGAGAAGCTTCTTGAAGACTTTTGAGGACCATAGCATAGTGGAGCTATTTTGGAGAGGCCTGTCGACGTAAAGGCCTAATTGCATATGATTTCGTATACAGATCTTATGATTTTTGATGTCCTAGAACATGTTGATTTTTGTAAAGAAAGCATATGATGTGTATGATAGTAGAAGAGAAAATGTTATGCTTCTGCAGGTTCTTAGTTTACTTCCGCTATATACTCTTGATTTCCTGTGTAGGTCCCAGATGGCATCTCGTTATTTATCTGTTAGAATAGTAATTGCTTTGATGGATTTGTGCATGGATGGCACATAGGATCCTGTGAATGTTTGTTGTAGGAAATGTATATGATGGATAGTTGTGTGCTTGTTTTAAATGATTATTACAGATTTGTATTTTTGGGTTTTTATCCAGTTACAAAGGAGACTCTGCCGAAATTTCTGCAGAAGTCTTGCCTTATGTATAGACCGTTAATGGTATTCCTGTTTTGACGGAAGCTTTGAGAAAAAAAAAAATCCGTTCTGTCGCAATTAAGGTTACAATTACAGGAGCTGTTGAACAAAGGTTTCATTAGGCCAAGTGTGTCTCCTTGGGGAGCACCAGTTTTGTTCGTAAGAAAGACAGATGGGTCATTGCGGCTATATGTCGATTATCGTGAGTTAAATAAAATCACAATCAAGAATAAATATCCTCTGCCGCGTATTGATGATTTGTTTGATCAATTATAAGGATCTCGGGTGTTCTCAAAGATCGATTTGAGGTCTAGTTATCATCAATTGAGGATTAAGCCTAAGGTGTGGCCAAGACTGCTCTCCGGACAATGTACGGCCACTATGAGTTTCTTGTTATGCCCTTTGGGCTTACAAATGCCCCTACTGCCTTCATTGATCTAATGAATAGAGTATTCAGACAGTAACTGGATAAATTTGTGGTGGTTTTCATCGATAATATTCGAATCTATTCCAAAAATTATAAGGAGCACGAAACCCATCTGAGGATAGTACTTTAAGTACTTCATGAGAAAAAGTTATATGCTAAGTTAGAAAAATGTGAATTTTGGTTAGAAAAGGTAATGTTCTTGGGACATGTGATTTCTAATGGTGGTATCTCTGTGGATCCAAAGAAAGTTGAGGCCGTTACTAACTAGAGTAGACCAACTTTAGTAACCGAGGTCAGAAGCTTCCTAGGCATGGCAGGTTACTATCGGCGATTTGTAGAAAACTTTTCACAGATTGCTATGCCTCCGACTAGACTACTGAAGAAGGAAGTCAGATTTGAGTGGACTGAAGAATGTGATCAGAGTTTTCAGGAACTGAAGGATCGCCTTACTACTGCTCCAGTATTGGTAATTCCAGAAGGTTCAGGAGGATATGAGGTGTACTGTGACGCCTCTAAGGTAGGCTTGGGATGCGTACTAATACAGCACAGTAAAGTAATAGCTTATGGGTCTAGGCAACTAAAGGTTCATGAAAAGAACTAACCTACCCATGATCTGGAGCTTGCGGTTATGGTGTTTTCTTTGAAAATTTGGAGACATTATCTACACGGTGAAAAGTTTCTGATGTGTTCTGATCACAAAAGCTTGAAGTATTTGTTTTCCCAAAAGGAGCATAACATGAGACAAAGGAGGTGGCTTGACTTATTAAAGGATTACGACTGTGAGATATAGTATAAGCCTGGGAAGGCAAATGTGGTTGCAGATGTTTTAAGTCGACGGTCAGGATTTGTGGCCCAATTACAAATCAAACAAATGGAGATGTTAGAATATCTGAAACAATGTGATATCTGGCGTTATGCTAAGGAAAATAGGATGCTCCTGTCTTATCTTTAAATTCAACCGGAGATTGTTAGTGAAGTTAAGGAGATGCAAGTCAATGATCTATTCCTTATGGAAATTGCAAGCGACTTGAGTAAGCAATCCTGAGCTGAATTCAGCATTCGAACAGATAGAGTATTGCGATTTAAAGATCGATTATGCGTGTCCGATGATAAGGAGTTGAAAGAGAAAATTTTAAAGGAAGCCCATCGGTCTAAATATACCATCCACCCTAAAACAAACAAAATGTATCAAGACTTAAAGAAAACGTTCTGGTGGGGGAACATAAAGAAAGACATTATGACCTATGTGGAGAAATGCCTCGTGTGTCAACAAGTGAAGGGCTGAAAGGAAAAAACCGTCCGGGTTGTTACAACCAATGCCGATCCCAAGCTGGAAATGGGAAGATATTGCTATGGATTTTGTGTCAGGTTCGCCAAGGACTCCTAGAAATCATGATGCCGTTTGGATTATAGTTAACCGACTGACAAAGTCAACCGACTTCTTAGCAATCAGGACGACCTATTCACGTAATAAGCTGGCACAGCTTTATGTGAACGAAATTGTGAGACTACACGGAATTCCTACCTCCATCGTGTCTGATAGGGACCCCCGTTTTATCTTAAGGTTTTGGAAGAGTTTGCATAAGGAACTGGGGACTGAATTAAAATTCAGTACTGCTTATCATCCCGAGACTGATGGCCAATCTGAGCGTAACATCTAAATTCTTGAGGAAATGCTGACAGTTTCGGTGTTAGAAATGAAGGAAAATTGGGATACTTACCTGACACTGGCAGAATTCGCCTATAATAATAGCTATCAGGCTAGTATTGGCATGGCGTCTTTTGAAGCTTTGTATGGAAGGAAATGCAGATCGCCGATTCACTGGGAGGAAACTAGAGATAAAAGAATCTTGGATCCAAAAATCGTAAAAGAAACGGCAGAAGAAAATCGACTGATCCATGACAATTTAAAGGTCGCTCAGAGCAGGCAGAAGAGTTATGCGGACAAAAGGAGGAAAGACTTAAGTTTTGAGGTAGGAGATTTTGTCTTTCTAAAGGTCTCACCGTCCAAGAGAACGTCACGGTTTGGAATGAAGGGTAAACTGAAGCCACGATTTATTGGCCCTTTTGAGATACTAGAACGGATCAGAAAAGTTGCTTACAGATTAGCACTGCCGCCAAGTTTGACAGAAGTGCATGACGTATTCCACGTATCCATGCTCCGAAAATATGTTTACAACCCTACTCATGTTATTGAATTCAAAACTTTGGAAGTTAATAAGAATTTATCCTACGTTGAGGAGCCACTACAAATTCTCAACCGGAAAGAGCAGATGTTGCGAACAAAGACGGTCTCTCTGGTGAAGGTGCTTTAGAGGAATCACTCACCTGAAGAAGCTACTTGGGAGCGAGAAGAAGAAATTCGGAGCAAGTATCCCCATTTGTTTGTTTGAGGTATGTAACTTTATTCAAATTTTGAGGAGAAAATTTCTTAAGTAGGGAAGAATTGTGAGGTCCAAAAATTAAGAGGCTCAAGGTTGGAGTTGAAAATGTTGACCGGTCTTCAATGAAAGAAATGAAACATGACAAGAAAAATGGATTAATTAGAATATGGAGCATTGACCGAAAAGTTGACCTGAATAAATTAATGGCAACTAAAACTAAAAGCAAACTTTATTATTTAGTTAGAATTCAACTAAGTATCGACTAAATGGAGTAAGTAAACTACCTCATTACAGTTGAGGAGAAGTACTCGAGTAAGTAAACTAACCTACTTACTCCCATCTACTCTCTGAAAAGAGGTACCGAAGAAAGTGACTTACCCAACTTACTCCACCCAACCTCTCCTCTATATATGGCCAGCGTCAGTTGAAGTAACAAGTGCGAATGCAAGCAGAAAGGAGGGAGTGAAGGAGAGGAAGCTTCAAGACGGTAATATTGGATGGCCGACTGTCAGGCAAGTGTACTTCGGACGTCACTCTTTCTGTTTTTAAGAATATTACAAGTGTATCCCCGTTTTAAAGTTCATGCTTTATTAATATTGCAAGTGTACACTCTGTTGTTAACTCTAGAATGTTGCAAGTTTACTTTAGACGATACTCTTTCTGTTTTGTACCAAGTTTCAGAAAGTTTGTGGTTCATGAACTCTCGTTTCCAAGTCTCTGCTTTAAGAAAAAAAAATATGCAAACATTACCCTTCCAGTTTAACTTGAGAATTTGCCGAATAATATGCTGTATGTCTAATATGTATATTCACATGACTGATTTCAAGGTTAATTTCATGTTCTCTGTTTTCCACTTTCTGTTCCTTGCTCAAACTGAAAGTGTATGAAATCCGAACTAAAAATGAAACCGGCATTGCAAGTATTGAAACCGGCATGATATGAAACCGGCATGCATAATGTGAACTTGGCTTTTTGGCATGATAAAATTGAAACCAGCCTCCACCTTAAGCCTAAAAGAAGTTCGGCCTTTCCTTAAGCCAAAATCAAGTCCGGCCTTTGTGTGATGTAAAAAGAAGTCCGGCTTCCCTTTGTGTAAAAGAAGTCCGGCCTTCCCTTGATGCATAATCAAGTCCGGTCTTCCACTTGAAATCCAATCCGGCCACCCTTGGTGAAATCCAAATCGGCCACCTTTGAGCATGAAATCCAAACCGGCCACCTTGGAGCATGAGATCTAAATCGGCTTTTCCCTTATAAGAAAATGAAACTAGCCTTCCTTTGTAAGAAAATGTAATCGGCCTTCCGTTGTATAAAAATGAAACCGGCCATCCTTGCATGATGAAAACGAGATCAACCTCCCTTGAGCATAAAATCAAGATCAGTTTTACCCTTGCATGTGAAACCAAGTTCGGTTCCCTTTGCATGTGAAATTAAGACCAGCCTGGCATATTATTTTGAAACTGGCGATTGTAATGAAAGTTGAAACCGGCTTTATGATAAGACAAATAAGTTTTGACTCTAGCTTTGGGAGATAAGGTTCTCCGGCGTACCTTAGGACTTTATGGCAGTAATCGAGGATAATTAAAGTGAGAGCCGTCCTCGGGGGTTTGTATAAGGAGGAAATGAGAGCCGTCCTCGGGGCTCTGTACAAGGAGGAAGAAGTGAGAGCCATCCTTTGTACAAGGAAGTATTACCGTGATTGTGAGGAGATGTGCACAATCTATCCTCGATTAACACCCACTCCGCTAAACAAAGTTCTTACCAGTAAATAAAAGAAAATCTCTATGATATGACCGACTTTATTTTATGTCCTGATTTTAGTATTGATAGACTCAGTTTTTCCTGATCACTTGTTGCATAATATTTTTGTCATTAATAATTATGTTACTTATGCATCTGTACCCACCTTACAGCATGAAGCTTTATGAAAAATCTGCATGTACATTGTTGATTTTCGGCTCACTATTTTCTATTTTTTTTCTTACAGATGAGACTTTAGAGCTCGTGCCTGATGAGTTGGAGTAATTAGAACTTGTCTGAAGAGTTTTAAAGACTCAGAAGCATATTTTGGAGTTCCCTCGGAAGAATACTATTGTAATGACCTGATTATGATATATGAATTTTTGTAGTTAGACATTTGTGCCTATTCGGAAATGAATGTTATGGAACGAATATGAATGTTTCCGCAAGATGTTAGACTAACTTCCACTATGCATTTTATGATTAAAATATATGGGTCCTAGATGGCATCTGTGATCCTGTGTTGCGAATGGCAGAGTTAAAAAAAAATTCGTTCTGCCACAACAATGCAAAGCTGATTTTAATTATTCTTTAAGCCGGTTTCAAATCGAAGAGCTTATATGTCACTTTACAAAGCCGGTCTACTTTTTCATAAATAAATAACTGGTCATCATCTAAGTCATGCAATAATCAAACTTCATGCACGCGAACATCATGAAATAACTGAACATCATTAGTTATACTTGCATTAAAATATGATTTTAAAAGGGTGAGTATACTTGCGTTACAAACATGATCTTAAAAAGGGTAAGTACACTTGCATTACAAACATGATCTTAAAAAGGGTGAGTACACTTGCATTACAAACATGATCTTAAAAAGGGTGCATTATAAACATGATCTTAAAAGGGTGAGTACACTTGCATTACAAATATGATCTTAAAAAGGGTGACTACACTTGCATTACAAACATGATCTTAAAAAGGATGCATTATAAACATGATCTTAAAAGGGTGAGTACACTTGCATTACAAACATGATCTTAAAAAGGGTGACTACACTTGCCTGGATCGGATCTATGAACCCCTTACTTGGTTTTGGCTTGAAATTCTTAGAGCCTTCACCCGCTCAATTGCCCAACTTCCTATCCTAATTCCCGGGGCCATTACTTATAGACGTTGGGGTTGGTGGCAGTAGGTAGGGCAGGTCAACTTCTTGTACTTCTTTGCTTGCTCCTTTACCTTTTTAGAAGGTCAGTGGGGTGGTTGGAAGTAGGTTATCTACTCAGGCACGGTCATCCAGACCTTAATTAGTCATCACCAATCAATCGGGTAATCAATGGTGCGTTGACCATCTTATAAGACAGTCGACCATTGAGTCATAAGCCGCCCGCATGGCTCCCTCTCAACACTTCCTAAAACCGGTAAACACTATGGTCAACCATTTCGGTCAACCTCTTGACGCTGATCAACATTTCACCCTCAACTTTTCGGTCAACAATTACCAATTCTAGTCAACTTAACTACCTTGACTTGCCTTCTATTCTTATAATTGCTATTACGTCCGGTCAATTGACGTTGACAGGATAAGTACCCTTTACATTTTTGATCAATTGGCATTGACCGGATAAACCTTCTTTCATGTTTTCAGTCAACAAAAGTTGACCGGATACGTTTCCCTCACACCTTCCGATCAACAGCCATTGACCAGATCATGTTTTCCTTTACCTTTCTGCCATTCTCTTGATACAAAAGAATTTGGTCATTATATTTTCGATGACAGGAGGTCCCAAAGATTTGGTACATTACAAAAATTAATTGGTAGAACCGAAATCTAATCCAATTATATTTTAATAGGGCAAAAAAAAATTGGACTGCGAAACTTGAGATTATATTATACACTGCCACATTTATGCACGACACATTGAGGCAAAATTTAGCAACACTTAGTAGATAAATTTAAGGAAATGGAACACGGCATTTAAAGGCACAACTCAGCCGGTTACACTAAATTAAATTTAGGAGAATGGAAAAACAATGCTTAGACACATTAACTAAATTAGGAATAATAATTTAATGTAAGCAACACACGACACCTAGGGGCTTAATGTGCACGGCTCATTTAGCAAAACACTTAGCCAAAATTTCAGCAACACTTATACACTAACCCACTAACAATAAATTAATAGAAAATTAGACACTAGCCCACTAACAATAAATTAAAGAAAATGAAGTGCAATTGACACAGGGCACATTAGTTCAGCTGATTTTAGGGACTAATAATACTTTAACACATGGGTAATTTCAAAGACACCAGATTAGCCAAGATTAAGATGAATCGGCTAAGTGAAGAAGCTGATTTCGACAGCTCAACTAGCTAATTTGGGAGCAAATTGATATGTTGGCAGCAACACATTAACGAAGGAAATGAGTCAACTAAATTTACTTCATAATATATTGAGTAAAGAGTGAGGAACGAGGGAAAGAAATGAATAAGTAAAGGAGGTGAAACTAAAAAGCAGAGGAGAAGGAAAGAGAGCCACAAGGATCTGGTTTTTGTTGCAGATTAAAATTAAATTATTCTAGGCAAGAACACTGCAATTTTCTTCATTTGTTGATTAATTCTTACTGTTATCTTCAAGTATTGATTGAATCAAATACTTAATTCTTTGTTGCAACTATAGAAATATCATGCATAATAGGGGATAACGCAGATGGAGGGTTGGCCAATAGCATCAAAAGTTCTTCTAATTTTCAGATTGTTGTTGGCCGATTCATCCTGTGAAAAATTTAATTTGGATACTTTATTAAGTCGGCTAATTCACCATCTTGTTGTACTGCAATTCTCATTAATAAATTTGGCCAGCTTAATGTGTATAAAAATCAGTTGAAGCTTTGAACTTGCTGAATGCCCATTGTTGATATACTGAATTTTTCTTCAAGATTTTAGTCAATTCAACCTCTATAACAATTAGTTTAGAAACCTTAATGAACCAGCTAACATGTTATGATATTGGTGCTAAAATTTCTTCCCAAAAACTGGTCGGTTCAGTCCAAATAAGTTACCTTGTCACTGAATCGGCCAAATATGAATTTTGGCATCAGAAAAATCAGCATAGAAAGCTAAATTGGGTAAATAAAATAATTAAAAATTTGCCTAAACCGGTCCAACATCAAGTACTAATTCCAGAAAAGTAGTCAGTAAAAATTTACATAATGAACTGACTGCTGAATTGGTGCAAAAATCGGATAAAGGTCCAATGCTGATGAACTGAGTTTTTCTTTAGGATTTTAGCCGGTTTATCCCTTGTAAAAATTAGTTTAGAAGATTTAAGGAACCGACTAATATGTCATAACATAAAAGCTGAAATCCCTTCCTAAAAACTAACCGGTTCAGCTTATGCAATAACCATGATGCTGAACCGACCAGGTGAGAAGTGCAGCATTAGCAAACTTCAGTATGTAATGCTGAACTGGGCCAAATAAATGCTTGAATATTTATCTAAACCAGTCCAATATCATGTGTTGATTTTGGAGAAGTAATAGATAAAAATTTACATTGTGAATCGGCTGCTAAATCGGTGTGAAAATCAGATAATTTCAATTGAACCGGCAGCTACACATATGAACTGGTTTGAAAAATCGGTGATGATCGGTTAGTAAACTTGTTGATTAACTAAGACTAAAGGATTATAATATTTATTTAATTATGTCAGCACATATAAAAATTATAAGACAATATTTTCATGCTATGTATTATTATAATTTTAGTACATATGTATATGCCGATTTTAAGTATAAATGGAAGCTTATAAGATATTAAAGAAATATAATCATTTTTTCAGAAGTGAGAAAAATAAAAAAAAAATAAAGAATTAAGAGTAAGTATAGAAGCTTTTAAAAGAATTTAATGGAACTAAGAAACCGGACAAAGGATTTATTCAAATGGTAGTATTCCCTAACATGTCTTAGAATATTGTAGTGGTAATCGAGGATTGCCCCTAGTACCACGGGAGAATAAAGACGGCTTTTTGGCCCCGTGTATCGGGCATAATAGGTATGTACCACCCACCTCGGGGTGTAATAAGGAGGTTTGGCCTTAGATTATATGGAATGAATACAATCCTTTTCTCAATTGTCCACTTTATTAGTTGGTAAGTCCTACTAGCCTTAATTCCTCAAGTTATGCAAATTTAAATGTGCCGATAAGTAAATAGAAAAGTGTGCAAGAAAAAAAAAGTTGAATGCATCATTAAAATATTTTTTAAATATATATATGATTAGACATACATCATGACTCCTATTTATTTCTATGATCTTATTTTCAGTATAATATACATATCCTTGAATATATTGTATTTTGTTGAGTACTTGGCTTACTCTCTTACTGTTTTCTTACCCTTGAGATACTTCACAGGAGTTCATATCTGATAAACAAGAATATAAATATAAATAATAGTTATACTGTACTTAGATTAAGTGTGGATGTATTTAGTTTCATTAAAGTTATTATGTATAAACTTGTAACTTTATAGGTATCACAAGAATATATTATATTATGGTGATGTTAGTACCTCTGTAAATTCATATGGTTATTTTGTGTACTTTTGCAAATTATTATGAGATAATTTTGCATCTTTAGCAGGCATCTTTCTTGATCAAGACCTGACATCGTATCCCTATAGTATGATGTTGATACCATCGATGTTGTGATAATTCTAAGGATCCTGTGTATGTCAATAGAATCTATTAAATATTAATATTATAATAATGATTAATCATGAAAATAAGCACATGGGATGTGACAGCTAGGGATTCAAGGGCTATTTTATTTCCTCAACAACCTAGAATCTTGTTAAAGAAGTGAACTGACAAGATGAACAACTGATAGGATCGAGATGATGGACTGTAACTCCTATTAGTGTGCTAAAGAATAGGTAATGAGGTTAGGTATCAGCCCAAGCCATTTGTAAGGTACCAGTTTAAATTAAAATAATTAGGACTAATTAAATTAATATAACCAAAATTAGGCTAAGTGTATACAGAGGATTAAGTTTTGAAAATGAAATGGGAAGAAGAGAGAGGATGCTTGATGGGCACCTGAGGCGGCGCTGGGGCACATATTCCAGTGGTACGGCAGCTGCTATCCATTCGAGCCCCATAGGAGGCGCAAATTCCAATATATGTCTGCCTGATGCACTCGAGCACCACCTACAGTACTACCATGCCTGAAGCTTGCTTGACTAGTACTCGAGTGCCAATTTACCTATTTACGTGCACGATTAGTTTCCTTTTGTGATTTTTTGACAGATCCGAGAAAGAGGGAGAGAGAGAGTGCCGTGGAGAAGAGAGAGAAGGGGAGATCGAGGATTTTGAATCCATTTCCGGGTTAGAGCTAGTTGAGAAAGTTAAAGATCGAATCGAGGCAAATGCACCAATATACTTTTCTTTCTCTTGTAACTCTTTTTGTTCCATTTCTTTCGAGTATTTTTATTCAAATGCATGTCTAAGTATATATTTTAAAATACCCATATATTAAATATGTATATATGTTAATTTTGTATTTGATTAAAAAATTTTGTGAAGTATTATGTTTCGTGGAAACCCTAACCCCATGCCCCACCATTTCACCTGATTATTTTGAGGATTATGTATCATTTGGTTTTGAAAAATTGGAACACTAACCTTGTGAACATTTTTACCTTAATTAGTTGATATTTATTTACATATATTTTATATATGTTATTTTTTATACTCCGAAAATTATGTTGGGTATTTTGTATGAAGGGATTTGTTGTCCGAAAGTCATAAAGCTTTGTTTGGCTCAATGTTATAAGAATTTCCTAATTTTTTCTAAGCTCTATGCTAATTTGTGCATGCATTTGAAGCTATATGAAGATTTAAGTTTACAAGAATATGTCTCTGTATCTGTACCTAAGAAATATGTGTATTTGGTATGAAAAGTATAAGAAGAGAACCCCACAATTTATTAAATTTGTTGAAGAATTCTCCGGGGAGTGAGAATGAAGTATTAAGAATTAAGTATAGAATTTTTCTTAAGAATAAGTAATCAAGAAATTGGACCAAAGATTTGTATTTTAGAGGATGATATTCCCTGACATGCCTTAAGATATTACAATAGTAGACTCAGGAATGCTTCTAGGTCACGGGAGATACTATGGTGGCATAATAATTATGGTATCGTATATCGGGTTAAATGTATACTACTCACGATAGGATATTAAATTGTGTGGGTATTACCTTAGAATGTGTGGAAGTATACACATTCCTTTCCTCATTCGGCAACTCGTTTACAGGTAAGGCCTACAAGCCCTGCTCCCTAAATATAAATTATTTTTTTCATGTTTTAGAACCTAAAGAAATCAAAAAAATATATATAAAAATGTTAAATGTGTTTCGAAAATGCATTAATCATGTTTCATGTTTACACATCTATATTAAATTGTTATTCTGTTCTCTTGATTTATTTTGAATATATTACTTATATTTTTGTTTATATTATACCTTATTGAGCATTCGGCTCACTCTCTTACTATTTTTCTCACCTTCATATGAGTATAGTTGATACCTGATGAGGTGGGGTAGGGCTTCCAGTTGGCTAGGCTAAGGATTAGAAGATGATTTTGTAGACATGGATTTTGTGGATTTGTACATTTGTACGAAGGACTTATGTATATGTTGGAAGGATTTGTTGATGTATTTTGATTCTTTTGATGATATTTTGATGAGTTTAGTTTCTGTTGTATATCAATGATTATATATGCTTCTGCAAGATATTATAGTTTGTGTTCAAGTACCTAGCGATATCTCTCTATTCTGACTATGTGTCTAGAAATACGATGTTAGAGTTATGAATATATTGTGGCACTTTTGGATCCTGTGTGTGTATTTGTATGATTTATATATTTATACAGGTGAATCCTTGTGGATTGTATTTAGTTTTTGATGGACATATTTTAGGCGGCGCCATGCCGAGTTTGTTTTAGGTTGTGGTCTGTCACACCATTCAAGTGACCCATTTAGACAATGTCTAGGGTTGTCTTCTAGTGCGCCAATTCCTATAAAGGTTAGACCGGAGAACAAAATTCTAGTTGGACCACTTATCGCTTACCAACTTAGGCAGAGACAACATTCTAGTAAAGGATGCCACCTAAAATAAGGGAATCAATATGACCCCTGGTCTAAAAGAAGAAAACTAAGGCGGTTTTATTCTTCAATGCCTTTAAGGAAGTTGTCTTCACAAAAAATCTTTTTCTTTTTAACTGACCTAGAAGGAAAATCTTTAGAAGGAATTTTGATTAAAGAGATCTCACAGAGTTCTTTGATGAATGAAGTTAGAAGACATTGTGTAAAGAAAACATGAAACCAAGCATACCTTTTATAGGTCGGAACATGAATGAAAAGGCTACATTTCAAGCAACAAATTGAACTAACTTGCTATAATATAGCCTGTAATATTTCTGATTCCATTTAAATTATTTTAGTATTAATTATGATCTTGGGTATTTAAGATTTTTGGAAATGATCGAAAGTGCAGAGTGCTGCCTGAGGTGCGCTTGTATTATCGCCCAAATACCGATTAGATTATTTTGGATAATAATAATAATAATAATAATAATAAAAGAAAAAAAATAGAAAAAGAAGAGGAAGGAGGGATTGGGGAGAGAGAGGGAGAAGGAGAGAGGAGGGATTAGGGTTCACAGGCAGAGAAGGAGGAGGAGGAGGAGAGAGAGGAGATTGGTGCAGCGATGGAAGGCGGTGGCGATGGTGGCTCGTGGGTGACGTCGTGGTGGTCATGGGCTGAGGCATGTGGCAGCAGTGCGAGGGAAGAGAGATCGACGGCGGGTCGTGCGAGGAGAGAGGGAGAGAGACGGTAGTGCAACAGTATCGATGCCGGTGGGGGATGCCAGGGAGACCGGCGATGGCCACATGAGGTGGCGCGGTGGTGGAGCAGCGGCAGAGGAGCGACGGTAGGCAGCGGTAGCAGTGCGGCCGAGGCCATGCACAAAGAGGAGAGAGGGCAGGGCGCAAGGCACACGTGAGGCAGGAGAGAGAAAGGTCCAAATCGAGTGTTTTGTGACATCCTTTCATTAGATCTGCGAAGTATAAAGTCGAGATAAATATCTTCTAACCCTATTCTTGGTCTGATTTAATTTCTGATATATTTTGACTACTATTAGATATTTTACTTACATGTATGTATTTTTATATACCCTCAATTTATTAATTATGTACATGTATGTATGTTTTACGGGTCGTGTGACAGTTTTATATGGGTATTTATGATTTGGAGGGCTTTTGGACACCCTGACGGTATATATGTATATTTGTGTATCCGTATGTTGTGTAACCATAAACTAGGCCATGTATCGGTCTATATGCATGCTACCGGGGGTGTGGTCACTACGGGACCATGGTGGTCTTAAGACCCGATGGGTCGCTACATGTGATCTGAGGCATGAGATATTGGTACCGCTCCTGACGGGGAGGCTTAGTCCTGACAGGGACGTATATGATGTGGCCCCCCTCCGCTGGCAGGAAGGTTAAGATGTTTAGTAACTAACCTGTCCCACTATATATTTAAATAAGAGCTATCGTAAAGAATTGATGAAAAATTAATATACTTGGATATCCTAATATATAACTAAAACTTGATGTTATACCAAAAACTGCGGGCGGTAAAACATAATGAACAAGTTCCTAATCTATGAAAGATAGAGTACACGGATGGCCTTGAGCTATTGGCCTAAATTGTAGCCGAACCTTGAGCTGTTGGCTTAAATCGTAGCCGATATAGTCGTGGTTACCGGACGAGGGTAACCCTTCCTCAAATGGTATTATTGATCTTTGGTTCTCCAATTTCGTGCATGCTTTGTATTTCTGTATGTATTGCGTGGACTACGATTTGAGATATGTGGTTTGGCCTACGGATGGGCGATGGGAATATCTCATACGTACTTATATGTTAAGCCCCGGAACATGTTTTATATTTATATGTTTTCCTTTGATTTCAGCATATGCTATATGGAATTTAGATTCGGACGATGGTTTGTGTCCCACATGGATGTGGTGACGGTTGCGATTATATAATGTGACATCGAATCATATGATATGATATTGTTTATGATATTTGACTGGATCGTTATTTATTATGATTTTATTTCAGAGGGACCGTTTGATACGGATGACGATTTATCACAAGACATCTCCTCGATTTTCAAGGATTTCATGGACCTTGTGTTTTATGTTTTACACGGTTGTAATATGTTATTCATTCCCTCTGATTTATATGCACTATTTTCAAATGTATGATACTTTCTGAACTTTAGGTTCACGTTTTCATATTTTATCCCTTCAGACTAGTGGTATGGATATCCTTACAGGAGCTTGGACATGATTTGGCTCGGATATCTCTGTCAGTGAGAGGAGATGTTATGTTGGGTATATTTTTAATCTCAAAAATGTTTTGTAGTAATTGTTTATGGCCGAATGAGTACCTTCGCATATGTATGAGAAATATTAGAGTTGTATATTTGGATACCCTCCAAATGATATGTAGATAGCAGGTCATGTATTTTGTTTATTCTAATTTATAACCGATGAGATTTTGTGCAGATTTTATTATGTTGGGTCCTATATGTATATGACTGTCACGTCTAAATTGAATTTTTATGATTGATAGAAACATTATTATCAATTTTATTTTTGACTTACGTATATTATATTCCTTAGCCATGACAGAGGCGGTATTAGAGAAAAGATTGTAAGGAGAGGTATTTTTGGGTAATCTTGGGAAAGAAATTGATCGAATATTTGACACGATAAGTATAGCCTATAGTGAAAAATGGAAGTTTGGATCATAAATATTCGAATTCGACTTTAAAAGTCAATTAAATTGGCTGTGATGGGTCGCACGAGCGACATTTTGGGTGATTTGATTCAGCAGCCATATGAGAGTTCGATTGCTATGTGAAGGATGGTCTGTTATGGGAAAGATTCAGCGCCCTTTGAATGATTATAAGTGAGCCAGTTTAGAAAATTTTGGAAATTTTTTATCTAATTAAGGATTAAATTGAGTTTCAGAAAGTGGATAACTTGTTTGAGGTTTTTGATTGTTTAGATGACATTCGATCTGTTGTCCATAAGTTGGAGAGTGGGGTAAGCCGGCGGTGGGCTTCTCAATATCATATTCCACATCTTATGATGTTTTGTGGAGGCAATGTTTGAAAGAATCACTCTCCATTTGGCATTCAGGATAGTAAGGACAGTGAATTTAGTTGGTGAAAGCACATAAATAAGTCTGTGACATTGGAGAATATATATAAATGTTGTACGTTTTTCCAAATTCTAGAACAAACTTTGATATAGTATACCCCTGATAGATAAACCTTTGATCTGTTAAGATTGTGGACTCTAATGTCCGTTTGGGTCTATAGATATAAATGAATGACTGATCTGATTTTATTTGAGGTGTCAAACTTTGATGTGATATTAGGAGTGATTCAATTAGCAAGTCTTCACATTAGTGCAGATGATTTCGATAAGAATATTCTGATTTACAATTTGGGTTGTGAGTTTCGAATATGAGGAAGAGCTGATCGAGAGGCGATGAATTGATATCATTGTGTCTGCAAGTTAATTGATGAGAATGTGTGCCTAATTCAGTGAGCAAGTTCCTAATCTATGGAAGATAGAGTGCATGGATGGCCTCAAGCTATTGGCCTAAACTATAGCCGAGCCTTGAGCTGCTGGTTTAAATCGCAACCAATATAGCCATGATTACCAGATGAGGGTAACCATTCCTCCAATTGGTATTGTTGATCTTTAGTTCTCCGATGTCATGCATGCTTTATATTTCTGCATGTATTGCATGGATTACAATTTGAGATACGTGGTTTGGCCTACGAATGGGCGATAGTAATGTCTCGTACATATTGATATGTTAAGCCTCAAAACATGTTTTATATTTATATGTTTTAGTTCTAGTATTTCCTTTGATTTCAACATGTTATATGGGATTTAGATCCGGACGATAGCTTGTCTCTCATATGGATGTGGTGACGGTCGCGATTATGTAATGTAACCTCGAATCATATGATATGATATTATCTATGATATTTGATCGGATCATTATTTATTACGATTATATCCCAGAGGGACTGCTTGATACGGATGGCGATTTAGTATAAGACATTTTCTCGATTTTCAGGGATTTCACGGACCTTATGTTTTATGTTTTACATAGTTGTAATGTATTATTCTTTCCCTCTGATTTATATGAATTGTTTTCATATATATGATACTTACTGAGTTCTAGGCTCACATTTTCATATTTTATCCCCTCAAACTAGTGGCATGGATATACTCGTAAGAGCTCGGACATGATCTGGCTTGGATATCTCTATCTGTGAGAGGAGATGTTATGTTGGGTATGTTTTTAATCTTGAAAATATTTTATGGTTATTATTTATGGTCGGATAAGTACCTTGATATATGTATGAGAAATATTGGAGTTGTATATTTGGATACCCCGTTACAACATGTAGATAGCAGGTCATATATTATGTATGTTCAGATTTATATCCAATGAGTTCTTGTGTGAGTTTTATTGTATTAGGTCCTGTATGTGTATGACTGTTACGCCCGGGGTGGGTTTTCATGATTGATGAAAATATTCTTATCGATTTTATTTTTAACCTGCATATATTGTATTCTTGGGCCATAATACAACCTCTATGATTGATGTTCAAATTGAAAGAAGGGAATCTCTGTATAAATAACGAGTCAAAGTGTGGTAAATAAGTGACATGATAAGAATAACTTTAAAAAGTGAGTTATTAGGTGATTCTTTGGGAAGGATGACCAAGAAAGTATTAAGGAAAATCTTAATTTTTCACCCTATTTATCTTTTTAAAGTTTGAATTCAAACTTTGAGGCTATGAGGCTAGAATAAGGTCTAATAGAAATTCAAGTTGACCCATACCTACCATCTTAAACCACGGGTGAAAAGAAAAGTCCAAATTATCAAAATATAGATTTGGCAATAATCTGGTCCAAATGCTATTAACCCTAAGAAATGTCTAATATGTGAGTCTTAATTATAGGCCTGATCATAGTAAATCAACTGACCAAGTGACAAAAAAAGTGAAAAAGTCATAATGACATTACTAAAATAGTTAACAGATGAAGGTTAATCAGAAGAGCAATTTAAGGAGAATTGGATTGCCAAACTACATAGTTGATTTTTCATCTTTAGCTTAAATCGTATTTATTGGTTGTAACTCATCAATAATAACCCACTCTCAATGAAACGGATTGTGACGGACCGAATTAACTTAATATCATCTAACATAATGTCCATTAATAACTAAATACAAAACATATAATATCCACCATATAAAGAAATCAAATATACACAAGATCCAAATACTGCCAAAATATATTCGCGGCTCCAACGCCATATCATCAAGATACGATATTAGATCAGAAAGATGCCATTAGGTACTAAAAACAAATTATAATGACCCACGGAAGCACATATATAACCATCAATATATAGCGAAAACTAAACTACAGTAATATCATCAATATAACCATAATACATCAAAATCATTCTTCCAACTTATACATAAATCCACAAAACCATCATCTATAGCCAAACAACCTGCGACTTCTATTTTTATTCATTAGATATCAGCTCGGGCTCATCTAAAGGTAAAAAAATAGTAACTGAGTGAATCAAATACTCAATAATGTACAAATATAATTAAAGATAATATAATATATTTTAAATAAATTGAAGGAATAGAATAGGATCATAATACATATATAACATAAAATATAATTGAATGACATTTTTCGTAACACATTTACTTTCCATATTTTATTCCTGATTTTATTAGTCTTCGAAACATGTAGAAATTCCTTTATTTTCAAGGATTTGGGGCTAATAGGCTTTACTAACTAACTGAGTAAATCAATCGAGGAAAGGATTGTGTTATTCCACACAATCTAAAGCCTATCCACATATATCAAATTTAACGTATTGTGGCAGGTGGTATACCTTTAATCCCAATATACGTGGCCACAGTCCTTATTGCCACCAAAAGTTTTCCCGTGGCCCTGGGACAATTCTTCAATTTATCACTATAATATTTTAAGGTATGACATGAAATATTATTCATTGAAATAAAAATCATTAGTCCAATTTCATGATTTCTTCTTAGATTTTAATTGGAAACTCCAGACAAATTTACATAGTCCTTTATCCTTGATTTTCTTGCTCCAGAAAAAAATATCAATAATAGATAACAAATTGTAGAGGTTTAATTTATTAATATGCATACATATTTCATATTCTTGTGAATATAGATACATATTTTATATTTCTTAGTCATTTGGATACAAATACATATTGCATATTCTTACGGATGCAGATACATATTCTTATATTCTCATCTTCTTAAGTTTTAAATTTTGTTAGATGATTTTTCATAAAAAACAGAAATACAGAAAATCATAGATTTTACAGAACAGATGATTTTTCAGCATAAACAAATAACAATGTTCTTTACAGATAATTTTAATAAATTTATAGTATAATTATAAATAGTTCATAAATCATATTTCTCAAATTCAAATTGTATAGTAACATCGAATTTTTTTACAGATATAAAATAATAGCTAGAAATTGAATAAAAATACATAAATCATAATAAATACATCCAAACTTGAAATTTCTTCATAAAAACATAAAAGAATGATAAATCATGTAATATAATCGGTAGAAATTTAACAAAGTCGGGTATCAAAACAACAATTGTGAGGTTCCGGATTTGTGAACCCGACAATTATGAGGTGAATAGTATGTTAATGATCAATACTAATCTTATGGGATGATTAAGGTTTGGTATTGGAAGAAAAATCGGGAAAATCATTCGGGTCCGGGCTGCTGAAGCCCTGCCAGCAGGCTTGCGCCTGCTGGGCGCTCGAGCCACGGCTCGAGCGGATAAAGCAGAACCGCCCGTGGCCTGGCCGCTCGCCAGCCGCTCGAGGGGCGCTCGAGCGGTAGCCGCCCATGGCCTGGCCGCTCGCTGGCCGCTCGCCGGCCGCTCGCAGTATATATTCGCGCCGTGCGTTTGTTTTCCCTCATTTCGCGATTGGCCGAGGGTTTTAGAGAGAGAGAGAGGGGTGCGACCGGAGAGAGAAGAAGGAAGATCGAGCCCGGGAGTCCGATTTCGCCCGAGAGCCAGGTATAAAGGTGAAAGCACGCGTCGAGGCAAGTGTTCTCATACCCACTTCTCGTTCTCTTTCGATGTTTTGTGTATTTTCGTTGGGTATTTTGTGTCGATACCCACGGGGAATGTTAGGATATTGAAAACCCATGCCTGGAGGTCCATGAAAATATGGTTAGTTGTCCGATTAGGTCCGATTCGCCCGAGTGGGTTTTACCGAAACCCTAACCTACGGGATTTTGGGGTTTTCCGTTTCCCGGCCGTGTATCATGAAATTGACCTCAAAATTGGAATCCCCGTCCCAATGATGTATATATATGTCGGCCGTGGGTCCGACCTTCTGCGTTTGGACCCGTTCGCGGCGTCCGAGCCCGTTAAAGGGGCGCCATATTCTTTATTCACCGAGACCGAAGGTGGATTTTGCGTGTTGTCACCTTCGCGAAATGATTGAATGACCCTAGAATATGAATCCCCGTATCCCAATTGTACGTATATATCGACCGGATGCCGAATCTCGCAAGATTTGACCCGTTTATGGCATTCGGGAGCCTTGAAAGAATTCTGTAATTGTTTATCCGAAATTGTGGAATTTAATAGAAATTCGTTCGCGAAGCCCTTGACCCGCGCCCAGGCACCGTTTGAGCTTCTATTTGGAGTTAAATGTATAAATTGATTTGAGACTATAGTTACCCATGCCTCGGGGTCTATAGATTACCTGTTGGATGTCTAAAATTCCGAGAATCAACCGATTCATGCACGTGTGCACTGTTCACGTGCACTGTACATGGGTACTACTCTTCCGAAAATATCGGACGATATTGTGTAATACTACCTTGTTTAAATGCCGATTAAATGATATGTGTTTGTAGAGAGAGAAAGTTGAGGCACAACAGCAAGCACGAAAAGGAAGAAAGGGGAGAGACCACCGTTCCGATCCGATCCGGATAAAATAATTCTAGAGCGAGCTCAGGCAAGTGTACTTCGGACGCTGTTTTTCACTGTACTGATTTCTCGTGCTTTAAAACCATTGAAAATGATCTAAATGTTGATGATGCATGTTTAAAGTACATGAAGCATGTTTACTTCGATTACTCGGTTAGATTTGTGTTTATCCATGTTTATTACAAAATTTGGCTTCGATTTCGTGAAGGAGCATGAAAATGGTGTTCAATTTCTCTTGAAAAGTATATGATAAAACCCTAGCTCGAAAATGTTGTATAGTTTGAGTAAATTGCATGATTTAATGTATATGCATGGCATCTATGACATTAATTTCATGAAATATGTGCAAGTAAGAGACCGATTTGAGTTCGAAGGTTTTGGCGAAGCCCCATGTACGAAAATGAAGAGGTTTTGATGAGTTTTAACCGTAGCTTCTATTATATGAAAGTTAATTGATATCGAAATGAAGCTTCCCGTATAGTTTGTTTTCGAAAATATGTACGAACATATACCGACAAAATTCCCATGTAAGTTTAAAGAAGTGCCGAAATTGTATTGTGAAAGTTTTACTTCGAAATTGGAATTTTCGATAAAGAGATGATTTTCGTACAGTTATTTTGGGACCCGAGACTGACTACAGTCTAGGTAAGTTCTTGGGTGAGGCCTTAGAACTTACGGTGGTAATCGAGGATAGCTCTGTCCATGGAGCGATTCATGGTCTGCCCCTGTCCTCAAGGGCGTTAAGCCCGGGAGGAACATAGGCTGACCTTCGGGTGGCATATCTGATGCGAGATATCCCTCGGGATGGGATATATATGACATGATATGATATGATAGGCCTTGGATTGTGTGGATCGAACACAATCTATTCTCGATCATTCGCCCCTTCCGCTAGTAGGGTACACCGGCGGAATTCTCGAAAGTGTTAAGATATGTCACGAGAAAAGATGAAATGTATTGTATAAGTCTAATTGTGAAAAAGGGGTTTTTAATAAAAATATGACGATAGCCGTCCTCGGGGCTTGGTACAAGGAGGTAACGATGGCCGTCCTCGGGGCTTGGTACAAGGAGGGAACGATAGCCGTCCTCGGGGCTTGGTACAAGGAGGTAACGATAGCCGTCCTCGGGGCTTGGTACAAGGAAGGAACGATAGCCGTCCTCGGGGCTTGGTACAAGGAGGGAACGATGGCCGTCCTCGGGGCCTGGTACAAGGAGGAAAATAATATGAAGTACCGACTAATGTTTTACCGTTATGCTATACTACAATAAAAAGATGATAACGAAACGTATACAATGAAAAGATGATAGAGTATCATCGGATGAAAAGATGATAATGAAACGTATACAGTGAAAAGATGACAGAGTATTATCGGATGAAAAGATGATAATGAAACGTATACAGTGAAAAGATGGCAGTGAACAGTATAGAGTACCGTTTTCAGTTTTACCATGCATCCGTATAGTTTATAGTTATAGTTTTACAGCTTATAGTGATATGAATTATGAAGCATGAGATTTAATATCGTTATAGCATGTCTTTACAGTTCCTTTTCAGATGATATTTGATTAAACATTATGGTTTTGCATTGTTATATGATCGTTTTGGCATAAACGTTTTACAGTTCATATGCATGTACCTTGTTGGGCCTCGGCTCACTGTTTTAGTATTTTTTCCTCCAGATGAGACAGTAGAGCTACTACCTGATGAAAAAGAGTAAACAGAGAAGAGTTGCTTGAAGATTTTTGAGGACCGCCGCCTATTGGAGCTATTTTGGAGGAGCCCACATGTAAAGGCTTAGCTAGAAACATGATTTTTATATACTGCTCTTTTGGTCCCTGATGTTATAGAACATGTGGAATTTTGTATAACAAGCATGTGAAATGTATGTATGATAGTAAAAGAGAATATGTTATGCTTCTGCAGGTTGTAGTGTACTTCCGCTATACTCTGGATTTCCTATGCAGGTCCTAGATGGCATCTCGTTATTTATCTGTTAGAATAGTAATTGTTTTGATGGATTTGTGCCATGGATGGCACATAGGATCCTGTGAATGATTGTTGTAGGAATTATGAATGATGGATAGTTGTGTGCTTGTTATGGATGAATATTACAGGTTTGTATTTTTGGGTTTTCATCTAGTTACAAAGGAGACTTTGCCGAAATTTCTGCAGAAGTCTTGCCTTAATTAGACCGTTAATTATGTTATCTGTTTGACGGAAGTTTTTGAGGAAAAAAAAAAATCCGTTCCGTCACAACAATACCCGTACGAACAGACAAGAAACTACAGCAAAAGAAAGGCAAAGCTTAGAGTGACATGCCTTAACCCGATCTTCCAATTTTCTTTTTCAAAAATGTCTCGCTTCTAACCCGGGACCTCTTTCTCTCTCTTCTCTCTTTCTCCCCTCTTCTCTTTCTCTCTCATTCTCCTTCTTACCCATGAAATGGATAATCTTTCTCCCCTATTATCTTTTTATAAAAATTATTTTATATATAAAATTTGGCTCAAACTTATCCAATAGTTCAGATAAGGATGACTGGCACTTGAGCGCCAGTCTAGAGCCCCTCGAGCGCTGGCCGTACACAGTAGCCCATGCTCGAGCGCCACTTGGGCATCCTTCAGGTGCAAACATTCTGGAACTTACGCCCCGGATTGAGCTCAAGCAACCAACGAGCATGACTATATTGGGAATCACTCCCCAACACCGCTCGGGCACCCTTCAGGCATCCTTCCTCTCTTTCATTTTGCTTCCAATTTTTTATTTTTTTATATATATTTAGTTTAATTTTGATTATATTAATTTAATTACTCATAATTACTATGTATTAGAAATCGGTACCTTACACAGATTTTCCAAATTTTCAGTCAGAAGCAAGCGAATTGCAGTTAACTTTAGACAATTGACTAGAATAATAACTCCAGCATGATAACATATAGTAATTCCTCTAAGAAAAAAATGCTTACAACTTATCTTCAAAAAATTATAATTTAGTTTTTATGAAAATTGGCAAAAAATGTCCAATACAATTAGCCCTGTGTCTCTTTAAATATAGATCCCCTTAGCAATCTAACTGTATCTTTTGATAGATTATACTTGGAGCATCTAATCATTTGTTAATCCTAAGCAATATATTTAAGCAGCACTTGAGCCTACAAATTAAGAGGTCCAGGACTGATCCTATAGAACACCTTCTTCCTATAAGATATTAACGAAACCTAGTTTTTAATCTTCTACTCTATTTTTCTTTTTCTACCTAACTCATTTGTTAAAAATTTTTGGTAATTGAAGTATTAAACGATAAATTAAAAAATCATTTCCAACCATTTTAACTATAGTTTGAGTTTGTGGTATGTGAGATTTGAATTATCAGATCCAAAAGCTCATAGACTCTATGAGTCTAATTCCAAATCAATGGTACACAATAAGATCCAATAAAAAGGATAGCCAGTATTGTTAATAGGACATCACGTTATATGAGTATGACCAAAGAATGTCAAATATGTATTTGTTAAATATTTTCTTTACACGATGACACAGTAAATTACTTAGTGGCATTTCATTAATTGATCTACTAAAAAATTAATCTTAGGTAATTCATTTTTTAGTATCAGTCTGAACATGAGCATAAAACATCACAGCTAAAATGTAGGACGGCATAAAATATAAAAAATAAATTATTAATTGATATTTCATGCACCACTATGCTCTTTTGTCAAAGCATAGGGACACCTTATTTTCTATTTACTCTCATTGTTAAATTTGCTTCGAATTTATATAATAACGTCAGTTCTCATTCATCATTTTGAAATAATTTTGAGTGGTTTACTATGCTATATTATTATGTAATTAATGCACTAGCACATCTATAAGATATGCTTCAAGAATTCATTAAAAATCATGAAACCTTTATATAGTTTTTGGTACATAACTGAATTGAGGGTATTATCCAAAACATAGATGACTTGAGATGAGAGCCAAATCAGAAAAAGCTAATCTTCTAATCCTGCACACCATAAATAATAATGGTGAAAGCTCCCAGATTACGTTATCTGAAAAACTTTTGAAATACATAAGTCGGTATGGCTTAATTGGTAAACTATGACCAAAAGGCATATTCTCCTCTTAATGAGCAGTGAGACTCTTGTTCTAGACAAGGATGACGGTGCACAAGTGCTATTTGAGAAACTCAATCAAGAAGTAGAGCTAGTGGATCTCGACAAGGTGGAAAGATGTATCCCATGTAGAGTTAATTATAGCAAATAGGTGATTTATATCATGATACCAAGTGCTCGGATTAAGTAAAGTACTCAAGAAGAATGTACTACACTTCTCAAGATAGGCACTTAGTCAATGAGAATGCACTATACAGTTATGGCCTTTTGCTATATCTAAAAATAAGACCCCTTCATATGAGGTGAAGGGTTTTATTTATGGGTTGAACAAGAGAATAGTTGGACCACGTAGATGGGGTTTGGTTGATCGAGTATCAAGCGATCAATGGTTGGTATGCCTATTTCATGATCCATATCGAGTGCCACGGCTACTTCAAGTAGCAGTCACATGAGGCTCACTTTTTCAGTATTGCATGCAATGTCGCCTAACGTGACAATCATGTTTCTACCCGCAATTGAGTATCCTGCAGTCTTATTTCACTGGGCAATGGTGGCATGTTGCTCATGTAGTCATAAAAAAGTAAAGATATAAACAAAAAAAATTGACAACTCCCCTTGAATTTGGCTCTCGTGGGTTGGTTATATTCAAAGTGGTGCCCCAACCTCAACAGTATTTTATCTAGTCAACGATGCATATGGTCATAATAGTATTAATTTATAAAAAATACTTAAGATATAAACAAAAAATTATGTTAAAATCCACCTTATGTGTGGGTATGTTTGTCGGCGTGAGCTATTCATACCAACTTAGGAAAGTTACATATATAGACATAAATATAAAATCACCACAATCAATGGATGGCAAGATCTTTGCTAAGCTATCTGTATTTCCAAAATTAGGAATATATAGCCAAATTAGAATTACAAGCTTTTCTATTTATTTGTACATAATCATCAAATCAAAAGAAAATAAAGAAAGGGAAAAGATTACGTGGTATTAGAACTTGGCCTTCTCCACGAAACAAAACCCTAGCTATTGCCGAAAGTGATGTCGTACTCACCATCCTCACCAATCAAATGATTGAAGCTTTATCCAACGCTTAGGTCCTAAGTCTAGCCACTAAAAACTCGACTGCTCCTATTGGCATCAAGTTGAATGGTTCCAACTACGTCATTTGGTACCAAGTTGTCAAGATATATATCTTTGGGAAAGACAACCTAGGCTATATCAATGGAGATTGTCCACCATCACCACAGAAAGATCCTTCCTTTTGAAAATGGCATACCAGTAATGTCATTGTCAAAGGATGGTTAATAAACTCTATGGACCCAACACTCATTGGCAAGTTCATCCGATTTCCCATTGCAGCAATGGTTTGGGATGCCATTACTGCAACTTATTTTGATGGTGATGGGCACGCCAGTAATGCACTAGCCCAAGAAGGAGGAATGTCCCGAATCCACAACGGCTCATTTGTATCTGAACGGTCAATACCCACCATGAATCAGATGAAAGGCTAAGTAATCTTCCCCCTGTAGATCCCCTTATTGTATCCGCACTCGTTTCAGACGATAGCGTCGACTACCAATTGAAGCGAATCTTCATTGATAATGAAAGTTTCCGTGATTTGCTTTACCTTGATGCATTTTTTAAACTTGGTTTAAAATAGAGTCAGTTGAAACTTGCCGAAAGCTTGCTCTATGGCCTTCTCAACGAATTAGTGACCATCTAAGGAGCAATCCGATTGGAGGTCACCCTGGGAACGTACTCTAGAATAGTGAGTCGTACACTCACCTTTTTGGTCATTGACCTGCCCTCGTGTACAATGCTATACTAGGTCATCCGTGCATAACAGTGTTCAGAGCTATCATGTCAATTCCACACCTAAAGATGAAGTTCCCGACAGCCTGCGGTATAGGCAAAGTGCTGGGTGACCAAGTCATTGGGCAAACATATTACATGTCCCAAATCGCACCAAGTGATAATACCAGGATGGCAAGAGAACTTGATCATTGAGAGGAAGCAACTCTGCAGTAAGTGCAGTTTGGATAGGCTACCGAACTAATCCCACTAAATTCGGAGGACTCGGAGAAGTGAGTTCAGATTGTGGGCTCATTCACCCGAACACTACCAGACGAGTTGATCGCGTTCTTATGGCCGAACATTGGCGTTTTCGTGTGGACTCCCACTGACATGCCTGGGATTTTAGCCAAAGTAATGGTCCACAAGTTGGGCCTCGATCCCGACCATAAGTTGGGCCTCGATCCCGACCACAAGCTCATCAGGTAGAAGCAGAGGAATCACTCCGTAGAGAAGTTGATCGCTATTCTAGAGGAGGTAAAGAAGTTGATGACGCCGGATTCATCAGAGAAGTCTAATACCCGGACCGGCTTTTCAACGTCTTCCTGGTAAAAAAAAGCAATGAAAAATGGCAAATGTACGTCAATTTTACCGATATTAACAAAACCTGGCCCAAAAGACACTTCCTTTTACTTAGGATAGACCTATTGGTGCACTTGACCTCTGGACACGAGCTACTGAGCTTCATAGATATGTACTCGGGTTATAAACAGATCCCGATGAGCCTAGAGGATGAGGAGCATACCTCATTCATGATGGACCAAAGCACTTAATATTATAAGGTGATGCCCCTTGGTCTGAAGAACGTGGATGCCACTTACCAACGACACGTAAACAAGATATTTGAGAAGCAGATCAGCCGCAATATAGAAGTGTACATTAACGATATCCTCGTCAAGAGTAAGGCCGCCAATGATCATATTCGCGATCTGGATGAGTCCTTCGAGGTACTCCGCATGCACCAAATGAAGCTTGATCATTCAAAGTGCGTCTTCAGAGTGTCCTTGGGGAAGTTCTTGGGTTTCATCATCTCTTAATGAGGGATCGAGGCAAATCCAGAGAAAATCAAGGCCCTCACGGATATGACTCAGCTATGGAGTGTCAAAGATGTTTAGAGGCTAACCGGACAACTAGCAACCTTGTCCCACTTCTTGGCCAAGTCGGGTGACAAGTACCAGCTTTTTTTCAAGGCTCTGAGGGGGATGAAAGCAAACAGATTCTAGTGGACTGGAGAATGCCAAACAACCTTTGATGGATTGAAGCGGTACTGGCCCGGTTTGTCGTTGCTGACGTCACCCAAGGATGGAGAAGAGTTGTACCTCTACCTGGCTGTGTCGGAGGTGGCTCTTAGCTCTATCCTCATACGCTAGGACTCTGACTTTCAATGGTCGATCTACTATGTAAGTAAAACATTGACCAGCGTAGAGATGTGCTAGCCATGAGCAAAGAAGTTAGTCATGACACTTGTCTTCTCTGCCTGAAAACTGAGACCTTACTTTTAGGCTCATCACGTAGTCGTCCTGACTGACCAGCCACTGAAGAGCATACCCTAAAAATCTAACATTTTTGGACGGCTGGTTAAGTGCACTATCGAGTTAGGAGAGTTCGATATTGAATTCCTGCCTAGACTAGCTATTAAAGGGCAAGCTCTGGTCGACTTCATCGTCGAGACTACTACACCAATTCCTCATGAACAGCCCACTGAGGGCACAAGACTACACGGGGAAGATCCAGAATGGTTTCTCAATATAGAAGGATCGTCTACAGACTCAGGCAGCGGCGCCGGGTTGGTCTTGAGGACCCCAGATGGGTCTGAGGTGAAGTACTCCCTCCAACTCGACTTCCCGGCCACCAACACCGTTATTGAGTATGAAGCCCTATTAGCTAGGCTGAGACTAGCAAATGAGTGCTCCGCCAGACGATTGACCGTCTACAGCGACTCTGAGCTGGTCGTTAACTAGGCAAATGGGAGCTTCGAGGCATGCAACCCTCACTTAGCCGAATACTTGGTTAAGGCAAATGACGCCATCCGAAGATTTGATAAGTTGGACTTGGTCCACGTCCCCAGAGTTGAAAACTGGAAGGTCGACCAACTTATCAGGGTAGTCGCGGTCGAAAGTCTAGAATAGTACTCGAGGGACATGTAGAAGGTCCTAAGCATTCCTAGCATGGAAGAATAGGAAGCAATGCGAATCTCCGACACAGAAAGTTGGATGACGCCTTACCAGAGATACCTGGCAGATGGAGCACTGCCAGACAACACGGACGAAGCCAAGTGGATCAAGATGATTGCTGACTAGTACACGATAGTTGATGGACGGCTGTATCGTCGTGGCTACTCGACTCTGTACCTCCGGTTCTTAACTCCTGAGGAGGCAAACTACGCCTTGAGTGAAGTCCACATTGAAATCTATGGATCACATTTTGGCAGCAAAAACCTAGTGTTCAAGATCATGTGCCAAGGATATTACTGGTAGACAATGAAGGACACCCTCAATTTCGTGAAGAAGTGTGAAAATTATCAGCTCCACGATAATCTTCACCATCAATCACCCATTGAGTTGAGATCTCTTCAAGCTCCTTGGCCTTTCGCATAATGGGGGCTCGATATTCTCGGCCCATTTTCCATCGCAATAGGGCAAATGAAGTTCATCATTGCGGGTATTAACTGCTTCACCAAGTGGGTGGAAGTCATCCCGTTGGCCAAGATCACCGAGTATAACGCTTTAGAATTCATCCGCCAGAGCATAGTTAGCAGATTTGGTGTTTTCAATGTCATCGTGACTGACAATGGAACCCAATTCTCTGAAAAATGCTTCACCAAGTATTACGCCAACCAAAGTATCGGATTGGCCCACACTTTGATGGCATACCTACAAGCCAATAACAGGTGGAGGTCACAAACCGCACGCTACTCTACTGTTTGAAGACCAACCTAGAGGACGTAGGGGGTTTTTGGGTTGACTAGCCACCCTCCATCCTATAGTTTTACCGGACGACTTCAAACGAACCAACTCATGAGACGTCCTTTAGTCTCTACTATAGGACTGAAGCAGTGATTCAAGTTGAGATTGGGCTTCTAAGTCTTAGGATTGAGTCCTTCAACCTACAAGGTAACTCCCAGAAAATCTAAAAATACCTAGACTTGTTGGGGGAAGCCTACGACGCTGCCAGAATGTGGACAGCAGCTTACTATCAACAAGTTGCTTGCTATTACAACATAAGGTAAAAGCACGACAATTCGAAATTAGGAACTTGGTCTTGCAAAGCATTAAGGCTATGGGTAAGACCGCCAACCGGAATAAACTTTTTCTGAATTGGGAATGCCCTTTTCTAGTCTCAGCCATTCTACGGAATGGGGCATACAAACTCTGAACTTATACTGGTAAGTTGGTTCCACAAACATGGAATGCAATCCACCTCAAGCACTACTTCTAGTAAGGGTACGGGTAGGTCATCCATGCGTATGCCCGTAAATGTACACAATGTTGATTATTAATAATAGAATATTTTTTCCATTTCAATGTGTTGTCTCTTGTTTCTTTCTCTGTTCCATATGCATGTGTGTCTATTTGTAGGGTTATAAGACCTAGACTACTCCTAAGTCGGGTAGGTTTTCACCCACTCGTAACTAAATCCTAATCATCCAGACGGCCCATAAGCCGTTGTAACTAAACGTTGGTCATCCTGGCATCCCATGAGCGGTTGTAACTAAATATTGGTCATCTAGGCGGCCCATAAGCGGTCATAACTAAATCCTAATCATCTAGACGGCCCATAAGTAGTCGTAATTAAATTCTGGTCATCTTGGCGGCCTATTAATAGTCGAATTAAACCTTGATCATCCAAGTGGCCCGTTCGCGGTCAAAATCTTTGGGAGCTTAAACAGTACACGTGACAACCTCGTACACAATGAGATAGTGTGGTAAGTCAACAACGGTCAAAAGCACTCCATCTAAAAGCTGACCGCCTAAGTTCACACTTGGGCAGTGCTACCAAGATTCTACTCACGTATACATGTGGAACAGGCTTGACCCGACATCAGGATTCACCTTGATGTCTTCTCAAGGACTTAAGTCTACTAGAGAGCACCACAAACGCCTCAAGAAAGGTAGACTACCAACTTGCGTGCCACGCACCAAGTCGGCCGTACAACACAATGATAAGTAATTGAAAAACAACAACAAAGGCAAAGACACATAATGTCAGTAAAATAACCATTTTATTAATTATGTGCATTCATAATTACAATAATTTTAAAAAGCAGAGAGTACAAAATTTACAGAGGTGCAAAGCTCCTAGGAGGAGGAGATGCCAGCCCCTGACCACTCCGGGACTGTCCCACGAGGCTCTTATGACGTTGGACAGAATGGTTCGATGGGTCAAGATATTCCACTAGACAGTTGGATCAACTAACCATGCAATGCATCGACAAAGGATGACACATTCCCACAATCGTGCCACCAGCATATTGGAGACCTCATGGGGGTGTATAAGAGTAGTCAATTCGTTCTCCAATGATATCATTTGTCCTGCGAGTTGGTCAATACGTGTGACAGAATCTCTTTTTTATTATTCCGTCAGTAACCATACAAAAATTGAAACCCAAGATTATAAAATCTAAGGTAAGACAGTCTGGACCAAATCAACATGTTCATTTTTTAAATAAACTTGCAATCACAATACATTCATAGGATCATCTAATGCCATGTAATATTCACGGCTCCAACTCTTTTAACATTTCTATTTATTATACCAAAATTTATACAAAGATGCCATCTAGAACCTAATTATAACCAAAGGTAGATGGCAGAAACAAATCTATTCCAAAATGTGAACAAGTGGAAGTATGGTCATTGCTTATACATAACATTCATTCATAAGTGGAGATAATCACATTCAGAACTATCAAAAATTCTCAAAAATCTTTAACTGGCTTTTAGATTTTAAAGTTCTTCCATGTTAAGCTTTATCTATTCCTACTCGTCCGGTATCAGTTCTACAATCTCATTTGGGGAAAAAAATTATAAAAGAGTGAGCCGAAACCTAACAAGTTCTATAGTTTCCATGACAAAGTCATGGAAAGTTCTAAAGTTCATGATCAATGCCATTTCTGAAGTTCATAAATTTACATTTTAATGTCAATATCTAAAGAACATAACTTCACAGTTCAATACAAATTTTCGAAGTTCATAGTTCATAGTTCAATACAATTTTCCGAAGTTCATAAATTCAGTGTCAATTTTTGAAGTTCATAAATTCATGTCATTTTTCTTATCCTTCTATTTTTAACTCTATTATCAAAAGGGCCTAGGCTAGTAGACCCTACCAGCCAAGAGGGAGTATAATCGTGAATAGATTGTGTTTACTTCAGACAATCAAAGACCAAAATTCAAAAGTCATATCCATATCCATTTCCATATTCAAAGTTCAAAGTTCAAAGTTTAAATTTCTACCCTCTCATTACATCCCGAGGAGGGGTAGACCATGTATCATTCCATGGATAGAGTTATCTCTAATTGCCACCTTAATGTTCTAAGGCATATCGGAGAACCTTATCTGATTGTGTGACAATTCTAGGTCCGATCTTATTCCTTCATAGTTTATAATCGTTTCATCATGTCTCAAAGCCAATTTAAAGTTCATACATTCCATATTCTGGACTAATTCAAAGGGCCTTCATATTTTTACATTCCAGTTTCATGCCAAGGTCAATTCAAAGTTCATAGGTTCCATACCCTGGACAAATTCAAAGGGAATTCATATTTTTGACATTCCAGTTCCATGCAATATTTTCATACGAAGCAATCCGGACTTAAATTGGACAGAAGCATGGGCCAAAACATGAAGTTAGAGTTAGGAGTTACATTCATGCAAAGCAATCCAATCGTACATTAAACATAAAGTATGAAATCAGACTCAGGAGTTACAATTTCACAATTATGAACTTAGATCAAAATCATAAAATTCATGCATTTCTTTGTAACGTAACTCAAGGAATGGGATCTTAGAGTTTAACTGACAAAATAGAGATTTTTTAAAAGCAGTGAATATCGAAAACAAGTTCCAAAGTATTCATACCTGATTTTCAAGTGCCTCACTCCAATCTGGCCTAAGATTCTTTCTTCCTCTTCGTGTCCTACTTCCTCCTTTCTTCACAAATTTTTCTAACCCTTTTCAACATTATTGAGCTCATCATTTATAGAGGATGGGTTAGGTGGGAGTAGGTGGGGTAAATTACCTATTTATACTTCCTTTCTAGAAAGTCAGCGAAGTAGGTAGGAGCAGTTTACTTACTCTGAATAGCTGGAAAGAGTCAACGAAGTCATTAATCTATTCCCGTCAATTTTTCTAAATCTGGTTAATATCTCATCATCAACTCCGGCTTCATCAACACTCATCACTCCAGCTTCATCTCATCACTTCGGCTTCATAGACTCACCATACACTCCGGCCTCATCACTTCACCATGCGCTCCAGCCGGTCATCTTTACCTATTCACTCCAGCTTCACTCATCACTCCGATTTCATCATCCACTCATCACTCCGGCTTCATCATCCACTCCTGACTTCTGCTTTATCATCCACTGATCACTCCGGTTTCATTAACATCTCATGCACTCCGGCCATTACAAGTTTACTCATTACTCCGATTTCATCAACATCTCATGCACTCCGGCCATTACAAGTTCACTCATCACTTCGGTCATCATATTTGCATCATAACACTCTGGCCTTCATCAAGCTACCACACCACTCCGGCCTTCATCATTTACCATACCACTCTAGCCAACATCTCATCATCATGCACTCTCTAATTTTCATGTTTTTGGGATAGGAATCTCACAACTCTCCCCTACTTAAGAAAATTTCGTCTTTGAAATTTAAATAAAATTACAAACCTTAAGCAAACAAGTGAGGATACTTGTTGCAGATTTCTTCTTCACGTTCCCAAGTTGCTTCTTCAGATAAGTGATTTCTCCAGAGCACCTTCACCAGGGATATTTTTTTCGTATGTAATCTTTGATCCTTCCGATTCAAAATCTGTATCAACTCCTCAACGTAGGATAAATCCTTATCAATCGTCAAGGGCTCAAACTCGATCACGTGTGGGATTGTGAACATATTTTCGGAGCATTGATACATGGAACACATCGTGTACTGCCGCGAAATTAGGTGGTAATGCCAACTTGTAAGCCACTTCTCCGATCCTCTCTAAAATCTCAAATAGGCTAATGAATTGTGGTTTCAGTTTTTCTTTTAACCCAAATCTGGTCGTCCCTTTAGATGGTGATACTTTTAAGAACACATAGTTTCCCACATTAAACTTCAATTCTGACCTCCTCCGGTCTGCATAACGTTTCTGTCTACTCTGGGTAACTTTTAAGTTCTCGTGCATCAGCTTTACCCTTTCTACCGTTTCTTTAACGATTTCGTGGTCCAAAATTCATTTGTCTCCGATTTCCTCCCAATTGGTCGATGACCCACATTTTCTTTCATATAATTCCTCAAAAGGTGACATACCTATACTTACCTAATAGCTATTATTATAGGCAAACTCTGTCAAGATAAAATAATTATCCTAAGTCCCTTTCATGTTTGGCACCGATGCTCTTAACATATCCTCTAGGATCTGAATTGTACATTCCGATTGGCCGTCGGTTTGGGGGTGATAGGTAGTATTGAATTTCAGCTCTGTCCCCAATTCTTTATGCAAACTTTTCCAAAACCTTAAAACAAAACTGGGATCCCTATCAGAGACAATGAAAGCAAGCACACCATGAAATCTAATAATTTTATTTACTTACAGTTGGGTCAGTTTATCATGAGAGCAAGTCGTCCTAATTGCCAAGAAATAGGCTGATTTTATCAGCCGATCAACGATAACCCACACGGTGTCATGGTTTCTCGGAGACCTTGGTAGACCAAATACAAAATCTATAGTAACATCCTCCCATTTCCAACTCAGAATCGGCATCAGTTGTAATAACCTAGATGGCTTTCTTCTTTCAACTTTTACTTGTTGGTACATAAGACATTTTTCCATATAAGCCATAATGTCCCTTTTCTTGTTCCTCTACCAAAAGATTTTCTTCAAATCATGATACATCTTAATTTCTCCTGGATGGATTGTGTACCGAGATCAGCAAGCTTCCTTTAAAATTTTCTCCTTAAACTCTTTATTATTTGGCACACACAAACGATCTCTAAATCTTAGCACTCCATCCGTTCCAATATTAAAATCAATTTCGGAGTCTTTATTCAAATAACCCACAATATCCATAAGAAAGGAGTCGTTCTTTTCCTTAACCTCATTTATTACCTCCGATTGAACCTGAAGGTATGATAAAATCATCTGATTGCCCCTAACATACCTTTCAATGTCACATTGCTTCTATAACCTCGCCATATAGCCTGATTGGCGGCTTAGAGTATCTACAACTACATTAACTTTCCTCGGCTTATATTGAATTTTACAGTCATAATCTTTTAGAAATTTCACCCATCTCTTCTGTCTCATATTAAGCTCTTTTTTTGTAAGAATAGATATTTCAAACTCTTATGATTAGAATAGACCAGAAACTTTTCGCCATAAAGATTGTGTCTCCAAATTTTCAGGGCAAACACAACTGTAGCAAGTTCCAGATCATGTGTTGGGTAGTTCTTCTCGTGCACCTTCAATTTCCTGGAACCATAAGCCACCACCTTGCCATTTTTCATTAACACGCATCCTAAACCGACCTTAGAAGCGTCACAATATACTTCAAAACTCCAAAATTATCAGCACCAGAGCTGTTGTTAAGCAATCCTTCAACCTTTGAAAACTATGGGCACATTCTTCTATCCAGTCAAACTTGGCCTCCTTCTTTTTCAACTGAGTTAGGGGCATGGTGATCTAAGAAAAATTCTCTACAAAACACTTATAATATCCAGTCATGCCAAGAAAACTTCGGACCTCAGTAACAGATGTAGGCCGACTCCAATTTGTAATAGCCTCTACTTTCTTCGGATCTACAGCAATACCTCCATTGGAAATCACATGCCCCAAAAATATCACTTCCTCCAGTTAGAATTCACACTTTTTCAGTTTAGCGTACAATTTTTCTTCCCGTAGCACTTGGAGTACGATCCTTAAATGGGTTTCATGCTCCTCATGGCCTTTTTTTGGTAAGTATTTTGGATTAAAGGGAGAAAAAAATTACAAAATCTATATTTTATCTCTAAGTATTTGACTTGGAGTTAAAATATAAAACGCTAGTGCATACCCTAAGCAAACAGTACATCAGATAATATATAAAAAACCTCTAGGAGGACAACGTTTAATAGAATTGACAAAATATGAACTCTGTCTAATATTATACATGAACAGACTCATAATCAGTTACTCCCGAATCGACTGAAGTAACTCAGCAAATCGAATGACAACCATGCCATCCATCGCAGTACAGACCAGCAGGAGGAAGCATGCAGAACCATTCTTCATCAACTCAGGAACGCAAGGTATCAGCTCCCTCTAGAAAGCAGTTCCATTATCGAAGGAGGAAGCAGCCAATCCGGCAGCTGCTCCAATGGCTCAGACACAATAGCACACCCGCAAGGCTTCATACTGAGGAGGGCTCAGGAGCACCAAAATCTGGACCAGGCAAGACAATTTTCTTTCTTCAGAGGGAACCAGCAGCCGTGTCCCATCCGAATCCACAACAAACACCATGGCATCGAGTACATCAGTACTCCAGGAATGGCTAGCCATCGAAATTCATAGCCAGCAATTCTGTAGCATATTCATCAACATGGCAGGGGCATTTTCCACCCCTAGTAAAGGCAGTAACCAAAATGAGAATGCAAAATTCTACACCAGCAGGAGAAGTTGCCCTCATACTTGTAAATCTTCAGCCGAGCCTCTCTCCCAAAAGCCTCATGACAAAGGATTACCAGAGAAAGTAAACTGCAACAGCCTAAAGCATTAGCAGTGCTTCTTCTTAAGCAAAAGAATCCAGCATAGCCTCTAATTGCTGTGCCAGAGGCCTGGGCAGTTCTGCACCCGCATAGAACCATCGGTTAAATAGCTCCTGCATCGAGAGAAGCCTTCTTCTACATGGCCTAGAGCCATCAATGATGACAACCATTAGAAGTACACCAAATCGCTGGCCAGCAAGAGAGCCAACAATTTCTACAGCACACTAAATCAATGAGTTGCACACTCAAGTAAATCTAGCTTACAGCAAAACGGGTCTTCCAGCAGCAAGCCTCTAGCAGGGCATGGCCAATTTCCAACACCAGCAAATTCAGCAAACAACTTTGCAGAATCTCAAAGCAGCAACCCACAGCAGAAGCAAACCATACATTGCTCCACTGATAGGCTACAAACAGAAGGGTCTCCAACGCATCAGAAGGATCACATGCATCCAAACAAGTCCTCGGCCAACTCTTCAGCACCTACGCGTTATAGTCCGAAACCAGAGCTGCACGAGCATCCCCCATACCGTCCAACAGGTAGGAACAAACAGGCAGAGGATCATCAGAGCCAGCAGCACAGACGTTTGAATGCTTCTGATCAAATTGACAGCGCGAGGGCTAGCATATAAGCCAGAGGAGGCAGCTTTAGAAAAATGCAGCACACCATACTTACAGTGCAAACCGCCAAATGAAAGAGCAGCTAATGCCAGCACCAGAGTGGCAAAAAGGCACCACCAGCATCGTTCAATACCTCCAACGACCGCACTAATAGGAACAAATTTTATTCGACAGTTGCAATAGCACAAGCAGATGAAGGCACCTCACACAGCCTCCCAGAGAAGTGCAGAAACGAACAAAGTTCCTCAGATTTAAACTAGAAGAAGCCTTATGACAGAATGAGCCAATCCTATAGCATCCTGTGGTATTAGTAATCCATTCACAACCACCATATCAATCACAATAGCAGATAGGAAATGGCAAAAACACAGGCCAAGCCTGTTCCACCGCATCAGTAGGGTCTCCTGCATCCAGACAAGGCCTTGGCCAACACTTCTGCACCCCTAGCCTAGAAGTCCCAAGCCAGAGCTGCACGGTCATCCCCCATCCCGTCCAACAGGAAGGAACACACAGGCAGAGGAGCATCAAAGCCAGCAGCACAGGACATTCGTCTACGTCAGATCCATAGAACAACAATAGAGCCGATTTTAGCTTCAGATGGCCACTCCTGAAACCAAAGAACAGTAGACCCAGATTCTCCCACCAAGAAAGCATCACATAGAATCCATCTGCAACCCTCCGGTAATGGCAAAACTATCCAAGAAACCAGACAGCAACCAAAGCCGAAGCTTCCACAAGGAACCCCGAAGCAGGGACTCTCAGCCCCAGCAGCCAGAGCATGGAAACTCAGCCAGAATCGGAGGCGAGAAACCTGAAAGAAGACCCAGGGAGTAGCCAGAGCTCTACTCTGATACAGCCGCAACAGATGGGAGATAGGCTCCTGCAGAAACCCTAATCAGCTTCTGCCCGAGCACCGGGCACCAAGGCAACAGCTCCAATAGACGATGAAAAGGCCAGCGAGCAAGGACCTTCATCCCTATCTGCTATAGCTAATAGGAATCGTCCTTTACGGACAAAGGTGGGAGTATCGATTCGAGCTCACAGCCAAAGGCGCGAACCGAGAAAAAAAGGAAGCGATCCGGTGAGAGTTTCGAGGCCTCAGAGGATGAACACAGTCGAAGCCTCAGATGACGCAAAGGCCAACGCAGCTAGATCTGAAGACCGAAAAGGTAGAGACTGGGAAGGAACCGGGAGGAGCAACCGGAGCCGGCCATGGCTGGCTTCGGCACCGCCCGGCCAGAAGGCAGTACCCTGGAGCGCCGCTGATGCTCCTAGGAGCCTCTTTCGCAGATTCAAAATTTAAAATCTAGAGAGAGATGAGAGCTTCTCTCTCTTTGTAGATTGTGCTCTCATCCACTAACAAGCCCACCCTCATGGCTCTTAGAGTATATTAAAATGTCATCTATAAATACCACCACAAACTTATCAAGGTAAGGCCTAAACACCCTATTCATCAAATCCATAAAAGTTATTGGAGTATTTGTAAGACCAAATGGCATCACAAGAAAAACATAGTAGCTGTACCTCATTCTAAACGCAATTTTGGCCACATCATCTTGTTTAATCCTCAGCTGATAATATCTGGACCTCAAATCAACTTTTAAAAGCACCCGAGATCCTTGTAACTGATCAAACAAATCATCAATACATGGCAAGGGATATTTGTTCTTAATTGTGATTTTATTCAATTCACACTAATCCACACATAGTTGCAGAGATTCGTCCTTCTTCCCTACGAACAACACCGGTGCAGCCCATAAAGATACACTCGATCTAATGAATCTCTTATCTAATATCTCCTACAATTGCAATTACAGCTCCTTTAATTCAGCGGGTGCTAAATGATAGGGTGCCTTATAAATCGAAACAGCACCGAAAATAACCTTAATCTCAAATTCAATTTTCCGGTGGGGAAGTAGTCCAAGCAACTCCTCTTGAATTACATTCTCAAAATCATGTACCACCAAAATATCCTTAGCCAACACACTATGACTCCCAATAGTGCTGGCATACGCTAGGTAAGCTTGGCATCAACTCTTCATCAAATATTTAGCATGCAAAGTAGAAATCAATATAGGCATTTCCTTTCTCCCAATACCTTAAAATGAAAAGGGTTCAATTCCAGGGATATTGAAACACACCCTTTTTTGAAAGTAGTCAATATTGATATGATATTTTGCTAGTTAGTCCATTCCTAAGATAACATCAAAATCACTCATATCTAGCAATACCAAGTCTACCATCAAACATTTTTTATCCACCTCAACCTCATACTCTGGGTACATAATATTAGTTACTACCGAGGACCCGAAAGGGGTTGATACAGCTAAAGAAAAATCTAAAATTCTCAGGGCAGACATAATATAATGTGCAAATTGCGGAAAATAAAATAGTGTGTAGACCCAAAATCAAATAAAACAGAGGATGGAGTTCCACAGACAAAAAGGGTACATTCAACCACGTTTGGAGACGATTTAGGATCTTATACCGTCACTTCAAATGCCTTAGCCCCAACTGTTGGCTTCTTTGCTTCAACTCCCTTGGGCAATGAACAATCTTTCATCAAATGATCCTATCACCCACAATTAAAACATGCCTCAATCATCTTAAAATAGGGTCTCCTAGTATGGTTTCTCCCACAATGAGTACAATCAGGAACCGATGTTTAAGGGTTCATCATTGATTGGGTTTCAACTATACTCTTCCCCTTGACTGCTGCCTTTACCATTTTAGACGGCCTTGAGGGCTCCACATTCAATTCAGAGCTAAAACTTGCTCGGCTAACGACCTTCTTCGTGAAAAACTTCTGTGTTTCTAACTCCTTCTTAAATATTAATGCCCGATCTAAAATGTCTGCATACATCTGAAGCTTTTGGGTCACTAACTACCTTCTAATATTGTCCCTTAGTCTTTACTGAAATTTCTTTACATTCCTCAATTCATCCTTCACAAAGTAAGGCGCAAAATGAGACAACTCCCTAAACTTCACATCATATTCAGCCACCATATGGGTCCCTTGTCTAAGTCATATAAACTCCTCCTCCTTCTGATCTTAAAAAGTGGAGGGAAAGTATTTTTCTATAAATGCCTCTTCGAACATTCCCCAAGTGATTTCCTCATCAGGACCCCAGATGCCATCTTTTACATAGCCCACCAACTATCGGTCTCTCCTTCCAATTTGTAGGTCGCAAAGGTAACTTTTTTCCGATCATTGCATTATATCACCATGAAAATCTTCTTCATTCTTCTAATCTAAATATTGGCTTTGGTTGGTTTTGGTTCTCCCAAGAATTTTGGCACTCTTTCCGTCGTGAATTTATCATAAGTTGTTGAAGCAGGATTTATCGAAGCTGGCTCTGGTGCTGGGACTGAAGCCATATGGAATTGCTCCATTGACTCTATGATGTTCGTCATTCTCCCCAATAGATTTATGTATTCTGTTTCGCGATCTGGGGGCATACCAGCACCACCTCGATCACCTCTCCTGCCTCTTCTACTGGCCATTTATATCCTATAATTGAGAACAGGACAATAGTAATAAATCTCAGAAGATCAGGTTCTAGGAAGGGGTTAATAATTATTCAGGAAAGTTTATGACCGGCCTAAAGTTTAGCACCTAAACTTCCTATCTAATCTTAATTATTCTTAGCCTTATCCTACTCAAACTTAAGCCTATGCTTCCGTTTTACGATCAATCATTCCTAAGGCATCTCGTTTTTCTCCGATGCCAACTGTGACAGAACCTCTTTTTTTGTTATTCTGTCAATAACCATACAAAAATTGAAATCCAAGATTATAAAATCTAAGGTAAGACTGTCCTGACCAAATCAACATATTCATTTTTGAAAGAAACTTGCAATCACAATACATTCACAGGATCATCTAACGCCATGTAATATTCACGGCTCTGACTCTTTTAACATTTCTATTCATGATACCAAAATTCATATAGTGATACCATCTAAAACCTGATTATAACCAAATATAGACGGTGGGAGCAAAACTATTCTAAAATGTGAACAAGTTGAAGCATAGTCATTACTCATACATAACATTCATTCATAAGTGGATATAATTACATTTAGAACTATCAAAAATTCTCAAAAATCTTCAACAGGCTTTCCAATTTCAAAGTTCCTCCTTGTTAACCTTTATCTATTCCTACTCATCCAATATCAGTTCTACAGTCTCATCTGGGGAAAGAAATTATAAAAGAGTGAGTCGAAACTCAATAAGGTACCAAAAACACGCAATGTAAATCATAAATGCAATAAGACAAAGTCGTGGAAAGTTTCAAAGTTCATGATCAATGCCATTTTTGAAGTTCACAAATTTACATTTCAATGTCAATTTCCAAAGTACATAACTTCACAGTTCAATACAAATTTCTGAAGTTCATAATTCATAGTTCAATACAATTTTCTGAAGTTTATAAATTCAATGTCAAATTCCGAAGTCCATAATTCAGTGTCAATTTTTAAAGTTCATAAATTCATGTCATTTAATTGGTTCTTCCATTTTTAACTCTTGTCAATGGGACCTAGGCTAGTAGACCCTACCAGCCGAGGGATAGAGTAATCGGGAATAAATTATGTTCATTCCACATAATTAAAGGCCAAAGTTCAAAAGTCATATCTATATTCATTTCCATATTCAAAGTTTCAAATTTCTACCATCTCATTACGTTCCGAGGAGAGGCGAACCACGTATCACTTCATGGACGGAGTTATCTCCGATCATCGTAATAACGTTCTAAGGCATGTCAAAGAACTTTGTCTGACTGTGTAATAGTTCTAGGTCCGATCTTATTTGTTCATAGTTCATAATCATTTTATCATGTCTCAAGGCTGATTCAAAGTTCACACATTCCATATTCTGGACTAATTCAAAGGGCCCTCATATTTTTACATTCTAGTTTCATGCCAAGGCCGATTCAAACATCATAGGTTCCATACTCCAGACAAATTTAAAGGATCTTCATATTTTTGACATTTCAGTTCCATGCAATATTTTCATGCGAAGCAATCCAGACTTAAATTGAACCAAAGCATGGGTCGAAACATCAAATCAGAGTCAGGGGTTACATTGATGCCAACCAATCCAATAGTACATTAAACATAAAGCACGAAATTAGACTCAGGAGTTACAATTTCACAATTATGAACTTAGATCAAAATCATAAAATTCATGCATTTCTTTGTAACAAAACTCAAGGAATGGGATCTTAGAGTTTAACTGACAAAATAGAGATTTTTTAAAAGCAGTGAATATCGAAAACAAGTTCCGAAGTACTCTTACCTAATTTTCAAATGCCTCACTCCAATCTAGCCTAAGATTCTTTCTTCCTTTTCGTCTCCTACTTTCCCCTTTCTTCACAAATTTTTCTAACCTTTTTCACATTATTGAGCTCACCATTTATAGAGGATGGGTTAGGTGGGAGTAGGAGGGGTAAGTTACCTACTTGTACTTCATTTCTAGAAAGTCAGCGAAATAGGTAGGAGCAGTTTACTTACTCTAAATAGGTGGAAAGAGTCAACGAAATAGGTAAATTTACTCCAGCTATCAAAAAAGTCGGTCTTTATCAATTTCAATCTACTCCGGTGATTAGCAATTTTAGGTAAAGCATTTTACTTTGGCAAAGCTACTTCAAAAATTCACTCTGACAATTTCCTCCAAAGTTTACTCTGGTCTCAAAGTCATTAATCTATTCCGGTCAATATTTCTAAATCTTGTCAATATCTCATCATCAACTCTAGCTTCATCAACATTCATCACTCCGGCCTCATAGACTCACCATACACTCCGGCCTCATCACTTCACCATGCACTCTAGCCGGTCATCTTTACCTACTCACTCTGGCTTCACTCATCACTCTGGCTTCATCATCCGTTCATCACTCCGACTTCATCATCAACTCCTCACTCTGGCTTTATCATCCACTCTTCACTCCGGTTTCATCAACATCTCGTGCACTCCGGCGATTACAAGTTCACTCATCACTCCGGTTTCATCAACATCTCATGTACTCCGACCATTACAAGTTCACTCATCACTCCGGTCATCATATTTGCATCACACGACTTCGGCCTTCATCAAACTACCACACCACTTTGGCCTTCATCATTCACCATACCACTCTGGCCAACATCTCATCATCATGCACTCCCTAATTTTTATGTTTTTGGGATTGGGATCTGAAAATACGCCTCACCGCCCGGTCAGTTTCTTCTCTCAATCGGACGTTCTCCTCTTTCAATCTATCATTCTCCTTTTCCAAACTTGACAGCACAGCTACTCTCAATCGGACGTTCTCCTCTTTTAGTCTATCATACTTGACAGCACAGATTGGAGAGCAGCTGTGTTCTCCTGGTGCTCCACTCTCAGTAACTCCATATCCTCCTCGAACCAGACGATCTCCTTATCCCGGTCAGCGATCACCAGGTCCCGCTAGTGTAGTCTCTTAGTAACTGCACTAATAATTTTTCCCCTACAAAAATGCTAAGTATTAGCAGTGGAGAGAAAAAGGAGAAGGAAAATTGCGAAGGTTTACCTGCTAGATTTTGCGCACCGGCCTCGCTGGCCTGCTCTATGACCTTGGTCCTGTCAGCGGAGGACTAGAGACAGAAATCTCCTCGACAGGCCTAGCAGTAGCCTCCACCGCATACTCCTCCGACAACTTCGCCGTGAGGTCTACCACCTCAATAGGCTCTCTGGTTGGCGACTGCTCCGGCACCTCCATAGTGAGGCACGTCGCCTCAACAGGCTCTCCTGCGATAGGCTCCTCTGTTAGCTTAACGATGATGCCAACCGCCTCTTGGGGCTCTTCGACGGTTGGCAACTCAAGCTCCTCTTAAGGCTCACCAGCAACAAGCTCCTCAGATAATTTAGCAGCCTGCGTGACGGGAAGCTCGCAGGCACCTCCAAGAGCTCTGTGGCGACTGGCTCCTTAGGTGACCCAGCAACCTGCTCAGCTAAAGGCTCTGTTGGTAACTCTGACGGCACCGCCGGGTGCTCCAGCTGTGACAGAGCAAGAATGGCTCTACTCACAGCGGAGCATAGTTTGGCCCTATATGCCTACACAGTAGCCTCAACTCTCTCTACACCGGAGCTATCTCTAGTCCCAGTGAACAGACCAGCCATAACATAGTCTAGCTCCATGGAGGAAGAAGAAAAAGGTATCACCATTGCTGCCTTCTTCTGCCTTGGACATATGGGAGCTTCCACTCTGGAAGGCGTGCCAACAGACCCGATTGTAAGGTGCCCACCTTCCTCTTACGGAAGGCATTTTCATCTTCTTGCACCGGAGAAGGTGGCCCCCATTATGCCTTCTTGGCCTCCTCGCGAGAAACCAAGTGGTCTCTCTAGAACCCAGGAAGGTGGCCCTCCACCAGCTTCAAAAGCGGCTCCACCATGGCATTCTCCTCGACAGTGGGTGTCCCAGTGTAAATATCAAGCACCCTGTCCCAATCTCTAGCCAAGGGCCAGGTCGTATCAATATAAATAAAGAAAAACCGGTTCTTTCAGTTCTTTAGGGAGTCATATATAGCACTGTTAATTTGGAGTCCTCATGGGGATACAGACACCCACTCTTCACCATGGATGAACTAAAGTATCACCCTAATCGCCTCCACCATCAGCAGTTTTGAATGCTGCAGAGAAGCATGCAAAGTGTAAACAAGTAAAGGATAGCATTGGCATGAAACCATGCTATGGGGATCTGAAGGGCGGTCAAAATGTCCAACAACTCGTTAGGAACTGGAAGACATAACTCACTCCTCATGTGGGCCTCATATATGATGCAGCCCTTAGAAGGGGAGCACGCCCTGTCTACCTCGTCGGGCATCTTGAAGACGATCACCTTAGGAATGATGTACTCAATGTAAAACTCCTTCACTTCACTGGCTTTGATCACCGAAGCAATCTAGGTTACAAAAGGTGCCATGGAAACGGAAGCAAGAAGGTTGTAAAACACATAGAAAATTTCTAGAAAGGAAAGCGTGGGAAGTTGAAACGTAACAGACGAACCACTTAAATGAATGTGAACACCGAAGAAGGAGAATCGTCTCATAAATGTGCACCCATCATTTCTGGTATGTGCCGCTTCCTGAATATGTGCAGTCGAATCAGATCCTCTGGTACATTAATTATCAGGATCGCAAATTCATTGCATGCAAACACGTGGCAAACATTTTGACTCACAGTCAGATGGCATGATGGCGCGTCGTTTCAACTCCTACCAGTTCTTCGAATTCTTGCCTAGATGGTCTACGAATCTGATCAACGCTTTCTTTGGCAGTTCTTTGAATTCTGGCCCAGACGATCTATGAATCTGGTCAACAATCTTCTAAGCCAGTTCTCTAGATCTTGATTTTATGGTCAGTAACTGTATGTAACATGATCAATAGACCAAAAGTCTTCGTAAGTATCCTCACTAGGTCACCTCAGGCAGGTAACCTAGCCACTTGCGACCCAGCTTGAATATGCTAGAGGCTGAAATCTTAGACCACCAGTATGGGGGGTTAGTGATAAGTACGCCCGTAATAGGCTAGCCTAAGAAGGAGGAATGACCCAGATCCACAATGGCCCATTTATTTTTGGACGATCAACGCCCACCGTTGACCACACGAAAAGCTAAGTGAGCTAGGAGAAGCCCAAGAGCAGGACGGATGACATGCTCTTTAGATGGTCAATGCTACTATTGACCGAAAGTAGTATCAGTTGACCGTCTGAAGGCCAGGCCTCAAGTAGGCCAAACCCAGTTTGGCCCACGCAACCATGTTCGACTAGCAACGGTTTTTTCCCCTGATTTCGCACTCTTCACAGAAGACAATCTCAATTCTAATGGTCATTAGTAGATTTAATGTTCATCCCTAAAGGAAAGCGCCATAATCCTCTTCTTGTCTATAGTAAACCCTAATGATTACAGAACACACAAGAAAAGCAATCGAGGCAATGACCATTACTGACATAAAGGCTCCATGTCGAAAAAGGCAGCGATCCCAGTAGAGTACGGAAATCAAGCCTTCCTGAACAAGGAAGGCCACCCAACACAGCAATTATAAATAGCCATGGGATTCTCACTCCGAGGCATGCTCTCATTGGCCCACAAAAAGATCTCTACTGCAAAGCTCACACGCTTTCAGAATACGAATGCTCTCTCACTTTCTTTACCCTGTGTTCCCAATGAATATAGTGCTTAGAGTCAACACTTCTCACGAGCCACCAAAACCTCTCTCAACTAGAGCACTCTTTCATTACAAACATTCTCTACATTCTCCTTGCATCATTTACTTTCACCTTCTTAATTCGAAGGTTGTTTGTTGACTTGAGCGTCAGAGTATTTTTAGAGGGACAATCTCCCATCAACACCTGACCTCTTGTTCGTTGTTGTGGTGTATAGGATCCAAACTCAGTGGACGAAGTCAGATACAAACGATCGAACTAACCCAAAGCTGTTTGAAATTTGGATCCATGATGCATCAAATGGCAATGACAAGTCCTTAGTCTATGATCTTTGATGACATGTGGCTCTCCTACGACAAGCTGGAAACTCCCTTGAAAAGGCTGAACTACAAGGACTTTGGTGAGAAAATTGACTTCCGCCATCTGAATCTACTGAAATGTGTCATTGATATCCAACATTACAACAATCTACTCTAATAGGATCAAGTTTACACCTTCCTCAATAGTTTAGATGATCATCTCGATGATATCTGCAGTGACATGCTCCAGATGAACCCATGTCCTTCCATCAAGCAAGCTAATGCTCATGTACATAGGGTAGCTCTCTAAAAGGAAATTATGAGCAGTAACAATTCCTTCAGTGCTCTTCTAGCCACCAAGGTGCTGAAGTTGAGTTTAGCCCCCTCTCCCTCTTTTACAATATCAAAGTCATAGAACATTCTTGATGGAATGAAATATTCCTATTATGGCAACCAATGCCACATAAGTAAGAATTATTTTTTTTTTCAAGAAACAAAATTGGCTATTCAGATTGGTGACATGAGTTGCAAGTGAAAAAAAAAGAATGAATGGTTGGTGTATTCGGTGGTATGAGTTGCAAGCAAGGTGGTTGTAGTGTCAATCAAACCCTATCTTTCCTTAATTCCCAAAGCTGAGCTTTCCCATGTTGTGAGACTCATCTCTAATATAGGTAATTTTGGTACTAGTTTAGTTATCTCCTCTTATAATATTGACCGTGGTGCTTAGCTTGTTGACTCCAGAGATACATACCACATGACTTTTGCATCTATTGAATTTACTATGGCATCTCCACCGCAATTCACAAGGGATGCACACGCTAATGGGGTTGTCTCTCTAATCATAAGAGTCAAATATGTGTATCTCTCTCTTTCCCTCAAACTGTCGAATAGATTACTTATACTATCGATCTTGCATAAATTATTTTTTGTTAGTCAAGTCACTATAGAATTGAATTGCAATGTCCTAATTTATCCTACAATTTGTCTTCGTGATTAAAAATAAAGATGAATGCTACATGTATTTTAATCATTCCATGGAATAATTCAAACATAGTTTTAGCTAAGTTACTAGTTCTCCACTCAAATAATGTCGGCAAATATGTTAATCAATGCTTCTACAATTACTTCAAATATCTTGGACTCGCTCATGACACATTGTGTCCTCAAACCCCTTAATAAACAGCATAGTTGAGTGAAAAAACTTGCATATTCTTAAAATTTTCTAAGTTTAACTACACAAGGCTCACATGCTGACTCAATACTAGCCTAGTGCGGTGTCTATCGTCATACACTTACTAAACAGAGTACCCTTCAAAGTTTCAAATTTTAAGACTCTACTTTTAGTTTTGGCATGCCATACCTCCCCACCCATAGTCTTGATGCTCCCTCCATGAGTATCTAAGTGTGTGACTTATATGCATCTTCTCCAAAAAAAAAAAAAAAAAAGAACCAAACTAAATTCATGTGCTCTCCAATGTCTACTCTTAGGCTACTGCTCCACCAAAAGGGCTATCAGTCCTCTACATGACGTACCTATGTGACTATCGCTGTTACATTTATGAAGTCCAAAACCTTTTTCCCAAGCCCTAATCCTTCTCTTCAGGGGGAGACTCAAGATGAAAAGTATAATTAGTTGCACTTTGATTGGCCAAATAGTCAAACAATGGCGGATGAAGCACCAAGCCTAGGGACATTTGAACCCACAAGGTTGAATGGACCTATAGGACCAAATACACAACTTGAAAAAGATGTCTTTGGAAATTGAACCAAGCTCCGTCCCCATCTCTAGTACCAACAAATCCATCTCTTGAGAATATCCCTAAGGTAAGCATCCTCAACACACCTTCAAATATGAGGAATTTGAATACTCCTATTGGTTATACTTTACCTTTTAAGAAAAATCCACCACACAAATACTTCCTAAATGTTGAAGAGTAGAGATCAAAGTATACAATTAGCAATTACGTGTCTACCAAGAGACTATCCAAATCCCTTAAAGCATTTGTGCATGTACTTTCCTTAAGTCAAGTCTCATTTGGAGTTCAAGAAGCATTGTCCAGTCCGAAATAGACTCGGGCAATAAAAGAAGAAAAAGAGGCACTATTGAAAAACAATATATGGAATCTAATTTCATTACCTAAAGGGAAGAAAGTAATAAGATGCAAATAGATATCTTCTATCAAATACAAGGCAAATGGATCTATCAAAAGATGCAAAGCAAGACTTAGCCAAATGTTGTACACATAGATATGGAGTAGATTACCGAGAAACATTTTTACCAGTTACGAAACTAAGCCCTATAAGGATATTAATATCTCCTACAACTGACCTTGATTGGCCGTTATATCAATTTGATGTAAAAAATACCATTTCTATATTGCAACATTTAAGATGATGGACCTTCCCTCAGGATACAGCATCCACTAAAACCAAGGTCGTGTGTAAATTGTGCTAACTACCATATGGATTAAAACATTCATCTCAAGTATGGTTTGGACAGTTTAGTCTACGAATGAGAAAGTACAGGTTTAAGTAAAGTAACTTAGACCATACACTCTTCCTAAAATGCAAGTTGGGCAAGATAACCTTATTAATAGTCTATGTTGATAACATAATTACCACAAGAAAAGATGAAGAAGAATTATCAAAACTACAAAATGAGTTAGCTACCCAATTTGTGATGAAAAACTTGGGTTGATTGAAGTATTTTTTGGGAATTAAAGTTGTTAGGTCCAAATAAGGAATATTTCTTTCCCAAAGGAAGTATGTGTTGAATTTATTAACTGAGGTAAGAATATTAAAGTGCGAATAAGTGCATAATCCAATTGGTCGAAACCATACATTTGCTGATTACCAAATTCAAGCACCAACTGATAAAAGGAGGTGCCAGAGGATAGTTGGCAAACTTTTATACCTATCACATACTCATCCAAACGTTACATATATTGTGAATGTGGTTAACCAATTCATGTATAACCCTAGTAAAGATCACATGTGACCCAAATATTAAAATACTTTAAGTCCTCACCTAGGAAGTGACTTATGCTTGCAAAGAATAATCATTTAAGAATTAATACTTTTACAGATGCAGATAGGGCTGGAAACATCTTTGATAAAAAATGCACTTCATGTTATCTAATGTTCTACCATGAACACCGATTAAAGCAGGTCTAATTAATTATAATACACAAAAATTAAATCCCAAAATAATATAGCAATTATCAATAGATCCAAAACCCGGATATGACAAATAAATATTCACATGACCTGATAAGACAACCAAAAAATAATAATCCACACTGGATTTTGTCGAATAATCGTTTAAATAATATAATACATACAACCTACTCTACAAATATCGCAAGAGAGGTGAGAAACCAACCATATCAACCAAAACTCAATATACATAACTAAACTATTCTCATCACACAATCATAAGCCTACACTCTGCTAATCCCGATATCCAAAACACTGCCCACACTAACAAATATCCAAACGAATACAATACTCACTGAAATATATGTAGTTGTTGTCAGATCATGTCCAAACTCCTACATCGTATCCAATCCCACTAATCTAAAGGGATAAGAAATAAAAATGTAAATATAAAGTTCAACAGTATTAATATCGTATAATAAATAATAATATCTAAAATCAAAAGAAGGGTCCATAAATATATTCAAAACAAGTAAGAGGCACAAATTTGAAAATTCGATATCAAAAATCTGAAGGTAGTTTCATGTTCAAATCATATTTTAAATCAAAATATAGTCCTATCAGGATATATATTGAACAGAATGAGATTCGAAGTAAAATCGTATAATCCAAATCATATCATAATCTATACTGAAATAGAGACGGAACAAAATAGCACCTGGATCAAAATCACAGATGAGTAAAACAAAATCTAGAACAAAATTATATAAATCGAAACATATTTCAAGATAAATCACATATCGAGATATACAAGACTAACCAAATTTCATCTGCAGGCAAACTTGTAAATCTCAAAATGAAGTTTGAATACATATCAATACTAAAATATAAAGTACGCACAAAATTGGAGAGTCAAAGACCAAGAGATCAATTTGAGGAAGGGTAAGATATACTCCCGGTAATCTTAAATTAAATCAACTACTATTTAGACACATGAGTAAAGCCATTTATGTACTCTGTCTTCTATAGATAAGGAACGACTCATTATATTTTGCCACCTGCAATGTTGGGTACAATCCTCAAATTTAGTACATATATTAGGATATCCGAATATATTAATTTTCTATTCAATTTGCTTACAATGATTTTTATTAAAAATATAGATAGGATGGGTCATTTACAAATACAGCCTTTTACCGTCGACAAAAAAGGGATTCACAGATATATTCCCGTTAGGAGAGCAACAGATAACCGCTCAAATAACAATTAACAGAGGTAGAGACCTCGATCCCCAAGCAGTAAAATATGTATACCAATGCACGATCCATTGAGATTTCATACCCTTTTTTCATATAAATATACTGATATAAAAATATACAATCTTAAATGTTTACTTATTTTTTTATAAAATATATAAAACCCTCAGATATTTATAAATCCAAAACAAAACCCCTAAATAATCGGTAAAAATATCATATATGCACAAAGAAAATAAGTGGGCTAAATAAAAATAGTATATACGAATATTAAACCTCCAAAATATATACAAAACTTACTAGATACGAAAACAAACCAAGGATAGGGCGTAAAAATATTTGTTCTAATAGGAACGTTAGTAGTGGATTGGCCCAAAAGGGGTAAGTGGCTCAGAATTGATAGCGGCCCACTTATCTCTGGAGCAGTCAATGTTGCCGTTGACTAAAAGAGCACAGCAAGTAGGCTAGACGCGGCCCAAGATTAATGCAGCTCAAATCCAAATCAGCCCACGCACACCTTCCCAAGCCTCAACGGTCGTTTGTCCTAATTCTTCTTACCTCTATGAATGGAAACCTCTTCTATAACAAAAATTGCCCAGAATCAGAGCACATTTAGAAAGGAAAGCTCACAAATCAGCATGAGATCCTCAAACGAAGTTTCAACGGTCACTGCACGCGGTATCTCCATAAAAAAAGGGAATCCTCCTTCTTGATTGTTGCAACCCAGAATGATGCCCGTGCCCATACTGGGGAAGGCAACAATCCCCATAGAAGGCGGGCATCCCGTCTCGGCACCTAAAGAAGGTGGCGAAGGCCCACGACTATAAAAGGCCATGGAGACCTACTCCATAAGCAAGCTCTCTTCCATACTTTTTTTTGGTAAGTAAATTGCATTAAAAAGAAAAGAAATTACAACACCTATGTTCTATTCCAAGTGTTTTGCCAAATTGGAGTAAAAACATAGAAGCAACGGCACCCCTGGTGCACCGTGACACACAAAACATGAAAACAAAACACAATGGAAAAACATCAAATGGCCAACTTGTCCCAAATTAGATGAACTCGCACAAACAACCTCCTCAGCCATGAAGTACCTCGGACAAAAGCATTAAGCCGCAAAACATACACCTCAGTAGATCGGACAAAAGTAGATAAAGACCTCGGTCTTCTCTATAGCACCTTAGCCGTTTACACCTTGGCACTTTGCATATATCTCGGCCAAAAGCTGGAATCTCGTACGATTGCATCTCGACTCTTGCCTGACTATTTGACCCAAAAGCCATTCAGACAATCAATCCAGGAAAGCAGATCATAACGGATTTCTTGCAGTCTTAGGAGGGGATTTACGGGGTCTCCGGTATTTGGATTTCTTCCTAGACCCACCTTGCCTTGATCCGAGAATAGAATTGTCAACAGTGTCACGAGGACTTCGAACCTCAAACTGCATCCTAAATGCTTCAATATTCTTCCTCAGCATGCCCAGGCTAGTGCTAGAGCACTGGTCCCCCCTTGGTGATCTCCCTAGCATGAAGAACCACCCCTATAATAGTGATTATGAGCTGACGGACCAAGGTGCTCCACCATCGGTATAATCTCGATGGTACAGGGAGTAGAGCTAGATAGAGAAGAGCCAGCAACCTCCTCATGACAGCAAGATCTTTCTAGAGCTTCCAAACGATCCATATCAGAAATAGGTTGGATGAGCAGTGAGGCTTCACTATATGGTATATTTGAAATAGTACCACATTTCAAAATTTTCGCAAAAGATGCTATATAATTGCAAGAAGGATGAGGCCCATCCATTCCCAAGCCTCCTTGTTGAAGGTGGTTGCACTGATGCGCAGTGGCCACTAGAGTCGACAAAGTGCAGGTGGCTTGAATGGATAGGGGATCATCAGACTCCACACAGACACTATCCATATCTTTGGGTCTAGGTGCCAGGTTGGGGCCAGCTACACATGGAGGCAAATGGGTCACATTCTTAGGATTCCTCCCAACAACAACTTCCTTCAAGAAGGGCACCATTGATCCTGGAGCAGTAGGTTCCTTGCTCAGATTTCCAATGTCCTGCTGGGAACTTTCAGGCATGGATTGCAGCTCATTTGCAAAACCACCATCATCCAAGGAGGTCTGGAGCTCAGAGGGTGCCTCACTTATGGCACTACCAGTCACTGAGTCATCATTCGTATTAAGTCTATGTATTTCTAACTCAGTTTGGTCGGCAACAGTAGGGCCCAAGGACCCATCATCCTCTTGAAGGGGAGCAAAGGGATTGGCAGAGCAACCAGAATTAATTGCACCAATCGGTTGGCCATATAAAGCAGGTTGCTTTGAATGGTCCCATTGGTCCTTAACAACAGAAGGAGAATTGGAGGAGAAGGGATTGGGAAGTATTTGACCAGTAGGTCTGATGATTTTCTTAGTTTTTCATTTAGATTCATCATGACCGAACATTAGGCAACAACCATATCGAGTCGGCTTCCAACTATATTCCACGTTCACCACAGTTAGGGATGCGAAATCTGGGCATGACTGTAGAGCAATGCGTGTGGGAAATGAGTCATCCACACCCACTTTAACACAAATCTTAGCAATAGAAACATTTTCCATACGGGCTGTCCTTGATTCAAGCTGTAGAGGTTTCCCTACGACACTAGCAACCCAGTAGAGACCAGAATGGGTCTAATATTCAATCAGCACGTTGGATAGTTTAATACAAATAGGGAACCGTTTGTGCTCCTCCTTAGTCAATAGCAAATCGGGAGACCATCTTTTGAGGAAGATGGCTTTTCCAGAAATCAGCCACGGTCTAGCCAATAAACATTTCTCCACCAGCTCCAAGGTTGAGAAATGAAAAAAGAAGAATCCAGCATCATTGCCAGCAATGTGCATGATTCCTAAACATGCCCAAATTTTTCTGGCTATGGCTTTGACAGCCAGGAAGTAAGGGGAGGTATCAAGGAAATGTCCAACTAAAGTAAACTCCCATAATAGGTTTCCTTAATTAATAACTTCAAAAGGAGGAGAAATGGTGGCAGTGTCTTCATCTATTGCCTGGGGGGAAGAATTTCAAATCTTTACAAACCCCATCTCTTTCCTTCTGGACGACATCAGCCCAGGAAGGGGGGCTTCAGTCTGACATACAGGGGATCGAGATAGAGAGAGGCGTGGGTCATTACTTGAAGGATTGCCGATGCCATCCTCAGAACCATTCGCAGCCGACGGGGCCTCAATTGGAGCAACCAAGGGGGGAAGGGGAGCAGCAAAGGAGGAGAGGACGATAGGGAAGGGATCAGCAGATCAAGGGGTGGAGGGGAGAGAGGCAAAAAGGGAGGTAGAGAATTAGGAGAATCCACCCTGGGAGGAGAGCGAAAGGGCAATAAGGGACGGGAGGATGGCTGGAGAGAACCAGGTGGTGCCCCCAGGAGGCCGGCCATGGCCAGCACTGATGAAGGTACAGACGGGCGTCAATCCAACGCCGCCTGCTCAAATTCAAAATTTGAAAACCTAGAGAGAGAGGAGAGTCTCTCTCTCTAGAGAGTCCTCTCTTGCATACTTGAACTAACAAAGACTTTCTAAGCTCTCAAGCATCCCAACGCTCTGCTCCCTATCTCTCTTACTAGTTCCCTACAAACTCAGTATTTAGAGAAACTACTTTCTATAAGCATCCATGACCAAAGACACTCCTCCACAAGTGTACCTCTCACCATCATTCTCGAATCCCATGCCCGACATTCATCTTTGTATCCTTTGCATTCACCTTCTTATTCGCAAAAGGTCATTTATTGACTTGAACGTTGGAGTGTTTTTGGTGAGATAAAATCCTATCGTCACCAGACCTCTTGTTTGAAGTTGTGGTGTATGCAGGAACCCAGGCTCAAAGGATGGTGATCGGAATCTAATGGACCAGTTTGACTTGAATACATTCAAAGTTTGGATTTAGGATGCATCATTGGCGCCGTTTGTGGGAACGCTGACAAAAAGCCAACCAACTACTTCTCCCAATTTAGCATCGTCTGACGAAATGGTGAACAAAAGCGCTCAAGCTAGCGTTCCTGCTAAAGAGGTTACTTTCCCCGACTACGACCACTCAGCTGGTAGTCGGGCCGGAGAATAGCCTGTTTTAATTTATCTGTCCATGGAGGAGTAAATGAATAAGATATTACAGATGCTCCAAATGCTCTGTATGCACCAAGGCAAGAAGAAGCAGGGAGATCAATCCTCCTCGACCCCCATGCTAGCCTCCAGGTGGAGAGGCCAGTGGAAGAAAAGGCCAATAAAGAAGACCTCGAGGTTGGACAACTCTCACATCCCAGTGACCTCCAACACGCAGGCCACTCATGGCTTGAAGGGCACTTGGGCCATAGGACTCCTAATGAGAGTCCCAAAAGAAGGAATCCTCGATATTCTAGGGATTAATAGAGCCCTCCCGTGCAGGAGGGAGCCTCTCGAGTCATCTAATCCATGAGCGACAGCAGTTCATTGGCTCCATGCCGCACGGCAAAAAGAATCGAGTTGAGGACCTACATTAACTCCAAAAGATCTGAAAACTCCCAGGTGGAGGAGAAAGTTTAGAAGATTTGGAATCGTGTGTTCAAGGATGAAGATGAACACATGACCGATTTGAAGAGATCTTCGATCATCATGGAGATCTGGACTTGACCGTTGCTGCAAAAGTTCAAGTTGCCAACCCTGGAACCCTATGATGGGAACACTGATCCCATAGACCACCTGGATCACTTTCGCACCCTTCTGAACTTCCAAGGCTTGGAGGAGGCATCCATGTGCCAGTGCTTCCCTCTTACTCTAAAGGGGGATGCTAGGATCTAGTTCTACCAGCTCTCGATAAATTCAATTCGAAGCTTCTAGGACCTCACGGATAGCTTCCTGGTTCAATCGCCTCAAGCCGTCATGAGGAGAAGTAGCCGTGACATCTAGCTCACATAAAGCAGAAGCAGGGCAAGAACCCAAGGAAGTTCCTAGAGTGGTTCGTTGCTAAAGTTAGGAGGATACCCAAGCTCACTAAAGAAGTGAAGCTCAGCAGCTTCATCTCCGCACTAGGACCAAGTGACTTCTTCAAGCAATTGGTCAACAAAAAATCCGCAAACCTTTCATGAAGTGGAAGCTACTACCTAAGTCTACATGGCTGCTGAAAAAGCCTATGAGGCAAAGTGTCCGGAGCAGACTGACCAGCCGCACTCTTTCCTGGCAGAGGGAAAGAGGAAAAGTGGGAGCAGTGACAACTCTCGGAGGAAGATGCCCAAAGTCGAGGCACATGCTCGAAAGGAGTTCTGGCCCATAAGCCTGACTCCGTTGAACAACACCCCGGGTAACGTCTTGATGCAAATTTGGGAGGAAAAATTTTTGAAGTGGCCACAGCCAATGAAGAACCCGAAGAGAGGAGATTCATCAAAATATTGCAATTTTTATCAATCTTTGGGACACAACATGGAAGACTGCTGCATGCTGCAGTAGGAGATTGAGGAGCTGATCCACCAGGGCCACCTCACGAAGTTTCTGAGGAACCCTAGGCAAAGCTTTGAAACTTCAGATGGCAATAGGTCGAATCAGCCCCAATCGAGGAACGGGTAGCAGTTGGAGTGGTCAATATGATGACCACCCGACTTGCCAAGGCGCACCTAATCGATCACCAGGAGAAGCTAGACAAACGCAAGAAGCAAAGGGTGGGGGAATATGTCATTAGTTTTAGTGATAACGATATGACACGTGTAATCTCCCCCCATTCAGATCCTCTGGGTGTATCTGTGCTCATTTTAGATGGCATGCTTGACTACCAGCTGAAATAAGTTTTGGTTAATAATGGAAGTTCAAGATATTTACTCTACCTCGATGCATACTTTAAGTTAGGATGTCAAAAGAATTAACTCAAACCAACCAAAGGACCACTATATGGGCTAGATAATGAGCCAGTAGCCGTCCAAGGAACAATACAGCTAGAGGTCACTCTGGGCACGTACCTCAGAATAGTGAGCCGCACGCTCACTTTCTTTGTTGTCGACCTGCCTTTTGTATACAATGCCACATAGGCCTGCCGTTCTTAGCGATATTCAAAGCCGTCACTTCAATACCGTACTTAAAAATGAAATTCCCAATAGCATGTGGTATTGGCGAAGTGCTAGGAGACCAAATAATTGGATGGACATGCTACATGTTGTAGATAGCACCAAGTGGCGTCGAGAGGCAAGTAGAAGGGTTGGATCATCAAGATGAGACAACCTTATAGCAGGTGTAGTCCGAAGAGGCCATAGACCTCGTACCTTTGACGGATGATCTAGAAAAGTGTGTACATGTCGGGGGTTCACTCGCCAGACCCCTGCATGAAGAGCTAATTAACTTCTTGAGGCAAAACATAAATATCTTCGCATGGACACCTGTCGATATGCTTGGGATTTTAGTCAGAGTAATAGTCCATAAGTTGGATCTCGATCCCGACTGCAAATCCATTAGGAAAAAATGGAGAAACTACTCCGTTGAGAAGCTTATAGCCATTCTGGTGGACGTGGAAAACTGTTGGATGCCAGGTTCATCAAGGAAGTCCAATACCCGAACATGCTTTCCAACATTGTTCTGTTCAAGAAAAGTAACGAGAAATGGCGGATGTGTATCAACTTCACCGACGTCAACAATGCCTACCCAAAGGATAACTTCTCATTTCCCAATATCGACCTGTTGATGGACTCCACTTCTAGTCATGAGTTACTAATTTTTTTGGATGCTTACTCAGGCAACAACTAGATCAGGGTGAGCCTAGAGGACGAGGAGCATACCTAATTCATGACTGATCAAGGCATCTATTGTTACAAGGTCATATTTTTCGATCTGAAGAACGTAGGCGCAACTTATCAAAGGCTCATGAATAAAATATTCTGGAAGCAGATCGGTCGCAATATGGAGATATACGTATACGACATGCTCGTCAAGAGCAAGACCACTAATTACCATATTCGCGATCTAGCTGAAGCTTTCAGGGTATTTCATGCACACCAGATTAAGTTGAATCTATCGAAGTGTGTCTTAGGGGTATCTTCTAAAAAGTTCTTGGGTTTCATTGTCTCTCAATGAGAGATCAAGGTGAACCCGGAGAAGATTAAGGCCCTCACAGATATGACTCCGCCACAAAGTATCAAGAATGTCTAGAGGCTAACCAGGAGACTAGTGGTGCTTTCCCGCTTCTTGGCTGAGTTTAGAGACAAGTATCTACCTTTCTTCAAGGCTTTGAGGGGGATGAAGGCAAATGGATTCCAATGGACGGAGGAGTGTCAGGCTGCCTTCCATGAACTGAAGTAGTACCTTGCCAATCCATCGAAACCAACGTCACCAATAGAGGGAAAAGAGTTGTATCTCTACCTAGCGGTATCAGAGGAGGCTCTTAGCTCAGTCTTGATACAACATGATTCTGACGCACAATAACCGGTCTTCTATGTGAGCAAAATGTTGACCGGCGTTGAAACTCGCTACCCACACACCTAGAAGCTCGCTTTAGTGCTCATCTTCTCATCCAGGAAGTTGAGACCATATTTCCAAGCTCATCATATAGTCGTCCTAACTAACCAGTTGTTAAAGGGAATCCTTCAAAAGCTTGATATCTTAGGACGACTAGTTAAGTGAGCCATTGAGTTAGGAGAGTTTGACATCAAGTTTTGGCCTAGGCCAGTCATCAAAGGATAGGCACTAGCTGACTTCATTGTCGAAACAATCACCCCGATCATCGATGCACATTGTGCTAACATTATGAATCACAACTCCGATGCACTAGATTGGATCCTCAATGTGGATGACACATCTACTAACTCAAGAAGAGGGGCCAGAGTGGTCTCAAGGGCCCCGGACAGGTTTGAGGTGAAATACTTCCTAAAACTTGACTTTTCAACCACAAACAATGTCATAGAATATAAAACCTTGGTAGCTAGATTATGACTAACCAAAGAGTGCTCAACTAAACGCTTGACCATCTACAGCGATTTAGAGCTAGTCGTCAACCAGATCAACTGGAGCTTCGAAGCATGCAACCCTCTCCTGGCCAAATACTTAGCAAAAGCGAAGAGTGTGATCCAGAGGTTTGACAAACCTAACCTGGTCCACGTCCCCAGGGCAAAAAACTAGTTACAAAAGCAACGGCGGCCGAAAATTCGGAGCAGTACTTGAGAAATATGCAGGAGGTCTTGACCACTACTGGCATAAAGTAATAGGAAGTGATGTAGGTCTCAGACTGCGAGAACTGGATGTCGCCCTACTTGAGATACCTCATTAACAGTTTTCTTCCGGAGAACATAGACGAAGCCAAGCAGGTCAAAAAGACAGCCAGCGGGTACACCGTAGTCGATGAAAGATTACATCGCCAAGGATACTCAACTCTGTACCTCTAGTGCCTAACCCTTGAGGAGGCCAACCACGTATTGAGTAAAATCCACCTCGGGATTTGTGGATCACACATTGGCGATAAAAATCCCGACGTTCAAGGTTATGCATCAAGGATATTACTGGCCAACAATGAATAAGGATGCCTTGGAATTTGTGAAGAGGTGTAAGAATTACCAACTTCATGGCAATCTTCACCACCAATCGCCCATGAAGTTGAGAGCCCTCTAGGCACCTTGGCCGTTTGCACAATGGAGGCTCGATATTCTCAGCCTATTTTCCATTGCAACTGGCCAGCTAAAGTTCATCATCGCAGGTATAGACTACTTTACTAAGTGAGCTGAAAATGCACAGCTAGCCAAGATCACCGAACATAACGCCATGGAATTCGTTTTCCATAGCATAGTAAACAGATTTGGTATTCCCGAGGCCATTGTGACTAACAATAGAACCCAATTCTCGGGGAAGCACTTCACCAAGTATTGCACCAATCTGGGTATTAGATTTGTCCACATTTCAGTAGCGTATCACTAAGTGATTGGACAGGTGGAAGTCACCAACCGGAAGTTGTTGCACGGTCTAAAGACCAAGCTAGAGGATGCAGGAGGCTCCTAGGTCGACAAATTGACCTCAATGTTATGGTCATACCGGACAACTTCCAATGAACCAACATGTGAGATATCCTTCAGCCTCTACTATGAGACTGAGGCTGTGATCTCGGTCAAAATCAGGCTTCTAGTTTTAAGGTCAAAGCCTTCGACCCACTAGGCAACTCCCAGAAGATTATGGAACACCTAAACTTGTTAGAAAAAGCCCGTGACATGGTCAAAATGCGCACAGCCACCTACCAACAATGAATCGTCCGCTATTATAAAGAGAACATAAAAGCATGACAATTCGAGGTTGGGAACCTAGTCTTGTAGATATAAAGGCCATGGGCAAGACAGCCACTCGTAAAAAGCTCTCCCCAAATTAGGAAGGTCTATGCCTTATCTCATCCGTTCTGCAGAACGGAGTATACAAACTTTAAACCTGAAACAACAAGTTGGTTCCTCAGACGTGGAATGCAGTCCACTTGAAGCACTACTTTCAGTGAAGGGTCACGTGAGGCCTAGGTAGGTCATGTGTATGGTCATAAAGCTACTTGTAATAATGTACATGTATTAATAAAATGTGCTTTCCTTTTTTACATGTTGTTACGCCTATGTTTTTTCTCTTTTCCATATGTATACTTACGTATAGGTTGTATGAATACAGATCACCTAGATTGCCCCTAAGTCAAGCGAGTCTTCACTTGTTTATGCTTAAACATTGGTCCTATACCAAGCGGCCCATAAGCGGTCAAATTAAACCTTGGTCCCATACCAAGCGGCCTATAAGCAGTCAAATTAAACATTGGTCCCATATCAAGCAGCCCGTAAGTAGTCGAATTAAATCTTGGTCCAATACCAAGCGACCCGTAAGCAGTCAAACTAAACTTTGATTCTATATCAAGTGGTTCGTAAGTGATCGAATTAAATCTTGGTCCCATACCGAGCAACCCGTAAGCTGTCGAATTAAACCATGGTTCCATCCCAAGTGGCCCATTCGGGGTCAAACATGAAACCTTAGGGGGCTTAAATGGCACGCGCACGACAACCTCTGTCTGCGAGAGATATTGTTGGGAGTCTATAACGGTCGATGAATCGCGGCAAAATGTGAGAGAGTAAATGCTCCAACAAGAGGAAGGATGCTCGAAATGATAACCTAGGCACTACCGCTTCATTCAAAAAGCGCAATCCGACTAACAAAGAATATGTTTATATGCAAGAGGTTTATTCAACGTCACATATACAAAGAGTTATTATGACTCGTCCTGATGGCTTCTTGAGGACGAAGGGTCCCTCGAAGGACACGGCGCACGCCTCTGGCCCCGATCGATCAGATAACCAACTAGCTCTAAACGGCCAGAAGTGTCAACATTCCTCAAATCCAGAAATTCGACCAAAAAATGGGGATCCGCCAGGGAAACAATACGCCGGATGAAGTCGATCCTAGCCTAAAATCACTCCTCCAAGGCAGGAGCCACCTCTTCAAGGTGAAGCCTTGTCCTTAGCTCGCCTTCGAGAGCCACGACTCTCTACATAGCTTTAGCGTAGGAATTAGAAACCACCTGCAGCCTGGCTTCAGACTCTATTAGGCCTGGTTAAGATAGTTGGCTCTCGCCTGGCACTGCAACAACTCCCCAACCATTGCATTGACACGATGTCCCATGTCTTCTACCATGAGATTGACCTGAGCTTGCATCATACTGGCAATCTCATCTCCCTGTGAAGATAGGAATTCTTCTAACTCATGAGACCTCCTTGCTGGTCGAAAAAGAGAAAAAAAGGAATTAACAATGGGAAACTACGAACGGTCAACTATGCCTCTATGCACCTAAGAAGAAATACCTTACGAGAGGGTCCAGCGGACCCTTGGAGTGGGGTCAACCTCAGGGCACCCTGGGGATAGAGACATGGGAGGCCTGGATGATTCCACTTCTCGTCCACATCCTTTACTCTATCTAGGCCTGGATGACACGTGTCTTTACTCGATTGAACCTGCCTACAGGATGCGAATTTTCATGTCGTATCATGTCATGGAATAGCCAGTCTATGACTGTCAAAACTCTGGTACGATCGGCCAGGCCTCGCGTGTATAACAAGTCAGCCGGCTGACCAGCGCAGAGCAAGCAAAGGAGAAAAAAGGATTAAAGTCTGGAAAAGGCATAACACTCGACGCATTGATAACACAAACTTTTTATTAATCAAGTTCAATACACAAATTACATGGCGAGAGGAACAAAATACAAAAAGCCCAAGCTCAAGATGCAGGACCACTAGAAGGGTGAGGCTCCCCTCTGGCTTGGGAGTAGTCCACTAAGTCTGCACGCTTCATTGCCACACTATTTAGTCGATCGAGAATGCCTACAGGGAGGTTCGATTACACTAGGGTGACAATCCGCCTGCAGAGGTTGATGCCCTCCAAAACTCTTGACTTCAACAGTGCACTCACCTTCTTTGGATGCAGGCAGACTGACATTTTAGCCTCAAGCGTGGCGACTTTCCCTCGAAATTCGCCAGCCTGTCGCTCAGCCATCGTGGCCTAAGCCTCCAAGCTCCCCAGCCTCTCTCTTAACTCCGCCGACTCAAACTTGAGGGCAACATTTTCCACTTGGACTTTTACGTCTTGGGTGACACTCTCATCCCTATCTCTTTGGGCTTTGGTGACAAGGGCATCAGAGCGACTTAGGAGCTCTTCCATCCGGAGGATTTCCTCCTCCCTTTCTTCAATCATCTCATTCTGCTGAAGCAAGCCTTTCGACATCACACCAAGGAGCGTTTGGTCCTGCAGCCCCAACAAAACAAGAACAGAGATAAGTCAAACTAATCTGGCACGGTTAAGAGAAAGAAGAAGCTTCTCTCGAAAGCTTACCATCAAAAACTGGGATGCCGGTCCCTGTGACTTTGAGCTCAACTGTCGGAGGTCTTGTGATGGACCGGCTCGGGGGCTAAGTGTGGCAATCGTAGGGGCCACCTCTATAACAGTAATCTCTCCCTCTACAGCCCCAACTCCACTAGAAGGGACCTCCACTGAAGTGGCTTCAACGTTGCCCATGGCCTCAAGGGGTAGAGCAACGGTGAGAGTAACCTCACTAGTTTCCATCTGCTCCATAGGTGCCTCAAAGCTTGGCTCCTCCAGCCCTCCTACTTCAGGCACCAACTCCACCAGTGCCACAGATTGGCCCAGAGCGATGGCATAACGATGAGCTCCCCGGTGGCAACTCTCTTGACGACTCCCAAGTCTGAAAAGATAGTGGGAGTCTCCGTCGTAGAACGCTCCTCGACTCAGCCAGTTGTCCAACCATACGGTAATCTGGCTCAGTGGAGGATGAGGAAGAAGGCACAGTCAGTGTCACCGTTTTCTTCCTGGGGCTACTAGTAGAGTCACCAATGGCAAAAGCACCAACCTTCCTCTTAGGCTGCGATGTCGCCGGCGGTGGAGTTTTAAACTTTTGGACTGGTGAGGAAGGATCCCAGTGAGCTCTCCTGGCCTCCTCCCGAGATACCAGGTGATCCCTCCTAAACTCAGAAAGTTGCTCCTGCACCAACTATAGTAACGGCTCCACAGCATCCACCTCCTTCGTAATGGGCTTTCCGGTGAAGTCCATGGGAACATTGCCCCATTCCATGGATAGGGGCCAATCGTCAGAAACACTCTTGAAAAAGAATCAATCATTTTGTTCTTGATCGACTCGTAGATTGAGCCGCTGATGCGCAGCTTCCTGGGAGGGAGCAAAATCGAGTCCCTGCTCTGGGTAAATAAAAGTATAACCCTCACGGCCTCCATCGTCAGTAGCTGCAAATGGTGGGGAAGAAAAATGCAAAGTGAGCAAAGATAATGCATAGCATTCGCATGAAACCATACAATGGGGACGCAAAACTCAGTAAAAATGCGGAGAAGCTCCTCTATGAATGGGAGATGAAGCCCGCTCCAAGGTGAGCCTCGTAGACAGCAATGTGACACGCCGGAGGAGAGCAAGCCCTATCTAGCTTCCGAGGAATCGAGAACATAATGGAAGGAGGGATGTTGTGTTGCATGTAAAGTTCCCTCACTTCGTCGGGAGAAATAATAGAGGAAATTTTGTTATCGGAAGGCGCCATGGGAGCAGAATAGAAAGGGGAGACGGAGACTTGAGAAGTTCTAGAGAAGAACGGAAAGAGAGAAGTTTGAACTGCAATGTAGCTTTTATAAAAATTGACGTCGCCAAAGAGAGGGAGCGCATCGAAAAGGCGTGGCAATCATAACAGATACGTGTCAACTCTAGATAGGGCGCAGTCAAGACATATCTTTTGGCAAATTAATTGCTGGGATTACAATCGTCCTATGCGGCAACACATGGCAAAATTCAATGGGTCGCTTAGAGCAGTGGGAGTCCCAAAATGACTCTACAACCCTTCGGTTGCCCGTCTAGCGGCATAATGGAACAATGCGTTGAAGGCTACCCCCTCCGTTGTATGGATTCAAGTGATACTGTCAATAAATCCGGTCAATGCCCGCTCTACTCCATTCTCCGGATTCAAACGTTACGGTCAACGAATCCGATCAACGTTCGCCTCCACTCCGTTCTCCGGATTCAAACGTTATGGTCCATGAATCCGATCAACGTTTTCCTCCGCTCCATTCTCCAGATTCAAATGTTATGGTCAACAAATCAGGTGAACGCCCGCTCCACTTTGTTCTCCGAATTCTATCGCTACGGTCAACAAATCCGGTCAACATTTGCCTCCACTCCGTTCTCTGGATTCTTGCGTTATGGCCAACGAAACCGGTCAGTATTCGCTTCTACTTCATTCTCCGGATTCAAGCAATGCGGTCAATGAATCAAGTCAACTTTCGCCTCCACTCCATTCTCTGGATTCTAGCATTATGATCAACGAATCCGATCAACATTTTCTTCCACTCCGTTTTACGAATTGTATCATTACAGTCAACAAATCCAATCAACGTTCGCTTCCCCTCCGTTTGCCAATTTCAAATGTTACGGTCAACGAATCCTATTAATATTCGCTTTCACTCTGCTCACAAATTCAAATGACGTGGCCAACGGATCTGGACCACCTCCACTCCGGAGTAAAAAATAAAAGATAGAAAAATATGCATGACAACAAAAGATGAAGACAAAAACAATTGCAAGTTTTCTCATTAACTTCCTCATACAAGTTACACAACCAGTATAGACCAATATATGGCAATACTTTTGGGAAGAGAACGAGAGTTACATAAGGAGACTGCCAACCCTCAAAGAGTTGTCAAGATTCAAATGTAGGAAGACTCGAACCCAGATTCAAATCTTGATAATTGCCACCCCCGCGAAAAGGGGTGACCAAAGCGGTATCCTGCAAGAAAAGGGGTGACCAAGGCAGTTTAAGCTTCACTACTCGAATTGGCAGCGCTAGAAAGCACGAACCACCTAAACTCCAAACCAACGACTGGGACAGCAAGCTTCCCAGCAAGGTCAAACTCCCATGCCATCCCACCAGGTATCGTTGAGAGACAATGCGGAGGAACATTAAAAGCTTCCCAATTTATAGCACAGACGGAAGTACTAAACGCCAAGAGGCAACGGTGCTGGAAAATTTGCAAAGAATCAAAAAGTAGGGGAATCACGCCAAGAATAGTGAAAAGGGAATTTGGGACAGACCTAAGGAGACAACATAACCAACCACATCCTATTGTGAACATGCCAGAGGCCGAAAATCTAAGCCACCAGTATGGAGGGCTAGTGATGGGGATTTCAGTAGTGGGCTGACCCAAAATGGATAAGTGGCCCAAAATTAATAGTAGCTCATTTATTCTCGGGATGGTCATTACTATCATTAACTAGAAGAGCGCAATAAGTAGGCCGGGTGTGGCCCAGATTGAAATCGATCCATGTGCACCTTTCCAAGTCTCAACGATCGTCTACTGTAATTCTCTATACCTCCAAGAATGGCAACCTCTTCTATAATGAAAATTGCCCAGAATCAGAGCACATCTTGCAATGAAGGCTCACAAATCAGCACACGATCCTCAGAGGGAGCCTCAATGGTCATTGTGCGCGGTATCTCCACAGAAGGAAGGGAATCCTCCTTCCTAACTGTTGCAGCCCAAAATGGTGCCCACGCCCATATTGGGGAAGGCAATGATCTTCACAGAAAACAAGCATCACACCTCACCACCTAAAAAAGGTGGCGAAGGCCAATGACTATAAAAAGCCATGGAAACCTACTCCATAGGCATGCTCTCTTGCATACTTGAACTAACAGAAGCTCTCAAAGTTCTCAAGTATCCCAACGATCTGCTCCCTATCTCAATAATTAGTTCCCTACGAATTCAGTACTTAGAGAAATTACTTTCCATAAGTATCCACGACCAAAGTCACTCCCTCTACGAGTGCACCTCTCACCATCATTCTCAAATCCCATGCCTGACATTCATCTTTGCATTCTTTGCATTCACCTTCTTATTCTCAAAAGGTCATTTATTAACTTGAGCGTTGGAGTATTTTTGATAGGATAAAATTTTACCGTTATCTGACCTCTTAATTGAAGTTATGGTGTATAAGATCCTAGGCACAAATGACGGTGATCGAAATCCGACGGACCAGTTCAATCCAAATTCGTTCAAAGTTTGGATCTAGAATGCATCAATCTCAATCTTATACTAAACAAATCTGACAAAAAGATACTTCGAATTACCACTTCTCTTCTTTCTCTCTCCTCTTCCTCCTCCTCCTCTCTCTCTCCTCTCTTTGTTCTCCCACGCGAAATGACAAACAATGGTGCTACTCCCTTCTTATATACGCAAATGACACTCAAGCGCTATTCAGACATACCTCAAGCACCTGCTTTTGAAAAATGGTGCTCAACCGTGGCCCTCGGGAGCTCTTCGGGCACTAGCCCATGGCAGATGACGCTCAGGCGCAACTCGGGTATGCATTGAGTGTCATCCTATTGATTTAAATATCCTTTAAAATTTCGTAACATGCAATTAATTCTAATGCAGCCAATTTATTTAAAATAGTAAATATTATCAAAATAAATCAAATGGAAGTTGGGTATTACATGTTCGTTGGTGGGAATCTTATCACAAGGAGAAGTAAGAAATAAAAGGTAGTAACACTCTCTGGTGCAGAAACAACATTTCGTGGAATGGCAAAAGGGCTTTGCAAGTTACTCAACATCAAGATACTATTTGTTGAACTAGGATTTCCACCTATTTTGGAAATGGATCTTCTTTATGCTAAAGAAAATTGCTATTGAAACATTCAAAAATCCAATCAAAAGACTGAACAAAACATGTGGAGGTGGATCAATATTTTATCTAAGAAAACCTAGATGCAAAAATAATTTGATTTCTATTTGTAAAGTCCGAAGACCTACTAGCAATCAAATTCAATGGCGAAATCACGTAAAGTGTTCATAGCTCGCATCAACGTTTTGTGCATCGGAGATTTGTATGTATCAATTTGAGGGAGAGTGTTAGTGTGAGCTATTAGAAACCAACTTAGATAAGTTATAGGTGTAGACATAAATATAAAATCACCACAATCAATGGATAGCAAGCATATTGCCAGAATATCTATAATTCTAAAATTAGGACTCTATATCCAATATTAGAATTGTAAGTTTTTCATTTTATTTGTACTCCCTCAATATAAAGGAATCATTAAATCAAAGAAAAATACAGAAAGGGAAAAGATTACAATGTTTTCTATTTCTTATAGATATAGTGTTTATATATAGAAATCTTTATACATTTGTCAAAACCACTTCAATTTAGGAAGTTATTCAAATTATCCCTTTTTATAACTCTTATTTTTTAAGATTTTTCTAAACTTCCATCTCACCTAATAGTTTGTCATCTTGTCTATGTTGTCCAAACATCCAAAACGATGTTGCCAATCTAGATTGTCCATGCAATTTGTAGTCAAAATCTTACTGAAATTTGAGCGATTTTTGTGATTAAGACATGACTTGGAATTTTAGAGATGTTGCCCTCATATAGACAAAGAGATAAGAGTTTGAGAATTCAGATTTAAATTGTAACATCTCTCCTAATATGAATATACGTTAAGTCCAAACATGAAATAAGCATACCCACCCACACTGTTTATTATATGCCTAATCATCTTTCTTAGGTAAGAGCCGCAAATGAAACAGATTCATAACTATTTGGCCAAAATTGTTAAGATATTATCTCAAAATATGTTATCGAGTTTAAGCCAATAATTAATTAAACATTTTGATAAGAACTTAACACAAGGATTTGATATTTTGCCCTTTTCTATAATTTTTTCCCGTTTCACAGTACGAATATGTTACGAAACATCCGAAGTAGAATCACAAGCTTGCCTCCTGAACAGTCCAAGAATTCCCATAGCAAATATGGGAATGCAGACTCATAACTGATGGCTAGGAACAAGAAAAGGCAACGATCACCATTGCAGGTCTTTCTCCCTCCTCTGAGACGGCCACTAATATTACAATTAAAAGTTCTAAGTTCTCGGAACCATCAAAAGTATTTTTCTATATAATTTCCCATCCTTGTTGATGTCCTGCGTTCTCATAAAATCGGCTCTTTTTATCCTTATAAGCCCTAAAAAAGCCTACTTGCAAAACTACCCATAATAAAGATAATCACTTACATTTTCTTCACTCCAAGCGCTTCTCATCACGATAACTTTGTGCCCCTCCTTTGTCTGCGGATCATGCGCTCCTCCGGACCGGGTGATCCAAGCCCTTATCAGATTAAAAATTGCTTTTATATATGAACAAAATACTCATTAATTATCAGAATAAGCATATTACCTCTGTAAAAGGATCCTATACTCTTAACTAAGTAATTTTCACGTTTCTTGTGATCATTTATTGGTTTGTCTTTAATCATCAAATAACCGTTTTGCAAAGGTTAGCACTGAATTTCGGCGTGAAAATTATAATTTCCCAACTGCATATATTTCAATTATATCTGTGACATCTGCACGTACATAATTCAGCCTATTCCTTAGACATTAATGTCAAACATAAGTTTTCACGTCTGATACAAATATTTTAGTTCTTATTTTAACTCTTTTGATGGATAAGAGACAAAGCCAGTAGCTTAGTCAAGTAGTTGAGTAAATGTCTTATACATCACCACATAAGATGATGGTGATGACGACGTGGGATTTTTCACTTACACACACATAAGAAACACCGACATCGTTGCAAAAGATTAGATCTAAGATAATGTTGAAATCTCTAACTTGAACTATGTCTATTCAAAAAATAAAGTGGTAAACACGCAGCACTATTCATGAAAGGCTCCCAACATATTATTTCTACCATAAAACAACCAAATTCACCTCCATGATTGCTGATTATCGTGTTCATGAGATTTGACATGTCCACGACACATTTCATGCCCTTTTTTGTTTGTTTTCGGAAATTGAAATGAACTTCTTACCACAATGAGAATGTCTAGTCTTCGAATGAAATGTTCCTTTATGTATACGAGACACTTTGAATGTCATGAAGTTTTATGGTAATGAAAATAAATTGTATTATACTTTTGTTGGGTCCTGGGTCACGGGTTATCGTACGGATTAGAAAGCCTTCGAATTCCTTATCCATGCAGGATCTCGAGCGGGTCCGGTCTCCGTCACTGTGAACTTAGAACCTGCATAACACAAACGACAAATAAGAGGTTAAAGGCCCGGCGAGATTTCTCCCACCGAAAATACTCCGACGCTCAAGTCAGCAACTTTTCGCAATAAACGGAAAGGAGCGCACGCTTAGAGGTGCACGGAGATATGTTGTGAATGCGTTGGGAGTACATGAATGCAATGGTGAGAGATTGATGAGCATTTGGTGAGAGGTCTGGCTCACTGTATGCACCTTGAAGGGTGGGTCACTGTCTGGACGCCTGAGTACGGCTGCAAAGGTAGGATCTAGGCACTGATTTGAGAGTTTGAACTCTGGGGTGAGTGTTTTGTTGCATAGTATTAAGCTGGGTGTCCGGGATCCAATTGATCGATCAATCCCATTTCCTGTGAAAGGAGAGGGAATTTATTGGCTTATTGGCTTTGAGCTTTGGGCACAAGAATCCTTCTTGTAGGGATTCATCGTCCGTTGCCCAGTGGTGGTCGTAAGTGTATCAATTGTCGTCTTGTGGTGGTGGAAAGACCTTCATGCTTCGCAGGGCACGCCTGGTCTACTTCTCGCACTAATATTGGCTGGAGAATTGTGGATAGCGGCGTAAGTCACGGCTGACAGCGCTAACCTTCTCCTCATTGGCTCATTTCCTCTACGCTATACCTGCCACCCTGTAGCTGCATTAATGAGCTGAAAGTGGCATCAATTGACCGTGAATACTGGGCTACCACGTAGGCTGATTTGGATATCGGGCTGAGTTGGCCGCTTGGGTAGCTGCTTTCTGAATTGGGCCTTGCGATTTCTTGGGCCCTAGTGGCACTGGACCCAACACTAGCCCCCATGCCTGGGTCGACTTGCAGCATGGCCTTGGCATGTTCACTTCGGGTCCAATTGGTCACCGCACTCTCTTCCTCGAGATGTGCCAGCCTTTGTCATCTTTTGGCATCACACCTTCCCCAGGCAGCCATGTAGGCTTTTCAGGCGCCGCAGGGATTCGGTGCTCTGAAAGGTTAGATTCGCATGCCTGAGGTTGCGTGGGCATCGAGGATTTTCCTTCTTTGTGAATGACGGCTATTGGGGAGTGTAGCCCATTAAGCGTGAACAGGGTTCCAACTCCTCCACAAATAGGGGGGCTCTTTGACTGGTGTGGCTCATCCATTGGCTAATTTTAGAGGAGCAATGCGAGGGTCTTGGTTCATCCCGCTTCTGGTGGGAGTCCATGAAGAATCGGATGGACTAGCTGGAGATCCAGAGCTTCTGACGAAGATTGTCCTCACGTCCTCACCTCGGGCAGCTCCACATGCTAATGAGGGTGGTTCGGCCACTCTGTCATTGTCGTATGCCTCCCTCCAGACCATGGTGATCTTCCGTGCAGCGGAGGATTACGACGGAGCTATCACGAGGTGCCTTGCCTTCAGTGTAGCGTGTCGCTCATGGTCTCCTCTCCACTTAGATCATCATATGTGCCTTCTGGAGGGGAGGTGAAGGATGGAGTCTCCATAAGGGAGCACAAGCTCTCTGAATCCCTACCGAAGACTCCTACTACGGGTGTTGGTTCTGCCTCTACGGTTAGCATTGCGGTAGCCCGCAAGAGCTGGCCAACACCGACTGCTCCAGGGCTTGGATGAGGCGATGGAGCTCCGGTGGTGGAGTCGTGGGGATCCCATGTGGATTACATTCCCTCAACCACACACCAAGCATTTTAGGCAGTCGCTTCAGGGCTTAGGCCCCGGGTCGTATCTTCTTCCTCTTTCATGTACTTTTGCCATTGCAAACTGTATACTTTTAAAGGAACTTTAATTAATAAAAGCAGTAGTTATTACCATTAGTCCTTTCACTTGTCACTTGAATCCTCTCCCTTTCTGTCATATGGCGCCTTACATTCCCCAGGTCGCAGGGCTTCTTTTTCGTCACACGCGCCGACTTGCGCGTTTGAGCGTCCCTAGTGGCCTGTGGTCCACTCTCACAGGCACCTTCCCTCGAGTTGCTGTGCTAACTATCAACGGGAGGACATGGTGCAAAGAGATTGCTGACATAGGCTACTTGCGGAGGTCAAATGTCACTGGTAGATGTCACATCTGTCGGACGGTCTGATGCACTAATTGCATGGGAGATGTTAGGGCATCGAGTCATAATGATTTCTTTGGAAAAGCACAACACTTTAAGGGTCTACCATTTGGAGGGAGACTGTTAGCTCTCTCCCAGCACGCTTCTCCTTCTGGACGATGCTGTTCCACTTGAGGGTTTTGGCTATTTAATCCCTTGAGTTCTCTCCAAGGGATTGCGCCTTTCTTTCTGCTTTGAGAACGTAAATCCTTGCGCTGCCTTCGAGTCCTTTTCTCTTTCTCTTTTCACGTTGCCGCTTCAATGGAAAGGCCATCCTCACCATCAGGATCTGAATCTTCTTCCAGAGAGCCTATGAGTGGCACTCATACCTCAGGGATCCCTGGTGTGACTACGGCTAGTGCAGCGGCAGTGGAGGGATGTCATTCAAAGGCTACTGTTGTGGGTCTGATGCGATTTCTGAGGGCACCTCCAGGCTTTGAGAGGGAGAAGATGTCCGCCTCTTCGTGGCATTGTAGGTCCAAGAGGGTGGATCCCCCATTTCATCGAGCCGCCAGAGCCGTTGAAGACTTTAAAGCCAGGGTGCGGGTTGCAATCATAGAGATTGAGCAGACGAGGGCCCGTGTCTCATATTTTGAGGGGGCATGGGCGGAATCGAAAGCAAGGGCGTCCAGGCTTGTTAGTGCCAACATGCAGGCTCGGGACCGCACACGGACTTTTCAAGAGGAGCTAGAGTGACTTCGGGTGCGGTTCAGAGAGGAGTGTGCGTGGATGGGGGTCGAGCTGAGTTTGAGGTTTTTGCCGGAGGATGTCAACCCTGCACTAGAAAGGAACTTCTAAGATGGCATCCGTCTCAACCGGAGACTAGACTCGCCGGAGGACCCAAACTTCTGTATCGGCATCCTAGACTCTTGAAACTCAGGCGCCCTAATGCACACAGATCTGACAGAGTACACGACTCCGGATCCTTCCAAGCCCAGAGGTGGCCGTTAGTTGTACTTTGTGGCTGCAGACTTCTGTAAAAAAGAGTTGTTAATGAATCAGATAATAAAACTTCACACTTAGCTGTTCCATTTATTTCCTGTTGCTTGCTATGCTTGGATGGACCATTGTTTCTCACGTGCATTTGCTTTGGCAATCTTTCCACTGCCGTCCCTGGTGGTTAGGATTCTCGTATTAAATGTAGGTGTGACAGCCAAAATTCTAACCGGCAGCTGAAGCAAAGTTGACCTGCAGTCTGGCAAGGACCATGATTGGCTACTACTTGGGATGCGGGACACTCCTGCTGAGCGAGCACGTGGCTTGGTCATTAAGCGGAGGCGTCGTTTAAGCTTTCCCATACGTTGGCACCCCGTGCCCTATTTAAGCGACACTTCAGTGAAATTCCCTTGCTTTATGCTTTCTTGCGTTGAAGGCTTTCGGATTACCACAAAGAGAGAGAGAAAGACGATGACAAAGAGGAAAGGATCCCCTTCTTTTTCTCAAGTTTCTCGTGTTGTTCGTCATTAGGTTAATAACACTAGATCCGTCCTGACATCGAGCACCATCGCTGCCGTAATGGTGGACTACGAGATCCCTAGCGATTGGGCTTACCTTGCCCCGGCTCCACCGGGCTGAGCCAACAACCCTCAAGAGGGCTTCGTCCCGGTTTATGAGCACCATCTAAAGGGTGGGTTTCGTTACCCCATGGTGTGTGAGCTATACGCACTTGTCAATGTGTTGTGTGTTCCAATTGTAAGGCTTCATTCGAATGTCATTCGTTATTTGGTCACCTTGTGCATTTTCGGCTGCCTCCACTCTTGCAGGTTTGGTGCGAAGATGGCGAAGGTAATCATTCGCTAGCCTGTGGAGTCATGCTAAGGGCCAGTTGGGTTTTCAAGCCACAACAGCCAAATCAGGGTCTTAGGCCCTTCCACACATGATACTTGCCTTAGGTGCTTGGCCCCACTCAAGGCGTCATCACTCTCGAGCGCATGGTCCTAGCCCACGACAATCATAGACAGAGGGTACTTTCTTCTTCTAGAAAAGGTCACCACACGCATGCTATTTTTAAACCCCTAAGGTTTTGGTGGCCGCGCGTTGGGGAACTTCAAAAGCCCCCAGGCTTGAAATTTCGACCGCTAGGGTCATTTGGTTTGGGACCAGGGTTTTCGGGGATAGATGGGCCCTCCGACACTAAGCCACAATTTGGTTGTGACCGCTTTTGGGTCGTTTGGTGCGAAGCCAGGGTGGCGGGCTGCTTAGGACCCTTTCAACGCAGAGTCAAAGTCTGAAATGGCCACTTTTGGGCTGCTCGATGTGGGGTCGAGATTTTAGACATGGTCACTTTCGGGCCACTCAGCATGGAGCCAGGGTTTTGGGGCCGCTACGGGCCACTCGACACGGGGTTGAGGTTTAGACATGGCCGCTTTCAGACACTTGGTGTAGAGCAAAGATTCTAGTTTACGGACGAATGAGGATCCGCTCGACTTAGGGGTAGTCTAGTTCATTTCTTTTTTAAAATGTCATGCATGCAAACACTCATGTGAATGATCATGCAAGATAACTAGAACAATCAATTTTATTAAGTGACATAACATGTACAAACATTTGTCACGATGTGCGTGTCTTACTTGGGCTCATAGAAAACCTACTAGTAGTATTTTTTTGAGGTTGGCGGCATTCCAGGCCTGTGGGACCAACTTGTCATCCTAGGTGCGTAACTTGTATACTCCGTTGCGAAGTATCGCCGAGACTAGAAACGATCCCTTCCAGCTTGGGGAGAGCTTGTTCTTGCTAGCGGTCTTTCCCGCCGCCACTACACTCCAGAGGACTAGGACCCCAACCTCAAGTGGATGTGCCCTAACCCACTTGTTCTAGTACCGCGCGATACGCTACTCATAGGCTGCCGCTCTCAAGTGGGCTACATCACGCTCCTCCGGGAGTTGGTCTAAGCATTCCCTAAGCATCTAGGAGTTGGTGGTCTGGTCAAAGCATTCAACCGCAGCTTGGTAAGTCCCACTTCAATGGGAACGATCGCTTCGACCCCGTAGCAGAGGTTGAAGGATGTCTCTCGCGTTGGTTCTCGCGGGGTCGTACGATATAACCAGAGCATGGAAGGCAACTCGTCAACCCAGGAGCCCCCTACGTCTTCTAGTTTTGTCTTCAATCCATGCAGCAGCATGCCATTTGTGACTTCAATTTGCTTGTTTGCTTGAGGGTATGCCACAGATGTGTGGATCAGCCTGATGTGCAGGCTTGCAGAGTACTCAGTGAATTGCTTACTGGTGAACTGGATTCCGTTGTCGGTCACTATGACCTTAGTAATTACGAAATGACAAACAATGTTTTGGCAGACGAACTTTATAGCGTTTTGTTCGATGATCCGCGCTAGAGGGACAACTTCCACCCATTTTGCGAAGTAGTTGATACTGACAATAAGAAATTTTCTCTATCTAACGGTCAAGTGCATAGGCCCAAGGATGTTGAGCCCCCATTGTGCGAACGGCCATGGGGATTGGAGACTATAAAGCTCCGTGTGAGGTAGGTGCGCCAGGGATCCATGAACCTGATAGCTTTCACATTTCTTTATGAATCCTACGGCATCCTGCTTCATCGTGGGCCGAAAGAGGTCTTGTCGTATGTTTTTGAACACGAGGTTCTTTCCTCCGATGTGCAAACAACGTATACTGAGGTGGACTTCGCTCAATAAGTATTCAGCCTCCTTGGGGGTCAAGCATTTTAGGTAGGGAGCGGAATACACTCACCTGTATATCCTGCCATCGATGATTACATACTAGCTTACTGTCTTCTTGATCCGCCTGGCCTCGTCAGCATTTGTAGGTAGCTGCCGTCCGCCAGATACCTGTAATACGGGGTCATCCAATTGTCGCCTTCGTCTATCTGCAGTACCTCCTAGTCCTAACCATCCACATTGGACACAGTCATGATTTCCCACAGGATCCTGGAGTATTGCACCGAGGATCCTATAGCCGCATCCCTAGCTAACTGGTCAGCTTTCTAATTTTTGGCTCTCGGTACGTGTACGATCTCGAAATGCTCAAACACCAGGATCTAGGCTTTTGCCTTCTCCAGGTACTTTATGAGTTGAGAATTTAATGCATTGAAAACTCCTTGGATTCAATTGACCACGAGCACGGAGTCGCTGTGCACGACCAGTGACTTGGTGGAACATTCCTTCGCTAGAAAAAGTCCGGTAAGAAGGGCTTCATATTCGGCCATGTTATTAGTCATCGGGAAGGTCAGCACAACAGAGTACTTGATCTCCGTAACGTCTGGAATTCTGAGCACAACTCCAACCCCGCTGTCTGTCTGGGTGGATGATCCATCCACATTCATGATCCATGAAGGAGTGCCCGACATGTCTGAGCTTTTCGGGCTCTGTGGGCCGTCTAGAGCTAGGGTCACTGCCTCGACAATGAACTCTGCCAAAGCTTGGCCCTTAAGAGCCGGACGTGGTCGGAACTGCATGTCGAATTCTTCTAGTTCTATAGCCCACTTGACCAGCCGCTTGAAAGTCTTCGGCTTCTGTAGGATCGACTTCAAGGGTTGATCCGTTAACATAATGATCTGGTGTGTTTGAAAGTACGGCCTCAACTTCCATGCCAAATAAATGAGAGTCAGCGCAATCCTTTCTGCATGCGGGTAGTGATTCTCCACGTCCGTTAATATCCTGCTCATGTAGTACACTGGCCGCTGTGCACCCTCGTGCTCTCTGACAAGCACCGAGCTAAACACCGTGTCTGACGTGACCAGGTTGAGGTACAGATCCTTGCCCGAGAATGGTGAACTCAGGAGAGGAGGGCTTATGAGATACATCTTCATCTTTCGAAACACTTCCTCGCACTCGTCCATCCACTGAAATTCGGACGTTTTAGTCCCTCTGAGTGCCTTGAAGAAGGGGAGATATTTCTCCGTGGACTTGGCCAGAAATAGCGATAAGGCTACCAGGTGCCCTGTGAGTTTTTGTACTTCTTTCGCGGTCCGTGGAGGGTTCATATCAATGATGGCTCTGATTTTCTTCGGGTTCACTTCTATGCCATGCTGGGACACTATGAAGCCTAAGAACTTCCTAAAGGTTATCCCGAATGGACATTTGGTTGGGTTGGGCTTCATCCTGTGGGCCCTGAGTACCTTGAAAGTTTCCTCGCTATCATGGACGTGGTCATCGGCCATTCTGCTTTTGTCGAGCATGTCATCAATGTACACTTCCACATTCCTCCCAATCTAGGCCTTGAACATTTTGTTCACAAGGCGCTGATAGGTTGCGTTGACGTTTTTGAGGTCAAAAGGTATGACCTTATAGCAATATGTTCCTTGGTTGGTCAAGAAGGAGGTGTGCTACTCATCACCTGGATCCATCCTAATTTGATTATGGCCTGAATAGGCGTCCATAAAGCCCAGGAGCTCGTGTCAGGATGTGGAGTCCACCAGCAGATCGATTCAAGGGAGAGAAAAGCTGTCCTTGGGACAAGCTTTGTTAACGTTAATAAAGTCCACGCACATCTACCACTTGCTGTTGCTTTTCTTTACGAGTATAACGTTGGATAGCCATCCGGATTACTGCACTTACCTTATGAATCTAGCATCCAGCAGTCGCTTTACTTCTTCCCTGACAGTGATTAACTTATTGATGAAGTGGTTCCTGCACTTCTACCTGACGGACTTATGACCATGGTCAAGCCCCAACTTATGGACCATTACCTCAGTCAGTATCCCGGGTATATCAGCAGGAACCCATGAGAACACGTTTGAGTTCTTCCGGAGAAAGATGATGAGTCGGTCGCGGTTAGCCGTGGTAAGAGAGCCCCCGATGTGCACGCACTTCTCGAGCTCGGCAAGATCTAGTGGGACTATTTTGGTGGCTTCACCTAATTGGGTTTACTGCAGCATGGCTTCGTCACGAAGATCCAAGTCCCCGTCCATGTGGTCTAGCAACGTGGGGTGACTTGGGATAGGTAGCTTGTCCATCTCATCACCTGATGACCAAGCACCTCTCCTACACCTCATGGATTGGGAAATTTTACTTTCAAATGAGGGATCAAAGTGATAACCCCAAAGGTGGTCAGGAATGATCTGCCTAGGATGGCATTGTAGATGGATGACAAATTGACAAAAAGGAACGTTAACCCCCTCGTAGTAGTACATGGGTATGTTCCCATCATGATCTCCAACTAGATTTCTCCCTGCACAGGCACAACTGTGTTATCCAGACCGTATAGAGGGCCATCGGCTACTTTTATCTAGTTCTTTCTCAATCTAAGCTTAAAGAATGCATCAAGATACAGAAAATTTTGAGAGCTTCCATTATCAATAAAGACTTGTTTCAGCTGGTAGTCAATAGTACTGTTTGAAATAAGTACATATCAACAAGGGAGTCAGAATGGGAGAAGATACATGTGCCATATAGTCACTACTAAAGCTGATGACACCACTCCTATGCCCTACCCTCGCTCTCTTGCTGCTAGAAGTTTTTTTGGGTTACGGCTGCTTGCTACTCTTGACTAGGCCTATAGAGATCATGCTGATATGCCCATGGCTGTACAGTTCCTTGGAGGCTTGATCGCCTCGCCCTTTGAGGCCACGGGGACCTCTCTCGGGCCTTTGACGAACCGTTTGAGGTGCACATGGTGGATCAAATCTTTTATCTCTTGCTACGAAGTCCAACAATTCTCCGTGGAATGTCCCAAACAATGGTGGTAGTGATAGTATTTTATTTGGTCTCCACCATTAGGGCCCTTTGGTACCTTTGGCCACACGAAGAACTTTTTATCCTGGATTTGTATTAGCCTGTTGGCATGGGTATTGTTCAGGGGAGTCAGGAAAGTCAGCCCGTACTCCCTCCTGGACCACGGTGCGAGCCACGGCTGCTTTTGGTGCTCTTGGGAGCGGTTGCTGTCGCTGTTCCTCTTCTTCCCAACCACCACCTTTGGTCCTTCCGGGGAACAGGTCACGCGTTCGGGACGCCTAGCCTTGTTGGCCTCCTCTATCGATATGTATGCTCAGGCTATGGCCTCGACTTCCCGGAAGGATTGGGGCCGCTGGTGTGTCAAGTGCTTGAATAAGTCTCCCGCGGCCAGCGCGACAACAAAAGCATTAAGTTTCAGCTCCTCAGAGAACTGGGGGATCTGACGCAGTTTAGTTATGAAATGATTGAGGAACCGCTTCAGGGTTTCGTCCGACCACTGGCAAAGGCAGATAAGGTGCCAAGGCTGTTTCTCCTCCCTTCGGTTGGAGGCAAACTGACTCAAGAAGCAATCAGCAAGCTCGTCAAAAGAGTGGATAGAGTTTGGCTGGAGGCCATGGAACCAAAACAGTGTGTCCCCTTTGACAGTGATGGGGAAGCACTGGCACATCACAGCCTCTCTTGCTCCATGGAGGGATAGGTGGCTGCGGAAGCTATTGAGGTGGTCTATTGAATCTTTGCTCCCGTCGAACACTTCCAGAGTCGGCATCTTAAACTTGCGGGGGAATGGTTGAGTCCGGATGTCTATCACGAATGGTGACCTTCGCAAGTCAGCAGAGGGCCAGCCAGACTTCTCCTTAAATAGGTGATCCCATATCAACTTTACCTTCTCTTCCACCGGCAAGTCAGACCCGCTCCTGCATGCATTAATGACGTCGTAAAGATTTGTGTGACACTGTTGATTCTGCTAGGAGTGCTGGTTGTGACAGCTTCCCCCTCGTGGTGGTCGTACGCTGTACAAGCCTTTGGTTGTCTGCCTCCCCTCACAGTGAGAGTTTCGAGGGTTGCACTGCTTTGGGCTCTCCTCCCGGTCGTCTCGACCGGGGCAGCTTCTAGCCACTATTTGGGCCCTACTACCAGAAGCCGCCTGGGTCTAGGCATGGTCAGGCCGATCTGATCTACCCATGGGGGCTCTGGTGTGACGTCTTCCCCGCATGGAGGATGACGCTTGAGGTTCCAGGTGAGCAGCCCCTATCCACTGCGTGCCCGTCCGGGTACAGAGAGCCTGAAGCATCAACCTTATGTTGCCCATTTTGACTGCTAGCTAGTTAATGTCAAGTTACGGACGGACGTCAGCACGGCTACCCACTGAAGGGTCGTCGCCGTGGGTGGCCCCATCTCTTGCTGGGGTGTTGGCTTGCACCTGGGTGTTGACCATCTTGTTGTAAAGGATTGAGTGTTGAAAGGAGACGCTAGACTTTTTGTCGCGTTCCCACAGACAGTGCCAATATTGCTTCCTGGGTCCCGAGTTATCGTATGGATTAGGGTGCCTTTGGATTCCTTATCCGTGCAGGATCTCGAGCAAGTCCGGTCTCCGTCACTATAAACCTGAAACTTACACAACACAAATGAAAAATAAGAGGTCAAAGGCTCGGAGAAATTTCTCCCACCAAAGACACTCCAACGCTCAAATTAGTGACTTTCCGCAATGAATGAAAAGGGAAGAATACTTAGAGGTGCGCGGAAATATGCTATGAATGCATTGGGAGTGCGTGAATGCAATGGTGAGAGATTGATAAGTGTTTAGTGGGAGGCCTGGCTCCCTGTATGCACCGCGGAGGGTGGCTCACTCTCTGGACGCCTAAGTATGGTTGTAGAGGCAGGATCTAGGCACTGATTTGAGAGTTTGAACTCTAAGGTGAGCGTTTTGTTGCACAATGTTAAGCTGGGTGCTCGGGATCCGATTGATCAATCGATCTCGTTTCCTGTGAAAGGAGAGGGAATTTATTACCTCATTGGCTTGGAATTTTAGGCGCGAGAATCCTTCTTATAGGGATTGATTGTCCGTTGCCCAGTGGTGGTCGCTGACATGTCAGTTGTCACCTTGTGGTGGCAGGGAGACCATCATGCTTCGCAAGTCACGCCTGATTTGCCTCTCATGCTGAGATTGGCTGGAGAACTGTGGACAACGGTGCCGCTGAACCGTGGCTAGCAACGCTGACCTTTTCCTCAATGGCTCGTTTCCTCTGTGCCATACCTTTCACCCTGCAACTACATTAATGAGTTATAGGTGGTGTCAATTGGTCGTGTGCACTGGGCCGCCACGTAGGCCGATTTGGGTATCAGACCGAGTTGGCTGCCTAGGCAGCTGCTTTTTGGATTGGGCCTCGCGATTTCTTAAGCCCTGCTGGCACTGGACCCAATAACTTTATTTCTAGAGAGTAGTTTTATGATACTGTTCAGTTTTAACTTATTTGTGGCTGTTAATAAGCTTAGAACATCATTTCATCAGGGAAAAGTAAAAAGTTAAATCATTGTCTATAGTTCATAACAATTTTATTCTGACACATACCATGAATTAGTATCCTACCCGAACAGATTTTGAAACGATTTCTTAAACCTTAAAATTCGAATCTTACACACTACAAACCAAATCGAGGACTAGTTCCATGATTTATTTTTCAACGCTTAGATAAGGAAAGTTGCAATATCCAAGATATTTCTAAATTCAAGAATTTACATTAATGTTATTGTCATGAATTAATTAGTGATTTTTGCCTCAGTTGAGATTATTTTGTCCTTAGAAGTAACTAAAGTCAATTGCGCAAATTTTGAAGTCAACAAGTTGTAATAGTCAAGCCGGCATTTAAATATTAAGTCGAACGTCACTTTAATACTTTTTAAAATGCTCATTTTTTGTTTTAAATTTTAAAAGTGGGTTATTTGACCATTGGCTGTGGATATGTTCTGAATAGCTAAACAAATATAAATTTAAAGTTAAGTTACATCTGATAAAAATGATTTAAAGTTTCAATAGAATTGAAATTCAAATAAGAGACGGTTTTCCTTATATTTTTATATATAGTAGAACTCTTGTTTTTAAAAGAGAAAGTAAGCAAAGGAGGAAAGAAATTAGGAAGTGAAGAAGGAAAAGCCGAGAAGGATGATTAAACATTAAGGAATTAAGAATTCCGCAAATAAGTTACGTTATTCTTTGTTATAAGTGATATTTCCTTCTTTGAAAGTTCATGGTTCATTCTTGAGAAGGTGAAGTCTTATTCTCTACATCTTTCTTTTATTTTGAGATATGTTATTCTCTACGTATTTCTTTTATTTTGAGATATGTCATTTATAAAAGACACAAAATTATAGAAATTCAAAGAACATGTTAATTCATAAGCGAAAATCAAAAATAACATTGAATTCAAAAAAATAAAAGTAGAAATGAACTTTAAATCGAATTGTTTATTTTGGGTTGTAGATCACTCCAATTTAAGCTCATACTCATTTGACATACCATACGGTGGTTCAGATAAGGACACACGGATTCTATAATGATACGAAAAATTGTAGTGTTTTGCACGCGCGACTTAGATCTAAAGCCCTGATTTAGAGAGAGAACATTCAAGATGCACTCGAGGGATACTCAAGGCACCAAATACTGTAAGCACCCGCTCAAGGCATGCTTGAGGGGCACCTAAGTGCCTTTTATCGTGGCACTCGTGTTCGATATGCACCTAACGGGCACTCGTGTTCGATGTGCACCTGACGGGCATTCGAGTGTAGCTTGCAATATAAAAATATATTCACGTATTTTTACGGTCAACCACTTATAATTTTCAGGCCTAGAGAATGCTAACTATGAGAGAAAAAGAAGAAAAAGAGAGAAAAAAATGTAAAAGATGAAGATTTGAGTATCTGGTTGAGTTTCAAATCGAGTTTTAGTTTTCGTCAACATTAGATACGCTATTCTTGGTGTTGCAAAGAACGTTTTTATTTGTCATATTTATACTTTTTTATTTTATACTTATTGTTAGTTGATCTATTTAATACACGGTATTGAGTCCTTTTATTTTATTAGAGTTTGTATCACCAAACGATTATTGCATAGTGGAGTTATTGTGAACGTATCAAGTCGCAATTTTTTTTCTCATTCTAAAAAGGATTTTTCACGTAAAATCGCATGTCACTTTATTATTGGTAATTATTATTTACTTATTCTATATTATCAAATATTTTTCCGTTGTTCAAATAAGCGGGTCAAGTTTCAACTGTTAATACTTAATTTCATTCACTTTGTTCAGTTATATTTTAAGTATTTGACTAAATATTTCCTATTAATATTCTATATTTCAAGTAATTATTTATATTTCAAGTAGTCTCTATCTAGCTTTTGTCTTGCATTCAAGCTAACATTTGGATGCCAATGGAATGCTCACAATAATTTGCATAGTCTTCAAATTTCAATCATGATTTGTTGATTTCAAGAGTTATTTGTGGTCTTTTTTTGAACATCAGACTACAATGTTATTGTCTATGTCTTTATTCCTGAGTTTAAGTTGCCATTTTTCAATTATGTTAGACTTCTACTTGTTGGAAACCAAAATAACCGCATGAGGATCTGTGACATGTTAATGTTGTTAGAAAGCTAAACTCTTCCCTGTGGCGTGTAACGCAGTGTTCAAACGTCACTCTAGCATATTGTTATCTACACTTTGGGATTCTCTTCAATTGTCAAATTCTAATCCTTGTTTATTATTATTAAGGTCTAATCGGCTCTAAAATTATCCATCTATCGGTATTATATGGTTATGGTAGAAAAGATTATATAAAAATATTACAATTTTAAAAAATAAGGAACATATAAAACTTTAATATAGTCTATATTTTTTCAATTCTGATTTTTATATCTTGGAGGCTTTAACATCATTATTTTGTAGTGGAATGTTTATACTATATAATTATCATATTATGATACTAAAGGATATCGGTGATAAACATTGGATCAGGTCATGGCCATGCCACAAGAACTAGGTCGAGATGGTTACATATATAATATTGAATATTGGGTAACCTCGTGTCCTTCACTCAACCACGTAGAGGTGCGAATTCGTTGGCCTTTGATCACAGCAGCAACTAAGGTTCAAAGAAATTTTGTTGAAATTCTCATATGATTTAATACCTTAGTGTTAAATATATTTGTCTAATTGGTATATTCCGTGACCATATGTATTATTGTATCGATGTCAGGTTGTGGGTTGTCGAGTTAAAGTCCATTCTGTCTGTTCCGCCCTCCAGTCGCTCGAGCCGGTCCGAAGTCTCCGCGCCCGCATGGCGCTCGCTCCCCGCTCAAGCCAAAAAAACAGAATGGTCCCCGCTCGCTTGGCGCTCAATATCCACTCGAGCCGAAAAATCAGAATGTTTCCTGCTCACTGAGCGTTCGATACCTGCTCGAGCGCATGTAGGGTTTCTCTGGAAACCCTCCGTGCGCCCGCCGCTCGCTCGAGCTGCGCTCGAGCACCGGTGCAATGGGCAAATTTTTAAACGAAAATTTGGAACCCTCTATAAATACTAGGCTTAAGTTTTTGGAACCCTAAGGACTATTGACTGAATATTTTCGTGTCTCCTTGGAGAAGAAAGCTTCTTATGCTCCATTGTCATTGCTCCACTTAAGAAAACCGAACCTTACAATATTGCTCTTCATGTTCAAACAAGTTTTCTCATCAACTTTCTTTAACCATTGAAACATTGCCTTCTACCTTCGTTGGAGATGCTAGTGCGTAAAGAAAGAGACTCGATCGTGATTGGCAATTCAAGTGGTTCGAGGGAAGATTGACGTGAAGACCGAAAGGTATCCGGTTCCGTTGCCGCAGGCAAATCAAGGAGTTCCTTGGTAGGGATCACAAGTCAGGAGTAAGTCAGCTAGGTTAGCGCGTCGTTACCACCCGGGCTGTAAGTTGATTTTCATAGTGCATTACTTCCCTGGCCGTTGAAGCCCGGAGGGGCCGTTGAAGCCCGGAGGGTTTTTCTCGATTACCGTGGGTATCGAGTTTTTCCTTCGTCACCAAAAATCGTGTTTTTATATTACTGCTTACGTATTTTGTTTACTGTGCATGATTGTTAGTATCGTTGGCATCTAGTACTAAATATCTTTTACGTGTATTGGATATTTATTATTGTATACTGCTTCCGCTATATTTTTCGGGGTCGAAACTTGAGTGTATCTCGTTCGCACAAAAAGTGCTTTTTTAATTGGTATCAGAGAGACTCACCTTGATCCACGACCCCGATCTAGATGCATTCGAGTCAATCACTATCCGTTCCTCCCTATTTTGATGGGAGCAATTATGCGTACTGGAAAGTACGTATGAGGGCATTTTTAAAATCAATGGATGAGCGTGTTTGGGCAAATACCCAAGTTGGATGGACCCCACCCACTAGTTCCATTGATAACGAACCAAAAGTCTTATCTTTATGGACTAAAGAGGAACTTAATGCATGTAATTGGAATAGTAAGGGGTTACATTCTATTTTTATGGCTGTTTTTTTCGAAGAATTTAAACGCATCTCTATGTATGAAAAATCAAAAGATGCCTGGGACATTCTTGAAATTATTCACGAAGGCACGAAACTAGTTAAAAATTCAAATTTGCAAATGCTCACCACCAAGTTTGAAGAAATATGAATGAAAGATGATGAGACGTCTGATGAATTGTATGCTAAATTGAACGACATTGTGAATTCTACATTCAATTTAGGAGAACGTATTCCTGAAAATAGAATTGTCCGAAAAGTTCTTCGATCTTTGCCTAAACGTTTTAGACATAAAGTTACTGCCATTAAAGAAAACAAAGATTTAGATAAATTAAAAATAAAAGAACTTGTAGGGTCCCTACAAACGTATGAGCACACTCTTCCCCAATCTAAAAGAAACAAATCAATTGCCCTGAAAACAGTAAAGGAAGAGAAAGATCGTCACTCAGACTATGAATCATGTAGTGATGAGGACTTTGCTCTGTTCGTTAAAAATTTTAAGAAATTTTTTAAAAATAAGAAAAGCAAATGACCTTCCAAAGGAACTGAACTGTCTCATACTCCATTCAAAAGGGATAAAAAGGAAACTAAAGATGTTAAAAATAAGAAATCTCAAGGAATCCAATGCGCCATGAATGTTCTGATTTCGGTCATATCCGGACTAAGTGCCCCAATTTTAAGTGTCAAAAAGAAAAAGCCTTAAATGTGTCTCTAACGGATGATGAAGATGATACAAATCACAATGAACAATCATCCGAAGATGATGAAGTAAATTATATGGCATTCAAGACATCTATAATCAGTGGTGACGAAGCCATCGATTGCACCACCTCGAGAATGATTCTTCTCATGAAGAATCTGATAGTGATTTTGATGGGCTTCAAGAAGCATATGATAAACTTTTCAGTGAATGCTTGAAAGTAAAGAAAATGAATAAAAGTTTAAATACTAAACTCATTAACTTGGAAAGAGAAAAGGATGAAGTTGAAACAAAATTAAAGGGTGCCATAATTATTCATCATGATCTGAAAGTAAAAAACAGCACCTTAATCGCTAAAATTAAGACTCTAGAAGTGGAGCTTGAGAACACTAAGGACGATCTAAAAAAATTCTTAAGTGGAACACAAAGACTTGATCATATGTTGGGAATTGGAAAAGTAGCTGGAAATAAAAAGGGTTTGGGATATGTTGAAAAAATCTCCCAACATCAACATGGTCCACAACCTAAAACTATATTTGTTCCCGCTACAAAACCTCCACTAAAAAATACTACCATTCCCAAAGTCATTAAGACCGTGCCTCAACGTGTGGAGAAAAGATTTGGCTCAACTCGTTTGTCTTTCTCACAAAATCAAAAGGCCATGAACAAATCATCAAATACTTTCAAGGCGTCTAAAAATTTTAATCAAAGATCTATGAACAATTCGTTCAGACCTAACTTTGTGCCTACCTGCCATACGTGTGGAAAAGTTGGTCATATTGTCCTTAGTGCCACACTATGAATCTTCTGTACAACTAAAGACAAGGGCTAAAAATGAATAAACTTGTTGATCACATTCAGCAATTGAATGAACAAGTAAAAAGGTTGAATCAGAAAATGAATTCGGGGAGAAAAATTTGGATAAAGAAAAGTGAGCTGAAAAACTCTTCAAAAACATATCACTGCCAAGTTGCTCACATAGCCTTAAAAGCTCAAAATCAATCTCTGTGGTATTTGGATAGTGGATGCTCTAGACACGTGTGGAAATAAAGCCATGTTATCCTCAATGTCTGACCATCCTGATGGGACGATTGTCTTTGGTGATGGCTCAAGAGTTCCTATTCTTGGTCGAGGCTTGATACGTATTGCTGGTCTCTCGAAGCCCTGTGATGCATTGTATGTATCAGGGTTGAAATCTAACCTCCTGAGTATTAGTTAATTTTATGATGACAACTTTGAGGTCCGATTTTTTCAAGATAAATGCTCCATCTATGACACAAATCGTTCAACTGTTTTAGAGGGAAAGAGAAGTCCTGACAATCTTTATGGTATCGAGCCAAACAACATTCTTGAATGCAAATCTGCTAAAATTGACACTACAAAATTGTGGCATTAACGCCTTGGCCACCTAAATTTTAAAAGCTTATCAAAAATTTCGAAGAAGGGTTGTGTTGAAGGGTTGCCTAAACTGTCAAATGTAAAACATCATGTGTGTTGTCCTTGTCAATTAGGAAAACAAATTCGATCAAGTCACTCATCTCATAGTGATATCCACACATCACGGCCTCTTGAATTAATTCATATGGACCTTATGGGGCCATCTAGAACTAAAAGTTTAGGTGGTAAAAAGTACATTTTAGTTGTTGTGGATGATTTTTCTAGGTATTCATGGATAGATATTATTCGAGAAAAATCTGATACTTTTGACCACGTAAAAATCTTGTGTAAAAGACTTGCCAATGAAAAAGGTACTTCTATCATTAGAATTCGAAGTGACCATGGCAAGGAGTTTGAGAATTCAAATTTTAAAACATTTTGTAATGATGAGGGCATCCATCATGAATTTTCTTCACCCATCACCCCTCAACAAAATGGGATTGTTGAACGTAAAAATTAGGTTATTTAAGAAATGGCCAGAGCAATGATGCAATGTAAAAATATTACCATGCACTTCTGGGCAAAGCTTGTGAATACGGCTTGTCACATAATCAACCGGGTCTACCTAAGACCTGGGATAGAAACAACCCCTTGTGAACTTTGGAAAGGAAAGAAACCAAATGTTAAGTATTTCCATATCTTCGGCTGTCAATACTTTATTCTACGTGATAGGAAAAACTTAGGGAAATTCGACTCAAAAAGTGATGAAGGAATATTCTTAGGATATTCCTCAACTAGTCGTGCCTATCGAGTCTTCAATTTGCGCACTCAAACAGTTATGGAATCCATATATGTTATTGTGAATGACACTCCTCATGATCATCCTAAAAGCACTGATTGTTCAAATAAAGAAGATGATCATGATGACGCCTTACCCAACTTATCCTCTCCTGACATTAAACAAGTAACTCCTACCGCCATTCCTACAAAGGAACCTTCCTCCAGAGTTAAGCTCAATCATCCAAAGGACCTAATGTTAGGTGTTGTTAATGAAGGTATGAGGCTGCGTCGTCGTATTCTAAATCAGCTCGCCTATACCTGTTGTGTCTCTCACATTGAACCCAAAAAGGTCGAAGAGGCCTTACTCGATGAGTGCTGGACAAATGCCAGCATGAGGAACTAAATCAATTTGTAAGAAATGATGTTTGGACCTTGGTTCCCCGGCCTACCCATACAAATGTCATTGGAACCAAGTGGATATTCAAAAATAAAACCGATGAAAATGGAAATATCACTCGAAATAAAGCTCACCTTGTTGCTCAAGGATATACTCAGGTAGAAGGTATTGACTATGACGAGACTTTTGCCCCTGTGGCCCGTCTGGAGTCTATTCGTATCCTTCTATCCGTTTCATGTACCATGGGTTTTAAATTATATCAAATGGATGTCAAAAGTGCATTTCTAAATGGGTTCATACAAGAAGAGGTCTATGTTGAACAACCGAAAGGCTTTGTAAATCCTATATTTCCAGATCTTGTGTACAAACTAAAGAAGGCTCTCTACGGCCTTAAGCATGCTCCCAGAGTTTGGTACGAACGTCTTACATCGTACCTTAATGATCATGGTGTTGTTCGAGGGAGTGTTGATAAAACTCTATTTGTTCAAATGACTGACAAATGTATGTTGGTAGCCCAAGTTTATGTTAATGACATAGTCTTTGGCGCTACTGTAGACTCTCGTGCTCATTCCTTTGCAAAATGTATGGCCTCAGAATTCGAAATGAGTATGATCAGAGAACTTACATACTTCCTTGGCTTGCAAATTCGGCAACTCCCTCACGACACCTTTATTTCCTAAGCCAAATATTCCAAGGACCTTGTCAAACGTTTCAATCTTGATAACTCTAAACATACTCGGTCTCCCATGAACACCTCCTCCAAGCTAGATCGTGATCCTGTAGGCAAGAGTGTCGATCCCTCTCTTTACAGAAGCATGATTAGAAGTCTCTTGTATTTGACAGCTAGCCGACCCGACATTGCATTTAGTGTCGGTGTCTACGCCCGCTATCAATCTAATCCAAAAGAATCTCATTTAAGTGCTGTTAAGCGTATTATTCGATATATCAATGGGACGTCTGATTTTGGAATTCTCTTTTCTAACGAATCAAATTTTTCTTTGGCCGGATACTCCGATGCCGATTGGGCCGGAAATATTGAGGATCGAAAGAGCACTTCCGGTGGGTGTTTTTATGTCGGCTCCAACCTGGTGGCTTGGCTGAGTAAGAAACAAAACTCTATTTCATTGTCTACGGTCGAAGCCGAATACATAGCCGCAGGCATCTGTTGCACACAACTCCTATGGATGAAACAAATGCTTCTTGACTATGGTATTGTCCAGGACACTATGCAGATTTACTGTGACAATACGAGTGAAATAAATATTTCTAAAAATCCTGTACAACATTCCCATACCAAACATATCGATATTCAGCATCATTTCATTCGTGAGCTTGTGGAAACTCATGTCATATCACTTACACACACTCCAACCGAACATCAGCTGGCCGATATCCTCACCAAGCCCCTAGACAGTGTGCGGTTTGAATTTTTAAGAATTGCCATCGGAGTGTGCTCACCACCCGATTGATGACTCCTACCCTTTGTATAAAAAAATTAATTACAAAAACAAAAAAAAACAAAAAACAAAAAAAAGGGAAACAAACGCGCATCTCTACGCTCGCTTGCTGTGCCTGCCTTTATCATCTAGCACGCAGTGAGCGCCGCCCCAAACCCTCAAGTTCTTCGCTGCCTTTCTCCTCTCTTTGCGTTGGCTGTCTCTCTTCCTCTCCCTCATCACCAGATTGGCCAGATCTACCCTCCTTCTTCTCCTCTCCAGGCGTTCTCAAGGTACTTCCTCCTCGTCCTTCTCTGGTTTTTGGTTCTCTGTGACCGCCACCGTTCATGGTGGAGTCGGTCGCAAATTTACCCCCTTTTTGGGTGGCTGACTTCATGGATCTCAATTTGCTCTCCTCCTTCCTCTAAATCCACCGGTTCTTGCATGGATTTTGTTCGTTATCCATGGATCCATGAGTCCTTGACCTTCCTTGCCAACGGCCGTTCATGGCGTTTCCTGTGTTCTCTCTCACACCACTGGCCAAGCACCGTGTGGGTGCTCCTCCCTGCTGTCTCAATCGGCCGACATCGTGGGTGCCGGAGGTGATGCTCCGGTGGCCTCTGGGACTGTGTTCCCGTAAGTGGCAATCGCCTGCCTTGCGCAGTCTGTGCCTCCTCATGCCTCCGTCAACCGGCTGAAGCCGCCACTGTTCACGGCTTCAGATTCACGTGCCGACTTACTCCACCAATAATTCCACCTTTTCCATATAAAAAAATATATATATATATATACCTTCACCAATATATATATATTTTAATTGTGGTGCTCTTTTTTTTTAGATGTCGACTCCATGAAAGTCTATGTCGTGTAAGTCTAGTGGCAAACGCCCTCGGCCGAGTGGGATCTCTGCTCCTGATCGTTTTATCAGTCCCAAGGCCGAGACTCTTTTTAACACTCACATGTCTCATCGCCAACTCTCCCTAGAACGGGAAGTCCGCTTTGACTCAGTTAATCCTTCCATCTCCTCTCTCTTCACTGACCGCGGTTGGGCACCCATCCTCACCGGTTTGGTTGCTCCGTTGTTTATACTCATTCAGGAGTTTTATTCAAATATTCATGCGATTTCTTACCATTCCTTCTCCACCTTTGTGCGTGGGGCACAATTTCGCATCTCTGCCGATGTGCTTGCACACGTTCTGGGTATTCCTCGGGTAGAAAACACAACCTACCCTTATTCGGCGCTCTCCCGGCCTAGTTATAATGAGATTGCCACTTTTCTCCACGGTGCCCCTCTGGAGTGGAATGGCAGAGCTTTCCAGACCTCTTACCTCTCCTCTCGGCGACTGGTCGTGAGCCGTATCATGCTCACGAACCTGTTCCCTGTTTCCCACTTCTCGTCCATTTCCGATGAGAACGCATTATTTTTGTATGCTCTCTTGAGTGGTCAGCCCATTGATTTACCATCCCACTTTATCACTCACATTGTTTCCCACTTCTCCGGCAAGAAAGAGGCCAACCTTCCTCACGGGTGCCTTATTCAGCGATTGCTTGCTGGGTTCGGTCACCCCTTCGCTGACTATCCTCGCCTCCCACTCGGCCGTCCAATCACCTCCACCACCTTCGCTCAGAGTCGATCTCATGCCCGTCGCTTTGCTGCCGACCTCCCGGAGCCGTTCGATGAGCCTCTCCCTGACGTGCCTCCTCCACAGCTAGACGAAGGCCCCTCTGGCTCTGCTTCGTCCTTTCCTGACCCCTCGGGTCCTTGACCGTCTACTTCGCATCGGCACTCCACCTCTTCCTCGGCCGCTCTGATGGGTCAGATGTCTCGCCTTGCTAACCATTTTGAGCATATGTATTCCTCCCAAGAGCGGATTCTTGCTTCCTAATCTCAGCTCCAGTCCCACATGCTTGCTGGTTTTGAGCGGTTGGATGCTCGTTTGGTTACCCAAGAGGCTGCGCTTCAACGCTGGCAGCAACATTATGGCACTCCACCTCCCAGTGATTCTAAGTGATCCCCTCTCTTTGGCCCTTCGTGACAAAAAGGGGGAGATCTAGGTTTCTTTTGGTGCATGCTGATAGGGGGAGCTTAGGCGAGATGTTCTTATTTTTGTTAGGGGAAATATTTGCTATCGATGTTATCTGTTTCCTTGCTATTTATGTTATCTATTGCCTTGCTATTTATACTATCTACTCTTTCTGTTACCCTTTAGTACTGGCTGTATCTTAGTCTTGTTCCTATTATTGCATGATGTATTTATTATTGCCTATATCTTTGTCTTATTGGTACTAATCCTGCTTGACCAGGTAACTCTATTACACTGACGCAGCTGTCACTACTTCGACCCAGTAGTTCTAGTGTAGTTTCTTTTACAATTCTTTTGTCTCTCAATAGGCATAGATTTTTATGTACACGGGTTCTTCTCGGTGGTGTCTGAACCTGTGATTCACTTGTATTTATTTATTTTCTGAGTTTTGTCACGGAATTGCCAAAGGGGAGATTGTTAGAGACATTTATCTAATTGGCATATTCTGTGACCATATGTATTACTGTATCGATGTCGGGTTGTGGATTGTCGAGTTAAAATCTGTTCTATCCGTTCTGCCCTCTAGTCGCTCGAGCCTGTCCAAAGTCTCCGCGCTCGCCTGACGCTTGCTCCCTGCTCGAGCAGAAAAAACAGAATGGTCCCCGCTAGCCTGGCGCTCGATATCCGCTCGAGCCGAAAAACTAGAATGTATCCCGCTCGCTGAGCGCTTATACCCACTCGAGGGCATGTAGGGTTTCTCTGGAAACCCTCCGTGCGCCCGCCACACGCTCGAGCTGCACTCGAGTGCCGATGCAATGGGCAAATTTTTTAACGAAAATTTGGAGCCCTCTATAAATACTAGGCTTAAGTTTTTTGGAACCCTAAGGACTATTGACTGAATATTTTTGTGCCTCTTTGGAGAAGAAAGCTTCTTATGCTCTATTGTTATTACTCCTCTTGAGAAAACCAAACCTTATAAGCTTGCTCTTCATGTTCAAACAAGTTTTCTCACCAACTTTCTTTAACCATTGAAACATTGCCTTCTACCTTCGTTGGAGACGTTGGTGCGTAAAGAAGGAGACTCGATCGTGATTGGTAATTCAAGTGGTTCGAGGAAAGATTGATGTGAAGATCGGAAGGTGTCCGGTTCCGTTGCCGTGAGTAAATCCAAGGAGTTCCTTGGTAGGGATCACAAGTCGGGAGTAAGTCGGCTAGGTTAGCGCGTCGTTACCACCTCGGGCTATAAGTTGAGTTTCATAGTGCATTGCTTCCATGGCCGTTGAAGCTCGGAGGGTTTTTCTTAATTACCATGGGTATCGAGTTTTCCCTTTGTCACCAAAAATCGTGTCTTTATATTACTGCTTACGTATTTTGTTTACTGTGCATGATTGTTAGTATCGTTGGCATCTAGTACTAAATATCTTTTACGAGTATTGGATATTTATTATTGTATACTGCTTCCGCTATATTTTTCGGGGTCAAAACTTGAGTGTATCTCGTTAGCACAATTAGATGCATCTATTGAGCATATAATTATATAGTTCATATATTATCCTATTTTTTATTTTATATAACTTATTAGATGTTCAAATCACTTTTCAATTTTTTATCCTATTCTTTTCTTTTGGTAAGTAACTTTTATCCTATTCAGCCAATTAGTTGTAATTACTTCGGCAACTTAGTCATACAAAAGCGTGACCATCTCGGATTTTTAGCAAGAAATCGCTGGATGAATTAATGATAGACATTTACTATATTGTATTAATATCTATAAGGTCATATGTTATGATGTATTAGTCATTTTGGAATATATATTAATTAGCATACAATTTTTATAGATGCTTTGGATTCTTAAGTTATGGTGTTGGAAGTTATTGCTATTTGATGTTTTGGCTATAATTTTTATACGTTGCAATTTGGAGGGCACGTGTTGAATTTTTTGAAATTGGTCTAGGCCATGACACTAGCCAAACTAAAATGCTTTGGGAGATGAGAAGGGGATTGGGGCATGTGTATGATAAGCTCCAACATGAGGATTCTAATGAAAAAGATCTTTTGAAAGACTTACTCCAAATCTTTATGAAAATTTCAAAGGCCTTTTTTAAATATAGGGGATAAGTTGCATTTCAATTCATGGTCGAATATGTTTGAAATGGATGAGAGAGTCTTAAGTCACAACTCGTTTCGACCATTTTTTTAAATTGCAGAATACAAGAATACACGAATATATAATATACATAAAATATATTTAGATCTAAATGTAAACAGTAAGTAATAATAGCAATAATAGAAAAGATGAGATTTTATTGACGAAAGGAAACCTTGATAATCATACTTATTAAGTAAAATCCTTCGAACTTCTAGGGACAAGAAAAAAAATACACTAAGAAAGTCAACTTACAAATCGAGTGATACAAATGTATTACCTTAGTCGATTTACTCTCATCTTGTGATCGTTATCAACAAATTTCTTGGATTTGCACTCAATTATAAAACCAGACGCCTTTCAATTTTCTTCTCAATCTTACTTTATGAGCCGTCGAATCTCCGAACACCACTGGATTTTAATTTTTACGCCACCCACATCTTTTACGAATGTTAACAGGCAAAAAAATTTGTGGGATAAAGTAAATGAAGTGAGGAAATTTTAAAATTAAAGCACAGTAATCGAGGGCAAGTTTTTCTCAAATGGGAGCAAATTATAAGCATAAAAGTCAGAGTTTTTTTCACTAAGTAGCCACACGATTATTTCACCAAGAGTTTTGACACAAAAAGAGGAAGGTGGGTATTTATAGAAACGTTATGAGATTAGGCTAAAAAATATGGTCGTTTCGAAATATGTGCCCCAATGCTTGAGCACTACTCGGGCGGGTGCCAAGTACACCTAAGTTAGCATAGGGTCCACACCCCAGGGCTCGAACACGAATCGAGCATACCTCAGGCATGCACATTCATAAAAAGACACTTCATGCATGCTTCAGGTTTGCCTCGAACAGGCACATTCTTAAAAAGGAGCTTAGGCACACCCCGAGCGTGGGCCTATCGGAAACAGTGCTCATACGCGGATCAGGTGCTAAACATGTGTGGATATTAAGAGTTGCATATCGGCAAACATTTGGCATGAATCCGATGCATATCTTCAGGACAATAAAAAAGCCACCAACTAAAAACTAGACACAATCATAAAATATGCCAACACATAATCTATCTAATAATCTCTCACTTTGACAATTTGATGATAAAACCCCACAAAGAAATAACAAATCAAAATATAAGAGAATCATGGGTTTAGATACCACCAACATAGAACCCATGTACATAAAAATCTACTCCTAATAAACAACCAACACATTAAAACTGAAATCGAAAGAGATGTAGAAATGTGCTATTCCTATTCAGCCAAGGTTAATATAGAAGTAGATAAAGGCAGTAAAACAATAGTAGTAAATCAATATATCAAAGATATCAATATATCAGTTACAACACATGTTCAAGCGAAAGGTAAATATGACACAAGGGAATAGGACAAAGACCTTCCCCTAAGATGTAATAGGTCTATTTGCTACATGGTCATATCATTGTGATTTTTCTAACTTTGATTGATGCCCTCCCGGAACAAGATAAACCTCCCCCTAACAACAAGATAATCCTCCCCCTAAGAAAAATGAAACAAGCTCCCCCTAATATACTCCCCCTTTTTATCACGAATGACCAAATGGAGGATATCAATAAGAGTTAGAAGAATCACAATGATATGACCATGCAGCAAATAGACAGGCAAGTTGCTTCTCCTGAGTAGAAAGCTGAGAATCAATGCACTAAAAGCCCTCGAGCATATGAAACTCTAGCTGCACCTGAGAAACAAATAGCCACTCTTGAGGGGAAAACAGCTAATCCTGAGAGGTAGTTCGCACGAGTTGATCAGAAATATGAGAAAGATGTCCCATGATCAATAAGGAAGAGGTAGAGGATAGGGGAGAATTGGATGGGCCAGGATAGGATGGCCTAGCATTTTCCGAAAAGGAAGGATCCTCTAGAAGGGGAGCATCCAAAAAATCATCAGTAGTTGGGGAGTGCCGATGAGTGTGGGTTTGTTCCAAGGTTGTGCGTGTAATGGGTTGACCAAACTACACACATGGAAGGTCTATGAATTGAATGTCTAAACTCATAATGAGGCGTTGGATGAGACAACTATGGAGAAAGTTGTTGTAAAGTACTAATTTTTGGAACATAGCATATATGAGTAATTAAGTTAATATATGTGGATTAAAGTCTAAGGGCACAGGAGGAACAGGATCGAAGGGCTAAAGACCCGGAATCGGTGAAATTGAGAACCTGTGTTATAATCTCAAAATATTAATCTGTAAATATGATCCAGATTTTAAATTATAGTAATCTCGGGATATTAAATTAGTATAATCGAAATTCGGCTCAAAGAATGTGGGAAAAATATGTTTTGGAGCCGAAATCGGACGGCGATGTTGACGGCCCGTAGCAGGTGCCAAATCTAGCTCAGGCGCTCTTGCTGTGTGAGGCAAATGGCGCTCAAGCGTCGGTCTGCATAAAAGCCGCATTCAGGCTTTTTATCCATTGCAGGACATGTTTTGGGGGGAAATTGGAGAGGAAGAGAGAGAGAGGGCGTGGAGAAGAGAGAGAGAAGGAGCAAATGAGACTCTCGAATTTGATTCCAGCTTGGAACTAGTTGCAGAAATCATAGATCGGGTCGAGGCAAGTACATCCATACCCTTTTCATTTGATTTTTTTTTCGTTCAATCTCTTTCAGAAATTATTGCCTCGATACCTTACCCATGCACGAAATTGTAATACTCATGACTCTAGCATGTATATACATGAATTTTATGTCCAATTTCATAGATTTTGATCAATTTTTGCACCAAAACCCTAACCCCTCGCCCGGATGATTTTGAGCTCCAATGTTTGGGGCTTTTACAATAATTTACTCTATAATATTATTACCTATATCCTATATTGTTAATTTATCGATTAGACATCCAATTTGGTAGTTTTATGTAAAATTTTATTGCCGAAACCCTAACCAGTGTCCGGACCTCATTTAAGCTTTTATTTTGAATTTTATACATAAACTGGTTTGAGATTATGAATACCCATGTCTTGAATTTGGTAATTTACTTATTGGATGCCCGATTTTTTGTGATTCGTCCGATTATGCACAAAAGGGTACTGTTGACGTGCAGGAACTGTTTACCCGAGCCTCTTTGATAAATTTTTGCATAATTTTTACGTTATTTAATTGTTAATTAAGTTGCATATATATTTACATGTGTTTAGTTGTATATTTTGAAAAATATGCTCATTAACCAATTGTGAAGGGTTAATCATTCGAAATCTTTAAAGTCACGTTTGGCTTATGATAGTAAGAGTTTTTACCATTTCCAAACATTACGATATTCATCTATATAAATTAAGTCATGAGAAGACTTAAATCCAAAAGAATGATAAAAGTCATGCAAGTATACGAAAGGAATACCACAATTTGATATACGTATAATTCATTCTCCTTGAGTGAGAACCATGTGAAAGAAATTTGGTGGATCTTCCCTCAATGAATGAGAAATTGTGAAACCAGGATCACGAATTTATGTTTTGGATGCTAATATCCCTTGGCAGGCCATTGATATTACAATAGAAACTCAAGGATTATCCTGACTGTGTATGGTAACAGGTAATATTCATTGACATACCTTAGGATGTTACTATAGAAGTACGATAACTGCCTCTAGACCGCGAGAGGTTAGGGAGCATTTTATTTGCCCTGTATACCAGGTAATAGGTATACTGCTCGCCATGTGGTGTTTGGCCTTGTATACAGCCGAAAGTTTGTTACAGGATATCCAGTACGTTGTTTGGCCTTAGATCATATGGGGTATCATAATCCTTTCCTCGTACTCCCGCACATTTAGCTAGTAAAACTTACTAGCTCTAGTCCATAAAGATAAATAATTATACATAATTTACGTCTCCAAAAAAAGAAGGATAAAATATGAAAAGTCAATTGTATTTTGAAAGCACATTCGATCCTTTTTTTATATTTACGCATCCTCATTATACTCTTATATCTCTCTTTTATTTTATTTTACATATATTGTTATCGTCTTTGATTATATTACCCTTATTGAGCATTTTGCTCACTCTTACTGCATTCTCTTGCCTTCAGATTAGTACAGGCTTATCCCAATGAGGCGGGGTAGAGATTAGAAGTAGACTAGGCTTTGAACTTAGAAGATCATATTAAAGATTTTTATTGTAGTTTTGTATATGTTATGGGAAATTGTATATATTTATATTTCAGTTGAAAATCTTAATGTATATTGTACATATAACGGATGATCAGATAGTTTAATTTTCATTATATTTGGATTTATTTATATTTTTGTAAGTTATTGTGGTTTGTAATAGGTACCTAATCATATCTTTATGTCCGATGTTATGTCTGGAGACATAACATTGGTGCCACAAATTTTAATATGGTATTTGGATCCTGTGTTTATGGATGTCATGTATTGTTGGATGACGGAGTCATTTGGATGTATTTGATTTGTTATATAAGGAATTGTACAGGTTTTGTATCAACTTAATGGTCGTATTATAGATAAAACTCTGTCGGATTTTTGGTAGAAAATACGGTCCCTCACAGTTGTCATCCTTATTTGACACAAAAATATCAATAATTTGAGAGCACAAGTGGGATGAAAGATCAATAGGCTGCCCACTCAAGAGGGAGTAGAGGAAGAGAACCTTATCTTAAGGGATAGAGGAGAAGTATGTGACCAGAAAAAGATTAGTCAATATAATCTGGCATACAACCATCCTTTGAGGGATAAGAACTTTAGTTTTGAAAGATCTGTCATGCCACCTCATCAGGATGTGGCATGGTACGATAATTGTATGGGTAATCCGGATGGGCAATACGAGGAAGACCTATAGTATAGGAAAGCACTTTCGAAGGGCTATGAAGGCGACTCCCTCTCAAGTAGGTAGTGAAAGATCACGATGCAAGATCAAAATTGTGGATGTTGAAATAAAACTCTTGAATTAAGAGTTGTGCAAGAGGAATGAGATTGGTTAAAACCAATTCCAAATGTCTATGAGTGAATATGGAGGAGATGGAGAGTTCGAGAGACGCAAGGCCAACCTCTCACTCAAGAGTAAGCTGTCTATGTGACATGCATTGTTGAAATAATTCCTCAACTGAGGGATAGATGAAGCGATCAGGTGCTGAGGGCTCACTCGCCTGGGAACACTTACCAGCACTCTTTCTTGCAAGGAACTTCCAAGGTGTAGACATCTTGTGAACACCTAGGATTTGCAAGGAAGCACAAAGATTTGGAATATTGGGAGGTTTGGGGAGCTAGAGAGAGAATCAAAGAAGAGAGATGGACAAGAGAGAGATGAGGGTTTATGAGAAACAATGAGCCAACACTCGAATTGCACCTAATGATAAAGACCCAATGCCGTAGCGCTCAAGTGCACCTAGGAGGAAAACAAGGTGCTCCAATCAGGATTCAGTGCTTAAGCACCAATTAGGCGCTCATCGAGTGCAATGAACAAGATTGTTTTGTTTAAATAAATTAATTTGGTATAATATAACTAGTAATAATTATTATAGGGACAATGTCGCTCATTGATATACCAGATCACTCTTCTTAATCCATATTTTCTTTTCAAATTAAATTATTTTGTGTAAATTTATCACTTGATCATTCAGTACTTTGACATAATTGACAAGTAACTCCATTTTCGGACTTTGGTTGAAATTGTTTGAAAATTTGTTACTAAATAGTGGGGGTGAATATGTCCAATTTTTTCACAACTATACCTTGCTTTCTAGTGTGATTAAATCCAAGGATTCTTCTACTATCAAAACCAAGGTTTCTTCCACTATTTGAGGATGGAATACTAGGTGCATTAGCATGTATCTTTATAGAACCTCTTGACCACTAATCAATGGGGGTGGATGAAGTGATACTTCATTTTGGAACGGAAGTAATTGGGACAAAGAAAGTTTTTGGGTTAACATTAGCATTCAAGGTATAAGCGGAATATTCCAACCCCGTTTTATTTCCACCGACTTTTCCTAGACCGAGCATATGGTCCAAATGTTTGGACCAACTCAAAAGTTATTTTAGATTATTTTGAATACTTTCAAGATCCAATTCAAGAGTCTTGCTCATTTCTATAAATGAGTTTTTCAATTTCTCAAGTTCTTGAGTTTTTGTGTTTAGTACAATTCTAATAGCAACTTTTTCTTTTTCGATTTCCGTCAACTTATGCTTTAGGGACGCATTAGTTTTATTGATCTTTAGATATTTCTTAAACAATTTATCATATGCATTCTGAAGGTCATAAAACTGAACTTCTATGTCATTCTCAGAGTCATCAGTTTGATCCAAACTATCTTTTAAATTATTGTCATTTCTACACATAGAGGTCATAAAAGGCCAGATAGTTTGTTTGGCCTTCTTCAGTACGTCTTTCATTATCTTTATCTTCATCATCGCTCAAGGTAGTATTAGCTTTCATAACTAGACCTTGTTGGCATTTTGAATTCAGGCATTCAGCTCTGATATGCTGAAAGCCTTGACATTCATGGCATTGCACCCTTTGAGAGGTTTTCGGTTTTACATCTTTGTTTTCATTTTATCTTTCTTTCCAAGATTATGTGTAGTGTCATTTCTTTTAGAAAATTTTTTGTTACTTTTTATTCTTGAAGAATTTTTAAAGTTTCTGACAAACAATACAAAATCCTCATTGCTAACCAACTACTCATCGAAGTTATGGTATCTCTCTTCCTTAATAGATTTAAGGACAATAGATTTGGTCTTCTTTAACTGTGGAAGTATGTGTTCATATGTTCGAAGAGATCCAACAAGTTCTTTAATTTTTAATTTGTCAATATCTTTACTTTTTTCGATCACAGGGACTTTAGGTTTAAATCGCTCAGGAAATGATTTTAAGACTTTTCAAAAAATTCTATTTTTTAAAATTCTTTCTCTTAGATTAAACGTAAAGTTTACCATATCATTTAATTTTACATAAAATTTATCAAACGTTTCATCATCCATCATTCTGGATTTCCTCAAATCTAGAAGCAAACATCTACAATTTTAAATTCTTTACTAATTTTGTTCATTCATGAGTAATTTTAAGAATATTCCATGCATCTTTAAAAGTTTTGCACATCGATATGTGTTTAAACTCTTCACCGAATACAACCATAAAAATAGTATGCGATCCATTACCTTTCCAATTGTAGGTATCAAGTTCTTCTTTTGACCACAGGGATAGAACTTTTAGTTCATCACTCGTAGTACTCTTGTGTGGTGTCTATCTAAATTGAGTGCTAGCCCATACTCATTCATCTATGGATTTATGGAAGGCTCTTATGAATAACATCCAATAGGCATAGTTATTTCTATCAAACTAAGGAGAAACGGTCGAAGAGTGGCATATATACATCTAGACTAGGGTTAAGGATTGGGATGACTTTTTGATACCAATTAAAATGGACTAGGGAGTCCCAAGTCACTACTCATTTTGACCATTTTTTCAAATTATGAAATATAAGAGTACACGAATATATAATACATATGTTCAGATCTAGATGTAAACAATAGTAATAATAGAAAAGGTGAGCTTTTCGTGATGAAAAAAACCTCGATAATTACAGTTATTTAGTAAAACCCTTTGAAGTTCTACAGTTAGAAATAAATGCACTAAAAAAGTCAATTTACAAAATGGATGGTACAGTTGTACTAATTTAGCCAATTTACTCCCATCTTATGACCCCAACAAGGAACTCATTAGATTTGCCTTCGGTAATGAAATCGGACGCATTTTGGTCTTTTTATCAATTTTGTTCATAAGCCGTCAGCTCTCCGCATACCATTGGATCCCAATTTTTATACCACCCACGTCTCTTACAAATATTAACAAGTAGAAAAATGTATGTAAGATAAAGTAAATGATGTGAGAAAATTACAGAATTGGAGCATAATGATCGAGGATAAGTTTTTTGAAATTGGAGCAAATTATAAGTATGAAAGTGGAAGGTTTTTTTGCAAAGAACCATATGAATATTTCACCAAGAATTCTGATACAAAAAGAGGAAGGTAGGTATTTATAGAAAAATTTCAAAATTAGGTTAAAAATATAACTGTTTAAAAATGTGCATCTCGACGCACAAACACCTCTCGAGCACTCGTCAAGTGCGCCTAGGCTGGCAAAATTCCACGTCCCAATGCCCGAGCGCCAATCAGGCAAACCTCCAGCACACACATTCATAAAAGGATGCTTTGGGCATGCTTTGGGTGTGTCTTAATTGTACGGATTCATAAAAGGGCACTTAGGGTGCGCCATGGGCACACATCAAGAATGGGCCTACGGGAAACAGTGCTCGTGCATGGGTCAAGAGTTAGGCAAGCATGAATTCTAGGAGTTATACATCGGCAAACATCAGATGCCAATCTGATTTAGATCTTCAGAATAATAAAAAAGTTGCCAATAAATAATTAGATAAGGTTACAGAATATGCCAACACATAATATGCCTAACAATATTAACGTGTATCTTATTTATAAGAGCTCTTGGCTTCATTTAAAGTAAAATCATGGTTTGTTTCTTATCATTCTCATCCCAAAAGTGAAGGCCAATTAAAGATTCTAGTCTTCTAATCGTAACATTTTTTGGTAGAGAAACAACCTCGATAGTGGGTATCTATTCCCTTAATGAACAATTAATTCTAAAAAAACTTCTTGGTCATGAATATCTAAATGAATAGGATGAAAAGTCCCATGGATATCTTTTCTGTGAAACAAAATTTTACTTAGGGATTTCATGTACAAATATAAATGGTCCTTAATTACATATGAATTTAATTATACATATATATATATATATATATGCATCTATTAACTTTATGTATTAAAATAAAGAATGAGGATTTTTGTTGATCCTTTTAATCAGTTTTGCAAGAATGGGAGTATAAATTTTTTATTTTTAGTTAATGTTTCCTGGAGTAACCATGACATTTACAAACATACGTTAATGAATTCCATTGAACATTTTCACATTTAGCCCTTGATTTTTTAGTTGTGTTAACTTTTGGATGTGTCTAACGTGGCGTGATTAGTATTGTGAATCCTACAGACTAAACTACCTCTATGTTCTACACCCACTTTGCTTATTGGTAGTGACTTGTATAGGTTGATCTTTTGGCACCTCCGCACTTAACAGAATTATCACTTGAGATGCACTTCAATGGGATAATTGCTATCAAAGGTTTCTTTCAAGATTGTCTACTTGGATGGCCTCCGTGTTGGTAGCCCTCAGTTGGACATTCTCCCTAAAGGATGTCTGTCAGTAGAGCTAGTCCTTTATGGATTCAACTCAATAAGACAATGTTGGTTTGAACTAGTGGTGTTAAATGGGTCACGCTGACCCAACACAATCTATTTATTTTATTCTTCTGATGTAAATACGTCATATTGAATACAGCATATGACTCACACTATACTGTACTAGCCATGCCTATTGGTCATGTCAAGCCACAAGTCAGCACCACACAACCCATATTTTAAAAAAATTAAAAATATTAAAATATATATATGTATATTTTTATTTTATTTTATTTATTTTGTCAAATATTTTTTATATTACAATTTTAAAAATAAAAAAATATATCTAGTAATAATTCAGTTATCTTTTAGGACTTATATTTTTACTTCCACTTCTTTTAAAACACTCATCTTCATTGAAACTAAAAATGATTGAATTTTTCAATCGATTTTTTACGTCCAATTAATCCTTAAAAAATACACCATTTTTTATAATTTTCAGTGTTATCCTACATATTTCTTTAGCAACTACTTGACCCCATCACCGAAAATTAATTTTTATGATATTGTACTTACTAATGAAATTAAGAGGTTCCATACCATTGATGTGATTACAAAAAAGTGTATTCATTGGCCTTTTATAAAAATAAAATTTGGAACTCTAAACTATTACCTAAAATGTTGAAAATATAGTTTTTTGTCCGAGTTTTTGATTTGTTGGTTGGAATTTGCTGGCTAAGGTGACTTTGTAATTGACCGGGGTGATTTTGCCGTGATGTGGTCTGCTTCTATTTTGTTACGACCGAGGACTATACTGTGGCCGAGATGTTCTTTGCCGAGACGTGTGCTAAGGGCTGAGATGCTTTTGACCGTGGCGCTTTTTGACCGAGGTGGGGGTGCAACAACCGAGCTGGATTTGTCCACCTATAACTTCGAGATGCATATGATCAAGACATCTACTTGGTCGTGATTGCACATGTCAGAGATTAATTGGGCCTTTTATGTTTGTCTTCTTATTTTCATGACTTGTGTCATGTTGCTTAGGGGATGCCCTTGCAACTATACTCTACCTCCAAATCAGCAAAATACTTGGATTAGAGCATATGTGTTGTAATTTTTTTTTCCTTTCTTTTTAATACATTTTACTTACTTACCAAAAAAACGTTAAAAATATAGCCTGATTATAAGTAGTGATGAAATTTAACTAGTGTTATATTTTTACTAGTCAATTATATTTCATATCGATGTAAGTACGAAAAATATGTAGTTTTAGCCTTTTATTAATTTAAAATTTAAACTCTAAACTATTATTTACTGGTAAAAATATGGTTGAATTATAAGTAGTGAATAAATTCAACCAATAATACATTTTCACCGACTTGTTGTATTTCATATCGAACATGTACCAATGAAATCATATTTTTCATCGGCCATCTCTACTATTACTTGTTTCTACTATTAGAGTAGATTGTTTCTATATTAACTGTAGTACATACAAAGTATATATTGCTTGCAAGTTGTCATAGATATGAGTTTTTGTTTCTTCTATATTGTTAATCATTTTCATATTACGATAGAATTCTGCAAGATATATGTATACTCTATGTAAGTTCACATGAGAGTTTATAATTGTGATGAGGAAAGTTAGTATTGGAGGATTTTTTTAATATTTTATTTTTTTAAAAAATATTGTTAAATATAATATTAGTGAATATATTATTTTAAATAATTTTAATATTTATTTAAAATTATTTATTTAAAGTTTATATAATATATTTACTTCTATTGCTAATATTATTTGGTGAATATAATGACCTTTCCAAAAAATTGCAATGATATTAATAAATGCAAACAATTGGCTTGATAGTAAATATTGGATAGTACAATTGTTCTTATAAATTCGTTATAAGTAAACTAAAATATTTTTAAAAAATATTTAATCATTTCAATTATTTTCTAATTAATATCTGCAATTGGCATGGCTGGTGAAATATTTTTGTTATGAAATATGGTTAAAATAAATTGAGAAAGATACGCAATTTTTTACATTTAATACGTTGAGTTCCATCTTATTAGACAATCGATATTTATCTTTTTGTAATTCAATTTATTTGTCTACATAACCATTTAAATTAGAAAAAACCCGGCCGTGCTAGACACAGTACAATCATGCCATGGGACAACACGGCTCGAGAGTCGCTTGCCACGTGGACTGACACAATCTTAAGTGTTAGGTCGTATTGTGTATGACCTAACAATATTCACCAACGGAAGTACGAGCCATTTAACATCTCTAGTTTGAGCATTTGAATTTGGATCCAACTCCCCTATGAAACGATCATGAAACTATTTGAAGAAGCAGTCGTATGACCATTTAAATTACAAAAATCAAGTCGTCCGTGGCCTAACACTATTGAAAGTATTGGGTCATATTATATATAGTCTAACACTATTCACTACAAAAAGTATGACTTATTGAACACTTCTAATTCAGATTCAAATTTATCATACGTAAAACTTGAAATCATTGCTCGTCCTCTTGTAATAAAAGCCAAATATCAAAACTCGAGGATGTAAACCCAAAACCATCGCTAGCACCCTAGCAATGAAGGCCGTGTAAGGATCAATATGTGAGGCAAATTGAAAATCCAATCAACATTAGAAATTTTTTGCTTGTTTGTTTTGTGGTTTTCTATGTAATCCTTCAAACATCACTTTGTATACTCTGACTACTTGGCGATCACTGCATATTTTGATGAGATCTGTCCTGATGTAACGTTGCATTGAAACACATTGAAAACTGAAAAGACATTTAAGTTCAATAGTGTGTTATAGCTGGCTCCAATTAGCACTAATGGATACTAGCGTCCGCTGCCTTTGCTTATTTATAAGATCTTTGATTTTCAGCTTTCTTTTATTAAAAATAACTTCCTGATTTTCTTCGAGCATGCTTCCTTCTTCAATGTTTTGATGCCTTGGAAAGAGCTTGTGTGATCCTAGCTTTAAAGAGCTATTATTGACCTTTGATGTGGCCATGGCCTTGCTTATCATTTGTGGTGATTTTTTAAAAATAAATTATTTTGAGGTGAGACTAAGATCAATATGACCTATGCCTATCTTCAAACAGACAATACTTTATATGGGAACATTTCTTACCTTGAAACAATGATGCATTATTGTATTCGGATTATCGTACGAAATAGTGAGCTGCTTAAACTCGCCTAATAAGTCAAACTGAAGTGGGTCCAATTTTTCTCCCTGAGAATTTGGATCTTGCATATCACAATAAATAAATAGGAGGTCAGTGGTATACGAGACTCACTCCCTAATATATTCTCTATTCTCAGACGATCAAATTAGAAATCCTTCTTCAATGAAGAGAAAGGTGGAAGAATGTAAGGTGTGTGGATGCAAGAATAATGGGGATTGAGTGTTGGTTGGATAATTGGGTTTTGAGATGTGCGCTTGGCTAGGAGTGGTTTTTTAGAGGGTGCACTCTTTGCGAAGAGTAACTTGTGAGAGGGATGCACTCATGGGTTAAGTGGTTTTGGAAAGGGTACAGTCGTGGGCTGAGCGGCTTTTCTTTGGCTATATGGTCTCAGTTTGTTGGAACACCTGACCCTTAGGAATATATTTGGGAATTCATTAGTCGATCCTTTTCCTTACAATGGAGAAGGTATATTTATAGATTAAGAGTGGGTTAATCAACTCTGGGCTTCGTGGCTTGATGCCCATGGGTAGCCAACACCATATGCCTACGATAATGGGCTGCAGGTGTTACAATTCTATGCCTCTGGAGGAGCCACCACTGTGCTTCCCCCTCTCCCAATCTGCACCACCGAAATCCTCAGGGCAACAGGTGGGTAATTACCGCCTACGATTCCTACTCCTATAATCATCTCAGACAATATGATGACAGTGACAATTTGAATTCATCTGCAGAGCCAAAGCAAGCCAAGCGGTATCTGTGGGCCCATCTGAGGGTTGCCCCAGATGGCCAATATACTGATGGGCATTTCTGGGCTGTGTTGTTTGGATCATCTATCACATACTCTAGATCCTGAGCTTGGAGAAGCTTCCACTAGGTTGTTACTTCTTGGGCCCCTCTTTCTTCTGCTAGCTGGGCTTTAGGCCAACCCATGGATTATCAAATCCATCACTTGCTCCCCATATTGGGAGGTTTGAATTTTCATCCCCCGACATGTTCCTGATGGATGCAGGCCGCAAGTCTTCACGCGTGCTCCTTCCCTAGGTGCTTTGCAACTTTTGCTCTGTTTGGTAAGATTTGATTCTCGACCATCGGTGATTCTCTGTCGCGGGTGATTCTCTGCCATCAGCACAATCATCTCAATCAAATACTCACTGATTCTCCTCTCCTGCTATAACTAGAGGGGCACTATCTATCTTGTATCATGAAATGTCACCCATCCGCTAGGGAGTGGGTGTGCTTGGAGTTGGTATGGAGCTTGCGCAACCATAAGCCAAAATCGAAGGGAACTCTTCTTCAATGTTTGAAGTTAATATTCAAGGATGCATCTGAAATCTGCCTTAGTTATCATCTTTTGCGATGGTGGTTTCCTCTTCTGCCCAAGGATACGTCTAAAGCTGATACCCAAACCGGCCTCATGTTGTACTAAGTGAGATCCGGGTTTTAGGGGGAAGTTTCCTCTTGTCCCAACAAATGTTGAGTAGTTGTCTTTGATGCGGCCCTAAGGAGGAGGTGTCTCAGTCCCCCAAATGGGAGGTGGTCGTTCCTCTCCCCATTCAAGTGAATGACTTTAGCTTTTGCTGCTCGGAGGAGAACTGTTCTACAGTCTGTTGGGGAGGTGCTTTCTTTTGCAATCGTCCATCCTGAAGTTGGTTGGGCAACTCGAGTCGGGTCGTTGCCCCATGTACTTTTTATTACCTTTTGAGTTGTACATCTATTATTGTAAGCTTGTTGTAAAAGGAAATAATGAATGGAACTTTCCGAGTATTATTTATCTTCATATTGTATAGCTTCAATATTCGTGTTTGTTTTAAATAGTTTAAGCACTTGAATTATATATATATATATACATTGTGTTGTCGTTGCATGACTTCTAACAATATGATGATTCAGACCATTTACAACTCAGTTTTCTAATAATCCGTCTAGCAATAATGTGCCCCGAACACAAGGCTAGGACGTAAACCAACCAAACTTGTCTCGAGCTCATTACAGTTGCATGCCACCAATTTATCGTCTCGAAAAATGGCATGTCAAAACATCATTACCAGTGTAGTGCCACCGACTCACAAATCTAGGGCTCAGGACCCTCGGCTATTAGCAGGATGCGCAGGGAGGTGTAGTGTCAATCATCATAACTAGCCCAACGAACTAACATACCGCAGCACTCTATGGTGTGGGCACGTGTCGCAATTATTATTGAGATGCACCTCTTCGGTTTCTCAAGCGATGCCGTTTTGAGGCCAAGGCCTTAGCTATTTAAGTGCTAGCCCCCAACCATTTTTGCACTTCTCCATTCCTTGAATCTCTCTGCCCTAATTTGCTCTTCTCTTTTCTCTAATTTTCAGTATTTTCCAAGTGGCTCCTCAAAGCCTCGTTGAGATTCAATCCATCCTTACTAGTAGAGAAATGGAATCTCTATACAAGAGGTATAATATTTCAAGCACCATTGAGTATGAGGTGCCCGATATTGACGACACGATAGGTGCTCCATATCCTGGGTTCATCACCATCTACAAGGAATATCCAAAAGCCAGCCTTCATATTACATTTGTGAAGGCGTTGTGTGCAATTCTAAGGGCTTTGGAGATCTTTGTTGCTCGCCTCCATCCCAACGCTCTTCGGTATCCTGTTTCTCTGTGCATCTCTATTCACACAAAAGGGCTTTCCCTGAAAACTTGAACCATAAAGGTAATCTTCCAATTCAACTAAGAGACTGACTAGATCTCCTTCACTCCCCTCACAAAGTTCAAAATAAGTACGGCGAATCCGTGCTTGATAAAGGGCTAGAAGGACATTTCTTCTACGTAGCGGTCACTACCGAGTGTAGAATTTTTAACAATTGGGGTAAAGTCAACCGGGCCCATGCCAATGATGTCTTGAGAGATGAGGAATGGATGGCGTAGGCACTGACAAGGCTCGTTGAAGAGAATGCTACAATCCTACGAAACACTAACCACTGGGTCTCCTAAGGTGTACTTAATGAAGTTCAATGGAAGGTTCAGGTGGAAGGGGAAGATGCCAGCGCCACACTATCCCATCATCCCAAGGTGAAGCAGGGAGATTGGCTCCTTTGAGATTTTCTTGAGCCGGTATTTAGAGAGGTGGTCCCTCCGTCACCTACCATTTCTGAGCAGTGTCGGGCTACAATGAGGCCTGTGCAAAAGCACCTCACTTGGTTGCAGGTGAGTCATTGTGGAGACATGGTTTTGCTCTTTCTCCTTCAGATGATTTGACTTTTTGTGACTCATCTAGAGAGGATGAGGCGATAAGCCCCCAATAGAATGTGCTGCTGGAGTAACGAACCCTTTGGGTGAACCAATAAATGCCCCATCAGTGACTAAGTATGGGATTCCAATTTCTGTTCCTTTGTTTCCCAAGAGATTGTCCCTACATTCCCTGCTATTTTTTTTGAGGAGGGTGCCGAAAACAATTAGGTAGAGGAAGAAATGAATGGGGATAACCCAGAGGTTGTTGCTACCGCTAAGGAGGTGCCCCACATTTAGGCTTTGACATCTGAGCTCTCAATCATGCACAGTCCTTGTGGTTCTTGTTGCCTCTGGCTAGGCTAGGACTAGAGCCAAGGGTTCTCCCGATCCCTCATGTTAGGAGGATCCATCTCATTCGGAGGGTCCACATATTACGAGGTTCTACTTCACTAACTTCTTTTTTCTGTGATCACACTTTCCTGTGCTGTCCATGACTGACTGTTCCATCTTGCCTTCCAGTCGTAGGAAGTACTTTGGCTGGTGGCAAAGGCTCTGTATTAGTGAGATGTTGAGATCACTTATAATGTATCGATTTTCGAATATCATAATTATGAATAATTAATGTAATATAATTAAAATTAGGTTTAATACATGTAGAAAATTAAGTTCCAAAAGCAGTAGGTGGCGATGATAGGGGACGCCAGTCGAGCGCCCGATCTAGCGCACCAATGCCTGCTGGGTGCTGGATTAAGACATGCAACACTTGCTGCGCGCCGAGCTGGTGCTTGAGTACCAACCCACGGTTTAAAACCCATGAGGGTTTTATATCGCATAGGTTTTTGGCTTTACTACGTGAAGGAGAGAGAGAGGAGAGATCAAGACTCTCAGGTTCGAATTCGGCTTGGAGTTAGTTGGAGAAATGATAGATCGGGTCGTGATAAGTGCACCCATTCCCTCCTCTTTTATTTTTTTTACACTTTTATTTCATTTTCTTCGAGTATCCTCATTCCGATACCCAATTAAATTTATATTTTATGAAACCCATGACTTGAGTATACATATATTTGATTTCATATCTGATTTTGTAAATTTTGACCGTTTTTGAACCTGGAACCCTGACCCTACACCCCGAATGATTTTATCAAATTTTTTAGAATTTTTGTATAAATTGGCTCTAGAATATTATTACTCATGCCTTGAACACATTAATTTATCAATTGGGTGTCCAATTTGATAGTTTTATATTGGATTACGTTCACCGAAAACCCTAACTCGCGCCTTCTTTGATGTTATCTGAATTAATTGTAATTTATGTATGATTTTGCTTTAGAAATTTGTAACCCTAACTTTAGAGATGCTGGTACTCCAAATATTTAGCATTCATTCACATATATTTTGTATGTATTATTTTACAAGTTTTAAAAATATTATCAGACGTGAATTAAGATATTTATCATTATGTATGGCATATATGTTATCTTGTATATACTCCAAAAATTATGTTATATCATTTGTGAAAGAAATTTTTGTCTGAAAACTCTAAAGTAGTGTTTGGCTCACTGTGGTAAGAATTCCTTATGTGTTTCAAGCTTTATGTTAATTAATGTATATAATTGAAAGCACGAGAAGACATGAATTCAAAAAAAATGATTATCTGTATTTGTATCAAAGAATTATAAAAGTTATGTAATATATTTAAAGAAAACTCCACAATTTATTATATCTGATGAACTGTCCTCTAGAGAAAGAGGATTAAGTGATAAGAACTAAGTATGAAAGTTCCCTTAAGATAATATAAGAAATTAAAATTCCAAAATTTGTTATCCGATATCCGTTATCTGTCAACTGAATCCATTATCTATTCCATAGTACCGGTATTACAATCTGTATCCGTTATCTATTCCATTAGTACTGGTATTGTCATCTATATCCGTTACTTATTCCGTCAGTACCAATATTGCCATCTATATCCGTTATTAGTTCTATCAGTACGGTATTGCCATCTATATCTATTATCTATTCCATCAATACCGATATTACCATTCGTATTCGTTATCTATTCCATCAGTACCGGTATTGTCACCTGTATCAGTTATCTATTCTATCAGTATCGGTATGCCATCTGTATCCATTATCTATTCCATTAATACCAATATTGCCATCTGTATCCATTACTTATTTCATCAGTATCGTTATTACCATCTGTATCCATTATCTGTTCCATCAGTATCGGTATTGTTATCTATATCCGTTATCTATTCCGTCAGTACTAGTATTGCTATCCGTATCTGTATCTATATGATTCCGTAGGCAAAAAGTGAATCAGTAATTTGAATGTAATATTAGTATCCATAGAAAAACACAAACAGGATATGGAAGTTATTCGTGTCCCAAAAGTACATTTAATCGTGCCTTATATTTATGCACCACATATTACACTCTTATTTCTCTTTTCTTGCATTATTTTGAGTATATTACTTATTATATTCGATTATTGTGCCTTGTTAAGTATTTGGCTCACCCTTACTATTTTTTCTTCAAATGAGTACGAGCTTATATTCGATGAGACGGGGTAGAGGATTAGAAGTTGGCTAGGCCGTTGATCTTGGAAGATGGCTTTGTGGACTTAGATTTTATAATTTTGTACCTTATGGAGTAACTTTGTATATTTTGAGATAAAGATGTGCTTGTATATTGATATGTATGTGTGTGCTGATGACATACAGATAATAGATTCCGCTATATTGGATAGATGTATTTTGCTTCCCCAGGCTATAATGGTTTGTTTTAGGTACCTAAAGGTATTTTATCTGAGCCAACGTTATACCCGAAGTTATGACGTGGGTGCCAGGTGTTTCGGTGGCTCTTTGGATCCTATGTTATGATGTTTTGTTTTATATTGTGTTGAATAGGAATTTTTATACAAGTTATATTAGTTTGGCAACCGTTTTACTGCCGAAACTCAATCAAATTCTGGTTATGAAAACGCGATCCGTCACAGTTGGTATCAGATAAAAAGATGCCTTAGGCTTGATCTAAATATTATGTGAAAATTTAGGTTAGAGTAAGATAGATTGAATAAGTAGATGAAAGTGTAGAGATGTTGTCTTCATCTGGTGGAAGGAAAATTTAATCCTTAACTTTGGAATGCTTTGGCTTATGTATTATATTTTGAATTTGGAGTCTAAGTCTCTAATTGTGTTTCCACGTTATGTGTAAATTGAGGATTATAGGTTTTGCCTTAGCTATATTGACACCTTTGGGATTTCCTAGGCTTATGGCAGTCATGTAACCTAAGTGTCCAATATGAATCAATGAATTCGACTTGTAAGTGGATTTTTTAGTGCACCAGTTAATGGTCAATTAGAGTAGTACAGTGATAGCATATGACCCATGGTCCAGAGATTTCAGAATAAGATTGAGAATCCAAATGAAAGATCATTTTTGAGGCTTAGGATGGATTGAAGTAAAAGTTCACTAGTTTACTCGAGGTATTGAACTAAGTCTTGGAAATAGTCACTAAGTTTGAGTTGCCTTCAAATTTGGTAGATTATCATAAAGTCTTCCTTGTATCGAGGGTTGAGGAAATAAGTATGTGATCAAATTAAACTTGAGGCTCACAAATTCGAATCTGGCTTGGAGCTAGTTGGAAAAGCAATAGATTGGGTCGAGGCAAGTGCACCCATACCCTCGTCTTTCGTTTCTTTACACTTTTATTTTATTTTCTTCGAGTATCCTCTTTCCGATACCTCATTAAGTTTATATTTTATGGAACTCATGACTTGAGCATGCGTATATGTTGATTACATGTCTGATTTCTTAGTTTTGACTGATTTTTGAACTTGGAACCCTAACCCCGTGCCCCGAATGATTTCACTAATTATTTTGGGATTTTGTATAAATTGGTTCTAGAATATCATTACTCTTGCCTTGAATAGGTTAATTTTTTAATTGGGTATCCAATTTTGTAGTTTTATATGGGATTATACTTGACGAAAACCCTAACCTGCGTCCCCTTTGATGTTACCTGAATTAATTAAAATTTACACATGATTTAGCTTTAGAAATTCATAACCCTATCTTTATGGACGCGGGTACTCCGAATATTTGGTGTTTGTTCACATATATTTTATATATATTATTTTACGAGTTTTGAAAATATTATCAGACGTGAATTGAGATATTTATCCATATGTACGGCATTTATGTTATCTTGTATATACTCCGAAAATTATGTTATATACATTTGTGAAGGAAATTATTATTTGGAAGCTCTAAAGTAGTGTTTGGCTCACAATGATAAGAATTTCTTACATGTTCCAAGCTTTATATTGATTGATGCATATAATTGAAAGCACGAGAAGACATGAATTCATAAGAAAATAATTATCTGTATTTGTATCAAAGAATTATAAAAATTATACAAAGTATTTAAAAAAAACTCCATAATTTGTTACATCTAATGAACCATCTTCTAGAGAATGAGGATTAAGTAATAAAAACTAAGTGTGAAAGTTTGCTTAAGATAAAATAAGAAATTAAAACTCCAAAATCTATTATCTGATATCCGTTATCTATGATTTGAATTCTTTATGTGTTCTGTAATGTCGGCATTGTCATCCGTATCCGTTATCTATTCCATCAGTACATTTATTACCATATGCATCTGTTATTTATTTCGTTAGTACTAATATTGTCATTTATATTTGTTATCTATTCCGTCAGTACCGGTATTACCATCTGTACTTGTTATCTATTCCATAAGTACTGGTATTGCCATCTGTATCAGTTATATGTTTCAACAATACCGATATTTATATCTATATCTGCGTCTATATGATTCTATAGGGTAAAAGGGAATCAGCAATTTGAATGTAATATCTATATCCATAAGAAATCAGGAACAGTATATGGAAGTTATTCGTATCCCAAAAGTGTATTTAATCATACCTCATATTTATGCATCACGTATTATGCTCCTATTTTTCTTTTCTTGTATTATTTTGAGTATATTGATTATTGTCTTCAATTATTGTGCCTTGCTGAATGTTTAGCTCACCTTTACTATTTTCTTTTCTTCAGATGAGCATGACCTTATATTCGATGAGGCATGGTAGAGGATTAGAAGTTGGCTAGGCCGCTGATCTTGGAAGATGACTTTGTGGACTTAGATTTTATAATTTTATACCTTATGGAGTAACTTTGTATATTTTGAGATAAAGATGTGCTTGTATATTGATGGTGTACGTGTATATTGATGACGTACAAATAGTAGATTTCATTGTATTGGATGGATGTCTGTTGCATCCGCAGGTTATAATGGTTTGTTTTAGGTAACTAGAGGCATCTTATCTGAACCAATATCATAACCGAAGTTATGACGTTAGTACCATGTGTTTGGGTGGCCCTTTGGATCCAGTGTTGTGATTTGTGGTTTTATATTGTGCTGTCAGGGATTTTTGTACAGATAGTATTAGTTTCGTGGCCATTTTACTGTCAAAATTCTATTGAATTTCGGTTAAAAAAATTCAGTCCGTTACAGTTGGTATCAGAGAAAAAGATACCTTAAATTTGATTTGAATATTATGTGGAAGTTTAGCTTAGAGTAAGAAAGATTGAATAAGTAGATAAAAGTGTAGAGATATTGTCTTCATGTGGTGGAAGGTAAATTTAATCCTTAACTTTGGAATACTTTGGCTTATGTATTATATTTTGAATTTGGAGTGTAAGTCTCCAATTGTGTTTCCAAGTTATGTGTAAATTGAGGATTATGGTTTTGCCTTAGTGATATCGACACCTTTGGGATTTCCTAGGCCTATGGCTGTCATGTAACCACAGTGTCCAATATGGATCATTGAATTCGACTTACAAGAAGATTTCTTAAGCACGTTTGTAAATGGTCAATTAGAATAGTACAGCGGTAGCGTGTGGCCCATGGCCCAGAAATTTCAGAATAAGTTTGTGAATCCAGTTGAACGATCATTTTCGAGACTTAGGATTGACTGAAATAGAAGTTCACTTGTAATGTACCAATCTTTGGAGATCTTCCATAATAAAAAATATTAAGTTATGAAGACGTAATTTTTCTATATCAAATTTTGGCTAAGATGTTGAAGGAAATTTATCCGATCAACACCTATTGACCAACAAAGATGAAGGAGCCATTATAGCCAAAAAGAAAACTGTGCCCGGTTAGCCGCGCCAGTGAAATGTTGAGCCGAAAGAAAGCTGTGGCTTCAGCCAAACAGCCAGCGACTTAAGGCTCAAAGGCCGGCTATCTTACGAACCAAACTATCGGTCAACGCGATATTGACCAAGTTTCAATGGGCACAAAATTCCAGAGACCATGAGCAATGATCTCTAGAGACGAGAAAAATATGGAGATCATGTGATAAGTTTTCGGAAATGTTTTTCCGGAGACAAGTAGAGATAATGATTTCCAGAGACCTTATCTCCAGAGACGATAATCTGGAGACCTTGTGGTGAATTTTTGGAGACTTTGGGATGAATTTTTCGGAGACTTTGGGATGAATTTTCGGAAACCTTAGGGTGAAGTTTTTGGAGATCTTGTGGTGAATTTTTGAAGACCTTGTTATGATAATTTCGAAGACCCAATTTTCGGAGGCCATGAATTCTGGAGACGATTTCTGGAGATTATGAATACCAGAGACCTTGAGAATGCTCCTAGAGACGATTTCCGGAGACCATGAATTCCGAAGACCTTAAGAAGGCTTTCAGAGATGATGATTTCAGAGACAACCTCATGAGACAATTTCTAGAGAGAAAGTTAAAACACAAAAGTCAAATTGGAAGTAATAAGGAAACCAGAACAGTACAAATTGTTGACCAATTTGGGTGGTTGACCAACTAACTTGAGGACCGATTTTGACTAAGGGATAGCTAACCAAATCTAAATAGGTAACCTACTGTCAACCACTCCGCTGACCATCTAGAAAGGAAAAGGGAGCAAGCAAAGAAGTACAGTGATTAACCTGCCCTACTTACTACCACCAACCCCAATGCCTATAAGTAATGAGCCCGATATTTAGGATAGGAGTTTGGGCAAACTTTTGGGTGAAAGCACTAAGGACATCAAACCAAATCAAACTAAGAAAAGTTGTAGAAAAGGCTAAGGCAAGTCTACTCACCGTTTTTAAGTTTGTCTTTCCAATACAAGTTTACCCTACGTTGAATTTATATTAAAGCCTGATAAGGAATATTGTTTTGTACTCTCTTTACTAAGTTTCACGTGAAGCATGCCATGATAATTTTCTTTGATTATCTGAATTATGGAAGAACCTCAGTTAATTGCATATTTAAAAGAAGCCCAGTTATTTGTTTATATAAAGATACCCGGTTATTTCATGATGTTTGGTTATTTTACTCAAATGCATGAAGTCTGGACATGATCATATTTTAAGAAGACCGGTTATTACACGATCAAATGACCTCCGATGTTTTTGATAAAAGACCTCCGGCTTTGATAAATAAGATCTCTGACTTTTAATAAAATGAACTCCGACGCTTTTTGATAAAATGACCTCCAACGCTTTTTGGATAAAATGACCTCCGGCGCTTTTGATAAAAGACCTCTGGCTTTGATAAATAAGATCTCCGACTTTTTTTAAAATGACCTTCGGTGCTTTTTGATAAAATGACCTCCGACGCTTTTGATAAAAGACCTTCGGCTTTTGATAAATAAGATTTCCGTCATTTTGATGAATGATCTTCGGCTTTAAGGCATTAAATGAAACCTCCTATATTTATGAGAACTTCAGCGGCTTGAAGTTAAAGATGAAAGCTATATGACCATGAAAAAACATGTATAATCCGGACAACAAGTGGAACTCTCTATTATTCAGCTTTTAAAATTTGGTAGATGGCCATCTTATGATAAGGTTTTGATTAAAGTTTCTGTTAGGCTTGTTATTAAATTTGGATGAAGGTTATTAGAGTGACACTCAAGGACTACCCCTGGACCATGGGGAAACTTTTGGTGGCATTTCTGGACTATGGCCCCGTATGGCGGGTGATAGGCATTACCGCCCACCACTGGAAGTATAAAAGGAGGTTACGACCTTAGATTATGGGGTGATACACAATCCTTCCTCGATGTTGTCCGCTTCCATCCGGTCCTTAAAGATGATAAATTTTTGGCATGATTTTAAAGGAAAGATGACTAAGAATGAAGGAAAAAGACTTTTGAACTTAACGTAAGACGATTTCCATGAAAATGTATTGAATTCATGATTCATTCACTCGCATGCCGGGCTTATGTTTCAGTTCTTCAAATTTGATTTTGAAATTATATACACATACTTTCTACATATGGGTACCTTGATGGGCTTCTAGCTCACCCCTCTTTTGTTTTTCAGATGATGAGAGGCTTATGGAGGATGAGAAAAAATAGAGTATGACAGACTAGCTAGGCAGGATAGCTGGCCAAAATTAATTAGCAGTGAAGGAACAAAATTGATGTATTTCCTTTTGATTGTTTTGGGAAAGATTTTGTAAAATACTTTCACTGTGAAAATGAATGGATATTAGTATGTTTCTACATGACTTTATGGAAGTAAGCAATTTGTAATTCTTAGTGGCATCTCAACTTATTTCGAGATCTTTGTGTCTGACTGTCCGACCTTTTTTTCTGGCTGGTCAAGTTAAGAACCCAAAACCTTGGTGGCCAACTCAAAAAGTCCGGCCTTATGTGATCCTGTGTACGCAATGTAAATGGATAAAAAAAAATTTAAGCCCACCTTTTTACTAGCTTGTTATCATGTGATGTATGTATGATTTGATAATTGTACGGTAGCCGTATACGGTGGAATACGTCCGGCCCATCACAATTTGTATCAGTGAAAGATTGAAATGTCTTACGTTCGATCTAAATCAATGCGAAAGCTCAGGATAGGATTAGTTTGAACAAAAAGGGCAGATAGAGATATGTGTTAGGTTGGTTAGACTTAGCCATCTATTCTAACTCAAGAGGCTAGTTCTAATTATGTTTAGGGTGTGGTGTCTATGAGGGTTATGTACTAGCTACCACTGTGGCCATTAATTTGACCAAATCATTTTTTCTATTCCAGAGGTCAAGGTGTTCGCTGAAAGAATGTCAAATAGAGGAAAATAGGATGTCCATACTAGCAATCCTCCAGCCCCGGAGGCAAGATACTTGAATCTGCTGGATAGGATGGTAGATGTCACAAAAACCTTGGCACCACCAAATTTAGCTCCAGTGCCCGCCCGAATTCCTATCCACCAGGAGACGTCAATGTATAATCTCTTTACTAATGAGCGAATTCCAGAATCCTCTAGAGAACCTGATCCATTGAAAGTGGACACTTGGATCGAACGCCTGAAGAAGGTGTTTGTAGTAATTAAGTGTCTGGGTAAGGATAAAGTTTTGTTTGCCACCCATAAGCTGGTGGGACAGGCCCATCACTGGTAGGAGATGTACAAGATGGTGTTTGGGATGCCTGAGAATGAAATTACGTAGGGTATATTTGAAGCAGCATTCTTGGAGAAGTATTTTCCTACCAGCCTTTGCGGGCAGAAGGAAGATGAATTCTTGCGCTTAAGACAAGGCACTCGCACCTTTTTTTTTTTTGGGTAAGTAAAGAAAAACTTTATTAATGAAAAAAGGAAAAATACAAAACTAATGTTTTATCTCCAAGTATTTTGCCGATTTGGATGTAGAACAAAGATACAAAAGCAAACCCCGAGCATCGTGATATATGTCACGAACCCAAAGAAACTAAATTCAAAAGACCAGCCAAAAGACATGAGACCGAAATAAGAGTACAAAAGGAAAGAAAGGGGCCAAATTGCCATCGTTCCAAGTTAAGAGCAAGCTACAGCCCAAAGGGCAGCAGAAATCCTGAAAGGACTTCTTGCACAGCAGCAGCAAGTCTTTGCCATCAGCAAGTCTACTGCAGATTGCATCTTAGAAATAGAAAGCAGGACAGCAGAAAAACCTTGGCTAATCATCAACATCTTGGCCATTGGCGTATTGGTTAGAAAGCATCTCGTCCCACACAATACTACCTCCTTAGCCATTGGCAGCAACTCGTCCTATTATATGTCGAACAATAGGCATCTTGTCCCACAGCAGACATCTAATAGCTCAGACAATCAACACTGCAGCCGTTACAGCCACACCTGAAGTAGTAAGTCATAAGCCCTCTTGCGAGGCTTTGTCAGTAGACAACCAATCCCACATCAATTGGCATCAAAAGGATCTCGGACTCATCTACATCACCTCGGAAGAAAGCAACTCGTGCCACAGAATCTTGGAGAATGCTACCATCACGGCCATAATGGATCTCGGTCAAAATAGCTTGATCCAAAGTATCATCTCGACAAAAGGCCATCCGTTCACACCCACAGAAACAACAGAATTGGATTACGTGAACGTTTCTTTTTCCGCCTTTTAAGTCTTTGGTAGCTAGATTTGGACCCCCTTCCATCAATAGTAGGGGTCGAGGCATCTACAGGGAGGAGAGATGGCAAATCTGGTCGAAGTCGAGCATCATCAAAATGCTTACTCATGGCATCAATTTTGCTTCTTAGCATGCCTATACTAACGCAGTGCCCTGGTGCATTTCCTTGAGGATCTTCTGGGGCAGCATGGGGCCTGGGGGTAGAGCCTACATCCCTAACAAGATAAGTGAAGTGCTTATAGCTGCTAACCGGTCCTCTTCTGTGATAGGCACCAGTGTAGCTCCATTGCCAGGCACAGCAACTAACACATCACGTCCCCTAGTCAGTATATCTGCAAACGAGGCTGAAATATGACTTTGAGAGGGAGACACTCCTCAGTCATATTACTAAACAAGTTTTCTCCACCCGTTTGCATGACGGGGAGTGGCAAATCCTCCGTGGTTAAATCAGATGTTCCACCCCAGGGGTTCAGATCCAGATTAGCAACCACCATCCCAGTTTCCAGAGCAGCATCAAGGGGTGGAGGTTGGGAATCCATCCTACTCCTGCTGAGCAGGATTTCAACTGATTCAATGCATCTATCCCCATCATCCCGGACTGACAGCTTGTGAGTAGATGGCAAATTGATAGATTCTCCAAAATCTTTGGTGATCTTCCACGCCTTTGCGGATTCCACAAGCTCCTCCGAAGCCACAGAATCCTGTATGACAGCGAAGTAGTTATTATGAGGTATAATAGAATCCTCATCAGCGATAACCAATTCCAAAGACTTTGGTTGGAAGGAATGCAGCTGCTCATCTGCCTGCTAGAGATTCATAGGCAGTGATTGGATCATAACAGCCTAGTCCTTACTCATAGGGGCCATATGACACTCCCCAGCTTTAGCATCAGTCAGCAAATTCTCCATCTGCTCAAAAGAAACTGCATCAGCAGCAGAAGCCTTGCACAAAGTTTGCTCATCAGCACACCAACTAATCCCATTCTATGGTTCCTGATTGGCAGTGGGGGGATCCATCGAGGTTGGAGGCTCATGACAAATCGAAGCTTCACCGGGGGCCAGGTTCTTAGGGGCATGGTTACACTGGTTGGTATGTCGGCCATTTACACGACGTGCCGACTTCCATTGATAATCCACCGCAACCTCAACAAACATGGCCGAATCAGAATCTCTAGATTTTACTCTGATTTTTGCAGGAAGTGGGTCATCCCCTCCCACCTCAACACAAGGCACTCGCACCGTGGCTGAGTACGATATAAAATTCGCAAAGCTATCCTGCTATGCCCATTATATGGTAGAAGATCGGGAATGAAAGGCTAGGAGGTTCTTTCAGGGGTTAAAGGATGACTTTAGAAAACATCTTTCAACTCTAAAATTGGCCACTTACGGAGAGGTGTTGGACAGGGCAATCATCTATGAAAAGGAACTTGAAAGGGAGGAGTTTTTCAGACGAAAGACTCCTAATCGGACAAGCTCAAGGACCAATTTTAGTGAGGGATCTAGAGGGCCCTCAAAGAAGATAAAACAGTTAAGGTTAAGAAAGGAGCATGGTCAATCCACACAGACTTTTGGAGCGTCAAACAATCCATGTGCTCATTGTAGAAGGTCACATGAGGGGAAGCCTTACTATAAGAAGCTAGGGGTCTACTATAACTGTGGCCAGGATGAACACATGATCAGAAACTGCCCACATGCCAAGCGAGCCCCATAGTTCAAGTCAACCATTCCAGCCAAAGTGTTTGCCATTTTTGCAAAAGAGGCTGAGGTGTCTACTAAGGTGGTGGAAGGTACACTTTCTATCTGTGGTAACTCTTACCATGTACTCTTTGACTCTGGATCCACTCACTCATTTGTTTCCCATGATTTTGCACAATGTCTTATATCACTTCCCCAACTTCTTGACTATCCTTTGATGGTAGCAACACCCACAAGATCATCGGTTGTTTTAAACGTTATGTACCAAAAGTGTTCTATTGAGGTTGATGGGTTCCAAATGCCAGCGAACTTAGTTTTGCTGGAAATGAGGGACTTTGATGTAATCCTAGGGATGGATTGGTTGGCAAGATACTATGCCAATATTGATTGTTTTTGGAAAAGAGTAGATTTTACTACCCTTGAAAATGAACTCTTTTATATTCAAGGAGTCCGGTGGAAGGAAGCATCCTGCTTCATTTTGGCCCTTCATGCCCGGCACTTGATGAGGAATGGGTGTGGGTTTATCTAACCTTCACTAGTATGATTGAGGATCAAGGAATTCTAGTTAATGAGATTCTTGTAATATGTGAATTTGAAGACTTATTTCCTGAAGAGTTGCCTGGGTTGCCTCCCAATCGGGAGATAGAATTTGAAATAGAGTTGGTACCAAGGTCGTGCCGATATCTAAGGCACCATATAGGATGGCGCCGATTAAACTAAAGGAGTTAAAGCAACAATTGTAAGAATTGCAAGATAAAGGTTTTGTCCGGCCAAGCGTGTCTCCATGGGGCACGCCGGTTCTGTTTGTAAGGAAAAAAGATGGAACCTTGAGACTGTGCCTGGACTATCGGGAGTTGAACATGATTACCATTAAGAATAAATATTCTTTGCTGAGAATAGATGACCTCTTTGATCAGTTACAAGGAGCTTGTGTATTCTCAAAAAGTGACCTTAGATCTGGTTATCATCAGCTTCGAATCAGAAAAGATGATGTGGCAAAGATAGCCTTCCAAACCATATATGGTCATTATGAGTTTGCGGTAATGCCATTTGAGTTAACAAATGTTCCAGCCGCATTTATGGACTTAATGAACCGAGTTTTTCAGCCTTATTTGGACAAATTTTTCATAGTCTTTATTGATGACATCCTCATTTATTCTAAGAGTCATAAAGAACACAATGACCATTTAAGGATTGCACTTCTGACTCTTAGGGAACACCAGTTATTCGCAAAATTAAATAAGTGTGAATTTTGGCTAGAAGAAGTAGGATTCCTAAGTCACATCATTTCCAAGGAGGGAATCTCGGTCGTCCCTAAGAAGGTGGAAGTAGTGGTAAATTGGGATCGGCCAACCTCTGTGACTGAGGTACGAAGCTTTCTAGGCATTGCTAGTTATTATCGAAGGTTTGTGGAGATTTTTTCCCGAATTGCCATGCCACTCATCTGGTTAACGAAGAAGGAGGTTAAGTTTGATTGGACTAACGAATGTGAATGGAGTTTTCAAGTACTAAAGGACCGGTTGACTTTCACACCGGTTCTAACTATTTTGGATGAATTAGGGGGGCTAATCGTTTACTGTGATACCTCAAAGTTTGGGTTGGGCTGCGTTTTAATGCAACATGGAAGGGTGGTGGCCTATGGATCTCGTCAGTTGAAGGATCGTGAAAGAAATTATCCAACCCACAATTTAGAACTGGCTACAGTAGTATTTGCATTAAAAATTTAGAGACATTACCTATATTGTGAGAACTTTTTGGTTTACTCTGACCACAAAAGTTTAAAGTATTTATTCTCCCAAAATGAGCTAAATATGAGGCAAAGAAGGTAGCTTGAATTTCTGAAGGATTATGACTGTGAGATTCAATATAAACCTGGCAAGGCCAATGTGGTTGCCGATGCATTAAGTCAATGACCAAGTTACTTGGCAAGATTGCAGATCAAGCAGATAGAAATGTTAGATTGTCTGAAGTACTATGATATCCAACGATATGTTCGGAATAATCTTATACTTTTAGCATACCTTCAAATTCAGCTAGAAGTTATGAATGATGTTAAGAAGAAACAAGAGAATGATTTCTTCTTGATAGACATTGTCGAAGATCTAAATAAGGACTCCAGGGCTAATTTTAATGTCTGAGCTGATGGAGTATTGAGATTTAGAGATCATCTGTGTGACCCAAACGATAATGAGTTGAAGGAGAAAATCTTAAAGAAAGCTCACCGATCTCATTATATGATTCATTCATGGATGAATAAAATGTATCAGGATTTGAAAAAGATATTTTGGTGGAGGAACATGAGAAGGGACATTATGGCTTATATGGAGAAATATCTTATGTGCCAATAGTTAAAAGCTGAAAGGAAGAAACCATTTGGGTTATTGCAGCCAATACTAATTCTAAGTTGGAAATGGGAAGTTATTACTATGGATTTTGTATCAAGCTTACCAATGACTCCCAAGAACCATGACGCCGTCTGGGTTATTGTCGATCGACTAAATAAATCATCCCATTTCTTGACAATTAAGATGACGTATTCACATGATAAATTGGCCTGGTTATATGTAAATGAAATTGTTAGACTCCATGGCGTGCCAGTAACAATTGTCTCAGATCGAGACCCGCACTTTGTCTCCAGATTCTGGAAAAGTCTACATAAAGAATTGGGGACGAGTTTGAAGTTTAGTACGGCATATCACCTCCAAAGTGACGGGCAATCCGAGCGTACAATTCAAATTCTCAAGGATATATTAAGGGCCTCGGTGTTGGAGATGAAAGGAAACTAGGATAATTTGCATACAATAATAGCTATCAGGCCAGCATAGGTATGGCCCCATTTGAGGTATTATATAGAAGGAAGTGTAGCTCGCCTATACACTGGGAAGAAATCAGAGATAAAAGGATTTTGTGCCCAGAATTATTAACGAAATAGGAGAAAAGATTAAACTAATTCATGAAAATTTAAAAGTGGCACAGAGCAAGCAGAAGAGTTATGTAGACTGGAGGAGGTCCGAGTTAAAGTTTGAAATAGGTGACCATGTCTTCTTGAAAGTGTCACAATCCAATGGGACGTCCAGGTATAGAGTGAAGGGAAAATTAAAACCCCGATTCATTGGCCCTTTCGAGATTTTGGGGAGGATTGAAGACGTGGCTTACAGGTTAGCATTGCCACCAAGTTTCGCAGACGTCCATGATGTGTTCCAAGTGTTAATGCTCAAAAAATATGTTCATGACCCAACCCACACAGTCAATTTCGAGGATCTGACTCTTGATGGAGGCCTATCTTATGTGGAGAGGCCTAAGCAGATCTTAGACCGACGAAATCAAATCCTGTGAACGAAGGTCATTCCTTTAGTAAAGGTCCTATGAAGAAATCACTCTGCTGAAGAAGCCACCTGAAAACATGAGTCTGATATCTAGGACAAATACCCACAATTGTTCCATAAAGAAAATAATGTATATGTATTTGTTTTGACAAATTTTGAGGATGAAATTTTATAAGTAGGAGAGAATTATAATATACCAATCTTTGGAGATCTTCTATAATTAAAAATATTAAGTTATGAACGTAATTTTTCTGTATCAAATTTTGGCTAAGATGTGGAAGGAAATTTGTCCGGTCAACACCCGTTGACTGGCAAAGATTAAGGAGCCATTACAACCGAAAAGAAAATTGTGCCCCGTTAGCTGTGCCAGTGAAATGTTGAGCTGAAAGAAAGCTGTGGCTTCAGCCAAATAGCCAGTGTCTTAAGGCTCAAAGGCCGGCTATCTTACGACCCAAACTGTCGGTCAACGCGGTATTACCAAGTTTCAAATGGTACAAAATTTCGGAGACCATGAGCAATGATCTCCGGAGACAAGGGAAATCCGGAGATCATGTGATAAGTTTCTAGAGATATTTTTCCAGAAACCTTGATCTCCGAAGACAAGTAGAGACAATAATTTTTTGAGACCTTGATCTCCAGAGACAATGATTTTGGAGATGATAATCCGGAGACATTGTGGTGAATTTTCGGAGACCTTGAGATGAATTTTTCTGAAACTTTGGGATGAATTTTTCGGAGACCTTGGGATAATTTTTTCGAAGGCCTTGTGATGAATTTTTGGAGACCTTGTGGTGATGATTTTGGAGACCCGATTTTCGAAGACCAAGAATTTCGGAGACAATTTCCGAAGACCATGAATTCTAAAGATGATTTTCGAAGACCTTGAGAAGGCTCCCGGAGACATTTTTGGAGACCATGAATTTCGAAGACGATTTTCGAAGACCTTACGAAGGCTTCTGGAGATGATGATTTCGGAAACAACCTCATGAGATAATTTTCGGAGAGGAAGTTAAAACACAAAAGTCACACCGGAAGTAATAAGGAAACCAGAACATTACAAATTGTTGACCAACTTGGGTGGATGACCAACTAACTTGATGACTGATTTTGACTAAGGGATGGCTGACCAAATCTCAGTAGGTAACCTGCTCCCAATCACCATGCTGACCTTCTAAAAAGGAAAAAGGAGCAAGCAAAGAAGTACGAGTGGTTGACCTACCCTACTTACTACCACCAACCCAATACCTATAAGTAATGAGCCCGGGAATTAGGATAGGAGTTGGGTAAACTTCCAGGTGAAAGTACTAACGATTTCAAGCCAGATCTAACTAAGAAAAGTTGCAGAAAAGGCTAAGGCAAGTGTACTCACCGTTTTAAAGTTCAAGTTTCTAATACAAGTTTACCCTACATAGAATTTATGTTAAAGCTTGATATGGAATATTATTTTATACTCTCTTTGCTAAATTTCTACGTGAACCATGCCATGATAACTTGCTTCAATCATCTGATTTAAGGAAGAACCTCAGTTAATTGCATGTTTAAAAGAAGTCCTGTTATTTATTTATATAAAGATACTTGGTTATTTAATGATGTCTGGTTATTTTGCTCAAATGCATGAAGTCTGGTCATGATCATGTTTTAAGAAGACCGGTTGTTGCATGATTAATTGACCTCCAGTGCTTTTGATAAAAGACCTTTGGCTTTTGATAAATAAGATCTCCGGAATTTTGATGAAAGATCTTCGACTTTAAGACATTAAATGAAAGCTCCTATATTTATGAGAACTTTAGGTGTTTGAAGTTGAAGATGAAAGCTATATAACCATGGAAAAACATGTATAATCCAGACAACAAGTGAAACTCTCTGTAATTCGACTTTTGAGATTTGGTATATGGCCATCTTATGATAAAGATTTGATTAGAGTCTCCATTAGGCTTGCTGTTAAAATTGGATGAAAGATATTGAAGTGACACTCGAGGACTACCCCTGGGCCACGGGGGAACTTTTGGTGGCATTTCTGGACTACGGCCCCATATGTCCGATGATAGGCATTACTGCCCACCTCTGGTAGTATAAAAGGAGGTTATGGCCTTAGATTGTTGGATGATACACAATCCTTCCTCGATATTATCCGCTCCCATCCGGTCTCTAAAGATGATGAGTTTTTCGCATGATTTTAAAGGAAAGATGACTAAGAATGAAGGAAAAAGACTTCTGAACTTAACGTAAGATGATTTCTAAGAAAATGTATTGAATTCTTGATTTATTCACTTACATGCCAGAGCTTATGTTTCAGTTCTTCAAATTTGATTTTGAAGTTATATACACATTCTTTCTACATTTGTTGAGCTTCTAGCTCACCCCTCTTTTATTTTTTAGATGATGAGAGGCTTATAGAGGACGAGAAAGAATAGAGTATGATGGACTAGCTAGGCAGGATAGCTGGCTTGAATTAAGTAGCAATGAAGGAACAAAATTAATGTATTCCCTTTTGATTGTTTTGGGAAAGATTTTGTAAAACACTTCCATTGTGAAAATGAATGGAGATTAGTATATTTTCGCATGACTTTACGGGAGTAAGTAATTTGTGATTCTTAGTGACATCTCAACTTGTTTTAAAATCTTCATGTTTGACTATCTGACCTTATTTTCTGGCCGGTCAAATTAAGAACCCAAAATCTTGGTGGCCAACTTAAGAAATCTGGCCTTATGTGATCCTGTGTATGCAAAGTAAATGGAAAAAAGAAAATTAATAGTTTAAGTCCACCTTTTTGCCAGTGTGTTATCATATGATGTATGTATGATTCGATAATCTAACGGCGTCTGTATGTGATAGAATACATTTGATCTGTCACATCACTAGTTCGTTTGAGGTATTAAACTAAGTTAGGGAAACAGTCACTAAATTTGGGTTACCTTCAAATTTGGTAGATTATTATGAAGTCTCCCCTGCATTGAGGGTTGAGAAAATAAGTATGCGATTAAATTAGGTGTGACGGAGCGAATTTTTTTTTTTCCTCAATTAATTCTATTATTTCAGAACAGGAATAGAAGCCCAAGTCTCACTTAGGTTCAAGGAAAAAATGGGCAGAGTTTTCCAAAAAATTGGGCCAAATAGAAATGCAACCCTGTACAAAACCTACATAGCAAAAATAGTACATGCACACAACTATCTATTTACGCCATAATTTTCCTACAATATGCATTCACAGGACTACAGATGTCATCCATGGCATTAATTTGATAATCCTATTTGCTATTATAACAGTTTATGATTGAGATGTCATCTAGGACCTGTACAGAAAATCAAAAACCATGTAACGGAAACAGAACTACAAACCTGTGGAAGCATATTTTTCTGTTCATCACATGCATCACATACATTTCTATATAGAACCCGTATATACATAAATATTCATAGGCATAAAATCCATATACAAAACCATATGTCAAAAATCAGGTCTTTACATCCAACTATTTCCCTTCAATGACTCCAAAATACTTTAGATCTTCAGAAGTCTTCAGATTAGGCTCTAAGTCACTCTTGCTCATTTGGTACCAGCTCTACAGTCTTATCTAGAGGGAAAAAACAGTAAAACAGTGAGTCGATACCCAACAAGGTACATGCAAACATGCAGTAAAACTTTTATGTAGAACAGAATACAGTAAAATAGGTACAGGTGCATTTAAAGCGTAAGTATTATAAACGGTAATCTATAGAAAACTATAGCAGAACATACATACATAAGGTTATAGAATAGTCAAGGAAACAGAAAAAGGTATGTAAAGCACGAGAAAGACATAATCCGAATGAAATCAGGCTTCAAAAATCAGAGATCGGTAAACAGGCTTCAGAAAGTGGAAATCGGATTTAACTCTATAATTTATAGAAAACTCCTTTTTTAACAATAAAGGACCCAACCAGTAGACCCTACTAGAGGAGGGGGCGAATAATAAAGAATAGATTGTGTTCACTCCACACAATCTAAGGCAAAAAATAGGAACAAGAGATCCCTTCCCACTGGATCTAACCCCTCTCATGGGATCCAGAATAGGGGGTTGCTGGCCAGGACCAGTATCTACCCTCTAGGTTAATGCCCTGAGGAAGAGCGAAACACGTATAACTTTATGGACGGAGTTATCCTCAATTACTACCATAACATTCTAAGGTATGCCGGAGTGCCTAACTTGACTGTATCTCAGTCACGGGTCCTAAATATCAGTATCAGAAACATTTTTCCTTTTTATTTCATAACTGAAAACTCCTTTCAGTTTCAGAAATTAGTCAGAGTTTCACGATAACCCTTCAATCAGTTCCAAAAGTCCACAGTAATTTTATCAGTATAAGTCCGTGTAAAATTTTCAGAAACAAATTATACGATGAGCTTCATTTTGGTACCAATTAACTTTTATATAACAAAAGTTATGGTTAAAAATCATTAAAATCCCTTCATTTTCGTACCTAGGGTTTCGCCAAAACTTCCGGAGGATAAACGAACACTTAACACATGCATTTTCATGAAATTAAAGCAAGATATTGCAGTATATATGTATAAATATGAAATCTATTTGATTAATTTAAAGATACAGGCTTTATTTACAATAAACATGCAAAACCATGAAGCTAAAATATAAATATAATTTTTAAGATACAAAAAAGTAGTAAAAACGAAAAATAGCGTCCGAGGTACACTTGCCTGAGCTAGATCTACAGTTACCGTGACTCGGATCGAGACTAGATGGCCGTTTTTTCCCTTTCCCTTCTCTTCTCTCTCCTTCCTCTCCTCTCCCCTTCGTTGCTACTCGTGGGTCTGTTGCCAAAATTACCCCCAAATCCCTGAAATCCCTATTTAAAACATAAGAGAAAGGGGTCACGTGACTGGGCCCGTGACCGGCGCTCGAGCACCGTAGGCACCCAGTACAAATCCTGGGCCACGCTCGAGTGCCCAATTCTGCTATTTCCTCTCAGGTGGCACCTCGAGTGCCACTCGAGAGGTGGGTTCTGTTATTTAGACCCCGGGGGCGCCTCAGGCGCCACCCGGGCGCCGGTACCCTGGGAGCTTATTTCGCCTCCAAACCGAGTTTCTCCCACATTTTCCTTAGTCCAATCATCTCAAACACATAGAAATTATTATGTTTTCGGGATCGGGTCCTCACATTTTCCCCCACTTATAGAAATTTCATCCTCGAAATTAAACAGAGTTACATACCTCAAGAAAACAAGTGGGGATATTCACTCTAGATTTCCTCTTTGTACTCCCAAGTGGCCTCCTCCGGTGAATGATTCTTCCAGAGTACTTTCACTAGCGGAATGGTTTTAGTGCACGACATCTGATCTTTACGATCTAGAATCTGTATCGTTTCCTCGTCATATGATAAATCCTTATCAATAGTTAAGGGCTTGTACTCAATCACGTGTGCAGGATCGTGGACATACTTCCAAAGCATTGATACATGAAATACATTGTGCGCATCCATCAGATTAGGTGGTAGCGCCAACCTATAAGATACCTCCCCGATCCTCTCCAAAATCTCAAAAGGACTAATGATACACTGCTTCGGTTTTCCTTTTACTCTGAATCAAAATGTTCCCATGGATGGTGAAACTTTCAGAAAAATAAAATCTCCTACCTCAAAGCTCAATTCTTTTCTCCTCTGGTTTGTATAACTCTTCTGTCTAGTCTAAGCAATTTTCAAATTATTATGTATCAGTTTGATCTTTTCTTCAGTTTCTTTCACAATTTTAGGACCTAAAATCCTTTTATCTCTGGTCTCCTCCGAATGAATTGGCGACCTGCATTTTCTCCCACACAGAGCCTCAAACAATTCCATGCCAATACTAGCCTAATAACTGTTATTATAAGTAAATTCAGCCAGTGCCAAATAAGTGTCCCAAGTTCCTCTCATTTCCAATATAGAGGTCTTCAACATATCCTCAAGAATTTGAATGGTACGCTCAGATTGACCATCAGTTTGGGGGTGATAAACGGTACTAAATTTCAATTTCGTCCCCAATTCCTTATGCAAGCTCTCCTAGAACCTCGAAATAAAATAGGGATCCCTATCAAACATAATAGATGCAGGAACTCTATGAAGCCTCACAATCTCATTTACATATAATTGGGCCAATCTATTATGGGAATATATCGTCCTGATCGCTAAGAAATAGGCTGATTTTTTCAGCCGATCAACTATAACCCAAATGGCATCATGATTCCTAGGAGTCCTCGGCAGTCCTGATACAAAGTCCGTAGTAATATCCTCCCATTTTCAGCTTGGGATCGACATTGGTTGCAACAACCCAAAAAGCTTCCTCCTTGTAGCTTTTAGTTGCTGACATACAAGACATTTCTTCACATAAGCCACACTATCTCTCTTCATGTTCCTCCACCAGAAAGTTTTCTTCAGGTCCTGACACATTTTATTCGTTCTGGGGTGGATAGTGTATCTAGACCGGTGGGCTTCCTTCAAATTCTTCTCTTTCAGTTCCTTATGGTCTGGTACACATAATCGGTCCCTAAACCTCAATACTCAATCAGTTCGGACATTGAAATCAGCTCGAGACTCCTTACTCAGATCACTTGCAATTCCTACAAGAAACGGGCCATTAGTTTGCTTCTCCTTAACTTCACTAATAACCTCTGGTTGGATCTGAAGATAAGATAGGAGCATTTTATCACCTTTAGCATAGCGTTGGATATCACATTGCTTCAAATAATCCAACATTTCTATCTACTTGATTTGCAATTGAGCCACATACCTCGATCGGTGACTTAATGTATCCACAACCACATTGGCCTTCCCTGACTTATACTGTATCTCACAATTATAATCCTTTAAAAAATCAAGCCATCTCCTTTTTCTCATATTGAGTTCCTTTTGTAAAAATAAGTGCTTCAAACTTTTATAATCAGAATACACAAGGAACTTTTCACCATATAAATAATGTCTCCAAATTTTCATGGCAAAAACAACAGCAGCAAGCTCTAGGTCATGGGTACGGTAGTTCTTCTCATGCACTTTCAGTTGCCTAGACCCATAAGCCACTACCTTACCATGCTGCATCAGTACACAACCCAAACCTACCTTAGAGGAGTCACAGTACACCTCAAAGCCTCCTGAACCCTTTGGAATAACTAATACTGGAGTGGTAGTCAAGTGATCCTTCAACTCCCGAAAACTCTAATAACATTTCTCAGTCCACTCAAATTTATTCTCCTTCAGCAATTGAGTCAGAGGTATAGCAATTTGCGAAAAATTCTCTACGAAACGCCTGTAATAACCTTCCATGCCCAAAAAAATCTAATCTCCAGTCACGGAAGTCAGCCTACTCCAATTTGTAATAGCCTCCACCTTTTTTGGATCCACAGAAATACCACCATCAGAAATCATATGCTCTAGAAACATCACCTTCTCTAGTCAAAATTCACAATTACCCAGCTTAGCATCTTTTCTTCACGGAGCACTTAAAATACTATCCTCAAGTGGGTTTCATGCTCCTCATAGTCCTTTGAATAGATTAGGATATCATTGATAAAAACCACCATAAATTTATCCAGATAAGGCCTAAACACCCTATTCATCAGATCCCATAAAAGCAGTGGAGCATTCATAAGGCCAAAAGGCATAACAAGGAACTCGTAATGACCATAACATGTCCTAAACGCTGTCTTAGCTACATCCTCTGGTTTAATCCTCAGCTGATAATAACCGGATCTCAAATTGATCTTCGAGAATACCCGAGATCCTTACAACTGATCAAATAAATCATCAATACGTGGCAGAGGATATTTTTTCTTAATCGTGATTTTGTTCAACTCACAATAATCAACACAGCCGCAAAGACCCATCTTTCGTCCTTACAAACAATACCAATGCTCTCCAAGGAGACACACTCAGCCTGATAAAACCCTTGTCTAACAATTACTGCAATTATAGTTTTAACTCCTTCAATTCAGCCGGAGCCATATGATAACAAGCCTTAAAAATCGGACTAACACCGGGAACAATAGCAATTTCAAACTCAATCTCTCGGTATGTAGGAAATATAGGCAGCTCCTCAGGAAATACATAAACAACTAGGATCTTCTTAGCCGGCACGTTATGACTCCCAATGGTGCAGGCATAAGCCAAATAAGCTTTACATCCATTTTTCACCAAATATTTAGCATGTAAAGTAGAAATCAACACAGGCATCTCCTTCTTCCTAATGCCTTAGAAGAAAAAGGATTCCATCCCAGGAATATCAAAATAATCTCTCTTTAGAAAACAATCAATACTGACATGGTATTTAGCTAGCCAGTCAATCCCCAGAATCATATCAAAATCATCCATGTTTAACAATACCAAATCCACAACCAAATATTTTTCATTCACCTCAACCACACATTCAGGATAAACAACATCAGTAATCACAAGGGATCCAGTAGGGGTACACACAGACAATTCATAATCCAATATACATGAGGTAGTTACAACACAACATGCAAACTGTGGAGAAATAAAGGAGTGGGTAGACCCCGAATCAAATAATATAGAAGCAAGAACTCCAAAAATAGAAAGAGTACCTTCCACGAAATTTGGCGATGCCTCCGGATCTTAAACAGTCACTGCGAAGGCCTTTGTTGGAATAGTAGGCTTCTTTCCCTCTAGTTTCGAAAGCAATGGGCAGTCTTTCACCACGTGGCCTTACTGTCCACATCTAAAGCATGCTCCCATGCCTTACGACATACTTACCCCGGATGTTTTCTCCCATAGAAGACACAATCTATAGCCGATACTCTAAAACCAATCACTGATTGAGTCGGAACAATACTCTTCCCCTTATCAACTGTCCTAACCTTCTTGGACGGTCCAGAAGATCCCACATTAGATCCAGTGCTAAACCCCGCTCGGCTAGTAGTCCTCTTGGCATAAAACCTCTCTATCTCCGCTTCTTTCTCGTAAATCACTACCCTATCCAGAATTTCAGCATAAGTCTAGAGCTTCAGGATTGACAGTGACTTTCTAATATCATCTCGCAGCCCTTACTGAAACTTCTTCGTCTTTCTTAACTCATCCTCCACATAATAGGGTAAAAATCGGGACAGCTTAGTAAATTTTGCATCATATTCCATTACCGTTATATTTCTCTGTCTCAACCTCATAAACTCCTGCTCCGTCTGATCTTGGAGGCTGGATGGAAAATATTTCTCTATAAACACTTCCTCAAACATATTCCAGGTGATCCCCTCAACGGGCACTACTAACGCCCTCTTTCTCATACTCCACCAGCTATTAGCTTCACCTTTTAACTTGTACATCGTGAAGGTAACCTTCTCCTGATCAGTACACCGGATCATGGCAAATATTTTCTTCATTCTCTTTAGCCAAACATCAACCTCCGTCGAATCAGGCTTACCTAAGAATCTCAGTGCTCGCTCTACTGTAAATCTATCATAAGTGGTAGGAGCAAGAAATGTCGGGACTAGCTCAGGTGCAGAGACCAAAGCCATGTGTCTCTGCTTTACAAACTCCACCACATTAGTCATTCTCCCCAACAGATCAACATAAGAAGCTTCTCTATTGTGGAGAGTATTAGCACCACCACGGTTATTCCTTCTATTCCTTTTATTTGCCATCCTATAATCAAGATAAATGCAATATTATAACCTCAAGAAATCAGTTAAAGGGTGAGATATTCAATAACTTGATGAAATTCAAACCTAGCCTAAGGACTAATTTTCCTAAAAGTCCTAGTTGTCTTAACTACCCCGACCTATTTTCACAGAAATTCAGTACAAAAATTTAAGTCTATGCTTCCGCTTTTTGATCGATCAATTCCTAAGCCATCTCATTCTCTAATACTAATTATGACGGAACGGATTTTTTTTCCTCAGTTAATTCCATCATTTCTGAACAGGAACAGAAGCCCAAATCTCACTCAAGTTCTGGGAAAAAACGGGCAGAGTTTTTTCTAAAACTGGGCCAAATAGAAATGCAAACCAGTACAAAACCTGCATAGCAAAACTAATACATGCACACAACTATCTATTTATACCATAACTTTCCTACAACACGCGTTCACAGGACAATAGATGCCATCCAAAGCATTAATTTGATAATCCTATCTGCTATTATAATAGTTCATGATTAAGATGCCATTTAGAACCTGTATAGAAAATCAGAAAACATGTAGCGGTAGCAAACCCATAAAGCTGCGGAAGCATATTTTTTTGCTCATCTCATACATTTCTATACAAAACCCATATATACATAAATATCCACAGACATAAAATCCATATACAAAACCATATGTCAAAAATCAGGTCTTTACAATCCAACTATTTCTCTTCAGTGACTACAAAATACTTCAAATCCTCAAAAGTCTTCAGATTAAACTCTAAGTCACTCTTGCTCATCCGGTACCAGCTCTACAGTCTTATCTGGAAGAAAACAAATAGTAAAACAGTGAGTTGAAACCCAACAAGGTACATGTAAACATGCAGTAAAACTTTTATGTAGAACAAAATGCAGTAAAATAGGTATAGGTGCATATTAAAGCGTAAGTACTATAAACGGTAATCTATAGAAAACTATAGCAGAACATACAGAAGGTTGCAGAATAGTCAGTGAAACAAAAACAGGTATGTAAATCACAAGAAAGACATAATCCGAATGAAATCAGGCTTCAAAAATCAGAGATCGGTAAATAGGCTTCAGAAAGTGGAAATCGAATTTCACTATATAGTTTATAGAAAACCCCTTTTTTCAACAGTAGAGGACCCAACCAGTAGACCCTACTAGCGGAGGGAGTGAATAATTGAGGATGGATTATGTTCACTCCACATAATCCAAGGCCAGAAACAGGAATAGGAGATCCCTTCCCACGGGATCTAACCCCTCTCATGGGATCCAGAGCAGTGGGTTACTGGCCAGGAACAGTATCTACCCTCTAGGTTAACGCCCTAAGGAAGGACAGACCACGTATAACCCCATGGACAGAATTATCCTCAATTACCACCATAACATTCTAAGGCATGTTGGAGAACCTAACTTGACTGTATCTCAGTCACGGGTCCTAAATATCAGTATCAAAAATATTTTTCCTTTTTATTTCATAACTGAAAACTCCTTTCGATTTCAAAAATTAGTCAGAGTTTCACGATAACCCTTCAGTCAGTGCCAGAAGTCCACAGTAATTTTATCAGTATAAGTCCGTGTGAAATTTTCAAAAACAATTTACACCAGGAGTTTCATTTCAGTACCAATTAACTTTTATATAATAGAAGCTACGGGTAGAAATCATTAAAACCCCTTCATTTTCGTACCAAGATTTTGCCAAAACTTTTGGACAATAAACGGACACTTAACACATGCATTTTCATGAAATTGAAGCCAGATATTGCAGTATATATGTATAAATATGAAATCTTTCCGATTAATTTACAAATACAGCCTTATTTACAGTAAACATGCAGAACCATGAAGTTAAAGTATAAATATAATATTTGAGATATAGAAAAGTAGTAAAAATGAAAAATAAAGTCCGAGGTACACTTACCTGAGCTCAATCTACAATTACAGTGACTCGGACCGGGACTAGATGGCCGATTTTTCCCTTTCCCTTCCATTCTCTCTCCTTCCTCTCTTCTTTCCTTCGTTGCTACTCGTGGGTCTGTTGCCAAAATAACCCCAAATCCCTAAAATCTCCATTTAAAATGCGAGAGAAAGGGGTCACGTGACTATGCTCGTGACTGGTGCTTGAGCACTATAGGCGCCCAGTACAAATCCTGGGCCACGCTCAAGCAACCGATTCAACTATTTCCACTAAGGTGGCCCCTCGAGCGCCACTCGAGCAGTGGGTTCTGTTATTTAGGCACCGGTGGCACCTCAGGCGCCACTGGAGCATCGATGCCCTGTAGGCTTATTTCGCCTCTAAAATGAATTTCTTCCACATTTTTCTTAGTCCAATCATCTCAAACACATTCTCATCAATTTAATAAATAGGAATTATCATGTTTTCGGGATCGGATCCTCACATTAGGCCTTTGTGGGAGATTAGGAATTTTTTTGTAATAAAGTTCCAACCTAGATTTAGATAGGAATCCTAAGATATCGGGGATTAGGATGATTCATTTGGTTAAGGCCTTTAAAGATAAGTCATTTGATCAAGGATGTAATATAGGGTCGTGAAAACAAAATTCTAAAAGGATTTTTCCCAATTTTTAAATTTGAGGTTCGTTAAATTTAGAGAACGAAATTTTTATAAGTAGGGAAGAGTTGTAATGTACTAGTTTTTGAATATCATAGTGACAGATAATTAAAGTAATATAATTAAAATTAGGCTTAATACATGTAGGAAATTAATTTCTAGAAGCTGTAGGTGGCGATGATGAGGGACGCCCGCGGGTGCCCAATCCAGCCCACCAACACTTATCGGGTGCTCGAGCACCTGAGGTGGATGCTAGATCCTAGCGCGCAACACTCGAATGCCAGCTTGCAATTTAAAACCCACAAGGGTTTTTTTTTTGCACAGGTTTTTGGCTTTCCTATGCTAAGGAGAGAGAAAGAGAGAGAGAAGAGAGAGTGGAGAGATCGAGGCTCTCGGGTTCGAATCCGACTTGGAGCTAGTTGAAGAATAATAGATCGAGTCGAGGTAAGTACACCCATACCCTCCTCTTTCGTTTCTCTTCACTTTTATTTCGTTTTCTTCTGGTAATTATTATTCGATACCTAATTAAATTTATATTTTATAGAACTCATAACTTGAGTATACATATATGTTAATTTCATATCCAATTTCTTAATTTTGATTAGCTTTTTAACATGGAACTCTAACCCCGCACAGCGAACAATTTTATTGATTATTTTAAAGTTTTTGCATAAATTGGCTCTAAAACATCATTAGTCATATCTTGAATATGTTAATTTTTCAATTGGGTGTCCAATTTGATAGTTTTATATGGGATTATACTCGCCAGAAACCCTAACCTGCACCCCCTTTGATGTTACCTGAATTAATTAAAATTTACGCATGGTTTAGTTTTAGAAATTCGTAACCTTAGCTTTATGGATGCAGGTACTCTGAATATTTGATATTTGTTCACATATATTTTGTATATATTATTTTATGGGTTCTAAAAATATTATCAGACATGAATTAAGATATTTATGCATTTGTACGATATATATGTTATCTCGCATATACTCCAAAAATTATGTTATATATATTTGTGAAAGAAATTATTATCCGAAAGCTCTAAAGTATGTTTGGTTCACAATGGTAAGAATTTCTTCTATATTCCAAGCTTTATGTTGATTGATGCATATAATTGAAAGCACGAGAAGATATAAATTCATAAGAAAATGATTATTTGTATTTGTATCAAAGAATTACAAAAGTTATATAAAGTATTTGAAGGGAACTTCACAGTTTGTAATATCTAATGAACCGTCCTCCAGAGAGGGAGGACTAAGTGATAAGAACTTAGTGTTGAAGTTCCCTTAAGATAATATAAGAAATTGGAACTTCGAAATATGTTATCCGATATCCATTATTTGTCATATGAATCCGTTATCTGTTCCGTTAGTACCGATATTAACATTATATCCGTTATCTATTTTGTAAGTACCGATATTACCATTTGTATCCTTTATCTATTCTGTCAGTACTAATACTACCATCTGTATCCGTTATCTGTTCTATTAGTACCGATATTACCATCTGTATCCATTATCTATCTTGTCAGTACCGGTATTGTCATCTATATCTGTTATCTATTTTGTCAATACCGGTATTACCATCTGGATCCGTTATCTGTTCCATCTATACCAATATTTCTATCTGTATCTGTTTCTATATGATTCTGTAGGCAAAAAGGGAATTAGTAATTTGAATGTAATATCTATATCCATAGGAAATCAGAAATAGGATATGGAAGTTATTCGTGACCCAAAAGTGTATTTAATCATGCCTCATATTTATACATCATGTATTATACTCATATTTCTCTTTTCTTGCATCATTTGGAATATATTACTTATTTTCTTCGATTATTGTGCCTTATTGAGCGTTTGGCTCACCCTTACTATTTTCTTTCCTTCAAATGTGCACGAGCATATATCCGGTGAGGTGGGGTAAAGGATTTGAAGTTGGCTAGGCCACTGATCTTGGAAGATGACTTTGTGGACTTTGGTTTTATAATTTTATACCTTATAGAGTAACTTTGTATATTTTGAGATAGAGATGTGCTTGTATATTGATGATGTACGTGTATGCTGATAACGTATAGATAGTAGTTTCCGTTGTATTGGATGAATATATGTTGCTTCTGTAGGTTGTAATGGTTTGTTTTAGGTACCTAGAGGCATCTTATTTGAGCCAACATCATACCTGAAGTTATGACGTTGGTGCCACGTGTTTAGGTGGCTCGTTAGATCCTATATTGTGATGTGTGGTTTTATATTGTGCTGTATAGGGATTTTTGTACATGTTGTCTTAGTTTGCCGGCTATTTTACTGTCAAAACTCTGCCAGATTTTGATTAGGAAAATGTGATTTGTCACATCACTCGCTTGTCCCAATTGCATGCTGACCCCTGCCGTGTTCAAGGAGATGGAGCGCCAAGTAAATGTTGCCATGAGCGAGGCTCATGGAGTGACGAGCGGGTTGCTTACCTCGACCGAGTGCTGTCCGAGTAGGAGACAAGATCCCGAGAACTCACGGATGAAAATCATCAGACTCTAGATTGGATTGCCTCGCTCAAGGACATGCTTCGAAAGACTCTTTAGTAATTCATCGATCTCTAGAGCAAGTGTGCCCGGCTCAAAGGAAAGCTGAGGACCCAGTTCTACCCTAAAGAAGTTGGCCGGGTGATGGATGAAAGGTTCCAAGATGGCATTCATTTCTATAGGTGAATCACTTCCTTGGCGGCTCCGGACTTGCCTATTGGTTTCCTTGATCCGAGGAATACTGGAACTCAATGTAGAACTAACTTGACTAACTTCTTGGAGATAGGAGGGGAGCCCTCGCCATGCTCACTAGGGCCCCCGACCTTAGGAACATTGCCCATTCGAGTCTCAGGCATAGGCAGCATTTATAACCACCCGGTTGACTCCTCGTATTGTACATAAAAATTTCTCAATAAATCAGCTAGATTGCCTCAACCATTGTCACTATTGTCCTTGAGTTTATGTTAACTTATTTTTATTCAACACTTGTTTTATTTGTCAATTAAGTATTATCACTGTAGTCGCTGGGTTTGGTTGATTGTCTTTGTTCGCATGTGCTATTTCCTATAAAAGGGCATCGCAACACTTGGAGAGATTTGGGTGGCTAACTCGATTTGGTTTTCACAGTCGCCAAGTTTCAATGAAGTCTAGACCATCGCCTACATTTGATTGATAGTGCTTGTCCTAATAAGAGAGAGTTGTAACACTCGTGCATCGGATCCCAATCCACCAAAGGTCTCATTTAGTACTGGCCACTCTTTTGGGTAGGTTCAACTTTTGTTTGTAAACTCTCTAGGCTGTAGTACCTGACCATTGTTGACTAATAGTACTCATTTCTATCGAAGAAAATTGTTTTATACATGCTGAAAAGTCCCCTAAGATTTTACAAAGGCCATTTTTTGGGCACGCCCGACTTTAATCCGCAAGCTCCCTGGGCCATGGTATTCAACCTCGCTTAGACTACTTGATTGTTAGAATTGAAGTTTTGATCTAGCTTTAAAAGCTTGGTCTCCTAGTGAAATATTTCACCAGGTTTAGGGGCAGTTTAGGTCATTAAATTGATACAATCATTAGCCACTCAAATGATCAACACAATAAATGAACCAAATGATTATTTTATTAAATTAAACATGTTTACATTTTGTGCTTAGAGGTAGTCTACGAATGGTAATTCTTGAGATGGGTGGCATTTCATATCCTTACAATCAATTTTTCATTCTGGATGTATAACTTATATGCCCCGTTTTGAAGAATCACTAAGAGTAGCAACGTTCCTTCCTAATTGGGAAATAATTTGTTACTACTGGTGGTTTTGCCCATTACCTCTATACTCCAAAGAACTAGGTCCCCCACCTCAAACTAACAGGCTTTTACCTTATTGTTGTAGTATCGAGTGATCTGTTGCTGATAAGCCATTGTGTACAATCTAACTGCATCTCATGTTTCTTTGAGCAAGTTAAGATATCTCTGAGTTGTTGGGCATTGCTAAGTGGGTCAAAACTTTTGACTCAGAGGCAGGGTAAACCAATTTCCACCGTGCTGACCGCTTCAATTCCATAGTATCGAGGTGATCCATAAATATTGAGGTGCACGTCGCTTAGCACATAGTCAACTTCTTTTGGCATGAGACACCATATCTAGGGGGTTAAGTATTCTCATTAGTATAGTCTACAATCCATGATAGTGTACCAACCTGCTGCCTTCTTTATACACTTGACGTCGTCTGGAGTTTTCAGTAGAAGGTCGTCGATGAAGTGCCTTCTGTATGGGGTCATCCAATTTTCATCGTTAAAGATCTGTAGCACCTCAGTTCTAGCTCTTCTACACTCGGGGTGGCAAGAACTTCTCACATGTCTCATGCATATTGCTTGAGATTGCCTATTGCCGCAACTTTCTCCGGCTATCTGCCTTTCTAATTGCCCTCCTTCGGATGTGGGTTATCTCGATCTTGTCAAACGCTTGGGTTAGGCCCTTCGCTCTAACAAGGTACTTTACAAGTAAATGGCTAGACACCTCAAAATTTTTAAGAACTTGGTTGATAATTAGCTCCAAGTCACTGTAAATGATCGATTTTTTTAGTCAACATTCATTTGCCAGTTTGAGCCAAGCTTATAGTGCTTCATATTCAACGATATTATTGGCGATTGAAAATTTGAGGGTCATTAACTACTTTATTTTTAACCTATCGGGAGTCCTCAGGATCACGCCTGTTTCGTTTCCTAATCGAGTTGATGTTCCATCCACATGTAATATCCAAATCGAGCTTCTTCTTGGCTGGTTGGCACCTTTGCTTGGATTCAAGGCGTCTAGAATCGGGATTACAATTTTGACTATGAAATTTATGAGAACTTGACCTTTTATGACCGGTTGCGATCAAAATTTCATATCAAACTCATCCAATTTGATAGCCCATTTGACTAGTCATATGAATGAATTGAGTCTTTACAAGATCCCTTTTAGTGGCTGGTCGGTCAGGATGACATCCTTGTGCACCTTGAAATGCGATCATAACTTCCTAGCAGAATAGAAAAGTGCTAGAGAAATCCTTTTGACATGTGAGTAATGAGTCTCGGTGTCTATTAGAACTTTACTAACATAGTAGGCCGATCATTCCATCTCAGACTACTGCCCAAACAGGACCATTGTATCCAAAACCACAAGATATAAGTATAACTCTTTGCCTTCGTAGGGTGACATCAAGAGAGGGGGGTCGGCGAGGTACTCCTTTAGCTCTTGGAAGGCAACTTGGCAGTCGGTCATCCATTGAAATTTGCTCATCGTAGTTTTTGTCAAGACCTTATAGAATGGGAGATACTTTTCTACCGATTTTGTCAGGAATCAGGAAAGTGTTGCAAATCTCCCAATAAGCCTCTGGACTTCATTCATAGTTTGAGGTGGGCTAATGTCCATGATTACTTTTGCCTTCTTGAGGTTCACCTTGATTCTCTACTGGGAGACTATAAAGCTTAAGAATTTTTTAGAAGATACTTTAAAAACATACTTGGTCAAATTCAACTTCATTTGGTACACTTGAAGTACTTCAAAAGCTTTACTAAGGTCACAAATATAGTCATCGGTTGCTCTACTTTTGATGAACATGTCATCCACATACACCTCCATATTTCAACTGATCTAGACCTCGAACATTTTGTTTGCAAGTCATTGGTATGTGGATCCTATATTCTTCAGACCAAAAGGCATAAGCTTTTAACAGTATATCCCCTAGTTTGTCATGAAGGAAGTGTGTTCTTCGTCTTCTAGACACATCCGAATATGTTTGTAGCCTGAGTAAGTGTCCATAAAGCTAAGTAGTTTGTGCCCGAATATGGAATCTACCAATAGGTCAATCCTTGGCCATGGAAAATTATTTTTCAAACAGACTTTATTCATATTGGTGAAATCGATGAACATCCGTCATTTTCCATTACTTTTTTTTAACGATGACCATATTTGATAGTCATTCTGGGTAGTGGACCACCCTTACAAAACCTGTATCGAGTAGCTTCTTCACCTCTTCCTGTATGACAATTAGTTTTTTGATGGAGTGGTTTCTCCACTTTTACCTAACAAGCTTGCAACCGAGATCAAGGCCCAACTTATAAACCATTACTCTGGTTGGTATCCGCGGCATGTCGGTGAGAGTCCACACAAAAATATCAGAGTTTTGGTAGAGGAAAGTTATTAATTGATCATGTAGGTGACCCGTCAGTGAGCTCCCTTCCTGGACACATTTTTCGAGCTCATTGGGGTCTAGAGGGATTTGATTTGTCAACTCACTAGACTGTGCTTGACGTAGAGTTGCTTCGTCATGAAAATCGAAGTCTTCAGCCAACTGGTTAGGAGTTGCTTGAGTAACTTGAGACAAATAGCATGTCCAGCTGGTAACCTGATCGCCTAAGGCCTCTTCGACCATGCATGCTGTCAAAATCTTTACTTTTAGATGTGGGATCGATATCACTATTTTGAATACTGTTAAGCAGGGCCATCCCAGGGTGATGCTTTGAATCGAGGATAGGTCAATTACTAAGAATATGAGCATATGGGACGTTATCTTTGGATACATCTCAAGTGTGACCTCCAGTTGGATCGTCTCCTGGACCAATATTGGTTCATTATCCAATCTATATGAAGATCCCTCAGCCAATTTTATTTGGTTCTTTTTTTGTCCAAGTTTAAACTAAGTATCAAGATACAATAAATTTTTGAAGCTTCCATTGTCAATAAAGACTCATTTCAATTAGTAATTGATCATACTGTCTAAAATAAGTACAGATATAACCAAAAGGTCAGCATGATGAGTTATTATATGTATCATATCATCGTCACTAAAACTAATGGCATTATTCCTGATTCCTACCCTTAACTTTTTACCATTGGAAGTTTTCTTCGGGCACATTGGGATGTTACTCTTGGGTGGTCTCGTGGTCACCAACCCGATTTCTCAGTTGCTCCAGCTCATCTTTATCTACTCTGTCGAGGGTCCTTCTGGGTCCCATAGGATTCTGGCGAGGTGCCCTTTCTGAACAAGGGCCTCGATCTCCTTCAGTAAAGTCTGATAATTTTCAATGTTATATCCCAGATATCGATGTTAGAAACAATATTTTGAATGATCTTGTCCCTCTAGGGTTCTTGGGCTACTTCGGCCACTTCAAAAACTTTTCATCCCAGATCAGCATGAGAATGTTCACCTGGGTTTCATTCAGCGAAGTTAGGTTCAAGGGCCTAAACTCTCTTTTGATGCCTAGCTTGACCCTTAGCTGTTTCCTAAGATCTCGGGAGCTAGTGTTATCTCCATTCCTTTTTTTCCTGTTCGTTGATACCAGATGGTGGTGGTTGACACTCTCTAGCTGTCTTGCCTCGTTGGCCTCCTTGGTGACTATATACCCACGGGCAACTGTCTGTGCCTCTAGGAATGTCTATGGATCTTGCTACACCAAGTGCTTAAAGAAATCGCCCTACTACAAAGTTGCCACAAAGGTGTTCAACTTTACCTCATCACTGAGCTTGGATATCCTTCGGACCTCAGCATTGAATCGGGCCAAGAAGTGCTTTAGACACTTGTTTGGCCCTTGTCATATGCAGACAAAGTGCCAAGGTTGTTTTTCCTCCCTTCAACTAGAGGCGAATCGCAATAGAAATATGTTGGCTAGTTGCTGAAATGTTCGGATTAAGTTTGGTTGCAAACAATAGAACCAAATTTGAGCGTCTCCCTTGAGGATTAGAGGGAAGCAAAGACACATGGTGACATTGTCAAGGCCCCGGAAGCCAACAAAGTACGATAGTAATCCAAATGGTCCATCGGATAGGAACTTCCATCATAGGGTTCCAAGGTCGGCATGTTGAACTTGTGAGGGAGTGGCTACATCTGGATCTTCATTGTGAATGGCGACCTTCTCTGGTCAGTTAAGCATCTTTTAGTGCTTCCTCTAAACAATTGTTACTCGATTTTCCTTATTCTCTCCTCCACTTGAGAGGAGGGCATGATCCTCTTAGCATTGAGGAAGGTTCTCAACTCAGAATGGTTCAGAGAGATGCACTGAACCGGGTAGCTATGGGCTCTCCTCGGCTGGGTGCTACATGAAACCTGTTCTTGGGTTGGGGGCCTCCGATTGTTATGGTAGTAGTGTGGCTTCTACCACTCTAGGGTTTTATCCCGCATTCTGTGACTCAGTCAACCCTCTAATCGTGTCTGGGCCCTGTCGCTCGTAGCCGCTCGGGTCTTGAGATTATCAGGCCACTAAGTCTTCTTGGTGAGCTCTCTCATCCTCCGATTTCTACTCTTGGATGCCGAAATCTAGGAGTTGGAGTAGGGAGCCCCTAGCTATTGACTGCCCAAATGGGTACAAATAGTTTGGAGCAGTTCAGACATGATGTCCATCCGGGCAGGGAATGTCTACACGTCTGGGGTCGAATGCATGTTCCCGTGACCACCTACGAAGGGATCGTCGCCAAGGGAGATGGCATCTCTAACTGGTGCACTAGCTTCTACTCTGGTGTTCATCATGCTTGCGTGCTTCGGTTGTAGGGGTAGGCTTTTCATCGCATTTCCCAGAGATAGTGCAAATGATGTGTCCTTAAATTCAAACTGTTATATGAATTAGGGAGTCACTTGATCTCGCCTGGTAATTTAAACTAAAGTGGGTCTAGTCTTCATCCTTGAGAATATGGATCTTGTGCACCACAACAAACAAATAGGAAATCAAATGTATACGAAATTTGCTCCCCGATATATCCTCTGATACTCAAGTCAAAAATCTTTCTTTGATTGAGAGAAAGATAGAGAAATGTAAGGTGCATGAATGAACAAATGAGAGGGATTGAGTGTTAGCTAGAGGATTAGGCTTTAAAAAGTGCCTCAGTTGGAAGCAACGTTTTAGAGGGTGTACACTTTATGAAGAGCGGCTTGTGAAATGGATGCACACATGGGTTGAGTGGCTTTGGACAGGGTGTCCTCGCAGGCTAAGCGGCTTTGCTTTGGCTATGCGGTCTCAATGTGTTAGAACACCCGAGCCTCAGGAACCTCTTTGGGAATTCAAGAGTAGATTCTTTTCCTTACGGAGGAGAAGGTATATTTATAGAATCAAAGTGGGTCAAGCAGTTCTGGGTTTCATGGTTGTGCGATTGTGGATGGTCGGCACTATGTGCCTGCAGTTGTGGGCTGCAAGTGCTACGACTTTGTACCTATGGGGGAGCTACCATCATGCTTCCCCCTCTGGCTGTCTACATCGCTGAAATCCTCAGGGCAACGGGTTGGGGGTTACCATCTGCGATTCCTACTCCTACAATCATCTGGGGCCACATGGTGACAGTAACTATTTGGATTCATCTACTAAATTCGAGCAAGCCAAGCTATATCTATGGGCCCATTCGATGGTTTCCCCCAATGGCCCATATACTACTAGGCAGTTCTCGGCCGTGCTACTTAGGTCCGCTATTGCATACTCTGGATCCTAGGCTTGGTGAAGCTTCCACTAAGCCACTGCTTCCTGAGTCCCTCTTTCTTCTACTAGTTAAGCTCTGGGTCGGCTCGTGGATAACCAAACCCATTAAACACAATAAAGCTATGAATCAGGATAGGACCCGAAGTGATTTTAAAGTAGATTTTTAGACTTTAAAATATGAAACATGCGTATTACAAACCAAATCAAAAGCATAAAGTCATATGACTACTTAAACAATTTATCCTCTTACAGTTAAATTAGTAAAATATTAACCAAATTAGAAAATGTATATATATGAGAAGGGGGTCAAGTGCCTGGGGAGAAGCTCCTCCTTAAATATTATGCTAAAAAAGATATTCTGAAGGTTATTCCCTGAATCCTCATAAAGATTTAGGTGGATTCATTTATTTTGAGGGTAACTGGGCTTTCAATCTCTAGTTGAAGATGTCTCGTATGTGTTAACGGTGATTTCTTATTTATTGGAGCTTTAGGCCTCCTCTAAAGTAAATTTGTGGGTTGTTTATTTATCCTTCTCATCCTAGGAGTTATGAGCAATTATGGCTGTCTGTCTTCTAACTGTTATCTTTCTAAGCAAGTAAGAATCTTGTTATTCGGTAGCCATTCCTTTAAAAAAGGATTAATATTTTGAGGGTAAACCATCAAATTTACGAAAATAGTTTAACGGACTTGTTGAATGATTGTGCATTTGTCCCATAATTTTTCTATCATGTTAACTTTTGGATGTGATTAACGTGACTTGAAAAGTATTATAAACCTATTTAACCAAGCTTATTCGCCTTTTTGTTCTTCACTCTCTTTGCTTGTGTGGGTCAATCTTTCAGCATGCTTTGGTAGTTATTATTGTCAAATGATTTGATTAGACGGTCTTTGTACGGATAGCCCTCGGTTGAATGGTTTTCCTATAAGATATCTCTCATCCGGACAATTTTTGGGTAAATTCAATCGGTTAAAGACAACAGCGGTTCAAGTATCATGTCGTTAACTCATCCTATTTCAGACTATCACATTGGGATTTTGTACGCCATTATTAGTTTCTTTGATTCAGAAAGGGACTAAAAACCCAAACTTTTTTGGGATTACTCTAATGGGTGCATATGGGCATACACGCATGCATGATATTTCTAAGTTTATTATATTTAATAAAAATATTTAAAATGTATGCAGCAATTTTATACTTTTTTTTTAATTACTATTATATATCTTTTAAATTTACAAAGCTAAATAAATTTTATATTATTAATAATATTTATACGCTTACTTGTATATATATTTTTATTGAAGTTATCAAAATTATTATAAAAAAAGATAGATGAGATAAAAATAAAATAGGATTTATATCTATTTTTAATAATTTTAATACAAAAAAGTATCCTAGTAATCCTACTCTGTGTATATATATATAAAGTAGACAACTTAGAATACCTAATAATATTGTATAATTATTGAAAATAAATAATTGTGCTACATATAAAATGAACAGATCAAACGCTTATCCAATCCATTCCTTTGAATAATGTTGCCGCATAGTTACGTCAACGGTGAGGATGGGCCAGCACGTGAAATGTCGATGAGTCACGGAGGAGGGAGCGCCAGAGCAGCAGCACCACACATGGCCAATGATTTTTTAATTGAAAAAATATATTTTTTTTTCTTTATTATCACTCCGCACAATCTTTCCATGACTAATTCTCTATATATAAAATTTATTTTAAATTATTTTTACTTATTTTTTTAAAAACTTTGAACAAATATTCTATACAGAAGAGATGGTATTTATAGGCTATAAAAAAGGCAAAAAATCTGGAATAAATAATTCTAATAAATAAATGTAAAAGGACACGGCATGCACCTCCGGACAAAAGCTTATTAAAGAATTGATCTCGTCGTACAAAGGAAATCTGCGTACACTTTCTAGACTGCACGAAATTTTCCACGTGTTTTGTTGTGGATAAACCAAACAATAAAAAATATATAATATACAATATTAGAATATAATTTTTTTGACATTAGTAACGCATAATTGTTAGTATGAGTTAGTCGATTAAGTTTAAAACTTCGTAAGAATAAATATTAAATAAAATAATATTTGTTTTGTTCTTCGGGACGGTGTTAATGTGCTCGGGACACGTGGGGCCGGTCTTTTGGATGACAGGTGGGGCCACCTTTCATTATTCGGTCCTCGCTGCTCGCGTGATTGACCACACTACTTCTGCCAGACCCCTATTTTTCAGGCCCTATGCGGGGGACCTGCTACAGTTTTTTTTTTTTTTTTTAAATGTTTAGAAGACTACTTTATCCTCCTCCTGATTTAAATTAATCGATATAAAAAATATTTTAATTATTTACTTAAGTTTTAATTTTAATAAGTTGACAGCCATAGTGATCGTTAACAGGTCTTGCCAGGGGGAGTTTTTTCTTCTTTTTTTTTTTTCCTCTCATTATTTTTTCTTTTTAATGCGGAGAATTAATCGTCTGTGTTAGATAAAGTTAAGATAAATAAAAATAAAAACAGTTAAAGTTAACAATGTTAAATATTGATATCATAGATGATTAAACAATTTTATATTATTATCATATAAACTTACATATTGACACTATATTTAATATTAGATAAAATAGAAAATTAGAAAGTCTTCTAATGTTTTTATCATCACAAATTTATTAGTTGTTTTATTTTTATTTTTAACATTAACAGACCAATTACAATATGTATTTTTTGCAAACTACGTGGATAACACAACATCATTATGCATTGCAATTGTTAGAACTAAAATCCATTAACCATTGATAATTGTTCCGCAAATGCAAGAAAATATGTTTTTATTATAAAAAGGAACTAGATTTTTATGAAGTGAATTGAAGTCCATGTCCAAAATCAAAACCATTTTGTTCTTGGTGGGTCAAATTCGCTTGACCCACATTTCTTTAAACCAAGTTACACACTTTCTTGAATGAGCTTCTAAAGTATTAGGTTTGAGCTACAAAAGAAAAGGTTTTCAGTGATATACATGCTTTTTCTCTTTTAATTTAACGAGTAATTAAACTATCTCGATATTGCTCGACAGGCCTACATAATTTATGGAATGGTAGACTGAAGTGGATCATTGAAGAACAATTATCTTTCCCATTTTTCTTGGCACAATTTTGGCCCAACCTGAGGAGGAAAAAAAATAGAAAAATAAGTGTGTATAGAATAGTACAAAAAAAAAAAAAAAAAAGACAGTTCTAATCGAATTTGGGAGGCTACAATGCTCGTACACATCGCAGTCCCTGCGTCACTTCAATGGCCGTTGGATTTTTCAATCTACGGTCACATTTTATATAAAAAAAATACTTTTTGTTTTTTTTTACATTTGATTTAAAAAAGATTTTAATAATTTTTTTATTTTTATGATTTTTTTTTTTTAAAATTAGAGCCGTCAGATATTGAATCTGAGGCTCCCGTCAACGTCGGAGGGGCAATGACGCTAAGCGCGTCGCGGCCCTCCGCACTCGTTCTAATCAACTATAATTTGACATTGTAATAATAATACATATGTACAACATATATAAATATTCAATATATGTAAAGAATATTAATTTTTAAATATTACAAATGTGAGACAATAATCCTATTTATGTATTACCATTGATTTCAATGACAAATACAGTACAAAAAATACTATAAAACATTTGAATTTTTCAAGCTAATCAAAGTAATTCACTATTAAAAAGTCAGCTACAAATATTCTAAAAATTTACAAAATACAATTAATTCTAGTGTCATAATATATATTTTTATAATTGATAATATAGGATTTACTTATAACAAGTGACCCACGCTGAAAAACTCCTCAAATTTACTGTTAATAATGAAACCAATATCTATTGGTCTTTTCACGAACTCTAACTCATTGTTTTGGAAATGCCCAACGAGGCTGGAATTCCAACATTTAAACAACCAACAGAACTGTGAAATCTCTTTAGTTAGTACAAGCGTTTGATGGGTTTTTGAGGTTGAGGAATGAGAACCCATAATGAAAGAGTCTTTGTCTTCCTTTTATTCCACACTTATTTAGCTCTCTTTTTCTTTAATAATCATCAAGAAAATGGCTAAGCTGAGAGAAAGAAATGTATTTATATCTGATATTAAAAATTAGGGTTTAAATATAAATGGGTAAAACTTTGTGTTGACGTTCAAACGCTAACAACTTATGAACAAGAATCATACACGTTTCATGCGTGGAGCCATCCTAAGGCATATATATGCGTGCTTTATATGTTTATTACGTATAAAACCATTATAACACATGCATGTGAGCCCTTTTATATGTCCATCGTGTGTGGATCTAATTGATTCATGCACTCGGTCTTTTTCATCTTGGAAAAAACATGTCTTGATGAGTTTAATTTGAACTTAATCAATAAAGGAAAAAACTTGAATATGACTAAATTTTATCACAAAAATTAGTTGATATAATAATAGATCTAATAAACAAAAGTTCCTGTGTCTAGCTTTTCAGAATGCATTAACGGTGGGAAAACGTTCATCAATCTCGATGCTACCACCATCTCTCTAAAATCATGCAAGCCTTCAATTGAATATCCTTCGTCTAAAGTTGCGGGGTAGTTGTAAAGATGAATATGACAGTGATAAGAATTAAAGGTGTGTGATAATCATAATCATGAACTCGTAAACTCGAGATTATTAGGGTTTTACTTGATAATTAGCCAATTGGATCGGCGCTGAAGACGAGCTCTATGGATGGCCGGTGCTTACCCTTGTTGTAATCACTAACTACTGGATTAAAGTAATCTATATAAATGTGGTTGTCATTGTATTAGAAGATCTGGGATAAGATTTGGCTGTCAGTTTCAATGAGATGAAAGTATATATTTATACGAATAAGAAATGATATTGACATAATTTATAATATCTTCTTTTTTATAATTATTTTTTCATGTTAGCTCAACCGAGATATTTTCATGAGAAAGCTCTACTGATGTGTTAAGTAGCAGTGACATAAAATGGCATAAATGATCGGTATAACTAAGAGACGTTGGCATCGTTTGTGTAGATTATTTGTATAAAGTAGATTATTTAATCACTCTATTAATATATTCCTAAATGTCATTCATAATTTATATAATTCTAGAATATATTATAAAAAAATTAAGTAATTTAAAATATATTTACGATAAAAAATTGATGCGTCTGAAGATCCGAATTGTAATACAGATTAGGAAATCAAAGTTTGTCCGTCGGACTTGATACAGGTCCGGTCTTCATTAATCTTTAATCTAAATTTTGTGTAATACAAAATATGGTCAAAGGATTTTACCGGACTTACTCCCTGATCTAATCTCCAACACTCAAATCAATACACATCTTTAAATCGAGAAAAAAGAAAGGATACAAGTTCAAATGTTCATAAATATTTTTTTTTGTTTGGGGGTTTACATTTTTATGAAAGCATCTTTGTTTAAAAGAAATTGTGTGTGCTCTGGGTATCTTTGAATTGCCTTTAATTTGTTCAAAATGTCAAACCCTTTTCTTGTTGTGTTAGAGACTTTTGTCTAATTGGTATATTCTGTGACCATATGTATTATTATATTGATATCGGGTTGGGAATTGTCGGGTTAAAGTCTGTTCACCCCCCAGTAGCTCGAGCTCATCCAAAGACGGCCCGCTCGCCATGAGCTCGATTCCCGCTCGAACTCAAAAACCAGTAGGGTGGCCACTCGACTGCCGCTCGCTAGCCGCTCGAGCCAAACATCCAGTAGGTCGCCCGCTCGCTGCCCGCCCTCCGTCCGCTCGAGCGCCGATGCAACGGGCAGATTTTTTGAACGCGTTTTTGGCTCCACTATAAATTCATCCCTTATTTTCTTGAAACCCTTAGCACGCCAGAGCCTCAATTGATAATTTTTGAAGTCTTCAAACTTGAGAGAAAAGCCATTCATGCATCATTGATTTAATCTCTCTTGAGAAAATCAAAAGTCACAACCTTGAGCCTCATGCTCTAAAGAGTTTCCTCATCACTTTTCTTTCACCATTGAAACTTTGTCTTCTACCTTCATTGGAGACGTCGGTACGTTGAAGAAGGAGATCCGTTCGTGATTGACAATTCAAGTGGCACGAGAGGGAAGATTAACGTGAAGATCGGAAGGTATCTGGTTCCGTTGTCGCGGGCAAATCCAAGGAGTTCCTTGGTAGGGATCACGTGACGGGAGTAAGTCGGCTAGGTTAGCGCGTCGTTACCACTCGGTTTGTAAGTTGATTTTCATAGTGCATTGCTTCCCTGGCCGTTGAAACCCGGAGTGTTTTTCTCGATTACCGTGGGTATCGAGTTTTTACTTCGTCACCAAAAATCCGGTCTTTATCTTTGTTGCTTATCATTATTATATTGTGCATGATTGTTAGTCTCATATGCATCTAGTTCTAAATATCTTTTACGTGTATTAGATATTTGTCTCTACTGCTTCCGCCATATTTTTAACGGGGTCGAAACTTGATTGTTTACGTTAGCACGAAACGTGCTTTTCAATTGGTATCAGAGACTTACCCCGATCCGCAACTCCCGATTTAGATGTATACGAGTGGATCACTCTCCGTTCCTCCCTTCTTTGATGGGAGTAACTATGCCTTTGGAAGGTCCGGATGAGAGCCTTCTTAAAATCTCTAGATGAGCGTGTTTGGGCACGTACCCAAGTTGGGTGGACTCCACCCACTAGTTCCTCGGGCAACGAACCAAAAGCCCTATCTTCATGGACTAAAGAGGAACTTGATGCATGTAATTAGAATAGTGAGGGGTTGCATGCTATTTTTATGGCTGTGTCTCCCGATGAGTTTAAACGGATTTCAATGTGTGAGACTTCTAAAGATGCATGGGATATTCTTAAAATTACTCATGAATGCACGAAACTAGTGAAAAATTCAAAATTGTAAATGCTCACCACTAGATTCGAAGAAATAAAAATGAAAGATGATGAGACCTTTGATAAGTTCTATACTCAATTGAATGATATTGTAAATTCTACATTTAATTTAGGAGAACGAATCCCGAAAAATAGGATTATTAGAAAAGTCCTTCGATCTTTGCCTGAACGCTTTAGACCTAAAGTTACTGCCATTGAAGAAAGTAAAGATTTAGATAAATTAAAAATAGAAGAACTTGTAGGGTCTCTACAAACTTATGAGCACACATTGCCACAATCAAAGAAGAATAAATCACTTGCTCTCAAATCAAGTAGGGAATAGCAAAATCGGGATTCCGATGAAGAATCGTGTTGTGATGACGACTTTACCTTATTTGTTAAAAACTTCAAAAAGTTTTTAAGGAAAAATAAATCTTCATCAAACAAACAGGATGTGGACTTAAAACACTCACCGAAAATTGAGAAGAAAGACCGACATGAACTCAAGGATTACAAATCAAAAAATACTCAAGGAGTTCAATGTCATGAGTGTAAAGGCTTTAGCCACTATCGGGCTGAATGCCCAAACCTTAAACGCCAACAAGGTCAAGCCTTTAAAGCTAATGTGACCCTAAGTGATGACGAAGAAGAAGAGGGTAAAAAATATTCTGATGATGGCCCTGTCAAGTACATGGCTTTTATGACCTCTATGTGTGACCATTCAGCAGAAAACTTTAATCACTCTGATGACTCTGTGGATGAGTCAGAAGCTGAATCTGATGGCCCTCAAGAAGCATATGACAAACTGTTTAGGGTATGCGTGAAAGTAAAGAAACAAAATAAAACCTTAAACAGTAGGGTCATTGAGTTGGAACAAGAAAAATTAGTCCATCAATCCGAGTTAGATTCTAAAACTCAAGGAATTAAGAATCTGAAAGTCTCATTTGCTAAGCAACTCACAACTTTAGAATCTGAACTTGAGGCTTCTCGAAAAGATCTAAAACAATTCTTGAATGAGTCCACAAAATTAGACCATATGCTCAGGTTGGGAAAAATTAGTGAAAATAAACAGGGTTTGGGGTATTTACGAATTTTGTACAAACTGATATGAAACCTAAAACTGTGTTTATTCCCATCACGAAAATTTCACACAAACATGCCTACACATCTAGTCATCAAGGCCGTGCCTAAACGTGTGAACAACAGATTTGGCTCAACTAATCTAGGTAATCACAAGGCTATGAACACTTCTTCCACCCCTAAGTTTGTGCCTACCTGTCATGCATGTGGGAAAGTTGGTCACATTCATCCACGGTGCTACACCATGAATCTTTTGCACAACCAAAGACCAGGGCTAAACATGAATAAACTTGTTGATCACCTTCAACATTTGGATGCTCAAGTTAAAAGTTTGAATGCAAAAGTATATTCAGTGAGACAAGTTTGGGTTAAGAAATGTGAGCTACATTACCCCTTGGCCATTCGTGACAAAAAAGGGGAGACTTGATTCACTTTGATAGGGGGAGCTTAGGGGAGACGGAGCGGAGTCTGCTTTATTTTGGGAGAGTTTTTTTTTGTTATTTTCATGATTATTTCAGTTTATGATTATTTCAGTTTATTATTACTGTTAGGGGGAGTATTGATTATTTTAGTTAGGGGGAGAATTGTTGTATGTGATATTGATGTATGTACCATGCATGCTGTTGTGTTGTTATTATTTTTTTGCCTTGTTGGTACTAACCTTGCTTGACCAGGCATCTGAAGTTCCACAGGCTGTCAATGCAAGTTTTCATCCGATCGCCTCAACAGTTCTCGTATAGCTATTTATTTTTTTTGTGTATCACTAGGCGTAGGTTTTTATGTACACGGGTTTTATCTCGGTGGTGTCTGAACCCGTGATTCTATTGTATTTCTTTATTTTATGAGTTTTGTCACGGAATTGCCAAAGGGGGAGATTGTTAGAGACTTTTGTCTAATTGGCATATTCCGTAACCATATGTATTATTGTATTGATGTCGAGTTGCGGGTTGTCGGGTTAAAGTCCGTTCGGTCCGCCCTCCAGTCGCTCGAGACCATCCAAAGACGGCCCGCTCGCCATGAGCTCGATTCCCGCTCGAGCTCAAAAACCAGTAGGGTGGCCACTCGACTGCCGCTCGCTAGCCACTCGACTGCCGCTCGCTAGCCGCTCGAGCTGAAAATCCAGTAGGTCGCCCGCTCGCTGCCCGCCCTCCGTCCGCTCGAGCGCCGGTGCAACGGGCAGATTTTTTGAACACGTTTTTGGCTCCACTATAAATTCATCCCCTATTTTCTTGAAACCCTAAGCACACCAGAGCCTCAATTGATAATTTTTGGAGTCTTCAAACTTGAGAGAAAAGCCATTCATGCATCATTGATTTAGTCTCTCTTGAGAAAACCAAAAGTCACAACCTTGAGCCTCATGTTCTAAAGAGTTTCCTCATCACTTTTCTTTCACCATTGAAACTTTGTCTTCTACCTTCGTTGAAGACGTCGGTACATTGAAGAAGGAGATCCGTTTGTGATTGGCAATTCAAGTGGCACGAGAGGGAAGATTAACGTGAAGACCGGAAGGTGTCCGGTTCCGTTGCCGTGGGCAAATCCAAGGAGTTCCTTGGTAGGGATCACGTGACGGGAGTAAGTCAGCTAGGTTAGTGCGTCGTTACCACCCGGTCTGTAAGTTGATTTTCATAGTGCATTGGTTCCCTGGCCGTTGAAGCCCGGAGTGTTTTTCTCGATTACCATGGGTATCGAGTTTTCACTTCTTCACCAAAAATCCGGTCTTTATCTTTATTGCTTATCATTATTATATTGTGCATGATTGTTAGTCTCGTATGCATCTAATTCTAAATATCCTTTACGTGTATTAGATATTTATCTCTACTGCTTCCGCCATATTTTTAACGGGGTCAAAACTTGATTGTTCACTTTAGCACGAAACGTGCTTTTTCATGTTGGAATAAAGGGATTTTATAAAAGTTAGGGGATGGTTAATTTCTCCTGTCAACTGTTTAGGAAACTGTCGGGCGGATAAGATTTAGCCAAACTAGCGGTTTCAACCGGCGCCCGAGGTCATTACTTCAAAATAAGAAAGGAAAACTATATCGGTCATTCGAGTTGGTTCCGTCTTCATTCTAGGAACAAACCGATCATATAAGGACGTCAGATGTGTCCACCAAATTGGGCCGTGTGGGTCGTTTGAGCCTCCATACTTTATTGACCGAATCCGTGGGCAAAATCTTCCTCTTGGGCCATTGATGACAATACCCATCATTAGCCCCCATGCCAGGAGGCCTAAAATTCAGCCTTTTGGTATGATGTCTGAGGACAACCATCTGTTCGAAATTGAGCTCTTAATTCGATAGGCTTCGTTGGCTAGCTGAATGAGATCTTTCAATCTGAAGGGCCTCATCAGACGATGGCTATTAACCCGATGGTCTTTATCCATGCCATCAGATGCAGCATTAAATGTAAGCCTCTTCAAATCCTATACCGTTCTTGGAAACGTGCAGTCATCATTACTGACTTCGGGCAATTTGACGTGCAACAGAGCCTATAGGGGGCTGACATATATCACCATCATGATGAGGTACGTCTTTTGAATTTAAACCCAGCGGCGTCGTTTTGACCCAAGTGTCCCATCTATAAATAGGCTTCAAATTTTTCATTCCATACTTCTAAACTCTTCGCTTACTTCCCACACTTTCAAAATCTTCTTGCTTCCTTCTTCTTACCAAAAACGTTTCTTCTCACTAGCTCCCGACATCAACAACATTCAATCGGTTCTCACCTCTGGCAACATCAAGTATCTCCGAATTCGATATATAATTTTGAACTCGCTTATATACCTCCTGCCTAGAATCAATGGAAGAGCTCTTTCTCCACCAGAGAACTACATCACCGTCTACGAAACTTACCTAAAAGGCGGTCTTCATTTTCTTGGTTTTGGAACTGTACAGAATAATGGTGGACCTCCATGTTCCAATTGCTAGATTACAACCAAACACAGTAAGGTATATCATTTCTTTGTACATTTTTACCAGCATTTTACGACTGGTATTTGACACCATGACCGTAAAAGTAATTATTCGTTTTTATCATGGAGTTGACTGGATTACAATCTCTCCACAATCTGATTTTGAGTTGAGTGGAGGAAACCCTGGCTCTATGAAAAGATGGAAGGACCGGTTCTTTTATTTAGTGGTTCCCTTTGGATGGGAACTCTCCAATCAATCGGGCCTAGTCTCTTCATTTTTTCATTCTAAAATAATGGAGTATGAGAAGGAGTCGAATCAAACGTTAACAGATTTCCTTAAGGAAAAGGTCAGCTCCTTTAATGAGAATAAGAAGAATCGATGGCTGCTGGTCAAGTCCATTGATCTGGTCAAATGAGAGCCTGTACTGGAGGGGTTAGACGCTTCCCTAGCGCCATCGATTCATAAAAGGAAGTATAAGAGGTAGGCAAAGCCTCTTCAAATGAAAGAGCCATTGGCCCAAGTGCTCAAGCGCAAGGAGGCCTCAGCCACATCCACTTCTGAAGACGATGCCACCATCGATCAGTTAATAAGAAGGAAGAGGTCGTCGATCAGAGTGGACCCAACTTCTACATCCTCCTAGGCCCAAGCCTCTAGGGCCGTTGGACGAGACAAAAGCTGTGAGCCTTCAGAGTCTGCTATTAAGGCTGGAGCTTAAGACATGTTGATCCCCACCCCAATACTTGCTTCATATGGGGTGCCGGTCATTCTGCCATCGCTGTCTGAGGAGTCCCTACTTGACATCATTGCTAACTTTGTTGAGGGTACATCCTAAATTAGTGAGATTCAGTCTGGTGTGGTTGAGGAAATGTCACTAATTGAGTTCCAGGTGGCTAGCATCATTTAGGTGGTTACTTCGGAGCTACATGCTGAAGTTTCAGAGGTGCATTATCCTGAGCCCCTAGCGTTCGAGATTGAACCAGAAGACGAGACCGAGAGGCAAGTCGTGGCTGCAGACATGCCTCTTTCAGAGGGTCCCATGCTTGAGGCCGAGTCAGAAGCAGCTCTTGAAATAGTAGCCGGAACATCTGGTTCTGAATCCTCAGTGCTTGAGGCCGATGGGGGTGTTATTGATGGAGGAATCCATGAGGTGGCTAGTGCAAAGTCCTCAGAGCCCGAGGTCCACGAGGCATTAGAGGTCCCAACAAGTGATATTCCTTCTAAGAGTATCTCCATCTCTGAGGTACTAACCGAACCTTTCTTTAGTACCTTTATTGCTTTCTTCATAGTCACTAACTTTCTCTTTCTTCTTTGCAACTTCAAAAAATGGCCCATCATCTTACCTGCACTATTAACCGCCTAGCTCATGATTATGTTGAGAAAGAGAAATTCCTGGCTTCAAAGGAGAATATTTTCCAACTTCAACGTGACTTAGCAAATATGAAGTAGAAGTACACCCTCTTTCGTGAAAAAGGAGTTTGAGATATCTATTCATCTGGATGACATCAGGCAGATGTTTGAGCGTAGTTACTGGGAGGGTATTGGCCTGCGCCATATTATCCCAATGGTGGCTCCTAGTGTTCCAATTTTCATACTTCATCCAAGAAATGCTAATGCTCACCATAGTTCAGATGTGTTATACCGTCCTAAAGATGATGTGACTCTTGGGAGCTTCTACCAATGAATTCATAGTCTTGTCCTCCTCCAAAATAAATACTTGTACTCTTTTTATTTTTTTTTACACTTATAATTGTAACATTCTTTCTGTAATAAAATGAAAAGTTTTATATCATTGTGTCATCTTTTTTCTTCTCTCTTAGTTGTTCATACTTATACACATATATATATATATATATATATATATATATATATATATATAAGTACATACATATAGGTCAGCCAGACATTATAAATGTTGGGCTCTTAATATTACTTAAGTCATCGTCCACACATGACCTCTATCTTTCGAATAGATCTGAGGATATTAAAATTTTTGTATGTCTAACTTAAATTTTTTGGACCATGGTCAGCAGAGGATACTATCTTAAAAGTTTTTGTATACATGCTTTAAGGAAACCCCCTAAAATATTTTAACCTTCGGCCTCATCAAGACCGCTTGGATACATGACCAAGTTTTAGCAAACTAACCTTATTTGGGCCGCTCAATTATATGATTGAGTTTTATTGACCACCAAGTGTGACTTGAGGCGCAGGTGAACGGATTTCACCTAACTTAGGGGCAACCTAGGTCATACAATATCATGAAATAACAAACAAGTATATAAACAAATAAATATTTATTTTATTGATAAAGTGTCATAAAATTTACAAGCACACCACATGATACAAACTAATCTTACTTGTCTGTAAATATATTTATTGGTAGTATTTTTTGAGGTGAGAGATATTTCAAATCCGAGGGACTAGTCTGTCATTTTGGGTGCATAATTTGTACCCCCATTCCAAAGAATGGCCGAGACCAAAAACGGTCTTCTCAAGTTAGGTGAGAGCTTATTCCGATGAGCATTTTTGCCAGTGGTTTCAATTCTTTGTTAAGTCTCACACTTCAAATTGGCACTCTCGCCTTCTTTTTATAGTATCTAGCAATCCTTTACTGATCTACCACCATTTGTAATCGTGCCATATCTCGGGTTTCTTTAAGCTGATCAAGATTCTCCCGAAGCCTTTGTGAGTTATTGGGCAAATCAAAACACTCAACCCGGAGACTGAATAGTCCAACGACTATTGGCATGACGGCCTCGGTCCTATAGTATAAGCTAAAGGATGTCTCTCGACTCAACTCTTTGGGTGTCATCCTATATGACCATAGGACAGATAGTAGCTCGTCTATCCATGAGCATCCAATATTTTTAAGTTTTATTTTCAAACCATGCAATATTGTGCAATTGGTAACTTCCACTTATTCGTTAATTTATAGGTAGGCAATGGATGTGTAAACCAACATTATCTTTAAGTTAGCACAATGCTTCAAAAAGCACTTGCTAGTGAATTGGGTCCTATTATTAGTCACTATGATTTTGGTGATGCCAAATCTACACATGATACCATGCTAGACGAGCTCAGTCATATTCTGCTCTGTGATCTGAGCCAGTGGGATAGCCTCGACCAATTTTGTAAAATAATTAATTCCAATGATCACGAACTTCCTCTACCCGGATGTAACTGGAAGGGATTTGAGGATATCAAGCCCTCATTGTGCGAACGGTCAAGGCGACCACATAGCTCGGAGCTTTGTATGCGGCTGATGGGTAAGGTTCCCATACACTTGGCAATTCTCATATTTCCACACGAAATCCATGACGTCTTGCTTCATAGTGGGCCAATAATATCCTTACATCATAAGTTTAAAAAAAAGGCTTTTACCCCCTAATATGGGATCCGTAGATGCCGATGTGTACTTCTCTGAGTGTATAGTCAGTCTCTTTTGGCGTGAGACACCGTAGGTATGGGATGAAGTATCCACATCGGTACAACTTTCAATCCATAATGGTGTATCAACCTACTGTCTTTTTCACGCGCTTGGCTTCATCTGAACTCTCTAGTAGTGTGTCATCGGACAAGTACCTCACATAAGAAGTCATCCAATTATCAGCATCGGCTATCCCGATAATTTCTTGCTTCAAGTCATTTATATTGGGAACTTTGAGGACTTCACGCATTTCTCATGCATATTTCTCTAGGTCCCCGGTCGCTACAATCCCTGCCAATCTATTCGCTTTTTTGTTCTCTTCTCTTGGAATGTGGAACATTTCCACATTATCAAATGCCAAAGTTAAACCTCGGACCTTTGAGAGGTATTGAAAAATCTGCAGGTTACAAACCTTAAAATTTTCTCAAACCTGATTAATAACTAGTTCCGAGTCATTGTAGATAATAAGGCTCTTGGTTGAACACTCTTTAGCCAATCTAAATACCACAAGTAGTGCCTTATACTCTGCAATGTTATATTCATCATTGGGAATCTGAGGATCATTGAATATTTTATCTCTGACACATCAAGTGTTCTCAAGATCACGCTGGCACAATAACCTACTTGCATTGAAGAACCGTCCATGTGCAAAGTCTATGCTAGAGTGTTTTGATGATTGTTGACTTCAATAAGGTCGAGGGCTTCCAAAGTTAAGGTCGTTGTTTTAACAATGAAATCTACCATGGTCTGACCTTTTAATGTTGGCCTCAATTGAAACTCCACATCAAACTTGCCTAATTCAATAGCCCACTTGACCAATCATCATGACATATCTAGTCTTTACAATATTCCTTTTAATTATTAGTCAGTCGGGACAATAATTTTATACGTCTGAAAATACAGTCAAAATTTTCAGGCAAAATACACAGGTGCCATAGCTATCCTCTCAGCATGGGAATATCAGGTCTTTGGGTTGATCAAAATCTTGCTAACATAGTACATAGGTCGCTACCCGTTGAACTATTGTCAAATCAAAACTGAGCTCATGGCGGTGTCAGACACAACACGATACAAATATAACTTCAAGCCTTCTTGAGGGAAAGCCAGAAGTGGTTGGTTTGAAAGATACTCTTTAAACTCTTGGAACACAACTTCACAGTCGATCGTCCATTGAAAACCAGCGGCCTTCGTTCCCCTAAAAACTTTGATGAGAGGTAAGTACTTCCCGGCTGACTTAGTCAAAAAACGGAAAAATGCTGCTAGCCTCCTAGTCAGCTTTTGGACTTCTTTTACAATCCAAGGTAGATTCATGTCAAGGATTGCCTTGATCTTCTTAGGGTTTGCTTCAATTTCTCAATATGAAATAATAAAATCTAAAAAAATTTTTGATATCACTCCGAACATATACTTCATTGGATTGAACTCATCTGGTGTGCCTGAAGGACATTGAACGCCTCATCCAGATTGTGAATGTAGTCATTAATTGCCCTACTCTTAACAAGCATATCGTCCACATATACTTTTATATTTTGTTTGATCTGAGTCTCGAATATTTTGTTGACGAGTCGCTTGTAGGTGGCACCGATATTCTTTAGATCAAAGGGTATAACTTTATGACAGTATGTTCCTTAATCGGTCATGAGTGACGTGTACTCCTTGTCTTCTGGACTCATCTGAATTTGGTTATAACCTGAGTTCACATTCATGAAACTCAATAGTTCTTGCCCTAATATTGAGTCTACAAGTAAATTAATCCTCGGTAATGAAAAACTGTCCGTCAGATATGCTTTGTAGATGTCTGTAAAATTAACGCACATCCTCCACTTCCTATTACTTTTCTTGACCATAACCACATTAGATAACCAATTTGGATATTGAACTTTCCTGATGAATCTAGCATCAGGTAGTTCCTTCACCTCCTCACGAATGGCAATCTATTTTTCAACCAAATAATTCCTTAACTTCTATCAGACAAGCTTATGACTGGGATCTAAGCCCAACTTATGGACTATTATTCTAATCGATATTCTTGGCATGTCGCTAGGTGTCCAAACAAAGACATTTGAATTTTGTCAGAAAAAACCAATAAATTGGCTTCAAAGGGACTCGGACAGAGAACTTTCAATCTGGATGTACTTTTCTAGATCATTAGAGTCCAAAGGGACTCGGTTGCTAGATTCTTCATACTAAGTTTGCGAGAATGTGGTCTTGTCACGGAAGCCGAGATCCTCAATTGTTGACCGGGGGGTGTCTGAGTGATATGAAGCAAGTAGCATATCCACCCGATCATCTGATTACTAAGGACTTCTCCTATGCCGTATGGGGTCGAAAATTTTATCTTTAAATGTGGAATCGAAATCATTGTCCCAAAATCTGTTAGATAGGAGCATCCGAAAATAATATTGTAGACTGAGGGAAGGTTTACCACCAAGAAAGACGGCATCTTGGTGGCCATCCTCGGATAAGTGCCGAATGTAACTTCAAGCTAGACTCCCCCTAAACAAGTACTGGTTTATAGTCAAGTCCATACAGTAGTTCCTCAATGGTTTTTAATTAACTTCTTTTTAATCCTAATTTAAAATACACATCAAGATACAACAAATTTTTTAAACTTCCATTATCAATAAATATTCATTTTAATTGGACGAGTGCGGTTACAACCAAGAAATCAAAATGTGAGAAAGTTACATGTGTCATATTTTCGTCACTAAAACTAATGATATTATCCCTAAGTCCTACCCTTTGCTTCTTATGGCCGGCGACCATTCTTGAGCTTTCCAAAACTTCATCTTGAGCCGGACGTATGGAAATCATGTTCATGACACCAGTTGCCACTCAATTCCTTGGCAGCTCAGTCCCATCCCTGTCTACTCCTCCGAAAGTTTATTCGGGTCTTTATAGAAAACATGTGAGGTGTCACTTCTAGATCAACTCTTTAATTTCCTTATGCAGTGTCCGGCAATCTTTAGTGCTGTGAGACCAGTACTGATGGTAGTAATAATACTTTGACTGGTTACTTTTACCTGAGTTCTTCAATACCTTTGACTATTTGAAGAACTTTTTAACCTGAATCTATATTAGGATGTTGGCATAAGAGTCATTCAAAGGAGTCAAGTCCGGAGGCCTAAACTCCCTTCGTGGTGTCCGCTTGAACTTTTGCTGCTTCCTTGGTCCTTAGGGATCAATGTGGTCCTCGTTCTTACTCTTTCCTTCCATCTTCTTTTGGCAAAATTGGTTCCCTCGTTCTGGCCGTATGGCTTCAGTTGCCTCCTTGGTTTCTATATAAACTCAAGTAATGGCCTCGACCTCTTTGAAGGTTTATGGATCCTTATGGGTCAAATGTTTGAAGAAGTCCCCAGGTTCTAATATCGATATGAAGGTGCTCAGCTTCACCTCATTGGTGAGCTTCGGTATCTTCCTAGCCTCGATCGTGGACCTGATTAGGAACTTCTTCAAACTCTCATTTGGCCCTTACTTGACTTGGGTCAGATGCTATGGTTGCTTCTTCTACCTTCCACTGGAGGTGAACTGGGACAGAAAATCATCGGCCAAATCCTAAAACATCCTAATCGAGTTCAACTGAAACCGATAGAATCATACTTGGGCGTCTGCTTTAAGAATCAAGGAAAAGTATAGACACATCATTGCCTCATCTAAGCTTTGAAAACTTAGGAGAGTGTAGAAATGGTCTAGATAGTCCATTGGATCAGTGCTTCTATCGTACGGATCTAGAGCTGATATCTTGAACTTATGAGGGAACGGATGGGCTTAGATCTCCATGGAGATCTCCACAAGTTAGCGGCTCATCCCTTGGTGTCTCCTCCGAAAATGTGTTGCCATATTTTTTAAACTTTTTTCTCAATTTGAGAAGAAGCAGCCATCGTCTTCTCATTGAGAAAGACCCTAAATTCTGAATAATTTTACTTGACTTGAGAGGTTAGGTGGCTCACAATTTTTGGAGAGAGCGCCCTATGTGAGGTTCTTGCCTAGTGCGTGGGTCCCCTATTATCTTAGAAATTATGAGGATTTCACCTTTTAGGGCTACGCTCCTGCATCCTGTAACTGAGACGACCATCCAAGCGCATGGGATTTTATTGCTCGAGGTAGTTTGAGTCCTAAGGTCTTTAGGTCATCAGCCTTTATTTGTCGGGCACCTCCTTTCCGTCTTCCTTCACTTGAAGGTTACTGTCTAAGAGGTGGAAGACAGAACCCCTTTCGGCCGTTCATCAAGTCGGGTGCATATAGTTTGGATGGCCTTAGAGATGTTGTCCATTCTCATCGCAAGTTCGTGTATGTAGGGGTTGGGATAATCATCCACCCGACTACCCCTAGGAGGGCAATTGCTAGATGAGGTGGCGTCTCTGATTGGGGTACTAACTTGTGCCTGTGTGTTCACTATGTTGTCTTTCACGGGAGTGTAGTTACCGAACGTTTAGTTGATTTCTTACAAACTGTACCAATGATTCATTCAAGGATCCAAATTGTAGTACAGATTGGGGAGTAAAAGTTTGTCGGTCGAGCTTGAAGAGAGTCCGGTCTCTGTACGGTCAAAAAATCCTCCGACACTCAAGTTAGTATTATTCTTAAAGAGAAGAAAAAGAGAGGATGCAAGTTCAAGTATTCTTAAATATTTTTCTTATTTGGGGGTTTACAATTTAATGAAAGCATCTTAGTTTTAGAGAGTGTGTGTGCTCTGAACGTCTTTGAATTGCCTTTAGATTATATGAAGTGTTGACCCTTTTTCCTGTTGTATGAAGTGTTCATACAGGGCCAGCGGACGTGTCCAATAAATTAGGTCGTGTAGGTCGTTTGGGCCCCCATACTTTATATACCGAATCCATGGGCAAAATCTTCCTCTTAGGCCATTGGTGACAATACCCATCAAAAATATTTTAGTCAATCGATATAAAATTGGTATCTGCTCCGCTAATTAAGGGAGAATAGGAATGAATATAATATTTTAAATATTAGAATAATTATTAAGGAAAGTGATCAGATATACTTGGGGGATTTTATTAATGCTTTTTTTTTCTCAAATTTATATTTTAGAATAATATTGCTTTTAGTTGTTATGGAGATTTAAGAAAATTTCTTTAAATTATATATATTCCAAATAATTGGAATCGCGTTTGCAAGAAACGGACGGCATCTGTCACATTGGCGTACCACCAAAAGCTGCAGGATGAGCATTTTACGGACAATGATTTTTTTTTAAAAAAATATATTAAAATTTTTAATCACTTATAATTTTTCTATAATATTTATATATATAATCTATTTTAAAATTTTCTCATTTTATTTTTTGATAAATTTTAGTAATTTTTATCTATAAAAAATGAGTTATAAATAAGTGACATTGAACAAAAAAGAGAAAAAAAAATCCGTTAACTTAGTTGCTGACAAGAAAAAAAAAAAAAAAGAGAAAAGAAAAGTAATGTTGGTAAGAAAAATGAATTGTGTTCGGCTTGGGTGACCCTCCAATCTAGACCTGCTTGAATGACCAACCCAAAGAGCCTCATTGGCCATTTTATTCATTCCGGACCTACTCCATGAATGCAAAATTCTAAGGCAAAGCAATGTTGACAAGATAAAAGTTATGTAGCCATAATTGGTTTACCATGGGGATAATGGGAGGAGTCGGACTTAATCCAACTAATATTCCAAAATGACATCATACGCTTTTGAAAAGACGATTTCTTAAGGAAAATATGATAGAACGAGATGACCGTGATAGAAAAAAAATCTTAATATTAGTATAACTTTTTTCTAATCTAAATGCATAGCCAATTGGTTACTAATTTTATCACAACAGTTATTTTTGTCCAGTGGTCTACAAATAGCTCGCCAACCCTCATCCATGTGGATCCCTTTTCTATTGGATCTGATTTATCTCTCGAGATAAAGAATAAAGTTAATAAAACTCTCTATCACACATCTCTCCCTCATTAAATTGCAGCTATCAAACACCCACAGCTACTGAACTTACGTAAAGGGTGCATAGAACATTGATTACAAAATAGCCATCTACAGCTGAAAAATGCAAAATACATTCCATACTCTCACAAATGGAGATCACAACTTGGGAGAGTGCCAGCACATCTCCATTTCGAAGACTGAAAACAGTTCGGCAATGGCAAGGCTCATGACTGGTCTTCCCAAATGGCCATAGAACTCCTGCTGTGTCCATCATGAAGCTCAAACCCTCATGGCATAATTTGTCTTTAATCGAAAGCCTCATAGAGGAGCTCAAAGACTCAATAATCTCTTTCCTATCATTTCTTGTTCGGAAATTGAACTAGCTTAAATATCAATAGAGATAGCCCGAGCCTCTTAACTTTATTTTTTGTGATATGCGAGATCTAGGCTATTACATTCGAATTTTAATCCTGTCTCGGATGATTCTAGCCCCAGAGAGATTTCAATTTAAATGCAGATCAAATTTGTAAGGAAAAAAAATTAAAAAATCATGTTGCCCAAAAAAAAAAAAAAAAAAAAAAAAGGGCCAAGGAATTCCAAATTATGCTCTCTATAGTATATAAACTTAGCCTTTACATCATTATTGATTGACAATTATTTATCCCATTCCATTGGTAATACTTTTATACAACATGTATACTATAAGAAATCATGGTATTTTGTATAAGTAAAAAAACAATAGCACATCAATTTTGTAAGTGTCCTTGTTGAATAATTTAAATCAAGTATTCCTTTTCTTTATGTTTGATTGTTAATATTTTAAATCATTTCAAGGTATCAAAGAAGATAAGGTATTTGTTTTCTTTAAAAAAAAAAAATTAATATTGCAAATCACAGGTTAGCACCTCTACCAATAGATGCATCTTCAGATAATTTAAAGAAATTATTTTTTTATAAGTTTGACCTGAATGCCAGTGTGCAACACACACCTACTCCATCATACAGCCCAAATTATTTGTCATGGTTAATGGATTTTTCTTCATCTCTATGTGGCAAACCAAGACTAGGTTTTGTCCATTAAAAATTTAAACCACCAATAATTGATACCCTATTTTTAAGGAATGATAAGTCAATGATCAATAGGTTATATTTTTGACTTTCAATATATTGAACCCAACTTATATGAAGTTTTTAATTCTGCTGAAAATGCAAATGATTAATAGAGTTTTATAAATACTATATATAGTTAACAAAAGAAATTATACATAATATTTGAACTAAAGAAAAATATTACTGACACTTCATGCAGAGATAAATATTTTGTTAGACATTTGGACACTTTAAAATGCATGAGAGATAAATTATCCCTCAGTCATCCACCTACTACCCCTATCAATACTCCAAAAAAGAGTAAAGCAAACTAAATTTTCTAAGTTATTAGCTAGTTTGAAATCATAATATAAGAACATATAATGTCAAATTTCAATAGGTGTTGAGTCTCCTTTATTTGCAACTGTTAGTCCCATGGTGCAACAAGAAGAAATAAGAAGAAAGATTATTCACTTAGAAACTAAAGGTGCAATTTCTAATACTGAGGATAGTGCTCCTGTTGTAACTTGAATTGAACCCTATGCTAAGAAATCATATGATCAAGGAAGAAATGAATCTTTCTGAGCAAATAGAAAACATTGTGGAGCAAGGCTACCTCTCTAATGTGATTATTGTGATGGCAAAAGAAGTTGGTAGGACATATGTTAGTTTCTTTATCCACATTTGAGGCCACAAAAAACAAGAACTAAGAGGTCAAACCTATTGCTCAAGTTGTCAAGGTGAATTCTCAAGCATTTATTGGGAAACTTGCTCAACAACTTATTTATTTGGTGACCGAACCACAATAGGTATGGTTCCTTTTAATCTCGTAAGTACATAAGGCTTCGGTGTAATTTTTCCGTTAAATCGGGTATCGTATCCACAGGAATCGATTTTCTATGCGAAACTAATTTTGTTAACTATTTTATATAACAAAAAATTAAAATGTTAATTTGGTGAGAATTGAGATGATTGTAGCAACTAGGATTCGCTTATAAATTTATTATGAGATACAAAATATTAAACAACAATATTAGAAGTTATTGAAAATTAAAATGTTTTTAATGGTTATATCGTCCTAAATGACAGAAATTAAAATATAAAAAATTAAATTATAGAATTATAAAAATTAAAGAGTAGTGGTAGTTCAATCATCTAATACTCAGAATAAAAAAATAGTAATAAATAAAATACGAAACCTAAATAATAGAAATATAAAATTATAAGAGCGGGGGTGACTAAACCATCTAAGACTCAAAAAATAAAAAGATAGAAAATAAAATACAGAAAATGAAATAAGTGAAATATAAAATTGTTTGTTGTTAGATATTAACTGTTAGCTAGTTGTGAAGATTAGTTGTAACATGTTGATTTTTACAGCACAACGTAAAATTATAAAACTTCGATATCAACTCAAAACTAAACCAACCAATGAAAATAAAAGACAAACGATACAATATTAACCGAGTTAAGGTAATTTAGAAATAAAGTTCATATTAAATCAAGATTCAAAGGTACAAAATGACTAATATGGACCAAACCTATTATACTAAAATATTAAATTTGTGAAAAAAAAAACTAATGCATTGAATATTAATCAAACATTTCCCTCTCTATTTTTTCTCTCTCCTCGTTCCTACTTCTCCTTCCTCTCGCCTAACCCATGTCTCTCTCTTCCCCCTTGCTTCTCTCTTTCCTTCCTTTCTCTCTTCTACCTTTTCTCCTTCCCCTCACCTAACCGCCGTCTCCTCTCTCTTCTCCCTTGCTTTTCTATTTCATTCTCTTTTCCTTTTGCCTTTCGGCAGATTCACCGTGACAACAACAAATCATCCCAAATCATAATAAAGTTTCGACCCCTCAATAAATTTACGAAATAAAAAATATAAAATATATAATATACGTAAAATATATTCTAATCTAGATAAGAAAAATAAATTATAAAAATAATAATAACAAAGGTACAATTTTCGATGATGAAGGGAAACCTCAATTACCACGCTATCGAGTAAAACCCTTCGGGGTTCAACGATCAGAAAAAATATGTACTATGAAAATTAATTTATAGATTGGGTAGTATAGACACGCAAATCTAATCAACTTATTCTCATCTTATAATCTCTACCAATGAACTCCTTGGATTTATCCATGGAAATAAAATTGGATGCCTTTCGATTTTCACATCAATCTCGAGCTAGGAGCAAGCAAGCTTCGAGCGAGGGTCTACAGGCTTTGATATATGTTGATGAAGATCGACAACCTGTCATTTATGACAGACCAAATATGGTCATAAAATATGTCAACACATAAATAACCCTAACAACTCCCTCTTTGACAATTTCATGACAAAACCTCATCCAAAATAAAAAGCAAAATATAAGAGAACTACGGGTTCAGATACTACCAAAATAGAACCTGTATATGTAAAAATCTACACCTACTGAACACTAGATACAATATAAAAAGTACAAGAACAAATACAAAAGAGTTGTCATGCTGAGACTATAGTTGCTATACCTAGTCAACCATGATTAGTACAATGATAGATAAAAGTATAAAAGACAAGTAAATAGCAACGATAAAAGTCACGGAAACAAGTATTAAATAACATGAGCAGTAAGCATATAACATAAATGACCAATAAGCAGCAGTACACAAGGCTAGCAAAATCAAAGCTATCCTCGAACAAAATAAACCCCTAAATAAAAGTGCAATAGTACACAAGACTAGCAAAATCGAAGCTCCCCCTGAGCAAACTAAACCCCTAAACAAAAGTGCAACAATATACAAGGCTAGCAAAATCAAAGCTCCCTCCAAACAAAACAAACCTCTAAACAAAAGTGCATTTCCCCCCAACAAGAAACATGTCTCCCCCTTTTTGTCAAGAAGGGGCAAAGAGGAGGCATCACTCTTAACCAGAGGAATTGCCGAAAAATGACCAAGCGGAAGAATGATGAGCAAACTGCTGCTGCAAACGAATAAGCTCATCCTCTTGAGAAGCAAGACAAGAATCAAGGCGCTCAAAACCAACAAAGAGATCGAAATACAGCTGAGTTTGTAAAGCATAGAGGTGCTCCTGAGAAGAATAGAGCCGCTCAAGCCGATAGAAAAGATGAGAAATCTGATCCATCAGTTCAAAGGAGAAAGAGGTGGAATGCCGGGGAGGAGCGGATGAATCGGACATAAGGGGTCCGGGGTAGGACGAGGTGGAGTAAGATGGGTCACCCTTGGTCAGGAAATGAGGCACCTTAGGGAGGGGCTCATCAAGAGGCTCAGAGGGATCCAAGGAGAAGCGATGAGTGTGTGACTGGTTTTGGGCAAATGTAGTGGAGGTAATGGGCTGTGCAAGCAGTAGACATGGAAGATCAAAAATTGACAAACCTAAATCGCAAGCAGTTGCTGAATTAGAAAGCCATGGGGAAGGTTGACATCCTTTTTGGACTCAAAATGGGTAAGGATATGATAATAGAGGTGGGATGACAAATCAATAGGTCATCGACTTAAGAGAGTATGGAGAAATAAGGCCTTGTCAAGAGAGATGGAGGAGAAGTGAGTGGCCGGAAAAATATATATGAGCATAATCCAATTCACAACCAACTTCCGATGAGAGAGATGCTTGGTTTGGAAGGACCACCCATTCCATTCCATGGGAAAGTCATAAAGGAAACTAGCAATCTCATTTGGGTGGGGCATGGAGCATGGGTTTTAAGGGTCGTCGGGATTGCGAGTAAGGGATTTTCATGGAGCCGACATCTGAAAAATATAAAATAGAAAGGATTTCAAGAAACTATCCCAACAACAACACATGTCCTTTTTGTATTTTACGTTGGTGGTTGTAGTATCAAAAACAACCAAAATAAGAGAGGAAATGAAAAATGGCCCCAATTGCGCCAGGGGTCTTCACCACCCCCCTTTTTGGGTGTGTGTGTGTGTGTGTGTGTTGTTGTAGAAGAATGCCATGAAGACAAGCCCAAGAAACCCAGGAGGCAGCTTCCTAGCAAACAAAACGCAAAAAATGGCAAATCTGAAGCCAGAAGCGGGTAAAATGGCGAATCTAGCCAAAATGGGAAAAAGCCATGAAGAGTTCCAGCAAAAATAGGAGAAGAGACGCATGCAGACACGGGGGATAGCCTATGAACAGTGCCACCGCCATTAATGGCAGAATGGGGCTCAAGAAAATGAAGAAACTAAGAAGAAGGAGGAGATTATCTTGAGAAACGTCAAAAATCGAGAAGAGGTGATACGGATTTAGAGGTTTTTAAGAGAGATAGGAGGTAGAGAGAGAAAACGTGCGGAGAGAGAGAGAGACGGCCGAGGGTTTGGTGCGCTGTGCAGGCTATGCGCTGGAAGATAAAGACACATAGACGTGGAGCTCAAGCGGATTGAACGCACTTAGTGAGCAGCACGTGTCTGGACGTTGCACTCGAGCATAAGGAAGGCGCCAGGCAAGCGCACTACATTTGTGTCTCACTCCCTTTTTTTAAATGCAACTTATGTCATTCTACTGGAGGGGAACAAATACCGATGACCATTCTTAAGAATTCAAAACACACACTATCCAAGGGTCTAGTAAGGATATCTGCCATTTGATTCTTGGTTGGAATATGTTTAAGGGAGATGACCTGAGTTTCAACGAGTTCACGAATAAAATGGTGTCGAATATCAATATGTTTAGTTCAGGAGTGCTAAATAGGATTTTTTAAAATATTAATGGCACTAATATTATCATAGTAAATGATCATAATATCCTGGACAATACCATAATCGAGAAACATTTATTTCATCCACAAGAGTTGCATACAACAGCTACTCACCGGAATCTATTCGGCTTTCGCAATAAACAAGGAGATGGAATCTTTTTCTTACTCATCCAAGCTACCAGGCTTGAGCCGACATAGAAATATCCACCGGAGGTACTTTTACGGTCATCAGTGTTTCTAACCCGATCGGTATCAAAATATCCAGCCAAGACAAAATTTGAGTCATTAGAGTAGAAAATTTCATAACCGGATGTCCCATTGACATAGTGAATGATACGCTTAATGACACTTAAATGGGATTTTTTGGATCGGATTGATATCAAGTACAAACACCAACACTAAAAGCAATGTCAGGTCTGGTAACGGTTAAGTATAGGAGACTGCTAATCATACTTCTATAAATAGTTTGATCGATGCTCTTTTCAACCAGATCACGATCCAGTTTAGAAAAAGTGCTCATGGCCATCTGAGTATGTGATAGACCGGCCTTATTCCACAGCATAAAGTCGTCGCCAAGACTAAAATCCATACCTTACAAATAAATTTAATAAATAACACGAGATGAACATAAAAAATTTTCTTTTCTTTTACACACAGGATATCATGATGCCGAACTACAAGAGATGCTTTCTAGACATATCAATCCCAGTATCCAAAAAGTAATCACGGAAACCTGCTAATATTCATAGGTTCATAACAGCGGAACAATTTTACAAGTTTTCTCAAAACATCAAAAGGAAAATAAATAAAGCTCTTCCTAGATCAGCTCCAGCCAGCTAAGCCATTTGGCTACACCATAAGGTTCTACTCAACTTCGTCCTCCATAAGCCTTTCGTCATCTAAAAAGTGGCAAGAATGAGCTACAAAGCCTAACAAGATACTCACATGCAGAAAACAAAAATATACATATAATCGAATTAGAGTTTCACAACATAATTTTAGCATGCAAAAATTCTCATGTTGTTTCTTCTTGATTTCATATTCCTATTATTTTGTCTTTGAAGAATCCACAAAAACCATTCGTAATTCTTATCATCTTTAGGGACCAGACGGGAGCGGACAACATCGAGAATGGGTCGTGTGTAACCCCTCAACCTAAAGCCGTATCCTCTCATTATGCTCCCCGAGGTGGGAGGTAATGCCTTTAACCCGGCATACGGGGCCGTAGTCCAAAAGTCTTATGCCACCAAAAGTTCCCCCCGTGGCCCAGGAGGCAATCTTCGAGTATCAGTCCAATATCCTTCATCCATCTTTAACAGCAAGTTTAATGGAGACTCGGTTCTTAGTTCATGTCTTTTAATGGCCATCCGTCATAGTTCGAAAGTCGAAAGTCGTAGAGTTCCACTTGCTGTCTGGATTACAAACATTTTTCTTGTTCTTATAGCCTTGTTCTTAACTTCATCAGTTGAAGTCGTTTTCTTAGAAATCGAACTCCTTTTTCTTTCTTAAAGCCGAAGTTCTTTTCTTAAAAAGATGGAGTTCAAAAGCTGGAGTTCCTTTTCTAGCCGAAGCTCAAAAAGCCAGAGTTCTTTAAAATCTGGAGCTCTAAAACCGGAGTTCTTTTTCATTTAAAGTCCGAAGCTCTAAAAGCCGGAGTTCAAATTCCGGACACACACATGGCCGGTTTCAAAATTCAACTTACATATCCAAATAAACCAGCTAACATGAAATCGGCCCTTACATGTTAAAATCAAAATCGGCCTTTGCGTGCTTAAAATCAAAATCGGCCCATTGCCTGATAAATCTGAGCCGGTTTACCATTGTGAAAATCAGAATCGGCCCCCTTGCATGCTAAAATCGAAATTGGCCTTTACGTGCTTAAAATCAAAATCGGCCCATTGCATGTCGAAATCAAAACTGGCCCTCGCATGAAAATCAAATCGGCCCCTTTGCATTGAAATCGGAATCGGCCCCTTGCATGTCGAGATCGAAACCGGCCCCCTTGCATGCTAAAATCAAAATCGGCCTTTACGTGCTTAAAATCAGAATCGGCCCATTGCATGTCGAAATCAAAACCAGCCCTTGCATGAAAATCAAATTGGCCCCTTTGCATTGAAATCGGAATCGGCCCCTTGCATGTCGAAATCGAAACCAGCCCTCGTATGAAAATCAAATCGGCCGTTTTGCATTGAAATCAAAATCGCCCCTTCTATGGTAAAATCGAAACCGGCCCTTATCAGAATCGGCCTACCTGCACAATCAAAACCGGCCTACCCTTGAGAAAATCAGAATCGGCCTACTTGCAGGCTAAATCTGAATCGGCCTACCCTTGTGAAAATCATAATCGGCCTGCTTGCATGATAAAAATGAAATCGGCCCTTGCATGATAAAAACGAAATCGGCCTTTGCATGGAAATCGAAGCCGGCCCTTTTGTATGTTGAAATCAAGACTGGCCACCTTGTATAAAGGAAATCACAACCGGCCTTCTCACCATGAAATCCAAACCGGCCATTGTGAAGATGAATCCAAACCGGCCTTGTGAGGTGATAATCCAAACCGGCCTTGAGTGATAAAATCCAAACCGGCCATTGTGACAGTGAATCCAAACTGGCATTGTGAGGTGAAAATCCATACCGGCCTTTGATTTTAAAATCGGCTTTATAATATGATTTTTAAATCGGCCTTGATTTGAATAAATGACGGATATATTTTGAAATCGGCTTGATGTTTTGAAATCGGCCTTATTGTAAAGTCCTTCTTACTTGGACAAAAGAAATTTTGAACCGGCCTCCTTAAGACTCGAATTGTGATATTCTGTGCACAAATTCTGAAGGGTAAAATGTGATGTTTCTGACTGATACTGAAAATGGCTTTCAGTAAGCGATAAGAAGAAAGTATTTCTATTTCTGTTATTTTGGACCCAGACTGATACACAATGTTAGGTTTTTCAGCATGCCTTAGAACGTTATTGTGGTAATCGAGGATAACTCTGTCCATGGAGTTATATGTGATCTGCCTCTCCTCAGGGCGTTATAATAGTAGGGCAGCTTCTGTTCTGTTCTGGCCGGCGCCCCCTTGGATTGGGGAAGGATCTCGTGAGGTGGGATCATCCGTTCTTTTCTATTTAATGCTGTTGATTATGGAGAGATGTACACAATCTATCCTCGATTATTCTCCCCCTTCGCCAGTACGATCTACTGGTAGGGTCCTTTATTGATAAAAGATAAGTTTTCTATAAATTAATGAAGTAAGATCGATTTCTGCTTTTTGAAAAATGAGTACATTGATTTCTGATTTTCGAAGACTGTTCCTATTTCCTAATAGTTCTGTATACGTCTGCATCCTATTTCTATTATAAATCACTTTCTTATGGCATTTGCATCTTCATGTGAAATAGTATCTGTTTTGTTATGTTCTACATACATGTTTTACTACGTACCTGCATGCACCTTGCTGGGCCTTGGCTCACTGTTTTCTATTTTTTTCCTCCAGATGAGACTATAGAATTCGTGCTTGACGAGAAGGAGTGACTAGAGCTCCATCTAAGATATTCTAAAGTATACTTGGGAGTTACCACGGAAGAAGCAGTGGATGTAATGATCTAATTAGAATAGATGTATTTTTGAAATTAGAACCATGTGCCTATGTGCACATGAATGAATTTTATGGGAATGAGTTTAAATGCTTCGACAGGTTATCAGATTTACTTCCGCTAAATGTTTTATGGATAACATGTGTTGGTCCAAGATGGCATCTGTGATCCTGTGTTTGTATATTGTGATGTAGCTAGACCAGCTGTGTGCATATACTGAGTTACGGTACACGCTATTTGTTCCTGTTCTGACTGACGGATTCAAAAAAAAAAATTATTCCGTCACAGATCTCCTCCGATCTGCATAGCTCTTTTGTCTGCTCCGGGCTACTCTGAGATTCTCATGTACTAACATTATCTTTTCTATCATCTCTTTAATAATAACCGGACCCAAAATCTTTTTATCTTCGTGCTCCTCCCAGTGAATCGGTGATCTGCATTTCCTTCCATACAAAGCCTCAAAAGGGCCCATGCCTATGCTGGCCTGGTAATTGTTATTATAAGTGAATTCTGCTAGAGCTAAGGAATTATCCCAAGTCCCTTTCATCTCTAAGACCGAGGCCCTTAACATATCCTCAAGGATCTGGATAGTCCGTTCTGACTGGCTGTCAGTTTGGGGATGAAAGCGATACTAAATTTTAATTCTGTGCCCAATTCTTTAGTAGACTTTTCCAAAATCTTAAAACAAAGCGAGGGTCTCTATCTAATATAATAGAAGCAGGCCCACCATAAAGTCTGACAACCTCGTTTACGTACAGTTGGGCCAGTTTATCAAAGGAGTAAGTCGTCCAGATTGTCAGAAAATGGGCTAACTTTGTTAGCCGATCAACAATCATCCAAATAGCATCATGTTTCCTTGGCATCCTTGGCAGACCGGTCACAAAATCCATGGCAATATCTTCCCATTTTCAGCCTGAAAATGGCATTGGTTTCAATAACCCAAACGGCTGCTTCCTTTCGACCTTTACTTGTTGGCATACAAGGCATTTTTCCACGTAGGCTGCAATGTCCCTTTTCATATTCCTCCACCAGAATATTTTTTTTCAAATCCTGGTACATCTTATTGGCTCCTGGGTAAATTGTCTAACGGGATTATGGGCTTCTTTAAAGATTCTCTCCTTTAATTCCTTATCATCCGGTACACATAATCGATCCTTAAATCTTAAAGCACTATCCAGTTTAATATGAAAACCACTTCGGGAATCTTTGTCTAATTCATTTATAATATTCACAAGGAAGGAATCATTCACTTGTCCTCCCTTAACTTCATCTATCACCTCTGGCTAGACTTGGAGATATGCTAAAATCATACGCTTTCCTTGCACATAACGTTGGATGTCATAGTGCATTTGACAGTCCAGCATCTCCATTTGTTTAACTTGTATCCTTGCCAAGATACCAAGTTGCCAACTTAGTGCATCGGTAACTACATTGGCCTTCCCTGGTTCGTACTAGATTTCACAGTCATAGTCCTTCAGGAATTCAATCCACCTTCTCTGCCTCATGTTCAATTCCTTTTGGGAGAATAAATACTTTAGACTCTTATGATCGAAGTAGACCAAGAATCTCTCACCATACAGGTAATGTCTCCAGATTTTTAGTACAAACACTACTGCAGCCAATTCTAGATCATGAGTTGGGTAATTCCTTTCATAGTCTTTCAACTGTCGCGAACCATAGGCAATTACCCTTCCGTTCAGCATTAAAACATAGCCTAACCCAAACTTTGAGACATCACAATAAACAATCAATCCTCTTGATCCATTTGGAATGGTCAGGACAAGAGCAGAAGTTAACTTGTCTTTAAGTGCCTAGAAACTCCCTTCACAAGCATCAGTCCACTCAAACTTAGCATCCTTCTTTGTTAACTGCAATGAGTGGCAGGTGATTTGAGAGAAGTTTTTAACAAACCATCTATAATATCCGGCCAAGCCTAAGAAGCTCCGTACTTCGGTCACAGAAGGTTGGCAGTTCCATTTTACCACTGCCTCCACTTTCTTAGGGTCGATAGAAATTCCTTCTTTGGAGATGGCGTGACCAAGAAATCTCACTTTCTTTAACCAAAATTCACACTTTTTCAATTTGGTGAATAACTAATGTTCCCTGAGAATCAGGAGTGTAGTCCGTAAATGCTTCTCATGTTCCTCATAGCTCTTCGAATAGACAAGGATGTCGTTAATAAAGACTACAATAAACTTGTCCAAGTAGGGTTGAAATATTCAGTTCATCAAGTCCGTAAAGACGGCTGAGTATTAGTCAACCCAAAAGACATCATTACAAATTCATAGTACTCATATCTAGTCCGGAGCGCAGTCTTTGCTATATCCTCCCTTCTGATCCGAAGCTGATGATATCCAGATCTAAGGTCGATTTTTGAAAATACGCAAGCTCCTTGTAATTGGTCAAGGAGGTCATCAATCCTTGGCAGAGGATATTTGTTCTTGGTGATAATTTTGTTTAGTTCACGTTAATCTACGCATAATCTCATGGTCCCGTCCTTCTTTCTTACAAAGAGAATCGGTGCTCCCCATGGTGACACACTCGGCCGAATGAAACCTTTATCTAATAATTCCTACAGTTGCTGTTACAATTCTTTAAGTTCGGCCGGTGCCATCCGATATGGTGCTTTGGATATTGGTGCCGATCCTGGCATCAATTCTACTCCAAATTCCAACTCTCACTGGGATGGCAGTCCAGGTAATTCATCAGGGAATATGTCTTCGAATTCCCACACCACAGGAATCTCTTTGGCCAGAGATTCTTGACCTTCAGTAGTCACACTAACGAAGGCTAGATAAGCTTGACACCCATCACCAATCAAGTGCCTGGCATGAAGGGCCGAAATGAAGCAAGATGCTTCTTTATGCCGGACTCCTTCAATATAGAAGGGCTTATTTCCAGGGATGTTGAATTCTACTCTTTTTCGAAAATAATCAATCTTGGCATGATATCTGGCTAACTAATCCATTCCCAAGATTGCATCGAAGTCCTTCATTTCTAGCAAAACTAGATTAACAGGCATCACGCATCCATTTGATTCTATCAAACACTTTGAATACACTACATTTAAAATTATAGACGTCCCCGTGGGTGAGGCGACCATCAATGGGCAGCCAAGAACTTGAGGGAGGAGTCATAAGATATTTTACAAATTCATAGGAGACAAATGAGTGGGTGGATCCGGAGTCAAAGAGCACATACTAAAAGTGTCACAGATAGAAAGTGTACCTTCCACTACCTCCATAGAGGTTTCAGCCTTCTTTGTAGAAACAGCAAACACCTTAGCTGGGATAGGAGATTTAAATCCTGGGGCTTGTTTGGCGAGTGGGCAATCTCTGATCATGTGTCCAGCCTGGCTACAGTTATAACAAACCCCCAGCTTCTTATAGCAAGGCTTCCCTTCATGTGATTTCCCGCAATGATCACATGCATTATTAGCCGGAGTTCGGAAAATTTGTACGGATTGGTTTTGCTCCCCACCAGACCTCGATGGTCTCGCTTTCTTAGAAGGGCCTCCACTAGCACTGGCCCTTGAAGTCTAACTAAAAGTCTTTTGCCTGAGAAATGCTCCTCTCTCCAGCTCTTTTTCGTAGATAACAACCTTCTCGAGCACCTCTCCGTACGTGGCCAACGTCAGAGTTGAAAGGTGTCTCCTAATATCATCCCTTAATCCCTGAAAGAACCTCCTAGCCTTCCACTCCTGGTCTTCCACCATATAAGAAGCATAGCGAGATAATTCTGTAAACTTTACATCATACTCCACCACAGAACGAGTACCCTGTCTTAGGCGAAGGAATTCATCCTTCTTCTGTCCACGAAGATTAGTAGGAAAATATTTCTCCAAAAATGCTGCTTCAAATATTTTTCAACTAATATCCCGATCTGACACATTGAAAACTCTCTTCTGCATTTTCCACCAGTGGTGGGCCTCACCCATCAGCTTATAGGCGGCATAAAGAACCATGTCTCCAGCAGGATATTTAATTACCGCAAACACCTTCTTTAGTCGTTGGATCCAAGTGTCTGCCTTCAACGGGTCGGGTTCCCCTGAGAATTCAGGAACTCGCTCACTGGTAGAACGATCGTAGACCGACCTCTCTTGATGGACAAGAATTGGGGTGGTCACCAGAGTTGGTGGAGTCAAGCCTTCTATAACTTTAGTCATTCTGTCTAACAGATTCAAATATCTTGTCTCCCGATCCGTAGAGTTGTAAATCTTTACGTTTCGCCTTCCTCTGTTAGACATGACTTCAGGGACGATTTTAATGTCTGAAAAGAACATTTTTGTTAGTCAACTAGTCTAAAGATAGCTATCACAATTGTCTCCGTCCAAAGCATAAATAAAGCTAACCCTCTTCATGCCTTAACTGATCCTGTCCTAAATTTTCGTGTTGATTCAAATTAACCTAAAGCATCTCCGTTCTCTCTCTTATACCAACTATGACAGATCGGCCTTATTCCACAGTATAAAGCCGTCGCCAAGACTAAAATCCATACCTTACAAATAAATTTAATAAATAACACGAGATGAACATAAAAAATTTTCTTTTCTTTTACACACAGGATATCATGATGCCGAACTACAAAAGATGCTTTCTAGACATATCAATCCCAGTATCCAAAAAGTAATCATGGAAACCTGCTAACATTCATAGGTTCATAATAGCGGAACAATTTTACAAGTTTCCTCAAAACATCAAAAGGAAAATAAATAAAGCTCTTCCTAGATCAGCTCCAGCCAGCTAAGCCATTTGGCTACACCATAAGGTTCTACTCAACTTCATCCTCCATAAGCTTTTCGTCATCTGAAAAGTGGCAAGAATGAGCTACAAAGCCCAGCAAGATACTCACATGCAGAAAATAAAAACATACATATAATCGAATCAAACAGAGTTTTACAACGTAATTTTAGCATACAAAAATTCTCATGTTGTTTCTTCTTGATTTCATATTCTTATTATCTTGTCTTTGAAGAATCCATAAAAACCATTCGTAATTCTTATCATCTTTAAGGACCAGACGGGAGCGGACAACATTGAGGACGGGTTGTGTGTAACCCCACAACCTAAAACCGTATCCTCTCATTATGCTCCCCGAGGCAGGAGGTAATGCCTTTAACCGGACATACGGGCCGTAGTCCAAAAGTCTTATGCCACCAAAAGTTCCCCCCCGTGGCCCAAGAGGCAATCCTCGAGTATCAGTCCAATATCCTTCATCCATCTTTAATAGCAAGTTTAATGGAGACTCAGTTCTTAGTTCATGTCTTTTAATGGCCATCTGTCATAATTCGAAAGTCGAAAGTCGTAGAGTTCCACTTGTTATCCGGATTATAAACATTTTTCTTGTTCTTATAGCCTTGTTCTTAACTTCATCAGTTGAAGTCGTTTTCTTAGAAACCGGAGTCCTTTTTCTTTCTTAAAGCCGAAGTTATTTTCTTAAAAAGATGGAGTTCAAAAGCTGGAGTTCCTTTTCTAGCCGAAGCTCAAAAAGCCGGAGTTCTTTAAAATCCGGAGCTCTAAAATCGGAGTTCTTTTTCATTTGAAGTCTGAAGCTCTAAAAGCCGGAGTTCAAATTCCGAACACACACATGGCCGGTTTCAAAATTCAACTTAGGGCCGGTTTCAAATTCAAGTGCTCAAGGCCGGTTTCAAATTCAAATACTCACGGCCGGTTTCTAATTCAAGTACTCACGGCCGGTTTCAAATTCAACCTAGGGCAGGTTTCAAATTCAAGTGCTTACGGCTGGTTTCAAATTCAAGTACTCACGACCGGTTTCAAATTCAAGTGCTTACAGCCGGTTTCAAATTCAACATGAAGAAGGTCGATTTTGATTTTAACATGCATAAGGGCCGACTTCGATTTTCATGAACAATTACCGAATACCTTTCTTTTAACAAAACCGGAAGTCTTTTCTTTAAACATGAAATTATCAAAGTTTATATAATCATACATCAAGCAGAATAAAATCAAACATAATGAATATCGGATTTTTAAACATACAATTCAGAACAATTCTTCCTTAAATCAGATGAACAAAATAGATTTCATACATAGAATAAATTTCATACATACTAAAATATAAGTTCATAAAAATATCAGATAAAGGAACAGAACAAACTTCATACATACTAAAACATAATTTCATAAGAATATCATATATACTCGTATTGCAAACATGCATAATCATGAACTTTAAAACAGGGTGAGTATTCTTGCCTGGGTTTCTTCTACTTTGCCTTGATTTTTTGGCATTCCTTTACTAGAAATTCTATTGCGTGCCATTTTCTTATTCCTCTAGTTCTTATTTATAGGCCTTAGGTCTGATGACTATTATTAATGATTGGCAATACAGGGGGAATGTTTCTTATTTAGGGCTCTATATTTTCCAAAAAAAAGTTTTCTTATTAATTAGATCATTTATGGTTTTACATTTCCAAGGAGTTCATTAATTCCTAGTTAACTGAACTTAACGGAATTTAGATTTCTTAATTAATTCATAGTTCACTGAACTTAACAGGATTTAGCTTTCTCATGTAAACACATTCAATTCCTTCTACACGACCTCTGGTCAACACCTGTTGACCGGATTATCAACTTCGGCTTTCCCATAATCTACTCCGGCCTCCAATACACAAAGTCACTCTGTCCTTCAAGACCACTTTGGCCTTACATTTATATAATGTACTCCGGCCTTCAATGGAACAAAATCCGATTTCAAAACATGTTCAAGGCCGGTTTTGATTTTCTTTAAAGTGGCTGGTCTTGATAATGATAGAGCCGGACTTGTTTTACACTAAGGAATAACCGAACTTCTTTTATACTAAGGGGCAAGCCAAACTTCTCTTTATCGAGTAAAAGCCGGACTCGATTTTCATCAAAGAAACGCCGAACTTGATTTTCATCAAGTAAAAGCCAGACTCGATCTTGTAAAAGCCGAACTCGATTTTCATCAAGGAAATCCGGACTTCTTTTCATCATGCAAGGGCCGAACTTGATTTCATCTTAAGGCTGATTTACCTTTCTTATTACATTTTTCGGTCAACTAGTGTTGATCGGATTATAAGAACTTGATGACTGAAATTTCCTATGTTCTAGAATCTGGGCCGTTATAGAGTATGTTTAGTATTATCAGGACTGAAACGTTTTGCAAGGTTCATGGCATACTTGGTTTAAGAGATGAAACTGTCATGAAAGAATTGTCTAATCTGCAAGCCAAGGAAGTATGTAAATTCTTCTGACATACTGATTTCATATTCAAAGGCCATGTAGTCAGCAAATGAATGAGTATGGGAGTCAACGGTAGTACCAAATACAATGTCATCAATATAAACTAGAGCAATCAACATATATTTTTTGGTCACTTTCACAAATAAGATTTTACCAACACTGCCCTGAATAAACCCATGTTCACTCAGGTATGAGGTAAGATGCTCATACCAAACGCTAGGAGCTTGCTTAAGACTATATAAAGTCTTTTTAAGTTTGTACACATAGTCCGAAAATGTGGAATTTGCAAATCATTTTGGTTGTTTAACAAAGACTTCTTCTTGAATGATACCATTCAGAAATGCACTTTTAATATCCATTTGATAGAGTTTAAAGCCTATGGTATGAGTAATAGACAACAAGATATTGATAGATTCAAGACGAGCCACAAGAGCAAAGGTCTCATCATATTCAATACCCTCCACTTGTTCGTATCTTTAAGTAACAAGGCAATCTTTATTACAGTAATATTATCATTTTTATCCAGTCTTATTCCTAAAGATCCATTTGGTCCCAATAACATGTGTATGTTTGGGTCGAGGAACAAAGGATCATACATCATTCCTCACAAATTAATTTAATTCCTCATGTATGGCATTTATCTAGTGTTCATTAGTTAGGGTCTCTTTCACCTTTTTCGGTTCTAAGTGAAATATATAATAAGTGTAAGCAATCAGGTTTAGAACTCAATGATGCAATCTCATACCCTCACTCAGATACCCAGAATGAAATCTTTCGGATGATTTAATTTGACTTTAGCTAAAAGTTTCTTAATAAGACAACAATCTTGAGTTTCTTTCAGAATATCAGCCAAGGTTGACTCAAGTAGAGGCTTAGTTTGATCACCTTCTTAATTAAGACAATCACTAGTGTCAGGAAGCTTGTTAGGGAGATCATCGACAACGACATTGATGGACTCCACAACAGTTTGAGTGCAAAAATTATATACCTAATATGCTCTACTTTTAAGGGAATATCTTAAGAACATTTCTTCATCACTTCTGGAATCAAACTTATCTAAATTTTCTCTATTATGTAAAATGAAGCATTTGCTTCTGAAAATGTGAAAATATTTTAAGTTTGGTTTCTTTCCTTTTCAAAGTTTGTAGGGTGTCTTATCCATTCCAGGTCTTCTATAGACTTGGTTGATTATGTGACAGGCTGTGCTTACAGCTTTGCCTCAAAAGTGCATAGCAATATTTTTGCTTTCCATCATAGTTCTAGTTATTTCTTGAATGACCAAATTTTTTTGTTCCACAATCCCATTTTCTTGTGGAGTAATAGGAGCAGAAAACTCATATTGAATTTCTTTCTCACTATAAAAATTGTCGATGTTAGAATTTTCTTAACTCCTTTTGGTGATCACGATGCATTCTCATAATAGAAGATCATTTTTCTTTTTTTGAGTTTTTTTTTATAGAATCTTCACGTGATCAAAAGTATCAGACTTTTCACAAATAAGACAATCTATGAATATCTAGAAAAATCATCTATGACAACAAGGATATACTTTTTACCCCGTAGGGTCTCGATTATAAATGGTCCCATAAGATCCATATGAAATAGTTCAAGGGGACATAAGGTGAGAATATCACCAAGTGAGGGAAAACTGGTCTTGGTTTGTTTACCGAGTCGGCAAGAATCGCACACATGGTGTTTAACATTAGACAATTTTGGAAATGTGATGGACTGGATTTCTTAAGGCTACTATTCACGTCTATCAATATTAAAATACAAATAAAGTATAAGCAACCGTAATCAATCATGCAATATATTATAATAACACACATAGGATCCAAACCAGCTGAACCTCTCAAGTCAGCCTGATCTAGGCCAGCCACATATGAAGGTTGGCTTTACCTAGGTCGACCATTTCTGAGATGAAACCTAAGCAATATGAGATGCCACTAGGAATCAAAATATTTAAACCATAAAGTACTGCGAAAGCATACAAATATCTATTAATTTACAAAGCGGATTTGTTTATAAAAAGGTGTCTCCAAAATAACCAAAAATACATCAAAAATCGATCCACCAATTACTTCATGAATCGAGATTGGCCACTCAAGCCTAGATAAATCTAGATCGGCTTCCAAAGCCTAAGTAGTCCTCCGACTCTACTCTTCCTCGTCTGACATGAACTCTTGCTCATCTGAAGATAAGAAAACAACGATGAGTGAGCCGATTGCTCAACAAGATACAATGAGCAAAGACATGCATAATTACTACTTCAAAATAAAATCAAAAGAAATGGAATAGGAGCATAAGGCATAAAACATGATCGAAAGACATTTTCATGGGTACCGGTTTCCATTTTTAACTCCTAATGTTATTAGTTTTCTTCTTAAATACCAGGCCTTCAAAATCATGCTGAAAATTCAATCACCTTTAGGGGCTAGATGGGAGTGGAAAAATTGAGGAAGGATTGTGTAATCCCACACAATCTAAGGCCGATCCTCTTATTCTACTCCCAGAGGTAGGTGACAATGCCTTTAACCTGGATACGGGGCCATAGTCTAAAGTTGCCACCAAAAGTTTCCCTGTGGCCCAAGGGCAATCCTCGAGTTATCACTCCAATATCCTTGATCTAATTTCTTAATTCTTTACATCATTTTAGAGGAAAACTCTACACAAAGTTCTTTCATCAAATGACTATATATCAGATAACAAATATCAAATTCTAGAGTTTCACTTGCTATATTTCAGATACAATTTTCTTTGGTCCTATGGCTTGCATATTAACTTCCAACAGTGAAGTTTCCAAATAAGCAAACTAATATTTAGAAACAGCCAAAATAAACATGTAAGGTAACTTTTTCCGTGTACCATAGCTTGAACTTTACCAAATCTTACTTCAATTTCGAACTCAAACAGAAGAGAGAGATTCTAGCAATATGTGAACATGAATCATGGGATAAACAGGGAAATCTAACATATGAAACATAGTGTATGCACCGAAACATGAAATTTTTTCATAAAATATAAGAAAGCAATTATCATGATATTTAATCTATAGAATTTAGTACAGAAGGGTATTAGAACAATAATACCCAGAAGAATTGTACAAGAATCAATATCAACGAAAGACAAAGTATAGGGTACACTTGCCTGATCTATAGATTTACTTACTCAATCTTGCTTGGAATTTCTTTCTCCCCTTCTTCTCCTTCGTCTCCTTCGTACCCCTTCTCCAGATTTTCTAAACTCTCCTCCCTAGCCCCCAGACTCAATATTTAAAGGCAACGAGGTAAGTAAGAGTAAGTAGGGATTGGTTACCTACTCTGATACTTCTTTCAAATCCCCTTCTTTGAAAAGTCAACGGAGCTGGTGGGAGTAGGTCACCTACTCGGCTTAGCCACTCCGGCCCCTATTCCCATCCTGCTGATAGGCCATTCCAAACCAGTCAACATGTCAATCCGGTCTACTTTCTACGTTGGCCATCTATCAAATCCGGTCAACTATCCTAACCGGCCATCTATCCTTTCTAGTCAACTTCTCTTACCGGTCAATCATCCAATCCGGTCAACCATCTAATCTGGTTACTATCTTAATTGATCAACTATTCAATCCGGGCGGTCAACAATCCTTAACTAGATGACTTGCTACCTAGGATGATTTTCTATTAAGGTCGTGAGGCTAAGTCCTAGGAACCTGATCTTTACATTTCTCCCCTACTTATAAAATTTCATCCTCAAAATTTAATAAGGCTATATATATATACCTCATGGAAATAATTGGGGGGCACTTGCTCTGGATCTCTTCTTCACGCTCCCATGTTACTTTCTCAGTAAAATATTTTTTTCATAAAACTTTTACTAGGGGGATAGTCTTTGTGCACAATATCTAATCCCTCCAGTCTAAAATTTGCACCGGCTCTTCGGTATAAGAAAGGTTTTCTCCAACAGTCAGAGGCACAAAGTTAATTACATGCATTGGATCATGGACATATTTGTGGAGTATTGATAAGTGAAACACATCGTGAACATCGACCAAGCTTGGTGGTAAGGCTAACCGGTAAGACACTTCTCCAACTTTCTTTAGAATCTCAAAAGGTCCAATAAATCTCGACTTCAACTTTCCTTTAACCCCAAATTGAAATGTTCCTTTTGACGATGATACTTTTAGGAATACAAAATCAGCGACTTCAAATTTTAACTCCGATCCTCTTTTGTCTGCGTAACTCTTCTGTTTGCATTGAGTTACCTTTAAATTCTCATGAATTATCCTAATTTTCTCTATTGTCTCCTTGATAATATCCAGACCATGAAGTCACCTATCTCCTATTTCTTTCCAATGAATCGACGATTGACATTTTCTCCCATATAGAGTTTCAAACAGTGCCATACCAATACTCGCATGGTAACTGTTATTATAAGTAAATTTCCCCAGAGACAAATGGCGATTTCAGCTACCTTCATTTCTAACACCGAGGCCCTTAATATGTCCTCTAATATTTAAATTGTGTGCTCTGATTGGCCATATATTTGGGGATGATAGGCTGCCCTGAACTTCAATCCTATACCCAGTTCTCGATGTAAGCTTTTCAAAAATTTTAAGACAAATATTGAAGCTTTGTCGGATACAATTAAGGCTGGCACACCATGGAACCTAACAATCTCATTAATATATAGCTGAGCCAATTGATCCCAAGAATATATCATTCGGATTGCCAAAAAAATGGGTTGATTTAGTTAGTCGGTCAATCATAACCCATATGGTATCATGGTTCTTCAAAGTTCTTGGCAATCCAGACACAAAATTTATTACAATATCCTCCCACTTCCAACTTGAAATGGGCATCGATTGCAACAACCCAACTAGTTTCCTTTTCTCGGCTTTCAATTGCTGACAGATAAGATATTTACTTACAAAAGCAACAATTTTCTTCTTCATATTTCTCAACTAGAACAATTTTCTCAGGTCATAGTACATCTTATTAATCCCAGGGTAAATAGTGTACCTAGTTTGGTGGGTTTCCTTCATAATCTCTTCCTCAAACTCTTTATCATCAGGTATACATAATTGATCATTAAATCTAAGGACTCCGTCGGCATGAACATTCAAATCAACACTGGAGTCCTTTTTCTAAGTCTCCAGTAATCTCCATCAAGAAGGGATCATTCTCTTGCTCATCTTTGATTTTCTATAAGACCTCTAACAACACTTGAAAATACAATAACAACATTCATGTGATGGAACAGTTACTGCTTGTAACTTGTAAACATACAGAATATCATCACAATATCTATCAACAGGAATTTTTACATCGGACACAGGATCACAAACGCTGTATAATTCTCTACGGCTTACATTTCACATTTTCTATCCACTATACTAACAATTTAGAATTGAGATGCCATCTAGGATCTTTACAAAATCCAGAAAATATATAGCAAAAGTAGAACTATAAACCTACAGAAGCATAATTTCCTGTTTCATCACACACATCACATATATTTTATATATAAGAATCCATATGCATAAGATCCATATACAAAACCAAATATCAAAAATCAGGTCTTTACAATTCAACTATTTCTTTTCAAGATCTCCAAAATGCTTCAGGTCTCCGAAGTCTTCAGGTTAAGCTGTAATATCTTGAATATTTTTGAGTTTATAATTTTATAAGAATACATTATTTAATTAATTTTAATGATCATTTGACTATTTTAGTAAATATTTTGAGTATTAAATCTTGTGATTAGGTTTAAATGTTCAAACTATTAATTTGAATTAATGATTTGAACTTAGATGTTTGAACCCTTAAATTTAGTCATAATAATTAATGTACTTGATTGAACTATAGGATTAATTAATCAAGTGAACCATTATATATTTAAATTATATGAATATTAGTATTTTAGAAATTTTAAAAGATAATTACGAAAATAAATTTGACAGGTTAAAATATTAAAAATTAATATTAAAATTTTAAGTGTCATTATAATTAGATAAATAATTAATTAATATTTTAATAAATAAAAGTAGTAATAATAATAATAATAATAATAATAATAATAATAATAATAATAATAATAATAATAATAAGAGAGAAACAAATAACGGGAGAAAGAAAAGAAAAAGGAAGAGAAGGAAAAGAAAAAGAAAGAAAGAAGAAAGAAAGGAAAGAAATAAGAAAGGAAGGAAGAGAAGAAAAAGGAAAGGAGAGAGAAAGAGGAAGGCGTGGTGATAGATTTCCGACAAGGAGGAAGGAAATCGACATCCCAAATGGAAACCCTAAATCAACCCCTTCATTATTTAAGGAGACGGTGGGGTAAGGAGAAGGGCGGCCATCGTTACCCGAGCCGTGAGCTGATGCCGCCATCCCTGTTCCTCTTCGTTGCCATTGCTAATTGCCGTCGTGAGTTGGGACGAAGCTGCCGCTTCTGCCGTCAAGGTCGCCGTTGTTGGGTGGTGTCGCCGCCGTCATCAATTTGTGCTGCTGCTATCTTTGCCAGAAAAAGAACTCAAAACTGAGGCAAGTAACAATCCAAATTTCTGCATGTTGATTTGAGTTGTTTGATAAAATCCGTTCCCTTCTTTCTTTCTATTAATGTCGATCTTCCATTTTTGTATCAATATTGTTAAAGAATTTGTTGTATGTAGATAAATTTTGGAGGATTTCGATTGAACTAGGCCGTTGATGAAGAAATCGGGAAAATAGGATTACGGTTCGGTTTGTGAAAGGGAACGCAAATTTGATGAATTAGTGTTAAATTATGAGATAAAACCTTATGGGTTAACAAATCGAAATCGTTTTGTAACCTATTGGGAGATCAAAATTTGGATTTCGAGGGAAATCAAACATGCTCTGTTTCCGTGGCGTGAAATTGGTGGAGATATGAATTACGGAGGGATTAGCTCTATTTGCAAAATGGTTATAGCAATGGCTTAGGTGGCAGCGTGGGTGTGAGTAGTCGTATGAGTGTATGGGTATGTCGATAAATATATGTATACATATTGTATGTATGTATATAATTAGGTGAGTGTATGTATGTATATACGTACCTGTGGACCGTATGTGTGTAACCGTGTGTGAGTGTGGGTGTTCTGTGCGGGTTGGTGTTGGTGTGTGTGTACGCAAGTGCTGGCTGTGTGTGTGTGTGTGCAGCTGTGAGCGTGAGGTAGTGTAGCTGCTGCTATTGCCGTGAGAGTGTGTTGTGTGTGTGTGGGTGAACGCCTAGGTGTGTAGCCGTGGGTGCATGGTGTGTGTGGGTGTGTTGCCGTGCGTGTGTGTGCGGGCTGTGTCTGCAGTGCGTGATGGACGTGCGTGAAGTGTTCGCAATTGGTGATGGCATGAAGGCGGTGTGCACTGTGTGCATGTGTGTGTGAGGGAGGCAGCATTGCTGCCGTGTGTGTGTGCATATGTGTGTGGATTGTGTGTGAGGTAGGTAGTTGTGCTGCCATGCGTGTGTGAGGGGTGCATTTGTGTGTGTATATATATATATATATGTATGTTAATGTGTGGTTATATGGGTATGTATGAAAATAAAGATGGTAAAGATCATAAAGGATAATTACAGTTTGTGTATGTTGTATTTATAAAGGTATATTGGCCTGTGTTCAGAGTTATGCTGATTTTATGAAGAAATTAATATTGCCAATTAATTTGTTGGAACCTGGCAAAGTTAATTGGGAGTGGAATCTAATAAAAATAGAGATTGCTTGGCCTTAGCTATAGACATTGTAACGCAACAGAATGGAAGAATAGTTTAATAGTTCCATTGAGTAAAATATAATATCTTGGTTTGAGTTTATCTATTATTCATGCTGTGAGAAATTCCTTTGTGTTAGATTTGATGGCTTGAGTACAGTCCCTGGTTAGCACCGAACGACGTTCTATTGTTGATGTTGCAAAGTTTTCTTTGCATTATACTCGGTGTGTGAGTATTTGAATTTGTTGGCTTCCTACGATCAAGGTTGAGGAGAGTGTATGAAATTATTAAAGTATCTGGTCGAATGGGAGGCTATGGTACATAAATATGGTCTACGCTTATCCGATACTGATTTCCGTATCCTGGTGGGTTGAGATACGTTGCCTAGTTTGGCGGGACGCTTTTGGCCATGTGAATATCGTAGATCATGATATCGAGGATATCATGGCGAGAGATGCTGGGTTGACATGTGAGGTATCCTCCGTACCTGATAGAGTCGGAAGATGAGCATGATGAGCATGCTCGAGAGACATCTGTACCTTGTTTGGTAGAGTCTCTGTGGACCATGGATTTTGGTCGGAGGTCAAACTTGCGAGCATCGATAGCCCGTGCAAGTACCCAGCCATTGGAGGATATACGCAGCCTTTAGTTCACAGTGGCAGAATAAGATTCAAGAGTTTTCTTGTGATATTCTATGATTGTTGAGTACCTCATTAGTTGGTTGGTAGTATCCTTGTGTGATTCTGAGATATTCAGATTCAGCGAAATCCATATTGATTGTTATCGTGATTATGCTGGTCATTTTAGCTGACATATGGACCGGGAAAATCCCCAATCATCGTTGTGTCGGATTCCAGAGGATTACCATTGTTTATTGGCACACTTGAAATAATATTAATCGGTTACGTGATGATTCCTATATCTCATTGATGAAACCCGATAAATGATTCTTCGTGTTAATCTTAGTGGTGTGCGTATATTTTATTGGCACTCTATAGATAAGTAAATGAGAGTGTGCAAAAACTTTACGGTAACTGGACGAATGGGAGTTCGTGGTACTGTAAAGTAGTCTATACTTTTCCAATACTGATTCCATTTCGGAGGATTGAGGTCGTTGATATTGAGAAGGGATGCTTATAACCTAGTGACCATCATAGAGAAGGGTATCTGGGATATCATTGGTGAGGAGTTCGGAGATGGTATAAGTATGCTACGGGTACAATCTCCGAAAGGACTGTAGGGGTAGTGGGGATACCATGGATGACCTCGTTGTATTACCCAACCGTTGGGGGCATAAATACATGGCCTTTGGTTCACTATGGTAGAATAAGGTTCAGGGAGATTCTTATTGTCTCGTACAATGGTGACCTCAAATTGAGCTGATATTCAGATTCTTGTTATCTCGTACAGTTAGTCAAAAGGGATGCGTATAACCTAGGGACCATCGTAGAGGATGATATTTAGGATATCATTGGTGAGGGTTATCGGAGATGGTATGAGATGCTACGGGTACAGCCTCTGGGAGGACTGTAGCGGTAGTGGGGATACCAGGTAACCTTGTGGTACTCACCCAGCCGTCGGGGGCATAAATACGTGGCCTTTGGTCCACTATGATAAAATAAGGTCCCTGGAGACTGCTGTTGTTCATATAGTTGTGACATCGTATTGAGCTGACGATCGAATTCGACGGAATCCATGTTGCTTCCTTGATACTTAGCCGTTCACGTGGCCTTCGGGTTGTGGATACGACATGTTATTGAGTCTCGGATAGTGGTCAATCTATTTCCTATTATTATTGATTTTATTTATTATTTTATTATCCGAGATGCTTAATTGTACTCATCTATTATTGATTATGTTTACTTGTTGGGCATTCGGCTCACTCTTGTATTTTATTGGCTCTAGATTAGGCAAGTTGATATCACGATCAAGGAGATCATGTGACTTTTGGGTAGCCACCAGATAGAGGTGATATCAGAGTTCGAGGTTCTCCGAATGGGGATATAAGATTTTTGATTTACTTATTGTTCAACTTGTGTTAGATTTTCTTTATGAGAATTGATATTTTGGGACATCGTTATCATTTACTGAAGTTATTATTATTGCTATATGGATGTTTAATTTATGTTGCATTTATGAGGATCATTGATGATATTTTGATGATGTTGAGTTAATTAATGATATGTAATTTTTAAAATTTAGGATGATTCGAGACTTTCACTGTGACAGTCCGGGTCGGGTTCGAGGATCCGAGCTCAGGTCGGGTTCGAGGGTCCGAGCTCGGGTCGTCACAACTAATGGTATCACTCCTCTTTATTTGGTACTAGTTTTACAGCCTTATCTATAGGAAAAAAACAGTAAAATAGTGAGCCAAAATCCAATAAGGTACATGCAGACATACAGTAAAACATTCATACAGAATCGAATGCAGTAAAATAGATACAAATGTATGTTAAAGTATAAATACTTTAAAGTAGTGATTTACAGAAACTATAGCAGAATATGATGTAGAAGGTTACAGAACTGTCAGGAAACAAAAACACTCAAATTTTAAAAATTAAAAATCAGTGTAATCATACTTCATTAATAATAAACCGGTAAAACAGGCTTTAGAAAGTAGAAATCGGTCTCAATTCTATAAATTATTGAAAATTCATTTTCTATCAGTAAAAGATCCAACCAGTAGACCCTACTAACAGAGGGGGTGAATAATCGAGGATAGAATGTGTTCACTCCACACAATCTAAGGCCAACAAGTACCTCGTCTTGTGGGATTATCCCTTCTCGTGGGATTATATATAAATACCTCCCAAAGGATGGTGGGTTATGTATTAATACCTCCCGAAGGATGGTGGATCATTTGAATTCTACCCTCTGAAACTAATGCTTTGAGGAAGGGCGGACCGCGTGTAACTCCATGGATAGAGTTATCGTTGATTATCACCATAAGATTCTAAAGCATGCCGGAGAATCTAATCTGACTGTATATCAGTCTTGAGTCCTAATTAACAGTATCAGAAATATTTTTCTTCTTATTTTTCAACTGAAAACCTTTTCAATTTCAGAAGTCAGTCAAAATTTTAAATTAACTCTTTAATCAGTTTCAAAACATACAGTAATAGTTTATAATCCTTCAATTTCACTTCAGAATATATAAAAACAGTTTGAAACCCTTCAGATTTATCTCAGAATATATAATTACAATTTGACACCCTTCAGTTTAACTTCAGAAATCCTCAAAAATTTAACAGTATAAATCCATGTAAATTTTTCAGGCATAAATTGCATCATGGATAGTGTCTCGTTACAGATTAAGATTTATATAATAGCAATTTTTGATTAAAACAGTTAAATCCCTTCATTTTTGTGCTTAGGGTTTTGCCAAACTGTCCGGACGATAAACGAACACACCAAACACATTTTTTTTCACGAAATCAGAGGCATATATAGCAGTTTATACAAATAAGCATGAAATCTATCCGATTAATCAGGAAAAATATATAATATTTACAGTAAACATGTAGAACCATAGATTTAAAGTATAAATACCATTTTTGAGATACAAAAAGTTATAAAAGTAGAAAATAACGTCTGAGGTACATTTGTCTGTGCTTGATCTACCATTATTTTTACCTGGATCAGATTAGATTGGTGGATTTTCCCCTCCTCTCTTCACTTTTATCTCCTTCCTCCTCTTCATGCCTCTGTCGTGCTCGGTGTTGATCTCCCGTCTCTCCCATCCAATTTCCCATTTAAAACAAAAGGAAGGGGGGATCACGTGACTTACTCGGGGCCAGTGCTCGAGCACTCGTCTAGCGGTGCTCGAGAGCTGCCTTGCGTTGTTTCTCCCCTCGGATGGCTCTCAAGTGCTGCTCGAGTGCCAGCCTTGTAGGCTACCGCCGCCGCCATCTCGCCTTGACCGGCCATCAGGTGGCCGCTTTCGTAAAATGGCGCTCGAGCACCACTCGAGCTCCCATTGAGCACCCCTCCTGTTTTGGCCCATTTCGCCTCATCTTACTTCGGTACTAAATTTTTTACTATATTTAAACACAAACATGATTTTCATCAATATAATTATTCCATAATTATCATATTTCGATATCAGAATCTCATACTCTCCCCCACTTATAGAAATTTTGTCCTCGAAATTTAACGATCCTTAAATTTTCAGAATCAAGAAACCTTCCTAACATATCTAAATCATTTCCAAAGTCGAGTGGTTTTCCTAGAAAAACAATAAACATTAGAATTGCATTGATCCTCATTATTTGACATGTCCTTTCCAGTTCCAAATTCACTAAGTTCGGAGACAAACCTATTTTATTAACTACTTTTCTAACTTAATTTCAAACCTTAAACAAGCAGAATACCTCATTTCATTTCATATTAAACCTCAAGGTTGAACATTTCCTCTGAATGTTACTTTAAACCTTATTATATGTACAAATTTATCACTCCTCTGCTGCGCGCTCTAATAAATCAGCAAGTTCAGATCATCTGATTATGGTTTCATCACCACCATTTTTCAATCTAATATCTTAATTCCTCATCAAACTCAATTAAGATTTTGACACAAGCCTTAAATCACACTTAAATTTCAAGGGTGAAATACCTTACATTCTCTCTATTTCGTTGGCATGTCCTCAAATTGACATCTCCATCAAACATGTTTTTTATTTCAAACACCTAATTTACGCAGTAATATTGATTAAAACTGATTTTAAGATAGCCATAACACAAAAACAATCCTCACAGATCTTCAATTCATCACAGATCAAGAAGTTTTAACAATAACAGTCATCATAAATTTGATACAATTTTAGATCATTACCTAAAATTTTAAGGTTTTAACAATTTGTAATCTCAAAATTTCTACACTGAGTAATTTTAAATCTTGTTGGCATACCGATAAACCCATTGATCAAACCTGAACGCGTCCTCCATAATTATGATTAGTGGGTTATTCTAACACGAACCCACCAGAGTTTTCTTATCTCAAACTTTCATAATCCCAACATTTTAGACACAACTCCACTTCCCAACTTAGGAATGTGACATTTTAATTTTTCGAATAATTGAGCCTACCCACAATTTTCCTTTCTCATGTCCTTTAATGCACCAAAGCACATCAAGTCTATAAACCCTTAGCATTTATTATCAGTACTAGTGTCCACCAAAATCCATCTGCATAAGCCCTAGGCAAGCTTATCCACTTACCATTTCTAAAGTCAACTTTCATTAGGACATAACCATTCAGATCCTTAATTTAATAGGTACAGCTATCTCCCAAGGCCGCCTCTACAATTTCTCAACAAAAACTTTCAATTACTGACTTTGAACAATAAAATGGCAATTCCAACTAGGAATCCTTCCTTCCATTTATCCTAAGGATATTGATTCACCAATAATGCAGGAAAGTATAATCCTAGAGTTTCCTCACCAATATCAAGGCCTATTGTTATAATCCTTAAACAGTTTGATTCACTTGTGATCTCCTTAGGTTCTTCCATAACGTAATCATGTTAATCCTCAAAATTATTAGATCAGAGATAACTCCAAGGCAGTTCCACATTTTTCCAAAGGAAATTTTCTAATATCGGCTATCGAACTCAACATTTACTCTCCTAAAATCATACTGAGATCCACCTATTACATCCTTCAACTTTCAAGTTCACAAGTCTTTAATTTCTTCCAAAAAATTATCCCTAAATCCTCAAAATCACAAAAAATTTTATTACAAGTGGAGCAATTTTATCCCACGAATATCTCCCCCACTTCACTTGTCGGTGATTATTTATTAAGGAAGGATAATAAAATCCAAATCTTTCTCGAAGGCATTACCATTCTAGCTTTCGAATGGATTGGCAAACCCAAAAATCTTAAAGAGGTCAACATCTCTGAGGCAAAATTCACAAATTCTTGATTATAAATTACATAAAACACAACTGAAACAATCACTCTATTGTCAAGTCAATTTATTCATTTGAATTAGACCACTCAAATTTCACAATAATCTGACTAAAATCCAAAGGCTTTACCGTTCGATCAACCTCAAGCAAAATCACAAGGGTTCTCCTTTCATATTTTCATAACCATACTTATTCTGATAGCGGGACCGGTTCGTAGTGATCCTTCACCTGTCTTATGGATATCTCAATCTCAAAGACTCCCAATCATTAAATTATTAACTTCTGATTATTTCAAAGTCTACCAAATATCCTTATCAATTATACTTAAATCCTCAAGATCATTTCTGATCTCGACATAACCTCAACGGTAACTTTATTTGTTAATCAAATTGGCAATTATTCTCTTTAACAGTTTCCTCAAATTTTCTCATTCACTTAATAACTCTTCAGGTATGGCCTAATACGCTATCTACAGCACATACCTCATTACATAACTTGCAAACACCAGTATATCAGTTCCATTACCTCATTTGCAACTTATCTGATACGTGAGCCTAATTACAATTCAGATTATTCCTTTCAAATTATCGATTCAGTTGGGACAATTTGCCAACTAGAACATCTTAATATCCTATTAAGGTTAACTCATCCACAAACCCAAACCGAACATCAAAATTTGTAATTCCTTCAAACAAGGGTTGCCCCTTAGGGAATGATGTCATTAGATTTTATTCTGCAATTTGGAACACATATATACTCATTCTCTTGTCATCCTTAATTGGCCTCAACACAGCCTCAGAAGACTACTTTGTAGAAAATCAATTAGATCTTTGTCGCTAAAGAACGTCTCTAAACACCGTATCAAAGTTCCTCCAATTACGAATGAACCTAGCAAACATAGACGATATATGGATTAAAATCCCCAAATAATACATATACTGAGATATCAATATTCAGGGTTATTACTTTCCACCATGATAGACATTACCTCGATACGTTTACTAGCACTGCGAAACCTCAATTTTAGGTACCGAACTTCCGTTATGTCCAACCCGAGAGAACATAGGAAATCCTCTATCATGCGATCAAATTATCCCAAGTAAAGCATTCTCTTGAAAACTTCCTCTCAACAAAATCCTTGTTCGTTTAGAAAAACACAACATTCCCTACAATGTCTTTTTATTCTTGAAACCCATACCCAAAGTTAACCTCATCTTTTATCTTATCTGAGGCAATATTAGCTTATCTTCTTTCAAGCATCCGATTATTGTCAATACCGCTAACACCTTCGAAATCCACAGGATTTATATCTTATCCTTAAGCCATCAATTCTATCCTATCTGTCATATCTAATCACCAAACTTAAGCATCCCCCTTAGTGGCATACCAAACCTGAAAATCTCGCCCCAAGGCCAATTGAGTTTATCTCAAACTAAACAGACTATTTAGACCTTATTTCGATACTATCATATTCATCATTGACTCGGCACTTATTAGATTCAAATTCTTGAGGTGCTCCTAAGTAATTTCTTATCCTCGTCCTTGCAGTCGACCAATACCCCAAAAAAGGTCTTGTCTAAAGGTCTTACTATTTTCTATAATTACTAACATCACAAGATCCCTAATTTCAAATAATCAGTTCAGAGGGAGGGTTAGAATCAACGCATTTCAAATTAAATTCTTAAGGCCAAGACCTAAACATTCCATCTAATTCTAACCACTTCATTTTGCTTTAATATAGAATAATTCGATTTGAACCCTTAAACCTAAATCGATCGGTCTAGGCCTAGCCTACATTCAAAATCGATTAACCTAATCATTAAGTCCCAGTTCAGGTCAATTCTAACTTGTGCAAGTTAGAACACTTAGGATTTCCTAACCTAACTTATTCAGTCTATGTCTACCCCTACCTATTTGGCCAATCAGGATCATTTCCAAAGCTTCCACGTATGATTCAAATTATTCCTAATGTATCTCGTATTCTCTGATACAAATTATGACTGAACAATTTTTTTTTTGTCCTCAAAATTTTCCGTCATTATAGAAAATAGAAACCTAAGCCCCATTAATAACTTAAAGTTCTAGGAGAAAACTGATAGAGTCTCTCCTAAAACTAGGCTAAACGAAAATACAATTCATACTTGTAACCTGTAAACATACAGAATATCATCATAATATCCTTCAACAGGAATTCTCACATCAGACACAGGATCACAGATGCCGTATAATTCTCTATGGCTTACATTTCACGTTTTCTATCCACTATACTAATAGTTCAAAATTGAGATGCTATCTAGAACCTTTACAGAATCCAGAAAATATATAGCGGAAGAAGAACTATAAACCTGCGGAGGCATAATTTCCTATTTCATCACATGCATCACATACATTCTATATATAAGAATCCATATGCATAAGATCCATATACAAAATCATATATCAAAAATCACGTCTTTACAATTCAACAATTTCTTTTCAAGATCTCCAAAATGCTTCAAATCTCCGAAGTCTTCAGGCTAAGCTATTGATCACTCCTCTTTATCTGGTACTAGTTCTACAGCCTTATCTAGAGGAAAAAAATAAAATAGTGAGTCAAAATCTAATAAGGTACATACAGACATACAGTAAAGCTTTCATATAGAACAGACTGAAATAAAATGGATATAGATACATGTTAAAGTATAAATACTCTAAAGTAGTGATTTACAGAAATTATAGTAGAACATGATGCATAAGGTTACAAAACTGTCAGGAAATAGAAACACTCAAATTTTAAAAATCAAAAATTAGTGTAATCATACTTCATTAATAATAAATCGATAAAACAGGCTTTAGAAAGTAAAAATCGGTCTCAATTCTATAAATTATAGAAAATTCATTTTCTATCGGTAAAGGACCCAACCAGCAGGACCCTACTAACGAGGGGGCGAATAATCAAGGATAGAATTTATTCACTCCACACAATCCAATGCCAACAAGTATCCCGTCTCGTGGGATTATATACAAATACCTCCCAAAGGATGGTGGGTTATGTACTAATACCTCCCGAAAGATGGTGGCTCATCTGAATTCTACCCTCTGAAACTAATGCCCTGAGGAAGGGCGGATCACGTGTAACTCAATAGATAGAGTTATCCTCGATTATCACCATAATGTTCTAAAGCATGCCAGAAAATCTAACCTGATTGTATATCAGTCCCAGGTCCTAATTAATATTATCAGAAATATTTTCTTCTTATTTTTTAACTAAAAACCTTTTCAATTTTAGAAGTCGGTTAGAATTTCACAATAACTCTTTAGTCAGTTTCGAAATATACAGTAACAGTTTATAATCCTTCAATTTTGCTTCAAAATATATAGAAACAGTTTGAAACCCTTTAGATTTGTCTCAGAATATACAATGGCAGTTTGAAACCCTTCAATTTAGCTTCAGAAATCCTCAGAAATTTAACAGTATAAATCTATGTAAATTTTTCAAATATAAATCACATCATGGACAGTATCACATTACAAATTAACTTTTATATAATAGAAATTTTAGATTAAAACAGTTAAATCCCTTCATTTTCATACTTAGGGTTTCACTAAATAGTTCGGACGATAAACGAACACCAAACACATGTATTTTCATGAAATCAGAGACATATATAGCAGTATATACAAGTAAGCATAAAATCTGTCCAATTAATCAGGAAAAATAGGTATTATTTATAGTAAACATATAGAACTATAGATTTAAAGCATAAATACCATTTTTGAGATACAAGAAAGCTATAAAAATAGAAAATAACATCCAAAGTATACTTGCCTATGCCTGATCGACCGTTATTTTTACCTGGATCGGATCGGATTGGTGAATTTTTCCCTCCTCTCTTCTCTTTTCTCTCCTTCCTCCTCTTCTTCGTGCCTATGTCGTGCTTGGTGCTGATCCCCCTCTCTCCCATCCAATTTCCCATTTATAACAAAAGGAAGGGGGGATCACGTGACTTACTCTGGGCTAGTGCTCCAACACTGCCTTGTGCCAGCCTCATAGGCTGCCACCACCCCTGTCTCTCCTCGAGTGGCCATCAGGCAGCTGCTTTTGTAAAATGGCGCTTGAGCAGAGCTCGAGCGGCCATCGAGCACCCCTTCTGTTTTGGCCCATCTTGCCTCATCTTGTTTTGGTACTAAATTTTTTACTATACTTAAACCAAAATATGATTTTTATCCACATAATTATTTCATAATTATCATACTCCGGGATCGGGATCTCACAATTCGGTTGTCTTTAACGTATCGTTGGATATTACAATGCTTCATACAATTTAGCATCTCTATTTTCTTAATATGTAATCTTGCCAAAACTAGATCAGTGACTTAAAGTATCAGTAATAACATTGGCTTTTCGTGGCTAGTATTGGATTTCACAATCACAATCCTTTAAAAATTCAATCCACATTCTCTGCTTCATGTTTAACTCTTCTGTGAAAATAAATATTTTAAATTTTTATAGTCAGAATAGATAAGAAATTTCTCATCGTACAGATAATGCCTCCAGATTTTTAATGCAAAAACTACGGCAGCTAGTTCTAGGTCATGGGTTGGATAATTCTTTTCGGGAGCTTTCAACTGCCGGGACCCATAAGCAACCACATTTCCATGTTGCATTAGGACACAGCCTAATCTGGTTTTAGAGGCATCACAATAAACAACAAAACCACCAGATCCTTCAGGAATAGTCAAAATCGGCGCAAAGGTAAGTCGGTCGTTAAGCTTCTGAAAACTCTGCTCATATACCTCGGTCCAATCAAATTTAGCCTCCTTCTTTGTCAACTGAGTGTGCGGTATAGCTAATTGAAAAAACTTCTCCACGAATCTATAATAATATCCGACAATGCCAAGAAAACTATGAACCTCAGTCACTGTCATCAGTCGGCTCCAATTTACTACAGCTTCGATCTTGTTTGGATAGACCAAAAAACCATCCTTAGAAATGGTATGGCCCGAGAATCCCACTTCCTCCAACCAAAATTCGTACTTATTTAGCTTCGTGAATAATAGATGCTCTTGAAGAGTTTGGAGCACGATCCTCAAATGCATCTCGTGCTCTTTTTGACTCTTAGAATAAATAAGGATATCATCTATAAAAATTATCACAAATTTATCCAAATAGGGCCGAAAGACTCGGTTTATCAAATTCATAAAAGCAGCCGGAGCATTTGTTAAATCAAACGACATTACTATAAACTCGTAGTGGCCATATCTCGTCCGGAATGTCGTTTTTGCCACATCCTCCTATTTAATCCGCAACTGATAATAGCCTGATCAAAGGTTAATTTTTGAAAACACACTAACTCTTTACAAGTGGTCAAAGAGATTATTGATCCATGGCAAGGGATATTTATTTTTAATTATGATTTTATTTAACTCCCAGTAATCCACACATAATCGCAAAGTCTCATCCTTCTTCTTTACAAATAAGACCAGCACAGCCTAGGGGGACACACTTGATCTAATGAAGCCTTACTTAGTAATTCATGTAGTTGTAGTTTTAATTCCTTTAACTCAGCAAGTGCTATTCTGTAGGGCATTTTTTATATAGGATCCGATCCTAGCACAAGCTCAATTTCAAACTCTATCTTCCAGTGCAACGGCAACCCAAACAATTCTTTGGAAAATATATCCTCAAACTCGCATACTACTGGTATCTCCTTTACTGACACTTCATGATTCTCAATTACACTAGCATACGCTAGATAGGCTTGGCATCTATTTTTCATCAAATACCAGATATGTATAGTTGAAATAAAATAAGGTTACCTTTTTTGCCAAACTCCTTGAATATAAAAAGGCTCACAACCCGAAATATCAAAGTCTACCCTCTTCCAAAAATAATCAATGTTGGCAAGATATTTCACCAACCAACCTATACCTAAAATTACATCAAAATCACACATCTCCAACAAAATTAAATTTGCTAGCAATTAAGATCCATTTACATCAACAACACACCCCGGATACATAATATCTATAACCACAGATGATCCCATTGGTGTTGAGACAATCAAAGAATAATCAAGAATCTTAGGGGATAATGCAAGATGATGCACAAATCGAGGCAAAATAAAGGAATAAGTGGATCCTAAATCAAAAAGTACATGGTAGGAAACACCATAAATAGAGAGAATATCTTCCACCATGTTAGCCAAAACTTCTGCCTCCTTTATAGTGACTGCAAACACCTTGGCCGGGACAATGGGCTTGGGCACCAGAGTTCGTTTTGGATGAGGACAGCCTTTTACCATATGCCCCGCCTGACCACAATTGTAACAGACTCCCATCAACTTGAAACAAGGCTTACCGCCATGTAGTTTCTCGCAATGGGGACACGGGTTTGCTGACACCCTTAAGGTTGGTGCTGACTAGCTAGTTTTCCTCCCTAACTCTTCTTGCATTACCTTTTTCGGTGGTCTCCCCAATCCCACACTGGATCTAGCTCCCAAACTACTTCAGCTAGATGTTCTTTTTTTAAACAACTCCTCTTTCTCAATCTCCTTCTCATAAATTCAGATTAGAGGGAGGGGTTAATAATTATTCAATGCATTCAAAGATTAAATTCCTGAGTTATATACAACTCTACACCTCAGTCATTTCATCCACCTCGGCCGTTAAACCTAGGGGTTAACAACTAAACATTCCATCTAATCCTAACTACTCTTAACTCACTTCTACCCAAACCAAATCTAAGCTTCCACTTTAAGATCAATCAACCCTAAAGTATCTCTTTCTCTCTTATACTAACTGTGACGAACCGAATTTCTTATAGGCTACTATTTACATCTGTCAATATCAAAATACAAATAAAGTATAAGTAAGCATAATTAATCATGCAATATATTATAATGATGCACACAAGATCCAAACCGGCCAAACCTCTCAAGTCAGTTTGATCTAGGCCAACCACATATCTAGGTTGGCCTTACCTAGGTTGGCCGTCTCCGATGCAAAACCCAGTCCATATGAGATGCTATTAGGAACCAAAATACTTAAACCATAAAGTACTGTGGAAGCATACAAATATCTATTAATTTACACAGCGGATTCGTTTATACAAAAGTGCCTCCAAAATGATCAAAAATACATCAAAAATCAATCTACCAATTGCTTCATGAATCCAGATCAGCTCTCAAGCCTAGATAAATCCAGATCAACCTCCAAAACTTAAGTAGTTCTCTGACTCTACTCTTCCTCGTCCGGCATGAACTCTTGTTTGTCTGAAGATAAGAAAAATAACGATGAGTGAGCCGATTATTCAGTAAGGTACAATGAGCAAAGACATGCATAATTACTACTTTAAAACAAAATTAAAAGAAATGAAATAGGAGTAGAAGGCATAAAACATGATCGGAAGACGTTTTCATGGGTACTATTTTTATTTTTAAATCCTAATGTTATTAGTCTTGTTCTTAACTACCGAGCCTTCAAAATCAAGCCGAAAATTCAATCATCTTTAGAGACCCGATCCTCATATTCTACTCCCAGAGGCGCGCAGCAATATCTTTAACTCAGCATATGGGGCCATAGTCCAAAGTTGCCACTAAATGTTCCCCCTGGCTCAGGGGCAATCCTCGAGTTATCACTCTAATATCCTTGATCTAGTTTCTTAATTCTTTACAACATTTCAGAGGAAAACTCTACACAAAATTCTTTCATTTGATGGCCATATATCAAATAACAAATATCAAATTACAGAGTTTCACTTGCTATATTTCAGATACAATTTTCTTTGGTCCTGTGGCTTGTATCTTAACTTCCAAGAGTGAAGTTTTCAAATAAGCAAACTGATATTTAGAAATAGCCTGAATAAATATGCAAGGTAACTTTTTCTATGTACCATAACTTGAACTTTACCAAATCATACTTCAATTTCGAACAAATAGAAGAGAGAGATTCTAACAATATGCGAACATGAATCATGGGATAAATAAGAAAATCTTACATATAAAATTTAGTGTATGCACCAAAACATGAAATTTCCTCATAAAACATGAGAAAGCAATTATTATGATATTTAATATGTAGAATTTAGCACAGATGGGTGTTAGAATAATAATACCCAAAAGAATCGGACAAGAATCAGTATCAACCAAAGACAAAGTATAGGGTACACTTGCCTGATTTACAGATTTCCTTACTCAATCTGACTTGAGATTTCTTCCTTCCCTTCTTCTCCTTCGTCTCCATCATGCTCTTTCTCCAGATTTTCTAAACTCTCCTCCCTAACCCCCAGATTCAGTATTTAAAGGCAATGGGACAGGTGAGAGTAGGTGAGGGCGGGTTACCTACTCTGATATTTCTTTCAAATCCCCTACCTTGAAAAGACATTGGAGCAGGTGGGAGTGCATGGGAGCAGATCACCTACTCCGGTTTGGCCACTCCGGCCTCTATTCCTTTCCTATTGATAGGCCATCCAAACCAGTCAATATGTCAATCCGGTCAACTTTCTACTTCGGCCATCTAACCAATCCTGTCAACTATCCTAATCGGCCAACTATCCCTTCTGGTGAACTTCTCTAACCGGTCAACTATCCAATCTAATCAACCATCTAGTTCGGTTACTATCTTAATAGTCAACTATTCAATCCAGCCGGTCAATAATCCTTAACCAGTTAAGTTGCTACCTAGACCGATTTCCCATTTAGGTTGTAAGACTAAGTTCTAGGAATCCAATCCTTACAAGAAGGCTCTCAACACAGTTTTTCTTTGATATTTTGGCCATATTTTTAAAGTTTAGATAACCAAGACATTAATGCCACAATCTACAAAGTCGACTTTAGTGGGACGACATCCAAAGACATGACCGGGCTCTATCCTATAAAGATTATCAGGAGTTCTCTTGCCACTCAGCACGATAAAGTCCTTTGTATCACATATACAACATTTTTCTTGAATGAATATCACCTCAAAATTTTCATCACAGAGTTAGCTAATACTCAAAAGGTTTGATTTTATTCCAGATACCTACAGGGCATCGCACAGATTTGAGAGCCTAGAAATACTAATCAAGCCTTTACTAAGGATGGGAGTCCTCGCGCCATTACCAAAGACAACCGTCCTATTGAGATAGTCAGTCAGAGATGAAAATATGGCTTTATTGCCGCACATATGCCTAGAGCATTCATTGTCTAGATACCACAATGAATGATTTTAGCTTTTAGGGCAATGTGAGCAACTTTATAGGGATAAATTTTGGAGACTTGTTTTAGATTAATTTTCTTTATCGAAATTTTTATTTTCGAATTTACCTTCCGATCTAATATTTTCATTTGGTCATCAAGCTGTTGAATATGGTTACCAAGTTTTTTTTATTTTTGACCCTTATCTTTAATTATACAACAAATTGATAGTGTGACAATGGAGACGAATGTGCTCAATTTGCCCACATGAATGGCAGGTAGGCATAAGCTTAGGGACAGTATTGGGTCTTCTAAATTCATGTTGAAAGTGAGTATTAGATCCAATAGTTTGTGAGATTCTACTAGGTTCATTCACAGTCGTGTTATTCTTTGGTTTGGGTATAAGGTTAGAACTAATTTGATTCTCCACGCTTTTAGGCATTGATTTCGAAATTTTTGGGGCACCAATATTTTTGTGGAGAGCTTTTGTGACTAGAACAAAAATTCGCTTAGAGTATTCACCATTTTTAGAATCGTTCTCAATATAACCTATGCTCTTTTTGTTTCTCGCAAGCTTTTTCAATTTTAACATGTGATCTAACTTTTGAGTATCTCTTAAGAATTTTTTAATATCATTCTTAATATTTTCAAGCTCTAATTCTAAAGGTTTTATTTTAGCACTTAAGGACCCATTTAACATTTACAGTTTGCGATATTCAATTGTGAACCATTCCAGTTTTGTTTTGAGTTTTGTCTTAGCAGTTTCAGATTCAGTTAATTTTTTATTTAGGAATTTATTCATTTTCTTTACTTTTAAGTATTCCCTAAACAGTTTGTCATAAGCCTCTTGAAGACCATCAAATTCAGTATCTAATTCATCATGTGAAGAATTCGATTGTTCTGATTTTGCATTTATGGCTTCATCACCACTAATAATGGAAGTTTTGAATGGCATATAATTTACTTCTTCCTCTTCAGATAATTTTTCATATTTTTCATCTTCTTCGTCATCTGAGAGGGGTACATTTAAGACTTCTCCTTTCTAACGTTTAAAATTGATGCACTCAGTCTGGATATAACCGAATTCGTGGCATTCATGGCATTGGATCTCTAAAGATTTCTTATTTTTTATGTCTTTGTTCTCCTTTTTATCCTTTTTAATCGAGTTATGAGACAAGTTTATTTTCTTGGAGGTTCGGTTGTTATTTTTATTGTTGAAGAAATTTTTAAAATTTTTAATAAAGAATGCAAAATCCTCATCGCTGCACAACTCTTCATTAGAGTTGCGATCTCTCTCTTCCTTTATAGTTTTTAAGGTAATTGGTTTATTTCATTTGTATTATGGGAGAGTGTGCTCATACGTTTGTAAAGAATCAACTAGTTCCTCTATTTTTAGTTTATCGAAGTCTTTGTTTCCTCAATAGCAGTAACTTTCTGTATAAATCTTTTAGATAAAGATGGTAGGACTTTTCAGACGATTCTATTTTTAAAAATTTATTCTCGTAAATTAAATATAAAATTAACAATGTCATTTAATTTTTTATAAAATTTAACAAGATCTCGTCATCTTTCATCCAAATTTCCTCAAACCTAATAGTAAGTTACAATTTAGAATTTTTAACCAGTTTAGTTCATTTGTGGGTAATCTCAAGGATATCTCATGCCTCTTTTGAGGTCTTACACATAGAAATACGCTTAAATTATTCAGGAGATACAGCCATAAAAATAATGTATAATCCCTTAGTATTCCAATTGCATGCATCAAGTTCTTCTTTCGACCACAATGATAAAATTTTTTGTTCATCACCCATGGTGCTTTTGGGTGGAGTCCATCCAATTTGGGCGCTAGCCTTAATGCGCTCATCCATCAATTTAAAAAATGCTCTCATACGAACTTTCTAATATGCATAATTGCTCTAATCAAAATAGGGAGAAACAGACAGCGATTAATTGGTATGCATTTAGATCGGGGTCATGAATCGAGGTGAGGTTTTGATACCAATTGCTGAGAATAAATCATTCCAAATCACAATAAAGTTTCAACCCCTCAATAAATTTACAGAATATATAATACATGTAAAATATATTCTAATTTAGATGAAAATAATAAATTATGAAAGTAATAATAACAAAGGTGTAATTTTTAGGGACGAAGAAAAACCTCGATAACTACGGCTATTGAGTAAAACTTTCCAAGTTTCAACAACAAGGAAGATATGTACTATGAAAATCAACTTACAAATTGAGTGGTACAGACATGCTAACTTAACCGACTTGCTCCCGTCTAGTAATCTCTACCAAGAAACCCCTTAGATTTGCTTATGGCAACGAAACTGGATGCCTTCCGATCTTCATGCCAATCTTCCCTCATGAACCGCTTAAATTGCCAAATACTACCGGAACCCCTTTTCCACGCCACCAACATCGCCAACAAAGGAAAATAGGCAGGAAGAGGTACAAGTGGTAAAGTAAGAATGGTGAGAAAAATCTTAACACGAGAACACAAGTATAGAGCTTTGGTTTTCTCAAATGGAACAATGTTAAATCATGAATTATTGAAGTTTGCTCTGGAAATGGCCGTCAAATACTCAAGCGAAAGATTTGGGGAAATGAAATAATTCATAAATATATAGGGAGGCTTGAAATCCTAGGTAAAAAATATGACCATTGGTGAAATGTATGAGCATCAGGCCCATACTCACTGTAAACAGACTCAAGCACGGGACAGGAGAGTATCAAGTGCATGCTCACTGAAAAAAAGGCTCGAGCTCAGATCGGACATGTAGCGGGCATCACGGTACTGAAAATGAGGCTCAGGCTTACACATGCGTGTAGCAAGAGAAAGTCATCAAGAAAGATAGCAACTGATATATGTTGATAAAGATCTACAACCTGTCATCAATAACAGACCAAAAATGGTCATGAAATATGCTAATACATAAATGACCCTAACACACCATCCGAACTAGGCCCCTCGTCCCCCTAGCTCTGCTTGCTGCTTTTCTCAATTTATAGAGAGAGGTGGCGGTGATATTTTCTTTTCCACTTCTTTTTTTCACTTCCGATCTCCCCTACTTTGCATCCCTCCCAACCTCTGTTGCTTTATTGCCTTTCTCCTTTGGCAGACGCACGCTTTCTACTACTTTATAATTACTCTCTTTTTTTTTCTTTTTTTTGTTTAGATATATATGTGTGTAAATGTATACATATATTTTAACTATTAAAAAATTTGACTTTGCTCCTCTTTTTTGTCTTTTTTTGATCAGTTGTAGAGATTGACAAAATAAATATTTCATATAGTCCATTTACTTATTTTTATTTCAAAAATTTATTTACTAAAAATAAAATCTATACAATTAAAATATATAATTTAATTACACAATTTAAACAAAAAATTACTAAAAAATAATAATAACTAAATAGGAATAAAAATACAACATTCAGTGTTCATCGTCTGGTAAGTCACTATTGACTTCCTCCTCTCAAAATTTCTATTTTACTGGAGGCATTGGAAATAACTTTGAACTATGTCTCTTTCATTTAATAGTTTTAATGGAAAACATATTTCTTTCGATCATCATCAAAGACATGGGATATAGTTCAACTGCCTAAAGAGCAACAAACTATTTGTTGTAAATGGATATATGAAATAAAATACAATAGCGATTGGAATATTAAAAAACAAAAGGCTATATTTATAGTAAAAGGTTTTACTCAAACCTATAGAGTTGACTATAATTAGAGTTTTACTCTAGTAGCAAAAGTAGAGTGTAGTTAAAGTACTAATGTCAACAATAGTAAATTATGATTGGCCCTTGTTCCAAATGGATATTAAAAATGTCTTCTTATAAAGTTATTTGAAAGAAGGTTATATGGATCTCCCTCCGGGCCACTCAGGAGAAAGAACTGGATTCTTATGTAAGCTGAGGAAAACTTTTTATGATCTTAAACAATCATCACAAGCTTGACATTCTAAATTCAACAATGCACTAGTTGGTATGGATTTTTGAATGAGTAAGGTTGACTCCTCCTTGTTTAGCTAGAAGAAATAGTGGTTCGATTCTTGTCTTCATTTATATTTGTAATATTTCAATTCGGATTTATGAGGTTCTTAACTCATGGTGATCATTAATAAGATAATTAATAAGATATTAATTATAGGTAAGCTTATACTAAGCTCGTATTGAGATTGGATTTGTTGGATTTGTAGAACCATTAGAATGGTATTTTGGTAAATTTTTTTGTTGACATTCAACAATTATTTTCTATACTTGAGAGTTATAATTAGGATGTATTGTAATATTATTAAGTGCTTATGTGTATACGTGAGTAATTAATAAATAAATTTTAAATTTTGTTAAATTAAATGTCATAATTAAAAAATATATGAATTTCTTCCTTCACCCATTCATTACACAGACGGCCCCTCTTCTCCCACCATATTCACATTAGTATGCACGTATGTGAAGTGAAGGGGGTTGGGCTGATTCAGCTATGGAGTTAAGGGTTCACACCTACACCATGTAGAATATAGTAGTGTGACTTATTATATAGGAATCTTCACCATTTGAGTTAGTTTTAGTCACTATAAGAGAGAGAGAGAGAGAGAGAGATGCGTGAATAGTAATAGTATATTGAGGAAGAAGATAATTATATTAATAAAGTTATCAATTTTTATATTATGATATTCACAGTTTAATCTTTTATTGACAAAATACAATTTCAATTTCAGAGATTTTGGTAATTAAGTATTGAAAATATTATGATAAATCATAAAATCTGTGACGTATTGTATTTTTAACCAAAAATTTGACGGAGTTTTGATTGTAATACGGTCGTCGGCCTAATACAACCTGTACAAAATCCTGTACAACATGCATACAACCTCAATATCATCAACACATGATCCAAAAACTACAACAAATATGTGGCATCAACATCAAATTCCGGTACGAAGTCGGTTCATATTAGATGCTATTAGGTACCAAAACAAACCGTAATAACCTGCAAAAACTAAACTATATCTGTATCAACATCGTACACAAACATTAATATACAAATCCATCAGTATACAATATAAACATCAGAAAGGTACAAAACTACAAAATTAAGTCCACATGATCATCTTCCACATCTTCAAGCCTAGCAACTCAAATCCTTTACACCGTCTCATCGGGTGCAAACTCACACTCATCTGAGAAAAGAAAGCAGTAAGGATGAGTCAAATACTCAATAAATTATATATATAACAAGAAACCTGTAAATTTCATATTCAAAATCATAATAATATATATAGGAGGAAATAGAGACACATGAGAGATCATAAAACATGATTGAAAAATCATACTTTCTTAATATGTTCGAATTTCTTTAATTCATTTTCTTTTCTTTTCTTAATCATCAAATCATGCCGAAAAACTTATTTTGTTGGGGACCAGGGCCAGTAGGCCTTACTAACTAAAGAAGCGGTCGGTCGTAACCTAAATTGTGTCTGCTCTTACACAATCAAAAGCTATCTACTCACATTCAATACCCAGAGGCAAGCCGTCTACATATAATGCCTATAAACGGCGCTATAGCCGCACGCGACACCAAAGCAAATAACGACCTTCCATTATAATATACTAAAGTATGCCAAAATATACTATCAGATGAATATTTATCGGTCCAAGTTCTTAGTTTATTATTTTCTTAGGAAATTTTACTCTTAAACCCATCAATACTTCGTTCCCACTCTACTGGAGAACAGTTCATAAGTCCATCATTTAATTACAGAATATCCCTCCTTGATCATTTTTCCATAAAACTTGTTCAGATATATATTTTCATATTCTCGTAAGCTTAAATCCTCAACTGATTTTAATTACATGCATAAATTCCTTGAAGCTTAAAAGAATTAGGAAATCCTTTTTACATTAAGCCAAACGTAACTTTCATAATTCTTTGATACGAATGCGGATAATTAGTTATCATGAATTCATGTTTTCACATTCTTATAATTTCATACACAAATTACCATAAAACTTGAGGCATATAAGAAATTCTTATCGAAATGAGCCAATATAACTTTAAAGCTTCTGAATGACAAATCCCTTCACAAATGTATATAACATAATTTTTGGAGTATATATAAGATAATATAATTAACGTACATGTAGTTAAACATTACTATTTAAGTCCAACAATTTTTTTAAAAAAATATATAACTAACATATAATATATGTACATAAAAACCAAATATAAGGAGTACCCACGTCTATAAAGATAGAATTATAAATTTTCAAAGTTAAATCATACATAAATTACAATTAATTTGGATAAAAATCCAACAGGGTGCGGGTTAGAATTTCGGTGAGTATAAAATCATACAAAACTACAAAATTAGACACCCAATTAATAAATTAATATATTCAAGGTATGTGTAACAATATTCTAAAATGAATTTATGCAAAAATCTCAAAATAAATGAGTAAAATCGTTTGAGCATGAGGTTAAGGTTTCACGTTCGAAAACCGGTCAAAACTACGAAATTGGGCATGAAATACACATATGTGCATGCTTAAATCATGGGTAACACAAAATATAAATTTAATCCGGTATCAGAATAAGGATATCTGAAAAAACAAAATAAAGGTACAAAGAAATGAAAAAAAATCGTACGAGTGCATTTACCTCGATCCGATCTACCACTTCTCTAACTAGCTCCAAGCCGGAATCAAACTTGAGAACCTTGATTTTTTCTTTCTTTCTCTTCACCTTCACGCACTCTCTCTCTTCTTTCTCATGGAAGTCAAGAAAAATGGCTGAGAATCCTCACGGCCCCCTTTTATATCGTCGGCCGGGCGCACGGCAGGCAAGTCAGCTCTATCTCTAGCGCCAGGGGGTGGGCGCTAGCCCACGGGTTCGAGCGCCGCCTGAGGCGCTCGGTAGGCTTTCCGCCGCCGACACTTTCTACAGTCCCGAAACCTAATTTTTTTTACATGAATTAAGGCCAATTTTTATTATATTATCTTAATTATCCAAAATTACGATATTCAAAAATCAGTACATTACAAAATCTATTCATCTTGTCACTGACTGAGGTGACAAATAATTTTCATTCCAATCGTTCATGCCCTCATGATTATTATTCTTATACTATGAAGTATGCATTTTAATAATACATTATTGAATTTCAATTTTAAAATCTCAAAGTGGTAGAAATCAAGTGACAAAAAGTTATTACCAATCACTAAATTTTGTTCTAGCATACTGTTGGCTAAGGCAACTTTTGATGTTCAGGCTAATTGTTCATGGGATAGTAACATTGCTATTACTACTCTTTGGCATGCTATGATTATTATTATGTCGACCAAATGCAATTTCAATCTTCGAAGGCATAAAAATTGATTAACAAATATATGACAATAAGTACCAAAATCCGACTTATTATTCTTATGCAACTTGTTGAGATTTTTCTGCGAGTTAGTCTTAGGAGAATAAATTGGGAAGGATTTTCAACTATGTTATTTATTATAATCTGGATTAATTCATGTTTTATTGTGTTTAATGCATTGATGGTATTTTAGATAATTTATCATCTCGGATGGATCCTATTTAATTAGTTAGGACAGTTCAAATAAAACAATAATTCATGAGATTTGTTTTGTATAGATAAAATAGGATGCACTTTTATGATATCAAAAAAGATATCAATATATTAGTAAGTTTGTAAGGAGTTGGTAAGATTTTAATTATTAGTCGGATACTTAGTTTATTCTTAGAATTTTCACTATCATTTTGGAGATTACTCTTGACATTTACTTAGTTCACATTTGTGATTTTATTGGTTATTTATGTTCAAGATAAAAAAAAATTATCTTAAAATATTATGATTTCAAAAAATACAGAATTTATAAAATTTTAATATAATTTATACTTAGCAAATATTAATTTTTTATATCGAAAATTCAGCTTGATAATTTTAGAGAAATACTTATAGTCAGTCCTGTGAACAGCATTTGTTGAGATATCAATGGGTATCATACTTTGGGATGCTGAGTTTGACATTAGATTGAGATAGTATAATCTGTACCCTGTTTGAACGTAGTTCCTGGTTGAACCAAGCAAATATGATTGTAGTATGTTTTGACAATAATATAGATTATATGATTTGAATTTGATATTTAAATACTATATGTGGTAAGATATTATGATATTATGGAGTTTATTTCTTATTAAATTTGTAAGTATCAGTACTTTATATTATCCAATCGTTGGTGGAAGTCGTGTAGCTATTTATCACAGTAATATAATGAAATCTAAGAAAATATTTATAATATCTCATATAGTTGTAGTCTCTATTGGAATAGGTTCGATAAAATCTATTGTTGTTGATATTCGGAATCAATGAAATTTCAATAACATTTTTTATATTAAGTTGTCATTATAACTTTTAAATCATAGTTTTGATGTAACATGAAATTTTGAAAGGTTGATGATTTATTACATATTATCACTAATATTGTATGTTATTATCTAAGAGGCTTATTTATTCTAATATTATTTATGATACTATTTGCTAAATATTTGGTTTTCCTTTTAAGTTTTTTGACTATAGAGTAAAGTAATTTAATAACATACCAACAAAGATTGTATATTTACTGAAAATATTTTCAAAAGATGTGATTTTAGAGTCTATAAGTTTTTATGTTGAAAGAATGCAAGATTTATGGGCATTTATGTTATTAAGACTGCGTTCTCATGTATTTATATTATTATAGATATTCATATTATTATTTTTCATTTTGAGGAGTTTAATATTGTTGGGCTCTAATATAAGGTCCCATAAAAGCGCGGCCCAGGAGAAAGGCCCAAACGAGAGGCTCCCACAAGCCAAGAAAACTGGACAGCCTGAGAGGTCCAAAGTAGAGGCCGGCGGCCCAAACCTAAGACCACAGCAGAAGTCCAAGAGGACCCGTCCACTCATAAGGGAGATCGAGGACACCATCCAAATATACGGACAGCAAAAAGACCGAGAACCTGGAAGTCCTGCCGAGTCTCAGAGCCGTCCGAGAGGTCAAGAAAAAGAGACTCCGAGGCTTTTCCCCAGAGGATCCCCCGAGGACTGCCTTATGCTCGGCCGAGGATGCCAGCTAAGCAACATCGCCGATTCCCAAGGAAACCTGCTGCCACTGTCAGTCGCCGTCTAAACAGGGCATGCCTGGTCAAATCAAGACTGACGCCTAGACCTCACATATCTGACACGCCTAGGCCTACCAGCGGCGCCAGCCACGTGCCATCCCACGCACGTCAGCAGCATTAAATAAAGCCGGTGGGACACTATATAGCTTCTGGGCCATCCGATGGCTGCCACGTGTCTCCTCCCCAACGGCATGATCTTTCCTATAAATACCCAGCAAAGTCTCCTTCAAAAAGACCGAATTCTCTTCCCCCAAAATTTGCTCCAGAAAGAAGGAAAAAGGCTCACTTCCTCTCGGCCACTGAATCTCTCTCTCCCAGCGAATCGAAACAAGAAAGAGTGATAGAGCCTTCCAGTGAGTGATCCCCCCTAAAAAAGAGATACAAAGCAAGAGATAGGGGAGGAATGCTCCCTAACACTTGTACTTTGTAAAGACTTCCACCCAAATAGTGAAGCATTTCTAAGGCCCTGTGCCTCGTGGTTTTTCCTCCCCATTCAAGAGGAAGTTTCCCACGTAAAAGATCCGGTCTTGATCTTCCTCTCGTGTCCAACACCCCAAACACTTGTATTACTTGGAAACCACGGATCCGACTGGACCCCGCGGATGCAGAACGTAACATTGACGCCGTCTGTGGGAACGAAAAGCTAACAAAAGTTCACAAGCTTTCCCCCTCGCAGAACAACCAACGCCCTGAAGATGATCAGCAGGCAAGACAGTACGTCCACCCGGGAAGAGGAGTGCTACGACATGTGCCTCCCATCGGGTGGCAGAGTGAGTGGCGGCCCTGGTACTAGCGTGCGCAAGCTAGTACAGAAGGTGGACAGCCTCACAAGAGCCGTCCGTACCCTCCGAGAGAAGGTGGACGAGCAATCTAGGGGCCCGCACCCCGAAAGCCCGCGTCCAGCGGCACCCCAGAGGCAACACTCGACACGGGCTCCTGGCGAGTTGAGGGACTACCTCAAAAGAAAAAAGTTCATGAGCCAAGCCCCGACAAAGAAAGGGCTCAAAAGGCTCTGGAAGACGGTCTTCGGGCCCAAAACCGACGAAACAAGTCAGCCGGGAGGACGAAAAGACCCCCTGCCCCTGAGGACAGGGGAAGGAAAAAGAAGGGCGAGCGCCCAGCTGAAGACCCAAGGGCCGTCCGGGCAAGAAGAGCCCGAACGGATGGTCCTTGGAGGAGACGGGCCCTCGGGCCCACCTGCTCTCACCGACTCCCTCACCAACATCCTGAGGCAGATCAGGGACGAGGAGTTCCTGAGATGGCCCAAGGCGTTAAAGAATCTAGAGGGAGGTGACCAGTGGGAGTACTGCCATTACCACTGCAGCCATGGCCATGACACCGAGGACTGCCGGAAACTCCAGGTGGAGATCGAGCGGTTCGTAACGGAGGGCTATCTCGACCACTTCCTGCCACGACCGGGCGTGGCCCCGGGAACAGCAGGGCGCACCCGGTCGCGCCGCTCAAAGGGCAAGGCCGTAATGGGAGCAGAGCAGGCCTGACCACCCGCTGAGGGCGCCAATACCAACAAGACCAACCCCAAACGTAGCTGTCGGAAGAGCCATGGGAGCGGTAACTGAGGAGCATGAAGGCCCAAGCGCGCGGACTAATGTAACCAAAGAAAAAAAAAGAGAGAGAAAAGGCCACGGAGGCCACTCAGTGTAAAACGTGTACATCAATGAAAACGTCCCTTCATTTCGCCTACTCTGAAGCGTTCTCATGCTCCCTCATCGACGATGAAGCAACTCGCGGCACAAACAAAAACTCGGTTGTGATCGAGCGGTCCCAGAGGTCGGGCCCTAGAAGTCAAAACACAAAAACTCGGCTGTGACCGAGCGGTCCCAGAGGCCAGAGGTCAAAACTCAAAAACTCGGCTGTGACCAAGCGGTCCCAGATGCCGGGCCCCAGTGGTCAAAACTCAAAACTCCGGCTACGACCGAGCAATCCTAGAGGCCGGGCCCCAGAGGTCAAAACTCAAAAACTCGGCTGTAACCGAGAGGTCCCAGAGGCCGGGCCCCAGAGGTCAAAACTCAAAAACTCGGCTGCGACCGAGCGGTCCCAGAGGCCGGGCCCCAGAGGTCAAAACTCAAAAACTCGGCTGTGACCGAGCGATCCCAGAGGCCGAGCCCCAGAGGTCAAAACTCAAAAACTCGGCTGTGACCGAGCGGCCCCAGAGGTCAAAAGAGTAAATAGGTAAAGGCTAGAAGATCCTGAGAGGGTCACATGCCCAAACCCGAGAAGTTAAAAAGCCAAGGATCCTAAAGAGATCACGCGCTCAAAGCTGAGAGTAAGGCGCCGAATATTGCGCCGCAAAAAAAAAAAAAAAGAAGAGAGGAACACTCGTACAAGCAAGACAAAAGGAACGTCCAAGCTCCTGATGCAAAAAGGACAAGTCTTATTCATAAAAAGAATTTGTGTACAAGTGTAGCAAAATAAGAAAAGAAGCAACGTATCAAGGGAGCGCCTCTCAACTCCCTCCTTGAGCCTCTTGGGCTCCTGAAGACCCCGTTTGATCCGCCGGAACTGGCTCCTCGGGCGTAAGAGGCTCACCATCAGGCCCCGCCCGGGGAGGCCCAGGGAAAGGTCTCCCAACGACGCCGTATAAGTCTTCTACACTCAAGGCACTGGAGTTCCTGGGATCGAGGACAGCTACAAGAAATCGCGGACGGACCAGTCGCGCCACTCGGCGGCACATACGGATGCCGTCCCAGAACTTGCCGTCCAACACTGGTGCCATCTCGCAACCTGTACGGACGTCCTCAACCTCTCTTCTTGGCGAAGGATCCAATCTTGAAGAAGGCCCTGCCGAAGCCGCAGGAGCTTGACAGTGTCCTCCAAAGAAGCAATCTTCTCCTCAGCTTCAGCCAGCTCCGCTTCCGCCCGTTGCGCGGCTTCTCGGGCAGCCCTCGAAGACCCCACTTCCAAGTGGGATTGGGCGATCACCCCTACCAGTTCACTGAGGCCTCCGATCAGACCCTAGAACTGCAGCAGAAAGGTCCATCAAAATACGAACAGATGGGGATAGGGCAGGAAAAGAAACAGTGGGTTACCTTAGAAACGAGAGAGTCGTCCCCTGTGCCACGCTCCCCATGGATCTCGGGCTCCTGAAGACCGCTCTTAGGCCCCGCGGGTGCCACCTCAGACACGGATTCAGTGGCTGTAAAAGGCACAGGAGGGCCTGCCTCAAAATCAACATCCCCAAGAAACTCAGACGACCGCTCGACTTGAACCGCAGTAGGGCACTCAGAAGGATCAAGGGGCATGAGCTCGTCGACACTTAAGTCCTCGACCTCCACCACCTCTCGGATCGTCTCAGCCGTCATCCCCCTCTCAGAGTCCACCATGACGTTCCCGTCTCCTATGTCCTCGGAAGGGTGATCAATCCTGTCCGAGACGTCACCAGGCAATCCAACAGGAACTTCGAGGACGAAATCATCACAAGGGGGCTGGACGTCCGGAAGCTCCACAATCTGAACAATTTCCCCCGGGGGCTCAACGAGATTAGTAGTGGAACTGAAGGCGAGACCTTCAGCTGCTAAGGGCTCGGCGAGATTAGCAGTGGAAGTGATGGCGAGACCTCCAGACCCCGAGGACTCAGGCAAGGGGCCAGTCCTTGACCTCTTGATCAGAGGAGCAGCCATGTCATCATCGCTCAAATCATCGATGGTGAAATCATCGTCATCATCACTGGAGGAAGGCTCGGAGCAGGCCGCCCGGAGTCCCGAGCTCTTGGCAGGGATGTCTTCACCCAAGCGGACAACGGGACCCCCGATCCTCAGAATCCTAGCTCTCCTCCTCAGTCTCTTCTTGGACTTCTCGGAAGAAGCTGCGGCAGAAGCCTCGGCCCGCGGTCCCGACTTGGCTTCCTCAAACTTCTCGGGGGACAGCCAGATGTTGCGCTTGTTCAGGTGAAAGCTCCCCAGATTAGCCAGCACCAAGTCCGTGAACTCCTTCACATTCTCCCTGTCCTCATTCGAAGGAAGGGTCAGAGCTATACTGGATAGCCACATTCCCCCACTTAAAGGGAATGACCCAATGCTCGTGAACGCCAAGAAAGAAGAACTTATCCTTCCAGCGTTTCGTGGAATCCGGGTTACCCCCACACATCAAAGAAAAGTCCGGACGGGGAGTCATTATGATCCAGTCAAGGTTCTATGTAAAGCAAAACCTCACCTTAACCACAAGGGCATTCAAGAGCCTCTTATGACATCGGAAGAAGATGCACAGGGATACCAGATACCTCACCACGTTCGGCTGAAGCCTGGCAAGGGGCACTCCCAGTGCCCTTATAATGTCATAAAGCTCCTCCGCGATGGGAAACCGTAGCCCGCCTTTGAGGTGGACTTCATAAACGGTAATGAAGCCGTCCTGAGGATACAATGCCCTATCATGCGACTCCGGAATCATTATGGCTGTAGACTCAGGGATTCGATATCGAGCTTGAATCTCCGTGAGCTTGTCGAGCGTCACCGTGGAGGCAATCTGTCTCACCCCAGGTGCCATGAACGCCGAAAAACAAGAAAATGAAGAAGAAACTCGAACGGAGAAGGGTCGGAAAGTCTTAACACTTAAGAGGAAAAGGGAAAAAGCATACGCAAAGGTGGAAAGTCGGAGCAAGGAGGCATTTAAATAACCCTGGAATTCAAAAAAGCGCACTCATTACCCTTGCCACGCGTCGCCCGGCCATTCGTTGCAGAAAAATGATGGCCTTTCCTTCCCAAGGCGCCTGTCAGCACGTCACTTCAGCATTTAATGCATCTCAGAAGCCCAAAAAGGGCGACGTTGGAAAGGTCTTGGACCCAGAAGAGGCCTTGGGACCACCTCCCATCAAACTCAACACCGCACTCACCCCAAGGGCGCAGGCGCTCGGACGGTCACTATGAAGAACCTAACCCGAACGCAGGATGTCGTGATCTGGCCCGTCTAGGAATGGCCATATCAAGTTGAAAACGCTCGCACCCAAAATCGAGTAGGGACTGACCAACTCTTCTAGAAGACCGATGACTTCATGCCAAACGGCCGAGGTCCTCGGGCCCTTTGGCATAGGGGGCTATATTGGGCCCCAATATAAGGGCCCATAAAAGTGCGGCCCTGGAGAAAGGCCCAAACGAGAGGCTCCCACAAGCCAAGAAAACTGGATAACCTGAGAGGTCCAAAGCAGAGGCCGGTGGCACAAAGATCAAGACCACAACAGAAGTCCAAGAGGACCCGTCCGCTCATAAGGGAGATCGAGGACACCATCCAAATACACGGACAGCGAAAAGACCGAGAACCCTGGAAGTCCTGCCGAGTCTCAAAGCCGTCCGAGAGGTCAAGAAGAAGAGACTCCGAGGCTTTTCCCTAGAGGATCCCCCGAGGACAACCTTATGCTCGGCCAAGGATGCCAGCTAAGCAACGTCGCCGATTCCCAAGGAAACCTGCAGCCACTGCCAGTCGCCGTCTAAACAGGGCACGCCTGGTCAAATTAAGACTGACGCCTAGACCTTACATACCTGACACGCCTAGGCCTACCAGCGGCGCCAGCCGCGTGCCATCCCGCACACGTCAGCAGCATTAAATAAAGCCGGTGGGACACTACATAGCTTCTGGGCCATCCGATGGCTGCCACGTGTCTCCTCCCCAACGGCATGATCTTTCCTATAAATACCCAACAAAGTCTCCTTCAAAAGGATCGGATTCTCTTCCCCCAAAATTTACTCTAGAAAGAAGAAAAAAGGCTCACTTCCTCTCGGCCACTGAATCTCTCTCTCCCAGCGAATCAAAACAAGAAAGAGTGATAGAGCCTTCAAGTGAGCGATCCCCCCTAAAAAAGAGATACAAAGCAAGAGACAGGGAAGGAATGCTCCCTAATACTTATACTTTGTAAAGACTTTCATCCAAATAGTAAAGCATTTTTAAGGCCCTGAGCCTCGTGGTTTTTCCTCCCCATTCAAGAGGAGGTTTCCCACGTAAAAGACCCCGCGGATGCAGAACGCAACAAATATTTATTATGAATATTTTATTTATGATATATTTATGATAAATATTTATAATTTGAGATTTTTGCGTGGTTAGTTTGGGCTAAGTTGGTTGATTTGTATTTGGGTTACCATAATATTAATAACATTATTATTACTGAAAATAATTTAAATGGAATCCTAGAATTAAAAGTTCTCTTCATAAAATAAATTTGGCATAAAAAATCTTTAAAAGCTAAAATATTTTCTTAAAATTAGAGTGGCATGCTATAAAAATGTATTTTTCTCTCTCAAAGAAAATATATATTAGACTTGTTAAAATAAACAAGAAAGTTATTTACAAGACCAACAATCATCCATATTGATTGCAACTTCAAACTTGACATGAGCCGTGGTCAAGCAATTAAAGATATTAGACGGTTTCAAAAATTCATTGGTATGCCAATATATTTTACTATAATCAGACATGATATAACTTATATTGTCAGTCTTGTAAATCAAGCAATGCATGCTATAAAGACACCACACATGTATGTAGTTGATAGTATCTTGAAATACCTAAATTTTTTACCTGAAAGAAGAATATGGAAGAGAAAGAATCAACATATGAAAGTAACAAGCTACACGAATGCTACCTGGTAGGAGATATCGATGACAAGAGATCAGCTACAAGGTTTTGCACATTAGTTGAAGGCAACTTGGTAACTTGGAGAAGTAGAGAAAAAATATAATAGAATGGTCTACTGCAAAGGTAAAATATAGAGCAATGGCAGCAAGTACAATTGAATTGGTATGGTCAAAATTTCTTCTTCATGATATCGGCTTTGAAATCTCTCATTCAATGGAAATATTTTATGGCAATCAACCTGTAATACTTATAGATAGACTCAAATCCAATTGTTTTTTTTTTTTTATAAAAGATGTAAATATATTAAAATCGGTTACCATTTTGTAAGAATAAAAGCACAAGTGAAGGCCATTAATACTCCATATGTTCAAAGTGAAGATGGACTTATAGATATATTTGTAAAAGCCTTAAGTCCTATATGCTTCCATCCAATTTTAGACGAGCTGGGATCCATAGATGTTTATTACCCAACTTGAGGGTGGGAGTTGACGAGAAAAAAATAATGAGGGTAAGGAATTTCAAATTATATTCTCCACCATATATAAAGTTAACCTATATATTATTACTGATCCATAATAATTTATCTCCTGCCATTATTGGTACTTTTATACGGCACATATAAATCTATGAGAAAATTTGGAACGTGGATTTAATTTTTCTTTCTGATTAAAAGTCAACAGGTGTTATTATTCGACAAGAAAATTTTAAATCAAGCATTTGTTAAAACATAAACTTTAACACAATAAATAACGTCTAATTAATAAAAATATGTGGCCTTCCCAAAACCACATATCCTAATGTTTTCTGACATATAAGTTAAGCGACATATTTATCTTAGCAGCTGGTATCATTTTGCAATATTACAAAATAACTCTCAAAAGAAATAAATAAAAAAAATGTACACATCAAATTTTAAAAAATATAGATTGCTTCTTGATAGGGATGGTAGAAATGGGATGGTCTAGAAGGCGGCCGGCCTAGAAGGTGTCCAGCCCACCGGCCTAGAGAATGGTTAACGTTTCTATTGACCAAGAGCAACACTTCAGTCGGCCAGCAACGGCCCAAGCCATCTGCGACCCAATCCGAGCGGCCCACAATATCATTCTCGTGCATTGAAGATCACCTGTCTTAGTTGGTCAGAATTCTAAATATTGCCTTGGATCGTAATCTCTCTAGGAAAGACAACTCCCAACTTAACGTATCTCCCGTAATGATAACCTCAATATTTGTCGCATGTCACATCCTCCAAGGAAGGAAGGAATCCCCTTCAACCAATTACGGTTGCCTTAAATGTCACCAGCAACCTTCATGCCAGCCCACTAAATCTGTGCACAGTAGCTGGCAGCCAGTCTTGTCCCCTAAGTAAAGTTGAGCTGGCCCATAGGCTTTAAAAAGCCCTTGAGACAGACTCCAAGAGCATCCTCACTTCAAGGCTCACATCATTGGCTACATCAACGCTAATAACGGTCCTCAAACACCGCTTCCATAAGAGCTCTCAAGAACCCACACTCTGCCTGCAGAACCTCGTGAGAATCCCTTTGCAACTTTCACCTCCACGGCATCAAAGTTGTTCCTAGCGAGAGCACCACAGGCCAAAGTCGCTCCACATTGAGCACAACCTCTGAGGTTAGATTCAAAAATTTCTTCCTTGCATCATCATCTCGCATACTTTTATTCCCGCATCTTTCATCTCATGATGAAGACTACTAACTTGAGATCGGAAGACACACCGGAAAGCGAGTCTCGTCAATCCTCTAGCCTATCATTTTTTAGTTGTGATGTACAGAATTTAGGCTAAGAAGTATGGAGACCGAACCCGATTTAGTTCAACCGAAAGACCAAACGACACCTAATCCATCGGCAACCAAATCAAGGACGCATCATTGGCGCTGATTGTGAGAAGGCAAATGAAAAGCCTCACCACCATCTACACAGAAACAAACATGATCAACACCAAAACCCATACCAATGCTCCGGCCAAGGACATCATCCCCCAGGGTGATGATCCCTCTACAAGTAGCCATACGGAGGAGTGGCCGGTACCATTCATGCAGGCGATGGCCGACCAGGTGGATAATATATCCCAAATACTCCAGATCCTTTGTGATCCGACATGGGATAGGGGGTCCTTCCTCCACCACTCGCACTTCGGCATCCAGACGTAGAGGACAAAGAAAAAAGAGATCGGCTGGGAAAGCAGGATGCCCGGACGACCTCACAGCCTAGCCAGCTTCGAGCAATGGGGTCCGATCTCGTTTGGAGGGCTCACTTGGCCGCAAGACATCGAAAGAAAGCCCAAAGCGGCGAACCACCCCATTACTCATGTGACGAGTAGATGCCATCGGTCCAAGAGGGGCCTCGTGCGACATCCATCCAACCATCAGCAGCAGTTGGCTAGCTTCACGCCACTCTCCAAATCACTCAAAATTGAGGTCCTACCTTAACGCATAAAGAGCTATAATCTACTCTTGAGTAGAGAAGTGAGTGGAAAAGATATGGCACCACATGTTCAACGGAGACACTGTCTGATGCTCCTTAAATCATAGATGATTACCATTCATAATGGAAATCCAAACGCAACCATTCCCTTAGAAGTTCAAGATGCTGACCCTAGAGCCCTATGACAGAAGCACTGATCCGATGGATCATCTCGACCACTTTCGTACCCAACTGGGCTTCCAGGGCTTGGTGAAGCAGTCATGTGCTTGTACTTTCCGCTAATCTTAAAAGGGGACGCTCAGATTTGATTATATCACCTTCCACTAAACTCAATTCGGACATTTCAGGAGCTTACAGATAGCTTCCTGACCCAATTCACCTCCAACTACAGGGAAGCAAGACAACCTTAACATCTCACCCATATCAAATAAGGGCCAAATGAAAGTTTGAGGAGCTTCCCAACTAGGTTCACCGCAGAAGCTCGCCAGATACCTTAGCTGACCAACGAAGTGAAGCTAAACACCTTCATATCCACCTTGGAGCTGGGCAAATTTTTTGAACATCTGGCCCACAAGGATCCTTAGACCTTCCGCAAAGCCAAGGTCATCCTCAAGCTTACATGGCGGCCGAAGAAGTGAATGAGGCAAAGTGTTTGGCACGTGGGGACCCCATCCACCAGGGGCCGCCAAGAGGAAGAAAGAGAAATGGAGACCGCTTTAACTCCCAAGATCTAAGGAAGCAGGCTAGAGTGGAGCCAGGGGCCCGAAGGGAGTTTGGATCTTTGAACCTAACCCCTGTAAATGATTTCCAAACCAATATTCTTATGCAGATTAGAGAGGAGAAAATTTTGAAGTAGCCAAAGTCGGTCAAGAACTCAGTAAGAGGAGATCAGACAAAATATGATCACTACCATTGATCTCCAAGTCACAGCACAAAGCCTGCTAAACCCTGCAAAACGAAATTGAAGAACTTATCCGGAGAGGACACTTGACCAAGTTCCTATGGAACCCAAAGTAGGGCCACAGTGGGGCAGGCAAGGAAAGGACCGAAGAGCAACAGCCGAGAAATCAAGTTACCACCAGAGTAGTCAATATGGTTGCAACCCGACAAAACCATCTGTCGAACTAGCTCGGGACCGCTTTGAAGAAACCATAGGTGGAAGTTAGGAATGATGTCATCAGTTTTAGCAAAAAGGATATGTCACATGTATTGACTTCCCACTCCCCCTCTGGCTATATCGCCCCTCATCTCATATGCTATTATTGACTACCAGTTAAAACAAGCATTTATTGATAATGAAAGTTCACATGATTTGCTTTATATGGATGCTTATTTTAAATCGGGATTGAAAAAGAGTCAACTATGACCAATCGAATGGCCCCTCTACGGACAGGATAATGAATCAATACTCATCCAAGGAACTATCCAGTTGGAAGTTACCCTAGGGACATGCCCCAGGACAACATCCCGCTTACTAATGTTCCTAGTAGTTGATCTACCTTCAATTTACAATATCATCCTAGGTCGGCCCTGCCTAATAGCCTTTAGTGCCACGACGTTAATCATGTACCTGAAGATGAAGTTTCCTACAGCGTACGGCATCGGGGAGGTGCTAGGCGATCGGATGACCAATCTGATGTACTACCTGTCCCAGGCCACCCAAGCTACTCTATACTAGTAGGCGGACGATCTGAATCATAGTGATGAGACAACTCTACAATAGGCCCAAGTCGATGAGACGACCGACCACATCCCTCTGGATCTTGGAGATCTAGAGAAATGCGTGCAAATAGGGGGCTTACTTGCTGAACCCTTACGGGACTAGCTTATCACTTTCCTCTGTCAAAACTCTAATATTTTTGCATGGACTCTTGCTGACATGCCCAGAATCTGTAACGGACCGGGTTATTCTTCTTAAATAACCTCCGTCAAACATAATAATAGACTAGTATTCCTAATTAAAATTATTAATTTCTATAAAAAATTGGGTAGAGTTCCGTTTATGAATCGAGCGTTTGCCAAAATACAAATACCTATAAATTAACCCTACACAACAATCTACAACAGTCCACAACAAACCACAAGACCCAATACTCAACACACTACACAAGATCTAATCGTCACATCAACCGAGGTGGCACCGACATCATAACTCCAGTATAATGTCGGTGGGAAAGGATACCAATTAGGAACCTCGATCATAACCACAATGAGAAAGACCTACGAAAGTATAAAAATCACAATATACAGCGAAAACTGATCCATCATTCATTCATACCAAATATTATTAATCACCACCATGCATGTCTTATACAGTTTATAAAAGTAGAATAAAATTTCTGTTTCATACATAAAATCAGCTAAGTCTCAGTCCCGAGCCCTGCATGCAATATTAGCTGTCTATCACACAAGAGCGAGCATACAGCCCAACAAATAAAATCATACATCACTAACTACAAGCAGATAAAAGTGAAGGTAATAACTAGATGAAAAGTTATATACTCAGGACAAAGGTAAAAATGAGAGGAAAGAGAACATTCAGAATTATCTAGTTCACGTGTTTAGACCAGTTACGTTTTATTTGCTTTCATTATTACCGTTAATCTTTGCGGACCTCGGAGCCAGTAAGTCGTACTAGCCAACGATACAAGAGAATGATGAAAGGAATGTGTTCGCTACATATTCTAAAGCCGGCTACATTTTAGGTCTGCAGCACTCGACCATCGGCTACATTTTAGGTCTGCAGCACTTGACCATCGGCTACATTTTAAGCCTGCAGCACTCCGCCATCTCAATCGTCCCATATCCCCGGGGACCAAGGCAATCATCGTTCTTTCACAGTAATATCCTAAAGCATATCCTGAACATCACCTGTTCCCAAGAGCGGTCGGAATATTCCTTGGGTCCCCACCATGATATACCTGGTAAGCTAGAGGGTACTACCCCTATGAACCATGGTCCTGGTTTCAAGATTCAACTTTTCCTTGAGGGAATATCCCCCACAGTTCCATTACATTTGACTCGGGAAATCACATTCCCATCATGTATCTCCATCCAGAAGATCAAATCTACCATATCGTGCCTTGTGGATTTCCCTCTATTTACTTGCTCAGTTCCTTTCTTTCTTTGGAACTTAAATCGTTTAACCATTCAATTCAGGCTCATAAGAAAGTTTGATTTTACTTACCTCTGTTGATCAAACACCACCTTAGAAGACTCGGGATGCATTCCCTTACTTCCGGTGCATAATTACACATTTTCAGGGTTTACAATTTGACACAAATATTTAGTTATAAGTTTCATCACAATTGAAGAGAGTTAAAGCATGCACATTTACATTCCATTTTCAGGTGAACAGTGTCATGCCGCTTTTAGGGGGCTCGGACGCCACGAACGGGTCGATTCTTGCGGAATCGGATGTCCAGTCAATATATACTTACAATTGGGATGTAGGTATTCATATTTTGAAGTCGCTTCAACATATTACGAAGGTGGAAACATGCAAATTTTCCTTTTAATTTCGGGAGAACAGTAACAGTGCCCTTTTAGAGGGCTCAGACGCCTCGAATGGGTCAAAACGTACGAGATCTATCACACGGCCGGCATATATACACATTTGGGACATGGTAATTTACATTTTTGGGTCAATCTGACAAAATATGGTGCGGGAACGGAAAGCCCCCAATTCCCATAGGTTAGGGTTTGGTGGTACTCCACCGACCGGATCAGTGAGTAAATCGGATAATAAACTACATAATCCTTGGTCTCAAGTCACGGGTATTACATTTTTCATGGTTTGGGTGGGTATCGAGACAAAAATACCAGATGATAAAAGAAAAACATCGAAAGAGGAAAGTTAGTGAGTATGAGAGCACTTGCCACAACGCGTGCTACCTCTTTTATAACTAGCTATCGGACGGAATCGGACTCCACGGCTCGATCTCCTCCCTTCTCTCTCTAGGAATGATGCTCTCTCTCTAAAAGGGTTTGGCTGCATGAAGAAATGAAAATCGCAAAGCAGGACGCGGGTTTATAATCGCCGGTGCTCAAGCGCAAGGAGAGTGCGACCCTGCGGCAGGGCTGTGCTTGAGCACTCAGAGACACGCAGCGAGCGGGGCGCTACTGCCTTTTACGCTCGAGCTAGGCTCAAGTGCACAGCAGGTGCGACCTGCTGCTGGCACTACTACTTTTTGCGCTCAAGCCCAGGCTTGAGCGCACAACAGGCACGGCATGCTGGCGGCGCATCAGCAGTCCACAAACCGATTTATTTTTTTCCAATTTTTCTTCCGATACACATATTCATTCATTCAATATGTTTAGTATTAATTATTATCACATTAATTACCTCATATTTATTATATTTTTAGACTCGGAACCTCACAGAATCATGACTGAAGCGATGGTCAACAAGTTAGACCTCAATCCGAACCACAGGCCTGTCCGGCAGAAGTAGAGAAACCACTTCATTGAAAAACGCATCGCCATCTGGGAGAAAGTTAAGAAACTTCTCGTTGTTCACTTCATCAAAGAAGTTTAATACTCAAACGAGCCCTCCAATATCATCCTTATCAAAAAAAAAAAAAGTAATAGAAAGTAGCGGATATGCGTTGACTTTATCGATGTAAACAAAGCGTGCCCAAAGAACAACTTTTCGCTGCCTAGAATCTATCTACTTGTCGATAACTCCTCCGAGCACAAATTGCTCAGTTTTATAGACACATACTCCGGTTACAATAAGATTCGGATGTGTCCCGAGATGAGGAGCATACCTCTTTCATGATGGACCAAATGACATACTACTATAAGGTTAAGCTCTTTGGGTTGAAGAACGCAGGTGCCACGTACCAATAGCTCATGAATAAGATGTTCCAAGCCCAAATAGGTCGGAATATGGAGGTGTACGTGAATGATATACTTGTCAAGAGTAAGAACACCAACGACTATATCCGCGACCTCAGTGAGGCTTTCGGGGTACTCTGTGCACACCAGATAAAACTAAACCCAGCCAAATGCTTCTTCGAAATGTCATCGGGCAAATTCCTGGGTTTCATCATATTCCGACGGGGGATCAAAGCAAACCCCAAAAAAATCAAGGATATCATGGATATGACCTCACCATAGAACGTAAAAGATATCCAGAGGCTAACAGGGAAACTTGCTATGCTCTCCCGCTTTTTGGCTAAATCCAGAGACAAATATCTTCCCATTTTCAAAGCATTGAGAGGGACAAAGATGAATGGCTTCTGGTGGATGGTTGACTACGGGGTCACCTTCAACAAACTGAAGGAGTACCTGGCCAGTCCCCCTCTCCTAACATTGCTAAAAGAAGGGGAGGAACTGTTCCTCTATTTAGTAGTTTTAGAGGCAACATTAAGCTCTGTTTTGATCCAATAGGAATCTAATGTACAGTGGTCAGTCTACTACGTTAACAAAACATTGACCGACATTGAGACTTGTTACATGCATGCCGAGAAGGTTTCTTTAGCGCTCGTCTTTTTGGCCAAAAAGCTACAGCCCTACCTCCAAACACACAGAATAGTTGTCCTAATAAACCAACCATTAGAGGGAATCCTACAGAAGCCTGATATGTCAAGACGGCTAGTCAAACAGGCCATTAAATTAGGTGAGTTCGAAATAAAGTTCAAACCCATGCCGGCCGTAAAAGGGCAAGCCTTGACTTACTTCATTGTCAAAACCACAACCCCGGTTCAGGATGCCCATCTCTCTGGGGATTTTGATCACCAGACTAAGGCACCGGCCTGGACAGTCCACGTCAATGGATCCTTGACCTACTCTGGCAGTGGGGTCGGAGTAATCCTAAGGACCCTTGATAGATTGGAAGTGAGATACTCTTTAAAACTTAGGTTCTCAACCACCAATAACGTCGTCGAATAGGAGGCCCTGCTCACCGAGTTAAGACTTGTGAAGGAATGCTTAGTGAGACATGTAACTGTCTATGACGAGGTTGAGTTGGTACACATCCCCAAGGCGGACAACTGGAAGGCTAGCAAGCTCGCAAGAGTGACAGTGGCTAAAAACCCGGAGTAGTATCCCAAAAACATGAGGGAGGTTTTGACCTCTCTAAGCACAGAAGAACCCAAAACATTGCAGGTCTTCGACAGTGAAAACTGAATGTCGCCCTATTGGAGGTATATTGCAGACGGCTCCTTACCGAAAACCCAGACGATGCTAAACGTATAAAAAAGACAACCAGTTGGTATGCCATCATGGATGGAAGGTTGTACCTTCGAGGATACTCCACCCCGTACTTGCAATGTCTCATACCAGAGGAGGCCGACTACGTATTGAGTGAGGTGCACCTCAGAATCTGTAGATCACACGTTTGGGGTATGGGCCTCGCTTTTAAGATAATGCGCCAATGCTACTATTGGTCGACGATAAAGGAGAATGCCATGGACTTTATAAAGAAATGCAAAAATTGCCAGATCAATGGCAACATGCCCCATCAGCCGCCCATGGAGTTGAGGACCCTTCGGGCCCCTTGGCCATTCACGCAATGGGGGCTCAACATACTCAACCCCTTTCCCATTGCATTTGGACAAAGAAAGTTCATCATAGTGAATATCGACTACTTCACAAAGTGGGTCAAAGCATCCCCACTAACCCAAAACACCGAATAGAACGCCACAAAGTTTGTTCGACAAGACGTTATCTGTAGATTTGGTATTCCCGAGGTCATCATGATCCAAAATATTCTTTTTTTGGTAAGTAGACCGACAATATTTACTGGCAAGCGTTTCGCCAAATATTGCACCAGCTTGGGCATCATGTTGGTCCCCACCTTGGTAGCTTATCCCCAACTAAATCGGTAGGTAGAGGTTACCAACTGAACCCTAATATACAAGCAGAAGACCAAGTTAGAAGGAGTTGGGGATTCTTAGGAAGACGAGCTACTTTCAGTGCTATGGCCCTAGATGACATCGAAAGAGTCGACACATGAAACGTCTTTCAATTTGTGCAATGGGATCAAGGCCGTCATCCTAGTCAAGATCGGACTATCCAGCCTCCAGATCGAGGAATTTGACCCGCTCAATAACTCCCAATGATTTAGGGAGCACCTTGACCTGCTCGAAGAGGCATAAGACGTGGCCAAGATGTGCACAACCGCCTACCAGTATTGGATTGCTCAGTACTACCATAAGAGGGTGAAGTTTCAACAATTTGAGGTAGAAAACCTAATCCTACAAAGCATAGAGGCCATCGAAAAGAACACAAATAGGAACAAATTCTCCCCAAATTGGGAGGGCCCTTTCCTTGTTTCGACCATCCTACGAAATAAGGCATACAAGTTTCAAGCCCAAAGCAGCAAGTTGGTCCCAAGGACCTAGAATGTCACCCAATCAAAAAAGTACTACCAGTAGTCTCTTACTGAACCCGGGTAGGTCTAACATACATTATCAAGCATGCTTGAAACATTGTATCACGTTTTAATAAGATGATATGTTTGCCTTTTTTCTATTATTGATTCTCATTTCCCGTTTATCTATCCATATGACTGCTTGTGTGATATTGCATGAAGGTCGTGCAACCTAGGTTGTCCCTAAGTCGGATAAATTTTCATTCTCCCATTGCTAAACCTCGGTATCGCACCTTGCGGCCCATATGAGGTCGAGTTCGAACCTCAGTCCCGCGCTAAGCAGCCCATAGCCGAATACTAACACCTTAGAAGGCTATTTAGCATGCGTGTGGCGACTCACCCAACAAGGATGAGACCATCAATCAACGATGGTTAACAGGTTAGGGTCCAATGCGGTCACATGCATGCAGCAACCCTAACTCTTTAAAAAAATTCAGCAGCAACATCAATCATGCTTAGCTGACAAATAACGATATGTAAGCAAGGCCATATAAGGATCATAAAAATCATGAGGAGGGTTGTGAAAATCCTCCTTTATTCATAAAAAAATTTACACTATACAGGTAGTATTATAAAAAAAATAAGAAGATGGCAGCCCTAAGATTGGAGGCTGGTCGGAGAGCGTGGCGAGGTCCCCTCCACATCAATGAAGTCAGGTCAAATCGGCGCTAGGTAGCCCTATTCCTCTGATCAAAAATACCGGCTAGAAAGAAGGGGTAAAAAATGGAGGCGATCTGCCGGCATAACTGAATTCCATCTAGAAACCTCGCATTTAGAACATGGCCCACCTCACCTGGGCCAAATCGAGTTATCAACTCAGCTCCAAGTTTAACATTTTCACTTCAAGAGCCAGAACAATCCAACTCGGCCATTTGCAAGGCATCCTTGGATCTTTGCAGCTCCCCCATGACCTCGAAAAGCTAAATTTGAGACTCGACGTGCAATCCTAGAGCTGCTAAACCTCAGAAGCAGCATTGTCTACCCAGCCCTACATCACCTCTACGACGCTCGAGTCGATCGTCGTTGGGGTCAAATGGTGGATCTTCCCTTCTAACATTTGGATCCGGGACAACCGCTAATACAAGAAAGTCTACAGGGGTGCACCATCTTGTCATCCTGAAAACAGGAGAGGGGAAATAGGTTAAAATCACCCATTCCTGATGGAGTCGACAAGTTCTCAGTGGCTTACCCAGATGTAAGATAGTCTGGTCACCACCACACTCAAAGGCACCAAAGATGAAGAAGTCAGAGTGGATGCACGCTCCAATCTGGGCTAGACTGACACAGAAGCCTCCTAAAGAGATGCCTCCATGGTCGCTGCCTCCTCAACACCACCCTCCAACAAAGAAGAGGTAGAAACCCCTTGTCGGACTTCTAGTTGAGCCTCCTGTGGGGACCCCTGCTGAATGGCCTAATGGGCTCCTGTTGGACTACTTGTTGAAACTCCACATGGGCCTCTTGATGGGCCTAGGCTGGCTTGCAAATCAGCCCAACTAGCTCCCGTTCTGCTAGCTCACACAAGACGCTTGCCGCGAGAGTGGGAGGCCCACTGGTGGCAGCTACTCCAACACCAACTACAGTAATGCCCGCATCCGAAGGAGCGAGGATAGCCGATGCCCTTGATGACTCGCCAATGCCCCGCATCCACTTGGCCATGGGAAAACCTTGGGCTGTGGAAGATGAAGAGGACGTCGGAGACGAAATGGACCTTCGCCGAGATAGACGGTCGGATGGTTTCTTGATGTATAGGGTCCCAGCCTTTCTCTTGGGCTTGGTTGACGGAGGGGCAGTGACCTCTTTACCTGCCAAAGGGGGATCCCATCGGGCCAGTGCAAGCACCTCAAGGGACAGGAGGTGGTCCTTCTTAAACTTGTCTAAATTTGCTCAGACCAACTCCGTCAATGACTTGACAGACTCCGACTCCTCACGCGAAGCCTTGCGGTGAAGGTCGCTGGCACGTTACCCTAATCCTTAGATTAAGGCCAATTGTGAGAGACCCTAATAAAAAAGAACCAATTCTTCCAATTTTTAATAAAGTCGGGAATGACCTTGCTGACATGCAGCTCTTGAGAGGACTATGAGATCCAATCCCGCTCTAGCCAGAACAAGAAAAATTACCTTCTCCATCGCCACAGTCAATGCCCTCCCATGGTGACAAAGGAATATACAAAAAGAGCACATGTACCAGATGGTGTTCACATGAAACCACACGATTGGAACTCTGAAGGCTAACAAGATATTGAATAACTCCCTCGAGATGGGGAGGCTAAGCCTATTTCGCAAGTGAGCCTCATAGATAATAATGGAACCCTCTGGAGAAGAATAAGCCCTATCATGCACTCCTAGCACAAAATATAAAATGGCAGCGGGGATGTCGTACTACAGATATAATGCCTCGATATTAGTAACAATAATAATAGAACCAATAGCGTTAACTTTGAGAGCCATAAAATCAGGAAATGGCAAGTTACAGAGAAGTAAAAGATGAAGCGGTTCGAGGAGAAGAAGAGAGGTATAGCAGAATGGCGAAATGGCCTCCCTTTGTAAGGGACGCAATTCAAATTTCAAAATGACACCTCGAAAATTACGTGCGCATAATGCCTGACACGTGTCAGCACTGGAGTATGCATAGGCATGTCAATCGTTCAATGGCATACATGGCGATCGGCCACCGTATCTAAGGCCGACATGTGGTAGGATGGGATGGGTGAGACGTTGGAATGGCACGACTTCCCATGCCACTGCACCATACTTCTCGAGGACACCAAGATAGCGGCTGGGGAATATATTGAACACAGAGTAGGATTGACAGGCTAGTGACCCACTCTAGATTCCAACTAGACTGAATGGTCAATTACTTTTGACGATCAACAAATCAGTCTAACTCCGATTTGGTTAACCAGTTAGCAACACACTCCGGCAACTTACCAGTTTGACTAGTCAACGACCAAGGCCGATTCCGACTTGCTACCAACTTGGCTACCCAATCCAGCGACCAGTTAGTTTGATTAGTGAACGATCTTGACCAGCTCCAGTTGAACAACGAGTGTTCAATACATCACAGTGTAAAAAAAAATAAAAAAGAGGAAGAGACAAGACAAAAACAACACGAGCAATAATAGTCGCTAGTTCCATTCATTTCCCTTTATAAGTTATGAGGCCTTCAAAGGCTGGCATAGAATAAAGGGAGACAACGAAGAAGAAGGAGATACACAAAACCTAGTCACAACAAATTCCAATATAAACACGTCACCAAGCAAGAGACTGGCCTTCATTCGGCAAGCAACAAAGTGGGGCCCTAGGAATAACAAATCAGGAGCTTGAGCAGGAATTTGCCACGAAGGAGGAGCCAGAGGGTAAGGAGAACTTCACCTCGTGAAAGGGAGAAAACAACCTTGAGCTAGGGAATCTACCACCTACCCTGGCAGCAACAGAGTGAGGCTACAGAGATATTTGTTCATGAGGCACTCAAGCCTGTTTCAGAGGCAAGCCACTACCCAAGGCAAGGGGCAAAGAGCAAGAAAAGCTTCGCCCCACTTAGAAACAACAGCAGACACGGCTTAGGAATGGGTACGAAAACGGGTGACCAAAACAACCCCCTATACGAAAAAGGGTAACCAAAATAGACCGCAAGTGCATCCTAGGATGATGTCGTCAAACGTCAAGAGCAAGCTCCCACCAGTACCGACAGTCGAGGACCCGCAACTCATGGCCACTTTTGGTTCCCACGCCACTTCGCTGATAAAGGCAGAATGTGATGCAAAGAGATGCGGTGAAGCCCATAATTCATAGCACATAAAGGAATCAATAGGCTAATAAATACCAAGGAACCTCTGTCCCAACAAATTTACAAAAATCACGAATATAGAGGAATCACGCTAAAAATAGCAAATGACAAAATCTGAGGACAGCCCAGGGAAGGGACATATAGGGAGGACAGCCCCAGGAAGGGACGATAGGGAAGATGACACGTCATGTCACATCTTATCATGAACATACCGAAAGTTGAAATTCAAATCCTCCACATGGGAGGCTAGTGATGGGGACAGTAGAAATAGGTCGGTCCAAAAAGCAGCAAACCTAAAAAGCAACCGTCTCACTAGCCCAAAGGATGGTCAATGCTTCTATTGACTGAGAGTAATGTTTTAGCCGGCTGGTAATGGCCTAAGCCATCGACAGACCAATTCGGGCAGCCCACAATACCATTCTCGTGTATTGAAATCACATGCCTTAGCTGGTTAGAACCCTGAATATTTTTTCGGATCGCGATCTCTCTAGAAAAGACAACTTTCAACTCATCGTATCTCCCACAATGGTAACCCCAATATTTATCGCGTGCTACATCTCCCAATGAAGGAAGGAATCCCTCTTCAATAAATCACAGTTACCTTAAACGGCACCCATATCCTTCATGCCAGCCTAGCAGATCTGTATAGGGTTGCTGGCAGCCAACCTTACCACCCAAGTAAAACCGAGCTGGTTTAGAAGCAATAAAAAGCCCTTGAGACAGACTCTAACGGCATCCTCACTTCAAGGCTCACATTGTCGCTTACATCAATGCTAATAACAACGCTTAAACATGACTTCCATAAGAGCTCTCAAGAGCCTACGCTCTGCCTGCAGAACCTTGTCAAAATCCATTCGTAACTTTCGTCTCCATAGCATCAAAGTTGTTCCCTGTGCGTGCACTATCGTCAAAGCCGCTCCACGCCGAGTGCAACCTCCAAGTTAAATTCAAAAAACCCCTTTCTTGCATCATCATCTCGCGTACTTTCATTCCCGCATCTTTTGTCTCCAAAAGAAGACTACTAACTTTAGCGTTGAATGACATATTGGGGGGCAAACCCCATCAATCCTCTAACCTCTTATTTTTGAATTGTAGTATGCAAAATTCCGACTAAAAAATACAAAGACCGGAGTTGATTTAGTTTAACCCAATGGCCCAATGGCATTCTAACCTGGGCAACCGAATCAATGACTAATCACTTCTATTTTTATTTGGAGGAATTTTACTCTGCATACTGTAAATGTTCTATAACAATCTAATCTAAACAAATGCATGGATCAAACTTGTCCAGTTGGTAGTACTTAATAATGTCAGTAAAGCACTCTAAAAGATGCCTCGGGCGAATAATTAGTTTATTAAGATTTTTTATTATTTTAATTATTTAATCACTTGCTAATTACCTTCGATATTCAATTTGGAATGGTCGAATTCTGGAATGCTGCTTCTGCTAAATCTTTAGACCTTAATTGTCTATTTTAATAAACTATTATAACTTGATTACTTAAAATAACTAAACACCAATTATTTTTTAATTTTTTTTATAATTGTTAATTAAAATAGATTATTTTTAAATGAATGATAATAATAGAGGGAATAAATCTTAGCAGATATATAAACTTTTTAATCTGTCAATGGTCTAGTGCCACGTTTTTCACCTAACTTATCTATATAAAGTTTAGGATGACTAACAGGCAGTGTTCATAGGTAGAGTAATATTTTAATAATATCTTTTATACATCTTTAGGATATGTTTAAGTAATAAAATACTCATTTATCAATTTATTTTATATTCACTTGTTATTATAAATGGATGTATTAGATACTATATTGTTAAAGATGTCTTAAGAATATCTTTCCAACACTATTTTTATAGATATAGCTACTAAAATATTTAGATAATGTGATACTTATTATATCTATATATAAAACTTTATTTCTTATGAATAAATTACTATCGATTTGTCTAATATATATATATATATATATATATATATATATATTAAAATAACTTAATTTAAATTCTAATCTAATTATCAAAATTAGAGTAAAAAAATGAAAATTTTCAGAGGGAGATTATTGTGTATGTATATATAAATATATTATTTTTATTCTAATTTCCATTCATAACTTACCTGCAATTCGATAAAAAATAGTTACTATTGAGTATAGTCTATTAATCAAGATCAACATCCTTATAATCTATTTTATGATAGAAGAAATAAGAAATTTAGTCTATTCTGTATATTCACAGTACTGCCTAAAGTATAGTTTAATAAAACAGAGTGGTGGGACTTCAAGAACTTTAACTACAAGATGGGACCTTTAAATATATATATATAAAAAAGGGGATAATGTTAACCGATATATGTGAAAGTGGAAATGAAAGGGGCGAGTGATACCATTTTGGATTATTAATTAAACTATAATCATACCTAATTTATTTAATTTTTATATTTTATTAATTCTTTTATATTAATAAATTAATATAAAAATTGACGGCATATGTCACTTCATAGAAGGTGTCTTCCTAATATTTATCATCTTTTTTATTGGGATTCGATCGGGACACATATAACTCGATATAGTAAAATAAAATTCAAACCCATCATCAACTGCCAACCATCACACTTGTAAATATAAGAAAATAATAATGTATAATATTTTTAACGTAAAAATTTTTTCAACCAAAAAAAAAAAATTATCGAATAAATTTTAAAATAATCTATTATAATAACAATAGTGTTGGTTACAAATAACCCTTTTTAAAATCTCTTTACTACAATTATGAGTGAAGAACGACTGATTACAACCCTTTCAATACACTGAACAATCTAAAAAAATAATATACAACGAGAAATGAGAGTAATCAAACAAAATATACTCTAAAAATTCCTCTAAAACAATGACCTAACTTTGTGCGAAGAACAGAACTCAAATCAAATCTTAACTATATGCCAGACCTTTTCCTTTTCTCTCTTCTTCTCTTCTTTCTCTTTGCGACGCTTCTTGTGTGAGAATTAATTTCGAAATACTTTAAAAACACGTAGCATGTGTTTTTATACTAGAAGCGTGCACGAGCTCCCCTTGAACTCCCCTTGGGCACACCCAGGCACTTGTCTTGAGCGTGAATACTGCAATCCTCACACGAATCTCATGTGATCATTTGATAACTATTCATTTATTATTAAATCCATAAAAAAGTGATTAAACCTAATATTTTTAATGTGTCAGTTAATGAAAATCTATTTCACATTGATGATCATATGAATTTGATAATTATCTTTTAGATCTCACTATAAAGTAACCCAGACGTGTTGCCTTCTAAGGCATTGTTCTCTCATGGCATTTAAAGAATTTTTTAAAGTCTATTCATTACTTTTTCATCATTTCCTTCACAAAAAAAATTCTCTCTCTTTAAAATGTGACGTACCATATTTTTAACTAAAAATCTAGTAAAGTTTTGATTGTAATACGGATATCAACTAAATACAAAACCTGTATAATAATCCTGTACATTACATATACAATCTCAACAATTCTAAAAATTCATCAATATCAACCCCAACATCCAGATAACATAACAAACTAGCACAGAATCCTAAAAACTATCACAATCGTTCCTGGCTCCAACATTATGTCTCTAGACATAATATCAGATATAGAGATATGCCACTAGATACTTGAAACCAACCATAAAAATCTGTGAAAATATAAACATCCATCGATATAGTGGAAACTATACTATAGATATTTCCTTATCATCAATATTATCATATGCACACATTCGTGAATAAAATTCCATCAGAAAATATAAGACTGTAAAACTAAATCCTTAAGATCATCTTCATCATCTTTGAGTCTAGCCGACTCAAATCTGCTATCCTACCTCATCGGGTATAACTCATATTCATCTAGAGGGTGGAAAACAGTAATGATGAGCCAAAAAGTCAACAATGCACATATCTATATATATTAAAATATATGCATAATTTCATATTCAAAATATAATAATACATATATGAAGGACAGATGTACATGTGAGATTATAATTCATGATTTAGAAAGTAATATTTTTATGATTCATTTTATATTTCTTTGGTTCATTTTCTTATTATTTTCTTAATTATCAGTTCATTACCAAAAACTTATTTCATTGAGGGATCGAGGCCAATAGGGCCTACTGACCAAAGAAGCGAACAGACGTTACCTGAATTGTATTCAATCTATACAATCTAAGGTCGATATCCTTCTATTCTCAACCCAGATGGGGGTCATTTACATATAAATCTTATAGACGGGACCATAGTCATTAGCTGTGAGTAGCATTTATAACATGCAATAACCTTCCACTATAATATATTAAGACATGCCAAGGAATACCACCCACTATAAAATATGATACAGGATATACAGTCAGAGTAATTCTTGAATTTTCACTATAATATTTATGGCTTGTTAAAATTTATTATCTGTAATTCTCAATCCAAGTTCTTATTTTCTTATTTCATTAGAGAATTTTATTCTTAAGCACATAATTCTTTGTTCCCACTTTGTTGGAGAACATTTTATATTTTAATCAGTTCTTCATTCCGGAGAACGGTGTATAGGTCCATCACTTAATTACAGAAATTCCTCTATTATCAGATTTCTTTTCCATAAGCATATTTCGATACAGATTTTTATATTTTCTTGTGAGTTTGGTTTCTCTCACAATCATAATTCATCCATCATTCTTCTTTAAAGCTTGGGGGATTTAAGAATTCATTCTCATTTTATACCAAATAGAATTATATGGTTTCTAATCGATAATCCTTTTATAATTGATTCGTGACATGGTTTTTGGAACATATTCAATTAACATTTTCGTAATATATGTATAAATGTTCATAAGACATAAAATAAGTAAGGAACTCTTACCACCGTAAGCCAAACATAACTCTAAAATGTTCGGGCATTAATTACCTTCCCAAAAGCATGCTATATGATTTTTGAAACTAGGATCATGTATAAATTACGGTTAATTCAGATAAAACCCAAAGAGGGCGCGGGTTAGGGTTCCAGTGAGCACAATACCCTATGAAACTACATATTCGGATTCCCAATTGATAAAGTAACATATTCATGGTGTGGGTAACAATATCCTAAAGTCAATTTATGTATAAATCCCAATTTAATCGGTGAACTCCTCCAGTATGTGGGTTTAGGGCTCTATGTTGAAAACGTGTCAAAATACTAAATCATGCATGAATTCACATATTTGCATGCCCAAGTCATGGGTAACATTTATCTAAGGCCAAATAACACATAAAACTCAAAATAAATTGTGAAATGGGTCTGGGCATGGGTTAGGGTTCTGGGTTGCAAAAAACTACTCAAATCTCAATATTGTGACCTGAAATTAATGTATTTTCATACTTAGGTCTTGTGCAATTTAATATATAAACTTATTCAGATATCGGAATGAGAATACCTAAAGAAAATGGATTAAAAGTACAAGAAAACGAAAGAAAAGAGTATGAGTGCATTTATTTTGACCAGATCTATCACTTTTTTAACTAGCTCTAACTCAGAATCGGACCCCAGGACCTTGGATTCTCCCTTCTCTCTCTTCTCCCTCCCTCTCTCTCTCTTCCCGTGCGTGGAGGCTGAAATCTAGCCAAATCGAAACCCTCGTAGGTTTAAATACTTTGGGCCGACACTCGAGCGCTAGCTCGGCGCCTACGAGCCGGGCTCATTGGAACCTGCGCCTGCCACGGGTGCCTAGCGAGCCTTCCTCCGCCAACTCTATTGGGGTCGGAAGACCCAGATCCACCAGATCCGGCAGCAGCAAAAACCCGAACCCCCAGTCATCGACAGCCACCATTTAGTAGGAACAATGAACAAGAGATGCATAGCATTTTTTTATGTGAAAATCCCTTCCCAAATCGAAGAGGAAAAACCACGGTACACATAGTCCACCAATAAATCCACTATGTCAAAATGGGTTACAAACCCCCGAGATGGAGTATCCGCTACACACCCGAGAATAACAAAGAAAACCTCACCGGAGTAAATGGAAAACACTCTCCACTCTTTTACTCTCTGTTTTTCTTTCTTCTCTCTCTCACTGGTGGGGCACTCCTTTCTACATTTTACAAATGTTGGTGAAACGATAGCCCACCGTTTCACCCCTGCACACAATGACCGGCTACACAAGCCCCGGCGAATGCTCGGCCATGGTGATTTCTCTATCACCCATAGTCACTCTCATGGCGCCTTGCGCGCTCATACCACAGCATGCCCAGCATGCGTATATATCGTGGTCTATCCGGAGACCTTCAACCAATATGCAGGTTGAGTGTGGTCAAACACCTGTCACCCACAACTTTGTCCACTAACTCTGCAACCTGCCCACTAACTCTGCAACCTGCCCACTAACTCTGCAAATTGTCCACTAACTCTGCAACTTGCCACCTGCACAGACGGCCTAGACAGACTGCAAGTCTGCTACCTGCTCTATAGAGCCAACTGTCCACAGCTTGCTGCAAGCTCTCCACAACTTGCTGCCAACTGTCCACGATGTCCTCGGTCATTGCTGCAGCCAAATTCCAGGACCATCTGTGCCCTTTGGCCATCACAAGAGTCCTCTGGTATTCCATGGTCTTCAGGCAGTGACAACGACCTTCGACATACCATGTCCTCAGTCGTCACTGTGCACAGCCTATATCTCCGGACGCTACTGTGCACTCAGCCATGTCCGTGGGCGATTTCATACCAATAATACTAACTGGTAAGTTTCGGCCTTCTCAACCGGTCAACATTTCAATGACCGTCTTCAGCATTCATCCGGTCAACTTCCCTGTTGACCGTCTCTAGTTGCCTGTCTACCGTCCAGCAGTGCTCCTGCAGCTCTCAGATGGTCAACCTCCTGTTGATCGGATTCTGTTGGCTATCTGCCAGTCAATCTCCATTGATCGTCTACTGTTTTCCTCCGATCAACGTCTCGTTGACCGGAAACAATTCTCCGAATTTGTTCTCCTCAAATCCTTCAATGACAAACTAGTTTATTGGGTTACCCACAAGGGAGTGACCAGACCCAACAAACTTTTCCTCACGACCTTGTGGGGAACACCTTCGCCCTTTAACCGGCGACCGTCATCGCCTGCCTTCCGGCAGCTTCCCCTCAATCAGGAATCCGGTGTTGGCCTCTACAGAATGATACCTTCTTTCGCCCTACTAAACTTGGGGTACTCCAACTCCCCTTCAGTTTCTTCCCCGCGGTCAAATCATTCCGCCTTGCCTTCGCCACCTTAGCTCCGCCGTTGACCCTGCTGCTTTTGCCGTTGGCCCTGCTGGTTTCGCCGTTGGTCCTGCTCAGCTCCGCCCTTGGCCCTCCGCCGTTGGCCCTACTGGCTCCACCCTTGGCCTTACACAGCTCCGCCCTTAGCCTTACTCAGCTCCGTCCTTGGCCCTGCTAACTCCGCCGTTGGCCCTACTCAGCTCCGCTCTTGGCCCTCCGCCATTAGCCCTGCTGGATATGCTGTGCTTTTTACCATTCCATCCAGCTGCACACTAAATGGCAAACTCTTCCATGATGACACCAGATACACTTCGACCGCCACAGACCTCGGCAGCTCCACTTCTGCGGCGCGTCACTCAGCGGCTTCCCCTTGCGACACTTCACTCCACTCCGACAGTAGGTCAGTACCTTCGCAGGTAGCCCTTTTCGGTCAACACCCTCCGCAAGCAGCCCTTTTCGGGCCTGGGTCGATCTCAACCAGCTCTTAGACCACTTGTTGGGGTCGGAAGACCCGGATCAACCAGATCCGGCAGCAGCGGAAAACCTGAACCCCCAGTCATCGACTGCCACCATTTAGTAGGAACAAGGAACAAGAGATGCACATCAATTTTTTACGTGGAAACCCCTTCCCAAATCAAAGAGGAAAAATCACGAGACACATAGTCTACCAATAAATCCACTATGTCAAAATGGGTTACAAAGCCCCGAGATGAAGTATCCGCTACACACCCAAAAATAACAAAGAAAATCTCACCGGAATAAATGGGAAACACTCTCCACTCTTTTACTCTCTGTTTTTCTTTCTTCTCTCTCTCACTGGTGGTGCACTCCTTTCTACATTTTACAAGTGTTAGTGAAATGATAGCCCACCGTTTCATCCCTGCACACAGTGACCGGCTACATAAGCCCCTGGCTACACAAGTCCCGACGAATGCTCGCCTATGGTGATTTCTCTAACACCCATAGTCACTCTCATGGTGCCTTGCGCGCTCATACCACAGCATGCCCAGCATGCGTATTTATCGTGTTCTATCCGGAGACCTTTAACCAATAGGCAGGTTGAATGTGGTCAAACACCTGTCACCCACAACTTTGTCCACTAACTCTGCAACCTGCCCACTAACTTTGCAACTTGCCCACTAACTCTGCAACTTGCCACCTACACAGACGGCCTAGACAGACTGCAAATCTGCTACCTGCTCTGCAGAGCCAACTGTCCACAGCTTGCTGCAAGCTCTCCACAACTTGCTGCCTTTGGCCAATGATGCAGCCAAATTCCAGGACCATCTGTGCCCTTTAGCCATCACAAAAGTCCTTCGGTATTCCATAGTCTTCAGGCAGTGACAACAACCTCGGACATCCCATGTCCTCAGTCGTCACTGTGCACAGCCCATATCTCCGGACGCTACTGTGCACTCAGCCATGTCCATGGGCGATTTCATACCAGTAATACTAACTGGTAAGTTTCGGCCTTCTCAACCGGTCAACATTTCATTGACCGTCTTCAGCATTCATCCGGTCAACTTCCCTATTGACCGTCTCCAGTTGCCTGTCTGCCGTCCAGCAGTGCTCCTGCAGCTCTCTGACGGTCAACCTCCTGTTGACCGGATTCCATTGGCTGTCTGCCAGTCAATCTCCATTGACCGTCTATTGTTCTCCTCCAGTCAACGTCTCGTTGACCGAAAACAGTTCTCCGAATTTGTTCTCCTCAAATCCTCCGATGGCAAACCAGTTTATCGGGTTACCTACAAGGTAGTGATCAAACCCAACAAACTCGTCCCATGGTCCTGAAACTAAATTTTTTTATATGAATTAAGTTCAATTTTAATCAAATTAATTCAATTATTCGCCAACATAATGTTTGAGAATTGGTACATTATAAAAAATCTCAATGGATAAAAATTCAAAATGTATGGATTGTTCTAATAACTAACACAAGGCATGATATATATATATAGCCTTCCAAAAAAACATTAGCAATCCTTAAGAATATCTATTCTCGGCCATATGATTAAATATTTAAAGTATAATTTTCCATTAGTCTCTTGTAATCATTGATTTCAATTTTTGAGTTTCTATAAATTACAATAATATCCATCAACATATTATAATTCATCCTTGAAAAAAGAAAATTAGTTGTGAAATCCCTCTACATATAATGAAGTTTTTTTTTTTTTTGGTCTTTCTACTATACTATATTTCACATGGGTCAAACAAATTGGAATAAAATCGCCCATTAAATCCTTAAATTATAGAATACTTAATTATTACTCTGTAATTTATTGGATTGTAAATTATTTCTAAAATAAATATACCAAACAAATATATTTATATTAAAATATGTATTATATATTTAGACAACTTTAACAGAAATTTCATTAGCCTGATTTATTTATCAAGTCCAACTATATACAAATAACTTGAATATATTCTCTGTTAGTCGTATTTTATATTGACATATTCCGTGACCGTATCGGGTTGCTTGTTTGGTCATTCGTCGGTACATTTTCACATGTTTGGAAGCTCTTCATCAGATTTTCGTTCGAGGATCGTCATCGCACTTCTCCCGATAACCACGACCGCCCATCGACCGACTCGCATTTGAACACTGCTTACATAGTAGCCGGAGCTCAATGCACGCTCGAATCTCGCTTGAGCGCCAATTCCCAAGAAACCAAGCTCGAGACACGCCCGATCTATATTTGAGCGCCGTAGCCGTAATCTCGCACCCCGAAGATCGCTCAACCCGCACTCAAGCGCAATTTTCAGAACAAGTGGGCTTGAGGGCTGCCTGCCCCGCACTTGAGCGCTGCGGTGCATGCCAAGAAAACCTAGGCATGCCCGCCATGCGCCCAAGTGGCACTCGAGCACCGGGGCATGCATATCCCAACGGTTATAATTTTAATCGTGTTTTTGAGCTTCTCTATATATATTGGTCTTATGTTTCTTTACCCTAACTTCCTGAAGAATCTTTTGGATGGCCATTTCAGCGGAGAAAACCCTCTCCTTTGTGCTTTTTATTTATTCACTTGAGAAAACTTGGCTTCTACATTTGTGCTTCCTTGATAAAATTTTCTCCCCACCTTGATCATTATCCTTTATACCTCTTCCAGCCCGTTAACCTTCGTGGTGATGTCGGTGGTATGGATATTAGGTCCCAATGGTCTACGGCAATTCAAGCAGTTCGTAAGGGAAGATTAATGTAAAGACCAAAACGCATCCGATTCCGTTACCACGGACAAATTTAAAGAGTTCCTTAGTACGGATTACAAGATGGAAGTAAGTCGACTGGATTAAAACGTCTGTACCGCCCAATTTATAAGTTAATTTTTATAGTTGATATCTTTCCTAACCGTTGAAACCTGAAGGTTTTTCTCAATAATTACAGTTATCGAGTTTTTCCTTCGTCATCAAAAAAGCATATCTTTATTACTTATTACATTACTTTTTATACTTATTATTACTTATATCATCTAAATTTAAATATTTTTTTATGTATATTGAATATTTATATTTTTACTACTTCTGTAAATTTATTAAGGGGTTGGAACTTATTGTGATTCGGAACAAAAAATTTCTTTCACTCTCTCAATAGAGGCTGGTAGATTCCTTTTCAAGAATTAATATAAATTAATTCATCATGGATTATACCAAATATCATCGGTATATTTGATCTTAATGATCATCAATAATTGACTCAACCAAAATATAAATAAATAATAAATAAATATGTATAATTATTTCATATTAAAAGATTCGAAGTTAATGGTGCTAAATAACCTTCTCAATATCATTAATTAATTCTAAGTTAAATCCGTACTTGCATCCAACATCATTAGCAACATTCAAGTAAAAACAGCTTATGAACCCACCAACAAACATTCCACACAATGTTGCCGGCTATCATTGCTATACAACTCAACTTTTTAACATACTAACACACAAATGCAGCTCCATTACAGATGGCTTTGATCATCAATAGTAGTAATACAACTTCAAACGCCTCTTCCTATAATAACACTACAAAACAAAAACAAAAAAAAAAAACAAAAACAAAAACAAAAAAAAAGTTGTGTTTTCTTGAACAAATCTCATACTAGTGGTAAACAATTTTGAGACGATCAAATGTCAGACAAATTCGCTTATAGGCTCACAATTTTATTCAAGAAAGAAGCCATTATAGAGCTATTATATTAGTATATTTTTAGATAATAGTATTTGTTCCCTATATTTTAATAAAGTAGCATATTCATATCATCCTTAAAGGCAAAGATATTATAAAAATGGGAGTATTGTTGTGTAGTAATCGTAGCATGATAGGAAAGTAATATTCTAATAGTAGACTATCAACAAGAAGGAAATGATAGACAAAAGGCCACCTAACTAAGAGAGCTTAGAGAGTGTATTGGCCAACAAACATCTTTATGAGACAATTCCTCCTAACCCTCTCTCTCTTTACTTTCTCTCCCAACTCGTGCCCCATTTCTCCTTCTCTTCCTCTAATTCTCTCCTTAATTTTTCTCTATTGCTTAAATTTTTCTTATTTTTGTTACATTTTAGTTAATCCAAATTATTATTTAATAATTATAATTAGAGACTCGCTCTTATCTTCTTCAAATCTTATAATTTTTTTTTCTTTTTCCTTAAAAATCCACCAAAATTTTTCCCTTAGCATTCTTGAACATTACTGAATTTATTCTTGAATATTAGTGTTCTTATCATTGTGCTCCAAAAGCGTCACATTCAAAGTCTGGATATTCTAGACTATAACGGAGCAACACTATAACTGGTCAAATAGCATTCAAAGAATTCTTGAAGATTTCTAGAAGATGTGGTATTCTGGACATCTGTTAGCATCAGTTAACATCAGTGAGTATTATGGAGGTGTGGCATCTACTGCAGCACTATAATCAAGCTGTAATGTCTGATTTTTAATTAAGAAATTATAATAATATTAATATAATTTTTAAATCAATTTAAAAATAATTTTATAATAAAATTTTGATAATAAAATTGGATTATTTGGGGAATCAGGCCTAATACCTTAGAGGTGCCTGTGTTCATGCTCGTACATTTTGAGGCAGAAGCAGCATACCTGATGCATATTTTTGAAGGGCTTATACACATTTTTGTGACAGAATGGTAGCACTGAAGGTGTGCTTAAAGAAGCGCTCGTATGTGATTTATCCAGTGTAGTGGCACCTAAGATATACTTGTGTTGGCACTAGTGTTTGGTTGAGGTAAAATGCTAGCATCTTATGCAGCGCTTGTACACACCTGTGCAGTGGAATGATATCTGATGCGTTCCTATCTGACTTTCATGCACCAACTATAGTATATAAGCTCCTGTGTGCCTATGTCAGTCATTTTGTGTGAGGAAAAGTGAGCAAAGAGAGGAAAAAAAAGGAAAAGAAGAAGAAAAAGAAAGAGAAAGAAGATTTCAGAGTAATATCTTGTTAAATTTGTTAGATCGAAAGTAAAAAGTAATTATTTTTAAATTTGATCTTTAGTTTATTTCAATTTTTTTTTTATTTTTGTTTATATTTCTTATTTTATTAAACATGCATGCCACTTTTTACATCACTATTTCAAATTACATCTAACTTTCTTTGACGAGTTTAGAGTTTTGTTTTATCTTACCAAACGTTTAAAAGTTTTGTTCGATTTATACTAAATAAATAATTTAAGGCATTATATTTATATATGAAAATATTTGTAAAAGAAAAATTATAAAATTTATGTATTTAGCCTTACATATGATATTCTATATAAATACTTCAGTTTATATTCCATTTTATTTTGATGTGAGCTTGTGCTTTTTCATAAAGTAGAAAATTTTGTTATTTATACTTTTTTTATAGAGTAAAAAATTTTGGATTTATATTTTTTCTACAGAGGTAAAAAGTTTTGACATCTGTTATAGAGTTTACTATTTGATATTTTATTAAGAACTATTGTCAGAAGTTGACAAAATTATATATTTAAATATTCTAATATATTAAGCACACTTGAGGATTATATTAATTCCCACGAGTAGCAAAAGAAAAGAGTGTTTGACTCCAACTATAAATTGGATTTCTAGACAATCTATCTACATATCTAAATAATAATGTTTTAATGTAAGGTTACTAGATTTATATGTAACTATTTCTTAATATTTGTGACGTATCGTATTATCTAACTGAAATCTGGCAGAGTTTCAGATGTAATATGGTCGTCGGACTAATACAACCTGTATAAATTTCTGTACAACATACATATATCCACAAAATATAAACACAGGATCCAAAAATCACAATGTATTTGTAGCTCCAATATCATGTCTCCGGACACCGTGTTGGAGTAGAGAGATGCCACTAAGTCTCAGAATAATATTCATAACAACCTGCAAAAGCATTCCAAAATTCAAAATACCACGTTCCATCTAAATCATATCATTACTGCTATAATAAATTACAAAAGAACAAAAAGTATGTATATAATCCTCCTAATCCAAAAGAATCATCATCTATGACAAAAATACAAAAATACAATCCCAAAAATACAATATATACAATCCCAAACTCTAAAATTAAGCAATGATCATTTATTCATTATCATCGGGTATGAATTCGTGCTGACTATCTAAAGGGGGTAACAAAACGGCAAAGAGTGAGCGAATTACTCAACAATATACGTATATAACAAAGAACATGTAGATTTAATAATTTAAATAATAATAATGCATGTAGGAGGGTATAGAAATGCATGAGAGATCATAAAACATGAATAGAAAAGACGCTTTTATAATACATTCCAAATTTCTTTAATTCATTTTTTTTCTCATTTCTTAATCATCAAATCATACTGAAAACTTCTTTCATGGTAAACCAAGGCCAATAGGCCTCACCGACTAAAAGAACGGTCGATCGTAATCTGGATTGTGTTTGCTCCGACAGAATCAAAAGCTATTTCCTTCTATTCAAGACCCAAATATGAGCCGTTTACATACAATCTCTTTAGACAGGGCCATAACCACATGTGGCCCCAAAGTAGACAACGATTTTCCACTATAATATACTAAGGCATGTCAAAATATACTATCTGATAAATATTCATCGATCCAAGTTCTTAGTTCCTTATTTTCTTAGAAAATTCTACTCTTAAGTCCATAAATCCTTCGTTCCCACTCTATTGGAGAACAGTTTATAAATTATTTACTTAATTGTAAAATATCCCTAATTGATCCTTTTTCCATAAAATTTATTAAGATACATATTTTCATATCATTGTGAGCTTAAATCCTCAAATAATCTTAATTACATTCACAAATTTCTTTGTAGCTTAAAGAATTAGAAAATTTTTACCACATTAAGCTAAATATAACTTTAATGTTTTCAGACGATAAATTCTTTTACAAACAGTTCATAACATAAATTTTAGAATATACAAAATTAACATATCTATAATATATACAATTAAATATCAATCAATCACATTCATAAGTTAGGGTTTAATTTTCTAAGTCCATTTATACATAAATTGCAAAGAAAATGAAATGAGATGTGCGGGGCGTGGGTTAGGGTTTCGTTAGAGACAAACCGCCCAAAATATGAAAAATCGGACATCAAATCGGTAAAATTTCATGCTCAAGTCATGGGTCTTAATTACCTAAGCCAAATCATGCATCAAATCAAAAAAAATGAGTAAAAGTGGCCCAACACGGGTTAGGATTTTCGGTGTGAAATACTGCACAAATCTCACAAATCGAATATGAAATTGAAGTATATTCATGCTCAAATCTTGGATACTACAAAATATAAATTTAATTGGATATCGGAGCAAAAATACCCAAGAGGAATGGAACAAAAGGTGCAACAAGAGAAAGAAAAGTATATAGGTACACTTATTTCGACCTGATCTATCACTTTTCTAACTAACTCTCGCTCGAAATCGGACCTGAAAACCTTAGTTTCTTCTTTCTTTCTCTTCTCCTTCCGCTCCCTCTCTCTCTGCGCGTGGAAGCCGAAAAAATTCTTGAACCGTAAGGGCCCAGATCCTAAAACATAGAAAATTTCCGATATCGAGTCAATATAATCAAGGAGTTGAGGAAAATCAAGGGATATCTTGTCAACGCCTGTTGACCGGAAGATGAGTAAGGGTAGTAATCCGGTCAACAAGTGTTGACCGACAAACGTGAGGAAATGGGAGTAATTCGGTTAACATCTGTTGACCGAAAACTAAAGGAAGCCTTATCCGGTCAAGGCGAATTGACCGGAATGTGTAGGAAGGAACAATTAAGTCCGGTCAAGACTAGTTGACCAGAAATGCGATGGAGAAACCCAAATCCGGTCAAGGCCAGTTGACCAAAAAGAATAATGAGATCCCCTACGAAAAGTAAAGTCAGAATAACCATGCCTGCAATACCAATAAGGAAGCCCTTACGAAAAGTAAAGTCAGAATGACCATGTCTGAGTAGGTAACCTATTCCCAACCACCCTGATGACCTCATAGAAAAGAAGTACAAGCAGTTGACCTGCCCTACGTACTACCACCAACCCCAACGCCTATAAGTAATGACCCTCCCTATGAGTTAGGAGAGGAAGTTAGGCAAACGACCTGGTGAAGGCGTTAAGAATTTCGAGCCAAAACCAAGTGAAAGGTTCATAAATCAAATCCAGGCAAGTGTGCTCCCTGTTTTTAAAGCTCATATTTGAAATGCAAGAGTACTCACTGTTTTAAGTTCATGTTTTAATGCAAGTATATTATGCTTGTCTATCTGACTAACGATGTTCAGTTATTTCATGATGTTCGAACGTATGAAGTTTGATTATTGCATGATTTAGATGATGACCAGTTATTTATTATGAAAAGTGCGGTTATTTCATGATGTTCGAACGTTTTACTAAAATGCATGAAGTCTGGCCATGTTTTAAGATGTTCGGTTATTGCATGTATAAAAAGAACTTCGGCCTTTGATAAAAAGAACTCCGACTTTTGTCAAAAAAGAACTCCGACTTTCAGTAAAAAGAACTCCGGCTTTTGTTGGAAAAAAACTCCAGCTTTTAAACTATGGCTTTTGTTGGTAAAGAACTCCGGCTTTTAAACTTCGGTTTTTGTTGAGAAAGAACTCCTACTTTTGAATGCCGACTTTTGTTGAAAAGACCTCGGCTTGTGATAAAAAGAAACGTGAGGAAAATGGAGATGGTCAACGTCTATTGACCGAAAAATGTAAAGGAAGCCTTATCCGGTCAAGGCAAATTGACCGGAATGTGTAGGAAGGAACAATTAAGTCTGGTCAATGCTAGTTGACCGAAAACGCAATGGAGAAACCCAAATCCGGTCAAAGCCAGTTGACCAAAAATAATAAAGAGATCCCCTATGAAAAGTAAAGTCAGAATAATCATGCCTGTAACGCCAGTAAGGAAACCCTTATGAAAAGTAAAGTCAGAATGACCATACCTGAGTAGGTAACCTACTCCCAACCACCTGGATGACCTCATAGAAAAGAACCATAAGCAGTTGACCTGCCCTACATACTACCACCAACCCCAACGCCTATAAGTAATAACCCTCCCCATGAGTTAGGAGAGGAAGCTAGGCAAACGACCAGGTGAAGGCGTTAAGAATTTAGAGCCAGAACCAAGTGAAAGGTTCATAGATCCAATCCAAGCAAGTGTACTCCGAGTTTTTAAAGCTCATGTTTGAAATGCAAGAGTACTCACCGTTTTAAGTTCATGTTTTAATGCAAGTATATTATGCTTGTCTATCTGACTAACGATGTTCAGTTATTCATGATATTCGAATGCATGAAGTTTGATTATTGCATGATTTAGATGATGACCAGTTATTTGTTATGAAAAAGTACCGGTTATTTCGTGATGTTCGGACGTTTTACTAAAATGCATGAAGTCTGGCCATGTTTTAAGATGTTCGGTTATTGCATGTATAAAAAGAACTCCGGCTTTCATCGAAAAGAACTTCGACTTTCAGTAAAAAGAACTCCAACTTTTGATAAACAGAACTTTGACTTTTGTTGGAAAAGAAGTCCGGCTTTTGAACTACGATTTTTGTTGGTAAAGAACTCCGGCTTTTGAACTTTGACTTTTGTTGAGAAAGAACTCCGGCTTTTGAACTCCGACTTTTGTTGAAAAGACCTCCGACTTGTGTTAAAAAGAACTCCGACTTTTATGAAAAAGAACTTCGGCTTTTAAGGAAAAGAACTCCGGCTTTTAAGGAAAAGAACTCCGGCTTTTAAAAAAAGAACTCCGACTTTTATGAAAAAGAAATCCGACTTTTAAGGAAAATAACTCCGGCTTTTATGAAAAAGAACTCTGACTTTTAAGAAAAAGAACTCCGACTTTTAAAAAAAAAGAACTCCGACTTTTATGATAAAGAACTCCGACTTTTATGAAAAAAACTCCGACTTTTAAAAAAAAGAACTCTGGCTCTTAATAAAAAGAACTCCGACTTTTGCTGAAAAGACCTCCGGCCTTATTAAGAAGATCTCCGGTGTTAAGACATTAAAAGAAAGACCTTATGGTATCCGGTTAATTGCATATTTGACTGTGATTTTTGGAAAAACATGATTTACGGATCTAAGTGTTTGATGGCTGAGTAGCTGCAAGTCTTAAATGTAGCCGTTATTGAGATATGATGGTCGAGTAGCTGCAGACCTTAAATATAGCCGTTATTGAGATATGATGGTCGAGTAGCTGTGGACCTTAAATATAGTCGTTTGAGTGGATTATGACTACGGACATTAAATATAGCGTTATATGATTCTGAGGGTCGAGTAGCTGCAGACCTTAAATGTAGCTATTATTGAGATATGATGGTCGAGTAGTTACAGACCTTAAATGTAACCGATTTTTGACGGAAATGAATTTGGAAACATAAGTATGTTTTTGGGAATCAAATTACATGAAAACAACTTTGGAATCTGTTTATATCAATTCCGCCCCTGTTTTATGAAACTGCACGTATATATGTCTCTATTGTATTATGCCAGCTTGTTCATGATTATGCATGACTTATGCACAAGTACCTTGCCGGGCTCCCTAGCTCATCCCTTCTAATTTTCAGATAATGATGATGGTGACGACGAGTTTATGCCGGATGAAAAAGAATGAGGTCTGATGGACTAGATAGCAGGATAGCTGGCCGGAATTTTAAGCAGCAAGAAGAAAAATTGATGTTTTCGTTTTTTTGATGTTTTGGGAAAGATTTGTAAAATACTTCCGTTGCTAAAGTTAATGAATATTAGCATGCTTCCGTACGCTGTCACGGTTTGAGAAATTTGTGATTCCTAGTGGCATTTCGGCTTGTTTGGGACCTTCATGTCCGACCGACCTTGTCTTGGCCTATCAAAAGAGAAGAAACCACGACCCTTGGCCGCCAACTCACAAAGTTGGGCCTTACGCGATCCTATGCTCGCGATGTATGTATATATAAATGAAAAGAAAAATTTTAAGTTCACCTTTTTAATCAGAGTTTATGATCGGTATCAATCGATGGGCGGCCGCATGCAGTGGAATGTGGCAGGTCCGTCACATGAACGAACCCTCACGGCTCTTTTATATCGCCATTCAGCGCTGGCCCATGGGTTTAGGCGCCTCCGACACCGCCCCAGGCGCGCTATGGACCTTCCCCTGCCAACACTTCCCACGATCCCAAAACTTAATATTTTCACATGAATTGAGCCTAATCTTAATTATATTAATTTAATTATCCCCTAATTATTATATTTTAAAATTCAGAACCTCACAAATCTCCCCCATTTAGAGAATTTCATACTCAAAATTAACAAGTCCGAAGAATCATCACATACCTCAAAATAAGTGAGAATATTTCTTCTGGATCTCATCCTCCTCTGAAGTAGCCTCTTCTAGGGTGTGGTTCCTCCATAAGATTTTAACTAAAGGAATCGTCTTTGTCCGAAGCACTTAGTCTCTACAGTCTAAAATCTGCACGGGACCCTCAACGTACGGCAAATCTTCGCTAATCGATAGAGGTTCGTAATTGATGACATGAGTAGGATCATAGACGTACTTCGAAGCATTGATACATGGAAAACGTTGTGCACCTCTCCCAAAATCGATGGCAAGGCCAATCGATAGGCCACCCCCCACTTTCTCCAAAATCTTGAATGGGCTAATAAACCTTGGCTTTAACTTCCCTCTAAGTCCGAATCTGGATACGCCCTTTAACGGTGATACCTTCAAAAAGGCAAAGTCTTCAACCTCAAACTTCAACTCCAATCTTCTTCGATCGGCATAACTTTTTTGTCAGCTTTGGTCCACCTTCAGCTTCTCATGGATCAATCTAATCTTGTCAAACATCTCCATAACAATCTCCGGCCCCATAAGCCATCTATCGTCTATCTCCTCCCAATGAATCGGTGATCGACACTTTCTTCCATATAGGGCTTCGAAGAGGGCCATTCTAATACTCGCTTGATAACTATTATTATACGCAAACTCCGCCAAGGCTAAATGATCATCCCAGTTGCCTTTTAGCTCTAGCACTGCAGCCCTCAACATGCCCTCCAAAATTTGAATGTTTCGTTCATATTGTTCATCCGTTTTCGAGTGATAAGCTGTACTGAACTTTAGATTCATCCCCAACTCATGATACAAACTTTTTCAAAATTTTAAGACAAACCCCGGGTCTCGATCTGACACGATAGTCACCAAAATTCCATGCAATCTCACCACTTCATTGATATACATCTGAGCTAACCGGTCTCTTGAATAAGTCGTCCGAATGGCCAAAAGGTGCACTGATTTCTAGAGTCGGTCGACAATCACCCAAATGGCGTCATAATTCCTAGGCATCCTTAGCAATTCCGATATAAAGTCCATGGATATATCTTTCCTTTTTCAATTAGGAATAGGCAATGACTGCAAAAAATTGGATGGCTTCCTATGCTCAGCTTTCAACTGCTGACAGATCAAATATCTTCCCACAAAGGTCACAATTTCTCTTATCATATTCCTCCACCAAAATATTTTTCTCAGATCTTGATACATCTTATTATTCCTCAGGTGGATCGTATACCTAGACCAATGAGCTTCCTTTATAATTTCCTCCTTCAATTCTCCGACGTTGGGTACACAAATCCGGTTCAGGAACCAAAAGACTCCATTGGCTCGAACCCTAAAATCAATTCTAGAGTCTTGGTTCAAATTTCCAGCAACATTGGCTAGGAACGAGTCACTCATCTAATCTTCCTTGATCAGCTTCAATATCTTTGATTGGATACTAAAATGTAACAAAATCATCCGATTTCCTTGGGAATATCTCTGGATATCGCAAAGCTTCATGCACTCCAACATCTCCATCTCCTTAATCCTCAAATGAGCTGCATAGCATGCTTGACAGCTCAAAGCGTCCGCTACCACATTGCCCTTATCTGACTGATACTGGATTTCACAATCGAAGTCCTTTATATAGTACATTCACCTCTTCTGCCTTATATTCAACTCTTTTTGGGAAAAGAAATACTTGAGACTCTTATGGTCCAAATACACAAGGAATTTCTCACCGTACAAGTAATGCCTTTAGATCTTCAAAGCAAAAATTACCGCCACTAGCTCTAAATCCTGTGTCGGGTAGTTTTTCTCATAGATCTTTAACTGCCTCAACCCATAGGCTATCACCTTTCCACATTATATCAGAACACAGCCCAAGCTCGTCATGCTTGCATCACAATAAATTTTAAACCTACCAGAACCTTTCAAAATCATCAGGATCGGGGTGGATGTCAATCGGTCATTCAGCTCCTGAAAACTTTATTCACATTCCTCTGTCCAGACAAACTTAATATCTTTTCTTGCTAAGCGGGTCAGTGGCAAGAAATTCTGGAGAAATTCTCCACGAACCTCCGATAATAACCAACCATCCCAAAGAAACTTCGAACTTGGGTCACCGATGATGGTCGACTTCAATTAACAATAGTTTTAATCTTTTTTGGGTCTATAGAAATACCTCCATTCAATATAACCTAATCCAAAAATATAACATTTTCTAGCCAAAATTCACACTTCTTTAACTTAGCATACAATTTCTCTTCCCGAAGCATCTGGAGCGCAATCTTTAATTGCATGACATGCTCATCACAGCTCCTCAAATAGATCAATATATCATTAATAAACACAACCATAATTTTATCCAAATATGATCGAAACACCCGATTCATCAAGTCCATCAAAGTAGCGGGGGCATTTGACAACCCAAAAAGCATAACTAGAAATTCATAATGCCCTTACCTCATCCGAAAGGCCATCTTTGCTACATCCTCTTTCTTTATTCTCAACTAGTGATACCCCAAGTGAAGATCGATCTTTGAAAACAGTTATACTCCTTGCAGCTGATCAAATAGGTCATCAATCCTCAACAAAGGATACTTGTTCTTAATGGTGATCTTATTGAGCTCTGGTAATCAATACAAAGCCGTAATGATCCATCCTTCTTTTTGACAAATAGTATTGGGGCACCCCAAGGAGACACGCTCAGCCAAATAAATCTCTTGTCCCGAAGCTCCTATAGTTGCTATTTTAATTCTTTTAATTCGATAGATGTCATCCTATACAGTGCTTTCGAGACTGGTGCCGAGCCAAGAACAATCTCAATCTTGAACTCAATTTTTTGATTGGGTGGCAACCCAGGAAATTCTCCGGAAAAGACATCTTTGAACTCACTAACCATCGGGATATCCTTAGCCAGCATACTATGACTTCCGATCGTATATGCATAAGCCAGATAGGTTTGACATCCAAAATCTATCAAATGACGAGCGTGTAAAGCAGAGATAAAACAAGGTGGCTCCTTCGGCACCATTCCTTGGAAATAGAATGGTTTACATCCCGGAATGGCGAAGTGAACCTACTTATGAAAGCAATCCACACTGGTGTGATAACTCGCCAGCCAATCCATGCCCAAAAACACATCAAAATCATACATGTCGAGCAAAATCAAATCTACCATCAACTGCAGCCTATTAATCCAGACTTCACACCTCGGATACATGATATTCGTAACCACTGACGATCCCAAGGGTATGGAAACAACCAAAATTCTTTTAATTCGATAGATGCCATCCTATACAGTGCTTTCGAGACTGGTGCCGAGCCAAGAACAATCTCAATCGTGAACTCAATTTTTTGATTGGGTGGCAACCCAGGAAATTCTTTGGGAAAGACATCTTTGAACTCACTAACCATCGGGATATCCTTAGCCAGCATACTATGACTTCTGATCGTATAGGCATAAGCCAGATAGGTTTGACATCCAAAATCTATCAAATGACGAGCGTGTAAAGCAGAGATAAAACAAGGTGCCTCCTTCGGCACCATTCCTTGGAAATAGAATGGTTTACATCCCGGAATGGCGAAGTGAACCTACTTATGAAAGCAATCCACACTGGCGTGATAACTTGCCAGCCAATCCATGCCCAAAAACACATCAAAATCATACATGTCGAGCAAAATCAAATCAACCATCAACTGCAGCCTATTAATCCAGACTTCACACCTCGGATACATGATATTCGTAACCACTGACGATTCCAAGGGTGTGGAAACAACCAAAATATGATCCAATATTTTCAGAGGGAACAACAGATTACTTGTAAATCTTGGAGACACAAAGGAATAGGTCAAACCCGAATCCAAAAGAACATGTGCAGAAGTATTAAAGATGGTAATAGTACCTTCTACCACATTCAGTGATGCCTCCGCATCCTGGGCCATAACTGCAAAGGCTTTCCCTAGAACGATCAGCTTCTTCTCCACCGGCCTCCTAGGAATAGGGCAATCTTTAACCATATGGTCAGTCTTGCTGCAATTAAAGCAAGCTCCCAACCACTTGTAGCATGGCTTTTCCTTGTGGAACTTCCCGCAATAGCCACAAACATTATCAATTGTCGGTGGACTTGGTGTTGCTGCTGCTTGATGCTCTGCCTTCCTCTTTCCTTTGTCTTCTGGCTTCGTCCTCCTCGAAGAGCCTCCTAATCTCAAGCCTTGGCCAACAGATGAGCCTCCTTGGTTTTTGGCTCACTTCACAAAATATTGTTGTTGCTCAAACTCCTCAAATATGAGAGCTTGGTTCAAAATCTCTCTATAATTACACAACTTGTGCATAACCAGCTGCCTCCTAATGTCATCCCTCAACCCTGATTTAAACTCCCTTGCTTTTTTGGATGGGTCATCAACTATGTACTAGGCATATCGGGACAACTCCATGAACTTTGCTGCATACTCTACCATGGTCTGATTCCCTTGTTGTAGGCATGAAAACTTGTCCTTCTTCTACTCTTGCAGACTGGTAGAAAAATACTTCTCAAAGAACACCTCCTTGAATATTTTCTAAGTGATTTGGCCCTCATCGACTCCCATGGCTCTCTTTTGAACCGACCACCAGTGTTCAACTTCACCCTCTAACTTGTACATTGCAAAGGTCACATTGTCTTCCTCCGGGCAGAGAATAACAGTGAAGATCTTCTTGATTCTCCTAATCCACGCCTCCGCTTTAGCTGAGTTCGGATCACTCAAAAACTCTTGCACCATCTCGTTATTGAATCGTTCATACGCCGTAGCTTCCGGATTCACTGGAGTTGGAGTTGGAGCAAGTACTAGGGCTAGCTCAGGATGGCAATGTCCCTTAACCATTATCTCCATAATGTTGGCCATCCGGCCCATAATATTCAGATATTCCTCTTCCTAGTTTGAACGAGAACTGGCTCTAGAGCTTCTTCCTCAACCTGACATTCCAAATCCCTATCATCATACAATAACAATAGAATTAGATTTCCGCATCAAACATAATGAAACTACCTAAACAAGGAGTTCGTCCTAAGCTTCAGGTTAAATCAAGTTAACCTAGCCCTCAACTATAGTCAATCAACTCAAATCCTAAGGCATCTCTCAAACCAACTCCTCTCTTATACCAACTGTGACATACCGTATTACCTAACAAAATCCAATAAAGTTTTGACTATAATACGGTCATCAGCCTAATACAACCTGTACAAATTTCTGTACAACATACATATATTTATATCCACAAAACACAAATACAGGATCCAAAAACCACAATATACTTGTGGCTTCAATATCATGACTCCGAGCACCGTGTTGGAACAGAGAGATGCCACTAAATTTTAGAATTCTCTTCACAACAATCTGCGGAAGCATTCCAAAATCCAAAATACCACGTTCCATCTAAAGCATATAATTACTGTTATAATAAATTACAAAAGAACAAAACGTATATATATAATCATCCTGATCCAAAAGAATCATCATCTATGACAAAAATATAAAAATATAATCCCAAAAATACAACATATACAATCCTAAGCCCTAAATTTAAGTAATGATCCTTTACTCCTTCGCATCGGGTATGAACTCGTACTGACCATCTGAGGGGGTAACAAAACGATAATGAGTGAGTCAATTGCTCAGCAATGCACATATATAACAAAAAACATACAAATTTCATAATTTAAATCATAATAATGCATATAGGAGGGAATAAATATACATAAGAGATCATAAAACATGAATAGAAAGGATGCTTTCATAATATATTCTAAATTCCTTTAATTTATTTCCTTTTCTTTTCTTAATCATCAAATCATGTTGAAAATTTATTTCGTTGGGAACTAGGGCCAGTAGGCCTCACTGATTAAAGGTGCGGTCAATTGTAGTCTAGATTGTGTTTACTCCTACACAATTAAAAGTCATCTCCTCATATTTAAGACCCAAAGGCGGGCCATCTACATACAAACCCTATAGGTAGGGCCTTAGCCACATGCAGCTCCAAAACAAACAATGATATTCCACTATAATATACTAAAGTATGTCAAAATATACTATCTGATGAATATTTCTCGATCTAAGTTCTTAATTCCTTATTTCCTTAGAAAATTCTACTCTTAAGTCTATAAATCATTCATTTTCACTCTAATGAAGAATGGTTCATAAGTCCTTTATTTAATTACAAAATATCCCTCATTGATCCTTTTTCGATAAAACTTATTTAGATGCATATTATTATATCATTGTAAGTTTAAGTCCTCACACAATCATAATTACATGCACAGATTTCTTTGGAGCTTAAAGAATTAGAAAATTCTTACCACATTAAGCTAAATATAATGTTAGAGTTTTCGGACGATAAATTCTTTCCCAAACGGTTCATAGCATGAATTTCAAAACATATAAAATTAACATATTCGTAATACATGCAATTAAATATCAATAAACCACGTTCATAAGTTAGGGTTCAATTTTCTAAGTCCATTATGCATAAATTTCAAAGAAGACGGAAGAAAATGTGCAGGGCGCGAGTTAGGGTTTCATTAGAGACAAACCGCACAAAACATAGAAAATTGGACACCAAATCAGTGAAATTTCATACTCATGTCATGGGTCTTAATTATCTAAGCCAAATCATGCATAAAACCTAAAATAAATGGGTAAAAGTGGTTCGGCTTGGGTTAGGATTTTTAGTGTGAAATACCGCACAAATCTGACAAATTGGATATGAAATCAAAATATATTGGTGCTCAAGTTTGAATATTACAAAATACAAAGTTAATTGGGTATCGGAATGAAAATACTTGAGAGGAACGGAACAAAAAGTACAACAAGAGAAAGAAAAGCATATTGGTGTACTTATTTCGACCCAATCTATCATTTTTTTAACTGGCTCTAGCTCAAATCTAACCCGGGAACATTGGTTTCTTCT